>CM057468.1:106561644-107811644 GCA_030035585.1 Dugong dugon | reverse complement strand
CTGCCCTTTAATAATTTATTTTCTCCACTATAATGGCCTCTAACTAAGCTCTAATAGATTTTGCCACACTATTGCGGCTTTAATCAGAGAAGTGAATTTTATGGATTTATTAATCGTGCTCTTTTTCAAAACCTACTGATTAAGCATTTGCCTTACGGTTGGAAGCCGCCAGAAGGAGAAGGTACAGTGCAGGCTGCTCGCTTACTGAGCGGCAGTCTGCAGGTAGCTTTCACACAGTGGCCGTCGCGACAGACTGCATAAAGCTAGCGCCAACTGAGCAGACTGAAGTTTCAATTCTCCTCAGCTCTTAGCAGCCATTCTTCGCTCTACTATCCATCTTATTTACCAGGACTATCCCTGCAACCCATAGCAAAAGTCCTTCTGGCTCCCAACACCCCAAAGCAGCTAAATTATTTCTGAAAACTGAGTGACATGCTTGGCAAAAGACCATGTATTCTACCGCTAAGCGCTCCTCACAACAAGGTTTACTTCTGCCTACTCAACCAGCAGACCCACTAAACACCCTCTCCTCGTGCCTTCTAGGAAAGCGGCAACTTAACCCACACAGTCGCTTTACGTGCTACGATGTTCACGGCACCAAAACAACTGCCAAGCAACACTACGAGGCTTCCTGTCCTTAAGGAAACCCCTACTTCTTCCCGGCCAATTTATAATTCATTCATGAGAACGCGCGTTTGGACCTAACTCAAACCAACCTTGAAGTTTTGTTAGAAGTCAACACATCAGGAATAAGCAGCAAGTAGTGTTCTTATTTTATTTTTATATATTTTAAAGTATTATATATATTTTATACTGAAGATAAATGTTTTCTTCAACATTCATAGCTGTCTGGACATCCTTCAAATTTTGCTATCTCCTTCACTATTACTACCAAATGGAGATAAGTGGAAATATTCTTGAGGTGAATTTTAGTTATGATTGGCCCATGATTGTCTAATTTTTCCCACATTTGGTGCCAGAAGCAAACAATTAAAGTAGTATAACATATTTTATGTTCTCTCCCTAGTATGAGTGGTAGATAAACTTCTCCTTTAATGTAAAATGATCAGATTAAAAAAAAAAATTAAATCTTTACTTGAATTATCAGTGTTAGTTGTGTTGATGAACCGACAATCACTAGACAAATGAGCAGTCATTTGCTTTGATATGGGCTGCTATATAGTGAAAGGTGCTCCCCCTTACCTCCAAGAAAAGTGAGATAATTAAACTAAGGATCAAAAAGAGGGAAAAAAATTAAAAAATTGTTTTATGTAGGATCTCTGGGTGGTGCAAACAGTTAAGCGCTTGACTACTAGCTGAAAAGCTGGCAGTTCGAACTCACCCAGTGACTCCTCCAGAGACAGGCCTGGTGATCTGCTTCCAAAAGGTCACAGCCTTGAAAACCCTATGGAATAGTTCTACGCTGGACACGTGGGGTCACCGTGAGTCAGAATCAAATCCATGGCAACTAACAACAACACTACACACGGGTGTCCTGGGTTAATAGTGCAGATAACTGTGTAGATATTTTATCATGTCTACCAAATGGGCCTGGAGCCTTATATGTTTCTATTTGTATTTCTTAATTTTGAATGAATTAATGGACTGATCAATAAAAATAGGAGAGCTGGAGCCCTGGTGGTGCAGTGGTTAAGTGTTTGGCTGCTAACTAAAAGGTTGGCAGTTCCAATCCACCGGCCACTCCCTGGAAACCCTATGGGGCAGTTCTAGTCTGTCTGTAGGGTCCCTATAAGTCTGAATCGACTCGACAGCAACTTTTTTTTTTTGTTTTTTGTTTTCGGTTTAGTAGAATGGTTTGCACATTGCTGTATATCAAAGAAGACAAATATAATATTTGTAGAAAAACTAATAAAAGGAATGTAACAGGTCATTTTAGTTCTCTCTAATGGGATTTATAAAATTAATTTTTTTTTCTTTATGAGATTTCAGGAAGTCCTTAAATACAAACAAACTGGGATTCATTTATGTTCTTCACATTATATTGCATTTTCTAAAAAGCAATGAGAATGGGTTGAAAAGCTTGACAGATTTAACAGAAGGAAAAAAAAACAACCTATACTCAGCTGGTAATTGGAATGATCATCAGTCACAGTTTTGCTATGTGAAGACAATATATGCTCTGCTTCAATGGTCTGGAAAACTGGTAAAATAAATTCATTGTTTGGTCTGTAGTAATTAAATAATTTTAAATCAGTATTATTCAGGTAGAGCTTGCACGTGTTTTACTATTACCATTTTAAAATATATTATAGGCAGTGCTTGCTCACCCATGTTAATAGAGGCTAAGACTGCACAGATAAATGAAAACCACAGATATTCATTTCTAACTCTTATTTCATTCTGCATACATAAAAAAAAATGTCTGATTTATTTCTGAGTTTTTATTTCTGGCATTCTTACTCTTGCACCCACTTTTACAGGTAATATGAAGTAGTGGAAATTTGGCATAAATCAAAACTAGGTTTAAATCTCAACTCTGCCACTTAACTGTGGGCAGATTATTGAACTATCAAAATCTTAAATTCCTCATCTGTAAAGTAGGTTTGATAACACTTGCACAGAGGGGTTGTTGTGAGACAATGTGTATAAAACCCTCTGTTGCCATGGAGTTGATTCTGACTCCTGGCGATCCCACACATTACACAGTAGAATTATGCTCCATGGGGGTTTATTGGCTGTAATCTTTATGGAAGCCGATCTCCAGGCTTTTCTTCTACAGCACTGCTGGGTGAGTTCAAACTGCCAGCCTTTACATTAGTAGTCTTGTGCAAACCATTTGCACTGCCAACCAAGGACCTTTAACGTGTATAAAGTACCTAATCAATCCTGACACCTAATAGGTGCCCAGGAAATGGCAGTTGCCCTCCATTTTCCCTGCCTCTTCTCTGACCTGAGACTCCTCCCCTCCATTTGCTTGTGGCCCATTCTTTAGCATCATGGCACATTTCACGTTATAGCTGAAATCTTCCGATGATCCATGACTCATTAAAGAAAAAACTGAATTAAAGTTATGTTGATTTTATTAGTTGAAATGACCTAATAAGAACTTAGACACAAGAGAAAGAAAAGTTTTTACATCTACCAACCAAGCCTTAAAGGTATTAGGGAACTATCAATAGTTTATTTTTCAACCAAAGTAACCCAGATTGTTCACATTTTCCACAGTTTAACTTGGTGTCTTTAATACAATGTTGGACAGTATAACAGCTCTCACATTTCACTTTTGGTTTGTTTTAAATTTTTTATCAAACATTTGTTCTATGCATTGTAAAAACAAGTAAAAATTAACCATAGTGATGGTTAACATATAAACCACAAATCTGAGTCAGAGGAGGTCATTTTGGGTAACATAAAATTCCAGGCCTCTGTGTATTTCAGTCCCTTTGTTTTCTAAATTATAAGTGAAAGAGATCAGAAGAACAGAATAAATAGGAAAAAAAAATCTCTCTTAAGAGTTCTATATGCTCTTGGTCAGATCCTAGATCCAAAGGAAACTTGATCTTGCATTTTGAAAGCACTTTGGTGTCTCAGGATTATTTTACTTGATCAGGTTCCCAGAAATGACATGGTTCAGCCTGGTGACAAATTGTCAGGATGTCAGGGGAAAGGGTCCCACTTCCAGATGCGCTGAAGGAAGGCTCTTTGATGGCTTGAACTGTCTTCTCTTGAAATTGACTTGTGGGCTCCTCAACTGAGAAAGTAAAAACTTCTCTATTTTGCTTATTTGTTGATTTTGACGTGAGTCCTTTCTTTGTCATCAGGGATGAATGTTATTTATTTTAGAGCATGTGTTTTGTATTCAGATACAGAAATGAATAAAGGGTAATTTTCTCTGGAAATTTCTCTATCTTTTCCTTCTTCGTCTACTCCTCCAACTGCTAAATAAGTATTAGTCTGTTCTCCCCGACTCAGAACTTACTGTACTCATTCAACTTTGAACACAATGTATCAAGCATTTTATATACAGCATTAAGCTATGAGCAACCAACCCACCAACCCACAAACCAGTTGTTACAGAGTCGGTTCTGACTCATGGTAACCCCGTGTGTTTCAGAATACAGCTGCACTCCATAGAGTATTCAATAGCTGTGATTTTTCAGAAGTAAATTACCAGGTCTTTCTTCTGAGGTTTCTCTGGATGAACTGGAACCACCAACTTTTTGGTCAGTAGTCAAGTGCTTAACCGTTTGCGCCACCTGGGGACTCCAATTAAGCTATTGGAAAGGTATAAAGAATGAGATAAAGTTTGCCCTTGTACTGAAGAAACCTCTTGATTCCAGAGAGTACACTTACAAAGCAGTATGCACTGCATGTATATCTGTTACACACGCAGCATGTATACATACCCTGTATAGGCGAGCATGGGGGAAAATGGTGAAAGAAGGAGATGACGCAGAAAAGTGCCCATCATATTTAGGAAGTGGCCAATAGGTGTGGTGGTTACCAACTGCAAATTCAAACATAATGTTGAAGTTTAACAAATTTTCTCTTCCCCAATGTCATTCTCCTCTGGTTCTATGATTGATTTATAGCATCAGGAATGGCACCACTGAACAAGACATTTTCAGTGTGTGGAAAGGTCCACTTCTAAAAATAGACATTGTTTAGAAAGTGTTTTTGTTGCTGCCATGTAGACAAGAGATCAAACAACATTTTGATTAAAACATTTATTGTGGATCTGATTAGAGTGAAATTTTGTGGATAATCCAGGGAAAGAATCCTGAAGTAAAGAGAATAAATTGAAGTGTTCAAATAATAGTGTTTCCTTTTTTCTTTAGACGATCTTTCTCGAGTCCTGTGATGAACGTTCCGATTAAAAATACATTTCAAAAGACCAGACTTACTGGCCTGACAGAGACTGGAGAAACCCTGAGAGCATGGCCCCTAGACACCCTTTTAGCTCAGTAATGAAGTCACTTCCGAGGTTCACCCTTCAGCCAAAGATTAGACAGCTTCAGAAAACAAAACAAGACTAATGGGGCATAACAGTCCAGGGACGAGAACTAGAAGGCAGCAGGGGACAGGAAAGCTGGTAATAGGGAACCCAAGGTCAAGAAGGGACAGTTTTGACATGTCGTGGTGTTGTTAACCATTGTCATAAAACAATGTGTACTAACTGTTTAATGAGAAACTACTTGTTCTGTAAACCTTCATCTAAAGTACAATAAATAAATAAAGATAAAAAGAAAAAAAAATTTCGACTGAGGTCTAAAACTGATATACCTCCCAGAGTTTTGGACTCGAAATGCACAATGAAAAAGAACCACAGAGGCATGCAACCAATAACTACCCAAATTTGAGTGAATTAGAACTGTTCTCTTTTGCCACACTAGTCAGAAAGCTACAGGTATTCCACCACCCCAAATGGATCTGGAAAATTGACAGTACAAAAAAATGAACACAGATTGTACATTATCATGTGACTGCATTCTCACTTCAACAGCCATAGAAATGAACCAAATTCAATTTAATGTCCTGCCTTGCAAGAATAATAATTTTGATTAGCTTTTTCACCTGACACATATTTTTTAATATGCCTTTGAAAACTCATCTTAAAAATCACAACTCATATTTTTAAAAATATTTTATTGTGTTTTAGGTGAAATTTTACACAGCAAATTAGGTTCCCATTTAACAGTTTTCATACAAATTGTTCCATGACATTGGTTACAATTTTCACAATGTGTCAGTAAAACCAAAACCTGTTGCTGTTGAGTCAATTCTGCCTCATAGTGACCCTATAGGACAGAGAAGAACAGCCCCATAGGGTTTCCAAGGAGCAGCTGATGGATTTGGACTGCCAACCTTTTGGTCAGTAGCCTGAGCTCTTAACCACTGTGCCACCAGGGCTCAAATGTGTCAGTGTTCTCATTCTTTCCATTCTGTTTGTTCTGTTTCCAATGATCTAGCTTCCCTTCCCCTCCTTGCCTTCTCATCTTTGATTTTGGATAAATGTTGACCATTTGGTCTCATATAGGTGATTATCTAAGGGATGCATTACTCACGGGTGATACTGTTTATTTTATAAGCCAATCTATTATTTGGCTGAAAGGTGACCTCCAAGAGTGGCTTCAGTGCCAAGTTCGAAGGGTATTTTAGGGAGACAGTCTTGGGGGTTCCTCTAAGTCTCTATCGGTCCAGTAGGTCTGACCTTTTTTAGTAATTTGAGTTTTGGTCTACATTTTTCTCCCATTCTATCTGGGACCATCTATTGTGTCCCTGGTCAGAACAGTCAGTAGTGGTAGCTGGGCACCATCTAGCTCTTCTGGTCTCAGGTTAGAAGAGGCCATGGCTTGTGTGGGCTATTTGTCCTGTGGACTAGTTTCTTCTTTAATTTCCTTTATTCTCTTTTGCTCCAGATGAGTAGAGACCAATAGTTGTATTCTAGATGGTTGCTCGAAATCTTTTAAGACCCGAGACACTACCCACCAAATTAGGATGTAGCACGTCGACTTTATGAACTATGTTATGCCAATTGGCTAAGTTATTCCACGAGATTGTGGTCCTAAGTCTTTTAACCCAGTAAACCAATCCCATGAATTATTTGGATATGTCTCAGAAGTCTCTGTAACTGTGCTGCCATGTGCTACACTTACACATGCACGTGAATGCTCTCACATATGCCTTCTTATACATATATACATACACATCTACCTACACAATAATACACATATTTTTTGAATGTTATTACTGTTGCTGGAGCCCTGGTAGCACAGTGGTTAAGAGCTCAGCTGCTAACCAAAAGATCAGCAGTCTGAATCCACCAGCCACTCCTTGAAAATCCTATGGGGCAGTTGTTCTCTCTCCTATAGGGTTCCTATGAGTTGGAATCGACTCGCTGACAACTGGTTTTGGGTTTTTGTTGTTATTATTGTTGCTGCAAAATTGTATATGTTATAGCATTTACCAAAATTGTACAACTCATGTTTTTTGATAGAAAGGGAGGTAAACTGACAATAATTTAACTTTAATTTTTTATTTAAATTTTTATATTTGAAAAGCAGAGATATTTGAATGACTTTTAAGGATAGAACACATTCATTCATTTTATTTCACAAGTATTTTCTGAGTTTTGACTACAGCAAGATAATTCACTGGGTGCTGAAGATAAATAGATGACAGCCAGGGTGACAGCTGTTAAGAAGATCTTAGCTGGTAAACTCAATCAGTTTCCATCAAGTTGATTCTAGACTAAGATAGACCATGAAGAAAGGCCTGACAATCTACTTCTGAAAAATCAGCCAATGAAAATCCTATGGATCACAACACCCCAATAGCAACCAACAAAGCCTGCAAGTGGCCATCTAAGACACACTTATTGGTCCCATCCCACCTAGAGCAAAGGAAAATGAAGAAAACCAATGACACAAGGAAAACACTAGCCCAAAGGACTAAAGGGCCACATAAGCCAGAGACTCCACCAGCCTGAGACCAGAAGAAACTAGATGGTACCCAGCTACCACCAATGACCACCCTGACAGGGAACACAACAAAGAGTCCCAGACCAAGCGGGAGAAAAATGTAGAACAGAATTCAAACTCACATAAAAACACCAGACTTAACGGTCTGACAGAGGCTGGAGGAACCCCTGAAACCCCCGGACACTCTGCTAACCCAGAACTGAAACCATTCCTGAAGCCCACTTTTCAGACAAAGATTAAATAGGCCTATAAAAGAAAAAAATAGCACACGTAAGGAATGTGCTTCTTAGTTCAATCAAATATAGGAGACCAAACGGGCAGCTTTTATCCAAAAGTAGGATGAGAAGGTAGGAGGGGACAGGAATTGGATGACTAGGCACACGGAACCTGGGGTGTAAAGGAGGAGGATGCTGTCACATTGTGAGGATTGCAACCAATGTCACAAAACAGTATGTGTATAAATTTTTGAATGAGATGTTAACTTGAGCTGTAAACTTTCATCTAAAGCACAATAGCACAAAACAAACAAACAAAACAACAACATGAGTGTCAGAGCAGAATTGTGCTCTGTAGGGTTTTCAACAGCTGATTTTTGAGAAGTAGATTACCAGGTCTTTCTTCTGAGACACTTCTGGGTGTACTGGAACCTCCAACCTTTTGGTTAGTAGCTGAGCTTTAACCATTTGTACCACCAAACCTTTATAATACAGGGAGAGTTATGCTCTGTGATAGGTAAGCAAAAGCCTCTGAGGAAGCCTGAAGGATTTCTCCCACAATTGGTCTTGAAACTTAGGAGAAGTTCCTCAGAGAGATGGATGAACTTGAACTGAATATATCTGCCAGGAGAAGGAGAAAAAAAAATCATTTCAAGCAAAGGGGCAGCACTTGTTAAAGAACTGGGGAAAGTAGCAGAAATGCTAGCAAAATGAGGAGTCCAGAAGATAAGGCAGGGGATGGAAACGAATCGTGGGGACCATTCTAAGGAGATGAGATTGTACCCTGAAGGCATGGGGGCCAGGAGTGCTGTGGATGGAATAAAATCATATTTGTATTTTAGAAAGATCACTCCTGTTAACTAGAATGGAGTGAGACTTGAGGAGAGAAGAGCTAGTCAGAAGCCCAGGTGAGAAGGAATAAAGAAAAATTTCAAAAGATATTTATCATCACCACCAACCTTAAACTAAACTGGTCTTCCTAAGTTTATTTTTTAATGTTTTTCCTTTTTAAAAAAAAAAAAAAAAGAAAAACTACAAGAATATGTGCTACCTCACTTTACATCTAGATCTTAATTAAACTCACAGTAATCTTGGAGTTTGGGGCATTGATGGTTCAGCGGTAGAATTCTTGCTTTCCATAAGGAAGACCTGGGTTCAGTTCCCATCCAATGTACCTCAAGGGTAGCCACCACTGTCTGTCACTGGAGGCTTGAATGTTACTATGATGCTAAACAGGTTTCAGTGGAGCTTCCAGACTAAGACCGACTAGGAAGACTTGTTGATCTACTCTTGAAAACTCAGCCAATGAAAATTCAAAATATCACGATGGTAGCCAAGAACAGCAGTCTTGGAGGTAGCCAAATACAAAGGTTTGCCTAGCCTTTCTGGAATCCTTCAGAAAGGCTACTCATTTTCTCCGTTGCTGGGATGTGATAAAAGAACAGGAGTTTTAGCATTTCTTTGACAACAATAATGCATTCCTGCGACATAGTTGATGAGTTTCAGTGTGTGCGTCCCACCAGACAGAAGTAGCAAGGTAGTGTTTGTTACATTTTGTGCACAAGCAACATTAAACTGCTTGTAGTACCTCAAGCATGATGCCTTGCTTTTCGTCTTTATGCTTTTCTTATGGTTTCCCCTAGGCCAGGAGTGTGCCCTTCCCCTCTGCCCCTCTTCAACCTGTCTTTTAAAACTTATCTCACACATCCCCTTTTCCGAGAAGCCTTCCTAAATCCACGTTAACTCAGCGTTTTACAGTGTAGACTGCAGTACCTATATTTGGTATCCTTTGCACACTGTTGCTGTCAACAGCCTTTGAGTTGGCCCCTGATCCACAGACACCCCATGCAGAATGAAGGAAACACGAGGAATGAAACACTGCCAAGTCCTGACCACCCCCGTGATGGATTGTGGATCGGACCATTGCAGTCCATAGGGTTTTCACTGACTAATTTTCAGAAGTAGATTGCCAGGCCTTGCTTCCTAGTCTGTTTTATTCTGGCAGCTCTGCTGAAACCTGTTCAGCATCCTAGCAACACACAAGGCTCCACTGACAGACGGTGGTGGCTGTGCTTGAGGTACACTGGCCTGAAATGGAATTCATATCTCCTACACGGAAGGTGAGAACTCTACCACGGAACCACCACGGCCCTCACTCCTTTGCTCACTAGGATGTGAATTTCCTTACAAACCTGTAAACTATTTGTTAATTCTCCCAAACGCCGTCTTTTCCTGTGTTCAGAGTTTTTAGAAGACTTTGGAGTTTATTTTCCAAAGACTGGTAAAAGCATGAATCAAGCAGTTCTTTTACTTTTGTCTCAAGTACCTATCCTCTGAGATATTTTCCTCATTCCTTCAATTCCCTCTTTCCCTAATACCACATGGCCCTTACCCCCAATTGACCTTGACATTTATAGGCTAAAGGAACAATACTGTAACAGCCAAGACTGGCTAGACAGGCCTTAAAACTCAGCAGTGACTCGTGGATGGGGAAAATCCAATTTGTATGTGTGTGACTTTTGTAAACTCATTTGAAGTGTAATTCACATGACTTCACCAAAATTTAATAAAATCCTGTCATCATGTTCAGGTTTCAGACTTCAGATGTTTGTTAAATGTTGTAGAATAATTCAGGACTGGTTTCATATTTTTATTTATTTATTTATGTATTTATTTTTAATTTTTTTTATTTTATTGTACTTCAGGTGAAAGCTTACAGAGCAAATAGTTTCTCATGAAATAGTAGTACACATGTTGTTTTATGACATTGGTTAACAACCCCACAACGTATTAAGCCTCTAAATTCTCAACCTTTTTTTTTTTTTTTTGATGAAAATTACAGATGGCCAAAGATACACCGTTTCAAGAATTTCTGCATTCACAGTTCAGTGACATTGACTACGCTCTTCCAACTGTGCTGTTATTCTCACTTAAGATGAAGGCTTACAGAACAAAATAGTTTTTCATTTAACAGTTACTACACATGTTGCCCTATGACAATGGTTAACAATCTCACAGCACATCAACAATATCCTTACTCCACCTTGTGTTCCCTATCACCATGGGACTTCCTTGTCCCCTTCTGTCTTCTGGACCTTGTCAGTGGACTATTGTACCTCTTTAGTCTCATTTGTTTTTTTTATTTTATTTTATTTTATTTAAATACCATTTCAAAACTTTTTACTTACACATTTAAGTGATATTGACTATGCTCTTCCAATTGTGCTGCCCTTCTCGCCCAAGATGAAGGCTTACAGGACAAAACAGCCTCCCATTTAATAGTTACTACAAATGTTGCCCTATAGCAGTGGTCAACAATCTCACAATACATCGACAGTGTCCTTATTCAATTTGTGTTCCTTATCATCAGTTTCCTACTCTCCCTCTGCCTTCTGGCCCTTGTCACCGGACTCCTGTACCTCGTTAGTCCCATTTAGTTTTACTGGGCTGTCCATTCCCAGACTTAACATCGGACCTCGAAGGTAACTTCACCTCTGAGATGAAAGGGTGTCTGGGGGCCACACTCTTGAGGTTTCTCCAGTATTCTTTAGGCCAGTAAATCTGGTCGTCTTTTTTTTTTTTTTCGGAGTTAAAATTATGCTCTACATCCTTCTCCAGCTCTGCCCAGAACCCTCTGTTGTGATCCTGGTCAGAGGAGTCATTGGTGGTAGCCGGGCACCATCCAGCTGTACCGGACTCAGTCCGGTGGAGGCCTTGGTAGCTGTGGACAATTAGTCGTTTGGACTAATCTTTTCGTTGAATCCTGTTCTCTTCATTCTCCCTTGTTCCCGAAGGGATGAGATCAGTGGAGTATCTTAGATGGCCGCTCATAGGCTTTTAAGACCCCAGACACTACTCACCAAGGTAGAATGTAGACTATTATCTTTATAAGTAGTGTCATGCCAATTGAGCTAGATGTTCCCCGAGATCATGGTCCCCAGAGCCCTCCGTCCAACAACTCAGTCCCTCGGGGGGTTTGGATGTGTCTATAGGGCCTCCATGACCTTTCCTTGTGCAGGTTGTGTTAGTTTCCCCTGTACTATGTACTATCTCACCTCTCACCCAAGTTACCACTTACCTATTACCTATTTAGTATTTACCCCCCCCCCCCCCATCCCTGGTAACCAACAAGGATTGTTACATTTTGCATGTGAATTTTTTCATGGGTTTTTACAATAGAGGTCTCATATAATATTTGTCCTTTTGTGATTGACTTATTTCACTCAGCATAATGTCCTCCAGTTTCATCCATGTTATGAGATGGTTCACAGATTCATTGTTGTTCTTTCTCGTTGCATAGTACTCCATTGTGTGTATGTACCATAGTTTGTGTATCCATTCATCTGTTGATGGACATCGAGGTTGTTTCCATCGTTTTGCTATTGTGAATAATGCTGCCATGAACATAGGTGTGCATATGTCTATTCGAGTGATGACTCTTATTTCTCTAGGATATATTCCTAGGAGTGGGATTGCTGGATCGAATGGTATGTCTATTTCTAGCTTTCTGAGGAAACGCCATATCATTTTCCAAAATGGTTGTATCATTTTGCATTCCCACCGCAGCCCCTCCAACATTTGTTATTTCCAGTATTTTTGATTCGTGCCAGTAATGCCGGGGTGAGATGGTATCTCATTGTGGTTTTAATTTGCATTTCTCTACTGGCTAGTGATCGCAAGCATTTCCTCATGTGTCTGTTGGCCATTTGAATGTTTTCCTTGGTGAAGTGTCTGTTCATTTCCTTTGCCCATTTTTTGATAGGATTGGTTGTCTCTTTGTTGTAGAGGTGTTGGATTTTCTTGTAGATTATGGAGATTAGACCTTTGTCTGACTTGTACTGTCCAAAAATTTTTTCCCAGTCTGTAGGTTCTCTTTTAACTCTTTTGGTGAAGTCTTTTGAAGAGCATAGATGTTTGATTTTTAGAAGATCCCAATTATCTCGTTTATCTGTTGGGTTTTTTGTGTTGATGTTTATGGTTTGTATCCTGTTAATGCCATGTATTAAGGCCTGAAGTGTTGGTCCTATTTTTTCTTCTATGAATTTTATAGTTTGAGGCTTTATATTCAGGTCTTTGATCCATTTTGAAGTAGTTTTTGTATATGGTGTGAGGTATGGGTCCTGTTTAATTTTTCTACAAATGGATATCCAGTTTTGCCAGCACCATTTGTTAAAAAGACTGTCTTTTCCCCATTTGATGTATTTTGGGCCCTTGTCAAAAATCAGGTGACCGTAGGTGGATGGATTTACATCTGAGTTCTCAATTCTGTTCCATTGGTCAATGTCTCTGTTGTTGTACCAGTACCAGGCTGTTTTGAGTACTGTAGCTGTATAGTAGGTTCTCAAGTCAGGTAATGTGAGTCCTCCAACTTTATTCTTCTTCTTCAGTAGTGCTTTACTTATTTGGGGTTTCTTCCCTTTCCATATAAAGTTAATAATTAGTTTTTCCATCTCTTTGAAGAATGTTGTTGGTATTTGTATCGGGATTGCATTGTATTTGTAGATTCCTTTAGGTAGAATTGCCATTTTCACAATGTTGAGTCTGCCTATCCATGAGCATGGTATGTTTTTCCATTTATGTAGATCCCTTTGGATTTCATGCAGCAGTGTTTTGTAGTTTTCTTTGTATAGGTCTTTTATATTCCTGGTCAGATTTATTCCTAAGTATTTTATCTTTTTAGGGGCTATTGAAAATGGTATTGATTTCCTGATCTCCTTTTCATCGTTCTCTTTACTGGTGTATAGGAATCCAACTGATTTTTGAATGTTTATCTTGTATCCTGCTACTCTGCTGAATCTTTCTATTAGTTCCAGTAAATTTCTCGTGGAGTCTTTAGGGTTTTCTATGTATAGTATCATATCATCTGCAAACAGGGAGAGTTTAACTTCTTCATTACCAATTTGGATGCCCTTTATTTCTTTCTCTTGCCTTACTGCTCTAGCTAGAACTTCCAGCACAATGTTAAATAGGAGTGGTGATAAAGGGCATCCTTGTCTTGTTCCTGTTTTCAAGGGGAATGTTTTCAGCCTCTCTCCATTAAGAATGATGTTGGCCATTGGTTTTGCATAGATGCCCTTTATTATGTTGAGAAATTTCCCTTCTATACCTATTTTATTGAGAGCTTTTATCAGGAATGGGTGTTGGACTTTGTCAAATGCCTTTTCTGCATCAATTGAGATGATCATGTGATTCTTTTCTTTCCTTTTATTTATGTGGTGGATTACGTTGATGGATTTTCTAATGTTAAACCATCCTTGCATACCTGGTATGAATCCTACTTGGTCTTCCAATTTTTTTGTCTGTATTTTCCATAAATTTGTCTATTTTTTCCTCATGTTTGTCAGCTTTTTGCCTCAGTTCTTGGAAAATTCCGAGCATTAGTGATTTGAGTTCCGTATCAGGTACTTCTAGTGCATTTTCTTCCACAGGAGAGTTATCTGGTGTTTTAATTTGGACGCCTATTGGAGCCATCTTGTCTTGTTTTTGTAAATGTTTTGATATTGTTTGCTGTTTTGGGGGCATTCAGTATATATTTCTCTCGTTTATTGATTGTAGATTTTTCTTTTTTCTTTTGTTTCGTCCTTGTGGTACAGCTGGGCAGATCTAGCTGAGGAGAAGCCACTGGGATGGGTTGCTTGTGGCACTCACCGCAGCCACCAGGACGGTCGGTAGTCAGTGCTGGGCAGGTCCCAATAGGGCGTGCCTGCACCGCTTGGTGGTGTGATGTCTAGTGCACGGTGCAGGTAGGTAGGGTGCAGCGGGAAGATGGTTATGTGTGAAGCTAAGCTGGATATGGGAGAGAGGAGAGAGGAGGAGGAGCAAAAAGCATACAAACATAAAAGAATGCTAGGGGAGCTTGTCGTTGGAATGTACAGATGAGAGACTATGGGATGGAGGAAACCAGAAGGGGGAAGAGATAGAAAAGGAAAGAATGACCACATAAAAATCAGAAAAGTTAAAGAACTGCAAAGTTCCCAGGGATCCCACCGATACAGCTGTGAGGTCTGGGGGAGTTGGTCTCAATGTTCACAGCTCAGCCTGGCCAGAAGGTACAGAGGCATACATCGCCTGGTATTCAGGGATCAGAAAGAGAAGGAAGAGATAGAGAGACGAGAAATTAAGCAATGAAGAAAGACAAAAGGGAAAAAGAGGTAAAAGATGACAAAACTAATCAAAAAAGGAAGAAAAATAAAATTGAAAAAAAAAAAAAAAGGGCAACACCAGCAGTCAGTGCCTACAAATGGGACCCAGAGAGCCCCCACTCAGGGGCGTGAATTCCAAGAAGCCAGTAGTCTCGGGGTTAAGAGACCGTGGCCACGGGAAGCAGAGGGGCCAACGAACAAAGGCCCCGGGATCTCACCAGCGTGGGAGCCCAGACCTGGAAACAGCCACACGCCCGAACGCAGCCCTACAGCCCCACAGGAGAGAGCAGAGACGGCACTCGGAACCAGGCACCCAGGCAAAAGGAGGGGGAGGCGGCAGAAAAAGGTTCGCTAGCTGCCAGCAAACGGCTCCCAGAAAGCCGCCAGCCCGGGCGCGCGGAATCCAAGCACCAGCGCCCCCCAGCTCAGGGACTCCGGCCACGGAAAGCAGAGGGGCGAACGAACAAAGGCCCCGGGATCCCACCCGCGCGGGAGCCCAGACCTGGAAACAGCCACGCGTCCGAACGCAGCCCTATAGCCCCGCAGGAGAGAGGAGAGACGGCACTCGGAACCAGGCACCCAGGCAAAAGGAGGGGGAGGCGGCAGAAAAAGGTTCGCTAGCTGCCAGCAAACGGCTCCCAGAAAGCCGCCAGCCCGGGTGTGCGGAATCCAAGCACCGGCGCCCCCCAGCCCAGGGACCCTGGCCACGGAAAGCAGGGGATCCCCAGCTGAGGCGGAGAGGGGTGGGGGGTGGGAGAGCGCGCACCGCAGTTTACCGGTCGTTCTGTCTCCAACCAGATGCCCTGCAAGGCTGCTCTTCCGTTCGCTGGTCTCCGATAGGAATCCAAGATGGTGGATCCGCGCTGCGTTAGCTGGTAAGGAATCTCTGCCTGAGTCTCTCCTCGCTCTCCGTTCTCTTTTAGTATTCTCACTCCGTTTGGTGTTTGGCTGAGTTCTTTATCTCTTCATTTGGTGTTCTAGGGTTTCAGGATTGTTGATTCTCTGTTAGGCTTAGTTTTTCAGATCTTTGCTGTGGAGGGACGGCATGGTGCTTTTGCCTAGAGCGCCATCTTGCCCCCTCCTCCTGGTTTCATATTTCAGTGTTTGAGAGACTATGTTATTTGAGAGAGAGATTTTTGATGGTCAGAAAAGGATAAACATTTCTCTGGTCATATGAGTGGGTGAGTTAAAAGTATTTTCTTAAATATATCTGGTTATTGATTTATTTCCAGCTTCCCTAAGCTTGGAAAGACATGGTTGCTCTAGTTTCTTCTAAAGTTAGAATTGAAATTAGTCACTGAAAATCGTACATGGAATTTGGAGGCAGGTTGGAGACTGGAAAACATAGATCTTACAGTGAGAAAACCTTGGCCCTTGACCAACTTCAAGTACTAAGAAGATCTGTGGTCCTGGGCGGAAGATCTAACTGTTCTTGGACTCGGTTTCTTCTTCTGCAAACTAGAAAGAGGTGGGAGGGGGCAGACTAGAAGCTACTTTCAATCAATAAAGCCACATTGAATTTAATAACTTGATATCTAGGAATGCAACTTTGTCTTGTTAATACCACGCACACATGGCAAATATCTCGTTTATTTGTCACAAGTGACTGTGTGTTAGAGCTTTTCTAGGTCTCTTATTGGCCTTGTGAAGCTGCTAAGGAATAAAAAGATGTTTACAATTTGCTGGATTGTTTCTAAGAAGTGTGCTTAAATTTTATTCACAGTCTTACACAAATAATGGGTGGATACACACACACACACACACACACACACACACACACACACATACACACACACAAAATCTTTTTAAGAACTAAGTCAAGTCATGCCAAGCCTGTTCTCTAATGTCTTTGCTGATGTCAGATGGATCCTGGCTGAAATTAGAGAATACCAGAAAGATGTTTACCTGTGTTTTATTAACTATGCAAAGGCATTCGGCTGTGTGGGTCATAACAAATTACGGATAACATCACGAAGAATGAGAATTCCAGAACACTTAACTGTACTCATAGGAACCTGTCCATAGATCAAGAGGCAGTTGTTTGAACAGAACAAGGGGATCTGGGTGGTTTAAAGTCAGGAAAGGTGTGCATCAGGGTTGTATCCTTTCACCATACTTACTCAATCTGTATGCTGAGCAAATGATTCGAGAAGCTGGACTATATGAAGAAGAACGAGCATCAGAATTGGAGAAAGACTCATTAAGAACCTGCAATATGCAGATGACACAACCTTGCTTGCTGAAAGTGAAGAGGACTTGAAGCACTTACTGATGAAGATCAAAGACCACAGCCTTCAGTATGGATTATACCTCAACATAAAGAAAACAAAAATCCTCACAACTGGACTAATAAGCAACATCATGATAAATGGAGAAAAGATTGAAGTTGTCAAGGGTTTCATTTTACTCGGACCCACAATCAACACCCACAGAAGTAACAGTCAAGAAATGAAAATACGCATAGCATTGGAGAAATCTGCTGCAAAAGACCTCTTTAAAGTGTTAAAAAGCAAAGATGTCACCTTGCAGACTAAGGTGCCCCTGACCCACGCTGTGATGTTTTCAATCGCCTCGTATGCATACGAAAGCTGGATGATGAATAAGGAAGACTGAAGAATAATTGACACCTCTGAATTGTGATGTTGGCAAAGAATATTGAATACACCATGGACTGCCAAAAGAACGAACAAATCTGTCTTGGAAGATGTACAACCAGAATGCTTCTTAGAAGCAAGGATGGTGAGACTACGTCTTATATACTTTGGACATGTTATCAGGAGGGATCAGTCCCTGGAGAAGTACGTCATGCTTGGTAAAGCAGCGGGTCAGTGAAAAAGAGGAAGACCCTCAACTAGATGGATTGGCACAGTGACTGCAACAATGGGCTCAAGCATAACAAGGATTGTGAGAATGACGCAGGACCAAGCAGTGTTTCACTCTGTTGTACATAGTGTCTCTATGAGTAGGAACTGATTTGACTTGGCACCTAACAACAACAACAAGGCTTTTAGGAGGCCCCCGTGGTGCAAATTGTTGATGTTCTCAGCTGCTAACAGAAAGGTTAATGGTTGAAGTCCACCCAGAGGCATTTTGGAAGAAAGGCCTGGTTATCTACCTCCAAAAAAATCACCCGTTGAAAGCCCTATGGTGGACAGTTCTACTCTGACACATATGAGATCGTCATGAGTTGGAATTGACTCGAAGGCAATTGGCGTGGAAGTTTTAGGAGGTAGGTGGAGAATTTCTATTCCCCTCTAGAAAAGACAAGGCAAATTTAACCAGCTTGAATCATAAGGGAAGAAATCCAGCTAGTTACTGCCTTGAGTAAAGTAGTCCCACCAGACTTAAAGAGGTTTAATATAATTTTAAGATAAAAATATTTATAACAATTTTATAGAATGCATAATGCTTTTCTTAGGGTCTCACAAAAGACTGTGTGTCTTTAATAAATGGCCCGGCACCTATAACATTTGATATATTATTTTGATAATTTTGCTAGATGTGTACATATGTGCTGTGAATCTTCTAAGAGTTCTAAGAATCATGCCTGGTGTTCAGCTTTCCAAGCATCAGAAAATAAAAGAATTCATCCTGGCCTAGGGACAGCATTTTGGTGGAGGCATAAAATATTAGGAATTCCAAATAGAACCATAAGGACTATCTTCTATAATAACCATACAGAAGATAAGTGTTAGTGTCTCACCCACAACATTCAAACATTATTTTATGATCTTTTTTATTTGTGGAAAAAGAAGCTTACAACAAAGCTCCATGCAAACAAATTTTAGGTAATTTGCAAATATTGAAGAAAAGTTTGAAGCTATTCTATTGAAGATCAAGAAGGAATAAAGGGCTGTGACAAAAATTTGGACAACAGTTGTGAATCTGTTTCCCTGTCTGCTCAAAAGTATTAAATAACAAGGTCTAGAATATGCAATAATGTTTTGGGCAGAGAAGCAAATTAAAACATATGAAACTAAATGCCTTGTTTCTCCTGTATCCGTTTTCTTAATGATGCTGTTGAAGAGCAGCCAATGTAACTAACCAAAAAATATATTCCATAATAATCAGTTTGTATCCAGTTCATTAGATGTAATTCTCAACCTTTTAATGCATTACCATTTATGACTAATTAGTTGTTTGCAAAGCATTTGGTATGCCCTATGTCAGATTACTACCTGCCCACTGCAATTTTCCCGGGACATCGATTCTTCTTTCTCACTGGAATGGGGCTTATGGATTTTTCCAGCACAGACTCTCAGTTAGCAGCAGCATGCTGTGGATTTAAAAATCCATTAGGAAACGGTGATAATTGGACATGTGTCAGCTGTAGCAACTCATTCATAAGAACCCTCAGTAGATGCACAATGCCTGTGTTCACCAAATGCAGTTAGTTGCTTGCTGAGTTTTGCTGTCTCCAATTACGATGCTTTAGAGAGATGGAGAACAAAATACAGGAGGTAGTTATATTGAACATCATCCTTCTCTATCCAGTTTCTATAAAACCTCCACTATTACTTAGATACTGGATTCCACAGCTTAAAACTGTATGCTTAATTTTTGGCAATAAAATCCAGAATTTTTTTTTTTTAACTCTAGGCCATTTTATGCTACTTGGCATAGTCATTTGAGAAATGTATAATTACTAAAGAGTGAGAGGACGTAATATTTCTCGTATCTAGTTGTATCTGTATAGAGAGATACAACATTTGCTACATTTTTGGTCTAGCGAACATTTGTGCTTTGCATGCATTTAAAACTTTGGGCGGACAGGCTACCATTCCTCGTATACGGAAGTTGATGCTATTGACCTAGAGAACGTCTAGGTAATAGGGTTTTAGTGACTCATACCTATGCTTATACCCATCCTGTGATCATTTATGATGAACAGCATCCATTTCTGGAAGATTTTGCTGCAGGCTGCTGTGTGCTTTTAAGCACAGAACAGCGAGACTCTTGTTGTTAGTTGCCATCGAGTCAATTCCAACTCACGGGGACACCGTGTGTGCAGAGTAGAACAGCTCCATAGGGCTCTCAAGGCTGTGACCTTATAAAAGCAGATCGTCAGGTCTGTCTTCCAAGGCATGTCTGGCTGGGTCCAAACTGCCAACCTTTCGGCTGTATTTGAATACTTAACTGTTTGCTCCAACCAGCGACTCCATAGAGTGAGATTGTTGTTGTTAGGTGCTGTTGAGTCGATTCTGATTCATAGTGATGCCATGCAACACAGCAGAAGTGCCCTATGGGGTTTCCTAGGCTGTAATCTGTACAAAAGCAGATCACTAGGTCTGTTTCTTGCAAAGCCACTGGGTAGTTTCGAACCACTTACCTTTCAGTTAGCAGCAGAGTGCTTAATCATTGCACTACCAGGGCTCCTAAAGTGATACTAAAAAATCCCAAACCCATTGCCATCGGGTTGATTCTGACTCATAGCATCCCTACAGGACAGAGTAGAACTGCCCCACAGGGTTTCCAAGGCTGCGATCTTTATGGGAGCAGACTGCCACATCTTTCTCCTGACGAGCCAGCTTAACCACTGTGCCACCAGGACTCCTTAGAGTGAGACTAATCTCTTTTAAATGAATGCCTGTGTCTACATCAGTCCTTATTAAATCATAGGAATTAAATAGTTACAGGTGTCACAATTATTTTTTAAGCTTTCAACTTTATACTTAGCTGTGTATTGAATATTGTTCCCTTCCCTAGGTTTGGCAAAGGTCACTTTGTTAAAGAAGTTTCACAGTTTCAGGGAGCAAAAGTAACTCGGTTATCCTCCTATTCCCCCATTAATTTCCTATCAGTAGGAAATGAGCGCACTTCTAGTGCATCCATGTTGCAGTGATTTTCTGTTCACCCACCTCCAATTCTTACACAAATTTCTTTGTCAGGTTTTTGATTAAGGCAATTGTTGAGTGTACTCAAAGCATAACTCAGAAAATAGTTACAATTATCTTTAACATTGTTAAAGTTGGAAGAAATGGAAAACCCACCCACTGGTTTTCTGTATTGCTATGAGTTGGAATTCAACTTGACAGCAATGGGTTTGGTTTGGTTTTCTATATGAAATAACAATGCAAAAGTTATTAAGAGGAAATATGAGTCTCCTTAAAAGTTTAACAAGAAAGGTTAAGCACTGTATGACTTCTGATGGGTGTAGTAAAACACAGAAACAATGAAAAGCAGCTTTAGGATTAAATTAATAATTTTATTTCACATTTATCTGAACCTGGGCCAGAGTCTCAACTCTGTTCACATTTTAACTGTACACACACACAAAAATGTTGGTAGGACCTCAGTTTTTGTTTTTGCTTTTTTTAGTGGGCTTAAAACATCCCCTTCTCTTTTTAATATGTCAGCCTAGCACTTAAATAATAGGGAAAATGACTAAATCAAAATTCTTCCACATCCAATAAAGAATGTACTTGTGGTTCTACTTCCTTCCTCTTGGAAGAAAAGAGTCACACAAAAGAAATAATTTTTAAAGAAGTGTGAGAAACAAGCGGTTTCCCCCAACCCCAAACTGCATGAATCTTTAATCATCAACAGTCTGGTACCTCTTCAGTTACAAAAACTTAGACATATTCTGTGCCTTGTCCTGAATATGTACTGGGAGCCAATTTTTAAAGCAAAATTGAAATCCACATGAAAAAATATCAATTATAGTCTTCTATCCACGTCTAGGAGCCCTGATGGCACAGTGGTTAAGACCTTGGCTGCCAAAAGGTCGGCAGTTCGAATCCACCAGCTCCTCCTGAGAAACTCTATGGGGCAGTTCTCCTCTGTCCTCTGGAGTCACTATGAGTTGGAATTGACTCGATGGCAATGGGATCCACATCTAATCTCCACTAATACGTGAGATATTTCATAACATTTAAGTGTTTACATGAGCGGTTTGCTACAGCTATTTATTCACTTGTCCACTGTTTGTTGCTTTGTCTGTTAGGTGCAACATCCCCTAGTAGGAGCCCTGGGGTAGTGCGAACAGAGAGACAAAGCTCCTACTTTAAGGAATTTACAAAGAAACATGCTATATGACTCCCAGCTTTGATGTACTCTGTGGCTATCTGGAATTCCTGAGAGTCCACATTGCCCTCCTCCCTTCCCTTGGGAAGTTTTTTTTGAGGGTTAGGGCCTCCTTATGTTCTCAGATGTATGTCCAACTTAATATTCAGTAACTACCTCTGGGCTGACAACTGTCACCAACTCTAGATTCAAAAGTTTGAAAATCTCTGAGGAAAATATTACTTAAATTAAAATTTTTTTCATTGCCATATGCCACTTAATTTTCTATAGAAACCTGAAAAAAGAATTTCTGAGCTGAATGGAAGCAGGAACTACTGGAAACCTTACTAAAAGACCTGTTGAGTTGCCCTAAGCCAAATGATTTCTAGGCCCCAGGAGTTTAGATAGGTACTCTGCCCTGGGGGGAAGCACGTAATTACTATATGAATTATCTATGGCTATTAATAATTACAATTTGTTGGCAGATTCTTATATTTTTGTAAGGGTTTTCAGAAAAAAACTAAATGAGATTTCTTTTTTTTCCTTCATAAGGACAAAGGTTAGGCCTTACAATGCTAAATAGGAATAATCTTTTGAAGTAAAAAAAATGCCAGTATAAAGAGGCATAAGGAAAAGGGAGGGAACTAACATATTTCAAACACCTTTCATGTACCAGGCACAGTGATACTCAGGCTATATATGCTGTCTTATTCAATTACATAATGCTCACAACAACACAGTGAAGTAGGTACTATTATTCCCATTATAGAGATGGTGGTTCAGTGGTAGAATTCTAGACTGCCATGCGGAAGAGCCGGGTTCGAGTCCAGGCTCATGCACCTCATGCACCTCATGCACAGCCACCTCCCATTGGTCAGTGGAGGCCTGCGTGTGCTGTGATGCTAAACAGTTTTCGGCAGACCTTCCAGACTAAGATAGACTAGGATGAAAGGCCTGGCAACTTATGCCCAAAAGTCACTAAAGCCCTATAGATCACAGCGGTACGATCCCTAACTATTCACAGGGACGGCATAGGACCGTGCAGCATTTTGTTCTATTATGCATGCGGTAGCCATGAGTCCAAAATACATAATGAAAGAAAGGAGGGAAGGAAGGTGGGGCGGGGAATGACTTACTTGAACTGTCCCCTCACCCCTATTGTTATCCATTCATTATGATAAGGGCTGGTCTACTTATAGCCAGTTGCCATAGAGTCAACTCCGTCTTGTGGCAACCCCATGTGTGCCAAAGTAGAACTCTACTCCACAGGGTTTTCAATGTCTGGTTTTTTTGGAAGTAGATCACCAGGCCTTTCTTCAGAGGCAACTCTGGGTGGACTTGAACCTCCAACCTTTTGGTTAGTAGCTGAGTGTATTACCTGTTTGCACCACCCAGACACTCACGTCTACAATGAAGTAAAAAATATTTTAACTGGTCCACCTAGCTCTTTTGGCATTACTTCTATAAATTTTATATGAATTTTTATTTCCGGAAACATAACATTATTAAAACTAAAAAAAACTCTCTTTTAAGCACTTAGCGTGGGTTGACATGTTCTAATTTTACTGTAGCTTTTATTGTTTCTTGCTGTCTAAAAGAACAGAAATACTTTAACATGTTGGATGGGCATAGTGCACAATGTATTTATGAAGGAAGTAAGCGTGTGTGATGCAGCTGATGTAGATAGATCATTTCCCGTGTTTATTTTGGGATAGATGCAGCTTCTGAATTTGCAGCTATCAGCTTTTTTCAGAAATATCTGACTTAGAGCCATATTAAGTGTTGTGAAAGTGAAACATGCTCAGTTACTATGCATCTAACGTTGTTTTTCTTAGAGTTACCTGACGATATTAGCTCTGCCACAAACTAAGATGTGACTTTTGGAAAGTGACTCCCCTGTTCTGTGCTTCATTGTCCTGCTCTGTAAAATGGGCCTAATAATAGCACCTTTCTTGCATTTGAATATATAGGCTTTAATAATTCTAGCAAGGTTGATTAAAATATTACAAATCTACTCATTCAAGCAACTGTACCTGAACACTTTTACATTAGCTAAGCTGGCATTTCATTGATTAAGAACTGACTAATATCTCCTGGTAGTGATGAGATTGGAAAACACTTTTTATGCATTTTTCAGATACAAAAAATGTATATATTTGAAACATCTTGTGATTGTCTTTAAAAATCAATACTGTATTTTATATAGAAATCATAGCAATAGTTGGTGGAAAATGTATTTCAAACAAATATCTTGAATCTCATCCAAGGAAACATACAGATTTTAATACAATTCAGTGTTAGTTGGGTGTGTGAGACAGTATTGACCAGCCATCATGGAAATATTTCAATGTTTTAGCAACTGGAAACATCTTGTCCCAGTGTGTTTTTTCACCCTGTCCCCTTTGTGTGGAATATCCTTTCCCTCTCAGATGATGAGAGTTCCTGGGTGGTACAAAAGGTTACTATGCTCTGCTGTTAACCAAAAGATTGGAGGTTTGAATCTACTCAGAGGTGCTTGGGAGGAAAGGGCCGGCGACCTTCTTCTGAAAAATCAGCCACTGAAAACTTTACAGATGACAATTCTACTCTGACACACACGGGGTTGCCATGAGTCAGAATCAACTCTACGACAGCTGGTCTATTGATCTTAGATGATGAGTAAAATGATCCTAAAACATAAAGGCCACTGGCAGAATACACAACTACATGAACACGTTGGGGAAACCACTCACACACTGGCTTTTTGAAAAATGTAAAACAGGCCATCGGCTGAAAACAGTTGTCTCTTTTGTAGTATGATAAGCTTCTGATAGGGAAACACACGTATCTGTTTAAGAATTATCACACACCGTCTCATGCAGTTTGCCCAAGTGCGGTAACACCTTTACTGTTGGGCATGTTCCTTGAAAAGAAAAATGTGATTGCAGATTAAAAAAAAAGTTTAAAAATTATTTGGTGAAAAACAAACCAGATTGGAGATAATCAAATGCTAAGACATGCCCCTGCTAATCACATCAGTTTTTAAAAGTGACTAAGAAAGTATTAGGGATGAGATATCGATTTTAAAGCCTACAGGTTTACCACCTAATGATCGTATCCTCTTTCTACCATAAAGGGCACATTTAACTCTCTTCCTTTTGTCTCTTCACCTTTCTATTCTGTAGTGAAAATTATCTATGGGGCATTGAAAAACTGGGGCCTATAATAAATAGGGAGAGCTGACCAAAAAGTCAGCAGTTCGAATCCACCAGCTGCTCCTTGGAAACATATGGGGCAGTTCTACTCTGTCCTGTAGGGTCACTATGAGTCAGAATCTACTCGATGGCAATGGATTTTGTTTTTTGATTATAATAAACAGTATGTAAAGAATATGGAGCGTGTGCACTAAGGTAACAATAGGGCAGGAGAGACTTGGAGAATAAGTATGTAATGCACCACATAATTTGAGATTTTTGTCAGAATTTCATGTTGTTATATAAAAGTACTAATTTTTTTCTAGGCTATTATGATCCTATTGGTCTGAAGGAATTAAAATGGACATTAAGCTCTATTCTCACCTAAGGATCGCTTATTTTGTTGTATTTGATCTTTCTAAAGCCTAACCTTTGGTATATTTATATTTTTTAAATTAAAAATTAGATGAATGATCAATTCAAACTAAGAATTAAAGTGATAAACTTGCAGAATCTGGTGTCATTTAAAGAAAGTAGACAATACAGATGTATTCTGAATAAAAAGGAAAAGAGTATATCTTCATAACTGTGCACGCATAATGGAGAAAACCAAATTAAGAGTCTTGGAATTCTTGAAAGAAAGTCAAATTTGCTGGCATATTAGAAGTCTATTTCTATTTCAACACTGATATTTTTCCAGAAAAATATACCTCTATATCAAGCAAGGAGCCCTGGTTAAATCATTCGGCTGCTAACCGAAAGGTCAGCGGTTTGAATGCACCAGGCACTCTGCAGGAGAAAGATGTGGCAGTCTGCTTCTGTAAAGATTTACAGCCTTGGAAACCCTATGGGGCAATTCTACCCTGTTCTGTACGGTCACTCTTTGTTGTTACTGTTAGGTGTCTTTGAGTCAGTTCCGACTCATAGGGTCGCTAGGAGTCAGAATTGACTCGACAGCAACAGGAATACAGGTACATCAGGTAAGTGGGGAAACCATTCATGTGTTGGCTTTAAACAAAAAATGTAAAGCAGATCATTAGCTGAAAACAGTGTCGCTCCTGCAGTATGCTGATCTACTCCCGTGAAAACATAAAAAGTCAGTTTGAAAATCATCACACACGTCTTATGCAGTTTGCTAGAGTGCAATGAAGCCCGTACTATCGGGAGTGTGTTAGGAAGAAAACTAGACATGGCCACATCTGACATTATCTCAGAATTTTGGAAAACCAAGAAAGCTCATTAACTGAGAGGACAACCAAGTGATATGAACTTTGATAAAGTCATGTAATAAACAGAAAAACCCAACTGCAAACCAGTTGTATGTTCTAAATGTGGCGTTACTGATTCCAATGTCTATAGCAGGACCCAGTGAAATCATTAACTTCTCTTTGTTTCCTTCAAAAACAAGAAGCTATTAGTAGTATATTGTGAATAATTAAAAACATCACATATTTACTAATGAAACAGCAGACTATCAAAATAATGCAATTAATTCAACTTATTATGTTAATTAAAATGCACTGCCTTTCTTACTACCTTGGACCATGGCTAAAACAACAATAACCTTTAATACATGGTTAAGAAGCTAACTATATACTGCTAAGTTGAGTTTAAAAACCATTGCCATTGAGCTATTATTCATCTCAAACAAATCATAAATATTTGAGCATGCTTAAGTTCATGTAGATGATAGAAAATTGTATAAGGACATGAGGAAAATAAAGTGATTTTAATAATTCATTTGATAAGACTTAAAGATATAGACACATTAAAAAAATGTCTTCTGGTACTGTTTGGAAGAGGGAACCACAAACATTCCATTCTGTACACTATTGTGGTAGTACTTCAGCACCATCTGGGGCATAAAATAGTCTTCAGATAATAATCCTCCTCATCTTTTAAATTTATTACTTATATACATTAAAACATAAAGGGCTCTGTTAACTTGGATGCTTTCTGACATACTTTGCTTGACCTTACTTCAACTATCATTTTCTCCTTCCATTCACTGCCAAACTTCTTACAAAGAGTACACACACACACACACACACACACACACACACACACACACACACACACACACTAATATTATTAATTCCTTCTAACTCACTCCGTTCCTACCTGTTGCAGCCTGGCTTCTGCCCTCACCATTCCAGAGAGAGAGTTCATTCTAAGGTCTCTAACCTCCTCACTGACTAGGCTAATGGGTTAGTTTGTAGCCTTACTCCTCCCCACTTTTCTGTAGCATTTAACTCCACTGTTATTCTTTTCAAAACATCTTTTACTCTTGGTTTCTAAGACATGGTACCGTTTGTTTCTCCACCCGTGTCTCTGACCTGGTTTTTCTGTTGCATGTGTTGGCTTCTTCCTTTCTCCTGGCCTCCAAATACAGAGATCTCCCAAGACTCTCTCCTTGGATCTCTTCTCTCCACCGTCTTCCTTGGACAATCCCATCCGGTTTCACAGATTCAGCTATCACTTTTATATGGATGGCACCCCACTTCCAATCTCGTCTCTACTTGTCCTTTCCGATTTCTATGTAGTTGCCTGATATCTCTGCTATTTGACTCACCTGTACCTTAAACTCAACTTGTCCAGTGAACATCACCACCTTCTCTACAAAGCCAGCTCTTCTTGTTTTCCCTGCATCTTTATCAGGGTCACCAGCCACTCTCCTTCATCTAAGCTCAAACCCTTCTGTCACATTACTGAGTTGGCCCCTTCACAATTTATATTCCCTATCTATCTTTACTCTTTCTCAGTCTGCCTCTTTCCATTGTCCCTGAAGTTCAGGCTGCAACTTATAGCACACACTTGTCCAACTGTCTACATGACTTATTTTTTTCATGCTTAAGCCTCATCTTCAAATGCTTCAAGTTTATCTTTCTGATCAAGCAGTTCCCCATTCCCTCTCAGCTCGCTGCAACCATGGTGCTGTTGCTCTGAGTCAGGGGTGACTCGATAGACACTAATAACAACAAAAATTAAGTAGCTATTGGTCAAAACAGAACGCATTTACCTGAAAGCTATCAGTCTTTCTATTCTTTGGAGCGCTTCTAGTCACTATAATCATAGATGCTGTCTTTCCAAGGATTGTACAAATTCCTAAGACAGAAATAATATATATAACATTATTTAATTTCAGATTTCCTTGGTTCTTTTCCAAACAATACCTGCTGAGAAATTGCACAGTAAGTTCTATTTGAGTGGCTCTTCCCATTGTCTCTTTAAGTACAATGAAACAGTGATTTTTCTCACTAAGCCAAATCTCTGTTTGACAAGGTACATCCCCTGTTATACAGACAAATAATTTGTCTCCCTCCAGAATTATTTGCACCTTTCCAATACTTGTGGACTGTTGTCCTGTCCCTTCCCCTCCTTTTAGGCATATTTAGTTCCTTTCATCTGGGCTAATAAATCAGTCCTTTCATTTTCCTGATGGTTTTTCTTGGTTTTCTCTGAACTCCACCCAGTTGGTTTATACAATTTTAGTAAAGAGAAACCAAAACGAAATGGAATATTCAAAATGTGATCTTTTTTTGTAATATCCCCAATATAATATTACCAAGGAAAGCTGTTGATTCCCTGTAAAACCCTTTTTAAAAAATCCAAAAAGAAAACAAAAAAGAAACAGACAGCAAAATATTGCGGTGGCTTGTATAAATGTGATAGAGAGCTCCATGAAATATTTGTAGAAATTCCCCCTCTCCTTCATTGATTTTTGTAATTTTTTTACAAAACTAACTGTGGCATTCAGCTTATTTCCAGGTTTTTTTTTTTTTTTTTTTTTTTAAATAAAATATTTAGCATGCGAAACCCTCCAATTATTACTGTAACCCTATCCCTGGTGGCCAACATTCTACTAGCATTGGACTAATTCCTTAAGTGCTTCATACCTGCCTGTCTTCCTAAATTGCCAAGTATTGTTCATTCTGGACTGCCCCGTGTAAAAGGCCACTCACCCCAAGTCTGCTTCCTGGGCCCCTCCTGCCACTATTTCTCTGAAATAAGATGAACCACATCCCTTGATCTAGCTGGCTTGTCTGACAAATCTAGTGTCATCAAGACCTGCTTCCCAGTTTCTCTCTCACTTACCAGCCCCAGTCTTCTTCCACCACTCTTCCTTACGGGGGGTAAGCAGCCATGTCTTACCAGCAGGGTCCAAAATAATGATGCTCGTTAATTCAAGTTTTAACTTAAAAATTAGACCTTTATTTTAAAGAGACTTCATCTTCAAATTTGGAACTTTATGGGAATGTTTATATTGAAATCCAAGAAACAAAAGTACCATTCCAATAAGAACCTTGATGACTTTTAGCTAAGGAAGCACAGAGGAGTGGCTGAAGACACAAGACTCTGGAACCTAACTGCCTACATCTGAATCTCAGCTTCATGTCCCATGTGATCTTGGGTTGGATACTTAATTTCTTGTGCCTCAGTTTCTTCATCTCTAAAATGGGGATATGAGTATCTACCTCATAGGGCTATTGGAATGATTAAATAAGGATCTATACATAGAACAGTAAAGTGCCCGGCATAGAAATGCTCTATAAGTGCTGGCTGTTATTACTATTACAGTGTTCGGGATTTAATCTTAATTTCATTGGGATATCTTCCCCACATAGTAGGATCATGCTGCCCAGTGAGACCCTAACTGAGGACATCGGTTTCTCTTTTAAGCCTTGCCTATCCACACCCACCCAAAACCTACTGCCGTCCAGTTGATTCCGACTCATAGCGACCCCATAGGGTTTCCAAGGCTATAAATCTCTACAGAAGCAGGCTGCTACATCTTTCTTCCGTGAAGAGGCTGGCGGTTTTGAACTGCCGACATTTCAGTTAACAGTAGATCACTTTAACCGCTGTGTCAGCAGGGCTCCTTAACCACACCCAAGGGCATCATAGCGCTACTCTGTGATTACTGATTCGCAAGTTGGTCTTCTTCTTAGGCAGTGACCAGCTTGAGGGCAAGGACATTGTCAGATCCACTTCTGTGTCTTCCTGCCAATCACAGTATCTGACCCATGGTAGAAAATTTACAAAAATGGTTTGTTGGGTAGATGCACGGATATTATTTTGTGAGTAAGTAGTTCCAAGTGCCTTTGAAGAGTTGCAAGGAGTGCCTGGTGGATTCAAATTGCTGTCCTTTTGGTTAGCAGCCGTAGCACTTAACCACTATGCCACAGAGAGGTACAGTCACTTGTTTAAAGTCACAAAGGAAAAGCTGTAATGCAGATTTTCCAGTGATGTGTCTGATGCTCCTGAACGTAGGGCATCACATCAACTTTGACATATTGAGCTAATTACTCAGAAAACTGAAGATTTCTTACATGAGTCTATTCTTTCATCACTGATACATTCATTCAACAAACATTCAGTGGACATCTATCTTAATACCACCAAACTTTGTGAAGTGACAGGGGTACCAAGACACATTCATTCAACAAACATTCAGTGGACATCTATCTTAATACCACCAAACTTTGTGAAGTGACAGGGGTACCAAGACAAAGAGATACTCATGCAATCCAAGACTATGGTAGAGTCAGTGTACAATGGGGAAGAGTAAGGCACAGTGGGGGTCAGAGGAGGAAGTGATTTCCTTCCATTGAAAAACATCATCATGTTACATTTAAATATTAATTTCAATTGCTATCAGCCATTTGAATTTAGAAAATACAAAGACCTAGTCGAGATTTTAAACTTCAGTTCAATTTTCCCTTTATTTATGACTGTAGAGTTCACAATACTGAAGGGTTTACCTTTACAAATAGCCTCATTTCTGAAAAATTATGTGGAAACATATTTTTGCAAATAAAATAATATACTAAACATAACATTTAAGAGAAGTCAGAGTTTTGCTTCTTTGAACAGGGAAGACTAATTTGAAATATTAATCATCTTCTCACTAACTTTTTAAGAATCGTAAATTAAAAAAAAAAAAATTTCAGGGTCTCTTAAAATGAAAGAGAAAGTTTGAGTACCCAGTGGGTGAAGGAAGAGGTCAGCTGATAAGGAGCTTTTGTTTGAGCAACTGAGTAACTCAACATATTAAAACTCTGGCCAGTAATAAATACTCTTGCCATTATAGTGTCTAGAAAGTATGCCAGTAATGAAGTGCTCTGCATATAGGGAAGCTGAGCTAACTAAGGAACTCAGGAACTGAGCTCAGCTCTTGAAAGCTTAAGAGCAAGATGGACTAATACTAGTGGGTTCTAGTAGGTTCTTTTACATCTTAAAATCAATGCATAATAAATGATGTGACTATTATGTCAGTTCTCAAGTGAATTAATGCATCTGCTTCAAAATGTTATAGGATACAGACTATAAATCCATTATCTTCATTGAGTTTCTCAAACAGACTTTATGCTATGATCCCTTTCAGGAATCCCCTGATCTTAAATGTGATTCCTCACCTTGCTAGAATATGATGCTTGTAAATCAAACAAAACAGGCTGAAACTAGTGGAGGGTGAAGGAATCGGTCTTGGTTGCATTCCAAAGAACTCCCTTTTCCATAAAGAAATGAATTCCGTTGACAGCTCCTTATTTTTAGGGTCTTCCTCCTTCCTACAGGGGCATAAGGAAGGTTTCCTCTGCTCTTTGCCATCATCTTGGCTGCACTCCGATTTCATGACCTGAGTTAATCCCTCCTTTTTTCCGATTAGCAAGTGTAAGCAGGCCGACTTCAAACGAATTGCAATGGGTCACAAGGTTTAATGGACACAGAGATAATCATCTAAATTACATTTCTGGGCCTGATGGGCTAGACAGACTTAGAGGGTAGCTTTACCAGCATTCGCTGTTAATCTGCAAGGTTGGTGGGTTTGAGTGTAGCTGCCTTTGCCTTCCTCCCTCAGGGGCTGGGTCATATAGATTGATTAGCGAAAGCAGCTGCATTAACTTTCTTCTCCCACAAAGCGCATCGTGTCCCGCAAGGACATGAAAGTCAAATGTGGCCACAGCTCAAACACCCGACACACTCTTTTCATCTCTGTGGAATTATCTGCCCTCTACTTGTAGACCATGCTTCTCAGCAGGACAGTTGTTGCTGATTTTCATGATCTGTTAACACTTAGGAATTTTTACATTAAAAGAACTTTCTTCTACATTTTATTTCTCATAGCATCTAGGAAAATGTCATAGCCTACTGCATACTTTTTATTGCTACATGATTCTTAATTTTAAAAGGAATAAAAGACATGGCATTACTCTAAAGATAAAAGGAACCAAAATAATTTCTCCTCTTAAAACTCAGTGACAAATATCCTTTCGGAACCGGCAGAGGGAATACCACTATGAGGTTTTACAACGCAGGCTCCTGCAATTTTGTTACATATTTTAGTTTATTATCAAAGGAGACAGCAGTCTTTCTCCTGATAGAGGGTGATGTTAGAACATACGTTTACCTGAAACCTAAAGTAAGAATGAACTGGAATAATTTAAAATTAATCAATATGCCTAATGTATAAATGAGCATCATACAATCTGTTTCATCTATATGTTGTTATTAGGTGCCATTGAGTCAGTTCCGACTCAAAGTGACCCCATGTATAACAGAACAAAATGCTGCCCAGTCCTGTGCCATCCCACAGTAGTAGCTATGGTTGAGTTCATTGTTGTCAATCCGTCTTGTTCTTGTTGAGGGTCTTTTTCTTTTTTGCTCACCCTCTAAGCGTGATGTCCTTCTCCAGGGATTGGTCCATCTTGCTAACGTGTCCAAAGTAAGCAAGATGACGTCTCACTACCCTCGCTTCTAAGGAGCATTCTGGCAGTACTTCTTCCAAGACAGCTTGGCAGATTTGTGTTCTTCTGTCAGACCGTGGTATATTCAATATGCTTCGTAACATCGTAATTCAAATGCATCAATTCTTCCTTCTTCATTGTCCAGCTTTCACGTGCATGTGAGGTTACTGAAAAGACCATGGCTCCAGTCAGGCGCACCTTAGTCATCAAAGGGACATCTTTGATTTTTTAATACTTCACAATCTAAAAAATGCTTTTGTATCCATTATCATATTTATTCTTAATAACAACCTAGTAAAACAGATTGGGGCAAGTATTATTATCATCTCCATTTTACAGATAATAGCAATTTTCTGAGAACTTAAGTGGCCTGCTCAATGTCGAGGTAGTGTCAGGTGTTCTGATGCCACACTGAACTATGTGTATAATTGAATAACATTTTGCAAAATGTGCTCTTCTGGTGGAATGCACCAGTGGTTAAAAAAAAAAAAGAAAAATATTTTTTCAAAGAGGCCCTAATGGTAGAGCTGGTAGGTGAATTGTGTTTACTCAATTTGCATGCTAAAGTGAACAAAATCAGATATACTGTACTGGTTTAATAAAAAGGATGTTGATTTATCAAAATAGCCACATACATTATAATGTTTCTAAAATCTTGGAAGACTCTCAAGAGCACAGACTTTATTCAGGCCACAAATATATAAAATCATATTTTGATTTGATGCTGAAGAGACCATGTAGTGAAATTTAAAAAAAAAAAAAAAGAAACACAAATGGTTTAAATTAAAACCAGAATCAAAAGAAATGTTCAATTCTTATAAATTCCAACCTTAAAATAATTTAAGGCTTTTTCTGATTTTAAAAATTTTACCTTCCTCACCCACCCCCACACAAACAAAATCTAGAAAAAGAAACAACAACAAAAAAAAAAATTCAAAAAATTTAGACTTAAAAGGTGGTTAATCAGACAGAAGACGAAAGTTGGAAGTGGGTATATTGTGAACTTTGTGGTGAGATCTCTAGGGATTGGGGATAAAATGAAAGAGAAGAAATTAAATGCATTGAGGGTATTAATTTCTAAGAAAAGGGCTTTTTAATGACGTACAGATTGGCCAAATGATTACTAAACATATCATCATGCTTTCATGACTAAATAGTAGGAGGAGTGGGATAAAGATTATTTGAATATATTCATGCAAAAACTATTTTCCGAAATATGAATCATGTCCATTAATGAGCATAGCCTTTATTTTCATTACTGGTCAATTTAGGAGTTTTTAATGTTTGACAAAAAGAAGTATACTTTTGTTTTGAGAAGTTGCTTTTACAAAACAGACACAAACAAAAACACTTGTTGAATTTAAATGCAATTATATCCAACACCTACTACTTTGTTTGGTTTGTCCTTTTTTTCTTTTTCTAATAGTATTTTATTGTATTTTTGGTGAAAGTTTACACAGCAAATTAGATTCCCATTTAACAACTTCTATGCATTTTGTTCAGTGATGTTGGCTACACTTCTCACAATGTGTCAACATTCTTATTATTTTCTTTTTCGTTGTTCCATTTCCATTAATCTAGCTTCTCTGCCCACCCCCACCCCTACCTTCTCATCTTTGTTTTATGGTAAATGTTGATCATTAGGTCTCATATAGCTTTTTTTTTTTTTTTAAATAAGAAAGCACAGTACTCATGAGTGATGTCATTTATTTTATGAGCTAATCTGTTATTTAACTGAAGGGTGACCTCAGGGACTGGTTTCAGTTCCATCCAGATTTAAAGAGTGTCTAAGGGCGACAGTCTTGGGGGTTCCTCTGGTCTCTACTGGTCCAGTAAGTCTGGCCTTTTTTAAGATTTTGAATTTTGTTCTATGTTTTTCTCCCTTTCTGTCTGGGACCATCTATTGTGTCTCTTGTCAGAATGGTCAGTGGTGGTAGCCAGGCACCATCTAGTTCTTCTGGTCTCAGGATAGATGAGGCTGTGGTTCATGTGGGCTACTAGTCCTGTAGAATAGTTTCTTACTTGAGTCTTTGATTTCCTTCATTCTCTTTTGCTCTAAATGAGTAGAGACCAATAGCTGTATCTTAGATGGCCACTTGCAAGCTTTTAAGACCCCAGACACTACTCACCTTGGCTTGTCTTTTACCTTGGTTTTTGTTCCTTTTCATTCTTATAGCTTTGAATTGTGTTTTACAATGGCAAATAAATGGGCCAAGAAACAGTAATTCATTTTATCAAAATTATCACTGAAACAATCAATTTGATACAGCAGATTACCTGAGCAAATTATGAATGTTCTTGAAATTTTTAGAGAATTTAAGAAAAAAACAAACATTTCTTATGCAGAATCACTTATGGGAAGAATTAGAGAATGTTAAGAAAATGAGTAAAAGTACATTTATGGCCAATATAGGATCACTATGAGTCAGAATCAACTCAATGGCAACAGGTTTGGTTTGGGTTTGGTTTAGGACTAAAACTCAAATTACAGAAGCACCATAAAAAAGTGTTTATTTTGTTCCCTGGAAAAATTTTCTGGTGACACTATTTAGAAATCAGTCCTTTCACACACAAAGACAAGGTTTTCCAAGAGGAAAAGAAACAGCCTATCTTATCAAGTAAATAAACAGAATACAGAATGAACTATATTGTAATGAGAATGTACCAAAACTGCAAAATTCTCAAAGCAGGTGCTTCTTACATGAGACAAAGAGAGTTAGCTCAGGACAGTATAAAACAATGGTTCACGAAGTGTGGTTCCTGCACCAGAAACATCAGCATCACCCGGAAACTTATTAGCAATGAAAATTCTTGGGCCTCACCTCAAACTCCTGAGACAAACTGGGTTTGGGTCAGCAATCTGTTTCAACAAGCCTTTTAGGAGATTCCTACAACCTCAAGTTTGAGAATCACTAGAATAAAGAAAAGCAGTGACCAAAGAGCAAAGAATGAAAGGTGAAGACAGCAGGCTACAGGAAGGGCAGCAAGCCCTGGTAAAAATGGTCCCACTAACTTATTGAGGAGGGTATTCATAAGCCCTTACAATACTCACAAGTGGTCAGAAACAAAGAAACTAAGGCCTAAATGGAACTTAAGAAGAGAACTGAAGAGGTGTACTAGACTGAAGAAGAATCAGGTAGCGAATTGTGGGTATAATCTGCTGTGGCACACAGCCCCCTCAAAGCCCTGGGCCAAGGAGCCAGCAGTGGGACAGGACCTGTAGCATCTGGAATCAGACTTGTGATGTTCTGACCTTTTGCTCCTTGGTATTTACAGACACAGAGTTCCTGGATGGTGCAGTTAATGTGCTCGGCTGCTAACAGAAATGTGGACAGTTTGAGTCTACCCAGAGGTGCCTTGGAAGAAATGCCTGGTGATCTACTTCCAAAAAATCAGTCATTGAAAACCCTAAGGAGTACAGTTCAACTCTGATACACATGAGATCACCATGAGTCAGAAGCAGCTCCATGGCCACTAGTTATTTACAAACACAGTGAAAGAAAGAAAACAACATCTAGCAGTAAATTGAGACTGGGGACATTTAACTTTTCATTTACCTTTTCTGTATAGATTAGTGAGGTTTTAAAGAGTCATTTGGTCCACTCAACGCTGAGATTCCTGGATTCTTTCTTTAGCATTGCCACCAAGTGGTCAACTAGCCTTTGCTTCCGATAATTTTTTTTTTTTAAGAGAAAAATTATGGGTATGGGGTTATTTCACTCTATCTTTGGAAAGCTATACATATGAAAATGGACCTAATTACAGTAAGTCCCTGGGTTACAAAGGTCCGACTTACAGACTCGTTATTGTTAGGTGTCTTCGAGTCGGTTCTGACTCATAGCGACCCTATGTAGAACAGAACGAAACACTGCCCAGTCTTGCACCATCCTCACAATCGTTGTTATGCTTGAGTCCACCGTTGCAGCCACTGTGTTAATCCATCTCGTTGAGGGTCTTCCTCTTTTTCACTGACCCTCTACTTTACCAAGCATGATGGCCTTCTCCAGGGACTGGTCCCTCCTGGATAACGTGTCCAAAGTACGTGAGATGTAATCTCCCCATCCTTGCTTGTAAGGAACAATTCTGACTGTATTTCTTCCAAGACAGATTTGTTCGTTCTTTTGGCAGTCCATGGTGTATTTAATATTATTTGCCAACACCATAATTCAAAGGCTTCAATTCAAGTACAGACCACTTGTACTTGCCCTTATTAATGTTATGTAAATTTGCCCTCATATTGAAAGGATTGAACCAACCCCTACTCTGCAACAAATTCTTCATCACAATCACCTTCACTTGATGCACGTGCAGCTTTTAAATCACTGAAAAGTCTTCGTGCCTTTCTTGCACTAAAAAACCCCATTGTTGTCGAGTCAATTCCAACTCACAGTGACCCTATAGGACAGAGTAGAACTGCCCTGTAGGGTTTCCAAGGAGTGGTTGGTGGATTCGAACTGCCGACCTTTTGGTTAGCAGCTGAGTTCTTAACCACTGCACCACCAGGGCTCCTCCTGCACTAAAGTAAGGCTAAATGAGAACTGTACGCATCTGTTCAAACTTACCTACAAATTCTTAAAGACACACTTATGAACAGATCTAATCCATAACCCGGAGACTGCCGGTGTTTTAAACTGGTAGCTATCTTCTTGTTGTTGTAAAGCTCAATAAAATATCAGAATTATGGATTTTTCCCCCCATTGCCCATTATTCATTTCCTTGCTATTTAGGGGAAATCATCTATTATGAATTCCAGGTATTGCTGCCTCATCTATCTGACAAAAAGGATATGTACATGTGACCTACACTTGGCCAACCGGATGCCCCACCCCATGACTTTGAATTTGGAGTAAATGACACATAAAAGAAGGGAGGGTTTAGAATTCATTCATGGCCCTGATGTTCAGCAGTGAAGGCAGAAGCGACAGCCTGTGGAAATGTGGAAAGGGGGTATGACCAGTGACAACAGGGGTGATGGTGCCAAAGTGGCAACCAGGCCAGATTGTTCCTACCACATGATGTTGTCTGGGGCTCCACTTACGTCCCTTGATTCCTTTCTATTTTCTGGTTCTGTAGTCTTCCCTCAGTGGCTCAATTCTTTAAGCTACCAGATATTGTTTGAATGAATTTCTTTTCTGCTTATGTTATTTCTTGCATCCAAGACCCTTGACTAATAAAGTAGATGTATGTGTACAGTTGTGGGAAGTGGGGAGAGGAGGGAGAAATGATGTATTTTACATTGGAGATGTTGAGTGTGATTGAAGGTGGGTTCCCCAGGTAAAATTGCTTCAGACTCAGTGGAAACACGGACAGAGTCCAGGAGGAGGGTTGAGACTGGAGGTAGATATTTTATAGCCATCCTTTAGATTTGAAGTCCTGGAACTGGAAAAGCCATTCACAGAAGATGAACCCTATATGGAATCTGTTGTTTGTTTCCCATCACCCATTCCCATTCTTCCTGAAAGATAATTCCTAATGTTTTTGGTAATTGATTATTGTCATCTTTAGCTATGAAGTTTTTGGGATTGAACCCTCACCAGTTCTAGGGATGGACCTCATTGGCTTGAATCAATCAGTAGGAATTAGTTGGGCATGAAATCCAATCAGAAACAAGGAGATCTGTGCAAATTTTGCTAGAACTTCTAAGAAAGAGATGCTATGTGAAGATATAAAGTCTAATATGGGTATAGCCAAAGGAGCCCTGGTGGTGCAATGGTTACGCGCTTGGCTGCTAATCGAAAGGTCAGGAGTTTGAACCCACCCAGCAACTCCATGAGAGAAAGACCTGGCAATCTGCTTCCTTAAAGATTACAGCCAAGAAGACCCTATGGGGCAGTTCTACTCTGTCACATGGGGTTGCTATGAGTCCGAATCAACTTGATGGCACACAACAGTAACAATGGGTACAGGCCCACAGCCATGTGTGGCCCTGTGAGAGGAGTGAAGGAGAAGTAACAAGTAGAATACACAGCAGTGAGCTGCAGAGAAAATAGGTGATAACATTTAAGCACAGAATCAAACTTCCCCTGAAGCCAAGAATCTCTCTGGATTTTTCAGATGCTTCAGCTAATGAATCCTTCATTTTAAAAGCCAGTACAAATGGGGTTTTTAACATTAACAATATAAATTGTCCTAGCCATTATGTCCCTTCTTCTCAACTCCTACTCACCCTCCCTCACACACACTGATTAGTTCTTTCACTTATAATTTGAGTAAACTGGATTATAGCAAAAGACATAAACTGAAGGACTGTGAGCTGAATCTGGCCACAGATTTTTATTTGTTTGCCTGGTCTGCAGAGGGTTCGTTTTTAAAAATTCATTACCAACAAGTAAAACCTGGGAGATTTTCCATAAAAATCCAAATGTTTGGTTTCTCTTGAAAAATCAGGACGTCTGACAGTAGTGGGCTTGCCTTCTAAAATGGCAATAATCATCTTGAGCTGTGTACTTGCTGCTCACCTTTAAAACAGGGCATATGCTTCCCATCTTGCCACAGTCCCTACCTATTGCTGCACACTTGGCCAAATTCTGTCATTCACGTTGTTTACCTACCCTCTGGAAGGATTTGTGCAACAGTTCATGGTTAGCAAGCTCTCTCACAGGTTTCTTAAATTAGTCCATTCATCTAAACAACAAACGAAGAAATGCAAACAATTCGCAGTGCAACTGCTGATCTTGGAAGAGAAACTAACATCTGCTTGGAAGTTTGATCATACTCCGTATATCAGACTTGAATTATGGACATTCATTCTAGGAAGAACAAAATTTGATTATGAAAATACCCACAGCCATGATAACAGGTTCTTTACCTCCTGGCTGAGCACTTCCAGGTTTCTCCATTTGTCATTGGGATCAGAATACCTTAGGAGTGCAAGAACCGCCCACTGTTTAATAATTAAGATCATGAGCTTTAAAATCAGACAAACCTAGATTTGAGTGTCAGGTCTGCCCTTTTGTTTGCTGTGAGACTTTAGGGAAGTTACTAAACCCTGCCAAGCCTCAGTGCCCTCTCCCGTAAACGGGTATGTTGGTGCCTATCACATATGGTTGTCCTGTACATTAAAGTGATAAAATGTGCCATGAACAGTCTGTGGCACATAGTTATTATGACAGTCTTCTCCACCTCAGGAGGTTTTTCCACTTATGTAAAACAGTTTTGATTAAGTAGTCTCAACTTGTATAGTATAAATAAAAAATAATTTTATATTTTCCAATAACTACTACCATCATGGAGCCCTGGTGGCACAGTGGTTAAGAGCTATGGCTGCTAACCAAAAAGGTCAGCAGTGTGAATCCACCAGCCACTCCTTGGAAGCCCTATGGGGCAGTTCTACTCTGTCCTATAAGGTCACCATGAGTCATGCTCCATTGAACAAACTACCTCTTTTTTAAAATGGAATCAGCTTCCTTTATGATACTAAAATCCTGCATCACTGCCAACAGTTAAAACAGACTCTTTTCACTATAAAAACTTAATCCTATTCACATAAATCTTTAGTCTTATATTGAACTCAAAGTTCCCCCCCAGGGTGGGTTAGTTTTGTAGCTCCTACAGCTTAGGGTGGATAGGAAGATGTAGTAGGCGTAATTCTAAATGGCCTTCACAATTCACGGTCCTGGTGTATATACAAGGAGCCCTGGTGGCACTGTGGTTAAAGTGATCGACTGCTAACCAGAAGGTCAGTGGTTCGAAACCACCGGCGGCTCCAAGGGAGAAAGAAGTGGCAGTCTGCTTCCATAGAGATTTACAGCCTTGGAAACCCTATGAGGTCCCTATGAGTCGGAATCAACTTGACAGCAGTGGGTGGTGGTGGGTGCTGTATATACACCTTCCTCCAATAATTCAATCAAACACTAATCTAGGTGTTGCTGTGAAGTAATTTTTCAGATGTAATTAAGGTTCCAAATCAGTTGAGCTTAAACTGGGAGATGATCCATGTAGGCCTAACCTAATCATACGAGCCTTTATATCTGACTTACACTTGGCCAGCTGGATGCCCCACGCTGAGATTTTGAATTTGGAGCAAATGACACAAATAAGGGAGGGTTTAGAATTCATTCATGGTCCTGATGTTCAGCAGTGAGGGCAGAAGCAGCAGCCTGTGGAAATGTGGAAAGGGGGTATGACCAGTGACAACAGGGGTGATGGTGCCAGAGAAATCAGAGAGATTCAAGTTCTCAGAACTATTCAAGATGAAGGAGATTCTTTGCTGCTGCCTTTGGAGATTAAGAAGACCATGTGACAAGAAACGGTGGCAGCTCTGGGAGTTAAGAGTGGCTCCTAGATGACAGTGAGCAAGGAAACAAGGATATTAGTCTTCCAAGTTGCAAGGAACTGAATTGGCCTAACAACCTGAATGAGCTTGGAAGTGGATTACTCCCCGGAGACTCCAGTCAAGAATGCAGCCTGGCCAACATCTGCTTTTAGCTTTTGAGCCCCTGAGTAGAGAACCCAGTCACACCATGCCCAGATTTCTGGCCTACAGAACTGTGAACTAGTAAATGGCTGTTGTTTTAAGCTGCTACATCTGTGGTGATTTGTTATACAGCTATAGACAACCAGTACGGGGGGTTGGAGGTGGTGAATGGGGTCTGTTCTCTCATACCTTTCCTCGACTCGCTCGTTTTCAGTTGAGGATGAAGGCAGGAGAGAAGAAACTGAATCTTCTTTTCGGAGGTCATCACCACGGATCTAGCTCATTGTCTATACTCGATGTGGATGTGGTAACATGGAATAAGCCCTGATAATGAGGCAGCTGCTTGAGGTACTGAGAGCCTCAGCCACATTTCCAGCTGATGCTGACTGACAGCCTCAGGTGCCTGTTTGCCTTGTGCTAGGTCACTGACAAGCTGACAAAACCTAGTTTCTTCTACCTTCTACAGCCTCAACTCTGGGGGCCACGGCCTGGGTGGAATATACGTCTAGGTCTAAGAACTCAAGACGCTGGTCCTTGTTCCTTCTTAGGCTGGCAAACATCACCAACCGCAGTACTTCAGCAAGTTCTTTCTCCCTCACTGGTAGCGCAAGGCCATTCTGCCAGCCTTGTAACTAAGCAGACATCCAACCAGGTAAATAGGCACCTGTCTCTCCTTCTTAAAGTCAGCTCCAAACTTCACCAGTGATTGATTACCTGAGAGAGGAGAAATCATGAACCCCTCTTTCTTCCCTTCCCCTAGAAGCCAAAGGGAGGAGGTTACCTCTCTTCATGAGCAATGCATTCCCCAAAGGTCCCTTCTTCTCTCTCTCTCAGTCCCTCATATCTCCCTTGCTACTGAGCATAAACGCCTGAGGCTAAAAAGGAAGCCTTCTTTGTATGGAAACCTGGAGAATTTAGAAACTTTGCTTCTGTAGTTCCTGCCTCCTTTGGTAACCTTTGGGGACAGGAATGATCCCAACACTAATCTGCTGTAAATGTGCTGATGCATTTTGACATTTTTGAAAGAATATCATATGACCTAGAGCATACTGGAGCCCGGGCTGCACAGTGGTTAAGCATGTGGCTGTTAATCAAAAGGTCAGCAGTTCAAATCTACCAGCTGCTCCTTGGAAACCCTACCGGGCAGTTGTACCCTGTTCTATAGGGTTGCTATGAGTTGGAATTGACTCCGGCAATGAGTTTTTTTGAGCACATGCTAACTTAGAGAAAGTAGACCTTGCCTTAGAGAAACTTACTCTGTATGTATGTGTGTGTGTACAAGTGAAAGAGAGAAAGACAGAAAAGCAGAGAGACAGAATATAAGTTCCAAGAACAGATCCTTAACCAATTGTGTTATAATAAAGATACCCCAAACTATTTCAGCATCTTGAATGCTATTATGCTAATGGGTAGGGCAGTCTACTCTGTTTAAAATACTATTTAAATGAGGTTGTGAGTGCCTCCTCTAGTAAAAATAAGAAGTAGCTTCATTTAAAGATACTTAAACTAAACATTTAAGATTCAAGTATGTATATTCCCTCAAATTCATGTACTTCTGTTAAGTTTTCTGGAAAAATACATAAACCAAGCAAGCAAACAAAAAGCTTTTTGGCCAGGACAAAGACCCTCTTTGATCCCTGGGGATCTCACCAAAAATCGACCACTCATCTTCCACTAGCAGATCCTCAGGGCGGTTTTGAAAAATTTGAGTTCTACAAATCAGAAGGGGAAATCTCAGACATTTTTTTATCTTTTGAATATGAAATTATAAATGTGTACCATTTTTATTATACCTGGTAAAAAGTGGAATCTTTATCCGGGGAGTCAACAAAAACAACTTTTGAAGTTGGATGTATCTATCAACATAAGTTATTAGAGGCTTTTTTTTTTTTTTCCCATACAATTTTGGAGAGAATCTGAAAACCAATGCCAGTCTGGTTTCAATATTCATAATTATTTACACATGTTTCAGTAACAAAATATATTTGGGGGGGTTGGTACTTTTAGGATTTGAGGCAGCTGGAAATTATTATCATTATGGTTAAAAGTGTTTAAATGGATAATGGTGTTAAAAAGAATATAACATTCTGGAATGCTTCCTCCTGAAATGAAACACATATTATTTTATTAAATTGAGCTTTTTAAATATGGATTGGCTGTTGTCTGGCCAGTTATACATGGAAGTGTCTAAAGAAATAGGGTTTTGGAAGGGGCAAAAAATAGAAAATGACTATCATTTATTATTATCAAAAAAACCTTAGTATTCCACTTAAAGGCTAGATAGTTCAAACTGCACATGTTACATTTTTAAGATTCTAATTAAATTTTTAAGAAATGGGACATCTTTTCTAATCAAGATATAATGTAGCAAATACCTTGGAGAAAAGTAAAAATTATTTTGATATTTTCTTATCTAGAAAAAAGAAAAAGATTAATAAGGGATTCTGTGGCGCCCAGGATTTGAAGTGTTTCTTCTAAGAAGCTAGGCTGTGTTGAGATCCAAGAGGAAGCAACGTTCAAAGGAAATTCATCTAATGTTTGCGTTCTGGTTCTGAAAGGGGGTGAGAGGCTGTTCTTCAGCGGCATGTGGCCAGTTGGCAGGGAGGGCCGTGTGCCAAGCTAAGGGGTTATTGTGATCACAGACGGACTTAGCATGAGAAAGAGGACATCAGAGAGGCCAGGCATTGCAGGCTATTTTGGGGGCTTTACCGGAATTATTATTATTATTATTACTTTATTCTGTGCCAGTATTGACACATACAAATGTATTCACTTATTTCCTAACAAAAATGTAAGCCCGTAACCTGCAGCAGAATTGATGCAATAATTATTTCTTCTGTGTTGATGATTTCACCTAATGATTACCTTTTATCTGATGATTGGCTATTGAAGATGAGTAGATCTCATCCTTGTAGACATCATTCAAGGAGGATTTTTCGAAACAATGATTTATAACCACCTCTAAATATAATGCCTTCCTTTCAACAACAACAAAAAATTTTAAGTTTTTATATTTTATATCAAGATGACCTCACTATTGTTGCTGTTGTTAGGTGCTGTCTAGTCGATTCTGACTCGGAGCAACCCTATGTACTACAGAACAAAACACTGCCCAGTCCAGTGCCATCCTCACAGTCATCGTTATGCTTCAGCCCATTGTTGCAGCCACTGTGTCAATCCATCTTGTTGAGGGTCTTCCTCTTTTTCACTGACCCTCTGCTTTACCAAGCATGATGTCCTTCTCCAGGGACTGATCCCTCCTGATAACACATTCAAAGTATGTGAGATGTAGTCTCGCCATCCTTGCTTCTAAGAAGCATTCTGGTTGTACTTCCAAGACAGATTTGTTTGTTCTTTTGGCAGTCCATGGTATATTCAATATTCTTCACCAACACTACAATTCAAAGGCGTCAACTCTTCTTCTGTCTTCCTTATTCATTGCCCAGCTTTACATACATATGAAGTGATTGAAAACACCATGGCTTGGGTCAGGAGCACCTTAGTCTTCAAGGTGCCATCTTTGCTTTTTAACACTTTAGAGAGGTCTTTTGCGGCTGATTTGCCCAGTGCAATGCATCTTTTGATTTCTTGATTGTTGCTTCCATGGGCATTGATTGTGGATCCGAGTAAAATGAAATCCTTGACAACTTCAGTCTTTTCTACATTTATCATGATGTTGCTTATTGGTCCAGTTGTGAGGATTTTCATTTTGTTTATGTTGAGGTGTAATCCATACTGAAGGCTGTGGTCTTTGATCTTCACCAACAAGTGCTTCAAGTCCTCTTCATTTTCAGCAAGTCAGGCTGTGTCATCTGCATATCACAGGTTCTTAATGAGTCTTCCTCCAATCCTGATGCCTTGTTCTTTGTATAGTCTAGTTTCTCAGATTATTTGCTTAGCATACAGATTGAATAAGTATGGTGAAAGGATACAACCCTGATGCACACCTTTTCTGACTTTAAACCATGCAGTATCCCCTTGTTCTGTTCGAATGACTACCACTTGATCTATGTACAGGCTTCTCATGAGCACAATTAAGTGTTCTGGAATTCCTGTTCTTCACGATGTTATCCATAATTTGTTATGAATACTTTTGCATAATTATTAAAACACAGGTAAACATCTTTCTGGTATTCTCTGCTTTCAGCCAGGGTCCCTCTGACATGAGCAATGATATTCCTTTATAAATACAGTTTTATATTTTGTTATATCAAGATGATGTCACTAAAACTTAGCAAATAAGGCATGGAATATTGTTGCTGTCAATTTTGACTCATAGTCACCCCATGTAAAAGAGTAGAATGACCCCCATAGGGTTTTCTAGGCTGTAATCTTTATGGAGGAGCCCTGGTGGTACAGTGGTTAAGAGCTTGACTGCAACCAGAAGGTTAGCAGTTCTAATCCACCAGGTGCTCCTTGGAAACCCCATGGGCAATTCTACTCTGTCCTATAGGGTTGCTATGAGACGGAATCAACTCAATGGCAACAGGTTATTAATCTTTATGGATGGAGCCCTGATGGCACAGTGGTCAAGAGCTAAGCTTCTAACTGAAAGGTCAGCAGTTCAAATCCACCAGCTGCTTCTTGGAAGCTCTAGGGGGCAGTTCTTCTCTGTCCTACAAGGTCTCTGTAAGTCAAATCAACTCTATGCCAATCGGTTTTTGGCTTTGGTAATCTTTACAGGAGCAGATTGCCAGGTCTTTTCTCCCATGGAGCAGCTGGTGGGTTCCAACCACTGACCTTTCAGTTAGCAGCCCAGCACTTAACCATTGCACCACCACGGCTCCTTGGGTACTATTATTATCCCTATGTGGCAAATGATAAACTTCCCCAAAGTTTCTAACAAGTAAGTGGTGAGCTGTGACTCAAACCTAGACAACACAAACAGTCACTTGATCAAAATACGTAAGAGAAGTTGTTATTTCACATAAAGAACATTTCTCCCTTCCTGCTATTTCCTAAACCTTCGAAACCTAAATCTCTTAATGTTATCAGGAATTTAATTTTAAAAGAACCTGTCAGGTCAAGAATCCCACTTGCAATATTTATTTGGCCAATCATTAGGCCTGCAAAGATCATCCTCAAGCATGCAAGGGGCTGGGGGGATGTGGAGGAGGTAAAACCCCAGAAAAGTCTGTGAAAGTCTGCAACACATTGCTAAGGAATGAGATCCCGGAGAGCTGAGGGCCACTGGGGTGGAGAGGCCTGTTGTGCTTTGAAGAGTGAGGTCATGCTCAATGTTTTAAACTCATCAGTCTGCCTAAAAAGGGGTGTGGGTGAAATAGAAAAAAAGACAAATTAGCAACATTTTCAAAAGAAGTTAAATATGTCAGGCAGTTAAGTGTCCTAATTCTGCCTTCAGGGAACATCTGTCAAACCAGCTTGTAGTTCTGCAATCGGTGAAGCCATCTGCAAGGAACACTCACCCCCTATTCCTGTTCCTACAACACATGCCTATTGAAGGAAATGTTGCAGTTTGTCAAATGCATGTGGAAATTTTCTCAGCATTACCTAATTGAGACAATGGGCCAACCTTTCTTTGAACTAAAAACAATTTGTTAGGATCTGCTGAAAGAAAACACATCAATGGCTTTGACCGATGAGGACAATATAAATAGTCCAAATGAGATTTTATTCAATTTCCCTGTGTTTTCAGGACCACCATTAGTTCTATAACTCATGACTACTTTCTGAGCCTGTGAGAAGAAGGCGAGACTAGATAGCTCCTTACGAATGATTATTTCTAAAGGATTCAGTGGCATTTGGCCTGGAGAAATAGAGTAATTGTGACTCTCTGTGCTAATTAAGATAAATGAAATTCTACACATAATTCCCAAATGTTACTTGCCACTAATTTCTTCATCATTAAAACTACAAATGAAATAATATAAGTGAACACGTAGTACAACTGCTAGGACAAAGTATATGCTCCATAAATTGAATTACAACCATTCATATTTATGTCAAGAGCCATGGTGGGGCAATGGTTAAGCACTCAGCTGCTAACTGAAAGGCTGGCAGTTCAAACCAAGCAGATGCTCTGCAGAAGAAAAGACCTGGTGATCTGCTCCATAAAGATTAAAACCAGAAAACCAAACCCACTTGCCATCAAGTCAATTCTGACTCATAGGCAGCCCTGGTGGCACAGTGGTTAAGAGCTTGGCTGCTAGCCAAAAGGTCGGCAGTTTGAACCTACCAGCCGCTCCTTGGGAGAAAAACGTGGCAGTCTGCTTCTCTAAAGATTACAACCTTGGAAACTCTATGGGGCGGTTCTACTCTGTCCTGTAGGATCGCTGTGAGTCAAAACCGACTTGACAGCACACAACAACAGCAAGAACATATCTATGCCAGAGCCCCTGGGAAGTACAAACAGCTCTCAAGTACTAGCTGAAAGGTTGGTGGTTCCAACCCACCCCGAAGGGCCTCGGAAGACAAGCCTGGTGATCTGCTTCCTAAGGGTCACAGCCTTGAAAACCCTATGGAGCAGTTCTACTCTGTGTACATGGGGTCACCATAATTTGGAATCAACTGGATGGCAACTACAACATATTTAAGCCAGAAATGAAACTCTATTTATTTTGTGTGTCACTGCTAGTGATACTCTGCTTCAGATTGTGAGTTACTAGGATAGGATTACTTTACCTGGACTTTTTCAAACCTCTGAAATAGTATTCAGTATTTGACTGTATATGTACATTGTACATAAATTCTTAAGAAGTGAGATCAAAACTTCCAGCAGATATTCAAAGAGGTACATTGCTTTCTCCAAAATGTTAAAAACCATTTGCTTTAACTTGTTCAAAACAGAGCCCAAATTCTGTTATTTGATGATGCAAAAAATGTCTTAAAAAAAAAAAAGTAGTAGTCTAGACTAGTCCCTGGGTGGCAGACAGTTAATGTGTTCGGCTGGTAACTGAAAAGTTTGAGTCCACTCATAGGCGCTCCATAAGAAAGGCCTGGTGATCTACTTCTGAAAAATCAGCCATTGAAAGTCCAATGGATCACAAGTCTATTCTGACACACATTGTGTCACCATGAGTTGGAATTGACTCATCGGCAATTGTTTTTATTCTAGACTTGGGTTGATGGTGGGAGGAGGACTTATAAAAGAGCCTAGTCTAGTCCCCTAAACGTCCCCGGCCATCTCACCACTTTCCCTACCACCCTGATATGTAACCTTGACCAGACTTAGTTTGAGCTTGAGAGATAAGGAAGAAAGCAGAGAAAAAGACCAAAAACCTAGAGGCACTTTGGAGCAGGTAGAGTCCACAAAGAAGTGGGTATTAGGAATTGAATGTATCATGCCTGTTTCTCTTTTAGCCACAACTTCCTTCAAAGTTTCAAGTGTAAATATTTGAAATCCTTTAACAGAATATTTTCTTTAAAAGTCTCTCGGGATTCCTTTATATTTTCAGAAGACTAATTCTTAGAATGCCAAAATATAAACTTCACACAAAAATGAGGGTAGTCAGCAGAAGTTTGTACTCAGAGAAGCTTCTCTAGATGCTGTCAGAAGCCAGAAAGATTTGATTCTCTTCCACACTGTATTGGCTCTGCTACGCTAATGGTAGTAAAAATTTGTTTCTTCTGGTAAAAGAAGCAGATGTGACTTGGAGAAACATGGAGAACAGATGTGCTAAGCGATCATTTTATTTAAATGGTAATTTATCAGACCATAAGTTACAGTAACTCATGAGGTGAGTGATTAACTCTTTTTCACCAACTCAGAAGGATAATTTATATAAGTGCTAATATAGATCATGAATCAAAGAAAACACACTTCTCATCTTCACTTGGCTTTTTCAGAAAAGTGAACACTATACTAAAATTCCTAAGCCTTCGATGTATGTAAATGCTTAAAGGCCACTGAGGGGACCTATGCATTTGAATATCTGGGTGTGCATTCTGCTCATGGAAGTAAAATTTCTCTCTCCTAGTCAGTAAGAGCTCGGCTGCTAGCACAGGCACAGCCTACCAGAACCTGCCCTGCACTGATTCCTGGCCTGCCCTGTTGGCCCAACCCCAGCAACTCCCTTTCAGCTGCACCATAGCTGAGAGACTGACCCTGCCCATTGGACAACGAGGTGAAAACTATCGTGTCCACAGATGAGCAAACAACAAAGAACGCACAGCCCACCTGCTCAGACATAACCAACTAAAACAAAAAAGCAGGATGAAACAAACAAATCTACAATCAATAAATAAGGAAAATAACTACTGAATGTCCAGAAGACAGTAGACAATATCAAAACATATTAAAAAAACAGGACAAGATGGTTCCAGTAGGTATCCAAAGACTTTCCAGTAGAAGAAAAGGCACTAGAACTACCTGATAGGGAATTCAAATCTCTAATATTCAGAGCTACCCAAGAGTTAAAGCAAAAAGCAGACAAAAATGAGGAAAAAATAGACAAATTCATGGAAAATGAAGACCAAAAAATGGAAGAATTCAGGAAAATAATACAGGAACAAAATGCCAAAATAAATTCACAACTAGAAATCATACAAAAACAACAATTAGAAATCCAAAAGATAAAACAAGATTTCATAAATGGACAGTGTCATAGAAGGGCTGAGGAGCAGGTTTGAAACAACAGGAGACAGGATCAGCAAAATTGAAGACAAACACTTGGATACAACTCTGTTTGAGGTAAAATCAGAAAAAAGGAACAAAGAAAAATGAAGAAACCCTGAGAATTATGTGGGATACAATTAAAAGCAAAAATTTATGAGTGATCAGAGTTCCAGACAGGGAGAGAAAACAGAAAACAGACAGGATCATTGAAGAACTGCTGACAGAAAACTTCCCCAATATCATGAAACATGAAAAACTGACCATCCAAGAAGCTGAACAAACCCCATATAGGATAGACCCCAAAAGAAAATCACCAAGGCATGTCATAATCACACTTGCTAAAACCAAAGGTAAACAAAGAATCCTGAGAGCAGCTCAAGAAAAAAGAAATGTCACATACAGAGGAGAAAAAAATAAGACTAAGCTCAGATCGTTCAGCAGAAACCATGCAGGCAAGAAGGCAATGGGATGACATATACAAAACCTCAAAAGAAAAAAATTGCCAACCAAAAATAAGATATCCTGCAAAACTTTCATTCAAATATGTTGGTAAAATTAGGACGTTTCCAGATAAACAGAAATTAAGGGAATATGTAAAAACCAAACCAAATTTACAAGAATTATTAAAGAGTCTTTAGTCTGAGAACAAACAACATTAGACCACAGGCTGTATCTAGGATGCAGGTTCATACCAGGCAAATACCAACCTAGGAAATGAACTCTCAAGGACTATCCCAAATCAAAAGAATTACAACAGGGAACCAGAGAGGTTAATCTGTAAACGAGAACAACATCAGAACAATAAAAGAGGGAATAAAGGGTGTAGGTGTAGAACCTTCTAATGGAGAGGAAGGCAAGGCGATACCAAGTAATAATAAAAGACTGGTTCAAACCTAGAAAGATAAGGGTAAATTTCAAGGTAACCACAAAGAAAGTTAAAAAACCTACTCATCAAAATAAAGAAGAAAAACATAAGGTCTCAGTAAAAACAAACTCTACAAAAACAAAAGAAATGAAAAAAAAAATCCACAAACAAAAGGAATTCAGCACAGGAGAGTAAGAGGAACAAAGAAAACATCAGCAGCACAAAAAAAGCACTACAAAATAACAGCAATAAACTCATACCTATTAATAATTACACTGAATGTAAATGGCCTAAATGAACCCATAAAGAGACAGAGAATGACAGAATGGACTAAAAAAAAAAAAAAAAAAACAGGATCCATCAATATGCTGTCTACAAGAGACACACCTTAGAAACAAAGATGTAAATTTATTAAAAATCAAAGGATGGAAAAAATATATCAAGGAAACATCTACCAAAAAAGAGCAGGAGTGGCAATACTAATCTCAGATAAAATAGACTTTAAAATAAAATCCACTGTAAAAGACAAAGAAAGGCACTATACCATGATTAAAGGGATGATCCAGCATGAAGACATAACCATAATAAACATCTATGCACCCAATGACAGGGCTCCAAAATACATAAAACAAACGCTAACAGCACTGAAAAGAGAAATTGACAGTTCCACAATAATAGTAGGAGACTTCAACACACCACTCTCGGTAAAGGACAGAACATCTAGAAAGAAACTCAAAAAAGATATAGAAGACCTAAAGGGCACAGTCAGTCAACTTACCCTCATAGATATATATAGAACACTCCACCCAACAGCTGCAAAGTCCACATTTTTTTCCAACACACATGGAACGTTCTCCAGAATAGACCACATCTTAGGCCACAGGGCAACCCTCAACAAAATCCAAAACACTGAGATAATACAACATATCTACTCTGACCACAACACCATCAAGGTAGAAATTAATAACAGGAAGAGCAAGGAAAAAAGAAATCAATTACATGGAAACTGAATAACACCCTGCTTACAAACCACTGGGTAATAGAAGAAATCAGAGATGGAAGCAAAAATCCTAGAATCAAACAAGAATGAAAACACATCATACCAAAACCTCTGGGACACACCAAAGGCAGTCCTCAGAGAACAATTTATAACAATAGATGCACACATCAAAAAAGAAGAAAGGGACAAATCAAAACGTTAACTACAGAACTCAAACAAATAGAAAGAGAACAGCAAAAAAAGCCCACAGCCACCAGAAGAAAGGAAATAATAAAATCAGAGTACAACTAAATGAAATAGAGAATAGAAAAACAATAGAAAGAATCAACAAAACCAAAAGTTCATTCTTTGAATGGATCAACAAAATCGACAAACCACTGGCCAAACTGACAAAAGAAAAACAACAGAGGACGCAAATAACCAAAATAAGAAATGAAATGGGGGATATTACAAGAGACCCAACTGAAATAAAAAGGATCATAACAGAGTAATCTGAAAACCTATACTCCAACAAATTGGAAAACCTAGAGGAAATGAATAAATTTCTAGAAACACACTACCTACCCAAACTACCACAAAGTGATGTTGAAAATCTGAACAGACCCATAACAAGAGAAGAGATTGAAAAGGTCATTAAAAAACTCCCAACCAAAAAAAAAAAAAACCTGGCCCGTATGGCTTCACTGGAGAATTCTACCAAACATTCATTCAGAGAAGAGCTTATACCAGTACTACTCAAACTATTTCAGAACATAGTAAAGGAAGTAACACTTCCAAATTCATTCTATGAAGCCAGCGTAATCCTCATACAAAAACCAGGCAAAGATGCCACAAAAAAAGAAAATCACAGACCAATATCTCTCATGAATATAGATGCAAAAATTCTCAACAAAATTCTTGTCAATAGAATTCAGCATCATATCAAAAAAATAATACACCATGACCAAGTAGGATTCATACCAGCTATGCAAAGATCGTTCAGCATTAGAAAATCAATCAGTGTAATCCACCGCATAAATAAAAGGAAAGAAAAGAATCACATGATCATCTCAATTGACCCAGAAAAAGCATTTGACAAAGTCCAAAACACATTCCTGATAAAAAACTCTCAATAAAATAGGTATAGAAGGGAAATTTCTCAACATAATAAAGGGCATCTATGCAAAACCAATGGCCAACATCATTCTTAATGGAGAGAGGCTGAAAACATTCCCCTTGAGAACAGGAACAAGATGAGGATGCCCTTTATCTCCACTCGTTTTTAACATTGTGCTGGCAGTCCTAGCAAGAGCAATAAGGCAAAAAAAAGAAAGAAAGGGCATCTAAATTGGTAATGAAGAAGTTAAACTGTCCCTGTTTGCGGATGATATGATACTATACATAGAAAACCCTAAAGACTCCATGAGAAAACTACTGGAACTAATAGAAAGATGCAGTATACAAGATAAATATACAACAATCATTTAGACTTCTATACACCAATAAAGAGAACAATGAAAAGGAAATCAGAAAATCAATATCATTTATAATTGCCCCTAAAAAAATAAAATACTTAGGAATAAATCTAACCAGGGGTGTAAAAGACCTATTCAAGGAAAACTACAAAACACTACTGCAAGAAACCCAAAGATATCTACATAAGTGGAAAAACATACCATGCTCATGATAGGTAGACTCAACATTGTGAAAATGACAATTCTACCCAAAGCAATTTACAAATACAATACAATCCCGATCCAAATACCAACAACATTCTTTAAAGAGATGGAAAAACTAAACATTAACTTTATATAGAAAGGGAAGAAGCCCTGGATAAGTAAGGCACTGTTGAAGAAGAAGAATAAAGTAGGAGTACTCGCATTACCGGACCTCAGAACGTACTACACAGTGACGGTAGTCAAAACAGTCTGGTACTGGTACAACGACAGATACATTGACCAGTGGAAGAGAATTGAGAATCCGGATGTAAATCCATCCACCTACAGTCACCTGATCTTCGACAAGGGCCCAAAGTCCATCAAATGGGGAAAAGACAGTCTTTTTAACAAATGGTGCTGGCAAAACAGGATGTCCATCTGCAAAAAAATGAAACAGGACCCATACCTCACACCATATGCAAAAACTGACTCAAAATGGATCAAAGACCTAAATATAAAGCCCAAAACTGTGAAGTTTATAGAAGAAAAAATAGGATCAACGCTAGAATCCCTAATACACGGCATTAACAGGATACAAACCATAACCAACAACACATAATCTCCAGAAGATAAGCTAGACAACTGGGATCTTCTAAAAATCAAACCCTTATGCTCATCAAAATACTTCACCAAAAGAGTAAAAAGAGAACCTACAGACTGGGAAAAAATTTTTGGACAGTACAAGTCAGACAAAGGTCTAATCTTTAAAATCCACAAGAAAATCTAATACCTCTACAACAAACAGACAAATAATCCAATTGAAAAATGGGCAAGGGGAATGAACAGACACTTCACCAAAGAAGACATTCAAGCAGCCAACAGACATGAGGAAATGCTCGAGATCACTAGCCATTAGAGAAATGAAAATTAAAACCACAATGAGATACCATCTCACCCTGGCACTACTGGCAAAATAAAATTATGAAATGTAAAGTAGTTAAACTTAATTTAAGCATTGGATCAATAAGCATGGTCAGACACGAAAATACATGGTATCTTATAAAATATTAGACATTAGATAGCTCTAAAACTTTCCTAATATACTATTTAGGGGAAGACTGATATAATATTTTCCCTATAATTAAAGATTACAAAGACCTCAGAATTTTGCAACTATTCTGGAACATTATTATGAATATTAATTATCATTGCACATGACCATGGGAACAAATTCTAGTTAATTAAATTTTAACAGGTTGGATTCTGGCTGAATGATAGTTTCCAAAATAGGTCAATTAGATTTTAAGTACTATGAGGGTTTTAAATTTCACTGTCCAGAGTGATAAAGTAGCTAGATATGGAGTCAGCAAGACTTATATTCAAATCCCACCTTTGCCACTAATTACATATGTGACTTTGGATAAGCTTTCTATTCTTCCTATGTTTAAAAAAAAAAAAAGAGGATAAAACGGTCACTTATGTTCAGAGTTGTGGTAAATATTAAATAAGACAGAGAGATAAGTGCTTAGCTCAATGTCTGGCACATAATAAAAGTTTTATAAATGTTTTATTATGACTAATACTACCTCTGCTGCTACTAATATTGTATTCCCTTACATGCACATAGGATTTGCTAAGAACTAAGTGGATAGTACCAAAGACAAAAAACAAAAAAAACCCAAACCTGTTACCGTCAAGTTAATTCCAGCTCATGGTGATCCTATAGCGACCGTATAGGCTAGAATAGAACTGCCCCATAGAGTTTCCAAGGAGCAGCTGGTGGATTCAAACTGCTGACTTTTGGTTAGCAGCCTGAGCTCTTAACCACTACACCACCAGGGCTCCAAGTGGATAGTAGGTACTTATAAACAGTTGCTTCAGGATAACACAGATTCTATTGCTGAAAAATTAAATCATATTCCTCTAGTATACTGAGATAGGGAAGGTAACTAAAAACCACTAATAAGGATGTTTCATAGATATTCTAACTTTGAAAATGAAAAAAGGTTTTATTAAACTTGCTTATGATATATATTCTTTTGCTCTTTTATTATGGATCTTTGCTAATCTTTGTTGTAGAGGTATTAAATTTTCTTGTAGATTTTAAAGATTAGACCTTTGTCTGACTTGTAACGTCCAAAAATTTTTTCCCAGTCTGTAGCAAAGATTAGGCAACTATCACTTGAGTTGGAGCCCTGGTGGTGCAAGTGGTTAAGAGTTAGGCTGCTAACCAAAAGGTCGGCAGTTTGAATCCACCAACCGCCCCTTGGAAACCCTATGGGGCAGTTCTACTCTGTCCTATAGGGTCGCTATGAGTTGGAATCAACTTGATGGCAATGGGTTGAGTTTTGGTTTTTATCACTTGAGTTGAACCTGGATGGTGCAAGAGGTTTGTGACTGACTGCTAACCTAAAGGTTGATGGTTCAAACCCAACCAGCGGTTCAGTGGAATAAAGGCCTGGCAAACTGCTTCCATAAACATTCCAGCCAAGAAAACTCTATGGAGCAGTTCTACTCTGCAATACATGGGGCTGCCATGAGTTGGGGGCTGACTTGATGGCAGCTAACAACAACATCATCACTTTGTGGTGTTAAAAGAGTACAAGAATGAATGAGAGAATTATTCAGCATTTCTAAATACTACAGCTGGAGTCATTCACACATCATTTAATAACTCAGTATCTAGATCATTACCTAATTTTTAAAAATAAAGCCGTGAATACCAGTTTTAAATATGTAGCTAAAATGCCAGACCTAGTCTTTTCTTAAAAATACTATTCTTTCTTTCCTTGGTGTTTTCTCTTTATGAATTGTAATCCATTTAAAAATGAAAGCTGTTTCTAAGCAAACGGATCCATGAAACTTAATCTCCTAGGATTCTATCTGACCTTTCTGTAGAATTTACTTACGGCTTTATTCTTGCACAATACTTTGGGGAAAAATGTGTATGAGACCATAGATCATCTATACAAATCAACTTCTATGGATGTTATATGGTTCTCCATGTCAAAGAGTTTTTGATTTAGAAAAGGGTATTAAAGGACATATTTTCCCATACATATTTTAATTTCCTTAGAACATAAATGTATTAATTCCAAAACATGACATACCCCAGTCATAATAAAAGTTTCTTACTTTGTAATGCTTCCTTCCTAATAGTAAACATTATATTATTTACAGGTAAATTAAAATGAAATAACAGTCTAAGTATGTTATATGACTTCTTATGTTTCTTGAAGAATCATATTTTCCGTAGTCGAATGTATTATTTCTGATTACAATAATTACATCAGACAGAAAAGATAGAAAATTAATGAGTAGAATAAAGAGCTGTCAGAGCAGTATCACTGACTACAGAAGTTATTAAAAACACGAGGAAGAAAAAAGATAAGAATAGTTCTTCAACATACAACAGTGATGGAATGCCTCCAAAATAGTCACACTTCTGATAAATTCCCAGTTCTAGGTGAAAGTAGAAAAGTAGAAAAGCAGAAATTCTTGTGGGTCTAAACCAGTAGTTCTCAACCCAGGCTGATTTTGCCCCTCAAGAAATATTTAGCAATATATGGAGACATTTTTGGTTGTTACAACCTTGAGGAGTGTGCTACTGGCATCTAGTGGGTAGAGGCCAGGGATGCTGCTGAACATCTGTAGTACACAGGGAAGCCCCCTACAGTGCAAAACCATGCAGCCCCAAATGTTAATAGTTCCAAGGTTGAGAAACCCTACTCTTAATTTGGTTGTTATCAGTCATGTAAATTAGCCCTTTCTCACTTATTGGCAATAATAAAACTTAGAGCTGCCTCTGTAACAACCATATACAAATTTCAATTGGCAATATAATTAGAAAGTCATTAAATAAACTCAAATAGTTAATTATGACTAAGGATGTACTTAACAATGACCGCTGATCAAATAAATGAGACAAAACTTCTATTAGCAAATTAATTAAATTATTTTACTATTCACCAAATATTGTAATAATTGATTTTTCAATTGGCTGGTATGTCTTGTATTTGCTTCCTTTTCCATTTGTCTTTTGGTGATGTGAATAATTGATGACAAAAGGTAAAGAGTGGGAGAAGGAGAAATTAAGGAGGCTTAATTAATCACAAATTGCATTCTCCTCTCTTGGTTATTTGAAGGTGGACTGCCTTTTATGTTTATTTATAATTTAATAACAAAGTCATCTAGACCAAAATCTAGTCTGAAATGTTGAAGAAATTGTAATTTTTCCCCCTTAAACAATAAACAAAAGATAATTAATTCATTTCCTTTTAGGTTGGTGTGTGTAGGCTTTCGGGATGCAAATGGAACAGCCTATTATTTACTCTGCAATAGTTTGGCTCTGGAGTGCCATCCTAAGAATATAGTGAGTGCACTATGATGATTGACAGAAAATTGTAGAAGAGCAATTTGAAAAGACCGACAGTCTATAAATCTCATCTATCTGTTTCGCCTTTAACTTAATCTGGAAATTCTCAAATATTTGAGAAGTGAGAGGAGATTAGAAATTTTATCCCTCCTTCTTTCTTTTTACTGTAACCTTCATCAGGGTATCAGCTTTCAGTGAAACCCAAAGACCCTAATGAGATTAAACATTAAAGAGAAATAAGGGGCAAGTCTCTGGATTAGAATTAACTGGAACCTATGACGAGAAAATCCTACCTCTGCTATTGACTTCTCCCAATTCCTAAGGCCACTCATGCCCAGTTAAGGGTCTAAAGCAATCCAGACTATTCCTGCCGCATTTTGCTGTTCACTCATTTAGCAATCTCTAAAAGAAAGACTAAAAAAATACTAGTGCTTATTAGACGCTTTTCCATGTTATAAAATAGAGTGTTATTGTGGGACCACTCATAAACTTTAGATTAAGACCTTCTGGAAAATAGTCTTATAAATGATTGTAATACTTTTCTGCAATCATCTGTAGAATACGTTCTACATAAATTTTCTAACAGTGTTCCTCACATTACAGTAACAAATTCCTAATATTATCTATTTTTTAAGGCAATTGCATAGTAAATAACTTGTGTCTGATCAATATTATGTCTGAAAAGGAGGCAAGTCTTGGAAGATAACCATGTATAGTTTCCCACTATAATTATATTATTAATTAATATATATAATATATATATTATATAATTTATATTATATTATATAATGTATATGCAGTAACTTGCACAAATCTTACATACACAGGTCATTAAATTCCGTATTTCCAAATTCTATAGCTGGAGTCATTCACACAGATCAAAATATAGAACATTTGTCTAAAAAAGTGCCCTCATGCTTAGGGGTACCCACACTTTAGAGGTAACCACTGTTCTGATTTCTATCACCATAGGTTAGCTTTGTCTGTTCTTGAAGTTCACATAAATGAAATACAGTATGTCTTATGTCTGGCTCCTTTTGCTCAACATAATGTTTTGGAGATTAATCTATGTTTGTGTGTATCAGTAGCTCACTTATTTTTAAATATTTGAATAGTATTGCATTGAATTTGCTTATCTCCTTTCCTATTGAATTGTTTCCGGGTTTTAGCTATTGTTAATAAAAATGGTATGAAGATTTCTTGTATATATTTTTGAAGGATATATGATTATTTGTTGTTGTTGTTTCCAGTTTTTAGCTATTGTTAATAAAAATCATATGAAGATTTCTTGTATACATTTTTTGAATGGTATATGATTCATTTGTTGTTGTTGTTATGTGCCATCAAGCTGATTCCGACTCACAGTGACCTTATAGGACAGAGTAGAACAGTCCCATATTGTTTCCTAGGCTGTAGTCTTTATGGGAACAGATTGCCAGGTTTTTTCTCCCGCAGTGGCTGGTGAGTTTGAACCACTGACCTTTTGGTTAGCAGCTGAGTGCTTAACCATTGCATCACAAGGGCTCCTTATGATTCATTGATCTTGAGTATATATCTAGGAAAGGAGCCCTGGTGGTGCAGTGGTTAAGCACTCACCTGCTAACCCAAAGGTCGGTGGTTTGAACCCACCAGCCGCTCTGCAGGAAGGAAAGACCATGTTATCTGCTTCCATAAGGATTACAGCCTAGGAAACCCTATGGGGCAGTTCTAGCCTGTCCTATGCGGTCGCTGTCAATCAGAATTGACTCAGCAGCAACAGGTTTGTACACCAAGCAGAAGAATTGCTGGGTCATAGGTTATATGCATGTTTAGCTTTAGTAGATAGTACCATTGTTTTCCAAAGTGGTCAAACATTTTACATTCCCATCAGCAGTGTATCAAAGATTCAGTTGCTCCCCATCCTCACCAATACTTGGTATTGTCAGTCCTTTCAATGTTTGTCATTATGGTAGGTGGGTAGTGGTATCTAATTGTGGCTTCATTTTGAAAGGTGAAGGAAGTAATGAACAAGAAGTGGACAAACTGCAGATGCCATGTGCCTTCCACTCATGACATCATTCTCCTTCCTACAGCTGCCTTTCAAGATACTCAGCATGTGTGTAACTAGGATAAACTTTGCAAAGTTCTCTCCAAATGAGAACAAGAAGGGCAGAATAGATACTCCTGACATACATATCAGTACAAAAGATTTACATAAGGGTTTTATATTTTTATGGACGCTTTGAAACAGAAAAACTCATATTAAATTATTAATGCCTATGAATGAGTTCCACACATAGAATAATAATGAATAAGTAATTTGATATTTAAGTATAGCATGCTTAAGTTTAGAGTTGAGCCAAAATATACACCTGTGCCAATAATTGTGGGTAACATAATTATGTTTCAAAAGACACAGCAAAAAATGCAACAGTACAGCTCTCTCTGGTGGCACCTTGAAAGCAAAAATACATTTTTTCATGCCATATTATAGGAATTTTCTTCTTCTTATGTATTTACTGCATATAAAAGCCAAGTTTACTGACCAAATTAATAAAGTAGCTATCCGTAGAGACTATTAAAAATTAAAATCTAAATTAAAATTAAATCTATGGTGCTTTTTAAGTGAAAAATAACTCATTATTAACCATAAATATTCTGGAAAAATTATTCATCATCTTTTCCTCAAGATGATTTAGTCTAGGATTAGTTTCTACCTAAAATACTGCATGTTGTTGTGTATGCTATCAAGTTGATTTCAACTGACTCATAGCAACCCTATAGGACAGAGTAGAACTGCCCCACAGGGTTTCCAAGGCTGTAATCTTTACAGGAGCAGACTGCCGGATCTTTTCTCCTGTGGAGAAGCTGGTGGGTTCAAACCATTGACCTTTTAGTTAGCAGCTGAGAGGTCAACCATTATACCTTAAAATATTGCATAGGATAAAGAAAACCAAAAAATTTATATATTCACATACTAAGGAATTTGAGAATATTTACTTTGGAAATAATTATGCACACACACAAATAAAAACTAACTCCCTCTAGGATTTTGATCCCTCCATCACACATATTTTTGGTATGGGTCTATTATTTATTTTCCAGTAGGGAACGAGTGAGATATAGCAATCCAAATACAGCAAACTGAACAGTGGATAACTGAGAGGACCATATTTTGAAGTCTTCTCTGTAGTCTATCCCCGTGTTTCCTCAACTGGGTTTGACAGAAGAAATATTGATAACTATTCTATTTAAAGAAAGTCAAATAAGTTTAGAAATACTGCACACTGTATTTTCCCTTTTGAAGGTCCACCATTTAAATTAGTATATTAAATGTTCAGAGACATCCTGAAATAAAGAAACCTACTTAACTTAGCTTTGAGCTGTTGTTCCGTTAACGCTTTTGACCATGGAGCCCTACTCTTTTTTTTTTTTTTTTTTTAGTATATCTGTAATATCTTTCAGAATAATGTTTATATCCTGTTTTAGACCAATCTTTAGCCAAATGTGAAATTCCCTTTGATTTAATGGTAGTTTTTCACAAGTTAGAGATATCTGTTTCCTTGAAAAATAAAAATCTCAACTATGGGTACCATTCCAAAGTGGTATTAAGCTCTTAGGAATAGAAGAGATAGTAGAAGGAGGGGTGGTAGAGATTACTGGAGCTGAACATTCAACTTCAAAAGAAAACATGACATCTGAACCCCAATCCAACTATGGATTTTAGTTACTGTATCAATATTAATTCATCAATTGTAACAAATATACCACACTAATGTGAGATGTTAATAGGAGAAACTGTGCAGGAGGGTGAGAGGTTTATAGGAATTCTCTGTACTTTCTATGCAATTTCTCTGTAAACTTAAAATTTCTGTAAAAAATACAGTATACTAAAAAAGAATTCAACAACAAAAACAAACATGGTATCCATACTACCCACTGAGGCCCATCTGCCATATCTCTCTTTTCCTAGCTTTCTCTACTTCCAAGACCCCAGTACACATAAATCCCTTTGACATGACATACTTGCAATTAAACTTTCTGAACAGATTAGTAGATATAGAGAACTAATTATAACTTCCCTGGAATTCACTGTAGTTACAGTATATCGTGTGAGAAGTGTAGAATGTTGTATATAGAATTCCTAGAAAAGGCACCAAGAGGCGAGAGCAAGACAAAGTCTCTGGTAATATTCGCCCTCCTCTGAAATCAACAGAGCAACAAACTGGTATGTGTTGCTAAGAAGAAAAACTACAGTCTTTAGGAATGGTTAAAGTATGAGAAGTGAATGAGAAATATATCTATCCCATGAAAATTTAATTTCATTCATCTGGTATTCCTTCTGTAAGATAATTGCATAAAATTTCCTCACGCTCTTTAAAATGAATTCCACTGAATATAGTTTAAAATTTCAAAAGTAGATCCAGGGACAAATCCAAGAAAAACAGCACACTTTAAAGGAGAAATGTGAAGCCAGTTTCATAACTAAGTATGAGTACTCAGCCATTTTTTTAAATATTAACCACAATAAACTCACCAAACACAAGTGCAAGGAGGAGTAGCCACAACACCAAAAAGAAAACCTGTTCACAATGAGGTGCTTTAGATGCCTGACTGGGACTCTTGCTCTTTTAAAATGAGACCACAGTTGTTTGGATTTGCATTTTTCACTTGGCCTAACAGAACGTTCCCAACTCAAGCCAAGTGAAATTGTAAAATTCACTTACCTGTACAAAACCACAAGCTGTGAAGTCCTCAAACAAAGGCAGACTTGGGCGGTCTTCTCTGTAGATGGTGAGCCTGTACATGACCAGACTTTCACCCTGTGCTGGAGATTCATCCACCACAAACATTGAGATTGTGTTCATCCCTAACCCCAGAGGATAGCTGGCAAAGCTGCAGAGAGAGGAAGATGGGGGAGGAGGGGAGACAGAGAGGGAAGGGAAGGGGGTATTCAGCCAAAACAGACTTATCCCACAGTTATTGAATACTATTTGCATAGTAGGAGCCCTGGTGGCACAGTGGTTAAGAGCTCAGCTGCTAACCAAAAGGTTCAGCAGTTCAAATTTACCAGCTGCTTCTTGGAAACCCTGTGGGAGCAGTTCTACTCTGTTCTGCAGGGTTGCTATGAGTTGGAATCAACTCGACGGCAATGGATTTGTTTTTTTCAAGATGTGGATTATTTGCATAGGAGACAGGCAAAGTCTACAATTTCGTAAGAAACCTAAAGTATGAAAAACATTTGTTGTACAGTTTTTTGCTGTGCCAAGAGTCAGCTTACAGTGCAAATCATGTCCTCCATCAACTAAGGGCAGAAAACCAAACCAAACTAGTTGCCATCAAGTCAATTCTGACTCATGGTGACCCCATGTATGTCAAAGTAAAACTGTGTTCCATAGGGTTTTCAATGGCTAATTTTTGGGAGATGCGGCAGTCTGCTTCAGAAGAGATTTGCAGCCTTCGAAACCCTATGGGGTTGCTGTGAGTCAGAATCGACTTGATGGCAGTGGGTTTTTGGGAATTTTTTGAAAGTATATCGACAGGCTTTTCTCCCATTTCGTCTCTGGGTGGACTCAAACCTCCAACCTTTCAGTTAGCAGTGGAGTGCATTAACTGTTTGCACCACCCAGGGATTCCCAAATAAAGGAAACGGAATTAATATTTATTAACTACCTGTCAGGGCCATACATTATTTCATTTAATACTTACGACCACTCTATACAAAAACTATGATTGTCCCTATTTAAAATATAAAGAGACCATGGCATAGAACTGGAAAACAGATTGCCCAAAGTCCCATGGTAGAGACAGGGTTGGGATTCAGGTTGGTCTGACTTGAATCCTCCTCTCTTTTTACTAGACTTTCCTGGCTCCCATGGATACTAATACATTTCTTTGCCTGTAATAAGGAACATGAGTATCTTCCTTGCCACTTAGATGACAAGTGACAAGGTTCTATCTTCTGTTCATAGGACAGACAAAAGAGTTGGTGACTCCCAAAATAGTCAACAACAACAAAATCCCAGTGAGACTAGGAAAGTCAGTGTTACTGTGTCTACAAATTGTTGCCAATATGTGTAGGAAGCAATCAACCCCTGACTACTTGAAAACTTGAGGGGTTGGGTTGGGCTAGAAAGATGTGGAACTACTTCCAGCCTAACTTGAAAATAAGGATAGAATTTTTATGTAAAGGGTTCTCCACTTCACGGCAACTGTTTTGTTTTGGTTATTTGTTATTTTATTTTGTTTTAATATGGTATGTAACAAGATCCTCTCTTATGAGAAAGTTGTTACAAAGATTAGTTACAAAGATTGCTAGCAGATTGGTAGAGAACTGATGTGCTCTTTTTAACCACATGACACCTGAAAAGGGAAGGATTTCAGACCCCGGCAATCTCTCCAACCAATCTCATGTCTCAGCTTTTCTGAACCACTTCCAAAAGGTGTATCAAATGTCTGCTTCCCACTATGATGACTCAGTTCAGCCCCATCAGCGTCCCCATACCTTGGCCCTGCCCGCTCACAGAGGTGCACCTTGCACTGACATTTAGAAGTCTCAGCTCCAATAGTCACTGTCACCACATCAAATGGGACTTCAGAGTAATAATCTTTGATCTTTGGGTGAAACTCAGGATTTAGTTCCAAATGTGGATGTGTGAAGATCTGCTTGATATGACATAGTGTGTGTTTATCTGTCAAAAAAACAAACAGAAACAATGACAAAGAAATTACAACTGTGAAGTGGATAAACATTTAAAAATCATATATGATTAGGTTTGTTTTCGTTTTTTTTCCCCTTTGACCATTTTGGCTGTACGTCTTCCTAAACAGATTTGTTTGTTCGTCTGGCAGTCCATGGTATAGTCAATATTATTCTCCTGTATCATAATTCAAAGGCATAAATTCTTCTTCGGTCTTCCTTATTCATTGTCCTGTTTTTGCATGCATATGAGGCAATTGAAAATACTGTGTCTTGAGTCAGGCGCACCTTAATCCTCAAAGTGACATCTTTGCTTTTTAACACGTTAAAGAGGTCTTTTGCAGCAGGTTTGTTCAATGCAATGCGACTTTTGATTTCTTGACTGCTGCTTCCGTGGGTGTTGATTGTGGATCCAAGTAAAATGAAATCCTTGACAACTTCAATCTTTTCTCCTTTTATCATGATGTTGCTTATTGGTCCAGTTGTGAGGACTGTTGTTTTCTTTATGTTGAGGTGTAATCCATACTGAAGGCTGTGGTCTTTGATCTTCATCAGTAAGTGCTTCAAGTTCTCTTCACTTTCAGCAAACAAGGTTGTGTCGTCTGCATATCGCACGTTGTTAATGAAGTCTTTCTCCAATCCTGACGCCCGGATTCATTCTTCTTCATATAGCCCAGCTTCTTGGATTATTTGCTCAGCATGCAGACTGAATAAGTATGGTGAAAGGATACAACCCTGACACACATTTCCTAACTTTAAACCATGCAATATCCCCTTGTTCTGTTCGAAGAACTGCCTCTTGGTCTATGTACAGGTCCCTCATGAGACAAGTGTTCTGGAGTTCCTATTCTTTCGAATATTATCCATAATTTGTTATGATCCACACAGTCTCATGCCTTTACATAATCAATAAAACACAAGCTCTGGTGGCACAGTGGTTAAGAACTTGGCTGCTAACCAACAGGTTGACAGTTGAAATCCACCAGCTGCTCCTTGGAAACCCTATGGGGCAGTTCTACTCTGTCTATAGGGTTACTGAGTTGGAATCAACTCAATGGCAACAGGTTTGGGTTTTGGTTAAACATCTTTCTGGCATCTCTGCTTTCAGCCAATATCCATCTGACATCAGCAGTGTTATCCCTCGTTCCAGTCCTCTTCTGAATCCAGCCTGAATTTCTAACAGTTTCCTGTCTATGTACTGCTGCAACCGCTTTTGAATGATCTTCAGCAAAATTTTACTTGTGTGTGATATTAATGATATTGTTGGATAATTTCTGCATTCTGTTGGATTACCTTTCTTTGGAATGGACTGGAATATGAATTTCTTCCAGTCAGTTGGCCAGGTAGCTGTCTTCCAAATTTCTTGGCATAAATGAGTGAGCACCTCCAGCACTGCATCCGTTTGTTGAAATGTCTCGATTAGTATTCCATCAATTCCTGAAGCCTTGTTTTTCACCAGTGCCTTCAATGCAGGTTGGCCTTCTTCCTTCAGTAGTATTGTTTCTTGATAATATATTATCTCCTGAAATGGTTGAACGTTGACCAATTCTTTTTGGTACATTGACTGTGTATTCCTTCCATCTTCATTTGATGCTTCCTGTGTCATTCAATATTTTTCCTGTAGAATCCTTCAATATTGCAACTCGAGGCTTGAATTTTTTCTCCAGTTCTTTCAGCTTGAGAAATGCCAAGCATGTTCTTCCCTTTTGGTTTTCTAACTGCAGTTCTTTGCCCATTTCATTAAAACACTTTACTTTGCCTTTTTGTGCTGCCCTGTGAAATCTTCTGTTCAGCTCTTTTACTTCATCCGTTTGCTGTAGCTACTCTACTTTCAAGAGTAGAAGGTGAAATATACTACTAACTGTTGTTTCTTCCTCTGCTTTTATACAGCTGTCACAATGGTTTTTCTAAAATCAAATCTAACAATCTGCCTACAACTATTTAACAGTTTCTTATCAATTCCAAACTCTAATATGCAGACAAGGCGTCTTCTGACCCTTTCTTCATCTTCCTCTCTAGTCTTATCTCTCATTACATCCTAGACTCTGTGCCTCAACAAGACCAAAATTTTTATATTTCTTTGATGGACATGGGGATGTGTCACCAGATCCACAGCAATGGATACTGCCAAGCATGTGGAAGTTTTATTCTAGTTATCAGGACTTTGTCTCAGTATAACTCTCATCATTCACTGCAAATATTTTTTTTTTTAAACCATGTATTTCTGAACCACTCTGTGGTTTTCTCGCCTATGGAAGAAAAAACTATTCAGGTATAAATTAAGACCAATAACATAACAGATATACTGCAGTTCCATTTTAAGGAAAAGTCTTAGTGAAAAACTAAACTAGACAATTTGGTTGAATAACTCAGTGAATTTGGCAAACTACCAGCTTGACTGATTTTACTTGCTAATTGACCTAATGGTCAGTCAAAGATTTAATCTGGTTGATTTGTAAGTATGCTGCATCTATAACTTTGCTGAACTTACCACCTACTGAATTCTTTTTATAATGAAGGAGTTAAAAAAAAATCAAAGAATGAGTCGATGTTTGTGTTATTCAAATTCATCCTGAAAAGGGCCATAGCTTTTAATTCATATTCAACCACTCAGTAATAATGCATTCATTTTTTTATCAAAGATTCTTTCCAACATCTTCTATGTTCAAGACACTAAGTACAGTAAAAACAGGATATTAGTCATGAGATATGATTCAAATGGAGACTGTGAATCCAATGTAACACTTTAAACAAGCTGGAGTTCAGAGCTATGGAATGTACTTTGGAAATGACCATTTCCTAGGCAGAAAGGGAATGTACATACTTGCACTGTGATTTTCTGCTCAGAACCAGCTAAAAGAATAACAAAGTAACAGATTGTTTTTTTCAACATAGTAAACATAGAAGATGTACTTAAACTTACTAGGATATATTTTTATAAACATTCCTTGAGAGTTCATTTCTCTGCATTTGATCCTTTCACTCAGTGGTGATGGTTTTCAATGGGACTTGCCTATTTACAACTCAGCTCTTCATGAGATAAAATGTGCAATCATTTCACTGAGCACAATTTTAGCAAGCGCTTACTTCTGGTTTCAGCAGAAACTTGCCACTTCTGGCATGAGGGCTGTGTCCCAGACCCTTGCTTGAAAGCTGACAGAGTTCTGACATCATCTTCAACTGAATCATCCCTGCTGCCACCCACACACACCTGGTGTTTCCTTGGCATCCTTCCCAACCCAGTCCCAACTTGCCTCAGGCCAGTTTACCTCAGATCTATGGAGAACCTGGTGTGAGGTATGGTGGTAGCAAGCTGCTTAACCTATTTGGCAACTATATATGGAAAAGCTGTTTGAAGTTTGGCTGCTTTGAATAGATCTCTTTTAACCACAGAATTTTATTGCCCTTTTGAGGGATAATCATAACTCATATTAAACACGTGTTCTAAGGCATCATCACATAGGGTTATTTTTTAAATTTTATTTCATACTATAAAAGTAGAAAGATGAATTATGAAGATCTGGGTAGGACTAGCTTTCATCAACTTAAAAACACGAACAAAGTTAAAGAGATTATTGAACATGTTCACATCCTCTTTACCATGTTACCTGAGGCCTGAAAAAAATGAGATCATCCAGTACAATCTTCATATTTTACAAATGAGGAAATGGAAGCCCAAAGAGATGAACTGGTTTGTCTGATGCTGCATCTAACCCAGAGCCTGGAACATAGTGGACTCTAAAGAAGTGTTCATCCCAATGCTGCTCAGGGTTTTCTTTCTTGTTCTTTTCTGACTGCACTCCAGGTGCCAACATCCCAGGAGAATTGAGTAGCTTGTATTCTTTTAGGGGTAAGAGCTTTGGAGGAGTCCCTGGGTGGTACAAACAGTTAACGTGTTCAGCTGCTAACCGAAAGATTAGAGGTTTGAGTCCACCCAGAGGCACCTCGGAAAAAAGGCCTGGTGATCTACTTCTGAAAGATTAGCCACTGAAAACCTTACGGAGCACAGTTCTACTCCAGCACACATAGGGTCGCCATGAGTTGGAATCAACTTGTTGGCAAATGGTACTGGTAGGGGCTTGGGGTGGGAGAGGCAGTGCAGGGAGGACTATGCGTAAAGAATATGTGTAACTTTTCCCAACTAGCAATACTGTATTTAAAATACTATTTTTCTTTAATTTCATATATTTGTTGATTTTATTAAGCCGTATTTATTAAGCCTCTTAGTCTAAAGTGATTTTAATGATAGTATTAAACATAATGAATTAGTTAAATCAAATTCTAGATGATACAAATTAAGATTTTGTTAAATCAGAAGACTTTAATTATAATAAATGATACCTAAGACCATAAATTCTTTTCAGCCTTAACGTTTTAACAGAATAGATTTTTTTTTTCTTTAATTTAGGAAAGACAATTTTCTAAGTGTATGCTTTGGCAAACTATATGCTGTTGTTATTAGGTGCCGTTGAGTTACTTTTTAACTCATGTAGAACTGCACGCACCCATAGGGTTTTCTTGACCGTAATCTTAACAGAAGCAGATCACCAGATGGGTTCAAACCACCAACTTTTTGCTTAGCTGGTGAATGCCTAACCATTGTGCCACCAAGGCTCCTTAAACTATATGTATATATAAAAATAAATATGTATGTAAATTATTTATATATATATATATATATATATAAGGACTATTCTAAAAATAAACCTGCTGAGTATAACTTTTAATATTGTACCATATAGTACAGGTTATTAAGAAAATTTAGGAGTTTTGGACATAGAATCTGAAGATCCAGCTTCATGATCCAGCTCAGCCAGTTTAACAGCTCTGTGACCTTGAAAAGTCAGTCAGACTCTCTAGAATGCTGGATTTACAAGAACAGTGTGATAATACTGACCACACAGAGCTACAAATATTATTTATAAATGTAAGGTTTAATATAATATTATTAAATGTATCGATTATAACAACCAAACACTTCAAGAGACAGAGTGGGAGGGGCAGGGGTCTGAGGACCATGGTTTCAGGGGACATCTAGGTCAACTGGCATAACAAAGTTTATTAAGAAAATGTTCTGCATCCCACTTCGGTGAGTGGCGTCTGAGGTCTTAAAAGCTAGTGAGTGGCCATCTAAGATGCATCAATTGGTCTCAACCCACCTGAAGCAAAGGCAAATAAAGAACACCAAAGACACAAGGAAAATATTAGCCCAAGAGACAGAAAGGGCCACATAAACCAGAGACTTCATCAGCCTGAGACCAGAAGAACTAGATAGTGCCCGGCTACCACCAATGACTGCCCTGACAGGGAATACAACAGAGAGTCCCTGACAGAGCAGGAGAAAAGTAGGGTGCGGAACTCAAATTCTACTGAAAAGACCAGACTTAATGGTTTGATTGAGACTGGAGGGAGCGCAGAAGACATGGCCCCTGAACTCTCGGTCAGCCCAAAACTAAAACCATTCCCAACGCCAACTCTTCAGACAAAGATTAGATTGGGCTATCGGACATAAAATGATACTCGTGAAGAGTGTGCTTCTTAGCTCAAGTAGATACATGAGACTGAATGGGCTGCTCCTGTCCTGTGGCGAGATGAGAAGCAGAGAGGGTCAGGAGCTGGTTAAATGGACACGGGAAATCCAGGGTGGAAAGGAAGAGTGTGTTGTCACAATATAGGGAGAGCAACTAAGGTCACATAACAATGTGTGTATAAATTTTTGTATGAGAAACTAACTTGAATTGTAAACTTTCACTTAAAGCACAATTTAAAAAAAAATAACAAAAAAAGTATCAGTTATACATGAATTTTAAGAAAATCAATTTAAAATCAACTTCAAAACGCTTGACTATTATAAAGAAAATTTTACTCAAGTACTATCCATTATAGCAGATGTCTGTCAGGAAAGAAATCACTGCAGGAAAGAAATCACTGCAGGGTGCTGAGACTTCTAAAGATGAATGTATGCAGCAGATTAGCCAAGCTCTTCTATTTGAGGGGCCTCCAAGGCAATGCTATAGAACTCCTTGAGCCCTTTAAATTGAACTTGGAAGTTACTGGCCTTAAAAAAAAAATCATGTTCAAAAATAGAAAATTAAAATGTTCTCCTTATGCAAAAGTGACAGGTAATGTCTCATTCAGAAATCTCATAACTTCTGAAAATTTACTCAAAATAAACTAGCAGCCCGAAGATGCTCAAACATGATAAAATGACAATTTATTCAAAGCTGGGCAGTGCTTAACTATTGATTATGCGGCTGAAACTCTTCAGTCTTAACTCACCATTGCTGCAATGTATTTCTTTGGTTTCATTCATAATTTGCGGTACTGCAGCTAAAAAACAAAAAGAAAAATAAATTTAAAATAAAAACAATCAAAATAAAAAAGAATAAATACTTCATAATCTCAAACACAGAATAGTTCAATAAAACATGTATCTTGTTATTTAGTTCTTACTGCATCATGAAGCATTTCTAAGTCAAACCAAAACCTAAGATAAAACCAAAGAAGTTATTTGATTCAAAACCTAGAAAACGATTATATCGAATAGGAAAATATTGAGGCAGGAAATGAATGGTTTAATCCTATCCACTGCCTGAAGGTAGGGATTTGGATCCAATGATATATCAGGGTTCCTTCTAGTTCTATGATCCTGTTAATTTCCCAAATTATTAGAATTATGGAAATTTCATCCAGTTGGTTCCACTAATATTTAAGATTCAGAATTCAACCAAACATCTACCTAAAAATCTCCTTAATAAATATTTATGGAACATGAATGAATAAAAACTCCTAGTATACTTAAATAACTCATACAAAGACAAAAATGGACGGAGAGGGATGGGCGGTCTGAACACCAGTTTATCATTAGTTTTTCACTGGGCCTGCTGATTCGTTCTATCCAGTCAATGATTCTCAAACTTCAGCATCACTCAGATCTTCTGAAAGGCTTGTTAAAATACAGATTCCTAGGCCGCATCCATAGAAATTCTGATACAGCAAATCTGAATTTTCAATAATTTCCTACGCAATGCTGATGCTACTGGGCTGCAAGCCACACTTTGAGAACTACTATATTGTAACCCTGATTTATAATGGGAAAACTTATCATTTTTTAAAATTGTAGATGCAAGAGTAGGTGCTTATTTTCCTTGATTTTCTTAAAATTGTATACTTTTTTCTTATTACAAAAATCTCAGATGTTCTTTACAAGGAGAAAAAAAAGCCAAAAAGATAAAATCAAAATCATTATTACTTTGCCTTAATTATTATAGGTTCATGTTGCTTATAGTCAAATTTTCATTTAACAATATATCATAAGCATCTTTCATGTCATAAATATCCTAAAATATTATAATGGCTTCATACTGTATTTTATTAGATGACTAGAACTTAATTTATTTATCCAATTCACTATTATTGCAGTACAGGTGGTTTCTATTTTCTCTCATTTATTAACAAGTTATGTAATCAAATCTTTGTATATATTCTTAATTATTTCCTTAATATTATATCTAAAAGTAAAATTTCTAGTCTCTAAGTTTATTTTTTAATGCTTTTCTTATGTCTTGTTAGATGACCCTTAACAAAGGTTGTTCTAATTTATACATCCATGACAAGCATGAGAATACTCCTTTTCCTATATTCCCTCCAAACTTACTATCCTTAAGAAGCAATTTTTTTTTTCAAATTTGAAGAAAAATAGTATTTCCTTGTTTAATTTTAGTTTTGTATTGTTAATGAAGCTACTTTTTTTAATATGATTTTGGCCAGGCAATACTTATTTTCATGTTGAAATTAAGTGGGACTGTATCCTTTTACCTTTTTTATTTTCGATTGCATCAAATGGCACTTGTGGTTTTCCAGTGTTCCCATCCTCTGCAAAAGAATTCCTGCAGATGCAATGCCAAACAATTCTGTATCAATGAAATGAACAAAATTCATGGAAATTACATCTAACACTCTGTTTTTGTTTTCTGCGTGGGCTCAGTTATTTTGATGAACATAAAGAAACACTTTCTATATTTCATTCCTCAAAACTGGCAATCTAGCCTCAAAGGAGGTGGGTGGAAATCTCATCATCTCTAATCAGCGGAAGCACATTTGAAGAAAACCAGGGCAAAAAGTCTTCTGTCCAAAACTAAGCAATCTCTGATAGTCTGGGTCCAACAGAACTGATTCAGGAACACACATTCTTATTGGAATCTGTCTGGCTAAAGTTACACGGTTTTGAAGAAAGAAGCTTTGGAAACTCTGAGGCACAGCCTGAGAAGACCATACCTATAATCTAAGATATATAAGTATACCGTGCAGAAAATGACCATGGCTGGCCATGGCTTCTATCCTTCAGCTCTGATGAACAGTAGTGAAGGGTAAGGGTTAGTAACATCTTAGTGTGTTTGCCTCATTTTATCTGTTGTATAACTAACTAAATGCTTGGCCAGATTGCCCTTCGAATTCTCAGATTTGGGGCCAAAGTAATCTAAACTGCAGACAGAAAAATTGCTGATCCTGAGGATAGGGAATACTGAGCAGGATTGGCTGCTGGTCCCTTAATGGAACTTTCTGGTGCTGTTGTGAATCTCGATTCCACACCAGCAAAATGGAGATAGCTATACTTGCCTTCCTTCACAGGGCTGCCAGAAGAATTAAATAAAATGCTCTGTGTTAAATCACATTTTAGAAATGTTTATTGTCCCAGATATTGTGCTGGGCACTGTGATAGAGGAGAGATGCATAAGACACATCCAATTTCTTCAAAATATAAACACAGATAGAAAATTAAGAAGAATCTGGGATTAAACATAGTGCTGGGAGAACTGAGCTTCTGTTGAGGGTGATGGAAAAATTTGGAAATGGATAGTGGTAATAGTTGCCTAACATGATGAACATAATTGCTGTCGTTGTTAGGTGCCATCAGGTCCACTCTGACTCATAGAGACCTTAGGTATAACAGAACAAAATATTGTCCAGTCCTACCCCATCCTCACAATTGTTGCTGTGTTTGAGCCCATTGTTGTAGCCACTGTGTCAATCCATCTCATTGAGGGTCTTCGTCTTTTTTGCTGACCCTCTACATTACTAAGCATGATGTCCTTCTCCGGGGATTGGCCCCTCCTGGTAATACGACCAAACTGAGACAAAGCCTTGCCATCCTCGCTTCTAAGGAGCATTCTGGCTGTGCTTGCTCCAGGAAAGATTTGTTCGTTCTTCAACACAATTGAAGTGACTGAATTGTACATGTGAAAAATGCTGTACCTGCGAAAACTGTATATGTGAAAAATGTTGAAATGGCAAACTTACTGCAATAAAAAAAAATAGCGCTAATGTTAAAAGTATGGTAATTGCCATTTTTTGTTTTAAAATCTTCATTTTCTCAGAGACACACATGAAATAATTATATATGAGAAGTCATGACGTCTAGGACTTACTTTAAAATACTTCCCTCCTCCCAAGGAATGAAGAAATAGATAAAACATGTGGTAAGACTTCTTTAGTTGAAGTCTGACTGGGTGCCAGACAAACTTAAAAAAAAATTCTAAATTCATATGAAACATAAACTTTAGGTGAAGCTTACATCCAATACATCCCTGAAATATACAAAAACTGAATTTTGGAAAAGCTGCTATCTTAAAGGAACAAGACACTTCATATGTAAAGGCATCCTGCAGAGATAACGTGCTTTGAAAATGCGGAATTTTAAGGAATGCATTTGCAAGGTACACATGCAGCTTTATGTCCAGCAAAGTGAAAACAATCAGGTAGTGCACACTGATTTTAAGATTTTCATTCTGTTCAGATTTAAACCAATTCTGTTGTGATTTCCAGATTCTGAGGCTCTGGGCATGTATATCACTGGTACCGACTCCTTTACTTTTCTGATTTCTCTCTCCTTACCTTGTTCTACAAGCAGATGATCTTTATTTAAAAGGAAGGATGAAGCCATTAAACCCTGTTTAATGTAATATTTAGTGTATGTATGTAAAATAGCCTTTTTCTGAGAAAAAAAAACTGGAAGTGATCATTGTGAAGATAAAGGCAGTGATGATGATTACACCTAACCTCCTGTCCACATGATGTTCTGGAAGAAAGCATGGGAACAAAGAATGAGGTCAGGGTCCTAGTCCCAACTCTACTTCTGTCAGCTGTGTAATTTAGCAAAAGACCTACCTTCTTAGTTTCCTCGTTTAGAAAATGTGTATAATGGACATCCTCTTGTAATATGGCATGATTATGATAATCCAATATATAGACAATCACTGGTAAGCTCAAAAATGATTAGAATTGAAAATTCTTTCTTCAAATGTTCTAGGAGCAATATCCCTAATTGCTTCTTGATAAGCATCTTATCAAGAGTTTATTTATCTGAGTGTTAACGTAGATAAATCTTTCAAACATGTTTTGCTTTTCCTATAAGGGAAAGAAAAACATTACCCCCACTGTAAAGGCTAACTGACTTTGGATGGTTTAGGACTATGAAACAGAAAGAATAGTGATATTTACCACCTAAATGCACTATAGCATAGCAGATACCATGTCTCATATGGATATTATTTTATATGAATCCTCTTGAAATAATATGTGGTAGGTGGCATACTCCATATTTCACAGATGAAGTAACTGAGTCTCAGAGGGGTGAAAACCTGCCTGCTGTAAACAATAAACTCTAAAATTGGGATTTCTGAATGTAAGTTTATCTGATTCAAAAAAGCCTGTTTCTTCTACACTCAACGCTTATCGTTAATAGATTCCCTCAACGGAAGAGAATCCAGTCTTCTGAATTTAAGATCAGTCCATTGCTTAACCTGAGGACATATGTGGGACTTGAGAAAAACTTGCTGGGGAGCAAACTCTGCAAAGTCTGCATATCTCAAGGGAACTCACTTGAAGTTAAAAACAATAGTTAAATGGGCTCCTTGGAAAATCCAGTCTGCTCTTCCCCCGTTCATAATAATGAATGACACAGTCTTGGACTATTTGTGTGCATCCAAACACAAAGTGGCTTTGGGGTATATTATTTAAAACCTAATTTTCAAACCAACAAAAACTGTCAGGCCTACTACTTCCAAGTATTTACGAAATAAGGCCAACTTCATAAAGTTGTGGCAGTTAAAGTCAGTTCGGATCCTGAGAGATGCCCTAAGAATTCTCCAAATATTTGATTACTTGTATTCTTAAATTATATTTAAAAGAAGTTGGCTGTAGAACCATTCTCACTGTCTCCTGAGGCTGAAGAAAATGACAACAGCTCAATAATAGGTTAGCGTTGGGGGCAGTGGTGATTCAGTGGTAGAATTCTCCCCTTCCATGTGGGAGAACTGGGTTCAGTTCCCAGACAAAGCACTTCATGTGAAGTCACCGCCCGTCTGTCAGTGGATCCAGTTAACAACAGTAGGTTAGCATTAGCCAAGACTGAAGGCCTTCATGAGGGTAATTGCTGGAGACATAAATGGTTATGGCATTTCCATTAAGTCTTTCATCTCTCTAGGAGGTTTAAGTTTACTTCCGTAGTGTGGAAAAGTCAACTCCCCCCTTAAATTCATCCACATAATAGAGAAGCAGACATCACTCTAGGCCTGCCCTTTTCACCAACTCCTGGAGGTGTTAATATGTCTCATTTCTCCCACTCTTCTTCTCATTGCCTGATTACTAGTTTTCATTATGAAGCCCTGGTGGTGCAGTGATTAAGAGCTGGGCTGCTAACCAAAAGGTTGGCAGTTCAAATCCACCAGCCACCTCTTGGAAACCCTACGGGGCAGTTTTACTCTGTCCTATAGGGTTGCTATGAGTCGGGACTGACTCTATGGCACTTAACAACAACAGTTTTCATTACAATGGGAGTAAAAATGGAAGGCCAAGAAACTTTTCTCCCAGCGCAATGTTTCCCTCTGAGATTCTATCTGATAATAAAAAGTCATAATCTTGTGCCTGCCAATGACGGAACAAATCTATAAATTTGGACAGGTTTTGCCCAGAATAAAGTTACACCTCACAAACTACTCTTAGTCTCTCAGGCTCCACACTGACTGATGGTTCATAAAACAAATCTCACCTAATTCTGTCAGATGCTCCTGCAATTCAGGGATATATATCATCGAATGAAACTTTTAATTTTAAGCATTACTTTATGGTGGAGTCAGGTCCTGTTGGTTTGAACAACTGTTGGATATATTTTTGTGACAGTGTTTCAAGACCGCTAGAATCATTATGGTTTCAAGGTTTGAAGGAGCTCCTTTTCCAGAGCATGAATTTTTGGGAAACGTCTTTTTGTTGCTTTCTTTAATGTAGGCAAAGCTTTTTGAAATCAATCTTTAGACAAGAGACTTTTTGGACTGCACGACTCAAATTTGTGGCTATCTTACCATTCCAGTGGATGTAGCTGTGCCTTTTTATTCATGAGCAGAAATTGTTCAAATACATTTAAAAGAGACCAGTATTGGGTCAGGACTGAGCCAGGCTTCCCCATAGGATTGTCCATATCATAAAATTCATGCATCAGAGATTGAATCCCAGGAGTGCTAGATGGGAAGAGCTGAGAAGGAATATTCAAATTTAATATTCAAAGACAGACTATTCAAAGACAGAGTATCAGAATAAGTTATAGAAAATAAATAAAAACACTGTATTACTAGGGAGGCTTATATTTAGTCAGATTTTTAAAAACTTAGGTATTTATTAGAAACCTATTGGTCAGGACTATCATTTAATTTTCTGTGCAGTTGTCAAGGTAAATACCACCTTATATAAGGATCTAATTTGATTGATGATCATATTTCCAAACAGAGTGAGGTTTCATTTTCTTGCCATTCAATAGTAATGGATTTTTTCTTCTTGCTACACCAAACCAGTTGCCATCCAGTTGATCCTGATTCATGGTGACCCCATGTGTGTCAGAGTAGAACTGTGCACCGCAGGATTTTCAATAGCTGATTTTTTCAGAAGTAGATTGCCAGGCCTTTCTTCCAAGGCCCTTCTGGGTGGACTCCAACCTTCCAGGTAGTAGCTGAGCACAATTACTGTTTGTACCACCCAGGGAACCCCTTCCTGCTATACTCATTACTGTTGAGTAAATTCCAACTCATAGTGACCCTACAGGACAGAGTGGAACTGCCCTATAGGGTTAAGGAGCAGCTGGTGGATTTGAACTGCCAACCTTTTGGTTAGCAGCCTTAGCCTGCCGTAGCTCTTAAGCACTATGCCACCAGAGTTCTTCTTCCTGCTATTGATAACCTGAAAAGAGCTGAGTAACTGCGTGTGAGTCAGAATGACAAGAAATCCTCTCGAATACAAGTGAGTTATGTCAGGGTGAGAAATATTAATCTCACCAAACAAAATAAAACTATGGTTATCCTTTTTCTCTGCTGAGAGTCAGAACTTGGGGCTTGCCCTTTTCTCTGCAAAGTCATTCTTCAATTCTTCCTCGCAACGTGCTGAGAGACGTTCTCTACTTTCACATGTATTAAATTATGAACTCCTGAAGGATGAGGCCAGGTCTCTTTGGTTATCTTTGTATAGTATTGAGCCAAACTGTCCTGACTATAATATTTAATATATTTAAATTAATTAAACAATAATCTGTAAATTAAATTATCTTTGGGGTAATATGCTTACACTGAACTCTCCAAAATATGGGACAACATTATAAAAACAGGTATAAATATTCACTAATTAATTTAGTAAATAGGTTACAACTCGTACAAGTAGCATATAAATATGTAGATTTTTTAAAAGTAAGAAAAATGCTTGAAACAAATATCTGTTTAATAATGAATTTTAAACTGCTATTTTAGCAAGTCTTGCATGAACAAATTTTAGGTGGAAAATACAGATCTACTACAGTCTGTCTACATAATTAGCAGCAATAGAAACAAAGCAAGTTCTGAGCATGCACATTCACATGCAACAAGCTGTCCTTTGATATCGACCAATAAATGAACAGAACGCAAGGAAATGCACAGAAGACAAAGTATGGTCATTGATTTTTTTTTGTAGGCTGAAACCAGCTGGGTAAAAATTATTATAGTTACTTTAAAGTTTGCTATACAGTTAGACAAATTAAAATCTAAGTTGTTTTCTAAAATTATTTTTGCTATATTCAGTTATACTTGATTTTATCCAAATGAAAAGAGTATAATAAGGAGAAATAAATTTGGTTACACAGTAAAGTCCCAAAGATGAATGCAAAACTTCTTTAGACAAATGTTGACATGTTCCTTTTGAGACCGATCAAATCCTGGTAGCTATACTAATCCCATACTCTTCTACCTTGAACAAGGGGGGGTATTTGCAAACTCTTATAGTAAAGCATATGGATTCTGCTCATCTTCATAGTCAGGTATTTGAAAAAAGTAAAGATGTTTACACATATGTCTACTTCTTAAAGAAATATCGTTTCTAGTTTGAAGTCAAAAGCAAGTAGTTTGTGGCTAATCTGCTATAATTTCAATAATCAAGAGGAATTAAATGTCACTTTTGATTTACCAGTTGGAATTGTCCCAGACTCCCAAGTTCCTTTATGAAAGTCATAATTGAGTTAATATCCTCTAAAGACAGGCATTGATATAGTTCCTTTGAATAGTTTTCGCCCTGTATTAGAAAACAAATAAAAAAACAAACTCTTAAGCAATTGCTACAGAGTCAAATCATGTTTATGAATTGCTTCCCACTTCAGATATCAATCAAATTTTGGACTTTATAAACAGATGTGTTAATTAACGCTAAATAATACATGGTAACTTCGACTTATCATAACACATGTCCCAATCTAAGAAAACTTCATATTTGACCAGGAAGACTTGGATGAAATAGCTCAATGGTGCTTTCTTTGGTAGTGAGATTGGGGAAAAGAGCACAAAAGGGCACAATGTGTGAGACAACAAGTTTGGGATGCAGGAGGAGTCTCCTTTGGCCTTCAGGGCACTAGAGGTCAGAACAGCAAATGGGCATTTACATGTGAACCTCATATATGGGACATTACCATTTTGGAGTTTCAAGAGTTCTAGTAAATAGCAATTCTCCACCTTTCCTCATTCCCATTTCCTTCGAATGCATCCCTGGGAGCAGAAAGTTTCATGTATTATCATTTTTTTTCTGGTGGCATGGTTCCAATGGTTTTAATGAAAACCAACTAACTCACTAGAGAAGGGAAACAGAACTAGAGGAACAAGACAACAAATCATAGGGAAACAACAGTCTAAAAGGTCATGTGATAGCTCCCACAAACATCTCTCCTTAGAGCATCCATGTTTGTTCATGAGACCTTTCACCCTCCACTCTTCCAGATCTCTGAATATGAGTTTTAAAACAAAAAATATACAGGGAACCCTACTATACTTGAGAAACTGTAGAGATTTTTCAATGTATCAGGAAAACTTGCTCTAACTTGCCATAAAAAATTAACCAGTACTATTCTGAAGCACTACGCCCTAGTCATCAGCATCAAACCAAATATATTAACCAGATGTGAATGTTTTAAAAAGTTCAGTGTTATAATTCAAGTTCCTGATATCAATCGGAAGCACTCGCTACTAGTCTAGACTGCCTTTAAAAAGTTCTAACATTTCTCTTACAGCATTCTACAATATGTAATATATATTATTCATACTTCCACAAAAGCTCCTTAGGAATTAGGAGCTGCTTTCCTCCATTTTAACTCATAATTCATCATAATCAGTCACCCACATACTTAAAAACCAAACCAAACCCATTCCCATCAAGTCAATTCTAACTCATGGTGACCCCATATGTTTCAGAGTAGAACTGTTCCATAGAGTTATCTTGGCTGTAACCTTTATGGAATCGGATCGCCAGGCCTTTCTTTCATGGAGCTGTTGGGTGGGTTCAAACCACCAATTTTTAGGTTAGCAACTGATCACAAGCCATTTGTGCCACCCAGGAACCACTTCATGTACTTAGTTGACATAAAAATAATACTGATTTTCAGGTCAGCAAAATATTAAGATATATAGCATAATAAATACCAATTAATTTCAAAAGATTTTCAAGTTGCTTAATTGTATAATATAAAAAAAACAGCACCTTCTAAAGAATGACTTGAAATAAGGTAATCAGTCAATATACAAATATACACTTACTTTAAATACGCCTGATCTGTAAAGTCTCTGAAATATTTCAGAAAACATAGAAAATGTAGATTCATTAGAGAAGAGAAAATTGAAAGTGTCTCTTAAAAGGAACTCTTCTGTATTTTGGTCTTCAAAATCCATATTATCATCATTTTGAAAATTTAAGTGCTCATGCACCTTCAAAAAAATAAAAGCACAGAAAATATTTTTCATTGACTTACTTTTAATACAATGGAATTACTTCTAAGACATAATTTATTTTCTTTTGAATTACAGATCAGAACTGACATCTAGTGGTCTTTTTGGAGGTCAGCAATTTTACAAATGTAAGTAATGTAGCTCTTTTTAACATATTGTTCTTTAATATATAAGGAAGTTAACTAATGTATCATAAAGTCATATTAGTTTATCTTGAAACCCTTTATTAGCAAAGAATGTGTGTTCGTGGAAGATAACAAAGAACATTTATGAACAATGAATTTTAAAAAACATAATAGAAACTGTTAGAAATATGTGCAAAATCATAAATAACCATTAGATGAAGTAGATTCATAGTTTCACATTTTAATGGATAAATCTTTGAGCTATTCAACCAAATGTCTGAGCCACATAATCAGTATCTGTACATGATACTAATATTCAGTATGAACTTGAATCCTAGCTACACCTAATTTTATTTTGCTCCTCTTCCCTTTTTCCTACTCCATATAGCAATATAGAGCTTTCCTATGGACTGATTCAATCAGTTTTTTTTTTTAAATCTTCTTGCTATTTTAGCTTAAATATACAATAGTGGGAGAAGGTCTGAATGAACTAATTTGATTAGAGAGGAAGAAAAAGAATCAGTGTGTATATAAATGGTGTATTTTAAAAAGTCCTTCAATTTAGGCATGTTTATACTAGAAACAATATTTTTCAAATTCCTGTGGCTTTTTAATTCAAATATAGAGCAATTTAAAATTAAGTGTCTATATATAAAGAGTAAAAGTTATGTTTTTTATAAAACCTTGTGAATAAATTGGATAAACTGCTATTTTCTATGATTTATCAGCTTATCTATTATCTCATATCTACTTTTCTCCATTAACACATACTCAACTTTATACTACATTTATGTCACAAACAGTAGTTAAATCATATTAAAATTCAAGCTTATTCTCCAGGGACACACAGTGGGACTGGAACTCAAATCATAGATTCTCTACATACTAGCTAATTCCTTGAACCACAGGAAATATAAGTCTGCAATGCCTTTTGTTGATTGCTTCCTATTAATGACAACAATAACAACAACAATAACAATACACACACACACAGGAGAGCATGCAGATCTTTGAGCAAAAGTGGAAGGCCATACTCACCTGTAGAACTACAGGGTACCTGAAACTACCATAACCAATGTCAAATGTTAAAAGTTGAAAACATAATCTGCATCTGAAATAGAGACACATAGTAACATAAAACCATATTCTATTTGTTTCATTTATTCTATCATTTGGTATCATGTTATTAATAACTACTACAGTTAATTTTCAATACCTATACTAATCAAAAAGAGAAGTGGTTTGGATAATCTAAAATTGCCTATAATTTATTTTTGGATTGGGAGTCTTTTTTTGTTCCTTACATAAAATACAAATATATCTAAATATTCATAAGACATTAAACTAAACAATGAAGTTACCCCAGGAAAACTTGCACAGGGAGAAGAAAACTCCTCCACTCCTATATGCTAGGCATTCTTATTTACATACAAAGCATCATAAAGCTTAACTTGAGGGGCTCCCTCCCCCTTTTTTTTAACATGCTAGATGTAATATTTCCCTAGAACAAAGGCAATGACAAATCATATTCAAAGTACCTGAGATATGGGGATTGGAGGCATTGAATTTTGTTAATGAAGGTCTTTAATACCTTCTCTGCATAATGGTGGCACAGTAGTTAAGAGCTATAGCTGCAAACCAAAAGGTTGGCAGTTCGAATCTACCAGCTGCTCCTTGGAAATGCTATGGGGTAGTTCTACTCTGTCCTGTTGGGTTGCTATGAGTCGGAATCAACTCGATGGCAATAGGTTTGTTTTTTTTTTTTGGTTTTTCTGCATTATTCAATCAGTAGAATAGTTGAAAGAAAAACATATTATGTATAAGTAAAACTATCCCTAAATAGTCAAGGCAAAGCATATAAGATAGAAATAGCTGAGCTTCAAAGGAGACTGCAAATTAAAAAAAAAAAAAAAAAATTTAACTTGTGCTTTATTTCTTTGTCACCATTATTTAGATACTAATGAGTTTGTAATACGCTCTGAAGTTTTTCAGGATCTATAAATTGGGAAATGTATGTTTAGAAGATTTTATTTTTACATTGTTGTAAAATTTTCCAAGCAGCACGTACTTGTGATAATTGAGATATATTTCTACCAACAATCAATTTTTAGAAAGTATGTTTTTCTCTCTCTCTTTTTTTTTTTTTTAACGTTGTTAAAATAGGTATTTGTTGTTACCTATTGAAGGCCTTTGGTCCCAGGGTAGATGTTTCACCAAATGCTTCAGCTGCTAGCAGGAGTTTACTTATTGCTTCCTTCATATTGTCAAAAGCCTGAAGAGGCGAACTGGCCCTCAGGAATGTCTCAAAATATGTTTGCAGCTGTAAACAAAGAAAAGGATTCATGTACTGAAATAATCTCAATTTGTCTATCATTTCAAAGGTGAACAACTTGGAGAACTTCTGTAGGTTATCTTTCCTTGCCACACTCAAAAAAACTCCTTAAATTAAACAGTAAATTTTGATGAGCTAAGATATTTCTATATGGAAAAAAGTAGACCCGAGGTAATAGAATATATACATATACATACATAGGTATATATAGAGAGTGTCAGTCCATGAGTGGTGCAAATGGTTAATGTGCTCACTTCTAACCAAAAGATTAGAGGTTGGAATCCACCCAGAGACACCTTGGAAGAAAGGTTTGGTGATCTACTTCTGAAAAAAATCAGCCATTGAAAACCTTATAAAGCACAGTTCCACTCTGGCACACATGGGGCTACCATTATTGGGAATCGACTTGTCAGCAACTGGTATATATCTATAGATTTTTTTGTTGTTTTGTGGCGTAGAGTCAATTTCAACTCATAGTCACCCTACAGGACAGAGTAGAACTGCCCTGTAGAGTTTCCAAGGCTGTAATCTTTACGGGAGCAGATTACCAGGTCTTTTCTCTCATGAAGCTGCTAATGGATTAGAAATGCTAACCTTTCAGTTAGCAGCTGAGTGCTTAATCACTGCACCACCAGAGCTCCTTCTACAGATATAGATATTATTTATATCTATTTATCTAGAAGGGTTTAAATATCTTGTAATTTAAACTTCTTTAGAGGTGTTTACTCCATTTTTTTTTCTTATTTCATGACGTCTAATTGTGGAAGGAGCCCTGGTGGCGCAGTGGTTAAGAGCTCAGCTGCTAACCAAAAGATCAGCAGTTGGAATCCACCAGGTGCTCCTTGGAAACTCTATGGGGCCGTTCTACTCTGTCCAATAGGGTTGCTACGAATCGGCATAGACTCAATGGCAACAGATAATCGTGGAAAGTGCAGTGAAAATATAATAGGGCTTATACTCAGAAATCCCAAGTTTAAATTATTATCCTACCAACTAGGTGAACTTGAACTTGCCAATTACTCCTCTGTATCTCTGTATTCTTCTCTGTAAAACAGGGATAATACTTACTGACAACAGAGTTGTGAAGCCAAATTAGAAGAAAACAAGAAATTCAAATCTTAATTTTTTAAAAAACTATTATCTATGTTCTGCATGTATTAGAATAAAAATAACCTACGGAAGTGGCTCTTCTTCAATTCCTTTTGCTATGGGAGATCTAGACAATTAGAGGAGAATCTAAGGGAATCTCAGCGTCCTACTGAAATTTTAACTTAAGGTTTCATGTGGCTAGAGAGGAGAGGGCAGTGTTACAACAGGGGGAATGAAGCTCAGTTTTATGTCTTCTTAGAAACACTACGGTTGGCATCACAAATAATTATTTTTTCTAAATATTGAAACAACCACAACAGCAAAACTACCTCCTGAGAATGCTCAGCATCAAAGTTTAAGTCAAAAATTTTTTTAAGTATAAAAACAAAGCCCCTATGGGTAAACATACTCTGGAAAAGATGAAGAACAAAAAATATTTTTTAAGAAACGTGCAGCAGGGATTCTACTATTGCTTTGGAAAGAGCAAACTAAATCTGTCTGAATTGTTTAATATTCCAAGGTGAAAAACTATTTTTTTGTTGATGATAATTAAGGACAGAGACTGGCACAAGTCATTTGAGGGAAATGGTTAATGTGTCTTTAAAATATACAAGCAAAATCCCCCCAAGAAAAATAAATACTGACTTCATACAGTCTTACTAGCTTTAAAACAAAAACCTAATGAGATGTATACTCTGAGACTCTAAGAACACATCATTAGCATTTGGCACTTGGGATGCTTTTCCATTTCACAAAAGAAAATGAGTGTAATAATTGTATGATCAAAAGAAAACAAATTAATGCTAAGACTAAAAATGTTAACCCCTGTCTTAGTCATCTAGTGCTGCTATAACAGAAATACCACGAGTGGGTGGCTTTAACAAAGAGAAGTTTATTTCTTCACAGTAAAGTAGGCTAAAAGTCCAAATCCAGGGCATCAGCTCCAGGGGAAGGCTTTTTATCTTTATCGGCCTTCTTCTCTTCAGTGTTCCCCTGGACTAGGAGCTTCTCGGCGCAGGGACCCCGGTCCAAAGGACGGGTTCTGCTCCCGGCACTGCTTTCTTGATGGTATGAGGTCCCCTGTCTCACTGCTCACTTCTGTCTTTTATATCTCAAGAGATTGCCTCAGGACACAATCCAGTCTTGTAGATCAGGTCCTGCCTCACTAACACAACTGCCACCCATCCTCCCTCATTAACATCACAGAGGCAGGTTTACAACATACAGGAAAATCACACAGTACCGGGAATCATGGCCTAGCCAAACTGATACACACATTTTTTTCGGGGACATAATTCAAACCATGACAACACCCTTGCGTCAAGATAGAGTAACATAATGTTTTTCCAAATAAAATAAGTCATCACATTTCACTCAGTTCACCATATTATGTAGAACAGATTATTAATGATATTATTCCATTTTCCCATTCTAATGTTTTCTGAGTGTTACAGACGTTAACGTTAATGATATAAGAAAGATGGGAATGAATATCTGTTTGGTATATAAAACATATAAGATTGACTATCAGATTATAGCCTCCATGGGGAAGAATTTTAATTAGCAAATTAATGTCTTAGGGTTGTATTTATTCTTCTACTGTGGAAATAATTACCTTAATTTCTGAATGTAACTGTGAGCATTGAATATGGGGTGACACTACATTGATTCCTTTCATTCAATTTTTAATGAAAAGTCTACCGTATGGAAAGCACTGTGTTCTCTTTGAGGGACGAGGTGCATACCACTGTGGTAACACTATAGACTCTAGAAGCAAAAAGTCTTAGACTCACCTCTGGCTCTGCGCCTACTCCTGTTAATAGCAATACCTACTTTACAGAGAAAATGTACATACGGCACACCACTGCCTGGCGCACGTCAGCACTCAGTACACGTTGTTGTTGTTAGATGCCATTGAATGCCATTCTGACTCCTACTGACCTCATGTGACAGAGGAGAACTGCCCCATAGGGTTTTCTAGGCTGCAGTCTTTACGGAAGCATAGTGCCAGGTCTTTCTGCCGCAGAACCACTGGGTGGGTTTGCACTACCACATTTTGGTTAGCAGCCGAGCACTTAACGATTGCACCACCAGGGCTCCTTCAGTACATATGTTAGCTCTCCATGTTTCTGTTAAATAAATCAAGCCTAGTCCACAGCCATCAAAGGAGATTTCAATTAAAATGGTTGTGGAACCCAGATTCTCCTAGTGAAATATTTGATGTGGAATAATCAAAACAGTTGATTGGACCTGTGGTGTGCCTCCCAACAGAAGTGAAGAGCAGAGCTAAAGGACCCAAACCACCGGCTTTTCTCCCATTTACCTAAAAACTCAGCCTGTTGAAAGAAGGGCTAACATCAGTCAGTAGTCATGAAGCAGAGGAATCAAAACATAACTGCCTTTAGAAACAGAAGCGTGAAGAGAGAGAGAACTGGCACTCCAAAAGCAAAACTGAAAGGCGAGCTACTTGTCTTATTTTGTATTAGTTTTGTTCCAATTTTGTCTCTCTGCACTGTTTCTGTCTCATTCCGAGTATTTCAATGTATCTAATCCTTTCAATGAAAAGAAAAGTCTAGATGAGAAGGACCTCTTCTATTTACCTTACCTCGTAGTGTCATTCAAACTGCATATGCCAGAAACAGAAGTAACGTCATGCAAGTGCTTAATAGGTATTTAAAAAAAAATCATTAATTTTCAGTAAGTCCCTCTGAGAGGGCACACCACTTCCATCAGTTCTTGTAACTAAATTCACTTAGGCTAGTTGGACTTTTTTGAGTGTTAGGTTATATTGCAATTTATTACTCTAATTGTATTTCCTTGGTCAAATTACTTGAGTTCTGTATGCCTCGGCATCTTCAGATGTAGCATGAGATAACTGTGGTCCATGATCTCATTCCAAAAACCAAACCCATTGCCATCGAGTCCATTCCAACTCATAGCGACCCTATAGGACAGAGTAAAACTGGCCCACAGGGTTTCCAAGAAGCAGCTGGTGGATTCCAACTGCTGACCTTTTGGTTAGCAGCTGAGCTCTTAACCACTGTAGCACCAGGCCGCCATTAGACAATACCAAAACTTAAATTATTGGATATTAATCCCATTCAAAAGCCATCAGAACCTGAAAAGCACTTTCACGCAGGAGCTTTCTATATTCAAGCACAAATACCTGAAGGAGCACTTTTCCTGCTAATATAAAACAAATCAAGCCACAAACTCAAATATCAAGATTTCTCTCATTCCATATCACGACTTCTAATCAATGTTTTCAAGTTAAATAAATATGAAGTACAGCCAGAATCCCCCTTAGAAGCAAAGATGGCGAGACTTCATCTCACATACTTTGGACATGTAATCAGTAGGGACCAGTCCCTGGAGAAGGACATCATGCTTGGTAGAGGAAGCAAAAAAGAGGAAGACTCTCAACAGGATGGATTGACACAGTGGCTGCAACAATGGGCTCAAACATAGCAATGATCGGGAGGATGGCATAGGACTAGGCAGTGTTTTGTTCTGTTGTACAGAGGGTCGCTATGAGGTGGAACCGACTTGATGACACCTAACAACAAGTTCCCAAGGAAGTCAATGCTTTGGCAGTGAGGTAAAAATAAATAATAGCACGTTTTAAGATTTTTAACCTGACAGACTATTTTATAAACTATAAAATGTCCTCCTTTAGTGTAAAAATAAAATATAATTCAATGCAAAATAAATATAAATTGTATAGAAAATGTCCTTGTAATATCATGGTTGTAAAACCAGACAGTTAAAGGATTATCATTTGTTTGGTCTTGTATAATATTCAAGCAATTTCCCAGTAAGATATTTAAAAATTTTACATCTATCCATTCAAGCAGAAACCCTGGTTGCATAGTGGTTAGGAGCTATGGCTGCTAACCAAAAGGTCAGCAGTTCGAATCCACCAGGTGCTCCTTGGAAACCCTACGGAGAAGTTTTACTCTGTCCTTTATGTTCGCTATGAGTTGGAAGTGACCCAGTGGCAATAGATTTGGTTTGTTTTTTTGGGTATCCATTCAAGCAACTTGTTGAAAAATGTATTGGTGGACCAAAATTAAACAATTAAAAATGGAAGCACAAGGCGAATTGAAGATAAACTTGAAAATATATGTGGGGAAACTTCAATTATGTCTTTGATAACTTAAAATATTCCCAAGGTGCCCTGATAGTTACATTTCTTCATCCCATCCCCATGTTGAGTTCTGAGCTCTCCCTCACTTTTCTCCTCTATCCTCTCATATGGAGCCCTGGTGGTGAAGTGGTTAAAGAGCTTGGCTGCTAACCAGAAGGTCAGAAATTCAAATCCACCAGCTGCTCCTTGGAAACCCTATGGGGCAGTTCTATTCTGTCCTATAGGATCACTGAATCAGAATCAACTCAATGGCAATGGGTGTGGTTTTGGTTTTTATCCTCTCATAAGACCTTGAGCAAATTGCTGTCAGTGGCGACAAGTCTCATTCTGTATTAAACTCACTGATTGCTTGTCTACTCTGACCAATAGACTGAGATCCTTTAGAGCAGGAACTGTGCCATTTTATCTTCGGATTGGCAGTGCCCTAATACACAGTAGGTACTCAGTAAATACTATTGAATAAAAAAACCAAAGTATGACATTACAGAGGACCCCTGGGTGGTGCAAACGGTTAATGCGCTTGGCTGCTAACTGAAAGGTTGCAGGTTCAAGTCTACCCAGAGGAGCCTAGGAAGAAAGGCCTGGCAATCTACTTCCCCAAAATAAGTCATTGAAAACCCTATTGTGCACAGTTCTATTCTGACACACAGGAGGTCACCACGAGTTGGAATCAACTTGGTGGCGACTGTTGTTTTTTTATGACATTACAGAAAACACAGAGAACAACCACCAATAAGAGAAATAGCTTTCTGCAGCTTTTGGACAACATAGTTTTCCTCTCTAGGACAGCATGTTTGTCTCTTGCTTCCATCTCATGAGAGAAACAGGATATTCATTTTTCCGGTGACTTGTAGTAAAACCTTTGAAAAATAGAAGCTTACAGCTGTTCAAGAGGATTTTTGAGATAAGAAAAATTAAGAGTTAGAACAATGGATGAGAGATTAACCAATACCAGTGGTTTTCTTTGTTTTCAGTGAAGTTCTTGACCAACTGGGAAACTGCAGCAGAATACCCATATTTCAATATTTTGAACTTCAGGTAGTGTTTAATATCTGTACCTTACTCCAGTTTATCAGGATTTCTCTCAGCGTTATTGCATGAGAGGAATTGTCGTCTCTGAGATTTATGAAGAATATTGGTACTTTATGATTCTGCACTTCTCACAGCCTGACTCTCTCCAGTAACCACGTTTGACCTCTTGCTCGTTTTGTATCACTGACGTCCAAGCAGACACTTCTTTAATCGTTAGAAATTTTATGAAAAAATAAAAGCAAACACAAAACAAAAATCCTCCCTTGTTCCTGGCAAACAGTTGAAATATTCCCTATCTCCGCTCCATCTCCTCTTAGTCTCTCTTTTATCTTTTTATGAACTTTTTCTTCATGTGTTGAGGATGGGAAATATCGCACAGCATGCTTGAATGCTCACAGGAATGCTCCCAAGAGAGGCCAATTAAGGCTATAACACAAAGTCTAGGGGATGAGAATTTTAGGGTATATTCAGTGCTTAAAAGGAGATATCACACACGAGCTCAGACTCAGTTTTATCCACAGGGCATCAATTACATATACGAAATCCAAGATAGTATCTTCTTTGTCCAAATTAAAGGGAGAAAAAAGATGCATTCAGGTCTACCTATTTTAAGTACAGACGGAGTTTAGGTCTATTGCTCTTAATTGATATTATTATTCTATCTTTGACAGGCTCAACAAAGATCTCTCTCAGATTCTGATTCAGGAGGTGGAATGCTTAGCCAGTCTTTCTCGGAGTACTCTTTAAAATGTATCGATTGGGATCTAAATGCCAGAGAATTTTATCCCAGTGTCATATATATGAAAGTCTCTTTTTTGAGCTCTTCAAAATTCTCAAAACTATATCTTATAAATTCTCAATTAACTTATGATGTTAAATTTTTTTTAAAAGTAATGACGAGAATGCTCTAAGTGTTTAAAACAGTTCTCCAGGAGACAGCTATCATCACAATTACTGGTCAGAACAACACAAGTAGATTACAAATCCTGTTAAATAAATTTTATACAAAAAAGTAAAATTGTACTAGAAATACACCTCTGTGATAGATATGGTTCCTTTTTTCAATTAGCTCACATATTCATTGAGAGAATATTACTTGTTGCCAGAACGAGAAGAGCTCAAAATCAGTATTATTTTTAATGTACGCTCTGAGAAAACTTGTTCACATAGATACACTGATGTGGATGGGATAGTTTTGTTCTAGCAACATGACTCATTTCCTTGAACTCCTTCCAAGGTATATGAAAAAAAATCACCTTGCGATTTATCGTGAAATATTCAATTTTGTTAAAAACAAAGAACAGAAAAGGACCTGAGTTGCAAAGGATTTGTTACTTAGTGATTAGCAGCTGTATTTAAATTTGTCTCTCCCTGTTTTTTTTGCCATGCTGAATTTTTTTTACCCTGGAGCACTCATCATAATAATATTAGGGGTAATTGAGAGGTAGTTCTTTGAAAAGCATGTCTATGAAAGGGATGGGGAAAGAAGAAACTCCTTCAAAGTACTTTCTCAGGGAGGTCAATTTTAAGAAAGTAGACACATGAAAGGGCAGTGGTGGTTCAGAGGTACAATTCTAGCCCTCCACGTAGGAGAGCCCAGTTCTATTCCTGGCCAATGCACCCCATGTGTAGCCACCTCCCGTCTAACTGGAGGCTTACATGTTGCTATCATGCTGAACAGGTTTCAGCAGCATTTCCAGACTAAGATGAACTAGGAAGAAAGGCTTGGTGATCTGCTTCTGAATACCATATTAAAACCCTGTGGATGACGGCAGTCTGATTCCTAACCAGGGGAACGGCACAAGACTGGGCGGTGTTTTGTTCCGTTGTGCCTGGGGTTGCCATGAGTTGGGGAGTGACTTGGCAGCAGCTAATTACAACAGACATATGAAAGCTCAAGTTCTGGGCATGATTGTCTTGAAACTCTTCACGTGTCCCTGAGCCGCTTGGAGAGTCTTCATGAGTCCCCAGAGGCACATGGCCCCAGCTCTGGGATCACAGCTCTGGATGTGGCTGGCCCAGAGGAACCCATCTGCCACACTTCAGAGGGCTGTGGCAGGAGATGAAGTGCTGTGAGCGTTCCGGACCCTCTGAAGTTTCCTTTGTGTTTTAAAGCGACAAGATTTAGAAAAAACAATCAGATATTTAAAAAAAGAAGGAAAAAAAGATTTATTGCCAAAGGGGAAAAAAAGGACCAAATCAGAAACCTAAATATTGATGTATTTTTCTGCTTACTACACATGTGGTATTTGAATATAATTCCACGTCATATGTAATAACAATCACTAACTTTGCCAAGCTGACGCCATGTACCAGGCATTGTGCATTGTAGATGAGTTGTTTTGTCTATACTTATAGCAACGTTATGAGGTTGGTACTCATCATCCCCATTCTACAGATGAAGAAACTGAGGCTTTAAGAGTGCAAGTAACTAAGGTTACCTAACAAGGAGGTTACGAGATGGGTATTAAACCCAGTCTGTTTGGCTGCAAAGCCCTGGCACTATTTATGTGCTTGTGCCTTTGACTGTACTAGATTTAGGAATGTGGATAGATTGTGAAATATAGAGAAATGAATCATCTACGTTTTTACTTTCATAGAAAATGTGTTTGAAACTGTCATAATTCTCAAGTGCATGCCCATACTCCCACACGTCTAAAATATGAATTCAACAACTTGAGTATTTATGTAGCCTAATTAATTACCTTTTGGAAAAATGAAGACTTTTTCTTTGTCACTTAAGTCGAATTGCCTGGATCAAGAACAAATTTCAGGTTAAATCAAATGATTTAAGAATACAAATATTCTCCTCATTTGTTTTAGCTTGTTAAAAATTGGCTTGCTTTAGGGTAAACCATGGAAAAAGTGAACTAATTGGCTGAAACTAAATTAGGATACTTTTTACTCATTCCCTGGAATTAGATCAAAAACTCCACTTATTTAAATAAGTTTCATGCTTCCAGTGACATGAATGATTTTATTCATCTGTACTACTTAATAAACCCAAGCTCTAAAGCTTACATTAAACTTGGAAATTCAGAATCCAGGCTCTATGTGATTTAATCAGTTTCATAGTTGAAAAAAAATTTTTTTTTTTTAATTCTCCCGCATGTATTCCAGAGACTTGATCAGAAGCAGGGTACAGCGATACAAAAGGCTAGGAATAGCATAAAAATTTAATTATTTGCTTTGAATGGTAGAACCTTGCTGCACTATATTCAACCTTCTCAGAGAACTGGTAGGTTATCTTTATTACCCCTTCTGGAATCTCTCAGTGGGATATAAAGGAGCAGAGACTTTTAATGGTAAAGAGCAAAAGCTTAAGTTGTAAAGATTTTCTCACTGGGTTTGGTATGTGTATGCCAACTCCTCTTCTTTATATGAATGCCACTGTTCATGCAGGTCATGACGATTTCGATTAAAGTTAAAACATAGGCCTTCTCAAAGCCTCCAATGAAATAAGGTCTGACAGCTCATTTGTGAAACTTTGCATACTTTAATTGTCATAAGTAGAAAAATGACATCAAATTGGGTAACATTTCTAATAGGTAATATTTGTAACAGGCAGCACAAAGCTTTTGCAAATAGAGATGCATTAGGGAGAAAGATACCTATTTCATCTATTTATAAATACTCTCAAATGAGTAAAAAGTAAAAACGGAAAATATTTTCAATTTATATTCTGGATACTTTAGACAGGGTATCTATTTTAGGTTTTATTAAGTTTCAGGGTCAAAAGAAAAGGAAATGTATTCATTATAAAAGTAATAGGTTCTGGTTGAACAATAAGGACAATGATAGAGCAATTTGTCCTAACTTACAAGTGGCTGTAATGTTGAAGTCTGATGAATCCCTAGTAGATTTACTGCAACTCTCTATTTTCTTACACCCCTCACATATCAGTTATATTATAGCTCTTCCTTCTCAGTGTTCACACGAAATTCATTCTTTTACATAGGACTTGTTAAATGAGCATTTAATTATTTCGCATGATTCAAAAGTTCATGATTTAATATTCTAATCAAATATAATGCTATCATTGTGTGCCACTGAGTCAATTCTGACTCACAGAGACCTATATGACAAACTAAAACTGCCCCATAGGGTTTCCTACACTGTAATCTTCACAAGAGCACATTGCCAAGTCTTTTCTCCCAAGGAGCAGTTGGTGGGTTCAAATTGCCAGACATTCAGTTAGCAGCCCAGGACTTAACCATTGCACCACCAGGGCTCCTTATTACACCCCAGATTAATGTCTTCTTCTCATTATGGTTCGATTACAGACTTTCCCGCTTTCAACCACTTTCTCTTCCATTACTATCCATGTCATCTTTATGAAGCAAGTTCCAATTATGTCATTCCCCGACTCATGAAGGACAGAAGTCCCCAATAGTTACAGGAGGAGGCAGAATAATAAACACTAGAAGCCCTTTTATCTTTCGTGCTTCAAACTGGCAGTAATTTTTAAATGAAAAATCAAAAGGTGATACATGCAATTCTTAAACACTTTATTTTAATTCTAAAATCATAAATGTATATTCCTTTGCCAATCTTACAACATATGGCCAAGGCCTTTTATATGCATATGGGTGAACTAGTTGGAATTGAAAGACATCTAACTTACATAAACCCACCCATAATGCATCGTTTATAATTGTAAACAGAGCAAGAACTTAAAGACACTTGCAAAGAAATCTGAGGACAGACTCCTCTAGGTTTTCCCCCAAAATTTTTAAAATTATTATCCTCATATTTAATTCACCTGCAATGTTTTCAAGCAATTTTCCTATATTGAGTCATTCATAAATATTCAGCTTTGCTTTTGTAAAAGCAAGTTTGTATCCCTGTGTTCTGTTCAAATGACTGCCTCTTAGTTTATGTACAGGTTCTGCATGAGCACAATGAAGTTTTCTGGAATTCCCGTTCTTTGAAATGTTATCCATAGTTTGTTATGATACACAGCCAAATGTCTTTGCATGGTTAATAAAACACAGGTAAACAATTTTCTGGTACTATCAGCTTTCATCCAGGAGCCATCTGACATCAGCAATGATATCCCTCATTCCATGTCCTCTTCTGAATCTAGCTTGAATTTCTGGCAGGTCTCTGTTGATGTACTGCTGCAACCATTTTTGAATGACCTTTAGCAAAATTTTACCTGTGTCTGGTGTTAATGATATTGTTTGATAATTTCAGCATTCTGTTGGATAACTATTGTTTGGAATGGACAAAATATGGATCTCTTCCAGTCAGTTGGCCAGATAGCTGCTTCCAAATATCTTGGCAAAGACCAGTGAGAGCTTCCAGTGTTGTATCTGTTTGTTGAAACATCTCAATTGCTATACCATCAATTCCTGGGGTCTTTTTTTTTTTTCTTTCCCTCCAAAGTCTTCAGTGCAGCTTGGACTTCTTCCTTCAATACCATTGGTTCTTGCTCATATGCTACCTCCTGAAATGGCTGAACATCGACCAATTCTTTTTGGTCCAGTGACTCTGTGTATTCCTTCCATCTTCTTTGGTGCTTCCTGGGTCGTTCGATGTTTTTGCCCATAGAATCCTTCAATATTGCAACTTGAGGCTTGAATTTTTCTTTAGTTCTTGCAGCTTGAGAATTTCTGGGTGTGTTCTTCCCTATTGGTTTTCTAACTCCAGGTCTTTGCACATTTCATTATAACACTTTACTTTCTCTTCTTGAGCTGCCCTTCGAAATCTTCTGTTCAGTTCTTTTACTTCATCATTTCTTCCATTCACTTTAGCTACTCAATGTTGAAGACCAAGTTTCAGTCTCTTCTGACATCCATTTTGGTCTTTTATTTCTTTCTTGTCTTTTTAATGACCTCTTGCTTTCTTCATGTATGACATCCTTGATGTCATTGCACAACTCATTAGCGTTCAATGCATCAAATCTATTGTCGAAATGGTCTCCAAATTCAGGTGGGATATACTCAAGGTTGTACTTTGGCTCTTGTGGACTTGTTTTAATTATCTTTGGCTTCAACCTGAATTTGCATATGAGCAATTGATAGTGTGTGCCACAGTCGGCTCCTGGCCTTGTTCTGACTGATGATATTGAGCTTCTTTATCATTTCTTTCCACAGATGTAGTTAATTTGATTCCTGTGTATTCCATCCATCAAGGTCCACATGTATAGTAGCCATTTATGTTGTTGAAAAAAGATATTTCCAACGAATAGCTCATTGGTCTTGCAAAATTCTGTCATGTGATTTTTGGCATGGTTTCTGTCACCAAGGCCATATTTTTCAATAATTCTTCATGTAGATCTGGCTAATCAAGCACATAGGACAAATTCTTACACTTTTCAAATATATCTGGAAAATTATTTTTAGTAGAATATAAAGTATCAGTTTGTAGTAGTTTTTTGTTATTGTGGTTGTTTTAATAGGTAGAGGAGGTTGTGGTATCTGGAACTATTGGCTTCTGGATGACTAGAAACCAGGTATAGGGAAGCTGGTTTACAGGGAGAGACACAGTGCATACGTTGTTGTTGGTAGCTGCTGGCAAGTCAGATCTGACTCAGACTCTACTAAACAGGATGTCCTTTTCTAGTGGTTGGTCTTTCCTGATGATGTCTCCAGAGTATGTAAGATGAAGCCTCACCATCCTCGCTTTCAAGGAGCATTCCTGTTGTATTTCTTCTAAGACTGATCTGTTTGTTTTTCTGGCAGACCATGGTATATTCAATATTCTTCACCAATACCACAATTCAAATGCATCAATTTTTCTTCTGTTTTCTTTTTTCATTGCCAAGCTTTTGCATGCATATGAGGTGCTTGAAAAGATCATGGCTTGGGTCAGGTGCACCTTAGTTATCAGTGGCATTATTGCTTTTTAGAACTTTAAATAGGTCTTTTGCAGCAGATTTGCCCAATACAATATGTCACTTAGAGTTCTTGACTACTGCTTCCATGGAGGTTGATTGTTGATCCAAGCAGAATGAAATCCTTGCCAACTACAATTTTTTCTCCACTTATCATGATGTTGTTTACTGGTCCAGGTGTGAGGATTTTCGTCTCCTTTATGTTCACGTGTAATCCATACTGAAGGCTGTGGCCTTTTACTTTAATCAGTAAGTGCTTCAAGTCATCTTAACTTTCAGCAAGCAAGGTTGTGTAATCTGCATATCAGAGGTTGTTAAGGAGTCTTTCTCCAACCCTTATGTCCCATGCTTCTTCATACAGTCCAGCTTCTTGGATTATGGGTGCATATAAATACAGGGATACCAAGAGTTTTCTCTCTTATTTTCAAATTGTAAAGACTTGCTTCATAAAGATTTTAACAACTGGTTTCATAGGATAGTGGGTAGAGGTGAGATACAAGTTTCTATGAGACAAAGAAGATAGAGTGCGGTGGATGGGGAATCTCAGTATTCGTCAGTGAGGAAGTCAGAGAATTGCTGCCTTATAAGCAGATGCTCCATAGAGGTATAACTAACAAAGGCAATGAAACGTCTTTCCATTGCAGTAGGTATTGAGTGCAGCACTCTGTATGTGTGCAGAATCCAGAGAAAGAATCCGTCTTGGCCTGCCTTGGCTGCACTCAAAGACATAAAGGACAAATTTCCAGTTCCATGTCATAATATCAGGTCATTTACGTAATTCAAAGGAATTTAGCTTAAGGGAAGATTTAGGGTTCAGATTGAAATCACCTATAAAGAGGTACACAGAAAAGAGACATGAATAAAAGAAATGTATTCTTAGATAAAACCAAAAAAAAAAAAAAACAAAAAGCAAAATATGTTGCAGTCGAGTCAATTCCGACTCATAGGGACCCTATAGGACTAGTAGGACTGCTTCATAGGGTTTCCAAGGAATGCCTGGTGGATTTGAACTGTCAACCGTTTGGTTAACAGCTGTAGCTCTTAACTACTACACCACCAGGGTTTCCACACGTTCTTAAATGCTGAGTCTAAAATGTCAATACTAAAATTACGGTAATAAAAAAAACCATGTATCACAAACTCTCTGTAATTGGAAAAACACTGTCCAATGACTGACGAATGCTGAAATCAGTCCAAATAATTGTGTGGCTGAGGCAATTAAATGGCCCTGAAGAATTATCATCATTCAGATTTCTCCTTAGCAATATAGCCTTTCTACCACAAGCATGGATTACTACATTACATTTTTTAAGTAAATATGTACAATTCAACGAAAGAGAAAGGTCAGTGCTTTGCTTTCTATGCATTTTCGCCTTTTTTCCTTTCACTGTTGGCTCAGGCTAGAAGTGCAATACCTAAAAACGACCACTTGGGGGCAATACGGTAATTCTTTTTGCTTTATCTCATAACTCGGTTTCCTCAGTGAAAAAAGATTCCATTTCTTCCAAATTTGAAACCACATTTTAATATATAGGGGAAAAAAGCTGTATTTCATTTTAAACTTACAATACATAAATCACAGAAGACAAATTTAAGTCAGATATCCTCCTGCAAGGAGCTAAAGTCTGTCTTCTTTTAGCAGACAAATCAGTGTTACCTAGTTGGCGCATTTAGAGATATTTTATATTTGGAATTTGTCACAGTCATCGAGATAAAGAATAAAGGAAATTGCTAATAGAAATTTTAGAAATAACAAACATATAATAAGCTTCAAAATGTACTGGTGGAAAATTTTTTATTTCTATAACCACCAAAGCAAAAATGTAAATATCACCTGTCTTTCCCACTGGGTATATGTTCTGTCGTCAGAATTGACTCGACGGCAACTGGTTTGGTTTTCTTTTAATATGTTCTGAAATAAACTTCAGCTTTAAAGTAATTAAATTTTGGAGACACTTGATACCATTGTCTTCACTGTTATTCCTTTGCTTTTGCACACCACTTTGTAAAGGGGATATTTTTATCACTAATTATTCTTTTCAGCAATTTGATGAGTGGAGTCTCTATTGAAAACCATTTCTCTCCCCTCTGTCTGCAAAGTACTAAGCACTGTGTCAGGCATTGAAGGTTATTTTGGTTTTGTTTCTGTATTTTTTTTAAATCAAGAATAAACATAACATCTTCTTTAAGGATTTCATATATTCTTAGGCAAGTACATTATTCTTCGGTTTTGTTCTCTTGATTCTGTGCTGACTTTATCTGATTTTTCTTGCAATACATTTTTCTGTCCTCAGAAAAATACTTAACATTACCACAGGAAGCTGTCATGATGGAAAGGTCAGTTGAGCTTTGCTGTCAAAGTCCAGAGATCAAGACTTATAAAATTAAACTCAGTAACTCTCTAGTTGCCTGAATAGAAATGAGAAAATTTAGGCAGATTACAAAGAGTTTGCCTTAATTAGCAGGGTCCATTACCTAAGGATTTATCTTAACAATTCCTTACTACGTGGAGGGTAGTGAAGGAAGGTGTTATAGCTGTTCTGTCTTTGAACATCTTTCTGACTTGGCTAGGTCATCTATTAAAGAAATAATAAACTCCAAAACTAAGATGTTGTCGTTCTCTATGGATGCTTGAAGTGCTTTGGAACATTGCTTACATTAATCCTCTTTTTTCATGCTCATTTTCCATTCTTAAATGCTTGTTTATTCTTACAAACCTGTGATCAATGAGGTTTATAAAAAAAAAATCAGAGTAGTACTCTTCTGCTGGGCTAAGGTAGGAAGAGGAAGAGTCTGCACAGGTTAATTTATAAGCGTTTCTATGAGTCCACAGGCCATTGACTTCTGGGCTTCAGTTTGAGAAACAACACTTGATCTTCTCAAGTTCTCATCTGGGTCCCTTCCCCATCCCTATATACACATGTGCTAGATGGCTCCAGAAGAAGCAGGATTTGAACAGGATAGGTGAGGGGCAGGAGGAAGGGAATGGGGAAATACACACCCTAAGCCCTGGTGGTTCAGTGGTTAAGTGTTTGCCTGATAACTGAAAGGTCAGCAGTTCGAACCCACCAGTCACTCCAAAAGATGTGGCAGTCTGCTTCCATAAAGATTTACAGCCATGGAAACCCCACAGGGCAGTTCTACTCTGTCCTACAGGGTGGCTATGAGTTGGAATCAACTCGATGGCAATGGGTTTGGTTTTGGGTTTAACATTCAAAATACCATGAGGAATTTCCATTTCCACCTTTCAAGCATCCTGAAGGAATTCACTTACCCTACCTGATTTCACAGTGAAATCCGTGAACATTAGCTAACGTCCATTTTTCTACACATATAATAACACTTGCCCATTTGTTGTTGAATGAACAAATCTGTATTGGAAAAAGTACACCCAGAATACTCATAAGAAGCAAGGATGGTGAGACTATATCTCACATAGTTTGGACATGTTATCAGGAGGGATCAGTCCCTGGAGAAAGATATCATGCTTGGTAAAGTAGAGGGTCAGCGAAAAAGAGGAAGCCCCTCAACGAGATGCATTGATACAGTGGCTGCGACAATGGGCTTAAGCATAGCAAGGACTGTGAGGATGGCACAGGACTGAGCAGTATTTCATTCTGTTGCACATAGGGTCTCTATGAGTCAGAACTGACTTGATGACACCTAACAACGACATTTGTTGTTTTCTAGTATTAAAGGAAGTACCCATACCCCATTGTCATCCAGTCGATTCTGACTCATATCGATCCTGTAGGACAGACTAGAACTGCCCGATAGGATTTCCAAGGAGCGACTGAAGAATTCCAACTGCCGACCTTTGGGTTAACAGCCATAGCTCTTACCCACTGTGACACCAGGGCTCCAAAGGAAATAATAATTAGCAAATTTATTCTTTAGAGTTACATTTCACCTTACCTTGTCACTATAATACACTGTACATGTTTGTATATATGTATATATTACATAGGTATATATAAACCTATCAACCAATTAGCTGCTGTGGAGTCAGCTCCGATCATGGCGACCCCATGTGCGTCAGAGCAGAGCTGTGCTCTAAGGGTTTTCAGTGGCTGATGTTTTGGAAGTAGATTGCCAGGACTTTTTTTTTAATGTGCCTCTGAGTAAACTCAAATCGTCAGCCTTTCGGTTAGTGGCTGAGAGTGTTAAACATTTGCATCACACAGGGATTCCATATATAAAGCATACATTTCAGCAAGTATTATTTGTGTAGATTTATCAGTTCATTATAGGAGTTCAGAAAAGATGTGCTTAAAGTAACAAAGATTGTAAAAGTAAATTCATCATACTTAATCTTTTCTTGCAGAACCTACTCACAGGTCATATTTTCCCAAAATGACAGTTTTAAGTAAGTTTCTATTAAATCATTTGCCATTGAGTTAATTCTGACTCACAGCAACCCTACAGGACAGAGTAGAACTGCCCCCATAGGGTTTCCAAGGAGCAGCTGGTGGATTTGAACTGCCAACATTTTGCTTAGCAGCCCAGCTCTTAACCACTGTGCTACCAGTGCTCCAAGTTTCTATTAGTAAGGTACATTTAATAAAAATGATGATGATAGATAATCATTCTTTGATAAACTTTTTTTTTGGTTTTGGCATGTCTCCCATGTGTTAGTCACTCGGGGAGGCTCTGGGCATACAGACACATTGCCTGCCTTTCTGAAGTTGATAGTCACAAGTTTAAATTATTATTTTTGATGAAATAAGCATGGCATGATCAATGAATAATTTACTTCTTATTTAGGATAATAAGCCAAGTGTAGTCTTAAGTATTAATGAATGTAGAAAATTACTTGATAAGCTTTTAAAGGAACACAGTTGGGAATGAATGAGTGAAATTTTAAAAAGACAAAGTTGCTATCAATAGTGTCAATGCAAAATAATAAAATGTCTTTAAGTTGATGCACTTTAGAATTATGTATAGTTACATGACAGTCATGCCTTTCCTAGAGCAAATGTATATTTGAAATAATATTTAACACCAATGTGGATTGATTAGATAAGAGTATTTTGCAATAATTATTTAAGTTTTTATTGAGAGTCAGCTTTAGTCACATGTTGATATGTTTAATCATATGCTGGTTATCTACAATCTCTATTTAAATAAAAATCATACTTTAAAATGGAGAATTTTCTCAGTTTAATCCAAGCAAGAGTAGGTTAAGTAATATATCAACTCTTTTTTACAAACTCTCATGAGCAGACTTTTATTCACATTCTTCCTACAGCTGACATAAATCTCCCAGGCCTACCAAAGGGCCAGATGCTCAGTGAAAAAATCTTTTACAAGGTCTGCTCCACAGCTTGCAGTTTTCAGTGTAAAATGAAAATCAGGAGAAGAACGCTTACTAAGGTTGGAAAACCATACTGCAGCTTTATACCTACTTCCAAAGACATTACTCATTTTTACCCTGAGAACATATGAGCTATCTCCCCTGACATTATCAAAGGCACTTCATAAATATTGACGACAAATGAGGCTAACTTCATCCCTGCAACTGTGTCCTGTTCTTAAAACTGAGTGAAAGATATATGCATTCTTTACAAAGGGACCTTGAAAATAACACCATTCCCCTCTTTGTACATTCCGCTCCCTCCTCTCTGCACATTTGCTGGTAGCATCCATGAAAGGGAACTTGGCCCTGGAGATGGAATGGTCCCCTGAAGGCCAGTGAGGTGCTAGTGGAAAGCTGGTGATTTAGAGACTCAGAATGGGCAGGAGCTAGCTTTAACTTGGGTTTCTACTGGAGATGCTTCTCACAGATACTGACTTGAGAAAAGGTTGCCATTTTCTGTGTTTCCCCCCTTTTTCTATCAAAATGTCCTTGCCCAGAAATGCAGATTATGACCTCTGTCTGTTGCATTTTCTGGAAAGCCACTGAAAGATCATTAAGAAGTTGAGTGGCTGACTTGGCACAGTGAAAGATAAAGCAGAGTTAGGCGCTTCGTATACAAAGGCAAATTTTTTAAAATGACCTTTGATTCAATTCCATCCAAGAGACATTTTTTGAGAGCTGATTATCTTCATATAACTTTTTATTACTGGATATCAACAAACTGAATAGCTTCAAATACGAGATGGCTGATCTAGCAATGAATAAGTTTAGGTTGTGTCTTGGCTGAAAAAAAAAATAAGGCTTTTTGACAGGCCTTCTTGCCAGAAGTCACAAATCACTCCAGCAATACATTTTCATCAAAGCAGTCAGCTATGGTCGCTGGCATAAAGAATCTCCAGACATCATAAAGAAGTCACAGATATGAGAGTTTCCTCTCTCTTGGATAACTTCTTATTTTATGATTTACACAGGATAAAGGGATAACTTGTGATTTTTTTAACTCTAAGAACAAAATTTAAATTTATGACATTTCTTGTAGTTCTTCTATATGACCTGTGTATAAGACAGCTGTAGACCTATCCAACTGAAAGTTATGGTTAGAATGGTGGTGGATGAGGCTGTCTTGAATTCATAGATATACCAACCAAACCATTGCTATTGAGTTGATTTTGACTCATAACGACCCTATAGGATAGAGTAGAACTGCCCCATAGGGTTTCCAACGCTATAATCTTTATGGAAACAGATTGCTATCCCACAGAGCAGTTAATGGGTTCAAACTGTTGACCTTTCAGTTAGCAAGCAAGCACTTAACCACTGTTCCACGAGGGTTGCTTATGATTGGAGTGTATTAAAATTAATTTGTGAACTTTTTAGGGGTAGAAATGTTTGAATAAGCATTGTTTACAACTGACTTTATTATATTTACCAAGAAAATGATATTGCTTTAACAGCAGCAAAATTGGTATTATTTTAGAATCAGATCAAAGAATATCGTAAGCAAATATTGGATTTGTAATTCATTTTCTTTCCCTTTTCCACTTTCCCCCCTTCATTAAATTTAAACATCCTTTGGGGACACCTACCACTTAAGTTTTAAAATATTTTCATTCTGCAGGAAATTTTAGAAAAATTTAGTTTACCAAGCTTCTATTTTCCATTATTTCTCAAATTTGCATTTCTTGATATTTTTCAACTGCCTCCAAAGCTTTAGCAGATAAAGTATCTCAGCAGCAGATCTAATTGGAAATAAATGAGCTCATAGTTATATCTGTTATTGCTTTCATACCTCCTTTAGCTGCCAGAATGTTCTATAAATGGCCACTGATAACCTGTTTAGTGGGCTTGCCTCACTGCACTGTGCATAAATCACTACAGATTTAACTAAGTAATTTAGGCTTTGAAGGCAGAACTCAGTGCACACACACACACAAATTATGCTTTGTGGAATTTAAGAACTGTGTTTAATAAAACTCTGAGATAGCATGTCTAGTCTTTAAAGAAGTGGGTTTTGGTCCTGTCCTCCACATTAGCATTGAGAAGTGTTTCTATGTATTTTTTAACATCTAAAAATATCAGGAGACAGCAGTATTTTGAGGATGGTGACGTGATTTAGCAGATGAGTCTAACCTATTTGTTTTAACTAAGGTACTTCAGTTGAAGGGTAAATAAATACTCCCTTGTTTTCTGAAATCCATCTGTATCATCAGGTACAACTGTGACCTCATATGAGAATAATTGCTCTCTTACACATTAACCCAGGAAGCCGCGCTGCCTCCCTCTGAGAGCAGATAACAGTATTGTCCACAATAATCAGGCAGGATCTTGAAAGGACAAATCCCAAAGAGAGGATGAAAATGACAAGAACTGGACACTTTCCTGTGTTACAACTGCAGCTTGCATCTGTCCCAAAGACACGACAGAAATACGAATATGAACTACAATAGTGAATAAAGCATGAGCACCAAATCAGAAAGAATTTTCTTTTCTCATGATTTACCTTCAGGAAGTGTATAGGAAGTGTATTTAAAAAAGACTCTAAAAGCTTTCTATTTTTACTGGGGGGAGGGAGCAGTGCTTGAATTAAAAAAAAAAAAAAGAAAAAAAAATACTCTAAAATATTACTCAGAATTCCTAGGAGCTTCCGTTTCCTGTCAAGATGATGAACTAGCATAGGTGAAATGAGATCAAGGCATGGATTTGGTAACAAAAGAACGAACATAAAAACCTATGTGAAAAAGACTCTGAAAGCAGTGTTAACTGGTCTGGCAGGTGGTAACAAGGGCCCAAGGGAAGGGGACCATTGGAGCTTGGGGAGAGGATTTGCTGGAGGCTGCTTTGTGAGGACAGGCTGCAGGGAAGTATCAGAGTTTTCCTCCTACCTGTCACACGGGCGGATTATCCAATAGGCACTGTAAGCACGGTGCTTACCTTGCTTACCACATCATCTGTAGTGAACAATTTCACATTTTTTTTCACCACATCAAAGATTCTGCTTCTAGGTTTGGCTGGTATCTGTCTCTCTCCCAACCCCATAGCACCTTCCTACAGAATCAAACCTCTTTTCAAATTTACAATCCCTGAGAGGGACGGATGACCCAGTAAGCAAGGTAAGCACAGGCTTATTTGTGCTTACTTACTAATCTGTAGTGAACAATTTCCCATGGGTTTCACCACAGATGTGCTTACTAGGTCATCTGCCTTTATGTGTTACCCTAGGATAATCTGCCTCTCCTTTTCCTCAGAAATCAGGGGCAAGGATTCAGGTTGCTGAACTTCTTAGGGTAATGACCTCCTCGTAATGACCTCCCTGTCTGAGGAGTTAATGAGGGGATATGTGAGATTACCAGTTGTACGGGCATTCACTCTGCCCCTCCCCTCCATTCTCTCTCAAACCGCAGACCTGGTGGATCACAACAGAGGGATGTGCTTCCTCCTAGGGCTCTTGAAACCTAAGAGTTTAGGGGTGAAACCGTGACCAGGGGAGTCACCTGATTCAGGGCAGCAAAGACAAAGGAGCAAAAGTGGTTCTATTAGTGCCTGGGGATCTCTGCCCTGGGCTTAATCTCTCCCCTCTCCTCGAATTCACCTGCAAGGAGGCCTTCATCCAAATATTCTACCAGCTGGAATAAATGGTACCCTCAGGACAACTTAAGCTAAAAGGCTGAAACGGGACCCATATGAACAGTACACCTACCTCAAAAGAAAGGCAACAATCTGAACAATATACACCATGCTACTAAAATTGATGAACTAGGAATTTAAAATAAGCATGATAAATATATTTAAGAAAACAGTGGAAGATTGTAGCAAAATGAAATATGAATAAGAAATCAATAAAAAGAACAGAGGAAATATAGTAAGAAATCAAGGGATGCAAATAAAAATTCTTAAGTGTCATCACCATGTAATTTATACATACAGTATTAAATATGAAAAAAATATAACTGAAATACAAAATACAGGAAAGATACAGTTGAAGAAGGTCTGAGGGATTTCGAAGATCAGATCAAAGAACTGTCCCCCAAAATAGAATCTCTTCCAGAAAGTAGAGACAGAACATATAGAAGAAAAGCTAAATAATATGGAAGATACAAATGGAAGAGCCAAAAGAAGGGGCCAGAAAAAGGGAGGAAAAACAAAAACCAGTAAATAAGAATTATTCTAATTTCTCAGAATTAATTATAAAAGACATCAACTTATTGGGCTCATAGTGGGTCAACAGGAGAAACAAGGTAATATGATGCACCTTCTAGAAGAAAGCACAGATTATGTATAGAGCAACAAGAATCAGACTGACAGCAGATTTCTCAACAATACGGCAGGGTAAAAGAAGACAATGGAATATTTTTAAAGTAGTGATGAAAATAACTTTGAATCTAGATTTTTATACATCCTGTCCTCACTTATCAACATGGTTAGGTTCCAAAGACAAGGTTGTTATGTGAAATCAGTGTTACACGAAAACAGAGGATGAGTACATCAGATCACAATGAGTACATCATTACATAACAGCCGATTTACATCATTACATAACTGCCAAACCACTGAGAATCATGGCCTAGCCAAGCTGACACATAACCTTAACCATCAAAGCCAGCGTTACTGTCGCCTCACACTTCGGTGTTCGTTATTGTTCATCAATGCCAGACGTACATTGTTAATGTGCAGAATAATCAGATAGTAAATTTTTTACTATTGTCGTAAATGCAAAATGTCAGATAACGAGATAGTTGATAAGTGAGAAGAAGGTGTATTTAGTTAAACTATCATTGAAATGTGAGGACATAATAAGATAGTCTCAGGCATATATTGTCTCCGAAATTTTGCTAAACAAAGGCCCAAACTGAAACCACTTGAATAAGAAAAGAAACAAATTCAGAAGGATGCTGTAAACAATTAGGAGAAGTAAGGGTGATAAATTCCTTGATAAAGTATATTGCTTTCCTGAAGGAAAATAGAGACCCAAAATTGAGACAGGCAGTGTTTCCACCAGAATTAAAAACCTACATTCTAATGATGGAATTTGGGGACCTGATGTAGAGCAAAAGGATATTAGTCTTCTAGGGGTAGAGGGAAGGGGCAGATACAGGTATTGAAAATCAGCTTAAGAAATCAATAGGAAAAAATAAACATGACTGTCTGTCTTAAGGATGACTACCAGATATGATATCTATTAAGAATGTATAACTTTTAAACTTAACGAAGAAAATGTGAACTATACAGTGAAAATCAGGAAAAGAGAATGAAAAAGAAACAAAGAAATATGCTATATAAAATGGCAGAAATGAGTCCTACCAATTATAATCTATGCAAATCAGTTAAAATCATAAATTAAAAAACAAAAATTATCAGATTGGATCAAAACAACAGACCACAAAAGTATATTGTTTACAAACAACACATTTAATACAAAAACATGTAAAAAACCCATTGCTGTGAAGTCGATTCTGACTCACGGCGACCCTATAGGACAGAGTGGAACTGCCCCATAGAGTTTCCAAGGAGCGCCTGGTGGAAAACACCCCAAAACCAAACCCATTGCCGTGGAGTCAATTTTGACTCATTATAGGTAACTAACAAAACAAGTAACAAATATATAACCAACAAATGGCAGGGAGAAATAGACAAAACAATTGTAGTAGATTTTAACACATTCCACTTAGCAACAAATAGATCAAGCAGACAAAAACAGAGATCTGAGTAATATAATCAATAAGTATGTCTACACCCACATGTACTGCTTTTTTTTTTTTTTGAGCATCCATGGAAGATATTTTTAAAAATAGAATAATTAGTCAATAATAGGAAGCCTCAGTAAGTTCCAAGATAGCAGTATCACATAGGATATGTTCTCTGACAATAATGCAATAAATAACAAAAGAGCTAAAAAATAATCACATGTGTTTAGAAACTGAATATGTTATTAGTTACTTTGAGTCAAAAAGGCAATCCCAAAGTGTTGGGGATTGAATTGTGTCCCCCTCCCAAAATGTGTGTCAACTCGGCTAGTATATGATTCCCAGTATTGTGTGAATGTTCACCATTTTGTCATCTGATGTGATTTTTCTATGTGTTGTAAATCCTACCTCTATGATGTTAATGAGGCAGAAATAGCGGCAGTTATGTTAATGAGGCAGGACTCAATCTTAAGATTAGGTTGTGTCTTAACTTAATCTCTTTTGAGATATAAAAGAGAGAAGGTAGCAGAGAGACACAGGGACCTCATACCACCAAGAAAGTAGAGCCAGGAGAGTGCGTCCTTGGGACCAGGGGTCCCTGCACTGAGAAGCATCTAGTCCAGGGGAAGATTGATGACAAGGACCTTCCTCCAGAGTCTACAGAGAGAAATACTTCCCCTGGAGCCAATGCCCTGAATTTGGACTTCTAGCCTACTAGACTCTGAGAGAATAAACTTCTGTTTGTTGAAGCCATCCATTTGTGGTATTTCTGTTATAGCAGCACTTGATGACTAAGACATAAAGAATATTAAGAAATACTTAAAATTAAATAATTCAGAATTTATGGGACATGACTAATGGAGAATATAGAGTGAGTTTACAGTTTTAACCATTTTTTACTAGGAAAAAGAATGTTAAAAGTAAAAGAGCCAAGTTTTCAAATGAAGAAGCTGAAAAAAAGAAAATTAAAAAACAAACAAGCAAATAAAAGCTTAAGGCCAGGAGCCAAGAAATAATAATAAGCTCAGAAATTTGTGAAACTGGGAGCAACAACAACAACACTGGGAGCAAAACAACAAATAATGGGGTAGATTAACAAAATAAAACTAGTTTCTTTGAAAAGATTAATAATCTATAAAGATCTCTGGCAAGACTGATCAAAAAATAAAAAGAAGATGCACAGCCACAAATTATAAAATAAAAAAGATGAAACAGCTACAGGTACAGCAGAAATAATAATCGAAGCATCATAAATAGCTGTACACTAAATACTTTAATACCCTAGCTGAAAATGATAAATTCATAAAAAAATGTAAAATGTCAAATTGTATAAGAAGAAATTGAGAACTTAAAGTAGTCCAAAATCTTTTAAAGGAATTGAAATGCTGTCAAAACTATTTTTAAAAAATTTCATACTTATTTTTTTCAAGAAAGTTATACTAAATTCTCAAGGATCAGTTACTTTTTATCTCATTTAAGTTGTTCCAAAAAATTGAAAAACAGTGAAGTTTTCCCAGCTCAATTTTATGAAACTAATGGAATCTTGATTGTAAAAACCAGATAAGGGAAATACAAGAAAATAAAATTACAGGTCCATTTCATTTATGAACTTAAGATATAAAAATCGTAACTAACCAAATCCAACAGAACATTGAAAAATAACCTCAAATAATCAAATAGGGTTTATCTCAATTATGCAGGGAGGTTTTATTAAAAGAAAATCTAGCAATTTAATATGCTATATAAATAAACTAGAGGAAGGAAAAATCATGACTTTCTTAATCAATGCAAAAAAAAATTTTTTTTTTTTTGTGAAGTTCAGAATCTCTTTACAATGAAGATTTCCAGCAAATTAGAAACAAAAGGGAACGTTTTGGACTTAGTAAATATCGTACACCCTAAAAAGGTTTCATTAGACCCTTAAAAATGTTCACAAATTAAATTACATCAAATCTGAGGTTTGATTCAAAATAAGTCAGTGTTGGGGAGGGAAAGTGGAAAGGGTACCGTTGAAACGATATTAGTCATAAATTGTAAAAGTTGAAGCAGAGTGATGGGTACCGGGCGGTTCACTGTGTTATTCTCTCTACTATTATAAATACTGTAGAAATTAAATACCAAAAATCCTTTGCAAACACTTTACTTAATGGAGAAACTTGAGTTGTGTTCCCTTTAAGATTACAAATAATCGTAGAAGGTTCACTATCATTGTTAATGTTTACATAGTATTGGAGGTTCTGGACAACATTAATAGGGAAAAAGAAAAAGAAAGAAAGAAAGATGTATAAGAAGTAGAAGGAAAGACATTAAATATGGCTTTATTTGCAGATGAAATGATCATCTATTTAAAAAAAACCCAGCAGTATCAATGGTCCAATTACGGAACAAGTTTGCCAAACACAAGATCGACTTTAAAAAATACTATTTCTCTATTCTAGTAAAAACCAACAATACCACGTACTTTTTTTGAAAAAGACAAGCAAAATACACTTTACAATTTCAATAAATATTGATATCTAAAAATTAGCTTCAGAATATGTAATACTCTGGAGGAAAAATATTAAACTCTAATAAAGGACAAAAATATTAAGAATATACAATTATTCAAGTACTGAAATACAAATTAGTGTAATTACATTTTGAAGTTCCAGTTAGATTTTAAAAAATATCCCTGACATTCCAAAGTGTTTATAAGGAAATAAATGTCTACAACATAGATAAGCTTGAAAAGAAAAAGTAGAGAGAGGGAAGTTTTCCTGCCAGGTTTTAAGACATACTTACGCTGCAACAACAATAAAAACAAGTGGGCCAACTGGAACAGGATAGAGAGCTCAGAGGCAGTTCCATGTATATATAGGAAATTATACAATAAAGGTGACATCAGATTCATGGGAAATGATGGAGTTTTTAGACAGTGGTGTTAAGAGAACTGGTTCTCTTGAAGAGGAAATCACCAAATCAATACCATTTACAATAGCCCCCAAAAAGATAAGATACTTAGGAATAAATCTAACCAGAGATGTAAAAGATCTTCACAGAGAAAACTACAAGACACTACTGCAAGAAACCAAAAGAGACCTGCATAAGTGGAAAAAATATACCTTGCTCATGGATAGGTAGACTCAACATAGTGAAAATGTCAATTCTACCCAAAGCAATCTACAGGTACAATGCAATCCCGATCCAAATTCCAGCAACGTTTCTTAATGAGATGGAGAAACAAATCACCAACTTCATATGGAAAGGGAAGAGGCCCCGGATAAATAAAGCATTACTTAAGAAGAAGAACAAAGTGGGAGGCCTTACACTACCTGATTTTAGGACCTATTATACTGCCACGGTAGTCAAGACAGCCTGGTACTGGTACAATAACAGATACACAGACCAGTGGAACAGAGTTGAGAATCCAGATATAAGCTCATCCACCTATGAGCAGCTAATATTTGACAAAGGCCCAAAGTCCATTAATTGGGGAAAAGACAGTCTCTTTAACAAATGGTGCTGGCATAATTGGATATCTATATGCAAAAAACTGAAACAAGACCCATATCTCACACCATGTACAAAAACTAACTCAAAATGGATCAAAGACTTAAATATAAAATTGAAAATGATAAAGATCATGGAAGAAAAAATAGGGACAACGCTAGGACCCCTAATACATGGCATAAGCACAATACAAACCATAAGTAACAATGCACAAGCACCAGAGGAAAGACTAGATAAATGGGAGCTCATCCAAAGACTTCACCAAAAGAGTGAAAAGACAACCTACAGACTGGGAAAAAATTTTTGGCTACAACAAATCCAATCAGCGTTTCATCTCTAAAATCTACAAGATACTCCAAAACCTCAGCAGCAAAAAGACAAATAACCCAATTAAAAAATGGGCAAAGATATGAACAGGCACTTCACCAAAGAAGATATTCAGGCAGCTAACAGACACATGAAGAAATGCTCACGATCATTAGCCATCAAAGAAATGCAAATCAAAATTACAATGAGATATCATCTCACCCCAACAAGGCTAGCATTAATCCATAAAACACAAAATAACAAATGCTAGAGAGGTTGTGGAGAGACTGGAACACTTACACACTGTTGGTGGGAATGTAAATGGTACAACCACTTTGGAAATCAATTTGGTGCTTCCTTAAAAAGCTAGAAATAGAAGTACCATACGATCCAGCTATCCCGCTCCTTGGAATATATCCTAGAGAAACAAGAGCCATCACACGAATAGATATATGCACACCCATGTTCATTGCAGCACTGTTCACAATAGCCAAAAGATGGAAGCAACCTAAGTACCCATTGATGGACGAATGGATAAACAAACTATGGTATATCCACACAATGGAATATTACACAACGATAAAGAACAATGATGAAGCTGTGAAACATCATATAACCTGGTGGAAGCTAGATTTTATTATGCTGAGTGAATTTAGTCAGGCACAGAAGGACAAATACTGTATAAGACCACTATTACAAGAACTCAAGAAAAGGTTTAAACACAGAAGAAAACATTCTTTGGTGGTTACGGGGGTAGGGAGGGAGGGTGAGGGTTATTCACTAACTAGATAGTAGATAAGAATAATCTTAGGTGAAGGGAAGGACAGCACACACTACAGCAGAAGCCAGCACAACTGGACTAAACCAAAGCTAAGAAGTTTCCTGAATACAATCAAATACTTTGAGAGACAGAGTAGCAGGGATACGGGGTCTGGGTACCATGCTTTCAGGGGACATCTATGTCAATTGGCGTAACAAACCTTATTAAGAAAATGTTCTGCATCCCCCATTGGTGAGTGGCGTCTGGGGTCTTCAAAGCTTGCAAGCAGCCATCTAAGATGCATCAACTCATCCCAACAACTTGGAGTAAAGGAGAACGAAGAACACCAAAGACACAAGGAAAGTATTGGCCCAAGAGACAGAATGGGCCTCATAAATCAGAGACTTCATCAGCCTGAGACCAGAAGAACTAGATGGTGCCCAGCTACCACCAGTGAACATCCTGACAGGGAACACAACAGAGGGTCCCTGATGGACCAGTAGAATGACGGGATGCAGAACTCAAATTCTACTAAGAAGACCAGACTTAATGGTCTGACTAAGACTGGAGGCACCCCGGAAAGCATGGCCCCTGGTCTCTCCATCACCCCAGAACTAAAACAATTTCCGAGGTCAACTCTTCAGACAGGGATTGGACTGGACTGTGGGACATAAAGTGATACTCGTGAAGAATGTGCCTCTTAGACAAGTAGATATGAGACCAAAGGGGCGGCTTCTGTCCAGAGGTGAGAGGGGAAGGCAGAGAGAGTTAGGAGCTGGTTGAATGTTCATAGGAAATCGGGGTGGAGGGGAGGAGTGTGGTGTCGCAGAATGGGGTGAGCGGTTGGGGTCTCATAACAATATATGTTAAAAAAAAATTCTGTATGGGAGACTAACTTGAAATGTAAACCTCATTTAATTACAACAATTAAAAAAAGAAAAGAAAAAAGAGAACTGGTTCAACATATGGGAACAAAAACAAAAACTGGATCAAAGGTGAACTCTAGTTCAACTCTATATTACTAGGCAATATAATACTTACACCTCATATCATGCTGATCTGTTTTATAATTAACAACATTTAAATGTACCATTTTTAATTTTTCCACATTGGAAGATTTTTCAGAACATAAAACATAGCCTATATATGATAAATGCAAGGGGAAAAAAAGTTGAGTTCAGTCACTTTTTAATCCCTTGAAATTATGAGGCATCCTTTCAAATTATTCCCATTTCCTCTTAGCTAATCTAAAAATTGTTTCTCCAAAATAAAATATTCCTTTACGTTTATCAAACATGTCATTAGATATTATTTTCAGCTAAGGTAACCGGAGTTACATTTTATAACTAAACTTTTCGGTGGGTATTAATCAGCTCCTCCTTGAAAACCTTCTCATCAGGCTTTATGTCGTGGCTTACTATCTTAGACACTCGATAGCTTTATTTTTCCCTCAGCAAATATTCCATATTGACTTGTGCAGTGAAAGAGGCATTATGCTTCCTAAGGATGAATCAAAAGGTGTAAGTTCAAGATTAAATTTTCATTTGTTCCATTGACTATATTTTCCTCGAATAAATGGAAAGTTAAGAAAAATAGAGTGCCACTGAGAAGTAGCTCTGTAATGGGTCAGAGAATTGAACTGAAGTGATGACTTGAGGAAAAAAGAGGTAGCCTTTACAATCACTAGTGAATTAAGCTGTTTCCAGTTCATTTTTGAACCTGGACCTATTAAATGAAAATGTCTGCTTGCAGCAATAAAGAGATGCAATTTTTGTTCAATGGGAATTGATAATCGTATAGGTCGGAAAGGCAGCCCAACTTATTTTACCACTCTCCAGCGTGCGTTGTGTGAAATAACAGTTCCGAGTGAGCTTTTACCTTGACAGTGAAGCGTTTTTTCCTTGGTGGATTCCAAACTGTGCCAGTTGAATGAATGAATGCACGCAAAGGGGTTAAGGATGTCACCAACACATACGCCTTAAGAATCACAGAAAGATCTTCAGTTCTAAAGATGGTTTCATGTGGAGCAACGACTGTTGTTTGGTTCCTAAAAAGGAAAAAACAATATAGTTAATGTTCCATAATTTGTGGTTGAATGCTCCTTAGAAGCAAGGATGGCGAGACTACGTCTGGCATACTGTGGACGTGTTGTCAGAAGGGATCAGTACCTGGAGAAGGACATCATGCTTGGTAAAGTAGAGGGTCAGCGAAAAAGAGGAAGACCCTGGACGAGACGGATAGACACAGTGGCTGCAACAGTGGGCTCAAGCATAGCAAAAACAATTGTGAGGATGGCGCAGGACTGGGCAGTGTCTTGCTCTGTTGTACACAGGGCCACTACGAGTCAGAACTGACTCAACGGCACCTAACAACAACAGCATGTAATTTGTATGGCGTCTCCATGGTGTAAATGGTTAACACTCAACTACTAGCTGAAAGGTTGGTGGTTTGAACCCACCTAGAGGTGTCTCAGAAGACAGTCTTGGTGATCTGCTTCTGAAAGGTCAGTCTTGAAAATCCTAAGGTGCACAGTTCTACTCTGACACACCTGGGGTTGCCATGAGTTGGAATAACTAACAACAGCATGTAGTTTGTGAATTGCCTTAAAGCCTTGTACATCCCTTCTGTCCGTTGTTGGCCCCCTAGCCTTCAGTGTGTGGGTTTCCTTAAACAATTTTACTGCTTATGAGCGTCACCACCAGGGGGTGTACTGGTACAGAGAGAAAGGATCGATTTGCTGAGTTCTTCACTCTGGCAGATTAAATCAAATGGTTTTTGAAAGGAAAATAATACTTAAAATACTGGTTAAAGATTTTTGGAAATTTCCATTAGCCGTGCTACTCCTGATCTCCGAGTTACGGGTACTGTCACAGCAAAGGTGATATAAATTGTAGTTTGGGGAGCAGTGAAACACCTGAAATTTTCCTCTTTTGGTCTCGCCTACATTTGCTCTAGTTCTTCCTCGCCATGAAAATATGTTAAGCATCTTAAGAGTGTACAGGTCACCAAGAATATGCCAACATACTTTCCCCATTTTAGTACCCAACTTATGATGCATTTGAGTTACGACAAACGGCACTTATGATCGTCTGTTGTTTTTTTTTTCTTTTGTACATGTTATTGTTAAGAATATGTACTTATACGATGTTGCGGCACATAATTTGCTGATGTTATCGTTCTCAGAGATTCGCTTGCAGATGTTCAAAGATCAAATTTATAAAGATACTGATAATAAAAGGCAATAATAATGAAAACTAAAAAAAAAAAAGAGTTATTGGACTTACGTCAGAACCTGTTTACAACAAAGTGGTTGGAACAGAGCCCTGTCATAAACTGGGGACTACCTGTAGTCTAATTCTACTTAATACCCCTCATCCCAAATAACTGAAGGTCCATTTAAGGGATGAAAGATTAAGGAAACATTTCAGTGTAGGAAGGAAACAATAACACTAGTTCAATATTCTGTAATGAGACAAATACACTTTCAACACAAATGACAAGAAAATGTTTAACAATTTGCTTTTCTGTAGCATGTTTTCATACTTTAAATATCTAAGTTCCATCTATAAAAGATTGTGCCATTTTAACATTTGAAGTCTAGATAAGCATAAGGTGCATATGATTTTTCAATAAATATTACTAACTGCTGAAATACTACTTAATAATTGTAAAATTAGATCAGGCAAACTCATTTGTGTCTTGGATGAGAGAATTAAAATCTTTTCATTTTTCATTTTAGTTTAACTGTAATCTAAAATCCTCTCCCTGGAGGTAACTTGGATAACTTGGTAACCTGCAGATGACGGACTTTCTTAGATGCCTAGAGTTATAAAAAATAATTTAATAGCTGGGGAAAAAAAAAAAAGCATTCAGCCATACTCACAGACTAAGGCAATGTCATTTGAATATAAAATGGAAGTTAAAATTTTCTAGTTTCACATTGTCAAGGTTTTAAATTCAATTTCCATTAATGTAACTTACTAAAGAAGAGTCCTATTTACTCACATATTTATTCTATGAAAGGAGAGGTCTGAATTAGTCTAGAAGAAAATTGGTGATGGCATTCTTTATTAAGGGGGATAGCTGAAAATTTATGTAACAGAATCTAGTAATTCAAATGCATAAAACTCCCTAGATCTGTCCTATGCTTTTCTTTTAGTTGTCCCCTAAAATGCATGCTGGATATAACAATTCAAAATGGTTAGCTTACAGTTGTTCATGTCTCCAATCCCATGGTTTCCACGTATGTGGCTTCACTGTTTCTGAAGGGTGACGTGAAGGTTTTAACTGTGTACGCTGATCCAGACACACGGAGGGACTGACTGGAAGTCGCAATTCTGAAAAGTATTAAAAAAACAGAAGCAAGTCATTCTTTTGTTCCCTTTAGGAACTGCTTCCAAAATAGAGTATGTTGTGTTAAATAACAGAGTCCATGGGAATACACAACCCTTTTTCTCCCCACTCTGAATCAGACTTGGATTTAGTAAGTATGAATGCATGTTTAGAGAAGCCTTCATTTGATAGGGAGTCTCTGGGTGGCACAAATGGTTAATGAGCTTGGCTGGCTGGAGGTTCCAGCCTACCCAGAGGCACCTTGGAAGAAAGGCCTGGCAATTTGCTTCCCAAAGATCACAACTATAAAAACCCCTTTAGAGCTCAGTTCTACTCTGCAATACATGGAGTTGCCATGAGTCAGAATCAACTCAACAGCAACCATTTGTTCTGTTTTGTAGTATGTTCTCTTATCACAGACCAGGAAAGCAATAGGAATAACCAATTTCAAATTTTCTCACGCCCAAGGGGAGGTAGACATGATGTCTGCAACTATCCAGCACCACGCTGGTTTACCCTCACCATGGCTGAGAGATGGACTCTGATGGCTGCAGGCGCAGATTTTTGTTCATGATGAGAATATTACCTAGAAACCTGAAAACACGGTGCTTCATGTGCTAGTGTTTGTCATACTTCATGACCTTGGAAACCTCAAATAAGTATTTTACTATTTTTTCAATATTATTTATTAGGTCTTTTTAAGCATAAAAACAAAAGAACAACAATCATGAGTTGCTTCAGAATGCTTGTATTGATTTTTTTTAAAAAATTAAAGTATTGCATGTACATGGTTAGAAACAATCAAATCATACAGAAAGCTACCAAACAAAAAGAAAAAGCGTCCTCCAATCCACTCTCATCTTGAACCTCTCCCCACAAAACACCAAATATCAATAAATCTACATAAACCTATATATGTAGATATTGCTGTTTTTTTAATTATTCGAAAGAGATATTATAGTGGTCTATGAATGGCTTGTTTAATTACTGATTAATTTGAAGTCTTCTTCATTATCAGTAGATACAATGTGACCTCATACTTCTTTCCTTTAAATTTTTTATTTTGTTGTTGAAAATACACACAACAGAACATACACCAATTCAACAATTTCTACACACACAATTCAGTGACATCATTCTCACCCTTCTTTTCCAAATTGTCTCTGTCCCACTAACATAAACTCACTGCCCCCTAAGCTTCCTACTTAACCTTTTGAGTTGCTGTTGTCAATTTGATCCCATGTAGATAGTTCTTTAGAAGATGCCAGTGCTCAAGGCAGACATTCTTTACTGATTAAGCTAAACTACTGTTTGGCTTAAAGAAGACTTCAGGGGATATTTTTAGTTTAAGGTTTAAATATTGTCTCAAGGCAATAGTTTCGAGGGTTTATCCAGCCTCAATGGCTTCAGAAAGTCTGAATTCCATGAGAATTTGAAATTCTGTTCTACATTTCCCCCCTTTGATAACGATTCTACTATAGAAACTTTGATCAAAATCTTCCATTAGACGAATTTATATTTTATTTAACCATTTCCTTTATGTTGTGTATTTAAATGATATTTCCAATTTTTTTCATTTGCTATTTCAAAAGTGCTGCAATGGACACACTTACACATCTATTTTGGTGTTCTTTTACAGGTATATCCAGTGAAAATTCTTATCAGCATGTGTAATTACCCAGTCATTGAGTAAATGCATTGTAAATCTTGATAGGTATTACTGAATTGCCTTCCAAAAAGGTTACATCAATTTCCACTCTCTCCAACAGTAAATTAGAGTTGTTGTTTCCCTATTCCCAGGCCACAGTGCTTTATTTTTAAATTATACAATTTACCTAGCATTCAAAATGGAACAAAGCTTTTAAATTATTTTTCCCCCTTGTGCACGTTTCATCAATATTAACATAGTCTAATTTAAAATACTTCACACTTTTAAGTAAAAGTCAGCACAAGTCATGTTGTTCAATGTATTTCCATATCTCATTATTTAGCACAGTGTGATCTGGCTCAAAAAATGATAACCTATTTGTAAGGCTTCCCTATTAATGAAGTTCAAAAGCATCATAATAAAAAGAATATTCAAATTGTTTTATTTTTGGAGGTGACAAATGAAGAGTCATTAGATTAATTTCTTGGGAATCACAACTTAAAAAAAAAAAAGTTGAAATTTTTATAGTATCCTTTAAATTTCCAATAAGAAAATAAGTGTTCTTAATTAAAAATTCACTAAACAGATTTATCTTTTAGAATTTATTAGCAGGAAAAATTTTTTTTCTCTGTAAAAGAGTTGATTTTTAGCTTTCTTTTGCTTAATACAGAGAGTGTAAATTACACTGATTTCCTCTTTTTCCTTGCTGCCAGGAAGCACAACACTGGTTTAAAGCCCAAGCATAGACGACTCATGAAAAAGCTGGACATATTAAGTGCTTTACCAGGGTAGTATCACAATAGTTTTAAGGAAGTAGTTAGCAAACATGTTAAAAGAATAAACAATTTTATTTTACTTTGTCCTGGTTTAGCCTGTAACATGTACTTGAAGAAATCCAATACATTAACTGGCAGATTCTCACATTAGCCCCTATAATTGTGATTAAACAATGGAACATTAAATATTGATTAAAACAATTTTTACCTTTTTTATATTTTTTAAAACATAAATGAATAAATTCTAGACTTCCAATTATGTTACCCCAGGTTCTGAGGTTACTTCTAATGATTATTAAAAAATATTGCTATAATTAGATGTCCCCTGACATCTAAAACCATTCCCATTTCCCTAAAACCATTTCCTTCCCCCTGTTTGATTACAGCCAAACATTGGAAATAAGCCCCATTAGTACCTAAAAAAGAAGCTGCAATGGCATTTCGTGGAGCTTTAAATAATGATGGAAACTTTAGGTACCTTAGGTTATTATTTATCAGAGTCAAAGATTTGTCTGGAATCAATGTTTCTTATATTTTTGATTTGGCATAGCTATTAAGGGCTCTGCTCAATGGGACAGTGAGTTAGCTTTTTGAAAATATACCATCCCTCTTCCCTCAGCCCTCAACACAATCAAAGAGCCTAGAAATATCGTAAAAACACTGCCAAAACAAGCTTCTGTCTTTGGAAAAAATTTGGGAGATGAGGCTCTCTGATACAAATAATCTTCCAAATAGCCTTTCAATTCATTACCATGTATTTATTAAATGTTTTCAGATAGTAATGAAATATGAAGAACCCTAACATTCATCTTTAGGGCTTTCCTACCCCACCATATGAGGACTGAATGGATAGTAGATTCAGATGTGAAAGATCATTTGGTAAATAATACTGTATTTTTATTTATTGAGTACCCTTAACCCATTGCCGTCAGTTCCAACTGATAGCGACCTTACAGGAAACAGTAGAACTACCCCATAGGGTTTTTCCAAGGAATGGCCGGTGGATTCGAACTGCTCACCTTTTGGTTAGTCACCGTAGCTCTTAACCACTGCACTACAGGGGCTCCTGGCTACTCTTAGCCTATTTTAAACAGCCCTGAAGACAGTGAATTTAGCACCCACCTGGAATAAAAATGGACAATTTGTTGGGGATCTGTGTAGAGAAAAACCACCCACATCTGAAGAGAGGTCTGGCCTTTACCCTTGGCTGCTAGGAGGTGATCTCTAAGCCCCTGGAACGACCTGCCTTATAGGAATATCTTTGTTTGCTTGAGGGCTTTGGCCACCAGAATGTCTGACAATATGACTTATGATGGAGGCTTTGCACCATGTTGTATCAGTTCTTACCTCCAGAAGAACTGGAGACTAAAGGTATCAGAGCAACCTCCAGAAGTGGTTGGAGACTAAAGGTCAGCTGTGAGAGCAATACGTGACGGAGCTGAAATAAAAACTCTGGACACCAGAGGCTCAGGTGAGCTTCCCTGGTTGGCAATACTGTTTGAGTAACATCATAATTCAACACCAAGAGGGTAATGTGTTTCTGAGAATGGCAGAGGCACCATTCCAGACCCTGCCCTATGCGTCCCTCCCTTTGGCTAGCTCTTATTTGTATCTTCTTCTTCTTCTTTTTTTTTTTAAATAATAAAACTATAATCATAAGTATAGCATTACCTGAGTTCTATGAATTGTTCTAGCAAATTTTCTAACATGAATGTGACCATGGGAACCCCTGAATTTGTAGCCAGCTGGTCAGGAGTGAAGATGCTCTGGGAATCTCGGACCTCGTGGCCGGTATCTAGAGTGAGGGCGGTCTTCTGGAAGACTATGCCTTCAGTTTGGCCAAATTCATTGCAAAATGCATCAAGACTGCTTCTCTCATGCCTTTTAATATCTGTTTGGCTAGCTATTGAGTGTCTGCTGACTGAGGTGCAGTTTGATAAAAATGGAGATTAAACCAGAATTGGGAGTCCTGGATTTTCCTTTTGGTTCTTGCCAAATAATGATTAATGGGCTTATGACATTGTTAGGGAGTCTTCTGGAATCCAGAACACAATTCTCCATGAATCTTCTGAACTTCCCACCTCATTTAGTATAATACTGACAAATAACAAATGCTCAGTAAATGTATGTCCTAGCAAGGAGTTAATTTTGGAGGGTTGGGCTGACCTCCAATTAGGGGAAAAAAATGATACTATAATGTATTAATAACATTTTATTTGGTTATTTATTCTTTCCCTTTTATATGGTCTATGATTATGTACATCATAGACAAAGAACAGGCATTGAAAAACTTGTACTGGTAAAGATTAACTGCCAAATTTATATTGGATTTGGCATAATGCTTTGCCCCATAGCAAATAATTAATAGTAAATTAATATTAAAAGTATAATTATATTTCACAAGTGTTTGAATATTGTCTTGAATTTCCTTTTCCTTACGCTGTATCGTCTTATTTTAAAACTGTCAGTGAAACATCTAGCTCAATTGGCATAACACAGTTTATAAAGAAAATGTTCTACATTCTACCTTGGTGAGTAGTGTCTGGAGTCTTAAAAGCATGTGAGCAGCTATCTTAGATACGCCACTGGTCTCACCCCTTCGGAAGCAAGGGAGAATGAAGAAAATAAGATACAAGGAAAAGATTAGTCCAAAGGACTAATGGACCACAGCTACCACGGCCTCCACCAGACTGAGTCCAGTACAGCTAGACAGTGCCCCGCTACCACTACTGACTGCTCTGACTGGGTCACAACAGAGGGTCGTGGACAGAAGTGGAAAAAAATGTAAAACAAAATTCTAACTGGCAAAAAAAGATCAGATTTACTGGCCTGACAGAGACTGGAGAAACCCTGGGAGTATGGCCCCAGACACCATTTTAGCTCAGTAATGAAGTCACTCCTGAGGTTCACCGTTCAGCCAAAGATTAGACAGCCTCATAAAACAAAATGAGACTAATGGGGCACAACAGTCCAGGGACAAGGACTAGAAGGAAGGAGGGGACCGGAAAGCTGGTAATAGGGAACCCAAGATTGAGAAGGGACAGTGTTGACATGTCGTGGGGTTGTTTAACTATTGTCATAAAACAATATGTGTACTAACTGTTTGGGAAACTATTTGTTCTGTAAACGTTCATCTAAAGTACACTAAAAAAAAAACTTTCGGTGAAGAGAAAAGGTCTTAATTAATCATTAACAATTAGTTGGAGATTAGAAGTATTGCTTATAGATGTATTGTTCTTTCTGCCTAAGGGCATTTATAAGCCTTAGTCCTCAGCCTGTAGATATAAAAGCTATGCAAATATACCCACAGAACTTACATGCATAGTAAATGTAAATTAATATATGCACAAACAGAATTCATAGCCAAGAAATAGCTCTATCAGTCTGGGCCCTGGCAGAAAATGCATCAGAGTCAAAGGGGGTAACTAAAGAGACTATTAATCAAGGGACTATTAACAAAGACATGGATAGAGTTAGGGAAAACCAACAGAGTAGGGAAGTTTCCCAGGGCCGACAAAAATGGAAAACTTTTACCATCTCTAGCCCAGTGAGGGGAAGGGAGAGAGAAGTTTCTAGAACCAGGCAAAAGGCATAGCTGTGGGAGAGCCAAGAGCTATGGCTGCAGGTAGAGTACCACAGACACTGCCAAGCCAGGGCCCATCAAGGAGGGGTCAGGGAATAAATATCCTAAAATTTTCTTTTCCTTGGGTGTTGCTGTGATGCTAGAAGCTATGTCACTGGTATAGGTAGTCTCTGACTTATGACATATTCGAGTTATGGAAAGCTGCTCTTACGACCGTCCTTTTTTTTTTTTTTTTTTACAGTTCGTCATTAGTAATATGTTGCAGTGCATAATTTGCTGATGTTATCATTCTCAGGTGTTCACCTGCAGACGTTCAGTTTTATGACTTACTATTCAAAACACTGCCAGATTTATAAAGATGCTGATAATAAAGGGCAATAACAATTAAAAAAGAAATGAGGTATTTGACTTACACCAGAACTATGACAGAGTAGTCAGAATAGAACCCTGTCATAAGTCAGAGACTGCCTGTATTTCAACTACCAGCAGGGTCACCCATTTTGGACAGGTGTCAGCAGAGATTTCATATGAAGACAGACTAGGAAAAAAGGCCTGGCAATATACTTCCAAAATTCAGCTGATGAAAACTCCATGAATCACAACAGAACATTGTCTGATATAGTGCTGGAAGATAAGCCAACTGACTGTGAAGATGGCACAGGACTAGGCAGGATTTCTTTCTGTTGTACGTGAGATTGTCATGAGTCAAAGCCAACTCAACAGCAGCTAACAACGTTACCTAATAGAGAAGTGACAAGGGTCCAAGAACCACAGCTGAACTTTAGACTGTTTGAGAATTCAAGTATATTCTAGCAAATATGAGTGCTCTACAGGTTGACCAACTGCTGTTTTATTTGTGTGAGGCCCAATAAGCCTGATGGGAAAGATGGTAGTTGGGCATGCTTTAATCTCCCACCCCCTCAACAAGTATTTGGGGACTATCAACCACCCTTTCACCTCTTGAGCAGTGGACACAATGTGGAAGAAACTCACCCTGAGGTAGAGTCAAGTTCAAGCCTGGTCACCTGTTGCCAGTTAGAGGGCAAGGGATTATGCTAAGTGCTTCGAAGGGTATTCTAGGTTTACTGCACTATCAGCTCTATGAGGGCAGGACTTTGGGTTTTTTCCCTCTGTTGTATGCCTAGTGCCAAGCACAGGCTGGCACTTAATATGTTGTTATTGTTGGGTGCTGTTGAGTCATTTTTGACTCATAGCAATCCCATGAGACAGTAGAACTGCCCCAGAGGGTTTTCTAGGCTGTAATCTTCACAGAAGCAGATCACCAGGTCTTTCTCCTGCAGAGCCACCGGGTGGGTTCGAATCTCTAACCTTTCAGTTAGCAGTTGAGCGCTTAACCATTGCGCCACCATGGCTTCTTGGCATTTACTACAGGAGCTCAATAAACCTGTGTTTAATATGTGAGCTTGAATTTGTTTTACCCAAATGATCAGAGCTCTGTGCAAAGGTAATAGAGAAAGGGGGAGGAGATGAAGAAAATGAGCGCCCAAGTGCTGAGCAGTTGTGCTAGAGTTGCACAGCGTAAACTTATGTTCACAACCTAGGAAATGAGTAATATGGGCAGGGTTCGGTATTCTCTCTCCACTTCAATGTGGTGTCTGTTAGACTGGCATGATATACTACATCCGTATCAGGACACTGCAGCACAGCACTGAAGCAGCTCCATGAGAGGGCAGAGATCCATGACCCCAGGATGGACCATCTAAAGCCAAGAGGCCGGATATCTGCAGGGCAGCCGCATGGTGAACCCACATGGTGAGCATAGGAAGCCTTGGAAGGGACAGTTCCTGGTAGACATGAAGAGGATGGCTTCCCCTTATAGGGACAGTCTTTAAGGGAGGGATTTAGGGGCTAAGGTTTCATTTGTTTTAGCAAACAGACTGAAGTTGGGTCTGAGAAGACATGGGTGAAACCAATAAAAATGAATATTCTAAATTATCCAGCATGTTTTAAATTGCTGCTAACCAAAGTTTTTTTTACACATATTTTAGAAATAACATTACAAATGACATTTATTTTAAAAACCCTATTTCCTATCTACTAATGGATATCTATTCGTAGGTGTGATCATAGTCAATTCCTTAACTTCTCTAAGTTCAGTGTCTTTATCTGGGAAATGGTGAGGATGATAATAACAATAACAAGAACAATAATAATATAAATAATCTACTTCATGTGGATGTTGACAGAATTAAATACAAAAGAGCCTTTAAAGTGCTTTGCAGAGTGTTTAGCATATATTAAATGCTCAAAAAAAAAAGTTAACTAGCTACTAGTAATATCCTTTTCTGTAATTTAGAAAGCCTGTTTCTGATTTTTGAAACTTGGAAGTGTAGCTAAAATGTTATTCCTTTTAAATGTATTCAGTACCAAGGGGTTTTCACCATTAATCCCTATAAGATAAAGGGTAATCTATTAAATCCACTTATGTGATTCTTAAACATCTGGTATTTGGTATTAGTCTCTTAAGGACAAAGTAGGAAGTGTGCTAAGTACAAATTGTAAACAAGATAAAACAACATCTTTGCTCATAAGCAGACCGTTAAGACACACACTCTGTTTTCGGTGACTTTTCTCAATTTATCATTACGGTATTCCAGTAATGCAGTTTGTTTCTTGTTCCATTTCACTTATTTAAAGGAATTCTCTACTAAGGCTAGATCTCTATGGATGGAATAAGCCTAGGACTAACTCAGTTACTGCAATATTTAAGTCAGTGTTCCTCTGTATCTTGTTCAAGGAGAGATGTCTTTGCAAATAGCCAACACAAGTTAAAACATAACTTCCTCTTAGTCAACAGATTTATGATACATAGACATAACTCCTTGGACTATTTCAGACCTACACTTGAGCTTAAATGATATAGTTCGATGATCCATACACTCCAAATGCATCAGTTTCTTAATTTTTTGCTTTCATTTTATGCAAATAGCATTGGCCAAAGAGTATCTTTAAATGAATGGATACACAAACACATAAAGGCATCATTAGTACATAATTCTAGTCTTGAACCAAATAAAACAGAAAACCCTCAAACCCGTTGCCATCAAGTGGATTCTGACTCATAGCAACCCTACAGGACAGAGTAGAACTGCCCAGTAGGGTTTCCAAGGAGTGGCTGGTGTATTCAAACTGCTGACCTTTTGGTTAGTAGCCGAGCTCTTAACAACTGTGCCGCCAAGGCTTCAGGCAACTTATAATTCCTATCTCAATATCTGACGTTACTGTGTTATTACCTATGTAGTTTTGATACCAATAGTTTATTCTTCATTGTTTCAGAATATCTTTCACATGCTGTTACAATTTCAGGGTGCATCAAACCACATATACAAGTAGCATAGAACTTCAATATAGTAACTTCTTTGGGGGAAAAGAATAACCTTCACTTTATGTTATAAGGAATAAGGTACAGCACAAGTCACGATGTAAATGAAGACACAATTTGACCAATAAAACGACCACATCAATGACATAGCAATGTGCTTTAAAGGGGTAGCCATTGTATAAAATTTCAACCAACTAACCGATCAATCAATCAAATGCTTATTGAGCACTCAGTAAATGCAAGCCATAAATGCTCTTCTTCCTGTTCTCTTCAGTGGAAGTGTCAAAGTCATGCAAGTGTTTGAAAACAATTTTCCCCATGGACTGTTCTATGTTTTGACCATGACAACATAAGAACCTAGAATTCTGCTCATTTTCCTTGGTAATAAAATCTATGTATAGACTACTACAATTTTCTTGCCCTGTGATTTCACTGCAATGACCAAACAGCATGAAATACTGTTTTATTACTTCATAGCAGCTTAATTTTCCTTTGATGTTATTCTGCATGAATTTTCCAGGGGAAAAGAAAAAAAAAAGTGCTTGACTACTTCAGCAAGACCAAAGATGAATAATTTTGTATAAATTAACGAACATCATTAATAACAATTTGAAACACAACCTCCAACAAATATTAATACATAGAGTGAAACAAATATGATAATAGAGTAGCTGTCTAAACCTACCCACTGTGAAAATAAGTTAATCGCTTTAGTAATATTAAACTTATTTTCTCAGGAACATTTTCTGGAATAAACCATAAAGTATTCTTGATATAATTTACATCAGAATAATTAATGGCTTGCTAGAACTCTGTAATGGGGATTCCAAATTCTTTTCACGTATATTGCAGTCAATTCCAATTTAAATGTGAGACACAATCACTGGGGGTCATTGCCCCTAATTCAGTGAAACCCTGCATTAACCATGTATAGTTCTCCTTAAATGGTAACTTCACAGACCAACTTAACCTTCAATTTTTACCCTATATGTTTGGTATAATAAAATGTACGTGGTATTACCGTCAATTTGCATCTCTATTTCTGTATTATTTACTAGTAAATGTATTATATGTGAACCAAACGCATGTTAAAAATATCAGGATTTTCATAGTATCTGACGCCCAGAGTGAAAGAAGAATGTAGAACATAGAGACTGAGCCAATTGCCAAAATGAAATCTAATGAGGGCTGGAAATCCAAATGCCAGAAATGAGTCAAGAATATGGAAATATGTCAGAGAAGGTATTTGGTTAGGAGACTGAGCAAACATATTCCTGCTGAGCCATTCTGTCCTCCGGTTCTTTTCCTCCAATTGACCAGCGACATGACTGGAGTCTGCGGAGGTCAGGTTTGTTTGGCTGCAACATTATAACATAAGAGTCCACTTGTAATCAGATGGGGACGTAAAGGGCATGAGTCAGAAGCTGACAAGAGTTTCTAAAATGGTGTCTCAGTTTTCAACTTAGCTAGTTAAGCCAATCATTAGCCAGGTACATTTGGCCTATCTTATATCTTCTAAATGACTAAATAATTAACCAATTAATTGAGCTAAAGTCAGGGGTGGGGGAGAGGTTCCCCTTCATATCTGAAGTGTTAAATAATTGCTGGTCTTTAAACATGTTAATCAAATGATTAAAACGTTGGGGACTTTATGCTGCTTTTTTTTTGCTGTTTGTTTGTTTTTCCTATTCTTGTCTGGATTTTAACCTCTGAAGGTAACCTGTCTCTTCTCTAGAATATCTATAAGGATATTCTCCATTTTTTTCTTCAGACATCTGTCATCTTTTGTACTGCCAAGAATCTTTCAGCAAATATATATAGAAAGTATTTTCCAGAGATTTAACATACTCTAACCTAGGTTTAGGGGAGGCCTCGTGGCACAGTGGTTAAAGCGCTCTACTGCCAACCTGAAAGGTCAGTGGTTCAAATCACAGCCACTCTGGGGAAGAAAGATGTGGCAGTCTGCTTCTGTAAGGATTTACAGCCTTGGCAACCCTATGGGGCTGGGACAGTTCTATTCTGTCCTATAGGGTTGCTGTGAGTCGAAATCAATTCCACGGCAATAGATTTGGTTTTTGGTTTTAGAGGCTTAGTGGCACAATGGTTAAGCATTCAGCTGTTATCAGAAAGGTTGGTGGTTGGAACTCACCTGGCGGCTTTAAGTGAGAAAGACCTAGTGACGGCTCCCAACGATGACAGCAACCTAGGCTTTAGGGTTTTGACATCAGCACATGGTCTCCATTAACACCACTTGTTTTGCAGGTCCCTGTATATCCATGCTAGACAGAACTTCTGATTCTACACTGCTATTTTTGTTATTGTTGTTGTTGTGTGCCTTCAAGTCAATTCCGACTCATAGCCATCCTATAGGACAGAATAGAACTGCTTCATAGGGTTTCCTAGGCTGCAATCTTATGCAAGGAGCCCTGGTGGCACAGTGGTTAAATGCTCGACTGCTAACTGAAAGGTTGGTGGTTGCAACCCACCAGCTGCTCTGTGGGAGAAAGATGTAGCAGTCTGCTTCTGGAAAGATTTGCAGCCTTGGAAACCCTACTGTGCCCTATAGGGTCACTATGAGTTGGAATCAGCTCAGCGGCAATGCGTTTGGTTTTGGTAGTCTTTATGGGAGCAGATTGCCAGTTTTTTTCTCCCACAGACTGGCTGGTGGATTCGAACTGGTGACCTTTTGGTTAGCAGTCAAGTGCTTAACCATTACACCACCAGGGCTCCTTATCCTGCTATTTAGGTGTCTTAAAATAGGTGGATGATGGAGGACAAGTAATTTATATTTTGCTATTGCTTACCAAATATACTGTATATCTTGGAGAAAATGATTTTGGGTACTCAATAAGGTCCGCAGTCATTTTCAATAAATTAGGGATGTGTAGTCATTCCTTTGCTGCTAACTGAAAGGTTGGCAGTTCAAGTCTACCCAGATGTACCTCAAAAGAAAGGTCTGGCAATCTACTTTCAAAAAATCAGCCTTTGAAACCCATGTAGAGCATAGTTCTACTCTGACATACATGAGGTCTCCAGAGTTGGGATTAAGTCAGTGGCAACTGGTAGTCATTCTTTTAAAACTCCTTTGAGCGCTGGTGTGACTCACGCCATAACTGCTCAAACTCTCTGCCTGTTTTGACCACATAGGCTCAGCCAATGGAAATTGAATTCCTTAAAAAGCTGGAACTGTAAGTAATTCAACCTAGCTTAAGTCAGAAGGGGAAATTATTGGGTACCAGTGAAAAAATATTGATGTACAAGTTTTCCCCTCCTCCTTCCTCTAAGGAAGAAGGATATATGCTTATTATGTTGCTTGGAAAAATGGATAGATACAAACTGATTTATTTATCGACATAAGTGAGTTGATGAGAGGTGAGTGGACAAAGAGGCCAGTGAAGAGAAAGCTTGTGTAGGAGGGTATTTGGGGAGGTTAGAGGGAGTTGGCGTTGACTTTCGGACAACTAACAACAACATCTTAGAGAAGAAGGTTGAAAACACAGAATTTGGCAGAAATCATACTGTGTGTTGAGTAAGGCATAAGGCTAATTCCCTCTTTGCTACCATTTCGTCCCCAACACCCCCCCCCCAAAAAAAAAAAACTGTGTAAAAATGATTTAAACTATTCCTCAAGGCTTTTGGAGTCAGTTCTGTTATTGTTTTTGTTGGAGGAGGGTGTTCTAATTCATTTGTTTGTTTGCTTAACACAATATATTGCTCAGCCTTCTTTCAAAAGGGCCATTTTTTGGCTGGGTCCACTGCCATGGCTGGCTTCATCCGCTGTGGCTGGGGTCAGGTCTCATTAATCGAGTTGGCGGCTGGGGTCCTCCACTGTTTGGGAAGGTGGGGAGGGGGTGCTTATTGGTAGTTGATCAAAATCAGATTTAGAGAAAAAGTATGTATTAGAAGAAAAGCGACCTCAAGTGTTCATTCAATTTTGTAGATCTAAAGAGAAAAGTGACATAAGTTCATGGCCACCATTATCCATCAGATGATTTGCAGTTCAGGTTTGCAGCCTGAGCTTCATTTCTACACTCTTACTTAGCCTCCCACTTCCAGCCGGCACTGACTTCTCAGAGAATGTTGCTCTATGCTCAGCATTTTCTTCTATCCTCCAGTATTGGCTTTACCAAATCACTTAAGAATTCACAGCGTCCGTTAGGCCCAGGAGCTTGAGTTGAGATTAGGGCATGTGTATCTGACTAGAAACTTTCAAAATGGACATGAGACGCTAAGATTTTTTTTTTTTTCAGTTTTGCTTCTCCGAGCCCCCTCGCCCTTGCCCCACAGTGAGCCATAAAACCAAAACCACACCTGTTGCCGTCGAGTCGATTCTGACTCACAGTGACCCTATAGGACAGTAGAAGTGCCCCATAGGGTTTCCAAGGAGTGGCTGGTGGATTCAAACTGCCAACCTTTTGGTTAGCAGCCAAATGCTCAACCACTGGGCCACCAGGGCCCCCCAGTGAGCTATAGTGAATATAATTAAGAGTTTTTCACCCAAAAACGGCTTAAAATATTGTTTTAATAACTTACAAATGGCAAAATACTATATTACAATCTATCCAATAGGTGAAATTTCTCTTAAAAAAAACTCAGCACACCCGGCGCACTGTTCATTTTGCTCTCGGTACGTAGCAACATGCGTGTGGATTTACCAATAAATCGTGAAACTGGAAAATTTTAAATGTCACTTTGTGGGTGGTGTCTCAGCTTTTTATAGCCTGCTTTGAATATAGTTTAAAGTTCAGTCCTTTAAGTGATAGAAACTGTTCTAAAATTGGCTGCTGACTGACCTACATGGGACGGAGAGAAGGAATCTAGAAGCAGAAGCATTACAAAATACTGAGCTGAAGAAGATAAATTAGGCATAACCAGTTTACTTAACCACATCATCTTTCTCCTCGTCTGCTGAACTCCGTATATAGATTCAAAGTAAACATTCTTGCTTCTGTAGTATTTGGAACACAGGATAAAAATAGTTATGGCTTTATATTTGAAGGATAAATACAGTGCTGTTTCCAAACTCTGTTCAAGAAAACATTTCAGGTCCAATTGTGACATTGCTAGAACTCAACAGTATTAAACACTGCCATCGCAACCCCAAAAAAAATAAGAAAGGGAGGGGGGAGGAGGGAAGGAGGGAGGCAAAAAGGAAGGAAGGAAAAAAAGACACCTAGTTTTTCTTTCTTGCAATCCTACGATCAATGAGAAATGACAAGAATGCTCCCTGGTTATTATTTACCAGGTCCCTGGGTGTCGCAAATCCACCCAACTGCACCATGGAAGAAAGGCCTGGAGATCTGATTTTGTAACAATTACAGCCCAAAAAACCCTATGGAGTAGTTCTACTCTAACACATGGGGTCGCCATGAGCCTAAATTAACTCAATGGCAATGGGTTTATTATTTTTATTTACTAATGCAGTGGAATTTCAGTGTGAAACTAATCCATGTTCAACTAGCAGCTCACTTGCTATGTCTAGCCTGGACTGGAGGGGCTGTGGGTGGGGCCTGATAGTAAGGAATCTGTCCTGAAGAAAAAGAGGCAGGATAGCAAGAGAGGGCCTAGGATAGCAGGATGGCATGGAAGAGCAGGGCATGTTTTAGTAAGTTGCTCCTATATTCCTTAGACTCTCTTTCCACTCCTGATTGCATGTCAGAAGCTAAAACAATACTATAGAAAAAAATGTTTCAAATTGTCTATAAGAGCATAACATTACATGCAATCAATAGGAAAAAAATGTCAGGAAGGATTTTTGCCTACTGCAGTGAAGCACTCGATTTAGTTTTGACTTATTCAGGCTTCAGAGAACACAAAGTGGCTTCCAGCCCATGGGCAGGACAGTAACTGGTACAATGGGACATGGTCCAAAGGTTTCTGCGTAGCAGCAGGAGAAGCATGTACTGCAGGGACCTTGAGGTCCCTGACACTGTCACGAGGCCCCACTATCATTATCTATAAAACAAACCAAACATTAGTGTTTATTTGAAGGATAAATACAGTCCTGTTTCCAAACTGTGTTCAAGAGAAACATTTTAGGCCCAGTTGTGATATTGTTAGAACTCAACAGTATTAACCACCACCATCACAACTAATAGCCCTGGTGGTGCAACAGGAAAACCCTGTGAGGCAGTTTTACTCTGTCACATGGGGTTGCTAGGAGTCAGAATTGACTTGCAAGCACCTAACAACACAACAACAATATCACAGCTAATACATCAGAATTACTAGTTCTGTCTAGTGACTGTCCTGACTCAACTGCTAACTCTAAGGAGTACTTTCTTGCCTATTTCTTTCTGTATCAGAATACCTCTAAAAAGAACAATAGATATTGTTGTGACATTTTTATGTGGATGTGAAAAACTGAAAATCTCATTCGAATTTCCGCTGCAAAATTGTGGATATCCTGAGTAATATAGAAATAATGCCTTACGTATTACTTCTATAGATTTACAGTACATGCATATATATATATATATATATATATATACTTTTATAAAGCATTTTCATGACAACTCTATGAGGAAGGAATGATCACTATCATCATTGCCATTTCCCACATCTAGCAAAGAGATACAAATGAACCAAGCACTTTGCCCAAGTTCTATCACTATAGTTAACAGCTGGGCTGCAGCTAGAATTCAGGGCTCCTCAACCCTGTACTATAGGGTTCCTCATTTCTCCCTTCACTGTAGCTTACTGCATCTGGGTTAGAATTCTTATCAATCCTTTCTCACAGCCTCTCAGAAATGGGTGAGGCAAGATGGGCTGCAGAGCAGCCCTCTCAGTTAATGTGGATGAATGACCTGCTTTTGTTCTTTTAGGGGTAGGCTGACCCTTTGATACGTTACACATTTTCTTGTGAAATGACTATCAAGCTGAGATTGTGCTGCTGCTATGATTCTCTGATGCCATTAATTAAAATGCCTCAGAGGAAAAGCGAAAGTTCCATATTGAACCATTAGATGGCGCTAAGAGAAGTTTAAATAGCCTCAGAAGTTACTGATGCAATGAACCACAGGGTCTGAATGGGGTTTACTATATAACAGAATCCATGCTTCTCTCCCAGACAGAACGAACCCAACCCATCATCAAAGAATAAAACATCTTCCAAAGCTACTCCATTCACTCGGTTAATTATACCTTTGCCAAGACTGTGGATCCTTTCTAATCACAACTCAACTACAAATGAAGGATTGTAAGATTCTATTTAGAAAAATGAATAAATTTCACTTTGTTTACAGCTTGCTGCATCTCTCATCTCTCATTTTTCAACAGGACTTGTCAGATTGGAATAGACTAAATGCCTGTTAAAATATATTGTCCTAATAAATTGTAGTATTAGTTATTATGGTTACAATAAGAAGTTTAAAGGATTGGTTATAACAAGCATCACCTTTCCATGCATAATGTGTTTTATAACATGTTGTTGTCAGGTGCTGTAGAGTCCATTTTGACTCACAGTGACCCCATGTGACAAGGTAGAACTGCCCCATAGGGTTTTCTAGGCTGTCATCTTTACAGGGGCAGATCACCAGGTCTTTCTCTCACAGAGCTGCTGGGGGGGTTCGAATCACCAGCCTTTCAGTTAGCAGTCGAGTGCTTAACCATTGTACCACCAGGACTCGTTTAAATTATAGAACCGGATTTTGTTCCAACCCTTCTTAACCCTCCTCTTGTAATCCTTAAATAGCAGAGACTCTGGGAGCTTTAAAACATTTTTTTTGACCACTGCTTTAAGAACTTTTTCATCTATTTTCAAGCAAGCAATGCTTTTTGGACATATTATCCAGACTTCAGATTAACTACTAATTTTTCTGTTGCAAACCCAATCTAAAGAAGAAGTTATGTGGGGACAATATCACAATCACTACTTGATGCATTTGATGAGGAAAATGCAAACAAATATAGTATGGTTTATTTTATTGGACATATGCTGAACCATGGAATGTGTCTGCACATAGTTAATAATACATTTAGGCTAGGTGAACAGGATATCAAATTCTTGAAGTGTAAATATAGTTTACTGAGTTTTTATTACATAATACAAAAAAAATCAGTTTCATTGTCTGAAGTTCTTCATGTTTTAACAAATTGTGTTGCCATTATTTGACATTGTACTACTTACCTTTCATCTAAATAAATAAATAGGGCCTTGCCAGAGAGATTTAGACAACAAAAGTGAATATCACTATTTCCCTCTTCTTTTACAGTCTGTTGAATATCAGATTTAACTATCCTAGAATCATACAAATTATAAGTGTGTTACACAGTATTACCCCTAGTGGCTAACAAAGTTTGGTACAAGGTAGGGACTCACGCAAACTCTGCTAAGTGAAATAAATAAATATCCCTATACGACATCATGAAGTACAGATGTCACAATGTAGAAATACAAAGATTTACCAAACGAGTTCAATTTCAGGGACTTTTAAACTTATCCTACCCAAAGAGAAGAGTGATTACTCAGTTTCCTCAGCTATTCAGTCTTACCACAACTTCAGACGTGTCCGTGTGGTGCCAGATATTTTCTGGAAGACGGAATGCAGGCCCTTTGAGGCTAGCCTGATACCAAATGTGCAAAGAAAAAAGCAGTGAGCAACACAACAGCAAGAGGCATCTGGGGGCTCAGTAAGCTTGGTCAAGCTTCTCCCAGAAACATGAAGAAAAAGTGCGTCTTCTAAGGCTGACATTCATCCATATATCATGGTGCTTCCACTGCCATTTACCTTCCCTCATGTCTTGCCAGTTGCCAGGCATGCAGTACTACACAGTATATATCGCCGGCACAATGGCAAGCTTGCTTTTTAACTTTTTTAAGAAATGCCAAGTGGAAGGAAGAATTATGTAGTTTCCAACTAGCAGGCCATAGTAAGCGGCAGATAGAATCTGCCCCCCGCCCCCCGCCACAACCACCACCACCATTTTCAAAGAAATGAAGCCAGGCTACATTACCATTTTCCCAAAATCCCCGTTGGATTTTGGCTCTGATTAACTTAAAGATGCATGGTTCACAGACAGAACTGTGAATTTTATGGATAGGTCAGGCTATGTAGGTGGTCACTGCATTTACATGATTCAAAAATTTCCATGAAGTTCTACCTGGTCTGCAATAGTGTCTAAAATGCTTACCAACAGAATTATTCATTTGGGTGGAAGTATTTGCAGAATGTGAAAAAACACACATCTGAGAAGGAAAGTTTAGCATCATTAATTAATTTATCAGATTTATCTGGAAAGTGGAGGCAAGGTCTGGGAGCATGTGAGGGCTGCGGTTTAAGACAGAAAGTGAGAACCAGGCATGACACAGAAAGGCAAATCTAAATATAGACCAGCGGAAGGGCACTTGGGTAGCCAGTGACAGTATGAGAGCTCTTGGCACCAAAGAGAAAGAAAGATAAACATTCTCTTATTCTCAAATGATTTTTTTGGGCTAGTTCCACCTAAAGAATTCCATGGATTTTACAATAACCAATCGATAAATATTTATCAAATACCTATAATAATAGACAACTGTTGATTTTGTCTATCCAATATCTCTTTCTTCTTTTGGGGATGTGTCTTCCCCTCTCCAAGTGGAACAGGTGGGTCTGCCAATCACAGTTCCCTGCCTCCTCCACCCATCCCTGGCCATGGGGGTAGCCTCAGCATAACCACTCATAGAAGATATTCTCCTGGTCTAGTGTTGACCAGGGTTGACCAGGCCGGTTTCTGTGGTCTCTCAATTTGGAGGTTGAGGAGAGTGGCTTTGTTTCTGAACCGGGAGTGGCTAGCAGCCATCCTCCTTGTCATGTGGAGAAAACCTATTTGCAGGAAGGAAGAATGAGCCAACATAAGAAGTTGAGCAGAGGGGGTGGGGGGAACAGATCTAATGACCTCATCCTGGAACCAGTTAAACTTGAAGGCAGATCCACTTTGGATTTACCAGTTAACCGACTCAGTAAGTCCCCCCTCCCCTTTATTTTTGTTTGTGGTAGTTAGAGTTGGGTTTTTGTAGTTGCAAAGGAAAGAGTCTCATTTATGCATCTCTTATGCTTATGGCTTCATTTCAGTTGAGGTAGAGATAGTTGACAGAGAAATAATTTAGCCATCAGGGAAGTTACAATCTAGATGGAAATGAGAAACATTTACATAAAATTGTAACAGACAATATTACACATTCTATTACAAAGCCATGATGTTAAGGTGTAAACACTAAAAAATGATATATCTGGTTACATACAAATACTTGTGTGAGCCTAGAAATACTATAAAAATGATAAAAGACAAGCATACATTTACAATAGCTTTTAAAAAAGGATAAATATATATGCATGTATATATGTAAGTATATATATTAAAACAAGATAAATTACAAAATGTACAATATATACATACAGATATAAAACCAAAAACCAAACCCACTGCCTTCAAGTCAATTCTGACTCATAGTGACCCTATAGGACAGAACAGAACTGCCCCATAGTGTTTCCAAGGCTGTAATCTTTATGGAAGCAGAATGGCATGTTTTTCTTCCGAGGAGCAGCTGGTGGGTTAGAAGTGCCAAACTTCTGGCTAGCAGCCAAGCGCTTTAACCACTGTGCCACCAGGTCTCCTAAATACAGATATGTATCTATATATCTGTGTGTGTATATATATACATACACACATATACACACACATATGTATATATATGATACATATTATTGGAGTTACCTTTCTTTAATTTTTAATTCATCAATATGGTATAAATATTTTACATGACAGTAAATATAGACCTATATAATTTTTAATGTCATCCTAGTTTTCCACTGATAAATATGCCATAATTTATTCACACTTGAATTGCATAGTAGTCTATTACTTGAAAATTATACATGAACTGGGAAGGTGTGGACAGATATGTAATTTCCCTAAATTTATTTTTTTCTTTCTTTTTGCTTATCTGTATTTTTACTCTATTTATAATGAATCCATCTTACTAGTGTAATAAGGTAATAATAAAAAGAATCTTTTTAAATGCAAAATGGGAAAGTAAAACGAGTGAAGAACATGCATGTTTTATCATTTTTATTTGATTTCTCTTCTCATTAAATTCCTTCTAAAAGGGTTGCCAAAAACCTTAACAGGATACAGGAAGAAAAGAAAAGAACATTTCTGATCACTTTCATTCTTAATAGATAGAGGGAATCACGAAAGGATTTTCCAGTCCACTGACTGTTGTTTACTGTCTCAATTATGGAGTTCCTTACCTACAGTTATGATTCCCAGACTGAAATTTCAGGGCTTCTTAGGAGTCTGGGAGGTTAGGAAGGTGTGCAAGGGAGGGGGGCGGAGGAAGGAAGAAAGGGAGATTCTGGAGTGGGGAGAGTCCTACCCTTTATCAGCCAAGTCAATTCTATCTTCCGTCTTCCTGCAGGACTCTTAACTGAGCTTTCTTTTCTTATTTTATTTTATTTTTTTAAGTTTAGAGCTTAAAAAAATATCCACCTTCACATCTACTGTGATCTTGCTCTTTCTGATTTAGGTTTTTTGACCTCAGACACCATTGCTCTCTTTCACAGGATCTATTGGAGACTTGGTGGTGCAGTGATTAAGAGCTTGGCTTCTAAGCAAAAGTTTGGCAGTTTGAATCCACCAGCTGCTCCTTGGTAACCCTATGGGGCAGTTGTACTCTGCCCTATAGGGTCACTATGAGTCGAAATTGACTTGATGGCAGTGGGTTTGGTTTTTTGGTTTTATGGAGAAAGGAGTTGAAGAGCACAACCAGTCAGCAGAAAGTATTAGAGTTATTTCCTCCCCCCGAATGCAGAACCATTAAAATGAAGACATCTTCCCAGAGAGCAATCTATAGGGAGTACCAAAACATCTCTGAAAAAAGAGAGAGAATTCTCATCATGTCTTCCTACTACATCCTTCTGGCAGTTAGCACTTAGCTTCTCTCCTAAAGAATTGCTGAACAAATACTTTGGATGAAGTGGTACAAAAATATGAGCCTCCTTCCTAAGATAATGACATGTTTACCTCCAGCCTGCATAAATGTGGATCAACCAACAATGTAAGAAAAGGGTTAAACCTGTCCTTTTAGATAGCAATAAGGAGATCAGGCTTTTGGCTGTAACAGTAACCCCCAGAAGCTGGTACTATATCATGTAACTTATTAATATGTTTCCGCTTTACTTTTGTGTAATATAATAACAGCTCCCCTTCATAGATGTGTATATATTATTCCTCAATATGGGTACTTATTTTTTGGGGGAATGAGACAGTATTTTTCACTTTTTCTGTCCCCATCCTCTGACCCATAACACCAGCACAGTATTGAGCTCTCAATCAGTAAATGGATAAATCAGTCCAACCATTGCCAAGGTCCTCTGATGATTGGCAGGAATTTCCTTCCACAACTCTGACCCCTTCCATTAGCATCTTCTCCAGTCTTTCATTCAAAAATATTAGTGTGACTATTATATATCAGGGACTATGGCCATGTACTGAACACAGTAAGTGAAAAAATAAGCTCCTACCCTCAGGGAGTCTCAGTCCTAGTGGGGAGACAAGCACATACAAATAAAACTAAGATACAAAGTGACACTGCTATGTTGTAGTTGGGTACTGTCAAGTCCATTCCAACCCATAGCAACCTCATGTGACAGAGCAGAACTGCCCCATAGGGTTTCCTAAGCTGTAATCTTCATGGGAGCAGAGTGCCAGGTCTTTCTTCCGTGGAGCTGCTGGGTGGGTTCAACCAAGCTTTTGGTTAGCAGTTGAGTGCTTAACCATTTGTGCCACCAGGGCTCCTGATACTGTGAGACTTTCACAAGGTATGATTGGAGCACAGAGGAAGGAAAGGGTAAATCTATCACAGGAAATCAGGTAGACTTCACTTGGAAGGAGACTCTTGAGTTGATGCCTTAAGAAATAGTTTAGATTTTCAATATAAAATAAATACACAAAAATGTTCCCAGTGATTATCTCTGGGTCAGTGAATTTGGGAAACTTATTTTCTTGTTTATATTTTTCTTCATTTTAAAGACAGTATGCTTAAATTGGAAGGAACGTGTCCTTGGCCTGCCACTTGGCTTCTCTCAGAATTCTGGTGGAATAGTAGGTTAATGCTCCATTTCCCATCATCTAACTTGTCTAGCTCAACTGATGGCTGGCTGAAACTCTAGAGGAACATTCTGTTACAATCTACATCTAAACCATCAGGACATTCTGTTGGCATTTCTTTTGAACTACATCCTGATAGTGTAGGAGGTGGTCCTGTCTGCCTATACTGAATTAAACAGAGCATTAGTAACTCCATCAGCCTTAGAATGAAATGGAAATTCCTCCCAGATTCTTCTATACTATGAGTGCTAGGGCTAGCTCTTAAACTTTTTTTTTTTTTTTTAAATAATGTGTCTACATAGGTATTTTAGAGGAAAGTTTGGAAAGGCCACTTTAGGGACCATCAGCCAGTTGTCTTGATGGTCATGGTAGTTGAACTGACAACTGCAAGAGTAATATGATTTTTTTTTTTTCCATTTTAGTAGGTAAGGAAAACATCCTAGGAAAAGAAAGTACAGTTGTGTGATTTTCTTGTGTTTCTTGTGTAGGAGCAGAGAAGTTAGATTGTAGGAATTTTCTATGATTGATGGTTTAAGGACTGGTGTGGTAAAAAATAAAAATGCTGCAGTTACTTGTAAGTAAGTATTTCAAGTGGAAGACTAAGTGGTCTAGGCTTGGTAGAAAAACTCTTGTGACCAGATGTGACTGACAGAAGTGGAGAAGGTGGCAGAATTAAAAGCACCAAGGCATCATTTGAGGTTCCAAGCTCAGTGCTACTCAGGGAGTGAAGAAGCCAGGAAGGCTGTGATTATGAAGTGGTGAATTAGTTTAAGCTTTCAGAGAGGGCGTAGTTCTGGGTGATGAAAGAAGCCAAGCATGGCTATGGAAGTCAGATGCTGAAGTTGAGGAGAAGTGAGAGTCATGGATTTGATGAGATCATAGAACTGTGAGGATCGTGAAAAGATCTATGTAGACGTCAAAATTGACAAGAAATGATGGCAGACTTGAAGTGGGGAGGATGAAATTAACCCAGGTGTTATGGATTGAATTGTGTCCCCCAAAAAGATATGTTAAAATCCTAACCCCTGTACTTGTGAAAGGTGACCCTGTTTGAAAATAGAGATTTTCTTTTGTTAAGTTAATGAAGTCATACCAGAGTAGGGTGTGTCCTGAACCTAATCCCTTTTGACTGATGTCACATACAAAGGGAAAATAGACACAGAGAGACACACACACATGAGAAGATGCCATCTATAAGCCAAACAATGCCAAGGAATACCTGGGACTGCCAGAGCTGAAAGAGGCAAGGAATGTTCTTCCCCTAGTACAGACAGAGCATAGCCCTGTCAATGCCCTGAATTCAGACCATTAGCCTCCAAAACTGTGAGACAATAAATTGCTCTTTTTTAAAGCCACCCACTTGTGGTATTTTTGTCACAGAGCACTAGGTAACCAAGTCACCAGGCAATAATTTTCTTATTGAATATGTTGAATGATTAGGATGTTAATAGATGATAGCAAGGCAGAATAGCTACAAGATGCTGACAAACCCTCCCAACTCCAGAGATTAAGGTTGTAGTAGAAAACTGGTTTCATTGTCCTTGAGTGTAAGCAAGGTTTGGTTTGTGAGGAAAATGGAAGCTAGAGTTACTAAGGGCTTAGGAAAACACAAAGATGTGCTGACAGGAAGAAGCATATAGAAATATGGGGATAAGAAGGTAGGTGTCTTAGGCTGGGTTCTCTAGAGAAGCAAAACCCGTAAAGTGAACAAATATATATACGAGAGAGAGATTTATATCAAGGAAATAGCCACGTGGTTGTAGAGGCTGGAATGTCCCAAGTTTGCGGGTCAGGATAGAGGCTTCTCCTGATTCACGTAGCCATAGGGGCTGGCGAACCCAAGATTGGCAGGTCAGAGAGCAGGGCTCTTTCTCACAGGTTGCAAAGATTGATGAATCCTAAGATTGGCCAGCAAGACTGCAAGTAAGTTGCTAGCTCAAGTCCCAAGAATCAGAGGTCAGATGAATAGAAGCCAGCTGCAGGATCCAGCACTAGAAAAAAGCTCACACGCCTTGCCAGAATGGCCACTTATATTTGATGCAGGCACACACCCAAGGAAACTCCCTTTCAAATGATTAGCTACTCACAGCAGATCCCATCATGGGGATGATCACATATTAAATCTCAACAGGGAAGTGATCACAACATTACACGTGTGCCAAAACACTTAGAATCGTGGCCCAGCCAAGTTGACACAAAATCTTAACTATCACAGTAGAAGAAGATGGAATAGCCTGCTCAGTGGGGTCTGAATATCAGGGGTAACGGAATTTTACATGGATAAGAGATGTGAGGGAACTTTCTTTAGGTTTCTAACATTGTAACATTGGTAAGATCTATCTGGGTGAGACCTGTTGGTACTGGCTGTACTTTCCTATGCCTTCAGCTCCCTCTCTCTTCTTAAAGACCAAATGGCTTCTATTAATTGGTCTGTATAAATTTGTCAGATGACAGGCAAAATTCTGAAAAGGTGCAGGTTATACTTGAGCTTCAGAATTTGTGTTTGTTTCTGCTCAAAGGCCTTGCTCTTCACTATCTCCAGTCTAGATAGTTAAACTGCTAAGATGGGAAAGCTACAGGCTCTCCCAGAAATATCAACCCATCAACCCTATCACAGGACAGCTCAGCAATATGCATGAGTTATTTTTAAGTATCCTTACTCTTAGATAGTGGATTAATAATATGATTTAAATTACACAGGGAAGATTTCCACCCCTAAAATATCTTCATTTATTTATTCAACAAATATACTTATCGAGCAACCATTATGAGCCCAGTACTGGGATTAGCAAGAGACAAGATCCTTATTTTAATAAAGTCATATTACAACAAACAAGTAAATAACAAGACAAATTAGCATAAAGGAATAAGTGCTATGCAGAGAAATAAAGCAAGGTGATATAACAAAGAGTCTGACAGAAAGAAACATTCATGAAAAAATCTGGGGCATAGCGGTTCAAGTTCAAGGAAAAGCTAATGCCAAGTTTGAATATGGGGAATAAACTTGGGGGATTAAGGTATAGACAGTCAGTGTAGCTGGCGCACCCTGATCGTGGGAGAGAATGGTACAAGATGGATTGCAGACATAGGCAGAGCAAGGTCTTCTGGAGTCTGAGGCCACCAGAAAAAGTACAAATGCTGCTGTCAAGTCAATTCCAATTCATAGAGACCCTATAGGACAGACTAGAACTGCCCCATAGGGTTTCCAAAGAGCGGCTGCTGGATTCTAACTGCTGACCTTTTGGTTGGCAGCCGAGCTCTTAACCACTGTGCCACCAGGGCCCCCAGAACAAGAAATTCGGGTTTTATTCAAAGTAAAATGGGAAACATGTTTTAATTTATGTTTTTAAAGGATTATTTGGGTGATGTGTCCCCAGTATTGGACCTTTTCATGGGCTCCAAAATGGTGCCTGGAGATCTAAAGCCGTAATGGAGTTGTCCCCTTCCCTTATGTGGCTATTCCAATGACCTCAGATAACTTTATTTACTTCTTCCTTAGTGTGTCCAACAGTTAGTGCACATGGCAGCACAGCACAATTAACTAGCAACATGGATCATCTGCAGACCAAGTACCTGTCAGAGAATATAACCTACAACTCACTGTTGTTCAGTATCCTCCAAAAGCTCAGTTGAAACCATTTCTAAGAAAGATTTCCTGAATGATATGGGCACACATCCCTCTAGATCAGAGTCCCAACATGGCAGTTTGGCCTGTAATGTGTCAGATTAAAGCAGAACAGGGTTTTTGTTATGAATTTTGTATCTGAATGCCTTTTAAGTGCAGCATACAACCTTCAGGCAGCCACAGCCTTCCCCACCACAACCCCTTTCTGCCAGCCCTATTCATCAATTTATGTCATGCGCTAGGTCCCTGTAGGCATTTGGATGTGTGACTCTTATTCTAGATAAAATGTATCCCTGATCAATCCAAATCATAGAGAGTTGGTTACCTGGGCCATATGATTTCAATCCCCAGACAGACTGCTGTGAATAGGCCTAAAAACTTGTTTTATTTAAGAAAGGGAGTTCCTGCGTGGTGCCAAACGTTAAAATGTTCGGATGCTAACTGAAAGGTTAGAGGTTCGAGTCTACCCAGAGGCGCCTGGTGATCAACTTCTGAAAAATCAGCCACTGAAAACGCTATGGAACGCAGCATTACTCTGACACATGGGGTTACCATGAGTCAGAGTCGACTAGATGGCAGCTGTTTTATTTTATTATAAAACAGGCGGGTGGGGGGCATTTTGACTCCAGGCTGGATAAGGCATTATTCAGGAGCAAGAGAGGAAGTGGGAAGAGCATGAGGAGATGGCATCTTTGACTAGGCTAGTTGTGGTAGAGATGAAGAGAAATAGACGGATTCCGTAAACTTCCAGGGTGGACGGCTTGCTAATGAACTGAGTGGGAATTTGAATGCACTTCCAGAAATTCTACCAAACTGAAGTTGATTGAGTTTACAAGATTCCTTTATAAAAATGCAAATACTTCTAAGAGGCTTATGACTGGGGTGAGAGTGTAATTTAGTATGAAGTAGTTCCAAAAGCTTACTTTCTGCTATCACCTAGCAGATGTCAGTCATACTAAAGAGATGAAAGTTGTACTTAAAAGAATGTTTTGCATAAGGGATGCAATCATGTGTGGGACAAGAGGTGAAAGTCTAGAAGAATGAAGGAGCATGCAGGAGACACAGAGCAGGGGTGTTTCGATTTGAGAACACAGAGCAAGCAAACGTTGGCCTTCTCTGAAAGTTTGCCTAAGATTTCCTCCTACAGAGTAGACTAAGTTCACCAATTTCCATAATACTGGAAATGTTCCCATTTCTTGAACTCTTATTTGAAGGAGAACATTTCCCCAAGTTATAGCCGAGGGGAGAAAAAAAAATGAAATCAATAAAAATCCTAAAATACCTTTAAGCATTGAGAATTTCAGTTCTCAGTGTGAGCTAAGCTATCTGATTCTCTAACAATATTTCACAGTATCATATGATTAACAAGGATGGTTAAATCTGGAATGTTAAAAACAATCATCAGTGCTAAGGGAGATAAATAACTCTATTATTGGTCAATATTTACAAATCATTTTAATTATATTATTTTAAAGAAATATTTTATATTTGATAGTAAATATCATCTATAATTTTAAAAACACCTTGTCTTGTTTAAACAGAACCAAAAGATATTAAATTTTAGCTGTTATTTCCCTTTTTCTTAATGTACTCACAAGTTACAAAAAAAAAAAAAATGAGGATATAAGATTTCCTACAATGTCCAAAATGCTATCTATGGTACAATTTCGGGTATATTTCAAACTTCACATGCAGGCCAGTGTTCAGAGCTAAGATAACACTACTGGAAGAATGAGTTATAACCCCAAAATCTGGCACACTCCTAACCAGGACTTCTTGGATGAGGGTGCTGCATGAAAAAGAACAAAAATAACAACTCACAACCCAAGTTAAAAAAGTTATTTCATGTTTTGTTTTGTACTTGTATTCCAAATATGGGAAATAAAACATTCCTTTTTATATAAAACACACACAACTTAATAAAAATAAAAACAAAAGAAAAAACATCAGCAACAAGTTTGGATCAACCAAAAATAATGATACTTTTTTGTTGTTGTTCTTTTCAAAAGGCAAAGAATTAAATGGCAAGTTAAAAATAAATCTTTGCACTAGCCAGTAAAAATTCCATGGGTTTGCGCCTTTCGATATGAGTCACAAATCTAACGTCAGGTACATTCTGTCTGGCTGAGGAATGGAACAGTCTGCATTAGCTTTACATGCTGTCTTCAATCACTCCTCTGCGTCTGGCCAAAACTCTGTTTGTCTTGCCTCATTTGCATGAGTCCCAACTACATTTAGCAGTATAATCATCGCTTCCATTGTGGCATCCCTGTCCCCACCTACTGCTTAAAATAAAGCCTGGGATAACTTGTCTGTATGGGGAAAAAACACAGTGGGATCATAAAATCTCAGCATTATTGATTATTGCCAAATCTCATGTTGTTATAGATAAGAAAAACAAAGCACTGCTAGGTTTAAAGTCTTGTTCAAGTTCACACATTGTTTAAGCTTCAGAGGTAGGACTTGTCAGGTATTTTTCCCTGAAACTGTTGGGAGACACTTTTCCGTGAGTCTTACATGTCTTCATATAGTGCCAACAGACACACTGCCAACCTTTGTCCTGAATTATCTTTTCAGAGAGATTTATATAGCAAACAACCTTGAAAGAGATGATGTCTTACTCTGGAGCAAAGGGCAGATTTGTCTTTTGTCCAGTGTAATAAAGATAATGTCTCCCCACATCCAAACTCCCTGAGGGACCGAATTACTGGGTGGAGGTCTGTGGGAACCATGGTCTCGGGGGACATCTAGCTCAATTGGCATAACACAGTTTATAAAGAAAATGTTCAACATCCTACTTGAGTGAGTAGCATCTGGGGTCTTAAAAGCTTGTGAGTGGCCATCTAAGATATTCCGCTGGTCCCACCCCGTCTGGAGCAAGGGAGGATGAAGAAAACCAAAGACACAAGGGAAAGATTACTCCAAAGGACTAATGGACCACAACTACCATAGCCTCCACCAGACTGAGTCCTGCACAATGAGATGATGCCCAGCTACCACCACCGACTGCTCTGACAGGGATCACAATAGAGGGTCCCAGACAGAGCTGGAGAAAAATGTAGAACAAAATTCAAACTCACAAGAAAAGACCAGACTTACTGATCTGACAAAGAATGGAGAAACCCCAAGAGTATGGCCCCCGGACACCCTTTTAACTCAGTACTGAAGTCATTCCTGAGATTCACCCTTCAACCAAAGATTAGACAGGCCCATAAAACAAAACGAGACTAAATGGACACAGCAGCTCAGGGGCAAGGATGAGAAGGCAGGAGGGGACAGGAAAGCTGGTAATGGGGAACTCAAGGTTGAGAAGGGGAGAGTGTTGACATGTCGTGGGGTTGGCAACAAATGTCACACAACAATATGTGTATTAATTGTTTAATGAGAAACTGATTTGCTTTGCAAACCTTCCTCTAAAGCACACACACACAAAAAGATAATGTCTCCCTCTGGAGTAAGAGACAAGCATGCTAACTACCCATTATAAAAGGTTCAGGCTCCGAAAGTTTAGGGATCCTCTCTTAAAACACAAACCTCTGAGCGTGCAGGTGTCACCTATCCGTCTTCACATCTTCCTGTGGGAACTGGGGCTCAGGAAACAGGTGCAAATGCTGATACTCGGACTGCTGCTATTGCTGTGAGTAATAAAGCTATTGTCTATGACCCAGGAGGCTCACGTCTTTGGCCAGCACCATAAAACTATGGCAGGCTGACTTGTAAGCTTAGAAGTTGGGGAAAGCCTCCGATCTTTCACAATCTTTGACTGAAAGAATATCTTAGGGATAACCGGTCATGAAAAGAAAGGAATTATTAAATATTTTCAGGCCTGTTGCTTGATTTTTCAAGTCTAGGATGATCCAGTTACCATTTTTTGAGAATTAGGTATTCACTAGGTATAATATATAATATGCTTTATTTTTCAAATCAAATTAAATGCACACACACACACACATACACATATATACACATATAAAATCTATATTTTCCAAACCAGTTTCTCTTTACAAATTAAAAAATAAACTCCCTGTAGCTAAGTCACACAGCTAATAGGTGGCAGAGTTGAAATATCTGGATTCAAAATTAGTACTTCTTTCTACTTCCAAATGAAGCAGAGCTTAAAATGGCACAGGCCATTTTGGCTTTAAATAGAATGGCTAGATTTTATAGTATTATGGGTAGTTTTATTATCTTACCATCTTCCTAATACTATTTATTTAGATAGTGACATGTTGCTATCTAATCTATATTCATTATTCCGTATTCATAGCAAATAAAATGTTTAGTCTTATGAACACTGAGTTTATACCATATACTGTATATTCATAGCAATAGTCAACAACAAAAGCCATTGTTTATAAAGCTTAAATCAGAAAATAATGCTGTAGAGAGATTCTTTTAAAGCTACACATTCACGAAGATTATCTTCAGCTAAAGAAAGATAGTATGACAGGAAAAATAATTCCATTAAAAAGCCTGTAGATTCTGTGAAACTAACTTTTTTGTCAGAGAGATAAATAGAAAATTAAGACATCAGAGTGAGGAAAGGACTATGTACGTCTGGAACCTACAGATGTTCTTGAGAACAGAAAATGTTTAAAGAGAAAGGAGATTTTAAAAAACTTCTTAATTTTCTGGAATCAAAACATAAAATTCAAACTTGTATAAGAGTTCTTAGGGGAATTTTTTAAAATTGGTAATCCATTTCTGACTACAAACAGGTTTTTACTCTCAGGAGTCTATTCTGCTAACTACAATGCTGAAGAAATGTTACGTTCTGAGTCAACCAATTTGAAATGTAAATAGCAACAAAGAAAAACACACTTTAAAAATACGTAGGCTCTACCCAAAATATAAACAAATTGTTTCAGATTGTCTTAACTAAAGAATTTCTGCATATTTATTAAAGTTGTATTAATGGAAACAACTATTTTATTGCTTCTCACAAAAACATTACTGATCTATCCATCTATCTATCTAAACTATCCAGCTGCAGTTGCAATAAACAAATAAATAAAACACTTAAAGATTACGGATTCAGTAACGTTGTATAAAATAATAGCTACAGAACCACATTTAAATAGATATTGCTTTAGAAAAGTATCTAAAATTGAATTGCTGATTCATGTTTATTTTACTCTAATTCCTGGTAAATGATGGTAGAAGACTCTAGTCTCTGTAATAGACTTGCCAAAGTGATGTATGTTTGGCGTGGAAGCAGAAACTCTATGGAAATCTGTTGGGTTAAGATATGTCATTAGTTTTCTGATTCCAATAGGACACAAATAATAATAAAAAAAAAAATAGAGTTAACGTTATGCAGATCTAAATTTTAATTACATAATAAAACACTTTCTAGAGGTAGAAGCTATTAAACATTAAATGGATTTTAAGCAAGAAATTTGAGGAACACTTTCACTGATGGTTTTTAAAGTAGGCTATCATTTCATCTGAGGGTTTATTTCATCCATGAGGGGCTTGTATACCCTCTGATGTTCTTTTTCACTCTGGAGATCTATGAGAAAGCTGAAGATGGTAATTTTTTTCCCAGATTTGTAATAAAGTCAAGAACCAGGGTTTATTTATTTAGCATCTTATCTTAAAAACACACAGACAGAGGAGTCAGGGCCAAGATGGCAGAGTAGTCAGAGGCTTCCTGTGGTCCCTCTTGCAACAAAGACCCGAAAAAACAAGTGAATTGATTATATATGACAATCTAGGAGCCCTGAACATCAAAGGCAAAGTTGAGGAATCAGACTGAGTGGCAGGGGGAGGGAGAGACGGTTCTGAAGCAGCGAAGAGTTGCCAGATCTGACCCAGTGGGAACCAGCACCCTGCAGGCCAGATTGGCTGGCACATGTGGTGAGGCAAGCAGTGGCACCTGAGATGTTTTCCCCATCAGAAGAGACCAAGCGGCAGAGAGTGTACTCAAGCCTCCAGAACCAGTGAAGAGTGGTGCTCAATCGGCAAAAGATAAGTACTTGCATCTAACCCACCATGTGGATCAAAAAACACCCCGTTTGGGAAGAACCTCTCTCCCATTTACCTGTCTCTTCCCTATTCTGCACCAAGTCCTGGGCCGGCTTCAGTGGCTGCTGCATCCCCTGGACCGGAACTAGGACCTGTCATGCACCCTGAGCCATTCTCATGGCCTTGGAGAGGGAACAAATTAATAAACAGGGAAAAAATAATCTGCCAGCTCCCCTAAGCTGGGAACGCAGTCCAGGCACAGATCCTTTTCCTAGGCACAGGCATAAGGGGTCCACGGACTTTGAATGTCTTTCACCGTTGCGTAGACCTGTGTGGGCCCATTTCAACAGCGTAGGCCCTCATTAGCACAATACAACAGGGTATATACCTTAAGCCTAACTTCAACTGTATCCAGCTATATGGTGGAGTGGCAGGTTCATGACACTTGACACTTCTCTGCCCATTAAGCAAGGTCCTCACCTACCCACATCAGGGGCTTGAGGACTGGTGGCTCCACCTACCCCACCTAGCCACCTGCAACAGGGGTCTAAGAATAAGTGTTGCCTCCAAGTCCTTATAGCCAACATCATCGGGTGCTCATAGTCTGGCTGCAAAACCTATCCACCTACACACTCTAGGGAATAGGGGCACGCTTTCCTCCCAGACAGGGGCAGCCATCAGCCCCCTGCCTTGCTCAGCACATGACCCCCTACTGCAGCCAGATACCTGTGCCTACTCCAATGATCCCTGCCCATCTAGGACTGTAGGTGAGAGCCTGCACCACACACTTGGTGGCTGACTACCTAGACACCTGAGCTGAATCCATACAAGAAAAGGAAACGGACTCCTGGGCTCACATACCTAGTAACAGATCTAACCACCTGGTGATAGGACGTTAGAGTATCAAAGGTGCCAATAATCAAACTACTTCACATGAGCAGCCTATTTGGGGATATCAAAACAAAACAAAACAAGAAGCTTGGACACAGTAAGCAAACATAAACTAAATAAATATAATAACTTATAGATGGTTCAGAGACAACAGTCAATATCAAATCACATAAAGAGGCAGGCCATGATGGCTTCAGCAAGTTCCCAAATCAAAGAATTAAGAAATCTTCTGGAGGAAGAGAGCTTCTTGGAATTACCAGAGGCAGAATACAAAAGATTAATACACAGAACTCTTCAAGAGATCAGGCAAAATGCAGACCAAGCCAAGGAACACACAGACAAAACAATAGAAGAACTTAAGAAGATTATAGAAGAGCATAATGACAAATTTGACAGGTTGCAAGAATCCATACAGAGACAGCAAACAGAAATCCAGAGGACTAACAATAAAATTTCAGAATTAGACAACTCAATAGAAAGTCATAAGAGCAGAATTGAAGCAATGGAAGTCAGAATTAGTGAGACTGAAGATAAAGCACTTGACACCAACTTATTTGAGGAAAAATCAGATAAAAAAATTAAAAACATGAAGAAACCCTAAGAATTATGTGGGACTCTATCAAGAGGAATAACCTACAAGTGATTGGAGGCCCAGAACTGGGGGATAACAGAAAATACAGAGAGAATTGTTGAAGATTTGTTGGCAGAAAACTTCCCTGATATCATGAAAGATGAGAAGATATCTATCCAAGATGCTTGTCGAACCCCACATAAGGTAGATCCCAAAAGAGAGTCACCAAGGCATAATCAAACTTGCCAACATGAAAGCTAAAGAGAGAATTTTAAGAGCAGCTCAGGCTAAATAAAAAGTCATCTACAAAGGACAGTCAATAAGACTAAGTTGGACTACTCAGCAGAAACCATGCAGGCAAGAAGGCAATGAGATGACATATATAAAGCCTTGAAGGAAAAAAAATTGCCAGCCAAGAATTATATATCCAGCAAAACTGTCTCTCAAATATGATGGTGAAATTAAGGCATTTCCAGATACACAGAAGTTTAAGGAATTTTCAAAAACCAAACCAAAATTCCAAGAAATACTAAAGGGAGTCCTCCAGTTAGAAAATCAATAACATCAGATAACAACCCAAGACTAGAACACATGACAGAGCAACCAGATATAAATCCAGATAGTCACAAAAATAAATCAAAGCTAAAACACTGTAAATAGGGAAACAGAGAGGTCAATATGTAAAAGATGACAATATTAGAACAAAAAAGAGGGACTAAAAAAATGCAGTTATAGATCTTTCATATGGAGAGGAAGGGGATATAAAGAAATAAAAGACTGGTTTAAACTTAGAAAAATAGGGGTAAATATTAAGGTAACCACAAAAGAAACTAACAATCCTACACATCAAAATTAAAAACACACAGACAAATTGAGGGCTTTCCATCAAAAGAGAACACATTTGTTAGAATCAGAATAACTTAATCGTGAAGAAATATTTATCTTAAAAATCCAAAGTTTTATTAAACGAAGAAATACTATCATAAGTACTTTTTTAAAAAAGCAGCAATTATTTTAAAGACAACCAAAGAAGAAAAAGGAATGCTTGTCTTGCAAGATAGAAGGCAAAATTAAAAGAATATCAATGTTATACGTTTGTATTCATTATTATCAAGGACTTCACACTGGCAAAATCTCTTGAACTACAGAAGATGTGTGGTAGTGCAATTTCTAGAAAAGGAGCTAAACATGCTGACCAGAAATTCATTACTTCGTGTCTGCTGAGGGAGGCTACAATAGCTCACATTTTTATGCAAAAGGAGGCTAATTAAAGCTTACCTGGAAATCTTCTAATTATTTGGCATAATCCTTCCTTTCTGCAAAGCTGATGCTGTATTTCTGGTAATATGTTCACCTGAAAAGAATGTAAAAGATTCTAGAGTTAGGCCTACATAAATGCTGAAGCAAAGAAAACGCACAAACCCCAGAGGACACACACGTATGAAGTATTTTCTACGCCACCCAGCGCTTACCTCCAAATCTCTGCAAGTCAACATTGTATACTAAATACTATGTGGTTTATTTGATAACATAAAGTAAAAGCTTGTCTTTAAAATATTTGGGGACATGTTTGAAAACTTTGCTATATTTAAAAGCCATCATATTCTCTAGAAATGAAAGGAAATACTTATGTCTTTATTGCAAATTTATTAACAAAAATAACTTGATAGTTGCAAATTTTGCTTTGACAAGAAATAGCACTAAACATACCTCTAAGTCAACTCAACTCCAAAGCCAAAAAGGCCCTCAGTCTTTTGTTATCAGATAGACCCTCAGCGGTAATTCACTGCTAAATCTGTTTCAAAATTTCACATATACTCTTCCTTCATACTAACGTGCATTAATTGCTTCCAAATATAAAACCCAGTTACTGCAATGTTCTATTTTAGCAAAACTGTGTTCGTAAAGAGATTTATAAACATCATAATATATTGTAATGTATTTTTTAACTTATAAAGAGGAGAAAGGCTACAAAAGAGTTTAATTCTCTCCTTTTCTTCTGAACTTATATTTTGCTTAACTAGTTACTATCAACTAAATTGCAGAAATGATACCAAATATGGTAAAGCCTTGTTAAAAACAACAGAAAGAAGTCAGAGTGAATTAGCTTGAAAATTAGATTAGCTTTCAGGACATTATAGATTCCTTCAAATTAATTCACTCTTAACTAAAAAAGTATTGCAATTTCTCCACTATGTCCTACCATCGTAACTAAAGACGAAGAACCAAACTGAAGTGAGGAGAAGAGAGGGAACCAGAACCATGGGTTGTAGTCCCACTTCAGGCACTTAACAGAAACATAGCCTTGAATACATCACTTTGCTTCTCCTTATTCCTTTGTCAAATAAAGCACTCAGAGCCGTTGCTCTCTAAGGTCCCCTTAAGCTATAAGATTTTATCAATTCACTGATAATTTGTAGTTTAAAAAAATGATTCATTTTAAGTGTTTTAAAACAGTCCATGGATTGAATATTCTCTAACCTTTACAACTTCATTAACCCAACTCATTTATTCAGCAAAGTCTCTTTCCCCCAATAATAGCTTCAGCAAGGATAAGCTTCAGCCAGGTCCTGTATGAATAAAGCCCAGCTTCAAACAACCCAATCTTGTGACTCTGCACTAGCAATATTTCTAAATACTCCATTTGGAAAGTCTACAGAGATGCAAGGGTCTAAGTCACTTACATTCTTTCGCACTGGGAATTGAAAGAAGTCTATAAGTACAGTATACTCAGATCTTAGGGACATCTTGTTCTTGTTGTTGGGTGCCGTGGAGTCAATTCTGACTCATAACTAACTTATAGGACAGAGTAGAACTGTCCCATAGGGTTTTCTAGTCTGTAATCTTTACAGAAGCAGATCACCAGGTCTTTTCTGCCTTGCAGAGGTTATTGGGTTTGAACCACCGACCTTTCGGTTAGCAGCTAAGCACTTAACCATTGCTCCACCAGGGTTCCTTAGGGACATCTACATTCCTCAATTTCAAAAGAGAGAAAAGTTCAGAGACTAAATGTAAGAAAAGAGGAAGGGCTTTCATAAAACCCTGAAGTTTTCCACTCAGAATTCCTGAGAAGGTCTGGAGGAAAGAAAACAGAGCACTGCAAAAGTATCCAGAACCCATAAAATAACTTCCTTAATTGGGAAAACCTTCAAAAGGCAATACAATTGCAGCTGTCCCCATATAAGGCAAAGATCACTCCGTTTTACTGATAATCTTCATGTGGCTTGGCATCTCTCTTCCCCCATGTCTGTTCTTATCTTGGTCATTTAATATCTTTTATATCTCAAAAGAGATTGGCTAAAAACATACCCTACACTAATCCTGTCTCATTAATATAGCAAAGACAACCCAGGCCCAAATGAGATTATAACCACAGGCCTGTGGTGGTGGTGGTTGTGGTTTTTTAAATCATCCTTCTATCTCTGGAGAAAAATAGCCAAGAAAGAGGACTAAATACTACCCGTTGTTATTGTTGTTGGGTGCCGTCCAGTTGGTTTTGACTTATAGTATCCCTATGTACAACAGAATGAAACACTACCCAGTCCTGCACCATCCTCACAATCGTTGTAATGCTTAAGCCCATTGTTGCAGCCACTGGGTCAGTCCATCTCATTGAGGGTCTTCCTCTTTTTTGCTGACCCTCTATTTTACCAAGCACGATGTCCTTCTCCAGGGACTGATCCCTACTGATAACAGGTCTGAAGTATGTGAGATGTAGTCGCGCCATCCTTGCTTCTAAGGAGCATTCTGCTTGTACTTCTTCCAAGACAGATGTTTTCACTCTTTTGGTAGTCCATGGTATATTCAATATTCTTCGCCAACACCATAGTTCAAAGGTGTCAATTCTTTTTCGGTCTTCCGTATTCATTGTCCAGCTTTCACATGCATATAAGGTGACTGAAAACACCATAGCTTGGGTCAGGTGCACCTTAGTCTTCAAGGTGACGTCTTTGCTTTTTAACACTTCAGAGAGGTCTTCTGCAGCAGATTTGCCCAATGCAATGCATCTTTTCATTTCTTGACTGCTGCTTCCATGGGTATTAATTGTGGATCCAAGTAAAATGAAATCCTTGACAATTTCAATATTTTCTACGTTTATCATGATGTTGCTTATTGGTTCAGATGTATGGATTTTTGTTTTCTTTATGTTGTGTAATCCATACTGAAGGCTATGGTCCTTAATCTTCATCAGTAAGTGCTTCAAGTCCTCTTCACTGTCAGCAAGCAAGGTTGTGTCATCTGCATAACGCAGGTTGTTAATGAGTGTTCCTCCAATCCTGATGCCCCATTCTTCTTCATACAGTCCAGCTTCTCAGATTATTTGCTCAGCCTACAGACTGAATAAGTATGTTGAAAGGATACAACCCTAATGCACACCTTTCCTGATTTTAAACCATGCAATATCCCCTTGTTCTGTTCAAACGACTGCCTCTTGATCTATGTAGAGGTTTGCCACAAGCACAATTAAGTGTTCTGGAATTCCCATTCTTTGCTATGTTATCCATAATTTGTTATGATCTACACAGTTGAATGACTTTGCATAGTCAATAAAACATAGAGGTAAGGATTTACAACACATATTTTTGGGGGACGTAATTCAATCCGTAACATTCTACCCTTTAAACCCATTGCTATTAAGTCAATTCTGACTCATAGTGACCCTATAGGACAGAGTAGAACTGCCCCCATAGGGTTTCCAAGGAGTGTCTGGTGGATTCAAACTGTTAGCAGCCAAACTCTTAACCACTATGCCACCAGGTTTTCCTTCTACCCTTTGGCCTCCCCAAATTCATGTCCTTGCCACATGCAAAACACATTCACCCCATCACGTCATTGCAAAATCCTAAATCATCTCCAAGTCCAAAATCTCATCTTCTGAATCATCTAAATCAAACATGGATAAGACTTGAGGCGTAGTCCAAGCTGGATCAAAATTCCTCTTCATCTGTGAACCTCTGAGATCTAGAATACAAGTTATCTGCTTCCAAAGTACAATGGTACAACAGGCACAAGGTAGATATTTCCTTACAAATGGGAGAAATTGGAGGGAAAGAAGGGTAACAGGCACCAAGCAAATTCAAAACCCAGCAGAAAAAATTACATTAGCTCTCAAGGCTTGAAAATAATCCTCTGTTCTCTGAGACCATCTGCGCAAAAATCCCAACCTTCAGGCTCTGGGTGTTGGCCATAGTCTATGGATTCTGGGTGGAGGCCCCTCAGCCCTGGGCTTCAGCTCTGCCTTCCAGGCCCATTAGGGCAGCAACTCTGCACCCTTGGCTTTGGGTGGCCCCATTCTCCTAGTACATCTGAGTGGAGACCCCACCCCCTCAGTCCCAGCAGCTTGGTGAAGAACTGACTCTTAAACTTAGGAGGCCATGACTCCACCCTTTGAAACGGATGCAGCCCTGCTTCTCCTGCTCATTTCAACAGTTCTGCTGATCTCCAAGATTCTCCAGGGATAGTTCTTTTCTTTTCTTGGAGGGCAACAGATGTAGCTCCTTTAGCCTGTTTCCTGCCTAGAGAATTCCAATAGGCAGACAGCTTTCTTTCCTTTTGTTCTTTTTCTGTCCCCTTTAGTCTAAACTGATGGGTTTTCTGCTGTGGTAGTTGATTAGATCCATCAGTCACAGGCTTAATCTGTTTAACAAAAGATTGTGTAGCCACATCCTTGGTGAAAATTCTAGGACACGTGTCTGTAGTTTGTACAACAGAATTTTACAAATTTTTAAATTTGTTTTCATTTTGCACAGTTCATTTTTAAGCCTATCTCTTTCCTCTTAAATTTTACTATAAACAGCAAGGAGAAACCACACGGCCCCTTTAAGATCTTGCTTAGAAATCTCCTTACAAGTTCTACCTTCCACCAAACATTTGTACATAATTTAGTCAAGTCCTTGGACACTGCACAAAAAGAATTGCCTTTCCTCACCTGTCCAATCACACGTTCATCAGTTTCTTTTAAAGCCTCACGAGAAGCATGTTTAAAGTCCGTATATCTAACAACATTCTGTTGCTGGTGCCATATGTATTCTCTAAGACAATAGAGACTTTCTCTATAGCTCTCCTCACTTCCTCTGAGCCCTCACCAGAATTGCCTTTGATGTCTGTAATTCTACCAATAGTCTCTTCAAGGCAATCTAGGCTTTTACTACTAGGCACCCTGAAACTCTTCCAGCCTCTACCTATTACCCAATTCCAAAACTGCTTCCACATTTTAGGTATCCGTTAGAGCAGCACCCCACTCTTCTGGTACCAAATTCAGTCTTAGTTATCTAGTGCTCCTATAACAGAAATAGCACAAGTGGGTGGCTTTAATGAACAGAAATTTATTTTCTCACAGTTTAGGAGGCTGGAAGTCCAAATCCAGGGTTCCGGTTTTAGGGAAAGGCTTTCTCTCTCTGTCAGCTCTGGAGGAAGGTCCTTGTCTATTATGAGCTTCTGCTTCTGAGCAATCTTCATGTGGCTTGGCATCTCTTTTCTCCTATCTCTTCTCTGCTCGCTTGTTTAATCTTTTTTATATTTCAAAAGAGATTGACTCAAGAGATACGACCTACACTAATCCTGCTTCTTAACATAACAAAGACAACATATACTCAATATATTGGGGGGACATGATTCAATTCATAACAGCTATGCACTAAAGCAGGTACTTCTCCCACTTCTTAAAGGGCCCAGAACAAATGTGCTGTCATTGCAGATGCTCAGAGCAGCCTTTGTCATGCTGTGCCATCCTAGAAAATCAAATGGAATAGAAGAGTCCCAGTAAAAAGCATAATGATAACTGAATAGGCCAGAAGCTGTCAAGACAGAGTACAGCTTGCACAGATTTCAGGCAGAAGGGTAGACTGCTGTCCTTTCAGACAGATGGCTTTCCCTGTGAGACTTTGGGTCAGAAAGATTAACTGACTCAGGATCAACAAAACATTTGGTTCAGAAAGTCAGAGCCAAGCCAAGGGAAGCAACTGCTCTCACCCTTCCGCCTTCCTTTTTCCCATCCTCCACCCAATGACCTCTTCTGGGCTCTTTCCTCCAAAGCATGTCTTTGGAATTCACAGAGCCACAGATGACGTAACCATGGTGACACGTGACACCAGAAATATCATCTCCACTCTATTCCAGAACTCAACACCAAATTAAGCAGTTCAACTGAGAAACTTGGCACAAAAAAGTAAAAACATTCCAGGATGATGGGTTATACATCTGTGATAAATCAACCATTTACACACATGTAACTTTTTAATTGCTAAACAAAACAATGCTTTTCTATATCTTAGTGCTTTTTATTTTTGTGTACATCATAAAATATATAAGACTTGCATCATTATCACTTCGAATACCACCAAGGGAGTTGTAACTTGAATTAGCTGGCTTTTATATGATAAGCTTCTCCAGTTTAACATGTCAATAGTCATTTTTAATATATACCAAACTTATGGCGAAAATAGTTAAGCACTTGACTACTAGCCGAAAGGTTGGTGATTTGAACCCACCCAGAGAAGCCTCAGAAGACAGGCCTGATGATCTGCTTCCAACAGGTCACAGCCTTGAAAACACTATGGAGCAGTTCTACTCTGCACACACGGGGTCTCCATGAGTCAGAATCGACTTGAACAACAACAACTCGTGTTCCATTTGAAAGCTTTATATGTATAGATACACATACACATATATAGATATAGATATATAAAGATACACACACATATGTATATATAAAACCCACTGCCATCAGATCAATTCATATATATATATATATATATATATATATACACACACACACACACACACACATATACATATATAGGGTCACTATCAGTCAGAATCAACTCGACGGCAGTGGGCATACACACACACACACACACAATCAGCCCTCCATATCAGAGGGTTCTGTTATCTTCGGATTCAACCAACTGTGGATCAAAAATATTTGGGTAAAAAAAACAGGCTTTTTTCCCTTGTCATTATTCCCTAAACAACTATTTACATAGCATTTACATTATATTAGGTATTATAAGTAATCTAAAGATGGTTTAAAGTATACAGGAGGATGTGCATAGGTTATATGCAAATACTATGCCATTTTATATAAGGGACTTGCACGTCCACCAATTTTGGTATCCGTGGGGGTCCTGGAACTAATGCTCCACAGATACCGAGGGATGATTGTATATACATATATGTGTGTGTGTTTATATATTTGTTTGTTTTTTTAACTTACACAAAAAGTTTCATCTATTTGACAGGAGTAGAATGCATATATAAAATGGTCATGACATTCAAGCCCTGGGGTATTTCTAAAACATCAAATTAGAGAAAGAAAATATACATTTAAAACATATTTCAATCCCAACATACCTTCCACAATCCTAATCTGGGGTAACCTGTATCTAAATTGTTTATATTTTATGTTGACAGAAGCAAAAGTAAAAAATCATTTTTTTTAGATATATTTTGTTAATAAGAAAACCAAAAACTCCTTGCCATTGAGTCGATTCCAACTCATAGTGATCCCATAGAGCAACCAAAAAAAAAAAAAAAAAAACCTGTTGCTGTCGAGTTGATTCTGACTCACAGCAACCCTATAGAACAGAGTGGAATTGCCCTATAGGGCTTCCAAGGAGTGGCTGGCGGATTTGAACTGCTGACCTTCTGTTAGCAGCCTGAGCTCTTAACTACTGTGCCACCAGGGCACCATACCATACTCGTTGCCATAGAGTCGATTCTGACTCATAATGACCCTATAGGACAGAGTAGAACTGCCCCATAGGGTTTCCAAGGAGCAGCTGGTGGATTTGAACTGCCGACCTTTTGGTTGGCAGCCAAGCTCTAAGCCACTGCACCACCAGGGCTCCACCAGGGCTATAGTATAATATTAATTATAAACATTTAGAAAGTGTTTATAAAACAAAAAAACTAAAACTGAAGCAAAACTATTAGCTTGTTAAGGACAGTAGACATTCGAATTTTGTTCTATTTATGGGGATAAGAAAGTACCCGGGGGAAGAATAGTTTTGTTTTTTGGGCAGTCATGAACATTAAGAGTGATACACACATCATACCGTATCTTAGAGGACTGCTCGTTTTCCTCACTGGATCTGTAGAGTGTCATGCCTTTTATTTTTAAAAAATCAGACCTCCTCCCAAGACTGTTCGATATCAACCACAATGAAAAAAATTAATGACAAGGAAAGAGGAGAACCAGCTAATCAAAAAATATAGTCTTCCACCCACCCGCCCCCCATATCGCTCAGGAGCAATTATCATTCCATTCAAATTCACCGGAAAATATCCTAGTGTGCTTCACAAGAAGAGCCATTTCAGTAGTTCTCAGTGCTCCAAGTACTAAAAACAGCATCCTGTTTTAGGGACTGCTAATCCTACAAACATTTAGAGCTAGAAATTAATCCGTCTGCTTTTGAAACACTAGAGCCTACTTGTTAGAGGAGAGATGTAGCCCTAGTTACTAAACTTGGTGTCACCACAAGTAGTGGCCCTCACTTCACTTCCGGTATCACACTGACCGATACAGTTATAAATTCACATTATTAGCCCCCTGACTAGAAAGACTCATGGCCCTTTCTTTTCTGTATCATGATCAGTTTCATTAAGCACTAAAATTACAAAGCCCTGATGTGATCAGTAATCCTAATTGGAGCAGGTGCCCTTTCTTTGCTCATTCTAAGGTCATTGACAATCCTGCAACATCCTCACCGAATGTGAAGCAAATTCTGTTTTGAATATTGATGCTTACACAAATAAGTCATGGTTCTTAAAGCTTCAAATTATTCGTGCTCCAAAGCGACAGTTATCTAATGTGTATCATTTAGAATTTATTTATTCTTTAAGAATATTCACTAGAGTAGGCTGTTAACACAGTTGCTAAGTATTTATTTAGGAAGATTCTATAGTGAAAAAGTTAAGAAAACAGGATTTGAAGACAGACTGCCTGAGTTTGAATCTAGTTACTTCATTTATTAGCTGTGTAGCCTGAGGCAAGTTTCTTAACCTCCCTGTGCTTCAGTCTCCTCATCTGTAAAACCAAAACACCAAACTCACTGTAGTCGAGCCAATTCCGATTCATAGCAACCCTGTAGGGCAAAGCAGAATAGCCTCATAGGGTTTCCACAGCTGTAATCTTTACAGAAGCAGACTGCCACATCTTTCTCCTGAGGAGCAGCTGGTAAGTTTAAATAGCTGATCTTTTGGTTAATAGTCGAGCACTTAACCACAGTGCCACTCCTTTATCTGTTAAGAATGGATATAAATAAATATGTAAGCACTTAGAATGCTGTCTGACACATAGTAATGTTATAAAATGTTAGCTATTGTTTGGCATTTCTACCTTTAAAATATACCCAGGTTCTGACCACATCTCACCACCTCCATTGCTACTCCACTAGTCCAAGTTGCTCTCATCTCATACCTACGTTATTGCAAAAACTGGTCCCCCTGCTTTTGTCCTTGTCCATGCGTAGACAATTTTCAACACAGTAGCCAGAACAATCATGTTAAAATGCAAATGGAACCATGTCACCCCTCTGCTCAAAGCCCTCCAATAATCCCCTATTTCACCAAGAGTAAAAGCCACAGTCCTTATAAGGGATTCCATCCCCAAGCCGTCTACTCCTGGTACTTCTCTGCCCTCTCTTACCTCCTACTATACTCACTTTACTCCAGTCATATGGGACTCCTTGTGTTCCTAAAGCAGGTGAGACATACTCCTTCCTCAAGGATACTGTACCTTTTCTCTGTGCCTGCACTGTACCTCAGGAGTTTAATTTCTGTGGATGGCATCACATGGGCTCTCTTGCCTTTGACTATCAGTTGGCTTTGACCAACAGGAGGCCTTAGCAAGAGATTAGAGGGTAGGAATACAGAAAGGTTGGGTATTTATCTTCCTGGCTCTCTCTTTGCAGGGTTGTCATTTGGCAATGGCTACATTCTCCTAAGTTATTAGCTCATTTCCAGTGACCTTCTTTCTTGGCTCTAGCTCACACTATTTCTTCTGGTTACATGACTTCTACATCTCTTCTTCAGAGCAGGGATGTTAAAAATCTCATGATATTGCTGATCATTGGGTGCCCCACTATTCTTTTTTATTTCTCTTACCCTGTCAAAACTTCTGTAAATAGTTCCTTCATTAGTGTCTCTTCTGTTAAATCATTTTGAGTATGGCATTTGTTTCCTGTTGGGATGCTACCTAATACACACAACAAATACCGTAGGCTTCATCAGATAATCGATGGGAAGCCATTCATGATCTTAAGCACAGGGGTAACATGGTTAGTTCAACATTTTATGTTTCACTCTGATAACTCTGGGAAAGATATATTTCAGGTCAAAATACTTTCTTCAGACAAAACAGTGACAAAGAGCAAGCAGTAGTCCAGGTAAGAGACGGTGACTGACCAGAATAAATGTAGTAAGTATGGAAAGTAGATAACAGAATTGAGAAATGTTTAGGAGGTAATTTATTTAGTATTGGGAAATGATAGAATGCAGATGGTAAGTAAGAGAAACGGCCCAAAGGTGAAGCCCAGATTTCTATCCTAGGAGGTGACTGGGTGGTTGATCATGCATATGACCAACAGAAGAGAAGCTCTAAATGCAAGACCAGAAGCGAATATGCTGGAGAAAACAGTGAGTTGGCTTTAGACACGGTGAGTTTGAGGCATCAGTGGGACACCCAAGTGGATATGTCCAGCAGGCAGCTGTACATGTAAACCTGAAACCTGAGGAAGTGGTCTGAACTTTAGATGTAGATTTGGGAACCGTGAACTGCAAATGACAGTTGAAACTCTGGAAGTAGTGTTAAGGAACACAGGCATTTAAGGAATGGGTGGAGGAAGGTAGCTATGATGAAGACAAAGAAGGAATGGACCAAGATGTTCGAGGAGAACCAAAATAATATACTCAGTCCAAAGGCCAAGGAAGCAGAGAGTTAGAAGAAGGAAGGTGTTATCAAGATTGTCAGTTGCAAAAATATCAAATTATCAGAGTAGGCTACCACAGGGCCAGTCAGGGACTGAAAAATAATTATTGGTTTCGGCCCTTTTCTCCCAGACTTGTTACAGGTGTCAACAATAGAGCATGTATAAATCGTTCAGCACAGTGCCTAGCACATTGTAGGCATTTGGTAATTTTTGATAATTTGTTACCTTTTCAATTCCCTTCCTCTAAACACATTTATAAAAGTTCACACAGCATAGATAGTAAATGCTGAATGTTATTTTAAAATTTGAAAGAAATTATATAAATTTTATTGTAATTTAGGATTCCAATTTAAGTTTTAAAAAGTCAAAACCCTAATCTTTTGAAAATAAAGACTCTCCTAGGTTAGGTGAGCAAGTGGCCAGAATAAGCAACATTCCATAGGTTACAGACTTCTAGATAATATTCTGTGGGTCCTTACTGGGTAAAACTATTACATTGTCAGCAGCAGAAGTTGAAGGAGATCCTATCAAACAAACAAACCAACAACAAAATGGTGACCATTTCATTGTAAAGTGTAGAGGTCATAGTCAACTGGAACTTTTCACAAAGACGTACTGGTTCCAAATTTTTAAGACCTTTTTTATTTTTATTTTTTAACATTATAAACCAGGAAATATCAGTGTTTATATTCATGGGGCTGATGAAATCGGTGCACATTTTGAGAAAGAACATTTATCTCTTTTTAATATTTTATTTTTGGTGAAAATACATACAGCAAAACTCGCTCCCATTCATCAGTTTCTAGATATGATGATCATCTACATTGTTACATTCTTCACATTCTTGTTATTTCTGTTCTAGTTGTCTCACTCCCATTGACTTAAACTCCCTGCCCCCTGCCGACCTTCTCTTCTATGCTTTAAAATAGCTGTTGTCCATTTAGTCTTGTATAATTTTTTTAAAGAATGCAATACTCAAGGGTGACAATCTATTTTTTGAGCTAAATGTTACTTAGTTTAAAGTTGATTTAAGGGGATGGTATTGATTCAGGTCTGAAGAATAACTCAGGGCAATCGTCTCGGGGACTCCTTCAGCCTCAATAGGTCCAGTAAGTCTGGATTCTTTATGAAGAGAATTTTTACCTTTTGATGTAAACCTAGCTGGCACATGTCTTCCTTGGATATGCAGGGCTTTCCACCAGGATTCCTAGAAGACAGGCAAATGAGCAGATCCCACGTGCCCAGATCACCTAATAGCAAAAAGAATATGAAACAAGTAATTATTATCAGATCTTTTAAGGCACCATCTAACTCCTCAGATTAAACAATATAATTATTTAAACCCTACAACATGGGTAACAGTAATTATTAATATATTTAAAGTAAAAAATAAATTTCCAAAGGAGCTAAAATTTAACATTTCTAATTTAGCATGCCTACTAACATATTTATCCCTGGTATTGTATTCTAGAGAATATTCAGTTAACTGAAGAAACGTCATAAAATTTCTTTAAAAGACTAAAATTCCAATGTTTCAATTCACTAATTTTATAAATTTATAACGTCTTTTATTTCAAGATTGGGAGAAAAGAAGATTACAAATTCTTTTAAGATAGGAGACAGTTGTGTAATCAAATAATAAGTCAAAACATGAAATATTTTGTTCTGGGCTTGGGTATTGCCACTAATGTTTATAAATCTAAACATCAAGTATGTTTTTATAACATTTGTTACAAAGAAAAAGTTGTGCTAGGCAGAGAATAAAATTAAATAAAAAGACAAGTTTTGTCTAAAAAGACCTTATGATCTAGTTATAGATAGCACAGTTGAGTTCAAAATACAGAGTATAACATGGATCAAAACAAATAATATTTGAGCTATTTCACCAAGGACAAAGCTCTTTGCCAATAAACCATAGAAACTTGCCAAAATAACCTCAGAAGAGTACATTCTTGCACAATACCTGAACATTTAAAAATTAACATTCATGTGTATATATGGGCTTCCTTTCCTTTATTCTGTTGGATTTACTTATATCCATTTTTATCCACATGGTGCTAAAAAATATTTGTTGGAAGAATGAATGAATGAATATGTAGCTCATGATAGCATGGTAAATACACTGCCTCGTAGAGACAAAACTCAAGAAATATCCTTTCATTTTTTAGTGTTACTCAGAGAAACCTGACATAGGCATCTCAAAAATAAGCAGAAAAAAACGCTGGGAAATATATAAAAGAATTGGTATTATCTGACAGACTATCTCAATTTTGGATGGAAGTCTAGTGTTAAAAAAAAAAATCCAGTATATATCGCCTCTTTTGTTGATGAATCCTGAGTTAAATGTCTCTTCAACTAACTCTTTCTACCTGAAATCACCACTCATTTCCTACATTAGGTATAGTGGTTTCTCATAAGTTAGGAAATAACCAATTTCTGCAAATTTCATCCCTTTAAAAAATTATCAGAAGAAATTTTGGCACTTCTGAAGCACAAAGCTTTCAAAGAAAGTTTTTATCGGCAGAAAAGTTGATTAACAAGGAAGAGAGATATTAGTAGAAATGAAATTTTACTCTCCACTAATTAAGGCCCTTTCAAGCCGATAAGCCCTATGCTATATAGGCTATTGATTCCTTCAATTTTAATTGTCCTGTTTCAAGACGAGAAACCTCTCCACCAAACAAAGGCATCCAATCATACTCAAGTTTACATTCAGGCTCTTGTCCTAGAACATCTCTGTTTGCTTGATGTATCCAAGATCTGGAAGCTAGCACACTAGTTCAAAGGTGCAAGGAGACAGGGTGCAGGCGGTTGGGGGTAGGAGAAATCTCATCCTTGTAATAGACCTTAGGTTTGGTAAGCTCTACCCTTCTCCCCACATCTTCACTTTGAAGAAAACTACAAACAGATTCCTAATGCCAAAACCAAATACTATATAATGACTATAATATTTTATTTTAAATGTTCACTTTGGGTTTTCAACCAAAGCTTTTGATTTGGATTCAAAAGGGAAACACAAAGACTTTTTGTATTCTACATCATTTTTAGCCCGGGAAACAATAAAATCCAAGAAGAAATAGCCTGTCATTAGATTCTCAACTAAATATTTTAAGAAGATAAGGATATATAAAGACAGAGGGATTTCAAATCATGAACTCTTTCTGACCGTGGTCACATTAGTTGGTCCAGGATAGAATGGGAGAAAAATATGGAACAGAACTCAAATTGTTATTAAAAAAAAAAAAAAAAAAAAAGAGCCACACAAACTGAAACAGTAGAGAACAGTGGACTCCCTGAGACTGCTGCCCTGAGACACTCTTTAAACTTAGAACTTAGCCTATCCCTTGAGATCACCTTTTAGTGAAATAGCAGAGTGGCACACAAAATAAAGGATGTTGCCCTACTTAAAAACCATCAGTATGAGACCAAAAGGTTAACAATTACTCAAAAGCAAAGATGAGAGGATAAGGGGGCAGGGAAACTAGAGTACTGGAAAGGGAACAAACAGAACACAATTAAAGAGAATGTGGACACACTGTGATAAATGTAATGTCACTGGACAATTTATGTGGAAATTGCCAAACAGGGACCTAACTTGCTATGTAAACTTTCACCAAAAACTCAATAAAATATTATTTTTTTTAAAAAAGTCAAGTACTGTATTGGCTAGGTCTTAATAACAGAGTATGTTTTATATTCTTTTTTTTAAGTCTAAAGAATGTCCCCCTTTCTTCCCAAGGTACACACAATTTCTAGAGTTGACAGAAGGAAATATATATTTAAGCCATAAATGTTTAAAACTGAAAGGCAAATTTAAATAATTCAAAGCATTCAATTTATTAACCTCCTAGGTGCAGAACACGGTACTAGAAATCTAAAAGTGAATAGCAAAACAAAAGAGCAGTCACTGCCCTCAGCAATCTATTTGAAGGATTCGTACATTAAAAAAAACCTATAACCTATAAGGCACCACATAATTTTTGGACATTCATAACATTTAGCCCTTATTTAATTTAAAAAAATATTTGATTAAAAAAATACTCTATAAAGGTCCCAGACAGAGCTGTAAATAAATGTAGAACAAAATTCTAACTCCCAAAAAAAGACCAGACTTACTGGTCTGGCAGAGAATGGAGAAACCCTGAGAGTATGCCCCCGGACACCCTTTTAACTCAGTACTGAAGTCACTCCTGAGGTTCATCCTTCAGCCAAAGATGAGACAGGCCTATAAAACAAAACGAGACTAAATGGGCACACCAACCCTGGGGCAACAACAAGAAAGCAGGGGGGGACAGGAAAACTGGCAATGGGAAACCCTAGGTTGAGAAGGGGAGAGTGTTGATGTGTCGTGGGGTTGGCAACCAACATCACAAAACAATACGTGAATTAATTGTTTACTGAGAAACTAATTTGCTCTATAAACCTTCATCTAAAGCACAATAAAATAAAAAAAGAATTCTCCAATAAATCATATATTAAAACAAACAAAAAATACTCTGTAGCACATAAATTTCTCCTTAAAATGAAATAAAGTATAACTAAAAATTTTAAGTGTTCTCTTCATACACGTTTTCTTAATTCGAGCTGCTCTGCTCTGAAAAACGCTGTTTCTACTCGAAACTGCTATTGTATCCTCACTGAATTCTACCCCAGCCTTCCAAATCTCTATTTCCTAATTAAATATTTAGTGAACCTTTTCACTTCTCTTCATTTCTGTCTCCTATAAGTCAACTCCCTCTCCCCATTCCCATTCCCGTGGCCATTTTTTTTAAAGAAAAGGCATTATTTGTTTCATGAGAGGTACTGTGTATTCAAATTTGCATGGGGAAAAAAAAAACAGACAGCCACACGGAAATGTAGAAACTGAGCTAAGAGCAAAGCTTATTCACTAGCTAAGTAAATCCCATTCAGAAATCAGCCTTGGAGCATTTTGGATACAACTTTGTATCTCAGCAAAATTACAGATTACTGTATATTGTAGAGCTTTGGTGTCACTCACAAGTAGCTGAAAGCATGAACGTTTCGTAGGCAAATGCCCGGGGTCTGTAGCAGAGATTGCAAACTAGAGGACCACAGGGAAAGGCAAACCCTCAAAGGGATGCATTTGGTATATAAAGTGTTTGCTTTGTTTTTCATTTTAAGTATTTGCCAAAGTTAACATCTGCATAATTCACACAAAATCCAGATTTCAGCCTTTGCTTGAAAACCTGCAAGCTCCAGTAACACTGGGTGCATGTCCTACAAGGCTGCAATTGACTGGAGATACGAACAGCTTCCCACAGGTTCTCTAGTTTGCCAAAGTCCCCACCTGGCCCTGACTCTGCCTCTGCTCTGCCTCTAACAGCAGTAAATGGTCCTAGACATGAGGTAAAATATTCGTGTGTCCATTTTCCAAATGGTCATTCAGCAAATTGATGTTCCATGTTTTAGCTTTTAATGAATTAGACTTGGTCATTAGGTGGACTGGTTTTGTTGAGATGGCTTAAGGCAAATTTATACTTGGTCAGTTGGTTACAGAGGAATGTCTGAACATGGCCTTTGATCTCCAGAATTGGCCATGCTCTTCCACCAAGGTTGAGTGCAATTGCTTCAACTCCAAGGACATTTTATTGGTTATGTCAAAGATTGGCAAGGACTAAAGTGTGGCCTTTTAGAGCCTTTCACTCTCTCAGGGGCCTGGAGAAATCAAGAGTGGCCTGTGGCATTTTTTTCTCATACGTCTCGTTTCTCCAGCTGAATGCTAAAGTGGCCCAGGACCTGCTTTTTCCTGGGCCTGGCCTCATCTCTTTCTGATTCACTGTCTCTCTTTGGACTCTTGCGCAAAATGAGCCTGTCGCAGCTGCAGCCACAGTCATAAATGGGACAGAACAGGAAGTTTCTAGGAATAAGGGCAAACATTTGTTCTCGGTGCCTGTCGTTTTTGATATGTTTCCCCTGCCCTCAGAAGGTGGGCATGAGAGTGATGAGAGCTGAGAAGTCAGAATTGGCTTTGGGAAAAACAGGCAAAGCAGACCCTGGCCTATCAGGATGATAGCTTCTCAGGTTTTCCAGCTATAAGGCAAAGGAGATCTCTGTGTCATTCAGCCTAGTTCTTTAGAATACCACATTGGGATTTGTGGTCAAAGCCACAACTAATAAATACACCTACTTTTTACTTTTCAACTATCTCGTTATCCAATTATTTCACATTTACAATAGTAAAAAATCTACTATCTGATTATTTTGCACATTAACAACATACATCTGGCAGTAACGAATGCTGAGGTGCAAGGTGAGAGTAATGCTGGCTATGATGATTAAGGTTATGTGTCAGCTTGGCTGGGCCATGATTCTCAGTGGCTTGGCAGTTATGTAATAATGTAATTTTTGTAGTTATGTAATGATGTAATTTGGCAGCTATGTAATATGATTTGGCAGTTATGTAATGATGTAATTTGGCAGTTATATAATGATGTAATTTGGCAATTCTGTAATGATGTAGTCATCCTCCATTTTCTGGTCTGATGTGGTCATCCTCCATTTTTGCATAATGTTTATTTTTGCATAATGACCTGGTCTTTGGAGCCTAACCAAGTTGGTAAGTGAGGAATGGGTGTAACTAGTAGTAGTAATAATAATAATAATAACAACAACACCAATAGCTAATTGCTCCTGAGCACTTACAATGTGCCAGGCAGTGTTCCATGTATTTGTATTTACTCATTTATTCCATATAATACCCTACTGGATATGATTATTCTATTTTTTAGAGGTACAGAAGGTAGAAACAATTTATGTTAGTTATCTAGTGCTGCTATAACAGAAATACCACAAATGGGTGGCTTTAACAAATAAATTTATTTTCTCACATGTTAGGAGGCTAGAAGTCTGAATTCAGGGAGCCAGCTCTAGGGGAAGGCTTTCTCTGTTGGCTCTGGAGGAAGGTCCTTATCTCTCTGAGCTTCTGCTCCTGGATGATCTTCATGTGGCTTGGCATCTCTTCCCCTGTCTCTGCTTCCTAGCTTGCTTGTTTAATCTCTTTTACATCTCAAAAGAGATTGACTCCAGACACACCCTATACTAATCCTGTTTCATTAACATAGCAAAGACAACCCATTCCCAAAGGGGATTGTAACTACAGGTATACGAGTAAGATTTACAACACATATTTCAATCCATAACACAATTATTACACAAACTGTACGAGTGAGGAAATTGAGGCACAGAGAGAAATTAATCAGCTTTACTCTTTTCTCCATTACTGTCTGGTACATCTATTTTCCTTTGGGGCCTTGAAGAAAGGGATGACTATTACAAATCTAACTCAGGTATTCCTAGTCCCTCACTCCATAATAGTTCCCCAATACATTATTACCAATCCCACTGGTAACAGAAGTAAGTTAAATTTTTACTATGCAAAAGGAGCCAGTAATCAATTGCACATGTACATAGGAACTATAAGTATTAACCTGTTCTCCACCTATATTTGAAAAAAAAATTCCCTAAAAATGTATTATGTTTTTTCATGTTTAAAATTATTTATTTCCCTGTCACAAAGAAACCAGAGCAGAACTAGTTCCTAAACTTGGCCAGCCTAGCACCCTGGTGGTGCAGTGGTTAAGAGCTATGGCTACTAACCAAAAGGTCAGCGGTTCGAATCCAGCAGGTGCCCCTTGGAAACCCTATGGGGCAGTTCTACTCTGTCCTATAGGGTTGCTATGAGTCGGAACTGACTCAACAGCAGCAGGTTTTTTTTTTTTTTTTTTTTAGCTCTTAAAGGGAGCCCTGGTGGCACAGTGGTTAAGAGCAATGGCTGCTAACCAAAAGGTCAGCAATTTGAATCCACCAGCTGCTCCTTGGAAACCCTATGGGGCAGTTCTACTCTATCCTACTATGTATGAGTCAGAATCAACTCCACAGCAGCAGGTTTGGTTTGGTTTGGTTTAGCTCTTAAAAAGAAAGAGGTCACAGAGCATGTTCTAGGCAAAAGAGAATGTGGATGTTCTGTTTTCCATCTCAAAATTACAAAAAAAAAAAAAAAACTACAGCTGTCTCCCATAAACTATGACATAAAACTTCTAATAGCATCAGTCATTATTATGCCTCAATAATGGTTGCCATGGAAGTGATGAGGACTCCACAGATGATTTTAGAAGGAGGTGTCAGAGGCCGATATATTAATCCAGATATAAAAGGACACTGATTGTAGTCTTTATTCTTTTCTAAGTGTTCCCAGAAACCAGCTAACATCTCGGTGTTAAAATAAAAGCTATTTCGAAAGGTTTTTGTTTTTCAGCTTTTTTTTTTTTAAATCAAGCATCTGCCCTAAGGAGTGAGGCTGCTTTAGAATATTTCCAGACTCTCACAGGCAGGCTGCCATGTAAAGCAAACAATCATTTCCTGGCTCACAAAGGACCTCCCTCATAGATAAGGTCTACGGGATCAGTAATTTAATCCAGAGAAAAACAGAGGACTCTGAGATGGCATCGTTCAATGAATGCTATTTATTCTCAAGAAATGACAACTTCCAATTTCTGACACACTTCATAAAATCTGAGAAAATTAACTCTATTCCTGCTTTATTTTTCCCCGTAGCATTTACCATCATCAGACATATTACAAATTTCTTGTTTGTTTATTGTCTGTCTCCCCCATTGAATGTTGAGTACCACAAGGAGAGAGGCTTTGTCTATTTTGTTCACTGCTGTATTCTGTGTATCTACAACAGTGGCTGGGATGTAAGAATTATTTGCTATATATTTGTCAAATACATAAATGAATAAATAACTGAATGTGAACAGCAGACCAATAATTTGAATGTAATCAAAATCAGTACATTGAAATGCTACTCTAAAAAAAGAAAGAAAAAAAGGCAGAATAGTGAGAGAAAGATTAATCTAAAAAAGGGATGTAGAGCTATATTCTGGTTCTTAGGTAGTAAGGATGAAGGAGGAGAAGCAAACATAAGAAAAATAAAATTAACCATTCGCTGAACTTTAAAGAAGTTATAAAAACAAATAGCAGATTCCATGTGCTTTACTTATTGGAAACTTTTCTGTGAATACTTAAACATTAGAATAAAATAAAACAGCTTCATAAAGTAGGTTTGGAAAATAAACTTCTCCAAAGAGTTTCCAGGATACATAGTTACAAAAGACTCATTTACTTACTTGCAGTATTAAACTATAATAGTCTATACAACTAGAGTGATTTTCTAAAATTTGTTTTATTTTAGGGCGAAGTACTGAGGAGGTTTAATTTTTTAAATAATACCTAATATTCCTTTATAATATGAAACATTTAATATGTTCACTGTTTCATAAGTATTACTCTTCTCTTCACAATGAAATTATAAGATCCTTATCGAGTAGCAGAATCTCAGTTTCTCTGTAAACATCCTTCACCAGGATTAGTAGAGGGTGTTATATTCATGAATATATTACTAACTGACTGATGATCAATTAGGTTCTATGCTTGATTCCGGGAGTCCCTGGGTGGCACAAATGGTTAAGCACTTGGCTACTAACTGAAAGGTTGGGAGTTTGAACCCACCCCGGAGGCACCTTGGAAGACAGGCCTAGCAATCTGCTTCTGAAAAGGTCACAGCCTTAAAAACCCTATGGAGCAGTCCTCCTCTGCACACATGGGGTTGCTATGATTCAAAATTAACTCCACAGCAACTACCAACAACAACAATGCTTGACTCCAGCAAAAAAAATTATTTGGATATAAATTAGCCTTCGCAAATACCTAACATGCTTCACTGAATCTCTCAAGTTGCCATTGACGAATTCCCACTCTGTACTTTGTACACCGTACTCTTAACATGATTTGAGAGAAATAATGTATACGGATTCTTGAGATCCTCAGTGAAATCTACAACATGGTCACAAAATCCAATTAAATCTAGTTCTTCAGGCCATAAATCTGATTGTGGATTTTTGCTTGTTATGCCGCTGGCTCCATATCGTTTAGGAGCTGCTGATGAAACTTCCTGTTTCTCCACAGAGAAATTCTAAACCATTTTCTCTCTTGATGTTCTAAACCCAGACCAGGAATCAAGCATTCCTGCCCTAATTTCTACCCTCTTTCTGCCCCACAAGGTATTGTGAAGATCAATGAGACAGTTTCTGTGAAGAGTTTTAAGCTCCTAAAATTTCTTTAATCTACTTGTAAGTTTATGCTTAAATGTTTACAAAAGGAAAGATTCTTGCTCTAAAGAAATTTGCCATTTAGAAGTGCATGAAAATAGATGAGTTTATTCCTGTGAAATAAGCTCCTTAGGAAATGTTTGCTTTAAAACGCTTGTTAAAGTTCTTTCCATAGGTTTTTTTTGGTGACTTTTTTTTTAAGGTTTTCATGCCATTTCTGTAGTCTTCTTTTGAAGTGTAACTATGAGTGTATGTATGTGCGCATATGTGTGTTTAAACATTCACTGCTTTGAAAACTATTGGATGTCTGGGAAAAAACACTCATTAACTGCCTTTTTACCAAATTTCTAAATGTTTGCGATTCTTACCAGCTTAAAATACCTTAAAAGAAAATTAATACTCCAGTCATTTAAAATCAGAACACACCTAGTCCCCAGATATTGGTTTCTCACACCATTCTCCAATGAAAGAAACGGGGTTCCCTGGAGAAATGGCTGGTTCTAGGGCTGTAACAGGAAATACACAAGATGAGCCTGCAGCATCTTGTAATGCCAGAAGGTAAAGAGGTGCTCAAAAACAAGCAGAAACAGTGATGCAGTATGTCAAAAAGGCACAGGAGCCAACTGAATGAGCAACCAATGGTCAAAGCTAGAAGAATTTTGAGCAACAGAATAAGTAAAGTTTTACTGAATTATAACCAAAAGTATAAAACAAATATCCATGAGTCCATACTGATATAAATAAATTAATAGATAAATAAATAAATAGGGAAAATAGGCAAATATTCCATGCAGAAGTGTCCCAAATAATTTATGTAGATAGTCCACCCTCAAGGAGGTAGACATCCCTCTCCACTCCTTAAGTGGGATTGTACATAGTGACAGTCTTTCAAAGAGTACAGTATGCAAAGGGGGTTAAAACAGCAACATTACAGTGGATAAACCTAGCTAACACTACCTCAGCCAGGTGTTCAAGGTCAACATCAATTTTGATAAGTCATATTGATAGCATATACCCTTGATATGATGTGATGAGAATGGCACTTTACCTCTGTAGTCTTCCTCCTCGAAACCCATAACCCCAGTCTGACAAATCCCAATTAAGCAAACGTTCTGTAAAATACCTGGCCAGTACCTCTCAAAATTCTCAAAGTCATCAAAAACAAGGAAAGTGTGAGAAATTGTCACAGCCAAGAGGAGCCTATGGAGGTATGACAACTAAATGTAATGCAGTATCTTGGATGGGATGTAGGAACAGAAAAGGGGCATTAGGTAAAAATTAAGGAAATCTGAATTAAAGTATGGATTCATTTTTGTTTTAATGAGAATAAATTCTCCGGAGAAAATAACATTATGCTTGTTAAGTTATGTTGCTGTAGCTAGAAATAAATTCTTATATACTAATAACATATCTCACCAAGTACTTTATACTAAGGATGTTGCATTACAAAACCAATCAGAGCTACAATATAGAAAGAGGAAAATAATTGTTTCTTATGCAAAATGCATTCTTCTACAAATAAAAATGCAAAAAATTCCAACTTAAAATTCAGAGTACTGAGAAATGGTTCGAGTAAGGGGTTTGAGACCCTTCCCTTAATGCATGCAGTCCTCCAAATTCCACTCATTTCTCTGCATCTGTTACTATTTTTTTTCTACACCCAACTCCTTTGGGTGATTTTGTTTACATTCATTGCTTTAGCTATTGATTTGCTGCCTTTGATTCTCAAATTTACATTTCTTGGTCTTTCTCCTGTTTCTGAGAGGCATTTCCAGTTAGATCCTAGGACAGATGCCATACTAAAAGGTCATACTCATCAAGTACAACTCTAAACCCATTATCTCTTGCCATAAATCTGGGCCTTCTCCGATTTTCCTACCATCAATGGTGTAGCAACTCTCCCTCAAACTAGAAAGCTTTCCCAACCTTTCCAAATCCCATCCCATTTTCTAATCTAAGATTTTACTATCTCTACAAAAACCTCCTAACTAGTTTCCTTGCTTCTTTTTTTTTTCTTTCCTAATCCATCTTCCTCTCTTCAGTCAGAGTTATCTTCTTAACACACAGATCTTACCATCACTGATGCTATTTGAAATACCAGAGGCATCGCTTCCAGCATTTCAGCAACATGCAAGTCACCTCAGTATGACAAACTGACAGACAGGTGGTGGACTAGGAATAAAGGCCTGGCAACCTACTCCCAAAAATTAGCCAATGAAAACCCTATGGATGACAACTGAACACTGTCTGATAGAGTGCTAGAAGATGAGCCCCCTAGGTTGGAAGGGGCTCAAAATACACAGTGGCCATAGCAATGGACTCAAGTGTGACAATGATCATGAAGATGGCACAAGACCAGGCAAGTTTTCTTTCTGTTGTACATGGGGTCACCATGAGTCAGTGCCAGCTGGAAGGCAACAGCAACATCACTATAGTACAATACAGATCAAATTCCTTAGCAAAGCAACCGAGGCCCTTCACACCTGCCCCAACCTAGTCTCTGGTGGTTCAGTGATTCAGAGTTTGGCTGCTAACGAGAAGGTCAGCAGTTCTAATCCACCAGCCACTCCTTGGAAATCCTATGGGGCAATTCTACTCTGTCCTATAGGGTTGCTGTGGGTTGGAATCGACTCAATGGTGATGTTTTTTTTTTTTGGTTACCTTAACAGCAGCTCCAACACTTAAACACATGCTCCTTCCTCTCCAGCCACACTGACCCCTTGTTGCCCTAGCCAGGCAGCTCATGCTGTTGAATGCTCTTTCCTCCAATATGTGCTTGAGAAATGGTACAGCTTCCCAGATGCCCACATACAGAGTTCGCCACTTCCTTCTCTCTTCTCCCAGAACATATTATTTCTACCCCTCAGGCTGCTTATAGTGTATCTTATATTACAGTTAAACATGCACATCCTTGTTATTCAAAAATGGTCCATGGACCAGCAACCTTGTCATCACCTGAAAGATGGGTAGACATGTAAAATTTCAGGCCCTATCGTAGACCTTACCAAATCAGAATGTTTTCAATAACAAGATCTCCAGGTGATTTGTGTGCATATATAAGCTCTAGAAGCAAAGACCTACCTGTCTGCCAGATAGTTCTTTGGAAGGTCTCACTCACCTTTATAACCCTCTGCTCACACTGATTATAGTGTCCTACATACAGCTCTTGTTTAATAACTATGCGCTGAATAAAACTTGTGTTTAAAAAGTCAATTATAAAATATCTTAATGCCTTGCTATAACGTCCTCCTCATGATCCTCGTTATGAGGTTGGTGTTTTAAATTGGGTTCTTTTGTTACTTCAGTACTTGGCATGGCTTTTTTGACAGGCACTTCTTATACCAAATGCCACTGAACAGCAAAGGAGGTTTTAGTGTATAATTAGCATTGTGACACTTCATTTAACCAAATATTATTCCTTCTTTCTGCATTATTAAAAGTCATTTTGTGTGACTTCTGTAAAATGCAATGACTAAAACCTAGTCATATCTGGTTTAGCATTGTATAATAACACATTGGGGACTGTGAACAATCTGAGAGGGAGGAAAGAGTCATTGATTTCAGATTTATTCTAAAAGTAATTCCACACTAATTCAGCACAGATGAGAATTAAGGCTTGAGAATTATGATTCACTAACATGAGAAAAAGAATCAACTGTCCCTCGATGACTTATTACTTAACACTGTAAGTATTTCAGGATAGGATTACACACTTCCTATTCGTAAAGCAATTCTTTCAATAATCTCTGGAGTTTTTTTTTAATCCAATCATAACATTCCTAGAAGATATTTATGGGGGCAAATCTTATCACCCATTTTAAATCAAGCCAAGAAAATCTAATGAGCTTGTTCAAGGTCATTCAAAAAGCAGATGTCAGGTGTAGAACTCAGACTTGCAGTAATAATAATACGAATATTAAATGAGTTAATATTTGTAAAGTGCTAGTACAGTGTCTGGTACTTGATAAGCATTATATAAACATTTGTTCTAATGGATAGGTGGGAGGCAAGTAGATACAGGCAGATAAATTTCACATCTAAGTGATAAACTTTCAAGAAACAAAATCTGATATCTTTTATGTGACTTGCAACCTGTTATTTAAGGCTTCTAAACAGGGTAATGTAAGTACAATTTAGGAAATGCAGGATATAATCTCTCCCAACTCTGCCTCGACCTCCATGTTTCTTCAGTAAGCCTTTTTACCAAAAGACGAGGATCTATTAACCCAACAGACACTCATTGGTGGTTTCAACCATAGGAAAAGAGAGGCCCTCATCAGTAGTAAAACCTTGAATTGATTCTGACTCATGGTGACCCCATGTTGCAGAGTAAACCTTCACTCCATAGAGTTTTCAAGGCTGTGACCTTTCAGAAGCAGATCATCAGGCCTTTCTTTTGAGGCATCTCTGGGTGTGTTCAAATCGCCAACCTTTTAGTTAGCAGTCAAGCACTTAGCCAATTGCACCACCCAGCAGGCCCCAGTTAAAATGCATGCGCATCACCTAGAACTAAGTTTAGTAGTTTTTTCTCACTGGCACTACATTTGCTAGAATAGATTACATCTGGATCTTTGAAACATAGGCTAGAGGAAGGGACATCTCCATGAGTGAGTGGCAACAGATCCCAGGTGGTCAGAGGAAACTGGTCAGTTAAACCAAGGTTCCTGGGGGCCTAAAGTGGGTGCTTTGGATAAGGAGAGATCTGAGTAAAGGGTAAACAGTGCTAGCACCTAAGACAAGTTTCATTTACTTCACAATTTTCCTTAAATTGGCCCTAGTCCCATAAGCCAAAGGTATATCAGAAGTGTTTCTTGAGGCTAATAATTCTGTCATGTATGAAATGAAGAATATTAAGACCAATATGAAAGTATGCCAAGTACTATTCGAGTGCACCGTATTATTAAAGGGTATTGCTGCTATGTGTCTAAGAAGCATATTTTATCTCACATATTTTAACAACATTCTACAAAGTCATAATTTCATATAGTTTCATAACATTAATTTTCTACCTTTCCAGAAATGTGTGGAATAGTTATTTGTATGTATGTAAAAACATAAAATTTGCTGTTTTTCTCTCTAGTTACTACTCAAAACTTCTATATCAATCTTTTTATTTCCTTTACTTTGTCTTATTTAAAATCATTTTCTCTATTTTAACTATAGTATTAATTTTGCCCATTGCCGTTGAGTTGATTCCGACTGATAGTGACCCTATAGGACAGAGTAGAACTGCTCCATAGAGTTTCCAAGGAGTGGCTGGTGGATTCAAACTGTCAACCTTTTGGTTAGCAGCCAAGTTCTTAACCACTGCGCCACCAGGGCTCTTTATTAATTTTAAGATATAAATAGATAGATACATTTTATTAAGTTTTGATGCTTTTACTTCTATCAAATTCATTCCTAACAAGAATGCTGGCTTAAAAATTATAAGTATTGTTTAAATTTTATAGATTTTCCGGACTGCTTTCCAAAAGCGGACTATAATACTTCACATTTCCAGCAACTGTGTTTGAGAACTCCCTCTCCTGAAATCTCCAGCTGCAATATCACTGATTTGGCGTTTTGCCAGTTCCATGAAATTGAAACGCAGTACTTTAAATTGTATCACCCTAACTTTTTGTTAGGCAACAACGATTGTGAGGATGGCCCAGGACCCGGCAGTGTTTCGTTCTGTTGTACATACAGTTGCTATGAGTTGGAACCGACTCCACAGCACCTAACAACAACTTTTTGTGAATTTTAGCATCTTTTCTTCTTTGCTTTGCCATTTGGATTTGCTTGTCATATCCTTTGTATTAAAAAATGATTTAAAAATTAAGTTCAAAAAACAGCATTTAGCATAATAAAATACATTTTAATTGATGTACAGGTAAAAATTTTCCTTTAAGAAAATAAACATGATATGTCCTTTTTAACCTTATTAGATTAAAAAATGTGATACCATGTAATACTGAAGATACTTGGGGAACCAGCATTCATGATGGGAGTAAAAATAGGAACAATCTTTTTGGAGAGTAATTTGGCCAGAAGGACCACAGACAGTTTTAATATTTTCACCCATTGACTCAATGATTCTCCATTATCACTTAGGTCTTCAAAATTTAATACAAATGAATATTTGTAGCACAGCTGTATTTTATAACAACAGGTTGGAAAAATTCTAAATGTCTCTCAAAATGGGCTTGGTTAAAAAAATTATGGTAACCCATACAATGAAATGTTAAAAAGAATGAAGCATATATTTTTCATACATTTTCAGGGAACTAGTCTGGTATTGTAGTTCAAAGCTCAGGTCAACCTCAACCCTCCCATTTATGATATGCACTGCTTTGGATATGGGGCTGTAAGCCTTGGTTCCACACTTGTTAAATAAAAATACCTACCTTATGGACTAGCCATGTAAACTAAATGTGTTCATGTACCTAGAAGTGCTCAGCACAGTGCTTGGCAATTTATTAATACTCAATAAAATCTAGCTTAAAATTATTGATATGAAAAAGCATTAAAATTTTTTTAAACTATGTTGATATGGCCGGACTTTTATCATACACTGTTGAGTAAAGAGGCAGGAGGCATGCAAATGTGTGCGTGGTGTGTGTGTGTGTGTTGCTTAGAAAGAACAAGCACAACATCGTTAACCATGTTATCTCCAGGTGGTGGAATTTGGGGGTAATTTTCACTTTCATCTTTGTATTTGACAAAATTTGATTGACCATTCTACCGTAAACGTGTAGTATCTTCATAAGCAGGAAACCCATTTTCTACAAATGCAGTTGGAATATACATTCAGATGAGGAAATACCATTCTCTGAGAAAAGCAGTCCTTGTGTCTTTCCACACAGCACAGTAAGTGCCAATAAATGTTACATAGAAATGAAAATGCAGAAAATATTAAGAACCTCAATCATTTTAAATTTCAAAATGTCTCTGACATAACATAGTGTCTTAAAAACCTGGAGTGACAAGATAATAGGCTTTCTTTCCATAAGACAAGAAACAAAAATCAGTCTCATCATGCTATAGTCATTCTGTGTACAGTTATAAACTAGAGATTTCAGGCACCACACAAAATAAGATCTTGCTGATAAACCTTAATAGCGTATTTGCTACCATTGAATACTTTGACCAGGATCACAATAGATGGTCCTGGACAAAGCTGGAAAAGGATGTAGAACAAAATTCTAACTCACAAAAAAAGACCAGGTTTACTGGCCTGACAGACTAGAGAAACCCTGAGAGCATGGCCCCCAGACACCGTTTTAGCTCAATGGTGAAGTCACTCATGAAGTTCACCATTCAGCGGGGGACTGGACAGCTCCATAAAACAAAACAGGACTAATGAGGCACAGCAGTCCAGGGACAAGGACTAGAAAGCAGGAGGGGACAGGAAAGCTGGTGATAGGGAACCCAAGTTTGAGAAGGGACAGTATTGACATGTCGTGGGTTTGTTAACCATTGTCATAGGGCAATATGTGTACTAACTGCTTAATGAGAAACTATTTGTTCTGCAAACCTTCATCTAAGGTACAAAAAAAAAAAAAAAAAGAATTTTCTATGTGAGATTAAATTGACAACAGCAACTCAAGGGGTTTGATGGGAAGAAGCCTAGGGGGAAATGAGTTGAAGATAATGGTGATGGAATAATTTGGAAAAGGATAGTGAGAATAGCAGCACAACTGGAAGAATGTGATCGATGTCACTGAATTGTACACATAGAAACTTTTGAAATGGTGTAACTTTGGCTATGTATATTTTCACCAAAAAAAAAGGTCCTCAAAGATCAAGAAGAGAGAGTGTTGAATGTCATGAGGTTGTTAACCAATGTCATAAAACAATACGTGTACTGACTGTTTAATGAGAAACTATTTGTTCTAAAGAAAAAAAAAAAACTGAAAAAAAATAGCATACCATTTCTTTCTCCTGAAGGTGGACAAATAATGACTAGGAATCTTCTTCGAGCAAACAAGCCAATGGAAGTTCAAACACTTACTCTTTCTGATATGTCGGCTGTCTGGATGAGCCTTCAGATTACTGTGGAATGCACTTGGCGTTCTTGCACACCCAGCATTCCTACCATGATACAAGTGTCAATTTTCCAGCAGAACCATTAATCTGTTTTATACTACAACTGTGAATTTGGATTTTCATGCTATACTTACACAGAATAACAGGCAAAGTTCTCATTATTGAAGCAACTATTATTTATTAAAATAAAAGTGCTTTGATATTGGTGAGGTTTGGTGAGATGGGAAATTTCTTGCACTGCTGATGAGAAATGCTTTAACCTTTACAGAAAGAACTTTGACAACATGAATGAAAGGCTTTAAACATGATTCTCCCTCTTCATTCCGGTAAGTTTAATTTTAGAAAAAAATCTATGGTACAGAAATAATTACAAATATGGACAAAGATTTATATACCAAAAAGGCATGCATGCATTATTATACAACAGAAAAACAATTGAAATACAAATATCTAATGATGTGGGAGAGATTAAGTAAATTAAATTAGGTAAAAAAATTATGTATATTCATGTAACTAATTTTATGCAACCATTGAAGTGATATTTAGAAAGAGTTTTATGACATATGTTTCCGATATAATAAAATCTGTTGCCGTTGACTCAATTCTGACTCATAGTGACCCTATAGGACAGAGTAGAACCATCCCATAGGGTTTCCAAGGAGCGGCTGGTGGATTCAAACTGCTGACCCTTTGGTTAGCAGCTGTAGCACTTAACCACTGGGCCACCATAGTAAGCTAAAAAGCAAGCCAGAAGATCATATAAAATATATAAAAACTTGTAAAGAAATATGTCCAAATTTAATGGTCTTTGTTGGTGGGTTTATGGGCAATCTTCCTCCTTCTTTATATAGTTTTTCTATGCTTTCAAATTGGAATAGAGCTTAAAGATCATCTAACTCAAAAATCTTTATTTTATGTAAAATTAAAGGAGTCTAAAGAAATTAAGTAACTTAGTCATGGTTCCACATGGACAATGCAACCTAGGTCAGGGTTCTTTCCTTCCACAGTACAATCTTACTTCTCTTTAGAGGCCTGTAAATACCATCTAGGATAAATCATGTGTCCATATTTTTGCCTTGATCCACTATCTTTAAGCAAGTCCAACCTGTCCAAAGACAGTTTAAACTCAGCTGCTTCTTCCTATCATTTTCAAATGAGGTCATTGGCCTTGACTCTAAAGAATTAAGCTAATGTATATCAAGGCTTTCCAAGTCAAACTCATAATTAATGGGTTTAGCATCTATGCAAATTTAGTAGAGGGGCTTCTCACCAATGTGGAAGGTTGATTCAGGTTCCTGGTAAAGCACGTAGAGAATTATTTGGCCATTACATAATTATCTAAATAGCAATTAGGTAGAACTTTTTCGTGCTTCTGGAAGAAACTCTGAAAATCCTTCATAAGAAAACTAGCACAGTGAATCTCAACACATGGTCGCAAGACCCGCACATTAGCTTCACCTAGAAACTTATTAGAAATTCAAAGTATTAACATCTCTTCTCATACCTACTAAATCAGATATACTGGGAGGAGGGCCCAGCAATCTGTGATTTAACAAGCCTTCCAGACAATTCCAATGCATCCTGAAATTCAAGAATCACAGCCCTAGCAAATGAGTAGGTACCATGGTTGAGCAAATATTCAGAGATTCCCTTTACCTTCTGATAATTACAAAATATAGAGCTAGCCTTTCGAGAAGCAGGCACCTTGAGAGTCACCCCTGCCCTCTACACCCCTTCACTGCTTGTTTGGTCACTATGATAACGAGGTGGAATGCTAAACAAGATTTTTTACATTCCAAGGTTTCCTCACTCTAAATGGACTATTTTGTTGCATAAATGATGAGATTCACATATGACTTCCACATTTTTCCTCAGAGAAAGAGCTAAAACTAAAGGTTATTATCAACTTGTTTGTGTAATTCATCTTTTTGTGAAACAGATGTCACTGGCTTGACTGACTCTGGAACAAGGTTACAGAGAACCTTCACTGGGGGCAGTGGGTGTGTGAGTTATTCCGTTCTTCAGTTGTTTTTGCTCATACACCAGTGGGAACACGTTCCATTCTGCTCTACCATACAGCTACTTCCTAGCATAATGATTAAATTTTTCTTAACCTTCAAAGAAGTAAATGATGCTTGAATATCTGAAGGAATGTTTCAGCTATTAAAAGACCTCTTTAAAGTGTTAAAAAGCAAAGATGTCAGTCACCCTGAAGACTAAGGTACGCCTGACCCAAGCCATGGTGTTTTCAATCACCTCACATGCATGCAAAAGCTGGACAATGAATAAAGAAGCTCAAAGAAGAACTGACGCCTTTGAGTTATGATGTTGCCGAAGAATATTGAATATACGATGGACTCCAACAGAACAAATTTGTCTTGGAAGAAGTACAGCCAGAATGCTCCTTAGAAGCAAAAATGGCGAGACTGAGTCTCACATACTTTGGACATGTTATCAGGGAGGGACCAGTCTCTGGAGAAGGACATCATGCTTGGTAAAATATAGGGTCAGCGAAAAAGAGGAAGACCCTCAACGAGATGGATTGATACAGTGGCTGCAACAATGGGCTCAAGCATAACAACGATTGTGAGGATGGCACAGGACTGAGCAGTGTTTCGTTCTGTTGTATGTAGGGTCGCTACGAGTCGGAACCACCTCAATGGCCCCTAACAACAATTAGTGTATTTGTAGGTTTATTTTTTCCATTGTTTTGTTCATTTAATTATGCACCGACTATGCATATGCAAGATTCGATTTTAGACAGAGTAGGCTGTCAATAGATAGATAACCCATTCCCTGATTTACAAAAGTTTATAACATAGAAGGGGAGATATGAGATGAACCTGCAAAAATAAAATAAAATAAAAAATATAACAGAAGGAATACTCTAAGCACCAGAGATGTATGATGTGTGATGAGGTTTCAGATAATTTGTTGACCATTTCTAGTTTGAGGGTATGTTATGGGTGAAGTTATAATACTGATCTGGGCCTTAAGAAATGACAGAAAAGAGGGGATTCTTGGAGAGAAAAACCTCAACAACAATATGAGGTTGAAAAGCTTTGCAGTGTGATCAGGCAAAGGTGAGAAGCCCAATCACAGTAGTTCTCCCTGACCACACTATCACCTGGAAGATTTTTAAAAATAGGGATGCCCATTCCCCATCTCCCCATCCCAGAATTCTAATTTAACTTTCTGGGGTGGGGTCTGAGCATTGGCCTTTTTAGTTTTAAATTCCCTGGGTAAGTTGGAAGTGTGGGCAGGCCTGAGAAACATGCTAGGGCGGGATATGGAGGTGACTGATGCCATGTCAGGAAGATTTAAATTCTGGGCTCAGAAAAGTGTGTTCTACTTAGAAAATGAGAAATCATTGACGATTCCTGCACATGGAAGTGATGTGAACAGAGCTGTGCTTGTGGAAGATTACACTGGCTGCTGCATGTAGGGGTATATTGTAGAAGGCCGAGAGACTATGTAATAACGATTGTGCATCGGAATGGACTCAATAGTAACTGGTGGTGGTGGTGGTGATGGCACAAGACAGTGTCAAAGCAACTGAAGGGACTTGGGGTCGTGCAGAGAGGAGACACACTTCACAGGGTCTGATGACTGCTGTGTGTTGCCAGCCGAAGGAGAGAGAGGACCCAAAATGCATTTTAGCACCTGAGAGACTGAGGGGCTATTGTATTAATAACAGAAAACGTGGCAGGCAAGAACAACAGATATTTCTTGAGTGGTAGATGATCAGTTCGATTTTATATACGCTGAGGTAGGGGACACAAAAATCAAAATATCCACTGGGTGCCTGGAAATTCCTGACTCTCTCAAAAGTCTACCCGTGAAGACAGATTAGAAGCAGACATTATTTAGGACTTATATCCCCTAAGGGGAAACCCTGGTGGTGTAGTGGTTAAGAGCTGCGGCTGCTAACCAAAAGGTCGGCAGTTCGAATCCACCAGGCACTCCTTGGAAACTCTATGGGGCAGTTCTACTCTGTCCTATAGGGCCCCTATGAGTCAGAACTGACTCGATGGCAACGGGTTTAGGTTTTTTGGTTTTATCCCCTGAGGAGATGATTGAAGCTGGAGAGTAGCAGAATTTCTTGATGGAGCATCAAGAAAGAAAAAAAGATGACTGTGGATAAAATTTTGGAGAACGCCCATATTTGGAGGAAGAACACAAACAAAGAGAGATCAGAAAGGAAGAAGAATCAGGAGAAGGCAGTATTAAGGAAGAGAGAAAACTTCAGACCCTCCCTGATATAAATCAACTACTCAGTGCTACACGTAGGCGTTTGTTCCACTAAGTTCATGTATTTCACCACCTTCTCTAGTTAGTTTGGGCAACACTGCTAGGTAAGATCAATGAAATCAGAGAACTAAGGAAAAGTGACTAGATTTTGCAACAAAGAAGAGTTCCTTGGTAAATTTTGAGAGGGCATTTTTAGGAGGTAGCGGGGACAAAAGCCAGATTATAGACGTTAAAGAGGGTTTACTAAGGAAAAAACATCTATGTTTCCGAAACTGTAGTTTAGACATCAGCAAAGAGACATTGTTGAAGGAAGCAACTTTAACTAAGCTGAGATAAAGATGGAATATCACAAAGGATATCCAGGGAGAAATATTATTAATTAACTTGGGAAAAGTCAAGTCTAAAAAAGGAGTGATTTGGGAGGTTTCAACACTATTTATATAATTGAGAGTGGAAAGAAAAAGTAGTACACAAACCAAGAGGCAGTGCTGGAAATATGGTTACATGCTCCCAAATTAAGGAAAATGTTAAAAATATTTCAACCAGCAAAATCTGATAATACACTAGCATAGTAAACACACTATATCTGGAGTCGCCAAGCTCCCTTTTAGTTAATCCACACACTCTGTCACTTGAAAGCCCTATATGAAGTCGTTTATTTTTCTTTCCTGGAGTCTTTCCTCAATCTAAATATAATACGGATATTATTTGTTTTTACAAATTAAATCTGGCATTCACGGCAAAGTTTAGTCTGTGGCAAAACCACACAAAAACGCCAAAGTACTAAAACAAAAAACAAAACAAAACAGTCTTTTCAATTCTAAAAGAAATTTGAAAAGAATCGGGGCCACAATAAACAGATTCTGATAGAACAGGAGAAAAATGTGAACAGAACTGAAATTCTTAAAAAGTCCACACTACTCGACACACTTACTCGACCGGTTGAAACTAGAAGACTCCCTGAGACTATTGCCCTGAGATACTCTTTAAAACTTAAACCGAAATTATCCCTTGAGGTCATCTTTTAGCTAAATAACAGATTGGCTCATAAAATAAAGACTGTCACCCATGAGTAATGAGTTCCTTTTAAAAATCACCTTATGAGACCAAATGGTCAAAAATTACAATAAAGCGAAGACGAGAAGGTAAGAGAGCAGGGAAACTAGAGTACTGGAAATGGTACAACCAGAACAGAATGAATAAAAATGATGACACATTGTGAAAAACATAGCCAATATCACTGAATAATTTATGCAGAGATTGTTAAATGAGAACCTAATTTGCTGTGTAAACTTTCACCTTAAGCACAATAAAACATTATTTTAAAAAGTTAAAGAAAAGAAATATGAAAAAAAAAGACATGAAAATACATTATTAAAATTTCAATGCTGTTTCTTTTTTAAAAAAAAAATAAAGGTAGCAGAAGGTACATTCAATTAAACAGTTCAGAGAAAATATCTTCAAAGTTATATTAAGTACTTCCCGGCTTTGGAAAATTCAAACACCCAATCTGGTTTCTGTGAAAGATCAAACAATTAGAAAGAAGCTAGGCTTGAAGGAGAAATGCTAGGGATTTTTGGTAAACATCTGGTTGCCATTTTCAATTATACGAACGACTCCACTTAAGGAAGCAGTTTAGGTTATTTAGAGAGAAAAGGAGACGCTGGCTTTTTGTTCTCATTGCACAGTGGAGGGTAAAGGAAACATCAGAATGGGGAGGTCACTCAAAGCTCAACTTTTATAAATAAGAATGTTTCTTCAAAAATTAAAGAAAATTGAACTCAAGTTCTTGTAGTATAAACAACTTAAGTGAGCCGAGGTTAAATAAACATGCCTTGAGTCCCCGTGTGCCAATTAAAGAACAAATTCTGTTTGGTCGTAAATATATCAGTAATTCTATAAGCATGGAAGAAAATCACAATCAACCTGAACACACAATTACTGTGTGTGTCATAATATAACAGAATGTTGCAGTCTTTTGAGTTACTTTGCCTCAGTCTTTTTTTTTCCAGTTTGATTAACTAAAGGCACAAAAGCACTTCCTATACTGCCCAAAACCTATTACTTGCATAATAAAAAATGCATGTCAGACGTGTGTTAGGCGAAAAGCGACAAGCAAAACACACTGTGCCTTTTAAATGTGACCTTTACTCTTCTGTCTTCTTACTAAATAGCCATGTAGCATATTAAACTCAGGAAAGCAGCAGGGTGCTGCCGTGGGGCTGGAGGAGGGGAGGGAATGAGAAGAGGAGAAGTTCATTAGGCTCCTACGTTATAAATTATCGGTAGAAACATCTGCTATCAACATGCAATACTAGCCAAAGGGGATCACCTCTGAATATGGCTCTGTGCCTTCCCAGTGCAGACTAATGTCTCTCCACCCCTTCCTTACCCCCTAGTCTCCTCTCTTCTGCCCACAGGACACCAGACTAAGACTTAAAAAAGAGGAATTCCAGGATTATAGGGGTTTAATTTTTTTTCTTAACTTTTCTCTCATTCTGTGTGTACTAGTGTTATGTAGCATCATAGAACTGCAGAGCTGAAAAAGACCTTGGTGGTCATTTTACTCAGTCTCCTACATAGGTAAAGCAGTAACCTTCTCTGCAGCATGTCTGATTTACTTCTGCTCCAGAAAAACTTTCTCCTTTTTGAGATGGCCTGATCCATTGCTGGAGCCCTGTTGGTGTAGTGGTTAAGAGTTCACCTGCTAAGCGAAAGGTCTGCAGTTCGAAATCACCAGCCGCTCCTTGGAAACTCTATGGGGCAGTTCTACTCTGCCCTATAAGGTCGCTATGAGTCAGAATTGACTCAACGGCAATGGATTTTGAGTTCCATTGCTGGAGCCCTTGGGTGTTGTAAACAGTTAAGCGCTCAGCTACTAACCAAAAGGTTGGTGGATTGAATCCACCCAGAGGTGCCTCAGAAGAAAGGCTTGGCAACCTGCTACCAAAAGTTCACTGTCATTGAAAACTCTATGGAGCGCATCTCTACTCAAACACTTGGGGTCACCATGAGTCAGAATCAACTCAACAGCAACCGGTGGTGGTGGTGGATCCATTGCTGGATAACCCTGACTGATAAATGTTCATCCCCAAAATTGGTCCTTGTTATGCCTTCTAGAAGAAGCCCTGGTAGTTAAGTGCTTGGCTGCTAACCGAAAGGTCAGTGGTCTGCTCTGTGGGAGAAAGATGTGGCAGTCTGCTTCTGTAAAGATTACAGCCTTGAAAACTCTTACGGGGCAGTTCTACTCTGTCCTATAGGATAGCTGTGAGTCGGAAACAACTCGACAGCAAGAAGTTTGGTTTTTTGGTTATGCCGTCTATAGCTACTACAGATGAATCTGGTATTCAAGCATCCCATTTTACACAGAGGGAATGCCAAAATATCCAATGACTTCTAGAAATGTTCTTTTCAATCAGAACAATCTATTTTCTCGTTCCTGCTACAGTTCAACTTTCTGCTGCAGCTGTAGAAATAGGCCTCTCTTCAAGTATACGTAAGTAATTCTGATCCAGTGATAAAACATGCTCTGAGTCAGAGTCTTCCACACTGCATATTACTTAGGCTGTGCCCTGGGAGTAGGTTAAAAACTTTTGGAAAGCATTCATTCTCTTTTAGGTCACTATCTCATTCTGTGAAGTGAAACCATGATTTATTAAATAGTAGCTCCACGATATGAAAGAGAATAATTTGATGGTGCCTGTATCTTTTTCTTTAATGTATGTTGTAAAAATCCTGGGTCATAAAATATGTTTTTCCAAAGCAAGGCATTGGAAGTCCATAAAAGCAAACGTTTCACATTACACTAAGAAAAGAACTGGAGAGCATAAAAGCATAATGTAGAGGATGAAAAGAGACCTGAATGATACTATGGGATTTTTGACTGTTTGTTTCCCCTTGTTACTGTCTATGTTTACAAGCAGACAAAGCTATATGCTTACTTTTACACGTCCTTTAAGGCAGCCCATTTTTAGGTAACACAATGTGTCACAATGCTTTATAGAATATTAAACCTTCAGTGAATCAGTCCTCTCTCACCTCTAAGCAGATGACCCACCAATTCTTATCTCCTGCCCTGGCCCTCTGATTGCTCTAATTCCTGCTAAATATATCCATATGAAAATCTCACAGCACCTGTGACTGAACAGGTTTAGAACTAAACTCATCAACCCTTCCCAAAACCAACAGACTGAGTAAGATTGGTAAAATGTGACCGGGGAAGAAAACTCTATAAAATGGACACGATCACTTAAAAATCCAACAGTCTAGAATCATAGATGCATTAGCCCTATAGACTACTGTATTTATGATTGCATTATTTTGGGTGTAAGAGCAGATTTGAGCATGAGTAGAATATTAATGTTCCTCAAAAGTTATATAAAAATAAAAGGTTTAGAAATTAAGTTGCAATGTGACTTTTTTGAGGTAACTCACTATGTAAAAAGGGCCCAAATACTGGTGTAAAACTATCTTCATTTATTCATGCATTCAATAAATATGCACTATGGACCACTATATGTACCACATGGTTTTAAGTGATGAGTAGAAAAGACATGGTCCCTGACCTCTAGGAGCTTCCAGATTTTCTTTTCATGTGAGGTTGTTTCCTGATGGAACGATCTAGGAGAATGTGTGTCAGAATATCAGCAGGGTTTTCAACCCCGGCCTTTTAACGAGCCTATATAAGGTGAGAGAGCTATTTCACTTAGAGCCTATTTTAAATACACCTCCCAGCCAAGGAAACTTCCAGTTCTTGACAAAACTAAAAATATTATCTTTCATTTATGAAGTGCTTACTATGTTCCATTCTCAGAAAAATCTCAAAACAATCAATTCACAGATGAGGAAACTGAGGCTTTGAGAGGGTAACTAATTTGCCTAAGGTTATGTAGCCATTAAAATATAATACTGGGGACTCCAATCTAGCTTCTGTCTGACTCCAAAGCTTATACTTTTTAATTACCACTATCTACTACTTCCCCAATGAAGCAATTCTTATGGTTATGCTCTTGTTACTTATGAATGATTTAAATCTCAACTTCCTTATAGCTTCACTTTTAACACAAATAAACTAAAGAAGTATCTGAAATACATTCTCCATTACAAAAGTTAAGATGATCAGCACTATATTTTTCCATTTAAGCTTCAGAAAGAGCTTTTGGCAAGTAGCCACTATAAATAAAGCTTCAAAATTAGATGGAACTTCGAGTCATATACAGATATGTTGGACATTTCAAAAAGTGCAAGTAAATGCTAATAAAAATGGAGGACAGAAATGTATTAAATTATAAACACAAGAGGAAAAAGGTTTTTTCTTTTTTAATATATTTCTGAAACATTAAGTAGTGATCTGTATCTCTTGCTTTATTAACTATGTCTTTTAATAGTGATTCCCAAGAATACATTTGGATAAATCACAGAATGCTTACTGGGGGAGGTAGGGAGCTATGAAGCAACATTATTAAAAATACCATTCTCCAGAACACAATACGTGAATTTTAATATCAGTACAAATACCAGTAAAAACTATTTATCACAGTATTAACTCTAGCCCTTCATAGAAATGCCTTGACTGTATCATGCTATAAGGTTATACACTAGACTTTTGGTGGAAGGTTGCTATATGAACCAATGTATGAGAGCCACTTTATTTGCAATACAAATGTTGCCTGGGCCTTTGACCCATTATGTAACTCAATGCTGCCGACTTAATATTCTCTTTGAAAGGGTTGTTTTAAATAACCTACCAGGCCATGTGGAAGGTTGAGGAGAGAAACTGTGATGTTCCCTTCTTCCTGAGAATAAAACTTTTATTCCCTCCCTTGTTGCTCTGGGTACTTGGAAACACAGAGCCAAAATTGAGCCTCAATTATGGCAGCTAAAAGGAATAACCAGTTAAGGCCCTAATTATATATTTCAAGTTAGTAATTTTATTATTACTGGAGAAAGATGTGGCAGTCTGTTCCCATAAAGATTATAGCCTTGGAAACCCTATGGGCAGCTCTACTGTGTCCTATAGGGTTGCTATGAGTCCGAAGCAACTCGACAGCAATAGGTATGGATAATTTTATTATTATGTGTTTTATCGTAAACCATCAGATCTTTTTTGAATGAGTGAAGTGTGATGGATCGCTTTTGTGTGGCATTTTTTGCCATGGTCTTGTAACTCCCACCCAGGTGATTGGGCAGGACTGTGTGACAGGGTAATTGTGGCCCACCAAGGGGATTAGTCAGTTTTGCCATCCTGTTGGGCTTGAAATGTGTCACCCCAGAGGTGGGAAAGAAAAGACTCCACCACCTCCTAGGCAGGAAAGACCAGCAGAAGATGGCACAGTGGGCTTCCCAGTTCACACAGCAAGAAAGCTGAGTGCCTTTGGGCAGAAACTGAGGGCCAGGGAGAAGTCTATGCCTGATCCATGAATTTGGGACTTGCCGGCATCCACAACCACGTGAGCCATTTCCTTTATATGGTTTGTGAGTTCGTGAGATGTTGCAGTGAATTAGAGAACCCAAAGACAGGAGGGAGAGTACTGAGGGGAGAGGGAGTAGTTGATGTTAGAGATGATGGAGTGGTACAGCAATTTGGACATTTTGGACATCTTTAACCTCCGCCTCATAGGAACCAGCTTTGTGCTGATCTTTGTAAAAGAAACTATTCATTTAGTTGGTGTCAGAATTGTGGGTTTTGCTGCAACGGTCCAACTGGAATATGTAGTTTTGGAAAAAGGGGATAAACAGGAGAATGAGAAACCTTTGGTTTCTGGATGGGATTAAAACAAAACAAAACAAAACAAAAAACCCATGGATTAAAGCAGCTGTTATGTTGCAATCAGTTACCAAAGCAAAAGCTATTCATCGGATTTAGGAAGGGTGGATCTAACTCCTGAGGAATTGGCTAATTGGATGCCTATGGAAACACAGAGTGATAAGGAAAGGGCCAGATATAACATTCCTTGGTTTCTGTTATCCGCAGTAGCTGCAATGGCAGGGAAAAAAACGTAGGGGCTGATTTTAGCACCGAATCAAGCCCAAATCCAGTCCAGTCAGAGCTACAGTCGCTAGTCTCAGGGTCAACCTGGGAAGGAAAAATCAGGTCAGAACAACAGAAGTTCCTCTATGACCTTTGGCCAGCAAGAAGGTAGTCTGGGAGAGAAACGGCAAAATTAAGAAACTAGAAACCAGGGGGTATAGTGTAAAGCAGTTGCTTCGATTTGTAAATTGGTATCGTCAGCTTCCCGAGGAACCGTTACTAAAATGGATTGTGAGAGTGACTCATTTAGGGGCAGTGTCGTTAGTTTTGAATGCCGCAGAATGGTAAGAGTACGTTTGGGTTGATGCAACTCACTATGGAACAGTCACGAATGATGATACATGATCCATTTACACAGCAGGTTAACCCAGACAGGATGGCCAGCCTGGTAGACTGGATAAAATTTGCAGTGAGGTTTGTTTACCCTAGGAAGGGAAACTTCTGCTCTCCTTATCTAAATACCTAATAGAACACTCCAGAGGAAGCAGCTGATGTGCTGCTTATGTAAGCCATGCTGGAACGGCTTTATGTTGACCACACTATTCATCCAATGAGTATGCCCCTTTCACAGGTCATGGTAGACATGGTAATCAAGGGAGCCCCTTCTACATGGGCACCCCATGTAACCTTACTACTGTGAAACAAAGCAACAATCCGAGCAGTCTCATTGGATCTGTTGGCACACCTCTACCACATGGGTCTTACAATAAACATAAGGGTGATTCATAGCAGAATGGGAAGAGGCAATGGGAAAAAACTTAAACCCCAGCAGGACAGAGAGTTTTAGATGGTTACTAAGAAATAGGATGAATATAGCAGACATTGATGGAGTTGAGACAAAGGTTCTAAGGCAGCACTACAGGAGGCTGGGTGAACCAACAGAAATTCTTGCTGGTCTCCCAGAGCTAAAGAGGCCTGAACAAATCCATTCTAGTCACCCCAGCCAGGAAGTTTTTAATGACGGGAATTCCCACCTGGGACCATTTGAAGCAGAGGCTTGGCTATTTGATCAAGGTAAGGATTGATAAGGGGGCCAGGGTCTACTGGTACCATGAAGTCAGAGGCCCAAGGCCATACACGTATGAATGGGAAGATAGTTAAGGTGTGGAGAAGAGAAGATGCAACTGGAATGTTTTAAAAAGGGTTATGTGTTTAGGATTATGTGTTTATCTTAATGTACTATGGATATTGAATCTTTCTCCTACCTAGTGTTGTAAATGTATGGTAGAAATGAATATTGGGTATTATAGACTACAGAAAGTGTGTAACCTTACCTTCAGCCAATACTTGATTGATATACTAAAAGCGGAGCTAGGATTTGCCTGAAGGAAACAAAGGTTTTTGAATGTACTAGCCCTGTGTAAAGAGTAGGGGCCTTAGGTCAAAAACCTGAGCCCTACCCAGATTTGCATTTGAAAAGACATACCGAACCACTAAAAACAGCTGAGAAAATGGAAGAGTTGCATTTGAAGGAAAAACTTAAGAAAAAAGTAGCTGTTTTGCTTTTTGAATTTTAAGCAAGTGGTTTGCTGTTGGATGCATCAAGGCAGGAAAAGTCAGTGCCCATCGGAAGGAACCCCCTTCCAGGACTGGAAGTTAAAGGGAGCTGTCGAGCAGACAGGTTGGTCTGCTTGCTTGTGGTGACCTCCTCGGTCCACTAATGAAAGTGGGGGAAGTGCTGCAATGAAGAGATGGGCTGAGTTTGGACATGTTCCACTGGCACCCATTGACCAGCCCACGGGGGATGGGGATGAGAGAGTGAGAGGAAGAGTTGGCTGGTCAGAAGTAAAGTGAGTCGTGTGTGGACTTCTAAATTTATGGGTGGAACTCACTGACCTAGACCAAGGGGACTAGGGATGAGAGTGTGAAGGGGCTGTCTGAAGTGCCAGGAGGTGTGCGTGAACTCTCAAGCCTGAGGCTGCTACCCATTGTGACTGAGCTTGGATGGGTAGGGATGAGCTGACCAGAACCCAGCCTAATGAAGAGAAAGATGTTTGACACCATGAGCTGGTGTAGATTGCTGCAATTTGATGGCTTGCTCTGGACTAGACTTTGCTTATGGATGCAGATGCTCCAAGTTCCAACTGGGACAGAAGATTCTTCAAGACCAAAGAACATGCTTGTCTCCTCAGTACTGGTTTGATAGGGACAAGCAATTTAAACATTGGCTATCTAAAACAGAGGGAGATAAAGGCCTGAAGTGGCTGGCTTACATGCTTTCGTGAGTGTGCTTACATTAAACGAGGGGGACAAGGGAGGATCCCCATTGGAATAGATTCTCTTTTCCTGATGGGTCTGGGGAAGAGAGGGTGGGGGAAGATGTTGATAGCATTATATGATTCATTTGTGAGTGCTGATTGTTAACAGGGTTAATTGTGATTGTAAAAACCTGCAATTGTGGAAGATCTAAGTGTGAAAGCGTGGATTAACGGGAGGCACTGCTGCACTGCTGGACTCAAGTACAGTGGCCAAACCTAAAGTCCCTTAAAGGTTTTGCTATGCTGATACCTCGTGAGGTTCTGAACAAGGCAATAATCTCTCAGTTAAATTTTATCAGAGGCCAGAAACAGTGAATCTTTTGGAGAACCTGACCCAATCAGATGCAGACTTGCAGCAGACCTGAATGGCTGGTATCTGAGTAACCTCATTCTTAGGACTCTTTGCCCTGCTGCAGGACTAATTGTTAATCACTGCTTTGGACTGGAAAAATGATTGGTAGGAGGAAGTTACTCTCCAAATATGAAAGAACTATGGCTAGAAAAGCCAGGGGGTGGCCTGCAGTGTGATGGATCACTTTTGTGTGGCCTTTCTCGCCGTAGTCTTGTAACTCCCACCCAGGTGATTGAGAAGGACTGTGTGATAGGGTAATTGTGGCCCTCCGAGGGGATTGGTCAGTTTTGCCATTCGCTAGGCTTGAAATGAGCCATCCCAGAGGCAGGAAAGAGAAGAGCCCACCACCACCAAGGCAGGAGAAACGGGCAGGAAAGACCAGCAGGAGACGGTGCAGTGGGTTTCCTGGCGCAGTGGGTTTCCTGGCGCATTGGGTTTCCCACCCCAGAGAGCGAGAAAGCTGAGTGCCTTTGGGCAGAGACTGAGGGCCAGGGAGAAGCCTATACCTGACCCATGAATTTGGGACTTGCCAGCCTCCACAACCCCGTGAGCCACTTCCTTTGCATGGTTCGTGAGTTCTGTGAGACGTTGGAGTGAATTAGGGAACCCAAAGACGGGAGGGAGAGTACTGAGGGGAGAGGGAGTAGTTGATGTTGGAGATGATGGAGTGGTACAGCAGCTTAGAAAAGTTGGACATTTGGGACATCTTTGACTTCCACCTGATAGGAAATAGCTTTGTGCTGACCCTTATAAAAAATTATTATTTAATTAAGTTTGGTATAAGTCCAAAAACTAAACTATTTCTGTTCCAGAGTTTAATCAGCTTAGTATGGGGTCAAGTCAAATGGAATTAGTCTAGATACAAGGATCAGCAAACATTTTCTATAAAAGAGTTAACAGTAAATATTTTAGGCTTTGAAGGCCATAGAGTCTCTGTTCCAACTACTCAACTCTGGCACTGTAGTGTAGAATAAAATCAGCCTTAGACAGTACAGAAGGAAATGAGTCTGGCTGTGTTCCAATAAATATTTATAAAAAGAGACAGTGGGCCACATTTGGTCCATGGGCCATAAGTTGCTGACCCTTGACAAGAAAATTGGTATGATCTTTCAGTTTTTGTATTGCTTCAAAAACATTAAATGTAAAACCCCCAAGTTGCAAAAACAAGAGCAATTGGAAAACACAAGAGTGACTCCAACTCTGTAGCTTTAACAGCAGGTTGGCATTTGTTTTTCACATGGACTACAATACACATAATTTGAAAGTGCAACTAGAAGTTGACATAAAATTGCTAAACATGCACTATTATTCAAGTATACATAAATAATTTTGATCCAATGGTAAAATCGACTGAGTCAGAGTCTCTTGGACCCCATACTACTTGTACTTACACCACGGACGTAGGTTAAAAACTTTTGGAAAACATCTGCTCTCTTGTAGGCCACTATACTATTCGTGTACTAAAGCACTGATTTACTGAATAGTACCTAGATGATAGGAAAGAGAACTGGATGGTGCTTCTAACATTCCCTTTAGAGAATTACGTGTTATAAAAACACAGAGACATACAGTATATTTTTACAAAGCAAGGGACTGGAAGACCATAAAAGTATATGTTTTACATTATGCAAAATTTTGTAGAGCTAAATCTGTAAAGAAAATTGTCCTCCTACTGTTCTCAAAATTAAAGATGAAATGTTTGCTGTAAATACCTAGACAGTTAAATCTTAAGTAGCACAATGGCATAATAGTAAGTAAATTTTTGCATTGTTTTGTTCCCAAAATTCTAATGATTGCTACTCCTCGAACCAATAATACAGCCCCTTAGGACAGTGTTTCCTACCATGAGCTGCACATCTGAGTTACCTGTGTTTGCTTTTATCATATATAATTCTGGACCCACTCCCAGACTACCTGAATTAGCTAAAATGTTAGCTAGGCATTACTCTGTCTATCCCCAGAACTTTGATGAGGTGGACAAAGTCATTAGATCTCATGACTTACTACTGTGAAGTAAATAGTATTACTGCTGTTTAACAGACAGAGAACTAGGACCCAGAGAACTTAACGTGCTTAAGGTCATATATCCATAGTCCAATAATCCTTCCTGGTAGAAACCATCTGTCACGTGACTGGAAAGGAATTAGCCAGGAAAACGCATAATGCTCATATTCTGATTAAGAACCCAAGACTGACTACTTTTCCTTTCAGTAATTGTTTACTAAGTAAGTAGTGGAGGGCTGTTGGTACAGTGGTTAAAAGCTTGGCTGCTAACCAAAAGGTCAGTGGTTTGAATCCACCAGCGGCTCCTTGGAAACTCTATGGGACAGTTCTAATCTGTCCTGTGGAGTCGCTATGAGTCGGAATCAACTTGACGGCAATGGGTTTGGTTTGTTTGGTTTAAGTAAGTAGTAGGTAAACTAAGTAAAATATAAAGCCCGTTACTTTCATATATTCTCTACAATGCTGTATCTTATGAAAAGAGAGAAAACAATCAGTCTCAAAAAATACTATGTTAGGCAAACGTCGTATTACCAAGGTTACTCTGCCAGTATAGATTTATATTTAATTGTGGAATTTTGCCTGTCGGGCCTATAATCCTTACATTTTTCTCATTTTTTGATCCTTTTCTGACCTCAAAAGGTTTTAAAAAAAAATGGTCCCAGACTGGAAAGAGGCAGCCTGTGCCTCAGATGATGGCACAGGAGGAGGTCAGCAGAAGTGACTGGGGTCACGTCAAGAGAGAAGAGGGAAGCAGGTGGAATGGACAGGTAAAATAGTGAAAATTTGCTTTATATTTATTTTCCTATGTCCAAGGAAATATTTTATAACTATGTCAACTCTACACCTGGGTACTAATTAACATTTGTGGGAGTATCTATTGTGTTTTTAATGTGATATTTTCAAATTTCAATTCAGTAAATAGCAGAGAGTGCAATAGTAAAGTGAAAGATAGGTGGGGTAGGGTCTCCAGGTCATTCCAAATTGTTTTCACTTCCTCCAAGCTACTCAACTTGGGGACATTAAATTTGAATGTGCCATGTAACTTCATATTATTTACTGATGTATACCATAGTAAAATAACCATTAGATCAATATGTGAAACTAAAGCAAAATGGATTATGGTGTGATGGATTGCTTTTGTGTGGCCTTTCTGGCCGTAGTCTTGTAACTTCCACCCAAGTGATTGGGTGGGACTGTGCAAATAGGGTAACTGTGGCCCACCAAGGGGATTGGTCAGTTTTGCCATCCTGCTGGGCTTGAAATGAGCCATCGCAGAGGCAGGAAAGTGAGAGTCGCACCACCATCAAGGAAGGAGAGCCAAGAGCAGCGTGTATCCTTTGGACCCAAGATCCCTACACTGAGAAGCTCCTGGAAACAGGAGCCTGAGAGAGAGAGGTGTAACACGCTAAAGACAGTGAGATGTGGTGGCAGAGAAATGGCAGCAGCAGAGACCAGACCAGCAGCAGACAGAGCAGTGGGCTTCATGGCCTACAGAGAAAGAAAGCTGACTGCCTTTGGAGCGAGGCTTACTTGTGGAGTGGGGTGCCTCTGAGCACTTATCGGCAGAGCTAAAACAGCTATGTAACACTTGCCTGAGCAGGGCAGAGGCTGAAGGGCGAGAGAGAGGCGTGCACAGCTGAAAAGAGGCTGTCCTGGTGGAAGAACATCCTGAGTGTTCCTGAGCCTGAATTGTAACCTGTTACTTCCCTAATAAACCCCATAATCATCAGTCTGGTTTGTGAGTTCTCTGTGGCCATTGCAATGAATTATCAAACCCAGGAGAGAAGTAGAAAGTGCCGTGGGAGGGATGGTTAGTGTCAGAATTGGTAAAGATGGTGGAGAGAGGAGGCATGTCTGACCTCTGCCTTATAGGAATCAGCCTTGGGCTGTTGATCTTGATTCTCCTTCCCCCTTGTGAAGCTAAAGGAGGTCAGACTCCACCCCTGTGCTGTTTTTACATGGATTGTATATGTTAAATGATCAAGAAAAAGTTAGATTACAGTCACAGAACTTATTTATATCAGGTATTCAATGCGCATTATTCTCACACTGAAATCTACAAAATCAAATGAAAAACCAAAAATCAATTTTCCATACTCACGAAATTGTGAAATTGCTACCCTTTCTTGAGGCATATCCAGGAACAATATACAGAGTAAAAGAATGCTAAGAACGACTCAGGAAGTGGATGTTTTCAAAGCAGTGATAATGTGGAAAAAGGGAGCCAACTCAGCATTTACATTGACAAATTGTGGTGACACCATGTAGTTATCCCATGCACTGGGCCCAGCCGCATCTTTGGCTGCCAGATTCTATTGCCTTCAGGCTGTCTTTGCACTCCCTTGGTATCTGGGAGCTGCAAAGTAATCCTCCTTTTTCTTATAAAATTGCTGAGAGGACACCAAGGAAGAAAGGAGATACATTCTGTTTTGCAACTGTAGAAAATTAAAAATTGAAATTGACATCAAATTTTAGTTGAAATGCACAGAATCCATGTTGCGCCCATAGAAAGTTAGTAGCAACACCAAGGGGAGGAGTAAGCGGAGGGGCATACAAATTTAACTACAATGTAACTGAAATTCAATGTCAATTCCAATTTTCAATTTTCTCCATTTACAAGACAGAACATATCTCCCCTCTTTGTTTGTTCTTGCATAGTTTTATAAGAAAAAGGAACATTACTCTGGGAGCCCTGGTGGTGCAGTTACTTATTTTTACTCAAATAACACACGCCTTCTACACTTGTTTGCCCAACCACTCCCTCCTCCTGCGAGATATTTTTGTAAGCACTGCTATGCCAATTTTCTTTTTTTTAAGTGGCACTTACAAAAATACCTCACAGGGGGAGGGAGCGGTTGGCAACCAAATGTAGAAGGTGCACGTTATTTGCATAAAAATACAGTAAGTGCTCTGCTGGAGGTTCAAGTCCACCCAGAGGCGCCTTTTTCAGAAGAAAGGCCAGGTGATCTACTTCTGAAAAATCAATCATTGAAATCCCTATGGAGCACAAGTCTACTCTGCACACATGGGTTCACCATGCTTCAGAGTTGACTCGATGGCAACTGGTAATCCAGGGCAATTAAGGGGCTACAGGGCAGATTAAGTGCGGTCATGATACAAAGCATAGTATGGTATCTGTCACATGGATTTTTGCTCAGGAAATGTTAGCTGTTATTGTTACTGTCCTTTTTGACCCTTATCATCTCCTCAACTTCCAAGTATCTAGTTTGAAAACTTGTCTCTTATTTTTCTCTTCAAATGATAGAAATAAAAGTACTTGACTAGTAATGGAGTCAATGATAAATATCCATACCTCTTTCACATTTAGAGCCAATCTGAATCACATTTAAGTTGGCTTCTCGAAACAATTTCCAGCACATTCTACTTGCAGTCAGATGAAGTGGCAATTTTCTTAAAATATGGAGCAGTTTCGTGCTGGGCAGAATATGTATTCAAGATCATAAACATAGCATTTAAACATGAGCTATACAACTGAAAAATTCCACAAAAAATATAAACAAAATGATTTTGGGAATAAAAATACATAACTAAAAAAAAATAAAGGGGAAGAAGAAAAGGAGCTAAGTTTTCTATGATGCAAGAAAGTGATCATTGGTAAAAATTTCTTTTTGTGAATTTCTTTAGAGGAAGACAGTAGCACATTCCAGAAATTGTTTAACATTATATATCAAGCAACTTTGGTTATTACTTATTATTCTGACCTTGTTCTAGCAGCCCCAGCCCAAGGTCAGCATCCAGCCTTTCTTCGATGATGGCAACAGTATAGCGATGTTGAGTGAGAATGTGCTGGAGGAGTGTAAGCTCTGTTTTGCTGTAGGAAGGAGGCCTGTAGAGTATGGCCCTTCTGCCATGGCTGCCAAAGTGTGTGTCAATTGATTCTTCAACCTAAGAAAAGAGAGAAGGCATAAACATTCAAGAGGAAAAAGTTCATTTCCCTTGAAGGACATCATTAATGCAAATCAAAGATCATTCCAAATGATATTCTTTATGTTTTTCTCTAGAAATGAAAGACAGATCCTCTGAGGGGCTGACAATGACAAAAAACCAAAATCAATTGCTGTTGGATCGATTCTGACTCATAGCGATCCTATAGGACAGAGTAGAACTGCCCCACAGTGTTTCCAAGGAGCAGCTGGTAGATTCCAACTGCCAACCCTTTGTTAGCAGCCAATCTCTTAAACACTGAGCCACCAGGGCTCCAACAATGACAAGACAGCCTCATATGTGAGAACTGAAGGTGAACTATAATTTTTCTCACTATTACAGAAAGATGAAACTTTTAGGCCATTAAAATAGAGAGAACCTAGAAGAATATTGCCGCATAGGAGTAGCTCAATTCTAGCTGAAAATATAAATAATTAGCAGTGCCTGACATCTCAATTATGTTTTTATAAAGTCTTTCTACCTGCATTATCTTATAACAGCTCTTTGAGGTATAAACATGGTATAGGATATAAACTTAAGGAGGATGGGTGTCATGCCACAGGACATGATCAGGAAGGGTAGGGCAGAGAAGCAACCTCACAGCTCTTTGGAGATGCACGACAGGATGGCTGCTTCTCTCACTTACGATATAAGAGAATGTGAATGCATCCCAGTGGGGCAGGATGGCCTTCAAGTGTGAGGAGAGAAGAGTTATTTAAGTATAATAATTTTAGGTTATTTCCTCAATAATTTATTGTTCCCCCAAATAAATATACCTCTCTCTCATAATGATTCTTAAAATTCCATTAATATTGGGAACATATTTGAATCTAAAGAATGCTGAAATTTAAATTCATTTTAAGGTTTAATGGCAGATACTAGGTGCTTGTCTGAAAACTTGAGATTAAACATAGGTAAAGTGAAGATGTTTTTGATTACTGGAAAGAGCAATGAGGTTGGATGAGGTTAGGGCAAAAGAGGGAGTGGCCAAAGAGGAGGAGGTAGCAAAGGAGATAGATGAGGACAATAAGGAGGAAGAAGTAAAAGATAAAATTGAGGATATAAATTTCTTTTAGTGGCAACTCTGAATCAAACTATCCATGTTATGAATCTAAAATACAATATGTACCTGTCTTTCCACTACTTTAATTTCTTCATAGATTCTCATTGCCAGTAGGCTCGATTCCATGTCTTTATCAAGGAAAACAATGCCATTCAAAACTTAGACCTTTTGGTCACAGACACATCCAAACTCCCTGAGGGGTCAAATTTTACTGGGCTGAAGGCTGTGGGGACATGGTCTCGGGGAACATCTAGCTCAACTGGCATAACACAGTTTATAAAGAAAATGTTCTACATTCTACTTTGGTGAGTAGCGTTTGGGTTCTTAAAAGCTTGTGAGCAGCCATATAAGATACTCCACTGTTCTCACCCTGTTGGGAGCAAGGGGAAAATAAAATTAAAAAAAAAAAACAACTTAGACCTTTTTCTCCTCCTTACAGTATTAATCATTTCCATTCCTGACCCCACTCTGCTCCTTCCTGTTCCTGTGCCTTCTGCCTACCATTCCTTCCTCTCTCCATTCAGTCATCTATCAAACTCTAAATTATCCTTCAATATTCAAACATTATTCTTTTGGAAAGTTTTAATTAAAATACAAACTTCCAGAGGCAGAGCCAACATGGCACTATGGACAGAAGCACCACGCCATCCCTTCACAGCAAAGACCCAAAAAACTAAGTAAAAAACAGGGACAAACTTCAATCCTGGAACCCTAAGTGTCAAATGAAGAGATAAAAAACTCAGCCAACCATCGAATGGAATAAGAAACTGACAGAGAACAGAGAGCAAGGTGAGATATGAGCAGAGGTCTCCTATCAGCTAAGGTAGCATGGATTCACCATCTTGGACTCCTGTTGGAGATCGGTGGACAGGGAGTACAGAAAAACAGCTTCATGGAGCTCCCAGCAGGAGACAGGGCACAGGGTAACCAGTGATGTATGCTTTCCCAGACCCCACATTTCTTCCCTCTGCTAGGCCTCTGCTGCTTCCTAACTGGCTGTGGTTGCTATGCCAGCCGGGAGGCGCCAGCTCCGTGCTGCTTGGATTCACCCACTCATACCGGCTGGCTCTTTCAGTGTCATTTCTTTGTTGCTGGTGTTGCTTTTTTCGGCTCCTTTTGGTTTCTTCCCTGCCTCTCACCTCCTCCCCCTCCTTTCTCTTGAACACCTGGCTCGATGTGCCATCCTTACTTCTTCTCGACAGGCTGTGAAGCACTGCTCGGCTGGGGAACTGCTTCCCCAGTCTGCACTGTCACGCTGGTGGGATCCTCAAGGCCTTTTTGTTTATTTGTTTGTTTTCTTTTTATTTTCTTGTCTTGGGAGCCCCTTCCAGCTGGGCTGTACTGTGAGGCTTGGGAGCCACTTCTCCGGTCTGTGCAGCCACAACACTGGGCTCCCTGGGAGCATTTCTTCTTTTTCTTTTTTCCTTTTTGTTCTTCTTCATTACTCAGTTTCTCATCTCTCTATACTTACCTTATTTTCCTGTCTCCTGAACACCTGGTGCACTCTGTGCCATCTCTGCCCCTTCTAGCCAGGCTGTACTTTGCAGCTTGGGAGCCACTTCCCCAGTCTGTGCAGCCATGCCAGTGAGATCTCTGGAAGCCTTTCTTTCTCATCTTTCCTTTTTGTTTTTTTAAAAACTTTTACGTATTTATTTTTTCTTTTCCTTTTTTTCTTTTTGTTTTTATTCATTTCTCAGTTTCTCATCTCTCTCTGCTTTCCTTCCCTTCCTATCTCGTGACTATCTGGTGCTGTGTGCCATCTCTGACCCTTCTAGATGGGCTGGGCCCAGAGGCCTGGGAGCCACTTTCCCAGTCACCAGTAGGATCCCTGGGGCCATTTGTTTTTTTTAATTTTTATCAATTAATTTATTTCTCTTTTTCTTGTTTCCTTTTTTTTTTTTTCTCCATTTCTTGGTTTCTTGTCTCTCCACTCCAACAGCAAGCTCCCTCAGCACTTTTTTTTGTTTGTTTTGTTTTGTTTGGCTCCTGTTTCTCTCTTCTCTCTCTCTTCTTTCCCATACAAATCTTAGCTCCACACATCACAACCTTCCCCCTCCTTCCTGCCTACCTGCACCATATGCTGAACATCACACCCCTGAGCAGCACAAGCATGAGCTACTGGAAGCTGCCCTGCACTCACCCCTGGCCCGCCCTGTTGGCCCCAGTACTTGCCACAAACAACCTATACCAGGCCTTCCCCTTCAGCTGGACCTGGCCTGCTGCACCATAGCTGAGCGACTGGCCCTGTCCATTGGACAAGAAGGTAAAAATTATTGTGCCCACAGACGAGCAAACAACAAAGAACGCACAGCCCACCTCCTCTGACATAACCAAATAAAACAAAAAAGCAGGATGAAACAAACAAATCTACAATCAATAAATGAAGAAAATAACTACTGAATATCCCGAAGACTGCAGACAATATCAAAACATAAAAAAAAAGCAGGACAGGATGGTTACAGTAGGTGTCCAAAATAAAACAACAGATGACATTCCAGGAGAAGAAAAGGCACTACAACTACCTGATAGGGAATTCAAATCTCTCATATTCAGAGCTATCCAAGAGTTGACGAAAAAAGCAGACAAAAGTGAGGAAAAAATAGACAAATTCATGGAAAATACAGATAAAAAAATGGAAGAATTCAGGAAAATAATACAGGAACAAAATGCCAAAATAAATTCACAACTAGAAATCATACAAAAACAATAATGAGAAATCCAAGAAGGGCACTATATAATGATTAAAGAGATGATCCATCGTGAAGACATAATTGTAATATATATCTACACACCAATGACAGGGCTCAAAAATAAATAAAACAAACTCTAACAACACTGAAAAGAGAAACTGACAGTTCCACAATAATAGTAGGACACTTCAACACACAACTCTTGGTAAAGGACAGAACATCTAGAAAGAAAGTCAGCAAAGATACAGAAGATCTAAAGGGCACAGTCAGCCAATTTGACCTCATAGACATATATACAGCACTCCACCCAACAGCTGCAAAGTACACATTCTTTTCCACTGCACATGGAATGTTCTCCAGAATAGACTATATCTTAGGCTACAGAGCAACCCTCGACAAAATCCAAAACATTGAGAAAAAACAAAGTTATCTTCTTTAACCAAAATGCCATCAAAGTAGAAATTAACAACAGGAAGTGCAAGGAAAAAAAATCAATTACATGGAAACTGAATAACACCCTGCTTAAAAGCCACTGGGTAATAGAAGAAATCAGAGATGGAATCAAAAAATTCCTAGAATCAAACAAGAATGAAAACATATCATACCAAAACCTCTGGGACACAGCAAAGCAGACCTCAGAGGTCTATTTATGGCAATAGAGGCACACATCAAAAAAGAAGGGACAAAATCAAGACATTAGCTACACAACTCAAACAGAAAGAGAACAGCAAAGGAAGCACATAGCCCCTAGAGGAAAGGAAATAATAAGGATCAGAGCAGAAATAAATGAAATAGAGAACAGAAAAACAATAGAAAGAATCAACAAAACCAACAGTTGGTTCTTTGAAAGGATTAACAAAATTGACAAACCACTGGCCAAACTGACAAAAACAGGAGAGGATGAAAATAACCCAAATAAGAAATGAAATGGCGGATGTTACAACAGACCCAGCTGAAATAAAAAAAAGATCATAACAGAGTATTACAAAATACTATACTCCAACAAATTTGAAAACCTGGAGGAAATAAACAAATTTTTAGAAATACATTACTTACTCAAACTAACACAAAATGATGTTGAAAATTTGAACAACCCAAAACAAGAGACGAGATTGAAAAGGTAATAATAAAAACTCCCAACAAAAAAAACCCCTGGCCCAGATGGCTTCACTGGAGAATTCTACCAAACATTCAGAAAAGAGCTTACACTTTTACTACTCAAATTATTTCAGAACACAGAAAAGGAAGGGATATTTGTGAATTCATTCTAAGACGCCAGCATAACCCTGATACCAGAACCTGATAAATACACCACAAAAAAGATTACAGACCAGTATCTCTCATGAATATAGATGCAAAAATTCTCAACAAAATTCTAGCCAATAGAATTCAGCATTATGTCAAAAAAAATAATACACCATGACCAAGTAGGATTCATACCAGGTATGCAAGGATGGCTCAACATTAGAAAATCAATCAACGTAATCCACCACATAAATAAAGGGAAAGAAAAGAATCAAATGATCATCTCAATCGATGCAGAAAAGGCATTTGACAAAGTCCAATACCCATTCCTGATAAAAACTCTCAATAAAATAGGTATAGAAGGGAAAATTCTCAACGTAATAAAGTGTGTCTATACAAAAGGAAGAGCCGATATCATTCTTACAGGAGAGCAGCTGAAAACATTCCTCTTGAGAGGGAAAAGACAAGAATGTCCTTTATCACCATTCCTATTTAACATTGGCCTGGGAGTCCTAGCTAGAGCAGTAAGGCAAGAAAAAGAAATAAAGGGCATCCAAATTGGTAATGAAGAAGTTAAACTGTTTCTATTTGCGGATGATATGATACTCTACATAGAAAAGCCAAAAGACGCCACGAGAAAACTACTGGAACTAATAGGAAGATTCAGCAGAGTAGCAGGATACAAGATAAACATAAAAAAATCAGTTGGATTCCTGTACACCAATAAAGAGAATGATGAAAAGGAAATCAGGAAAACAATACCGTTTATTATAGCCCCTAAAAAAAAAAATACTTAGGAATAAATCTAACCAGGGATGTAAAAGACCTATACAAAGAAAACTACAAAACACTCCTGCAAGAAACAAAAAGAGATCTACATAAATGGAAAAATATAACACGCTCATGGATAGGTAGACTCAACATTGTGAAAATGACAATTCTACCCAAAGCAATTTACAAATACACTGCAATCCCGATCCAAATACCACCAACATTCTCTCAAGAGATGGAAAAACTAATCATTAACTTTATACGGAAAGGGAATAAGCCCCAGATAAGTAAAGCCCCAGATAAGTAAAGAATAAAGTAGGAGGAGTCACACTACCTAACCTCAGAACCTACTATACAGCTATGGTAGTCAAAACAGCCTGCTACTGGCACATCAACAGATACACTGACCAATGCAACAGAACTGCGAACCCAGATGTAAATCCATCCACCTATGGTCACCTGATCTTCGACAAGGGCACAAAGTCCATCAAATGGGGAACAGAGAGTCTTTTTTAACAAATGGTGCTGGCAAAACTGGATATCCATCTGCAAAGAAATGAAACAGGACCCATACCTCACGCCGTATACAAAACTAATTCAAAATGGATCAAAGACCTGAATATAAAGCCTAAAACTAGAAAGTTCATAGAAGAAAAAATACGACCAACATTACAGGCCTTAATACATGGCATTAACAGGATACAAATCATAACCATCAACACACAAACCCCAAAAGATAAGCTAGATAACTGGGATCTTCTAAAAACAAACACCTATGCTCTTCAAAAGACTTCACCAAAAGAGTAAAAAGAGAACCTACAGACTGGGAAAAAAATTTTAGACAGTACAAATCAGACAAAGGTCTAATCTCCCTAATCTACAAGAAAATCCAACACCTCTACAACAAAAAGACAAATAGTCCTATTAAAAAATGGGCAAAGGAAATGAACAGACACTTCACCAAAGAAGACATTAAAGTGGCTAACAGATACATAAGGAAATGTCCAGGATCACTAGCCATTAGAGAAATGCAAATCAAAACCACAATGAGATACCATCTCACCCCAACACTACTGGCATGTATCAAAAAAACAGAAAATAAAAAATGCTGGAGAGGGTGTGGGGAGATCGGAAATCTTCTGTACTGCTGGTGGAATGCAAAATGATACAACCATTTTGGAAAACGATATGGCACTTCCTTAGAAAGCTAGAAATAGACATACCATTTGATCCAGCAATCCCACTCCTAGGAATATATCCTAGAGAAGTAAGAATCATCATGCAAATAGACATATGCACACCCATGTTCATGGCAGCATTGTTCACAATAGCAAAAAGATGGAAACAATGCAGATGCCCATCAACAGATGAATGGATAAACAAACTATAGTACATACACACAACGGAGTACTATGCAATGATAAAGAACAATGATGAATCTGTGAAGCATCTCATAACATGGATGAAACTGGAGGACATTATGCTGAGTGAAATAAGTCAACCACAAAAGCACAAATATTGTATGGACCACTACTACAAAAACTGATGAAAAAGTTTACACACAAAAAGGAACAATCTTTGATGGTTATGAGGGAGGGGAGTGGTGGGGATGGAAAAACAGTAAATAGACAATAGATAAGTGGTAACTTTGGTGAAGAGTAAGACAGCAGACAATACTGGAGAAGCCAGCACAACTTGAACAAGGCAAGGTCATGGATGCTCCATAGACACATCCAAACTCCTTGAGGGATCATATTGCTGGGCTGAGGGTTGTGGAGACCATGGTCTCATAGAACATCTAGCTCAATTGGCATAATATAGTTTATAAAGAAAATGTTCTACATTCTACTTTGGTGAGTAGCGTCTGGGGTCTGAAAGGCCTGTGAGCAGCCATTTAAGATACTCCACTGGTCTCACCCCTTCGGGAGCAAGGGACAATGAAGAAATCTAATGATATAAGGGAAAGATTAGTCCAAAGGACTAATCGACCACAATTACCACAGCCTTCACCAAACTGTGTCCAGTACAACTAGATGATGCCTGGCTCCCACCACTGTCTGCTCTGACAGGGATCACAGTAGAGGGTCCCGGACAGAGCCAGGAAAAAAATGTAGACCAAAATTCTAACTCCCAAAAAGACCAGACTTACTGGCCTGACAGAGACTGGAGAAACCCCAAGAGTATGGCCCCTGGACACCCTTTTAGCCCAGCAATGAGGTCACTCCTGAGGTTCACCCTTCAGCCAAAGATTAGGCAGGCTAACTGAAGTAAATGAGACTAAAGGGGCACACCATCCCAGGGGCAAGGACTAGAAGGCAGGAGGGGACAGGTAAGCCGGTAATAGGGAAGCCAAGGTCGAGAAGGGAGAATGTTGACCTGTCATGGGGTTGTTAACCAATGTCATAAAACAATATGTGTACTAATTGTTTAATGAGAAGGTAGTTTGTTCTCTAAACCTTCATCTAAAGTACAATTAAAAAAAAGAGAATTAAACAAAAAATACATACTTCTACTAGCACTTATGAAAAGAAATTGTGTCTCTCCCAACTATGAGTTCTTTAGCATCAAGGCCTATACAGGTAGTCCCTGACTTACAACATATTTGAGTTACCACAAACCACACTTATGATCATCTGTTTTCTTTGTACTTCTTGTTAGAATAAGTACTACATATAATGTTGCAGCGTGTAATTTGCTGAGATATCATTCTCAGATGTTCACATGCAGATGTTCAAAGATTGGATTTATAAAGATAGTGATAATAAAAGGCAATAATAATGAAAACTTAAAAAAAAAGAGGTATGTTCTGTAAGTCAGGGACTACCTGTATTGTCTGTATATCCCATGTGAATCACGGTACACAGTGCACAGCATATACTAAAACACGGAGGGATTCAGTAAGTTAATGAACTGTAGTGCTCTATCAAAATCTTTGACAGATACATATGGAGAGGAAAAAAAGATATTTAGATTGAGAGTCCCTTCAGGGCTGGAGCTATCCTACTTTTCACTGCATACATACTGTTGCCATCTGATATGTAACAAATAAAACAATGTGTTGTTTGTTGAGGACACAGACTCTGGAGCCCAACTGCTGGGTTTGATCCCCGACTCCATCAACACTATTTGTGTGACCTTCAGTAATACCTTCCTCCAAATGGTGCTATTGGGGTTAAAGAGTCAACATTTGTAAAGTGTTAAGAACCATGCCTGGTATATACGAAGTACTGTCTGAATATTTTTAAAACAATGGTATATTGTAAAGAGCGATGAGCCAGGAAAACTATTTCTGAGTGTGGGCTCTTCCTGGCACATGCTAACATAGGTGCCTATATATGTGTGATGAATAGAATGGAAAGAAATACACCTACTCCTCACTTATCGACTATATCATTATCCGACATTTCGCATTTACGACAATAGTAAAAAATTGACTGACTATTTTCCACATTAATGATGTATGTCTGGCAATAACAAATGCTGAGGTGCAAGACGAGAGTACTACTGCCTGTGATGGTTAAGGTTATGTGTCAACTTGGCTGGGCCATGATTCTCAGTGGTTTGGCAGTTATGTAATGATGTGGTTTGGCAGCTTTGTAGTTAGGTAGTCATCCTCCCTTTTGTGATCTGATGTGATGGTCCTCCATTTTCACAAAACGCCAATTTTTGCATAACGACCTGGTGTCTGGAAACTAACTAGGTCAATAAGTGAGGAGAACATTAGCTAATCACAACTTCTGCACATGGTACTATGAGAAAACATGAGTGACCAGATATTTTTTCTTGTTAGGTGCATTTTATTAATAATGAAACCATTTAAATGCAAGAATTTAACTGCCGATTGGGACACAATCCCTTAGCAAATGTTAGAATTGTCTGTAAAAATAAACCTATAAGGAGGTGTATGTGAAACTAATTACAGGTTGCACCTTTGGATATAGGGGTTAGAGAGAACTGAGCAGCCCACAGGAGGACAAAGTAAACAAACAGGCATGAAGGTGAAAGGCAAAGACAGGTGCTTCCAAATAAATCAGTGTTTACTCAAGCAAAATGTGCAGTGGCCAGAATTCCCCTCTCACATTAATCTCTTTCGTAATCACAGGATGCTCTTCTCTATTACAGCTGGCTTGAGGTAGCAGTGATGCCACATGAAGGAGAGTGTATTTTAAAACTTTGAGTTATTATCATTTTTAACGATACTACCTTTCTCTCCTCCGCCAGCCAAACCTCTCAAAAAACAAACCCATTGCCATTGAATTGATTCTGACTCATGGCAACCCCATCCCCCAACCAGGATCAGTTTAATCAAGAGTGATGAAACTTCTACCAGTATATCTTATACAAAGCATCTTCTAAATAAAGTGTAACTACCGACCATATTTTGCAATAACCTTTATAACACAGACTGAAATTTTAACTCATGTCTCAGACTACAGAGAATAAATAGGAAATGAACTTGTCAGGAAAATAATGTTGTATTATCCTGTAATACAAACTGCTCTTGTCCTTGTAATATTTGTAACACACTGTATCAGCAGAATGGCCAATACCAAAGGGCCAGAACCATTTTAGCCAGTTTAACAACAGGTGCACACACTGTGTATGTAAAATATAAACTATGCGAACAATTGTGTTAACCACACCAGCATATGCAGGGTTATCAAATGCCAATAGCAGAATTTTTGGAAATCGGAGCCCCGATTACTCCTACAATTTGAAGATATAACTTTAGTTACAAAATTAATTTAACCTGACTACCACTAGAGCAAATCACCTTGAGACTTACAGCCCTGCTGACTAGAATTTAGAAAAAAAATGAGTGTTACTGGATGCTAACACTCTGAACTCCCAGGTCACTTGCCTCTCTCCCTTCTTGAAAGATTCGTCAGAAATCGCCTTGCTAGCCACATAAAAGTTGTTTTTATAACTGAACACTTATTATTTTTATTGAAAGGACTGAAAAATCTGAAATCTTTATACCTTAGATAAAGCAATGGGTAGAATGTTGTAATAAAGTACCTGGAGTGTTAGAGGCAGCAATGCAGAGTAAAAAGAAAGGAGGACTGGGAGTCAAGAAATCTGGATTTGAATTCTGGCTCTGCTACTTGATTGCTTTGCCCACTAGAGAGAGTTATTTAACCTCCCTGTATCAGAATTTTCTCATATGTATAGTTGAAGCAGTCAGCCCTAACTCATGAGATTGTAATGAGCATTTAATGAGTTACTATATATGAAAGTGTCTAACACTGTGCCTTACCAATAAATGATGTACAATATATGTGAGTAAAGTTGAATAATATTATATTTTAACTCTATTTTTATATTAGGAATTCTATAAGCTTTTCTATTAACATAATCTGGTCTCTAATTATCATAAAAAGCAACATTTTTACAATAAACTATATGCTCTCCTATTCCCTGATACATATTTTCCTCTATAGGACTCATCCCTTTAAATGCACATATATAATTTATTATCCTTAATGTCTGTTTCCCACACAACGACATAAGCTAAGTGAAAGAAAATATTTTTATCTGTTTTTCTCACTTTTGTTTCCCCAACCTAAGAACATTATCTGGTACATAAATAGGCACATAATAAATATTACTTGAATGAATGAATGCAACTATCTTTTTCTTCAATATGTAAAAGAGTCTTTGTTATCAATACTACTCTAGGAGATTGGGAATAGAAAATAATGAGTTTGTATTACAAACTTTATTTCAATAGAATTATGAAATTTATTTCGATAAGGGCAAGAATGACAAAATAGAGTTAAATATTTGAGCAAAGAAATGAATTTACAGTAAAAAAAATGAATACAGAGCTAGATACATAAAAGGAGTCTATTTCTCAGTAACTTACACTTTTATACTGCTGAAAAGTCTTCACCAAGATTCACCAAAACCCAAGAAATACAGCTCTCTCAAATATAGTAGGGATGACAAATAAAATTTGTTTTTCCCACGCGACAGAAAAAATTTTGTTTCTGGACTCATTAAAGTAGCCATGTATTTATGATATCTTTTGATATCGAAATACAAATCATATAGTCAACCTAGGATGCGTGTCATATACAACTAAAAGTTAAATTACCGTCCTGGTCCAGATTTTTGGCATTTTAGAAATATTGCAGAGTCTGTCATAGTGAATTATGTTTTAATTTTTCCACTGTAAGAATAAAATAGGTTTTTTTCCATTGGTGAAATGCACACTTATTTTAGAGAATTTAAGAAATAAAATAGATGGAGTTTTCTAGAATGTGTATCATACATATTTTCTTCTTAGAAATCATCTATAATTGCAGAACAGTTTAGAGGCCTCAGGCTTCCTTGCTGTGCAAACACAGACTGCAAAGTATGTTCCCTATCCAAATGGAGCTTAGGACACCCCTGCCTGAATCTCAGAGTCCCTGGGTGGTGCAAATGGTTATTACACACTTGGCTACTAACTGAAAGGTTGAAGGTTCGAGTCCACCCAGAGGTACCTCTAAAGAAAGTCCTGGTGATCTACTTCCAAAAAGACCACAGCTATTGAAAACCCTATGGAGCACATTTATACTCTGACACACATGGGGTCATCATGAGTCAGAGTCGACTCCATGGAAACTGATAGGTTGGAGTTGTGTCTCACAGCTCACTCCAGGGTGGATTCCATTGTGGAATGACCACACATTTCTCAGAACTACTCCATGCCACTGAGTTCTGATTGTACTCCCAAAACATACCTTGGGGCCATCCCAACTCTCAACATCCAATGATAGGGAAGTTTGCTTATCTGTGACTCTATGTAGGTTCTGAGCAAATAATACAGAAACCAAAGCAAAAAGTTGCAATATCAAAAATTTATCCCCAACATAACCTGGAAGAAATGACACCCACTAAAATAGGCATTGCCAAAACGCATCATTTTTTAGGCCTTTACTTATCCCTCAATCTAATTTAGGTTCCTAGTATTTTTCCCAGAGTCGCTGGGTGGTGCAGTTAACCTGCTCAACTGCTAACAGAAGGGCTGGAGGTTTGAGTCCATCCAGAGGCACCTTGGAAGAAAGTCCTGGCAATCTACTTCCAAAAAATCAGAAAAATCTACTCTGACATACATGGGGTTGCTATGAGTATGAGTCAGAGTCAACTCCACGGTAACTGGTAATATTTTTTCCCTTTGACACTTGCAGTGCAATGGGTTTCTCTTAATATATGGCCTTTCTGGCCCTGGGTTTGTAGTTCTGCCAAGATGGTTTGCTAGGCCATAATCCTACAAAGGGAATGGTTAGTCTATTATGTAAGTAGAGTGCATAAAACCATTTTGGGGATTGATTGATAACTATGCAAATCAGGTGATTGTGACCTACTGAGGGAATTGGTTGGTGATCTTGGTGGGTGGAGTAGGCCTATAAAAGGGCCAAACCCACAGAGGTTGAGGGGGACCTCACTACCATTAAGAAGAGCCTGGAGCAGAGCACATCTTTTGGACCTGGGGTCCCTGTCCTGAGAACCTCCTAGACCCAGGAGACAGACAGAGCTGTAATACTAGAGATGGTGTGAAATGGCAGGAACCAGGAGACCAGTGTGAGACAGCTGTGGTGTGCTTCCTGTCCCACAGTAAGCGAGGCAGCTGCAGTGGGCTTGCCAACGCACAGAACAAGAGAGCTGAGCACCTTCAGGCAGGAGGCTTGCTGGCGGAGTGGGGTATCTCTGGGCACTTGCTGACAGAGCTAAAGAGCTATAACACTTGCCAAAGCATGTCAGAGGCCAAGAGCAAGGCCCAGCGACAGACACGACCAACAGTGAAGCCTGGCAGTGGGCATGGCCAAGAGTGAGGCCTGGAGGCAGTAGGCCCAAGGGAGGGGTCTGTCTGCGGGCACAGCCGAGAAGAAATTGAAAGCTGTCTTGGTTGGAAGGTGTCCTGACAGACAAACTGTCTCCTGTCTCCTGAGTTGTATCCTGTTACCTCCAAGTTGATCCCTAATAAACCACATAATCATAAGCACAGTCTGTGAGTTCTGTGTGGCCATTGCAATAAATTATTGAACCCAGCAGAGAAGTAGAGAGTGCCATGGGGAGGGCGGCTGGTGTCAGAAAGGGTGAAAAAGTTGGAGGGAAGGTAAGCCTGACCTCCACTTCACAGGAATCAGTTTTGTGCTGATGGTGCTTTTCCCTCTTCCTGGTGAATTTAGATGGCTTCTGACGCTTCTAGGTTATGGCACTCTTCACAATTTATAATTACATATTATTTGTTTAATGTCTGCCTTTCCCATAATCTGCGTGTTCCATGAAGTTTTGACCCACCTGTTTTGGCTATTTTGTGTATCCAGTGCCTAGCTTACTGCCAGGCTCTAAATAAGAGGGAATGAATGAATGCATAAATTCAAAGTATGAGCCCATTATTTATATATGCATGCCCTTGTTCACTATCAAGTGAATAATTTTATTCACTATCAGGTGAATGGAGCCCTGGTGGTGTAGTGGTTAAGAGGTTGGATGCTAACCAGAAGGTTGGCAGTTCGAATCCACCAGCGCTCCTTGGAAACTCTAAGGGGCAGTTCGACTCTGTCCTATAGGGTGGCTATGAGTTGGAATGGAATTGATGGTAATGAGTTTGGGGTTTTGTATTTTACCAGGTGAATAATTCCACTACAAAATCTCAGTGGAAGCTTCAACATCTGCTTCTCAAGCTATGTAATGCCCAGGACCTCTTCATGCCCAATCACTGTCTCCTCCAATTCATCTCAACCAATCACTCTAGTAGCCACACTGGAGACTTTGTGATCCCCAAAACAGCCTCACCTCTGAAATAATGAGCCATTCCATTCTCTGATTACATTCCTATCTTTCCAACTCATTTGTCCCCAGCACATCAACAACTAATCCTTCCCCCCAGTCCCAACGTTCTCCACACCTCCTTCTCTCCCTTCTCTCTCTGCAGCTCAGATTCCAGTGCAACACTTCAATCACTGTCTACCCAATATATTAAATCCCCTTGCTCCACTGTACTTCCATAACATCCACTGGCCAAAATCTCAAGCATGGAAGAGCCAGGGATAGAGAGGTGAACAAAAGAGACAAGTCTCTGTCCCCATTGAGGAAAGCAAACATCAACAAGTAGTTCTCATAAATTATGATGAGCCAGGTAAATCAGGTAAACTCCATGTGTGGCAGACTAGAACTGTGCTCCACAGGGCTTTCAGTGGATGATTTTTCAGAAATAGATTGCCAGGTCTTTCTTCTGAGGCACTTCTGGGTGGACTCAAACTACCAACCTTTCGGTTAGCAGCCCAGAGATAACTGTTTGCCCCACCCAGGGACTCGTAGAAGAGGAGAGGCAAGCACAAAAGAGGAAAGTGGAAGAGAACTGCAGGACAGACCCAGACCTGGCCACCCCAAGTTAGAAAACAGGAATAATAAAGTCAAGTTGCAAAGTCCACAAGAAACACGCGAAATACTGGTACCTCAGGGAAATGTCATGATTTGTGCTGACCAGAAAAGACTTCCCATCACATCTATAAAACATTAGGCATGCAATCTGAAGTAAGCCCTAAGAATTCCTGGGCCACCTCTGTGTTTAACGACAATGTTCCTCACAGACAACTTCAGAAGCACAAGGTGCCTTTTTAAAAGGGCTGTAGGATATAGAGCTTGTGTAGCCAAAGGGAGGAGAGGAGAGGAGAGCAAGTTGCAAGATGAGGGGGAAAAAAAGCAGCTTGAACAGCTTCTGGGCTCTGAACTGCACCAATGCACAGTTACGCTGGTTCCAGCTTCTATGTGTAGGCGGCTCACTCTTTCCCCAGGCTAAATCTCACATATTATAACATGCATCTTGGAGGCAGGGAGAAATTAAAGCAAAACCAAAAACACAAGAACAGCTATTTTTTGACCTCCTCTCGTCCCTATCTAGAACGTCCTGCTGTGACTTCTTGCCTTCCCAAGCCTTGCTTGGCTGCTGGCTGCCTATCTCCATCACCACCGAAATGCTCCTGTTTCAGCCAACGCAGAGGAACCTATAATATTTCCTTTCTCTGCTGTGCCTCAGTTTTTCTTTTTCCCTTTTCTAGCTGTTTTTAAAGTCGGATTCAAGGCTCCCTTCCTTGAGGCACCGCCACTCGGCACAGCTGTAGGTCATCAGTTTCTTATTTACTCTGGCCTTACAGAGAGTGAAGAGCCAGCTGAGATTACAAAACAAATGGCTGGGAGATGGGGGTCACGAGAGCTTCCTTCAAGATTCCTTTAAGGATAAGACAGAGCTGGAAGTGAAGAGATAGGCTAGAATGTAGTCTGTTGTTTTCTTTTGGCACAAAAGATTTTACTTCCTATTTTGGAGCAAATGAAACACCCCCCCCCCCCCCCGCCGTGTCCGTCTTTTGTCTCCTCTCGTTTCCGCTGCCTCCCTCTTTCTCTCTACTCCCCCCTCCCCTTCCCTAGCCCTCTCCATCTCAGCCTTTGACACAGAATTTAACAGAGGAGGAAGGAGTTATATTCTTCTGTCTTCAAGCCCTGCTCCCGCTTGCTGGTTTTCACGTAAATGTTCTCCTGCTGACCCTTCCAAGTTCCTTCTTGCCCTTTGATTCTTACCACGGTGTCAGCAGTAGTTAAACGACATCCGTAATGAAGAAAATATAGACTGGACAATCCACAATTATGAAATAACCAGCAGAAGACAAGGAGAGACCTTGTTCTATCGACAAATGTTAAAATAATAGCAAGACTCTGTCCCCTGATGCCAAAACAACGAGTTAATTCAGCAATTCGGTCTTAAAATAGTAAGCCCATGCAAAGGCAGTGCAATAGGAAGGAGTACTGGGGTCATTACAACAACAACAGTACTTAAACATCGTACACCCGGCCAAACATTTTCACAGATGCCAGAGTCTCTGAATCTGACTTTGAGGCTTTTCCGGCAACACCCCAAAGGCTTCTGAATCCCAGGCCTCCTCCCTTCTTCCTATCCCCCCGCCTGCCTTTATTATCAGCTGACACTACTTAAGCTTCACTTGCTGTGCTTCACTTTTGTCAGCTGCAGATGCACACCGACATCTGCCATCTTTTCCATATGCTGCTGCAAGCATCGAAGATCAAAGCACTTTGAAAATACAGGAAGTCAAACCCATTGCTGTCGAGTCGATTCCTACTCATGGTGACCCCATGTGATACAGAACAGAATCGCTCCATAGGGTTTTCTTGGATGTAATCTTTACAGAAGCAGACTGCCAGGCTTTCTTTTGCAGAAACTACTGGGTGGGTTTGAATCACCCACCTTTAGGTTACTAAACCCAAAAAAACCAAACCCGTTGCCATCAAGTAGAACTGCCCCATAGGGTTTTGAAGGAGTGGCTGGTGGATTCAAACTGCTGACCTTGTGGTTAGCAGTCATAGCTCTTAACCACTGCATCTCCAGGGCCTCTTAGGTTAGTAGTAAGTACAAACTGTTTGCGCCACCCAGGAACCTTTGAAAATATACAGTCCCTTACAAATGGAAAGAATTATTAAATATCTCTTAGAGAAGTTATTGGATAAATTATCCTGTTGACAAAAATATCCTAAATAAAAATCTTTTAAATTTTAATCATATGACTCCATAGGGGTTCTGTCAAATTATAAGTAGAATATGAATAGGTAATATTTACGTATTAGGGACACTAAATCATTTAAAAATAATTAACAAGTTACTATTCCTACTTTTCCATTTTGATAGAAAAAGAGCAAACACGTCATTATGAAAAAATTAAGATGCCTAAGTCAGTGATCCCAAGAAATGTCCTCCTTATACACAGTGAACGTACTTCTTTCAGTTGGAAGCTAGATCAAAAGTTTGGCAATTGGTTAATTGAACAACTAAATCTGATTTAATTTTTATACTTTGTTATAATGTTCTATAAATTAATGTATACATCAGGGTATTAAAAACCTTTTGTCACTTTATGACATTGGTTACCCTTGTCCAGGCTTAGGAGCTACCCTAATGCTCACCTGTTAAATACCTAAACTCCTCACTTCCATTCCCCTCTCCAACCCTTGTTTTCTTCTCTTGACTTTCCTGACTACAAAGCTTGCTGCTCACGATCACTCATGCTACCGAATTTATGAACTCAAGAACTCAACTCTACTCCTACCTGTGCCAGCCTCTCTGCATTTCATCTCCACGCACACACACACACGCACACACACGCACGCACACACACACACAGACCCCAGGAATCTGCAATGAGCCATCATGAAAGAACTTGTGGTGGTCAGCCTAGAATCACACACCAGAGCAAACATGCCCTCCTCTGAGAGTCCAGCCAATGAAACACCTGTGGGATCCAAGGGTCAACTTCAGGCACTGAGCTGGGAATTAAGAGGTTCTCCATCCACCACCTATCCAGTCACCACATTCATACACCTTGTGAGAGGAGGATAAATTCCAAAGCCCATTTCAAGTGTCCGAGATTGTTAATCCCATGGGAATAGTGTCTCCTGCTGTAGTGGAGTCAGCCTCAGGCACAATGGAACAAAACTCTGCCCGGTTCTGCACCATCCCTGCACCATCCTCATGATCGGCTAATTTTCAGAAGTAGATTAGCAGGTCTTTATTCCTAGTGTGTCTTAGTCTGCAAGCTCCACTGAAACCTATTCAGCATCATGTCGTTGTTGTTAGGTGCCATCCAGTTGGTTCTGACCCATAGCAACCCAGTGCACAACAGAACGAAACACTGCCTGGTCCTGCGCCATCCTCACAATTGTTGCTATGCTTGAGACCACTGTTGCAGCCACTGTCTTTGTTAATCCATTTCCTTGAGGGTCTTCCTCTTTTTCACTGACCCTCTACTTTACCAAGCATGATGTCCTTCTCCAGGGACTGATCCCTCCTGATAACATGTCCAAAGTATGTGAGACATAGTCTCACCATCTTTGCTTCTAAGGAGCATTCTGGCTGTACTTTTTCCAAGACAGATTTGTTCGTTCTTTTGGTAGTCCATGGTATATTCAATATTCTTTGCCAACACCACAATTCGAAGACGTCAGTTCTTCTTCAGACTTCCTTATTCATTGTCCAGTTTTTGCATGCATATGAGGCAATTGAAAACACCACGGCTTGGGTCAGGAACACCTCAGTCCTCTAGGTTACATCTTGGCTTTTAAGACTTTAAAGAAAGAGGTCTTGTGCAGCAGATTTGCCCAATGCAGTGCATCTTTTGATTTCTTGACTGGTGTTTCCATGGGTGTTGATTGTGAATCCAAGTGAAATGAAATCCTTGACAACTTCAATCTTTTCTCCGTTTATCATGATGTTGCTTATTGGTCCAGGTGTGAGGATTTTGTTTTCTTTATATTGAGGTGTAATCCATACTGAAGGCTGTGGTCTTTGATCTTCATCAGAAAGTGCTTCAAATTCTCTTCACTTTCACTAAGCAAGTTTGTGTCATCTGCATAATGCAGGTTGTTAGTGAGTCTTCCTCCAATCCTGATGCCCGTTCTTCTTCATACAGTCCAGCTTCTCAAATTATTTGCTCAGCATATAGATTGAATAGGTATGGTGAAATGATACAACCCTGACACATACCTTTTCTGACTTTAAACCATGCAGTATCACCTTGTTCTGTTCAAATAACTGCCTCTTGGTCCATATACAGGTTCCGCATGAGCACAATTAGTGTTTCGGAATTCCCATTCTTGGCAATGTTATCCATAATTTGTTATGATCCACACAGTCGAACACCTTTCATAGTCAATAAAACACAGGTAAACATATTTCTGCTATTCTCTGCTTTCAGCCAGGATCCATCTGACATCAGCAAATGATATCCATAGTTCGACATCCTCTTCTAAATCCGGCTTGAATTTCTGGCAGTTCCCTGTTGATATAATGCTGCAGCCGCTTTTGAATGGTCTTCAGCAAAATTTTACTTTTGTGTGATATTAATGATATTGTTCGATAATTTCTGTATTCGGTTGGATCACCTTTCTTGGGAATAGGCATACATATGGATCTCTTCCAGTCGGTTGGCCAGGTGGCTGTCTTCCAGATTTCTGAGAAATTTGAGCACCTCCCGCACTGCATCTGTTTGTTGACACATCTCAGTTGGTATTCTATCAATTCCTGGAGCCTTGTATTTCACCAATGCCTTCAGTGCAGCTTGGACTTCATTCTTAAATATCATCAGTTCTTGATCATATGCTACCTCCTGAAATGGCTGAACACGGACCAGTTCTTTTTGGCATAGTGACTCTATGTATTCCTTCCATCTTCTTTTGATGCTTCCTGCATCGTTTAATATTTTCCCCGAAGAATCCTTCAGTGTTGCAACTCGAGACTTGAATTTTTTCTTCAGTTCTTTCAGCTTGAGAAATGCTGAGCGTATCTTTCCTTTTGGTTTTCTATCTCTAGCTCTTTGCACATGTCATCATAATACTTTACTTTGTCTTCTCGAGCTGCCCTTTGAAATCTTTTGTTCAGCACTTTTACTTAATTATTTTTTCCTTTTGCTTTAGCTGCTCAACGTTCAAGAACAAGTTTCAGAGTCACTTCTGACATCCACTTAAGTCTTTTCTTTCTCTCCTGTCTTTTTAGTGACCTCTTGCTTTCTTCATGTATGTATTCTTGATGTCATTCCACAACTCATCTGTTCTTTGGTCATTAGTGTTCAACGCGTCAGATCTATTCTTGAGATGGTCTCTAAATTCAAGTGGGATATACTCAAGGTTGTACTTTGGCTCTCGTGGCCTTGTTTTCATGGACTTGTTCAGCACCATAGCAACACATAAGTCTTCACTGATAGATGGGTGGTGGCTGCGCATAAGGTGCATTGGCCAGGATTTGAATCTGGTTCTCCTACATGAAAAGTGAGAATTCTACCACTGAACCTCCACTGCCTTCTCTCATCCCTGTAATAACCAGTTAATCTGGATCCTTTCCAGAAATCTAGGGCCTTATGAACTGGACAGATGGTTAAGGATGGAAAGTCAACATACTCCATGCCAGTGACCCTACAGCTCCAGTGCAGCAAAGGTCAGCTCCAGTTCTTGGCTGAATGAAAGGTTACGGGATAGAGGCATATAGCAAACCCAGAGAAACTTTGCTTCGTCCTACGCATGTGGGGGTCATAGTGTTAAGAAGAATGGAGTAAAGGTATTAAATGTTTAGGCATCACACTTGCCCTAGAAATTCTACATAAAAGAAACATCCTGCATTATACTGAATCTGCAGACCAAGTTTCTTTAACTACGTATTTACGTCTTGGTACTCATTCTGCTTTCTTGCTTACTCTGGGCACTGTCGAGCTGTTCACTCTCCATTGCCTCCTCCTCTTTTCCCTGTAGCTCAGTGGACATTACTAATATACAATGTTGGCTCTCCTTGGGGACTAACCTCAGTAACACCCTTCCTAGTGTGACTAAGTCCTAAGAAGCCTCCTTCCTATGCTGCCCTCCTGGAAGCCTCCACCAAGTCATGTGGCCAGATGCTGCACAATTACACCAGCACATCATAACACGACCTTCACATACTCCTTCAAAATCAGACCTGGAGCTCCCCAAATTACATACTGATCCTAGAATGGTTAGGTATTAAATGGCAAATTCTTGCTTTCAAAAATAAAAACTTGGCTAAAAACGACAATATCTAATCATACTATAATAGAAGCACTATTTCTAGAGCAAAGAATAAGAACATTATCTGATATCTGATATCAAATTTTCAAGTCCCTAAACTCTATAATCCTTCCTTTATGGGATGGGTTGCTTTGTAGAACAGCAATTGGCTTTGTTCTGTTGATGGGCTAGAAAAGCGAGTTCCTCTTCCTAGAAGTCTGGTCTACTCAAATGGTCTATCAGAAGGTCTCATAGGCCAGGCTTAAGAAGAAACCATCTCTTCTAACATAAGAGATTGCTTTGGTCTTCTTAGGAAAGCAGAAGGTGGTAAAATGAAGGAAGACCTGGGTGGGGAGGTTGTTTGAGGAGAACAGAGTTCAAGAATCCAATGGAAATTACAAAAGTATTCAAGGACTGCTGACTGACATAGGAAGCCCTTTATCGGACACACAGCATGACTTTATACTAGAGCCCATTCATCCATTCATTCAAAAGTCTATGTACCAAGCACTGTATAGTAAACTTGATCTCTGCCCTGCCCCAACTGTCAGTAATTTATTAAAAGCTTCTGTTTTGATGCTGGACTTCACAGAGAGCAATTACATTATTATCAATGCTTGCTTGATTTGTTTAGGATTTTGCTGGGAATTGTGCACAGGTCATGTGCTCATCATTGGATGGTGAAGCGTCCTCTCATTTATATCACCAAAAAAAAAAAAAAGGAGCTTCCTTTTAAAAAAAGTCATTTTATATTAAGAACAGGAGACAATTTTAGCTTCTTCAGGTTTATATTTCAGACAGAATACATTTCCATAAGCACAGTTTATCTGCTCTTCAGCAAACAAGTTTGTTCAAAGCAGACATGGTATTTTTTGTTTGTTTGCTCAAAGTAGACACTGCTTCTTTAGAAGAAAAATTATAAGCTTACCTCCTTTTTCCCTAATCCTGCCCCAAATCTATCTGCTTTCAAAATAGCTTATGTAGCACTATGATACTTGGATAAGTAGGTTTGGCTTGTATGATAGAAAGTTTCAGATGCTTCATTAATGTTTTCACTGTTTACTCAGAGAAAAAAATGGTAGTTCTTGAAGATAATAAAGAAGAGGGGAGTAGGGGAAAATTCACTCAAAACTTCTTCTGCCCTCTGGGGTGTCCAGATGGGAAGGTTTACTGCTCAATATGAAAGTCGACTTTCTGGCTAATACTTTGCTCAGGTGGTTCTTGCACTGCTACAGAAAAATTAATTTCCTGTTCCATTTTTCCTGAAGCATTTATGCACTTTGGCTAAATTAATGGTAAACTTTTCGCTAGGGAAGAACTAGGCGTTGGGCTGAAGCAGTTGGAATGCTATTATACTTCCTATTACTTGTTAAAGAAACAGTAAAACATCAAGAGGAAACTCAATTTGGACAGCACAATTTTGCACTCCTAGTGGCATTTTGAAACATTTAACTGTATAACTTGGCATTTGTCTAGCATACTATACTCTAACTTTTTAATGAAAAAAAGAGCATTTCCAGTAATCATATTTATGTTGCACATATGCATTCTTTTCCCTCAAGAGACACCAGATGCAATCGGAAAATGTTCATGACATTATCCTTTGGAACGTGGTAATGCCTATTCCCCTGCCTTTTATAATCTCAGTGTTTTTCAAAGCACTCTTAGCCACAGTATCTAATTTGATCCTCATATCATCTCTGGGACAGGCCATGTCCATCCTGACGCCACAGACTAGGAAACTCAAACACATAAAAGTCACTTGTTCATGGTCAGCCAACTCATCAGCACTGGAACTAGGAGTCCTGATCAGTGTTTTTTCTCTTTCACTGGGAGACGGTAAAGGCGTCACAGCAGGATCTGCCTCAAATACATGGACATGTAACAGGTTGCTCAGGTGGTTTCCAGAAATCTGCACCCCCACCCCAACACCACTCACTATTTCCTAAGTCAAAAAGCAAGAAACACCAGGATCCTGCAGAAATATTATTGTTCAAGTAAATTCGGTTTTCTTCCTGTAGATTACCACTATAACTGGGCTGTCTTTCCCTTGCCTGATGCTCTCATCCAAAAAGTGGCCACTGTATCCCAGATCCCTCTCCCAGGCATAGCCAGAATATGCATAGGGCAGCAGGTACCAGCTTCAATACGCCAAGATCAGCTGTGAAATATGTTGTAAGAAATTGGTTAGGAAAACAAAGTATCAACATTTGTGAATGATTTACATTTTATAAGTAAAATTTTATAAGATGGGCTGCATTCCCACTTTTTGCAGCTGGATGCACTTTCTTGAGGAAAAAAAGTAGTGCATAGAACCCAGAGAGTCCTGGGGAAGGTGCCTGCCCTTGACTGCATCTGTATTGTGTCAGAGGAAAAGTGACTGAAACCTGCTAGCACAGGATACGCAGCCCTCAGTGTTTGCCAGAGCAAAATATAATGAAGAAACAACATAGGCTGAGGACCAAAAGCATGTCCGGTATGTACATTCTTGAAACAAATATAATATGACCCATTTCATGTGCTTGTTTTTGTGATCAAGGCTTACTCCCAGCTTCTTAGCGGCAGGAAGGACACAAGCATTTATCGAACAAAGACTCTAGCCAGGTACCATGCTCAGTGTTTTCAAACACAGGATTTTTTTCAGTCCTCACAAGTAGGGCTTAGTTAGCTCCATTTTACAGATGAGGAGACTGAGGATTAGAAATGTTAGGTAAAATTTGACTATGGTCCTCTAGCTAGTAAATGATGCAGCTGGAATTTGAACTAATACCTAAATTTGAAGCTCATGATTATTCCACAACATTGGTTGCTGTTGTTGTTGTGTGCCCTTGAGTTGATTCTGACTCATAGCCACCCTATGGGACAGAGTAGATCTCTCCCATAGGGTTTCCTAGGCTATAATTTTTACAGGAGCAGATCACCAGGTATTTTCTCCTCGGAGCTGCTGGGTGGGTTTGAACCATGGACTTTTCAGTTAGCAGCCTAGTGCTTTACCATTGCGCCACCAAGGCTCTTTTCCACAACATACCACATGCTAATTATGCTCAATTACACTTCTTAGTCAATATACCTAACAGGTTTGGGATTAGAATCTTTACTGGGTATCTTAGTTTCTTAGTGCTGCTGTAACAGAAATGCCACAAGTGGGTGGCTTTAAAGAACAGAAATTTATTTTCTCACAGTTCTGAAGGCTAAAAGTCCAAAGCAGGATCCTGGCCTTGTAGATTGTTGGCAGCTCTGGGTGTTCCTTGAGTCCTTGGCAATTCTCCCATGGCATCTGTCTTCCCCCATGTGTGTTTCTATGTCTAACCTGCTCTTTTTTATAACTCAGAAGTGATTAGATTTAGAACCCACCCTGAGTAGGGAACCCTGGTGGCATAGTGGTTAAGAGCTACAGCAGTTAACCAAAAGGTCAGCAGTTCAAATCCACCAGGCGCTCCTTGGAAACCTTATGGGGTAGTTCTACTCTGTCCCGTAGGCACTATGAGTTGGAATTGACTCCACAGCGACGGGTTTGGTTCTTTGGTTTCTAATTGAGTATGATCTAATTAACATAACAAAGAAAAGCCTATTTGCAAACAGGATTACAACCACAGGTATAGGGGTTAGGATTCCAACATATATTTTGAGGGGACACAGTTCAACCCATAGTACTGGAGATAGCTGAGTCTATTCTCATCAATAATATGCAGAGCTGCAGAGCCTTGCCCTTACCAAGGTGCTCTGATTGGGTTCCACTTAAAAGCAAATCAGTGGGGATTTCTACGAAGAGTCCCAGCTAAGGATTACAGAGACTAAAGGTAGTTATATTTCCGACATGTGAGCAGGCCCATTCTGCGCATCCAAATCCGTGTACTCTTGTTAATAATTATTTTGGTTCATCTGTTATTTTGGGTCATAACTACCCCTAGTTTCCTTGAATGAATTTGAAGATTGAATGAATTTTTTTGCAAAAGGTCCTTGTATATAAGGAAGACTCAATTCATCTTTTATCATTATTTTTCTTTTTTGACCTCACAACTTGATCAAAAAGCAACATCACCATAAACGGAGAAAAGATTAAAGTTATCAAGGATTTCATTGTACTTGCATCCACAATCAATGCCTATAGAAGCAGCAGTCAAGAAATCAAATGACATATTGCACTGGGAAAACTTGCTGCAAAAGACCTGTTTAAAGTGTTGAAAAGCAAAGATGTCACTCAGAGGACTAAGGTGTGCCTGACCCAAGCCACGATATTTTCAATGGCCTCATATGCATGCGAAAGTTGCACAATGAATAAGGAAGACCAAAGAAGACTTGATGCCTTTGAATTATGGTGTTGGCAAAAAATATTGAATATACTATGGACTGCCAGAAGAATGAACAAGTCTGTCTTGGAAGAAATACAGCCAGAGTGCTCCTTGGAAACTAGGATGGTGAGACTTCCTCTCACATACTTTGGACATGTTATCAGGAGGGACCAGTCCCTGGAGAAGGACATCATGCTTTGTAAGGTACAGGGTCAGCAAAAAAGAGGAAGACGCTCAATGGATTGACACAGTGGCTGTAACAATGGGCTCAAACACAGCAACAACTGTGAGGATGGCGCAGGACCAGGCAGTGTTTCATTCTGTTGCACAGAGGGTCACTATGAGTCAGAACTGACTCAATGGCACCTAACAACAACCCCATACATGACGAATCAAAATGCTTAGTTTTACATTTTGAACAAGTCTCCAAAAAGTACAAAAGTTGACAAAATACAATTCATCCTACAAATTTCCAACTTTGGTACAGTTTCTGTTAGAGAACATAAATCCTGTTTTAGAATATGATGAGCTCATCCTTTTTGTGAGAATGGCTTCCTAGAAAAATTATCCAAAGGAAGCTAAAGGGAAAATGAAACCAAAACATTCCTATCACCCCAAAAATCCAAAGACTCAAACTTGATACAGGAAGCATTTTTTGATAATGTCAGTGTATCTAGTGGTTTCCGTTTCAGAGGGTTTATCTTACATGAGTTTCCAATTCCATTAGAACAAGAAACAGAATTGCTTAGAGGGGAAAAAGAAGCAGAAGCTCTTGCTACTGTCTTGAAAAACAAGACTGAATAATACCTGTAAACTGATTAATTCCTTGGTACATAGGAAATTTAATATATCTTGCTTAAATATGAGTTTCACCAAGACCTTATTAAAATTTATCTAACCTAAGCAAGTTTGAATTTGTTTAAAATTCTCTCAGTAGGAGCAATTTTTCACCCATATGCATATTTCATTATAAAATTTAACATAGCTCTAATCAACTCTTTCAGAGAAATCTACAGGCATTAAATACTCATCAGGCAGCCCAGCTAATTCCAAGAAAATCACATACCTGTTAGTATGCCGACAACATCTACTAAGAGCCTCCTATACATAGATTTAGATTCTGTACACGTATTTAGATTCCATCAGCACGGTTTTAAAATCAATATCTTCAAATCTCATTAAAATATAAAAACACTAAAAAGAAAAGCCCAATTTTTAGTTGAATCAATCTGTTAAAAGATAGAAATTACTTGATAGAAAGAAAAGTCAGATGATGGTGGAAAAGAGGACTTCGAAGCAGAGGACAAACACACCTGTTGAGCACCACTAGGGAAAGAAATGGGCTGGCTAGATGGAAAGGGATTGCTAGGAAGGAGTCCATCAGCAGGGCAGGAGCTGCTGCAGAGGCAAGGGAGGGTTGGAGGGATGACCTTGCCTTCTTCCTGGGCTTCCAGAGAGGTGCAGATGCCAACAGTCTGGCACTAAGCAACTCTATATCATTTACTTTCAGAATTCAATAGTATCTTTAGTCCATTAGTCCAGAGGTTTCCAAACTTTCTCATTCTCAAAACCCTTAGTATCTCAATAACTTTTTTTTACAGTGCCCTAGGTCAAAATACGTGTCTGTCAGTTTGTTGTACTGTGGGGGCTTGCAAGTTGCTGGGATGCTGGAAGCTATGCCACTGGTATTCAAATACCAGCAGGGTCATCAATGGCAGACAGGTTTCAGCTGAGATTCCAGACTAAGACGGACTAGGAAGAAGGATCCAGTGGTGGACTTCTGAAATGAATCAGCCAGTGAAACTAATTAATAGCAGCAGAACACTGATATAATGCTGGAAGATGAGCCCCTCAGGTTGGAAGGCACTCAGAATATGACTGGGTAAGAGCTGCCTCCTCAGAGTAGAGTCGACCTTAATGATATGGATGGAGTCAAGCTTTCGGGACCTTCATTTGCTGATGTGGCAGGGCTCAAAATAAGGAGAAATAGCTACAAATATCATTAATAATCAGAACGTGGAATGTACTAAGTATGAATCCAGGAAAATTGGAAATCATCAAAAATGAAATGGAACACATAAAGATTGATATCCTAGGCATTAGTGAACTGAAATGGACTGGTATTGGTTGTTCTGAATTCGGACAACCATATGGTCTACTATGCTGAGAATGACAACTTGAAGAGGAATGGCGTTGCGTTCACCATCAAAAAGAACATTTCAAGATCTATCCTGAAGTACAACGCTGTCAGTGATAGGATAATACCCATACGCCTACAAGGAAGACCAGTTCATACAACCATTATTCAAATTTACACACCAACCACTAAGGCCAAAGATGAAGAAATTGAAGGTTTTTACCAACTTCTGCAGTCTGAAATTGATCAAACATGCAATCAGGATGCACTGATAATTACTGGTGATTGTAATGTGAAAGTTGGAAACAAAGAAGGATTGTAGCTGGAAAATATGGCCTTGGTGATAGAAATGGTGCTGGAGATCACGTGATTGAATTTTGTAAGTCCAATGACTTCTTCGTGGCAAATACCTTTTTTCACCAACATAAATGGTGACTATATATGTGGACCTCACCAGATGGAATACACAGGAATCAGATCAACTACATCTGTGGAAAGAGATAATGGAAAGCTCAATATCATCAGTTAGAACAAGGCCAGGGGCCAACTGCAGATCAGACCATCAATTACTCATATGCAAGTTTAAGTTAAAACTGAAGAAAATTAGAACCAGTTCACGAAAGCCGAAGTACAACCTTGAGTATATCCCACCTTAATTTAGAGACTATCTCAAGACTAGATTTGACACGTTGAACACAAATGACCGAAAACCAGACGAGTTGTCGAATGACATCAAGAAAATCATACATGAAGAAAGCAAGATGTCATTAAAAAGACAGAAAAGCAAGAAAAGACCTAAATGGATATCAGAAGAGACTCTGAAACTTGCTCCTGAGCGTCAAGTAGCTAAAGCTAAAAGAAAAAATCATGAAGTAAAAGAGCTGAATAAAAGATTTCAAAGGGTGGCTCAAGAAGACAAAGTAAAGTATTACGAAGACATGTGCAAAGAGCTGGAGATAGAAAACCAAAAGGGAAGAACACGCTCAGCATTTTTCAAGCTGAAAGACCTGAAGAAAAAATTCAAGCCTCAAGTTGCAATACTGAAGGATGCTATGGAGAAAATATTGAACAATGCAGGAAGCATCAAAAGAAGATGGAAGGAATACAGAGTCACTCTACCAAAAAGAATTGGTCAATGTTCAACCATTTCAGGATGTAACATATGATCAGGAACCAACGGTACTGAAGGAAGAAGTTCCAGCTACACTGAAGGCATTGGTGAAAAACAAGGCTTCAGGAATTGACGGAATTCCAGTAGAGATGTTTCAGCAAACGGATGCAGTGCTGGAAGTGCTCACTTGTCTATGACAAGAAATTCGGAAGACAGCTACCTGGCCAACCAACAGGAAGAGATCCATATTTATGCCTATTCCCAAGAAAGGTGATCCAACTAAATGCAGAAATTATCAAAAAATATCATTAATATCACATGCAAGCAAAATTTTGCTGAAGATCATTCAAAAGCGGCTGCAGCAGTATATCAACAGAGAACTGCCAGAAATTCAAGCCGGATTTAGAAGAGGACATGGAACCAGGGATATCATTGCTGACGTCAGATGGATCCTGGCTGAAAGCAGAGAATACCAGAAATATGTTTACCTGTGTTTTACTGGCTATGCAAAGGCATTCGACTGTGTGGATCATAACAAATTATGGATAATATTGCAGAGAATGAGAATTCTGGAACACAATTGTGCTCATGAGGAATCTATACATGGATCAAGAGGCAGTCGTTTGAACAGAATAAGGGGATACTGTATGGTTTAAAGTCAGGAAAGTTGTGTGTCAGGGTTGTATCATTTCACCACACCTATTCAATCTGTACGCTAAGCAAATAATTTGAGAAGTTGGACTATATGAAGAAGAACAGGGCATCAGGATTGGAAGAAGACTCATTATCAACCTGTGATATGCAGATGACACAAACTTGCTTGCTGAAAGTGAAGAGAATTTGAAGCACTTACTGATGAAGATCAAAGACCACAGCCTTCAGTATGGATTACACCTCAACATAAAGAAAACAAAATCCTCACACCTGGACCAATAAGCAACGTCACGATAAACGGAGAAGAGATTGAAGTTCTCAAGGATTTCATTTTACTTGGATCCACAATCAACACCCATGGAAGCAGCAGTCAAGAAATCAAGATGCATTTCATTGGGCAAATCGGCTGCAAAAGACCACTACGAAGTGTTGAAAAGCAAAGATATCACCTTGAGGACTAAGGCGCGCCTGACCCAAGCCATGGTGTTTTCAATCACCACATATGCATCTGAAAGCTGGACAATGAATAAGGAAGATGGAAGAAGAACTGACGCCTTTGAATTATGGTGTTGGCGAAGAATATTGAACATACCATGGACTACCAGAAGAATGAACAAATCTGTCTTGGAAGAAGTACAACCAGAATGCTCCTTAGAAGCAAGGATGGTGAGACTGCATCTCACATACTTTGGACATGTTGTCAGGAGGGATCAGTCCCTGGAGAAGGACATCATGCTTGGTAAAGTAGAGGGTCAGTAAAAAAGATGAAGACTCTCAAGAAGATGGATTGACACAGTGGCTGCAACAATGGGTTCAAGCATAGCAGTAATTGTGAGGATGGCACAGGACCAGGCAGTGTTTCTTTCTGCTGTGCATAGGGTCGCTGTGAGTCAGAACCGACTCGATGGCACCTAAGAACAACAACAGGTCAAAATAAATACTTAACAGTTTTATTTATTAACTAATTAGGTCCAAATAAGTTAATCAATTTAGTTTGTGGAAGCATGACAAGTGTTACTGTTTCCTTTGAAAGTTTACAATATTCCATGGTGCCCCTGTGAGTATGTTAGCACCCTGGGGTTAGCACAGTTTAGGAATCACAGCATTTCTCTTAGTTATCTAGTGCTGCTGTAACAAATACCACAAAGGGATGGCTTTAACAAACAGAAGCTGATTCTCTCACAGTCTAGGAGGCTAGATGTCCCTATTGAGGGCACCAGCTCCCAGAAAAGTCTTTCTCTCTGTGTTGGTTCTGGGGGAAGGTACTTGTCTTCTATCTTCCCCTGGGTCTAGGAGCTTCTCCGTGCAGAGATCTCGGGTCTAAAGGACATGCTACAGTCCTGGTGCTCCTTTCTTCATGGCATAAGATCCTCTATCTCTCTGCTCGCTTCTCTCTCCTTTTATCTCTTGTAAGATAAAAGGTGATTCAGGGAACATCTCAGGAAAACTCCTTGTACATTGCATTAGGGATGTGACCTAAGTGTTGTATCCCAGCCTAATCCTCTTTAAATTAACCTAATCTTGCCACATCAACCAAAGGCAGAGATCAGGGCTTACAACATATAGGAAAACTATATTAAATCACAAAATGGTGGACAACCATACAAGACTGGGAATCATGGCCTAGCCAAATTGACACACATTTTGGGGGGACACAATTCAATCCATGAAAGCATTAGTCATTTTCTTTCCAGAAACTGAAGTTTGTGTTCTGCAAAATGAAGTTTTACCTTTGATCAGTTTCCTTCTCCGACTAAGATATAATGGTGATGACTCAAGAGAAAGCAAATGTTGTTACTTTGATGATCACCATTTAGTTCCTCGGGAGAAATATGAATGTAGAGTCCCCAGTGCTATGATTTCAGGGCAAAATTAGGAACTACAGTGTCTGAATACCTATGTTTCACTGAGATATTATTTATTTTTGTCTTTGTTGCTTTTATCCCATGAACAGCTAAGACTCAACCTCCTCCAAGTCCACATGGCATTATGGGAATTTTCATAATGAAGGTTATAAATGATTACAGTTAAATTAAGACTGTAGAAGGCAGAAATCTAAGGTGGTCTCCAAGATTCCTGCTGCCTGGTGTACACACCTGTATAATCCTCTCCCTTTGAGTATGAGTTGTTGTTGTTAGGTGCTGTCAAGTTAGTACTGACTCATAGAGACCCTACGTACAACAGAATGAAACACTGCCCAGTCCTGCACCATCCTCTCAGTCACTGTTATGCTTGAGCCTATTGTTGAAGCCACTGTGTCAATCCATCTCATTGAGGGTCTTCCTCTTTTTCTTTGACCCTCTATGTTACCAAATAAGTGAGATGAAATCTTGCCATCCTTGCTTCTCAGGAGCATTCTGGCTGTATTTCTTCCAAGACAGTTTTGTTCCTTCTTCTGGTATTCCATGGTACATTCAAAATTCTTCGCCAGCACTATAATTCAAAGGCATCAATTCTTCTTTGGTCTTCCTTATTCACTGTCCAGCTTTCACATGCATATGAGGCCATTGAAAATACCATGGCTTGGGTCAGGTGCACTTTAGTCATTAAAGTGACATCTTTGCTTTTCCTTACTTTAAAGAGGTTCTTTTGCAGCAGATTTGCCCAATGCAACACATCATTTGATTTCTTGACTGCTGCTTCCATGGGTGTTGATTGTGGATCTAAGTAAAACGAAATACTTGATAACTTCAATCTCTTCTCCTTTTATCATGATGTTGCTTACTGGTCCACTTGTGAGGAATTTTGTTTTCTTTATGTAGAAGTGTAATCCCTACTGAAGGCTGTGGTCTTTGATCTTCATCAGCAAGTGCTTCAAATTCTCTTCACTTTCAGCAAACAAGGTTGTGTCGTCTGCATATCGCAAGTTGTTAATGTGTTTTCCTCCAATCCTAATGCCCTGTTCTTCTTCATATAGTCCAGCTTCTCGGATTATTTGCTCAGCATTCAGATTGAAGAAATATGGTGAAAGGGTACAACCTTGACACACACCTTTCCTGACTTTAAACCACATAGTATCCCATGGTTCTGTTTAAACAACTACCTGTTTGTCTATGTACAAGTTCCTCTTGAGCACGGTTAAGTGTTCTGGAATTCCCAGTATTCAAAATGTTATTGGTAATTTGTTATGATCCACACAGTCAAATGCCTTTGCATAGTCAATAAAACACAGGTAATCATCTTTCTGGTATTCTCTGCTTTCAGCCATGATCCATCTGATATCAGTAGTGATATCCCTCATTTCACATTCTCTTCTGAATCCAGCCTGAATTTCTGGCAATTTCTTGTCATGTACTGGTGCAATCACCTTTGAATTATCTTCAGCAAAATGTTATTTGTGTGTAATATTAATGATATTGTTTGATAATTTCTGCATTTAGTTGAAGCACTTTTCTTTGGAATTCCCACAAATATGGATCTCTTCCAGTTGATTGACCAGGTTGCTGTCTTCCAAATTTTTTGGCATAGACAAGTGAATGCCTACAGTGCTGCATCTGTTTGTTGAAACATCTCAACTGGTATTCCACCAATTCTTGGAGTCTTGTTTTTTGCCAGTGCTTTCAGTACAGCTCGGACTTCTTCCTTCAGTACCATCGGTTCTTGGTCATATGCTACCTCCTGAAATGGTTGAACATCAACCAATTCTTTTTGGTACAATGACTCTGTGTATTCCTTCCATCTTCTTTTGATGCTTCCTGTGTCATTCTGATTATCAGTGGATGTCTGCAGCTGTTTCTTCTCATTCTGAGTCATGCTACATCAGCAAATGAAGGTCCCGAAAGATTGACATCATTAAGGTCAACTCTACTTTGAGGAGACAGCTCTTCCCCAGTCATTTTGTAAGTGCCTTCCAACCTGAGGGGCTCATCTTCCAGCACTATATTAGACAGTGTTCCACTGCTATTCGTAAGGTTGAGTAAGGGTAGGACTTGTGAATGTGATGAGACAGTCACTCCTATTATTATGTTACATTACATAAGACTGTTCTGTAGCAGATCAGAGAGAGGTTCTCCTACTGGCTTGGAAAAAGTAAGCTGCCATGTTGTGAGAGGTTCACACCACAGGAGCTAGGACAGCCGCTAGGAGCTGAGAGTGATCCTCAGCTGACAGCCAGCAAGAAAATGGGGATCTCAGTCCTACAATGATAAGAAACTGAATTCTGCCAATAACATGCAGGAGCTTGGAAGAGACCTCTGAGTTCTAGATGAGAACACAGCCAGGCCAACACTTGATTCCAGCCTTGGGAGACCCTAAGCAGAGAGCCCAGCCATGCTGTGCTAGGACTTCTGACCTATAGAACTGAGAGCTCATAAATGAGTGTTGTTTTAAACTGCTAAATTTGTGGTGATTTGTTACACAACAATAGAAAACTAACATAAGAACCAAAAGATACGCTCTGTAAATGTTATATAGATCCATAAGTAGAAAGAAATTATCTGATGTTATGTGACTAGGTAGTTCTGGATTTTATATGTAATAGACGTTACGTATATATAAGTAAGTGTGTATGTGTATGTGCATGTATTGAGATATATATGTAACAAACATCTGTTACAAATATATATATATACACACATACACCCACTCCTCACTTACCGACATCATTAAGTTCCAAAGACCAGGTCATTATGTGAAAATCAGCATTATGCAAAAATGGAAGATGACCACATCAGATCACAAAATGGAGGATGACTACATAATTACAGAACTGCCAAATTATATCATTACACAACTGCCAAACCACTGGGAATCATGACTCAGCCAAGCTGACGCATAATCTTAACCATCACAGCTAGCATTACTCTCGCCTCACATCTCAGCATTCATTACTGCAAGACATACTTCGTTAATGTGCAAAATAGAGAGTAGATATTTTTACTGTTGTCGTAAATGCGAAATGTTGGATAACAAGATAGTCAATAAGTGAGGAGTAGGTGTATCCCAATACACACATACACACACACACACACACACACACACACACACACACACACACACCTACATCTTGGCAATTTTCTTAGACTGAATTTACATTTCAGTTCTCGCATTAATCGTCAAGGAGCTTGTGATGTGTCTGGAGAGTGACACTCCCTAAACTTGGATAAATCAGACTCATAGACTCTGAAGAGGGTCAAGGAAATCATGGTTCCTTCTCACGGCTGGAGCTGAGAAACATTTTCAATCCTCCAAGGGTCAAGGCCCTTAGTAGACCCATCCAATTGTTGTTGTTGTTGGGTGCCCTCGAGTCGATTCCAACTCATAGTGACAAAGTAGAACTGCCCCATAGAGTGTTCTTGGCTGTAATCTTTACAGAAGATTATCACCAGGTCTTTCTCCTGCAGAGCCACTGGGTGGGTTTGAACGCCAACCTTGTGGTTAACAGCTGAGCACTTATCAATTGTACCACCAACACTCCTTCCCATCCAATTATAACTGTGAAAATACCAGAAGTTAACAAAAATCCAGGGCTATTTGTGATGATTTAGCAGTAATTCAGAGACTGGTTCTTATAACAAACATTATTAATACTGCCATAAATAAAGACTACAGGTGTGTAACAAAATCATAATAGCAAACATCTACCGAGCTAGATACGATGTTCTATTAACCAGCTAATTCATTTAATCTTCACAGGACCCTATGAAGGAGATAGTAGTATTATCTCTATTTTGTAAATGAGGAAACAGAGGCTCAAAAGGGTTAAGTAACTTGCTGTGGTCTCAAAGCTCATAAGCAGTAGAGGTAGGTTCAAATCCCATAATTGTTTCACTATACCTAGCTGCTGTAAACTGTAAGAACTTATTATTTCAGACTACCAGCTGTCTCAGGAATTTAAAATTTATATAAAAGAAGGGAAAAACATTTCTGCAAAAGCTGATTCTTGTTCCTCTTCCGCCCTAAGAAATAAAAAATAGCTGCAAGGATGTACTGTTGCCAACTAAGATCCCTGTACAAAGTTGTATGATTATGATTCTACTGATCTTGAAGCTTTTAAACAATCTGCTCTGAAATAAAACTACTTTAACCCATATAATTAATTAGATAAGCACAATTTAGTAAACTGACTTCCAAAGACATTTTATTTAATTCACATTCATGAGCACCGACTACAGTCTGGGCAATGTGCTATGGACTAAAGAAAAACACACTCTGTCCTAAAAGAGCTACCCATTTATTAGAGAAGACAAATGCACAGGCATATAAAGTTCAGTATGAACGACGCAGCGATAGCAGCATGACTAATGCGTTAAGAATAACATAGAGAACAACTACTTTTAATTGTTCTAGGAAGTCCTCTAAAGGGCTTATAGAACTTGGAGAAGTCGAAATCATAGGAGTTACCAGGAAGGCAGGGTTGGGGGGCATTGTAGGCAAAGGTGACTGTGTGTGCACAAACATGTAGGCATAAAATAGTGTGATGAGTTAAGGAAATATAAGCACCAATTTTAGTGCAGGGCAGAGCTGGGGGAACAATAAAGGAAAATGAGAGTAGAAAATAGATTTAAAAACAACTACATATATATCAAGTTTCCATTTTAATCTGCAGGTAAAAGGAAGGATTAAAGGGTATTAAGACTTGAAGTACCCTGTTCAGATTTACATTTTAAAAAGATAAATCTAGAGACAATGTGGTGGACGAATTGGTGAGGAAAGACTATAAACATAGAAAATTATCAAGTCCAAGTGAGAGGTGACGAGATTCTCATCGAAGCCATCAGTGGTAGTGGGCACAGAAAGGAAGCACTAGACACAAGAAATACTGTGAAATAGAATCAGTTGGGTTTGATGACGGAATTAGAAATAGTCAAAGGTGATTTGAAGATGAGTTTTGAGAAAACTGAAGCAGAGAATGTTTATCTTCCCCAAGGTCTCAAAGCTTGTTAAAAAGCTTTGAGTGCAACAAGCTGACTCCAGAGTCCCTACATTTAACCTTCATGCTGTACTGCCTTACAGAGTTGATTCAGGTCACTAAGACTGGAAACAAAAAAAGAATGAGAATGTTTTATGGGATAAATAGTGAGTTTGTTTTTACCATGTTTAGGTTAAGGTGTGCATGGAATATACCCAGAGGAAAGTAGTATATGCAGTGAGAGTCATGAAGGGTAGTCTGTACTGAGGTCACCAGACTTGGATATTATTAGAATGTAGAGATACGTAAATTATGAATGTGGTTACAGTAGTCCAGAGAGACAGATTACAGTTGAAAGGGAACAGGGATAAGCAAAGGAAGAGCAATCAGCAAAAGAAATTGAGAAGGAATCTTCAGGAGGTAGTTGCAGACTCAGAAACGAATGGTGTCATGGAAACCAAGGGTATAGGGAGATTTGAGAAGGTGGCTGTAATCAACTATATCAAATTCTGCAAGAGACCATGTAAAATAAGATTTTAAAAGTATCCATTGGTTTGTCAATTAACAGCAATCTTTCGAGAGCTCTTTCAGTGGAGTGGTGGGATAGAAGCCAGATGGCAATGGGTTGAGAAATACAATGAATTTGAGGATGTGAACAAGAAAGAAGGGAAGTAGCTAAAAAGGCATACTGATTGGAAAAGGATGTTGTCTTTTCAAATGTGGTATACACTTAAGAATGTTTATAGGACAGGGATCCCAGTGAGAAAAGGGGGGGAAAGATAACAGGAGAGATAGGTGATAAATGATGAAGTAAAGTCAATGCAGCAAAATGATAGGATTATTAGATTAGCCAGAAGTTGAAGAAATGGGAGGAGTTCTACAGACACTGGTACAGGAGGAAGGAGGAGTGGAGAAAATCACAGGTAGAGACTCAACAGAGAGGACAAAGAGAAGTGGAGGAAGAAGGAGTTCCTCTCATTTCCTGACTCCTGTGTTACAGCAAACCTTCTGTGACTCTCAAATTCATGCATTCATTTTTTCATTCACTAGATAAATATTTATTCAGTGCTCCAAATGTTTCAGATACAGTTTTTGATATTAGGGATGTAGCAGTAAACAAATTAAATAAGGCCTTTGTTCTGCAGGGAGACAACAGAAAATAAACAAATGGAGATATATTTCTTTCGGATGTAAAATCTCAACCTCTTTCCTCCATTCCCCATTCAGCTCACTTCTTCACATCCTCTGCCATAGCGTGCCCTAAATCCTGGCATCTGAGTTAAAAACCGAGCATTTTGCCCATAGATAAGCAGGCCTGACTTTCTGTCATACATGAGACTCCCTAAGTTTTCTCTTGATTCTAAAGGTTCATTTTACTGTAAAAAAACAACAGCTTAGAGGCTGGATGATAGTGAGAAGGACTCAATGAAACTCATCTCAGACACTCCCTACCCAGGAACATGCGCTCAGTGCAGGGTATCTGTTGCTCACCTACATTGGGAAGGCCCAATGTGAGGTTCTACAGGGACTGTAGAGATGAGTGGGTCCTCAAGGAGATTAATAATATTTAATAGTTAATATTTATCGAGTACTTTCAATCTGCCAGACACTTCAAGTGTTTCACATGATTTATCTCATTTAAGCCTCATGGTAGCCTTGTGAGGGCAGTAGTAATATACCCATTTTACAGGAGAGGAAACTATATCCTAGAGAGGTCAAGAAATGTGCCGAAGGTAGCAAATTAACAGGTGGTGGCCATTTGACTCCACAGCTCATGTGGTTAACTATTCTGCCTCCCAATGAATGGAGACAGTTTGGTTTCGTTAGAAAGAACACAGGTCTGGGTTCAATCCTGGCCTCACTGTCAACTTTATGTGTTACTTGAGAGAGGAACCTTCCATCTATGAGAATCGTTCTTCTCACTTCAAAAGATGTTGAACTTAATGATCTCTAACCTGTTACTTCTTCTAACATTCTGATGCTTCTTCATTTCTAAATAACTATAACACTAAATAATTTTAATGAAAAGTAAGTTTCATTAGGGATTTTCAACCACACATCTAGTTAGGGAGTTAAGGGCCGCCATGATGGAGGAGATGCAATTACATAGGTTTCAGAATGTTTTGAGTGATTCTGTGGATTTCTAGAGGTGGTGACTAGGGCAGGCGAGATGATGCCAGGCAGAGGTAAAATATATTGATGTTTGGGCTGGTTAATGGATTATGTACAGAGGCAGAGTGAGATTTCAGGCTAGAAAGGTATATTGAGACATGCTGGGGGAAGGTGATTTGTACTCCATTTAGTAGGCTCCCCATTTAAAACTGCTGAAGGCTTTTGAGCAGATATGAGAGTTGTGCATAGATGGCTTAGAAGGTGGAGGCATTTGGAGGGTAACTATTTAGACTATTGAAATAGTAGTCTATGAGGACTACCAATAACAATGGGGACACAGCATTGAGATAATAAAGGTAGACTCTAGGATTTTTGGAATCTAATTATCTATTGTCTGGGTTCCATTGGGGGACTAAGGAAAATCCCATTTTACATTAATCATAAAGGCTTTGATAACAACGGGTAAGGTGATATTTACTAAAATTACTCAGTATAGTAAAGGACCGAATGTGAATCAAGTCCTCAGACAGAAATCAGAAGTTAGATATAGAAAAGGAACATCATGTCTAAAAGCAGTATATAAAGCACAAAGAAGAAATCTAGATATTTGCCAGGGCCAAGGATATGGAGAATGGACTGAAAAGCAACTTATAAGTTGGATAGAGACAAATGTCCAGAATGAGGGCTGTGAACAAGGCAAGAATGTTGTCGCCTTTCTAATTTGGTGCTGGCCATGTGGCAGGGCTGAGGATTTGGTGAGGAGCCAGGCCAGACAGATTTGGTGAGAGATGAGGGGTGGAGAAGGAACAAGAAATACCAAAGGTAACCCTAAGGTTTAAAACTTATGTATCCAGGACAGTGAGCTGAGGGGATTCTATTCATGGAACTAAGGAGGTTGGGGAGTTATTGATTTGGGGCACGAAATACTGAGAAAAGATTATTTCAGTTTTTGTAGTTTTTGGTGATGGTCAAGAACAAATAACATGGGTTTAGGGATGAAGGTCTGGCAATGCAGGAATAAGATCCAAGCTAGCAATACAGATTACTGGTTATCTGTACAAGGGTGAAAATTAACAATATTCAAAGTTGATACAATCACCAAGGAAGAGTATAAGACTAGACTTTTAAAGGTCCAGTGAACTATCTTTATCTCCAGAGAGGGGAAATGAACTCTGAAAAGAGACCAAGAGCTATTCAGAGAGGTCAGATAATAACCCTGTTGTGTCATGGAATTCAAAAGGGAAGTTTCAAGAAAGAGTTGTTGCCCAACAATGTAAAGTACTTCAAAGAAGAAGGATGTGGACTGAAAATAGATTATTGGATTTGGTAAGTGGGAGGTCACTGAAAGAGAGTTTTCAGTAGAGGAGACCAAATACAAAGGTTAAAGAGGCCAGGAAATACATGACAAGAGAACCAGCTGTAATCTCTCTGAAGCAAAAGAGAGAGAGGGGAAACCTTAGTACAAACAGTTAAACACTCAGGGGCTAACAGAAAAGTTGGAGGTTTGAGTCCACCTAAGGTGCCTAGGAAGAAAGGCCTGGCGATCTACTTCTGAACTGACTCAATGGCAAGTGGTTTATTGCCAGGTAGACAGAAAGCTTCTTGTTGCTTTTTAAGTTCTGAGCATATTTACTAGTAGAAAGGATGTGCCAATGAAAAGATCTGAAATAGACAATATTACAAAGGGTAACCCTGGAGCCAGTTCTGGAAAAGGATAAAAGGAGCACTCCACAATACCTGCAGAAAGAAGGACTAACAAAGAAGAGGCGTTCTGAATCAGCTTCACAACTGGTCTCCCTACCTTCAGTTCTACCCCATCTAGCCCATTCTGCACAGCACATTCTGGAATGTTCTCTATTAAAACTGTTCGTGCCAGTCTCCGTAAGTCTATTCATGCCTCTCTTTACTTAAAATTCTCCACTGTTGCCTTCAGGATAGAATCCAGATTCTTCATCATGCCCACATTTCCAACATCTGGATCTTGCTGAACGTTCGACTCCATCAATTTGCCTCTCAGATCCCCTCAACGCGCTGGATCTATTTGCCTTCCAGAGATTTCTCAGTCTCTGTCTCTTCTCTCTCTCCCTCTCTCCCCTACCTCATACATACACATACCCTAGCAAATACTTTAAATTCTCCAGATGTATCAGACTATTTTATTTCTTTTTGCATCTGTGAGTTTTTTCTGCTGGTAATACCTTTTTCTTCCTCAACCATCTCTAAATTCTTCTCACTTTTCAGAACGTCGCCATATAGCTATGAATTTCCTAGCTTTGTATTTATTTCCCCGTCTGTCTCACAGTGGCTTTTATTTCTGCTTTCCCAGTATCTAGTGCAGTGCCTGGCACACATCATTTTCTAAACAAATACTTAAAAAATTAATGAGAAATAAAAGAATATATAAATGAAAGGGATGAAAAGGAAAAAAGGTAAAGATGAAGAGAAATGATTTTTTTTTTTCCAGTTGGAGACAAGAACTCTCAGTGAAATAATTACAAACTTTTCACTTAAAGAAAGCAAGGCCATCTCCCAAGAATGAAAGCACATTTATACATTTACAGGGGATTAAGCACTAGACTGCTAACCAAAAGGTTGACAGTTCAAACTTACACAGCAGCTCCATGAGAGAAAGACCTGGTGATCTGTCCTGTAAAGATCACAGCCTAGAAAACCCTATGGGGAAGTTCTACTCTGTCATATAGGGTCATTATGAGTCGAAATCGACTCTATGACACCTAACAAGAACACTGTACCATACACTAGATAGTCTTGCTTTCCCTCCCTTCCTGGTGGGTGTTACTTGGGCTAATGCTGTGGTCATAAAACTATAAACACTACTTTCACCTCCTCTGCCACCACAGGCCTGGGAGCTAGGGTGCATAATGCTGATCGACAAGGAGAGGCCAACTCACCTGTGCACCGGCAGGGCTGCACCCACCAAGGCCTTGGCTTTGGCAGTGGCTGCTCCAAGGAGCCAGGTCACACTACCTGGGAGCAGCATGGAACAGACTCCAACCAATGTAAGACAGGAGAAGGGAAAAGCCAGGGGGTAAAGTGCATGCTTTCACGTCCCTTTCCCCTAATGCCTGTTTCAGATGCAGTAGTTTAATACGGCCTCTCCGGATATATCTCCCGATAATGTTCCCACTTGTCTTTGTGCTCCCTCCTTCTCCTTCTTTTCGTTCGTCACTCTTTGATCCCCGGAGATGCACCCACCATTAAAGTCTTAGTATGTAAGTGTCCATTTCTAGAAAACGTGGGATAAACAAATTATTTTCAAGAATTTTTTTCAAATCTTAAGTATACTGTTCACTACTAGAAACACAAATAAAATGAATTAACACAAAGTTTTAATGAAAACACTCGCTCATTCCCATTAGGCTTTCGGTGGATACTAGGGAAAGTAGAAATCTTATAGGACAGTTGAGGGAAAGAAGGAAGACTCAACAAGAGACGGAAAAAGAAAAGACACGCAACTTCAGAGAAACAGTACTTGTCATTATGGAGCATCAACAGGAGATAATCAGAAACACATGGCTATGGTAAGTATACATTTATTCTCCAAATAGCAAAGTTTCTATTAAAGGAGAACAGACTAAGGAAATTTTCTTACATTGTTTCTGTCTGTAATTTAATGTACTTCCTGTATTATGAAATATTCAAGTGTTAGATTCCATGAAAATAAATAAATCTACTCAGTGACCTACTTCAGTGAATAAAACACAACTATATTTATGTATTAAATTGAAATAATTTAAGACATGGCAGGTTATCAGCCAAATTCAAACAACCAATGCGGGAGAAAACCCAGAAGAAATGACAAAAGTCCATCTGCTTAATAAGGCCCTTTGGAAAGTTCAAATGGAAAATCAGAATGAAAATCTTGCCAGAGAGAAAGTACTTCTTCACCATGGAAAATTGGCATATACTAGACCATGATCTCAATCTGTACTGAAAACAGCTTTAGACACTGAACCAGATCCCAACTGTAAAGGTTCAAAGGGGACAGTCACCACCTTCAACTATTTGCTGCTACGGAACCCATTACTAGGCTAATAAAGAACAAAAGGCCTTAGATTAGAAACAACTGCAACAAAAAAGGCTGGAAGATACTTACTGTTTATTCATGAATGTATGAAAACTATGATTCAAGAAATACTCTGAGAGTATACAGTGGTTTCTGAATGTTTACCCCTGCAGATACTATAGCAGTCACTGAAATGCCGTTTTTGAATGTCCTCATTTGGAATCTTTAAGATTTCTTCTCCTGTCTTGGATTTATAAATCCAGACTCAATTTACACATTCTGGACCCACCTTACACATAACTTAAACTGCACAATTAAAGTTTAAATATACTGGTTTCTAAGCATTTTTAGTGGTTCTCAGCATAATTTTAGATCAGAGTAGTTGACGGGAATCATGATTTTTTCCCAGAAAACTGTACTGTACCCACATATACCACTAGCAAATACTTTCTGAGATCCACGAACCATAGGCCAAAACCAGTTGTTTTAAGTAACCTTAAATTATACTTAAGACAAAGATGAGTGGATTCAACTGAAGGCAAGCCCTAGCAACATGAATATTTTGGTTTTCCAATAAGAATAATAACAAAACCCAAATTTATAGACAGAAACCATGCTATGTCTATAAAATGCCTAAACGGGATATTTTAGATCTTGAAGAAAACTGTATGTAGCATCTCATTTTTTATTTCTTATTTTTTTAATGAACTTCTTAAGTAATTGTTTTTGAGAGTAAGCTATATATTTATCCCAAGGACATTTCTTTCTGCATTTTAGCTATCTGGAGGAATATTTAATCATTTAAACTGGATTACTATTTGATTCTTTTTTGGAAACATATAAGAAGAATTAATTCATATCTGTTTTTAACTAACTTCTGCATGATATGTTCTTTCTAGCTTGCTTCCTATCTCATATAAAAATTGGCTTTAAACCAAAGGCTGGCAAAGGTTAAGCAAAAGATGAAGGTACATGGTAACTGTTTGGAAATTCAGTTTTCACCTCCACTGGGCTTCTGAACTATCCTTGTGAATTTAGAATTTTACTTACGGTTAAAATATTTAAGACTGAATAGTTTAGGGGAAAAATCATGTGTTTAGCATTTTTTTCATGAAGAAAATTCTAAAGTGAATGTTTTAGACAAGCAGCCAATAACTTTCATATGGTTTATAAGTAGCAGGAGAGCCAAAGCTGAAATGGAATTTTCTGTGACAGCCTACAATAACAGTTAACACAATAACAGTTAACATATGTCGAAAGTTACAAGCGAAGCAGGAATCTTGTAAAGTCAAGTAGGGGAGTAAGAAAGGCCGTAAGTTAATAAATAAAACCTTTTTGCCCAAACTTCTTAGCAAAAAATTTAGACATTTAAAGACCAATACCATCTCAACTATTTTTAAAAGAATTACATTTATCAATATTAGAAGAAAATAAGAAGTGACTTTAACAGTCACAATTTATATCCATCATAAATCTGATGTATTCCAAAAACAGAAGAAAAATGCAAATACAAGTTAATGCTAGTATAAATGAACAAAAAATACACATTCTTCAGTTATTGCACCTGAAAATTGGCTCACACTTGGACTTGAAGTTTCATCTAGAAGTGTTTCTAATTAAAATACCTACTATTCTGTGTTATTCTTGGTCAAGATGTTCCTTGACATTATTGTTAACAAAAAGTCACTCACTTAAAAGTTTGCAGATTTTCTTTGTTTTAGCCTAATATTGTTTTATATTTCAGTAAGTTCTTATAGTTGTGGTTTCAAAATTCTATTATTAGAATTTTGAATTTGCTTCTGTTTAGAGCAACAGTCCAATGGTAGGAACCAGGAGGCTTGATTTCTATTCCCCGGGATGAACCATTAGGAGCCCTGGAGGCACAGTGGTTAAAGTACTTGGTTGCTAACCAGAAGGTAGGCAGTTCAAGCCCACCAGCCATTGCACTGGAGAAAGATATAGCAGTCTGCTTCCATAAAGATTTACAGTATTTGAAACCCTATGGGGCAGTTCTTCTCAGTCCTGTAGGGTCACTATGGGTCAGAATTGACTGAATGGCAACGGGTTTCCTTTTGGGTTTTGGATGAGCAATGTCATCATATTTACCCATGTGGCCAGTCTTAAAATCTTTTTAGTATCAGTCATCTTATGATTACTGTAAAATGGTTACAACCTACTTGACTTATCACACAGTGTTATGAGTCTAAAACGAAATAGATATAAAAGTATTTAAACCAAGATGGTGATGGCGCATTAGTAGTAATGATAGCAGTAGCGGTGGTATTCAAAAGGAAATTCTGCTCCGAACCATAACCAGTATCATCAGATTTACCAAACTCCACCCTAGATGTAAGACACCACTTATAGATTCCTAAATTAGCTTACTATCATATTAGTCGCTATAGCATAAAATTCAGCGGTTTTCCCACCGTCATTTTTTGTTTTGTTTTTCTTTTAAACTGGACTGTTTTAAAGGTTATTATTTCACTGGCAGGCATGAACATAGTGGTTTATTAAAACAGAAATTCTATATCATGTTTTTTTAACCTTTGACAAGTAAGATCAGTAAAATTAACCAGAATAGTATAAGTACAGAATAATCTATATTTCTCTAATTCTATGAACAATAAAATGCAGTGTGTCAACTGCTTTGAAGAAACATATTACTCTTTTAAATGCTTTAGAAGTAAATACAATGCTTCAGGAATGTGTTCATCAATTAAAAATTGGATTAACCAATTATTAAACGGAATGTTGGCATATCTCTGAGTCTAGTAAGATCTGGACACTGATACTGACTGCTTTGAGGAAGAAGGCACTCGATGTTTATTAAGGTTTGTCAGTGTTTGATTGATATTCCTGAACTACAAAGCTTCAGCTCTCTTAGGTTCCTAATATTTTAGAAAGATTCTACATCATTCTCACTGCCTCCAAATTCATTCAGCTAAAATGAAGTGAAATTCTAAGAGAGAGAAAAGAATGCTTAGGCCTTTCTGGAAGTAAACATAAGAAGCTGAAGTAACATGTGCTTCGCTGTCATCAGTTCACTCTCTGGGCTGTTTATACCCTGGATCCCTTTCAGACCTCAGGGAGGTTAATTTTAGTTTTACAGAAAGGACAGAGAGGCCGACTGCTGCCTTTGCAGAAATTGTCTTGGTGAAGCATATGAGATTCTTACCTTCCTGATCTCCTGTGCAGTACCAGCGAGAAGGAAGCACTGTTTGTCCAGAGACAATCCTTTCTTGCATCTGCTTGCCTGGGTTTCAGTGGATGTGTTTGGGGCTGCCCCAGTGACAGCAGCTGTCAGCTTCCTTGTCCCTCTGAGTGTCAGGGTCTGGTAGAACAGACAGATCGCCACCACCAAGCCCACCAAAAAGGGCCGTGGGCAAAATCGCCGACGACAAAGGAACCCTGGGCGACAGACCATGACCAGTTCAGCTTCACTTGGCCCCTGTCCACGTTGCGGGAAAAGTCATAGCAGCTATTTTTTGTCAGCATGAAAGATACAAATCTGACTTCTTTCACAACTTAAGTTTGCTCCATCCCCACTGAAGAACTTTCCGAAGGTTCATGCCAAAGAATCATAGATCCCAAAAATCTGAGGTGGTTATCAAGAGCCTGTCCATCTATGACAGTGAAGAGTGGCTGACCTGGGTATATATAAAAAAACACATCAAAATAATAATAGTTGCAACTAAAACTTGGCGTGTACAGCAGGCTGCCAAAGTGTTGCTTCCGATAATGCCTTATTTCCACAACACCTAAAACTCACGGGGAAGGAGTCCGACTCGCTGCCTCAGCCTGCGAGGAAAAGAGAAAACAACACCAAACAAAGTAAGTCTGGAGTCTGAAAACCGCGTTGAAGAACGCAATAGGTTAAAACCCAACGTGCCTGGAGGCAGGCCAGGTTGCCTCAGCAGTGCCTCCTTTTTCCTCCGGTTTTTAAAGCAGTCCAGCTCCCAGCCATTTGGGTTTTTTAACTGCTTTCCTTCATTCCGTTGTAAATTGCTACTTTCCTGTAAGCATTCACGGCTTTTAACATAAAAGGGGGTGGGGGTAAGGAATCATCTATTTGAATGGGCATGGTTACCGTTAGGACTTTTGCTTGTATTTGTTTCATTCCTTTTCAAGCTCAAAGTTCTATGTACTTACTCAGTTTTCATCCTAGCCAGAAAAAAGTTTCCGTGGTCCTCCCCCTAAAGGATCAAAACCAATCAGAAGGCAACACCCGTCGTATGAGTCCAATTCATCTCACACACACACGGACACACACACACACGGACACACACGAACGGACACGCAGACACACAGACCCTTCAGGGAGCGGGGGACCTGGCTCCGCACAGCAGAAGCCCAGGCCGGCCTGCGGGGCGGAGCTAAATCCCGGGGCTACGGGGCCCTCCGGGGCCGCAGGAGCCGCAGGCAGCTTCGGATCAGGAACCGTGGGTTTCAGCATATTGGCAACAGCAGTCACGTTTCCCCTGAAATGTGGCTGCCTACACAGAGCTGCCAACTTTTAAATACTTGGTTGCTGTTTGATTGCCCCGTGTCATTTCTTTTTCCTAATACAGCATTGGAAAAACAAACAGTCCTTCGTCAATTGATGACAGAGGTCGAGGGTAAGACTAAGCCAACTCTGGGAGTGAATAGAGACGTTCTTCACTAGAGGGAATTGTGGTTACTTTTATGGGGTTAAGCAGGTCACTAGTACTGTCTGGCCCTCAGAATATGAAACCCTCTTGAAAGCAAAGGAATAAAGAGCTCAAAGTGTCTCTCTGCTTTGGTACCGAACTCATTACTACTACTACTACTATTATTATAGGGAGCCCTGGTGGCGCACGGTTAAGCGCTCAGATGCTAACCAAAGGGTGCTTCCAGCTCACCTAGTGGCTTCTCGGGAGAAAGACCTGAGACCTGACGATAACAACACTATAGGACAGAGTAGAACTGCCCCAAAGGGTTTCCAAGGAGCATCTGGTGGATTCGAACTGCTGATCTTTTGGTTAGCAGTCAAGTTCTTCACCCCTGCGCCACCAGGGGTCTCTGTAAAGATTACAGCCTACGAAACCCTATGGGGCAGTTCTGCTCTGTCGCATGGGTCGTTATGAATCAGAATCGATTGGACGGCCCCTGACAACAACAATATCTATCTTATAGGGTTGTTTCAAGGCTTTGAGGCATTATATGAAAAATTATTACTCTTGTTTTCCTGGACTAATGACTGGGTTTTTCAAAGGCTAATTGCATAACACTTTACTCTTGAAAGGAGCCTTGGTGGCATAGCACTTGGCTACTAGCTGAAAAGCTGGGGGTTCGAACCCACACGGGTAAATGTGCGCTTACCTTGCTTAATGGGTCATCCAACCCCGTCAAGGACTGTAAATTTGAAATGAGGCTTTGATTCCGAAGGAAGCTACTGTGGAGTTGGAAAGGACACAGATGCCAGCCATACCTAGAAGCAGAATCTGTGATGTGGTGAAAAAATGTGAAATTGTTCACTACAGAAGATGTGGTAAGCAAGGTAAGCACAGGGTTTATCTTGTCTATTGGATAGTCGGCCCCTGGCTCTGTGGGAGAATGATGTGGCAATCTGCTCCCCTAAAGACTGCAGCCTAGAAAATCCTATGGGGGCACTTCTACTCCTGTAGGGTCACTGTGAGTAGAAATCGACTTGACAGCAAGTTTTTCACTTCTAAAATCAATCTATTGCTGCAGATATTGGGTAATTTTTGCCTGGCAGAAAGGGATAAGCAGAAGGCTTTGTCCAGAATTCAATTCAATCTAATTCTATACAGACCACCACAAGGATCCTCCTAGTAGGGCAAATTCTGCGAACTCCATCCACTTTGTTGAGTGAGCTCAAGGAACTACTAAGGAGAAAGGTAATGTCTAGACAGAGCACGTTGCTCCATCTCCCACTCTTTACCAACTGTTTTAGGCTCAAAGCAGACATTCTTCAAAGGCTATGAAACTAAACAGATTTTCTGTTTCTAACCCAAATTCATTCCTGTGGGGAAGAACTTCTTCCGTAAGACCACACGCCTAGAAAGAAGAGCCCATCCCTTAGGCGGCAGCTATCAGCCCCTTATATTTTGTGAGACTGTGCGCCCCCTAGGGGTGACCAGCTATTATAGACTCAGAGACCTGGGCATCTATATAGTTGCTTAAAAAACAATTTTAATACTTTATAAAAGGACTTGCATTTCTATTGTCAAGAAGGCTGAAAAAGAGAGTTTGAAGACTCTAAGGGATTGTTTTATGTATGACTAAGTTGTTGCATACAGGATACAAAAGTAAATCATATGCGAAAATAAGTTGCCTTTGGGCTGGGAGAACTGAAAGATAACAGCACTGGTAATTTCAAGAAGATGCTATAACTAGACTTCAGTTAACAGGAACCAGTATGATTGTGGAAAATTAGTGTTCCAGAAATGATGCTGCCAGGTTGAAGAATCCATATTCCCCATCTTAACCATTGAGTCCAAAGAAGTAGAAGATAGCAGATAAAGTGATGTCTGCATGAGAGAGAGAATTATAGAGAAGGTGGAAAGAAGACATGGAAAAGAAGATCTAACAGAAATTACTACCAAACAGGCTAAGTCGGTCCATAGACTACACTGATTTTAGAATTAATCCAATCTAAATGTGAATCCTGACACTGCCACTTATAAGCTGTTCTTAAACAAGTGATTTAACTTCTTTAAATCTCAGCCCTACTGTTTTGTGAAATGAGGATAGTAAGGCTTCCTTCGAAGTGCTGTTGGCATGCCTAGATGAGATGATGTACAGAAAGCACTTAGGCATCCTGTGAACATTTGCTGGATAAATGTCTGCTGATGGCATGTTGGGATGTTTTGGACCCTGACGTTGAGCTCAATCCTTCACTGAGCTGACGGTCTGGTGTGGCATCAGACACGTGAACAAATAATCACCAAATAATGGGCCTCACGGAACACAAGAACACCAAAAGCAAACATGAGTACTTAATGAGTTCTCTCTCCTTTACTTTGTGAGGTGAAGGTGAGTGGCAGAGGCTGGTTTGGGAGAATGCCAAGGGCAAGGGTGGGATGGGAGTGGGCGTTAGGTGGTGATGACACGTGGGAGGTATTTAGGCCTGAGTGGTAGGTTGGACCTATTTGAACGGAAGGCTAAGTAGAAGCATGGGTTGGAGTCTGAAGGAGCCAGAACAGTGAACAATAAAGACAAGAGAATAAGTTGGTTCAGTGAGGGGGAGTGGGAGGGTAAATGCGCAGTAGAACTATCAACCTGTGGATTCTGACAGTGTGCCGACATTTTTGTGCATATAGTTTCATAAAGAACCCCCTCTGCTAAGAATTTTCAGTACTCAAGGGCTTATATTTAGGCAGCATTCACCTGAGACAATAGATTGATAGGCCTTTCAGAATCCAATCATTTCAAGGTTGGATGAAACAGAAAAATCTTCTCCCTAAACCTCTCCTACACAGAATATACTTTTCCATCACACGTATTTTTCATTTTGGTTTTTGGTATTGGGTCGGGAGAGAGGATGCATTCAAACAATCATCGTTTGAAAAAGTTCTTTGTTAAAAATTTATTTTGTAACCTAAAGGAATAAAGAGATATATCACATAAAATTCCAGTGTTGGATCACATAGAGAGATCTGTAGCACATAAAATTTCAGTGTTGGGTCGGGAATCTTGGGAAAATAATTTGACTGAGTCTCAGCTTTCTCATAAAATAGAGGCTTCAGTCATCACTAGATAAGCTCCAAGGTCACCTGAGGCTCCAAAATGCTACGATTTCAGGAATACATTTTGACATGGATTTCTTCTCTGTGGCAACCTGGTAGAAGAGGAAGTCTTCAGATTCTGGGCCATCTTGGTTTCCTGCGGCAGACAGCCTTTCTCTTTTAAGACAGCCCCTGACCGCTGGTGATGTAACATCCAGCTGTAGCTACTAGTGGTGGTGTTATGAATTAGGTCCTGGGGGGCTGCCTTGCTGACAGCAGCCCCTGGACACTCACCTTCCAGCACCTTCCTTGGAAAGTCTGACTGCCCTCTTTGCAGCTCCTACCACCTCTCATCTAACGCTGACTCTAGAAACTTTCCCCCATAAGCTCTGAGCATAGGATGACATTTTAAATCACGAATCACATATTGAATCTCTATTATGCAAAAACATCACCCTAGGCAAATAGAAGAAATATGACGAATACTAGAAATGACTAAAACATAACAAGCATTTTGACATGTTGGTCAGGGTAGAATAACTACTATAACAAAATCTGTGTTTTGATACTATACCCACAGAGGCCAACAAAATCTCAGTGGCTTGATACAATAAAGATTTCTCACGTCACTTTCTGGTGTTTTTGTCAGTTTCCACTCAGACATTTGGTACCCAGGATCCTTCCACTTGGGACTTTCCATACCCTTGTTGTTGGTTAGCTATCGTCAAGTCAGTACCCCCGTGTCCGGTCCCCATGATCAGTTGAGGATCAAACTCTTGTAATCCATAGGGTTTTAATTGGCTGATTTTTGGAAGTAGACTGCCAGGCCTTTCTTCATAGTCTTAGTCTAGAAGCTCTGCTGAAACCTGTTCAGCATCATAGCAACATGCAAGCCTCCACTTAGACAGGTGGTGGCTGTGCATGAGGTGCATTTGGATACCCCTACTAGGGTCACTATGAGTTGGTATTCACTCAGTGGCAACGGGTTTGGTTTTGGTTTCCTGGGATCCTCTGCATTCAACCAGCGGAGGAGGGATGAGAGAGGCCATAAAAGATTGTGTAGGAGGTCTTTTAGGGGCCAAACTTCGAATTGAATACATCACTTTGCCCTCATTTTGGGCTCACCTAACTGAAACTGAGCTGGGAAGTGAGACCTAACTATATGCCTAGAAGGAAAAGGAAATGAGGTTTGATAAGCATATCGTATCCCAGCCACAACTAAGAGGGAGAGAAGCCAAATGCCACAGAGAACCAATATAGAGAGTTCACATTTTGGGAGGTGACAAGGGAAGCTTCAGGGAAGTGTCTGCTTCTCAACTGGGCCCTGATGAAAGGTCATGAAGATTTCTCCGTAGCAGAATCAAATCATGAATACTAAGATCCTAGGTCCATGGCAACGAACAACATGTCAGAAATTATAATCTGTTTCAGTAATTTAGATTTTCTAATCAGAATAAGGAAATCGAAAAATTTTGACTAGCAAAAATTGGAGGAAAACATTCCCCTTAAAATTTAAAAATTTTCAGCAATTTCCAAGTTATAGACCGATCTGAAGTCAACCCTACTTTATAATCTTAATAAGTGCTATTTCATTAAACTGTTAACATAATCATATTTAACCAATAATATGTAAATGTTACTACTTCTATAAGCAATTCCACGGCAGAGTGTAAAATGCTCTTCATGAATAGATGCTTGTCTGCATTTCCAGCTTCTTTCCCTGACAGACCCTACATGAACCAACCACATTCTCCACTCGGTACAGCCTGCTTTTAAGTTTCCAGAACCCACGTGGCTGTTTGTTGAACTGTCTCTTCTGCTTTGAAAACCTTCCCTACTTCATCTGTCTTTAGGACTCAGTTCAAATGATACCTCATTTAAGTCTTGTTGATTATTGCGATCAAAGTAATCCACACCCAACATTCCCACAGATCTTTGTACATCCATGTGTTACAGCATTTACCATAATATAGACAATTATTTAACGTCAGTCCTCCCCACTTCTCCCACACACACACACACACACACACACACACACCTTCATCTGTATTTTCAACACCTAAGTGCTTAACATTTGTAAAATTATAAAAATGTTTTTGAAGATACTCCCTTTCTCTTACATCACATCTGTTGAAAAGATTTCTTTAAAAAGAAAACTGTGAAAGTCAAGGAAAAACACTGCAATAGCTACACATTCAGAGTTTCTTACCCCCTTACAGTCCACATTTATTAAGCATTTACTTCTCTAAGATTTAAGTAATTAATTAATGAGATCTACATGACCATTTCTAAGGTCTAACGACAGACAGCACTACAAAAACCTGGACTTTAAAACACTTACAATATGTGGAATTTGCTTTAAAAGAGAAAAGAGCAAAATAATTAACTGCCTTTGGAAAGAATGACTGTATGTTTATCAAACACTCAGCATCGTTTAGGCATTTATTTAAGCCATTTATTGCTTTACATGTGTCACCACGAACATTTTAATATACACTCCACAGCAGTTAAGGCCTCAATTTTCACCACCTACATAAACTGTGAACCCACATTTGGATTATTTGTGACACCACATGAGTTTTGTACAACAAAGATTCTGAATGTGTATCTTATAATGCCCAAAATACTCATTATACCTCTTGGTATAAATGCCGCAAAGAACCATTAATAGTTGGCCACATTTTTTTGTTTTTGGACGAGGTAGTTCCATATTTGGCCCATCATTTGCATCTCAGATACTAGCAGGTCCCACCACATTACTAAATAATTGCACGAAATTCTGGTTTACTTCTTTATACGCACTTCATAAAATATTCAATGTCTGAGTGATGTGGTAAGAAGTGGAATTCACAAACCGAAAGGGGCTGTGCAACAGCTGAAATGAGGATGTTCCTGACCACACAAGGAACTTTCTTACAATAAGACTGTACATAAGGCTTTTCCCTTTGACCAATTCCTATAAAAAAGGTGTGAAAAGACTTAATGTATCATTAGAGGATGTCAATGATACAATTCAGCATCTCCAAGCAACATGCTAGTAAGCTAAATGAATACTACATTATATATTACTTCTTCAAAGTTTATAAAATCTCTGTGAAAATACTGAGTATCATGGGTACCCACACATCAACCTAACTTAGTTTTATGGTCTGACACATTTATAAAATCAGACTGCAGCAGCTTCGAATCATGGAATTTCAAAGCTGGATGAGATCTTGGAAATCCCCTATCTAATCCATACCCTTGTGGGTAGTAGTGCATAGATTTTACACCGTTTTCTTAATAAGTTCTAAGAGGCTCATATGTGGTCTTAATTAAAGCAGAAATCTGACAGACCTAGTAAGTTCAATACGTAAGAAATACGATGTAATATTTAAACAGCTTTAAGGACTTTTCTACTGACCAGAATTCAGTATTATACCTTAAATAAAACCTCCACTATGCAAAATTTATAATTTAAATAGCACCTATAGATTAAAATTCAGAAGTACTTTATAGATCTCCCGCAGCCTGATTTAATATGGCCCAGAGTGATCCAACTTGTGATGCAGTGGTTAAGAGCTTGGCTGCTAACCAAAAGGTCGCAGTTCGAATCCACCAGCTGCTCCTTGGAGACTCTATGGGGCAGTTCTACTCTGTCCTATAGGGTTGCTATGAGTTGGAATTGACTCGACGGCCATCGGGTTCAGAGTGATTTCAAAATCTGTATGAACTCTCACATCAATAAAGCTGAACTTTAAGCTCCAATCCAGGGGGATTTTTATTGAAATTGGCCACACTGCCTCAAGTCAAAACATCTACAACAATTATTTTCATTTTATCTGCTGTAATTAGACTTCTTTCATGTTCCTTACACTTTGAAGGAAAAACCAGAGAGATGTTCTAGAAAAATACATTTGCATTTCAAGTTTACATTAAAAATGTCTTTCCCTTATTTTCACATCACAAATTCCAAACATTATTAGTAAAGAAATCACAGATTTCTCAGCATTCTTGTTCTGGGTCTCTCTCATTTTTTAGATTATGAATCTTGGAAGTTAATTGGAATTCAAGAAATTTTCATTATTAAGTGTGTGAAGTATAAATACAAGTAATTTTTTAAAAACTTTATTTTAACACCTAATACAATTCCAATTTTAAGGATTACTTGCACAAAAAAATAAACACATTTGGTATAAAAATGTATCACTTTAACACCCTTTTCCCCTCTTCAGCCCCCCTCCCACCCTCATGAACTGCATTCTATTTGGATGCAGAAACATATAAAGAATAATGGCACAGATCAGTTTTTAATTACAGGAGTTTCTGTTTATGTACCTAGGTACTCTAGAGGATGCCAGCCCACTTTATTACACGAACCATTTTCTTCAGCCTGCTGAATTTAGTTTCACAAAGAAATGAAGCTTATTATAAAGGCATTTTAAAAACCATTATCTTAAAGTCTTTTGAAAGAAGCACTGACTTTTTTTTTTTTTCTTTTTGCAACCATTTATGTACAGTGTTACATAACAGCTCTGGAGTACAGTACATGCAGCAGAATATACCTGTTGAATATAAAATACTTTTCTTAAAATCTTCATCGTTGGAATTCTTTGAAGTCTAAATTATAGAATGCCCATTACTTTGAGAAAATGGTTGAGGAGTACAAATGTCTGCATGTGTTGGCCACTGAAATAATCCAAGGCTAACTGGAATAATATTCAGAGCACACCAGGAGTGCATAAATAATTTACTTACATTATTAAAATACAATCCATAAAATTTATAGTTCAAGATCTTATAGGATTGTCTATATAAATCCTTTAAGCAGTTGCTGAGAAATGCGTTGTTTCTTCTTTCCCTTTTCTTTTTTGTTAAAGTCCTATATAAAATATTCAGCTGAAGTTTTTTCCTTCCTCACATGGAATGGCCACTCTTATTTGTGTCGGCTGCCCCTCCTCTTCATGGCAGCCGTGCACTGTGGACAGTACCACTTTCCTTTTGGTGCCTCCGTCAATCCAACACATCCATAATGGAACCATTCTATAGGGCACTAGAAAGCAAAATCGCAAAAAAAGTTTTTAGCACCTCTAAAGATTAGAGAACACATTAAAATATGCCCAGTAGAACTACACTAAAAGCTAAGACGTTTCCTGAATACAACCAAACACTTAGAGCTCTGTCTATGGACCATGGTTTCAGGGGACATCTGGGTCAACTGGCATAACAAAGTTCATTAAGAAAATGTCCTTCATCCCACTCTGGTGAGTGGCGTCTGGGGTCTTAAAAGCTAGCAAGTGGCCATCTAAGATACATCAATTGGTGCCAGTCCACCTGGAGTAAAGGAGAATGAAGAACACCAAAGACACAAGGAAAATATTAGCCCAAGAGACAGAAAGGACCACATAAACCGGAGACTCCATCAGCCTGACACTAGAAGAATTAGATGGTGCCTGGCTACCAACAATGACCACCCTGACAGGGAACACAGCAGAATCCCTGATGGAGCAGGAGAAAAGTGGGATGCAGAACTCAAATTCTAGTGAAAAGACCAGACTTAATGGTATGACTGAGATTGGAGGGACCCTGGAAGACATGGCCCCCAGACTCTCCGTTAGCCCAGAACTGAAACCATTTCTGAAGCCAACTCTTCAGACAAAGATCAGTCTGGACTATGGGACATAAAATGATACTTGTGAAGAGAGTTCTTCTTAGCTCACGTACATACATGAGACTAAATGGGCAGCTCCTGCCTGGAGGTGAGAAGGCAAAAAGGGACAGGAGCTGGTTGAATGGACACGGGCAATCCGGGGTAGAAAGGAGTGTGCTGTCACATTATAGGGAGAGCAGCTAGGGTCACATAGTAACGTGTGTATAAATTTTTGTATGAGAAACTGACTTGAACTGTAAACTTTCACTTAAAGCACACTTAAAAAAAAAAAAAAGCCCAGTAGACTATTAATTTAATAAGAGGCCTAGTATCAGAATTTTTAGATCAAGATTATTTAAGATCACTTAGTCCATCTGATAAACTTCAAACATAAAGACATGAAGACACAGACAAATTAAGCATCTTTGGTAACTCTGAGGTTATGTAATCTCTTCTCATGATCCTAAAGAACTGAAAATTCATTAATTTTCATTAAACTGAAGAGTAAACTGATGTCAACTCTCAAACACAAAAAGAAGTGAGATGGATGTGCCTCTTAGGTAGAAGATAAAAGGATTTTAAAGATTTCATTTCACATTCAGCCTTATTCACTCCCTCATAAAGTGGAATAAGCTAGTTGTAATTGAAGATATAAAGGGACGCCTGGGTTTCCTTTCTGGTGTACCTGTTCCTAGAGACTCAGAGAAAAGTACTCCTCTCTGCAATATACTAAGCGGCTCTCCACTTCCACAGAAAAGCTCACTCAGAAGAGCACAACCGGGAATGAAAGGAATCACAGTGTAAAACACTGCTATTCACAGAACCCTCATTCATTTTCACTAAATATCCTTGAAGACAGTTTACAGTTGTGTTCTTGAAATGGCTGGGCAATAGTTGTTTGCCAATAATCATAAACAGCCCACAAGTGATTTTTGAGAAGGAAGTGAAGGAAGGTCTTTCCTGCACCTAAGAAGACATGCTGGTATCCTCCCAGATCAGGACAAGTGCAAATTTTAATGCAAGCCAACCCTCCTCAATCTTCAGATTGTCTGACAAAATCAAAACTCTTAGTCTTAATGTTAGCATTCTGATGATCACTAGTTCTACAGAACTCAGGGTTCTGCTTTTAATGGAATGAAGATGATAAAAGGGGGCTGAGTGGTAGGAAAGTTTAAGGGTTAAAATTACAAGACAAAAAGATACTCAGCATTTAATTAAAACAAAAACAAAACAAAAAAATCTCTAAACAAAATAAGCTTCCTAAAAAAGAAATAAGACGTCTTTCTTTTCAAGCTTCTTTTATCATCAGGCATGGCTCTTATTAGCTGCCATCTGCAAAGAGTACGTAGGAAATACTCACCAACAGGAGGAAAAACTTTCACACTAGATCCCCGACATTCCCACCCTTCACCTTAATATCATGCTTCCTAAAAGAATGTATTGTTTTTAGGTTCCAGATCTTCAGGGTGGTAAACGAACTATATTCTAGTAAACACAATATTCTTTAGCAAACAAAGAGGAAGTATTTCTAATTTTCATACAGCATTACACTTGGAGAATATGACCTTTACACAAACCCATAAAATTACCTGGAAACAAATCAAAGGACATTACCCACTTCTGGAGAGGAATAGTTAATACATCTGTTAATACAACATGACTGAATATTTAAGATTATTGATAAGATATCCCCAAATTAACATAACTGCAAACCTGTTTTCTTAGACCAAGAGACACAGTACAAAAGAGAAATATTCAAGTAATAACCTATGACTGTTTTCAATCTCGAACAGGAAACTTTCAATACTTACATCTTGGTTATCACATCCCACCATCTCACCATAGGATACCTGATAAAAGGAAATTAAGTATTTTTACTATGGCTACATAACAAGCATCTAAATCCAAGGTAACTGGATATTCAAGGGTATTCATGATACTGTCAAAAACAGAGGGAAATATAAGGCTCACCAATAGCTCCACAGTTAGAAAGCTGTGGTAGTCTACTTGTATGACAATTACAGCCTTGGAAATCATATGGGGCAGTTCTACTCTGTCCTATAGTGTCGCTGTGAGTCGGACTCAACTCAACAGCAATGAGTTTTGTGATATGAATATATAATTACACTGAGAATCAGGGTATATCATTTTCTAAAACATTTTTAAGGGGGGTGAGAAGGGAGGGGAGATACACAGAAATCATCTGTTCTTTCAAAGTCTAAAATAACTCACTCTATGAACCAGGAACCACCTTTGTGGATGGGTTTTGTTGTTGTTGTTTTAAAATTTTTAAGCTTCTTTCTTGGTTATTTTTATTTAAGGTTTTTGCTTCTTGGATCACGTTAGGTTATTTATATTTTTGCAGTAAATAGTACAATCCACTGAAACTTCTACATTTATAATCTACTATATATTCTTTCTCATCTTTGTTGTTCACTACTAGCACTTTACAGCACAACTTCCTAATCCATGAATTCATTTAAGCTGTTAATACCAAAAAATAATCTCATTGTTGTCAAGTCAACTCTGACCCATAGGGACCCTCTAGGGCAGTGTAGGACTGCCCCATAGGGTTTCCAAGGCTGTACTTTTTATGGAAGTAGCTTGCTACATCTTTCTCCTGCAGAGCAACTGGAGGATTCGAACTGCTGACCTTTCGGTTAGCAGCCAAGCTCTTAATCAGTGTGCCACTAGGGCTCCTAAGCTCTTAATAGACTAATTTTTCAGGCTGGGTTAACTAGGTGGCATGCTTTCCGATTCCCTGCATGAGTGAGAAAGTCTTTATATGGTCCTATGCCCAGGAGCAACAACTTTTCTGAGTATCAGTACTGTGAGGGAACTGTACTGATTTTTCCCTCAAAGTGCTAAGCACAGCCATCACCATCTAGTTTTTTAGTGTTACAGACGCCAATCTGATTTTGTTCTTTCGTAAGGAACCTACTTTTATTACCAGAATGTTTACAGGCTATTTCTTTCTTAATCTTTTATAGTACAAAATGTTTGCCAGGTGAAACTAAAACAAGGGAAAACTGTTAAATTTTTTTTTTTTTTTAATTAGACTGGCAACTCACACCATAAAAAAACAATAAATTGCAGATAAATTAAAGATTTAAATATGGAGAAATCAAAGAATATCAAGTACTAGATAAAACTATACAAAAACTAGAAGAAAATGCAAGACATATTATCAGGGGAGAAGAGAAAAAGGGGAGGAAGCCTTTCTAAGCATGTAATCCATGGTCGACCTCAGAAAAAAATTTAAAAAAAAATTCCAGTCAAAACTACAAAAATTTGCAATTTTAGAATAAAAGAATTTTAAAAAAACCTAAACCAAGAAAATGTTTTATAATATGTATGGCAAAGACAGTAGAAATACCATTAGGCGTCAATACATAAAAGAAGAAATAAAAATGGCCAGAAAAGGTCCAATCTTACTATTAATGTAAATTGAAATAATCATGTGATACAAAGTATCAAACTGTGACATGGTTTTTAAGAGAATAACATCCAGTGTTAGATGGGGTTTAGCAAAATGGGCATGCTCATAAAGTTTTGGTAATAAAGTTCTAGAAAACATTTTTGCACCCCGTAGCAAATATCTGTAACAATTTTAATGCTAAAAGATTATGCTAGGAGATTACATGTGTAAAACAGATATTTTAAAAATGTCTATCATAATGTCATTTATAATTTCAAAAAAATGAAAGCCACTAAAATAATCTACAGCTGGTTATTAGTTAAATAAGTTATGGTATACCTATATATAAATAGTTATAAGGAAAAAAATGACTTTAAAGAAAAACCGTGTTCAATAAACATGATTTAGTGAGAAAAGGTTACAAAAAAGTATATACTGTGATTTTAACTGTCAAACTCATATACACACACTCGTGTATTTGTGTACTTATGTATGGACATATATCAGTGGTACATCAAAATGTTTAATTACAGCTTATATCTGAAGACAGATAATGGATTTACATCTTTCTTCATACTCTTTGTACTTACAGCAAACACATCATTTTTATAAGGGTGAGAAAGTTGTATTTATTAAAAGAGCCAAGATGTTTTAAATGGAGTAAAAACAGTCCTTAAACAGTTCTCTTTTTTCTAGTTTATTCAGATTATGCTTCTACAGACAAATACTGGACTTTTACCTGATTACAAATGCAATAGCGTGGCTCATTTGGGTCATAAGTCCAATCGACCTGACTGTTTGAATCAGATTCTGGTATTACTGTTGTCTGCTGAGAGATTTCTTGCACTGCAGTAGATGTTGAAGAGCATGATGACAACGAAGAGGAGGAGGAGGAAGATGATGACTGCTGGCTGGAAGACTTGTTGTTATTTCTGAAAAAATAGTATCAGTTTTATTTGCTCATCATCCAGCAGAAACGGAATGACATCAAAAGCATAAATATTTAACATTAAATTATAATTATAAACGTATAAATTAATGTTCATCCTGTCCTGATCCGTTACAGCCTGACGTTTAAAATAAAAGACCAGCTGGGATGCTAAGTAGACTTGAGTGCTTAGTAAAGCTACAGGGCTACTGTAACAGCAAAACGTACTTGCTCTTTCTCCCACTCCGGGAGTCAGCTGCTGATGAGCTGGCGTTCTGTGTTAACGTAGTCATGAGTGCCGAAGATGATGAATAGCCAGTTGTTTCCCTGGGCATCGAAAATTCTTTTCCCAGCTGAAAGTCATTATTCTTAAATGCTTCATAACTGGCTTTTAAACTTGATGTTCTTCGTCCCTCTTTCATCTTAAATAGACATTCATTGATAGTATTAACATACATAAATGTGTATTTTCTTTTTCAGTCTTACAAGTTACAGTATTATTTTCTTCTATCCAGTATTTACTGTGTTTAAACCATCACTGCTCATCACTGTAATTTAAGCTATTTTATATAAAGATTTAAACTTAACTTTTACACAGTTATGAAGTAATCAGGGATTGGTTAACTTCTTAATCTGGAAGATGGACACATTGTACATAAGTGAACAAACTCAAGTAACCTAAGTTCTGAGGCTAAGAGAAAGCCCTGGAACTGGTAAAGAGATCAAAGTATTGTTCACCCTAGCATGTGCTGTGGATTGCAGCCAAGAACACAGGCAATATGTCCAATTTTTGTGGGAAGGGATCTGCGTAAGACTGTGTCAATCTATTTTTTACTTTTCATTATCAATCAGGTACTTCCTGTATATTCATTTTGTTAAATAAATTGTCAGATATCATAAAGCTGTAATTTTAAAAAATGGAAACTATACAATGGAAGAAATCTCTATTCATTCACACTGACTTGTTTTTATTAGGGCTTGCCAATGACTCAGACAAAATGTACCATTCTGTCTCCAAACCTTTTCCTTTGTACCTGAGCTGTAGCTTGAACTGCTTGAGCTGCTGCCATGGTAATTGCCCCAGCACCAGTTCCTGAAGATAATGAGCCAATGTTATAGGATGCTAGGGGCTGGGAGGGGTTCACGTTGTAAGCATTATTGGAAGAAGCTGTGGAATTATTATTTCGACATCCTATGTAGAAGTAAAGAAAAAATAAAAATGGTTGGAGAGATGTAATACTAGTGAGTTTAAAATACAGAATTTCCCAGCACAGATATAATCATTAAATTTAAAAATTTTCTATCACTGTAGATTGAGTTGACTGAATGTTATCATATTTTTCTTTTTTCTTCTTTCTCCATATATAGACTTTAACCAAATATAGACACTGTATGATTCATTAATCCTAACTGCTTTCATTTTCCCATATTCTAACACAAACAAAAAAGCAAACAATTATATTCAAGAATAAAATTACCAAGTGTATTTTCCTTAGAGGCATCTGATGTAAGAGTAGATAGAAGAGCTTCAGATTTAAACTTCTTTTCAGGGATATGATCTGTTGTTGTATGGTGAGAAGTTGGATTATATTTCCTTTCTGAATATAAAGAAAGAATTCATGTGTTTTTACATTTTAGAGAACGATGGACAAGTCACAGTAGCTCTATCGAGTTAGAAACCCATACAGCTAGGCTCGGGGTTCCTCATGGAACACAGATCGATATTTTTCTCAGAAGATGGGTCAAACAGTAGAATTCTGGAAGATTATTTATTAAAGGTAGATTTTTCAGACATTTAAAATACTTCAGAAGCAAAGTACTGAATATAACCCATGATGCACCATGATTTCACATATAACCTGAAGGAAATTTTGCTTTTAAAACATTATCTAGAATTCAGAACAGTTTCTAATTAATCTGTCTACTGAACTATTGATTTTTCAAAAGAAGCACCCCCCCACCCCGCAACAGCCATCTATCTAACCATTCATTTACTCACTAAACTCACTAACCATTTGAGACCTTATTGTATGCCTAACAAACAGTATACTCTAAGCAGTGGAGAAACAAGGATGAAAAAAGGGCCTACCACACAATAGTTTATTGTCTAGCATGCTTGTACTGCAGGTAGGAAGCACTATACATTCTTCCCCTATGAATTCCAGGGAGAAGATTGTTCCCAAGTCAAATATGCATTTCCCATATGAAAAAGATAAGTCAGTAATTGCAGTGAAAAAATATACCCCACAAAAAAAAGAAGAGAAAGATATTTACTTTGCAAAAGAGTATGTAGAACTAATAAAAGAGAATATACATGTAACATAATGATTGTAGTTAATATTCTGATTGTATTTAACATTTTAGTTGCACTAAACCAAACTTACTTTCCACTGGAGTATGTGAATGAGCATGGTGATTATTCACTGGCTGTGAAGGAGTATCTAATTCCAAAGATCCTAAAAAAAAAGACAGAAGCACAGAGATACATTACCATTAAACGTTACCAAGGAGCTTTAAAAGTCAACCAAGTACAGGCACTGCATCCCACACTACCCAGCAGAGCACTGGCAACTCTGATGTACATGCCTGTAGCATCATCTTAGCCAGACAGGTTAGAGGGTCACCACTGTCCTTTTCACCCTGAGCTATCCTCTCTCTAAACAATAAACTATCCATTTCCCAATATTCACCTTAAGTACAAAAGGGCTCAAGGCATGCTGATGTCTAATTAGGCAACTTACCACAGTGGGTACCGCATAAAGGATGAACAGACATTATAACCCCACTACTGATAAAGCTGAAAAACTCAACCTAGTTCTACCGAGTTGAAAGCCTTTTGACGGGAGATCCTGAAGTTCTAGGCAATGGGGACACTACTGTATGAAAGAAAATTCTTTGATCATTAAAATGATATAATACAAACTTCCTAAAGTTAGGGATTTTCTTTGTGAAAAGTGAGGAATAGAATCTCTACCACCAAGCTTTAAAATAATTTCAAAGAAATTTTCTGGGTTTATTTTTGATCCCTTGAGATGAAATTATGGCAGAAAACAGGGTGAAGCAGCTTTTATAACTTGATCCAAGTTAGTTTCGTATGTCTGTGTCCTTAGTGAGGATGCTTTAGTAACCTTCCTGCAGTACAGAATAGGCATGAATTAGTTATTCATGGCTATTGTCAGCATTTCCAAAAAAATCAAAACAACTACAGAATATTTTATTTGGTCTCAAAATATTTACTGTCCTCAGTTCTAGAGCTCCCTCAGAAAAAAAAAGTACCACAAACAGATTATCATCTAAAGTGATGGATCTACTTTTGAATACAAAAATGTGGATACTGAGATGGATTCACGCCTGGTTTCTTCTCCGGCTGATGTCTAGTGAGCATACAGGGAGGTACATAACCTAACACCGAAAATAAACTTTCATCTATGTGTAGAAACGTGTACATGTTCTTCCTGTTGAAATGCTCCAAGAAAGAAAAGATGTTTGAACCCTTTTAATTAAATTCTGGTAGAAATTAGCTATAATATTTGTTTCAACTAACATTCAGTGGGTACCTACTTTGTGCTGAGCACCACTTTATCTCCTTTTATGTATATTATCATATTAAGGTTGGAACACATGCTAAACTAGTTAAGAACAAAGCTCATGCCTCCATTTTTGGAAACTGTCCTAAGTTAAACCCAAGAAGTGATACGGGTTAAGTTATAGCAGGAGATAAGTCAAGCCTTGCAAAGAAAAATTAAAATGGTTTCCTACTGATAAGGGAAAGTTTAAGAAAAAGAGGAACTGTTATGGAATCAACTACAATCTCTCTCTCTCTATATATATATACAATATGAACATATATAGGTATATATATAAAGAGAGACAGAGTCACTGTGTGTGTGTCAGTTGAGGAAAGGTCCTGAGGTAGTTCTTAAGAAGAAAAAAGGGCCTTTTTTTAAAAAAAAAAAAAAGATCTTCCTTAAAGTTTAAGTGTATAAATAGGCAGGGCTAAATCAAAACATATAATGACAGATGGGTTAACTTTCATTCTAGATGGTTATATTTAGTTCTCCTCACTCATCTTATTAGCAATAGGTGGGTATTTTTAAAAAGGAATGATGTACTGTTATTTTCATAAAGAGTGTCTAAGGATGACATCCTATATTGTCTCAGTATCCATGTCACAAACATTTCCTACTGCAAGGGTGCAAGCCATCCACCCCGGAAGCCACCATCCACCGAAGGGCAGACTCTGAAAAGCCTTTGTAGGACACACGTCTTCTTAGTGATTTGATGTTGCACATGTACTGTCCAATATTGATGGAGAACTGTAAATTTTACTTACGCCTCTCTAATATTTCTGTAATTCCAGCATTATCAGCTTCCAGCTCCATTTTAAACTTAGCCAGTTCCTGATCCAGCTTTCTCAAGTGTCGATCTACCTGTTTCAAAGAAGACCAAAGATAACCACCAAAATTTGGGACACTGTTAAAGTGTCAGTTTAATAAGGGCACCTCCATCTTTGTTTCTCTTAGTCAATCCGCTTGAGCAAGTCAATTAACCTATGCCTCAGGTTTTCAGTCTATAAAATGAGGGTATTAGACTAAATAATCTCTCAAGTCCCTTTAATAAATTTTAAATTTTAAGAAACCAGAATATCTAATTTGTTAGATATGTTTTCAACTCCATTTCAGGAAGAAGTGCGACTATGAAAATTAAAAGCAAAACTGATGTTAGGAATTTGAGGGTGGGAAGAGGGGCAGGAAGGTAGGTAACTTCTCACAGTATGCCTTGTGCTTATTTTTGACCTAATCTCTTCCTACTTAATAAGGCCATCTATACTGCCATTTAGAATGAATGAACAAAAGATCTTCGGTCTACAAAGAGGCTACTACCTTCCATACGTGCATTTTTCTAAGGTAAGAAAGTAGACCATTATACTTGCAATTATTTATGTAAAAGACAAAGGGTTTTTAGCCAGAAAACTCCAGTACCCAAAGAACCTGGTTAAAATAGCTTACTGCAATACTACTGCCCCTACTGAGGTGGCAAAATTTTATTTTACTCCTCCAACTAGCAACAATGTCTTAATACATTTTTAGCTTAATATTAAATATATTTTTAAATATTTTTTCAAAATGTATAACTTTGAAGTAAAACAAAAACCACTAATTCTTTGAAAACTATTCACATATATTATTTAACATCATTTTTCGAAGTTTAATTTTCCATTGGATCACTGTTAATAGTTAGGAATAATTTCCTTACAAATATCAAATGTGCTATGTTACAGTATGAAGGCAAAAACTTTAAATTAGACTTTTAATTAATGTGTATCTAACATGAGGGAGAAGGAGCAAAAGAGGACTTACATGCGTTAGATGCCTATGAAGAGACCAATTAATGTGCTTGGTACTTTAGATGGCCTATCTTTTCTAGCCCTCACTCTAATCTTTTGAGGTAGGTTATTATTGTCTCCATTTTATAAATGAAGAAACTAAGCCTCAGAGGAGTTAAGTGATATGTCTAAAGTCATACAGCATAATGCATTTAACTTTGACCTACATGTAATAAACTGTGCTTCACCATTTACACCTAGCAATGCCCTCTGAACTTCTGCATGTGGGAATCAACCTGTTTGTTTTTTAACTCAGAATAACACAATTCAAGTTGAAAGAGTAGGAGTATTATTGTTTGTATTTTTTATATTAACGGCAACCACTGGAGTATTGGTTTGTGATTTTTCAATAATTTAAAGCTCAGTGTTCCCTCCATCTTCACAGTTACTTTTCAGAGTCTTGGCAGAAGTTGGAATTAGAATACTTAAACATCACGTATTATTGACACTTGCTTCTATTCAAAGAATCTGCAGGTAATTGAGCATCCTTTAATGAAACCTCCCTTCCAATAGTAAAGTGTGAACACAGACCTCAGTTATTCACAGACTTCTCTTTCATTGTCAAAATTTAATCTCAAGGGAAATCAGAAAAAAATACTTATATTTAAGTTCCAAGACCATTTAATGCAATAAAAACACTTCACCACCATTTTTAACTATAATTATTCCAATAATAAATATTAAGTTACTACTATGTCTTTAGCACTGGGTTAAATGGAGGATACTTGGAAAATGGGAAGGAATCTCTGCCTTCATAGGAATTAGGATTTAGCTGACAAATCAAAATTTACATATAAGAATAATTAAAAATACAGACCCTAGACACAACAAATAAACAACAGTTCAAAAAGGGTCAGAAGTTGCACATAAAGAAAAAATATAACACTGGGCTGCAGTAGACACAAAGGATATATAGGTAAATAGAGTGAAGAATGGATTATATTCAAATAGATGGAAAGAAAGGGGGAATAATCAAACAAATGTACAGAGACAGAAAAACAAAGAGAATGGATTACATTCGAATAGATGGAAAGACCGTGCAATAATTAAACAATGCACAGAGAAAGAAACAGAAAGGGCATGCTCAAAGAAAAGAAAGTAAAGTACTGTGGCCTATAAGAGGTATATACTATATATATATAGCACAGAGACAGATAATCAGAAACTTAGTCGGGAGGATGGGCTTAGGTGAGATGAAGACATTTTTTCCCCACACTATACACAACCCCCACCCCAACTCACTCCACCTCCACATTTAAGAAATGCTTCATTTTGTTAACAATACTACTGATGGGATTTATTACACATAAAAGCGTGAAACCATAAAATAAGTTTGAGAAATATTTCCTGAAGAAAATGATGAAATTTCTGATACTAGATAGCTCAGAAAAGGCAATGGAATCCAAGGAATTAATACTTTAAGAACTAAGTTTATAATTAAAACAAACAATGCCAGAACAGCCTTAACCACATGGTGACAGACAACCTTCTAAGATGGCTTCCAATCAGTCCCACCTCCCGGTACGGAAAAAATACTGTGAACTGATTATTACTATAAACAATTATTAGCCAATGAGAATTATTTTTCTTAGATTCACCACTGCTGTATAAATCAATTTAGAAGTCAGAAAGTAAGCTGATCACAAGATTTAACTTAAGCTGTAAGGATTCTTAAACAGTATTTAAGTAGCCATACCAAGAGCTGAACTGAACTTGACTGAAATCGATAATGTGCATTCCCTTCACCTACATGATTTTGAATGGGTAAAACACCTATTCTAGCTGATCACCATAATGGCCCTATAGTTATCAGGTAAAGCAAGAACCTAACTTACCCTTCCCTCTACCTGCAGACCTAGCCCCATAAGAATGACTTAACAGTACTGAAGAGGGTACTGAGCCAATTGAGAAAGATTTCCCATTAGACATAGGTTCCTAATGTAAGGATGACAATACAGTCTAATTATTGATTTGTTCTCTGTGTAATATCCATAACCACTAGCCAAAGAGGCTCCTAATCATAACCCAAAATCATAGCTACTTTATATTTAAATCTATTATCCTTTTTCTGATCTCTTTAGAGACAAAGGAAATTCTGTCAACATTATTTGTCCATGTGTCCGTGACCATAAAGATACATAAGTCATACTTGGGTCCTCTGCACAAAACAAAAAACCCTTCATCCTTTAACATTTTTGCAGAGTGTAGTCCTTTTTTCTTTCTGTTTTGACTCTCCCAGTTTTCCAAATTTTTAAATGTGTCACTGATAGAGCCAAACTGAATTAAATACAGCTTTAAAAGTTTCTATGTGTTCTACCACTTCTAATAGTCGAATTCTAAAATTTAGATGTCTAGCTTTCCCTTTCAGAATTGGCACTCAGCCCATCTATAACGTTCTACCTTGAAATCTATGGCAATTAGAGAATATTTCCATCTGTGAAAAGACCTGGTAACAGTGAATAAATTCAGGAAGAAAAAGGAACTATGGTGGCAAATTATTTCTGATGATAAAGTCATGAAAATGATACTTTACATCTCTAAATTACATTCAAACTAGATGAAAATTTAATCCAGCTTTAGAATGAGACAAATATTTGAGGCCTCAGCAGACAATGTTTAATCATCTTTTTAAAAGACAATAAGGATAAGAGACAAATCAAAAGGTCAAACTCACACAATACATTTCTTTAATTAGAGTATCAGGTGAAGAACTCTCAAAGTTATACGTAAAATGTGAGCCTGAACTATACCCATCTCAGGATATTAAGAAAAGACAAGTTCAAGGGTATTGAGCACTACAAGAGACTGCTAAAATCATTCAAGCATTAACGAAGAGCTTAAATTTTATCAGAAGATACATAAATCAACTTTATTAGGTATTACAATCTAATACATCCTTATGATGGTGACATCTGGCTGAGGAACACAACTAAGTGTTTAATGACTAGTTAGGAGTATCAGGATTCTAGAAGGAGATCATTTTAATAGGACAGATTTTTTTCCCCTATTAGTCAAATTCCACTGAAACAACTACTAAAATAGTCAATTTGCTCTACTGAATCTCTTCAATTCCACAAAATTTCTTCATTTACAGATACTATGCTGTTTGGTTTCTTTCCTTAATAAATGAGGTAATCAGTGCAGTGCCGGTCATAAAAAGTTTACCACTGACTTTAAAAGTAAATAAAATATTTCAATCAAAACTAATACAATGAAATATCATGCTATATAAAACACTGTGGGAAGACATCTAACACAACTATAAAGTAACTCACTAAATTTTAAAATCTGTAAAAGTACAGGTTTACTTAAAATTACCATAATAATAATATAGGTATATACACAATCTGCTCTGAGGGTGTATTTCACTCCCTTGTTTGAAACTCTTCACTGGCATCCTGATGCTTTTAGAACAGAAACCACACTCCTCCCACTGGCCATCAACGCTCCACTTGAGTTGGCTCCTGCCTGAGTCTCCTTCTGCTCATACCACCCCTCTCCTTTCTCATTACAGAGGAACCACACACACACACGGACCCCTTTTCTGGTTCAACATGCTAACCCTTTTTTCACCTCAGATTTTGTATACCACCTACCTGAAATGCTTCTCCTAAAAGCTCTTCACGTGGCTGGCTCTTTTTCATTTTCCAGGTACCACCTCTAATGTCCCCTCCTCAGCCTACACTCATCCTGACTACACTCTTGACAACAGCCTCCTCAGTTTTTCATATTCTCTCTCTCTCTCATCACAATGCTTATTTCCTTTACAGCACTTATCACTATCTGAAATGATCATTACTTAATAGCTGGCCTATTCATTGCCTGTCTGTCATTACTGCACATCCAGCACCACTGATGCTCAAGGCTGGAGCTCTATCAACATGTGCTCAATGAATGAAAGCTGTATCCCCCCACGTAAAACTGTACAAAGTATCACACTTATTGGGTAAATGGTCTACAAATAAAAATTACTATAGTTTGACATTTACATTAAGTTCCACCCACTCACTTCTAAAGTAGGCTAAGCTCTCAAATGTTAAATTTTATAGGAATTTAACTTTTATGTTTAATATTTATAAAGACTTTCACTTGGATGTTTACTCTTGCTATTTCAGAGTATAACTGATCTGACATAGTTAGACCTTTTCGTGACTTCTCTACTGAACAAGTCAATAATTTCCTTATGTTTGACTGCAATTACCTGCAAAGCTAGCCAACGAAATGCCTTACCCTCAAACATAATCTGCTCAAACACCACGAGACACTGTGGCAATACAGTGCACTGCACGAGTGTTCAAAAGGCAGTGCAAAATTGTTAACACTGTAATAATTAATCATGATATTACTATCAAATTCATTTATACTATATGAAATTCGTAATATTAAGTTTTCCTCTTAAATACATTTCACTTAAGATTTGCTAAGTAAATTGATATATAGGTAGTATGTAGATATCACAAAAACCATAAAAGTGGAAAGCAAATGACAAGTTGGAAATAAAGAATGAGATCATCTTGACAATCTTCTTTGTCCTTCTGATCACCATTCAACTAACCTACTGTGCCAGGCTCTGAGTAAGAATGAGTAAAAAATGAGTAAGAATCTAACATACCCTCAGGGACCTTGATTAGGACCCTTAATAGTATTTGATTCTATGAACGTAATAAAGACTTTACTAAGAATGAGTTAACTGATGTCCAGTACTGTCAATGCTTTGCATAGTAATATCAGCTTTAATCTGTCGAAACGATTCTGACTCATGGCAACCCTACAGGACAGAGCAGAACTGCCCCATGTGGTTTCCAAGCAGCGCCTGGTGGATTTGAACTGCTGACATTTTGGTTAATAGCCATTGCTCTTAACCACTGCGCCACCAGGGCTTCAATATCAGCTTTAGCATTTAATAAATCTGTTTTGCTGTGTTTTAAAAAGGAACCTCTTTTAAAGCAGGGGACTGAAAATAGCAAAAAAAATCTAATGTGTAATTAATAAAGTAGAAGATATTTTTATTTAAAATGCCAAAAATGTGTACATCACAATAAATTTTGATCTTTAAAAAAAAAAATGCCATTTTTGCTGAAGGTACACCTGCAAATCCTGCTTTAGAATTTTTAGAATGAATTTCTATATTAGAGAAGGAAATCTAGCCAAACTGAAGAAACTAAAATAACTATAAAAGCAATTTAAAAAGACGGATACGAAAAACTTATGCGCAAAGGCAAGGATCATAAGATTAAGTGTTTGGTCTCTGAAAGTGTTATTATAAAGGAAACTAAACTCTCCTGAAACCATTATCTTACTAGGGATTATATATTCTTTCTCCTTTCACTTTCCTTTGTTTAAAGTCATACCTTGAAATGAAGTGGCCATTTGCACTGCAGTCTCCCCTTGTTTTCCCATCAAAGCCAATCTCGGCATACTAAAATGTGATTCCATCACTTTTTTGAGAAACAGTCATCCAACTATAAAATGTAAATGACACCAGTAAGCTCTCTATCCCCAAGACTCAGAACTTGGGAGTCACGTCAGTGCTTTTCCTTCTCCACTAACTTGTTCAGGTGATTTAGTTCAACAAATATTTATTGAGGGATAGCTATGCTAGCTCTGGGGATTAAAAAAAAAAAAGAAAAAAAGATATAGTTCTTGACATTTTCGAGTATGGAAATAAACATACAACCAAAAAGGTAAATAAAATTGCTACACAATGTGATACAAGCAATAAAAGCAGCGCCCAGGAGTTATAAGGAGGCTGATTCTGCAGAGGGGAGTGTAAGGCATATATACTGCTAACTACCTACACAATACCCCTTCTCCCTTTCTTCCTTAGCAATATTCCTTTCTTAAATATATTTGGGGTAGCAATGGGCCCTGTATTAAGCGACATTTCTCAGCCTCTCCTATAGCTAGACATGGCCAACAAGATCTTTTGATCTCGTTAAGATCTTCTTAAGCAGGAGTCACGAGGTGGGACTTTTAGGAAGGCTTTTTAAAGAACTTGACTGAATTGCAAAATGTGCCCTTTTGAGTAATTCCCTACTGCACTTCTTCCACCAGCCCAAAGGATGGAGAAACAGATCAGAAGCAGCCTGAGACACTGATAATGTTGGGCTGCCATACAAGCCCCTCCTCCAACAGTTATTTTACATGAAAGGAAAATAAATCTTTTGTTTAAACCACACTTATGTGGCTTTTCCATTATAATCAGTCAAATCTCTTCTCCTATATACAAATGACACAAATATCCAAATTAATTTTAAAAAGAGGCAAAGTATGTGCAGGATTATGAAGGACAGAAAAAAGTTGACCAAGCAAACGGGAAAGGACTGCAGTCAAGGAGGGTGAGACATACAGGGTGTGTTCACTATGGACAGAGCCCGTGGGTGGTAGTGAGGGATGGAGGACAAGACAGAGATGTGGTGAGAGATCTGGCAGGAACCAGAGCATAAAGGACATTGCATGCCATGATAAAACAAATTAGTAGCAGAACAATGAAGAATTTCAAACAGGGGACAGCACGCTTAAATGTATATTACAGAAATTCAATAGAAAAGTTGATACATCAAGGTAGAAACAGCATTTAGAAAGGCTTCTACAGCTGTTCAGATGAGACATAAAAAGTACCTGAGGGGAGACAGACTGGAAAATGACCTAAAGGAACTTTCTAGACTGAATGACAATGTTCACTCTCCTGACTGGGGTGTTGGTTACATGGGTATATGTGTTTGTCAAAATGTGCAGTGTACACATGAACATTTTATAGCCTCTAATGATAGTTGGGTTTTTTATTTTGTTTTGTTTTAAAGTACTTGAACTATGGGAAGCTGAAGAAATGGAGAGAAAGGGATAATCAGAGATGCTTAGAAGGTAAAAAGAACAAGACACGCTGATTAACTGAAGGTGAGGAAGGTAAGGGATAAACATTAATCTTTACTGTTTCATGTTTTTATAAGGGTTCTTCACTTTAGCTTGTGGGCATGTCTTCCGAACCAATTTAGACACCTTGAGGAGAGGTACCATTTCTTTGATTTACTTTTTATTTCTCCATTGCACCACATAAAATTCTCTGCACACAGTGGATGAACAGCGTGGTTAAAAAAATACATGAAGTATTTTTTTCTAAATACATGAAGTATTTTTAATAAAGATGTAAAAAGTTAAAAGAAAAAAAAAAAGACTAAACAAAAGAAAGGAAAACCAAAGAGCTATGTGATTTTAAACACATAATTAGTCTCCAAATAAAGACTGACACATATAGTCATTAAATATAGGGAAGAGTGTTATTAAACAAATTAGTCTTGGATTCAAACATAAATGTCTTTATGTTTACAGGCTTAATTCAAAACTGAAAAATCAAGAATATTTTTTGTTTTTATTCCATAGTAAATCAAGTTATGACTTAATTCTACCTTTCCTTAGGTAGTGTCTTATGTTTTTTTTCAGAATAATGGTATAAACAAAAGAGTCTACATTATTATAGCCATTAAAATCTTTTCACTATATAAAACAACTAAACATTCTCTATGGTTTTAGATGTGTCCTAGTTTAATACAAGTATTTACGATGTATACCACATTGTAATTGTATGTTGTGTCTGGCTCACCAATGACACTTGTATTTACATGTACTTAGAGTAATAAAACTGTACACAGAAGAGACTGCAAAAATAGAATATGAAACCTGTATAACAAAGTTAACAAAAAATGAGCATTTGTTTTCTGCTTTAACTGATTTTCAGGCAAAACTCGAAAAGAAGTATTTCCAAAAGTATATATTTTAGGACAAGATGCTTCACGTGAAAAAAGACTACCAGAGTTACGTCAATTTGAGAAATATTGCATGTTTATCTGTTATCCTGGCAATTTCAATTTTTAGAAGTCCTGCTGCTAAAAAACAACAAAAAAAAAAACCTTTTTAAAAAAAACTCCCCAAACTATCTGCCACCTGACCCGGCTGTTGAGTACTATCTATTAAATCATTTAGGTAAACATTAATTCAAATGGTTCTATTCTTTTCAATCATATTACCAAGAATTCTTGTCAACATGATACTCTTACATGTATTTTACTACAGAAACAATCTCAAAATAGTTTATCAGCCAAGTAAACACATTAAGATAAGGATCGGTAAAATAAACATCAATTCTTGTTTTAAAAAAAAAAAAAAAGTGTCCAACATCAGACACAACTGTAACAGAAACATATACTTTGCCAAAATATAAGGTTATCGACTTAGTAACTAACACTGTGGACTCCCTGTGACTCTTCCTCAAAGAAACCAAAAAACACTCACTGAGATTAAAGGGATCAAGAGGGCAAACACTTCAGTTTTGGTTTATTTTTATAGTACTTAAGTCAATAAAATATAAAACATAATCCATAATTCAAGTACTTATAACACAGTATGTGCCTTAACGTTACTTACCAAGTCATATATCTGGTTTGCCAACTGTACCTTCTCATCTGCATCTTCCAAAGCTTTATAGTAATCCTGAATAAAAACATTTTAATTTCAAGGATAAATAAATAATTTTAAAATATGTGTATGGAGGACATGTAGCTGCATTTTTATTACTGTTCCGTTAGACTCTGTTATCATTAATACAATATCCAGTCATCCTACATTAGCAATAAAAACCCAATGAGGGATAGACAGAAGGTAGAAGAAAAATGATAAATGATGGACAAGAGCCCACAATCAAAGAAGATATTCAGAATTTCTAGAATAAATAAAAATAAATACAATTTCAAATCTAGCCTACATTCTAGTTAAAGAAAGCTATGTGAACTAATGAAGTTCTTTTACCAAAGTCACACAGCCAAATGGCCGAGTCATGCTCATGACAAAATTCAGGTCTTTTAAGCTGCTCTTTCCAATATATCCCTGAATAAACTAGACCATACTTTTAAGGCAAACCTTGCGGTGAGAGCTGGTGCTCACTCTACTCTGGAAGACAGCTGTTAAGTTCTATAAAATTAATAGAAACTCAATTCTGTACTTAAAGACTCAATTCATGTACAAATTTAGTTTTAAACTAAAAGACCTCTTAGGAACCTTCCAACTCAAAATTCTGTTCTTCCATAAGTCTTAGGTACCCAAGAACCTAAGTTAACACAGGAAATATACTAGAAGTTCTGCTGATTTTTCACCGCAGTTTGTAGCCAAAACAGGACACAGTTCTAAGGACACAGTTTCTAAGGACGAGGCAAGTTTAATTACCATAGCAAAAGGTTGGCAGTTTGAATCCACCTGCCGCTCCTTAGAAACCGTATGAGACAGTTCTACTCTGTTCTATAGGATCACCATGAGTCAGAATTGACTCGACGGCAATGGGTTTGGCTTTGGGTTTAAGCTAAAACAGATTAAAAGAAAAAAAAAATCAAGAAAAAAGTGTATGTAATTATTTTTTAAGGTTCTATAACTTTTCAATAAATCACTATTAAAACAATTTTTTTAAATTACCAAAATGCTTCAATGATTAAAAATGTCTACATCTCAAGCTTTAAAACACAATAAATTGTTTAAATCCTAAACAGCCACGAATAACTTCCCCTCATTTCCATATCCAGAAAAACAGTGTCCGAATATTTACTGATAACTCATTCAGAATACTGAACATACCTTTTTGATGGATGTCATTTGTTCTTCTCTCCATTCAGATTTATTCTTTTTTGCATTCATAAAGAATTCACTGACTCTTTGTTCTAGTTGATCCATTGCATCTGTAACATAACAAAAACATTCTATATTTAGATGACCAGGTTCATACAGTGAATATATGTACTTTGTTTCAGAGGGACAAAAGCATACCTGTCAACATAAGCTCCTTTCATTTGGCCAGTAACTTAAGTACGTCATGCTTTAATTGTGTAAATATATAATTCCTTGACTACCTTGCTAAAAAAAAAGGTACATTTTTTCCTATTGACTATTTTTGCTATTGTTATTTCAAAGTCTCCTCCAACAGCCAACAGTAGAGTCAACACCGTAGACTGTTTTTCAATGGCTGAGCCTTGGGGTCAAAAGCTACCGGTATTAAATAGACTAAATGTGCCGAAACACAATCACTTATTGAAAGCACCACTAGTTAATCCTTACACTTCTTTTAATGAGAATAAGTGGTAAAAAAGATCTTAGTATCTTGCTATATGGCATTAAGCATCTCATTATCTCTTATCACAACTGAATGTAACAGGTACAATCATGTATTCACTTAATACACTAAGTTATTCTAAATGAATTTTTGTCAAAGTGTGTGCCAGGAATAATTATCTCACTTGATGTTTGTCAACCAAAACCCACTGCCACCGAGTAGATTCTGACTCATAGCGACCCTATAGTACAGAATAGAACTGCCCCATAGGATTTCCAGGGCTGTAAATCTTTACAGAAGCACACTGCCATATCTTTCTCCCATGGAGCGGCTGGTAGGTTCAAACCACAGACCCTTTGGTCTGCAGCTGAGCACTTTAAGCACTGCACCACCAGAGCTCCTCTGTTACAAAAGGAAAAATAAATAAATAAGTGGGATTCTGTTGTCATGTAAGCTGAGGAAAACCTTTTTACTCTAACTTCCCTTCAGAAATTTGCAGTACATAATAGCTTCTTGAAGATTCTGAACAGTCCCTATTGTAAATTTTTTAAGTATTTTCCTTTTTAAATAAGCATTTCATAAGCTTATTTGATATAGAGTCCTCCTTTAACCCATAGTATCTACTAAGGTTAGAAAATTCTAATCATTGTAAAAAAAACACAGGTTTAAAAAGCTTGTAATCTGTATAAATTACAGGAGAATTTCAAATTTGTAATGATAATAAAAAATTATAAAACATTCTTTATTTAATGCCTACCTTGTATCAGGTACTATACCTTGTAACTTATCTATATTATTTTTAATCCTTAGACCATTCTCATTTTAAAGATGATGAAAACCCCTCAGCAGTGGTAATAGGATCAAGGTCAATGAGTAAGTTAATAGCAAAGCCCGAAGATGAACTCAGACCTATCTGACATCAAAGTCTCTGCTCAATGCTGCAGAAAACAATACTTTAACAAATCTTTAGCATTTCAACTATACTAAACCGGGTTTTGTGAGCTGGATAGAGAGCCGCACATACAGTTGAGACTTCCATCATACAATACACTCACTAGAAACAGGTGGCTTCCACATCGTATCATCTTTCTAATATGCCCCTAATGAAACTGATGAGAAGAGAGAAAGTACATTCATTACCAGTGGGTATAATGCAGTGGTGGTGGTGGGGTAATGAAAAGGACAGTGTCTTAGCTACTCCAAGACTCCCAGTACGGGAAGCCTGATGGGCTGATCCCTTTCCATAATATTCCTTTCTTCTTCATCAGACTTCAAAACCAAGATGGCCCTCCACACCAACTTTTCTAAGAAGAAAATCTGCCAGGATGACAAACATTTTATAGACAGCCTGAACACTGCTGGGATGCATGGAATCAAGAAACATATCTTCTGGGGCCATACTCCATGAAGACCAGCCAGTAATACCAATTAAACAATCAGAGAGTACCTACAAACAAAGGGAGCAACACATCCAACAAGGGACTCTTGATTATACATTCTAAATATGTATCATCACATTCTCAATTTTTAACAAAGTATCTCTACAAGATACTTGAAACAGCTTTCATCATACTCATTTCACAAACGGGAAAGGTTTGGGAGGTTCTTTCGGAGCATGGTGGACATAAATTTTGTATCCAGCACCACTATCTTATTTTGAAATGTAATTCTGCCACAAGTACTTACTTTTTATCTCCAAAAGCAATAATTCTTTGCCTTCTCTGAATCATGCGCCCTTTTAAGAAACTTGTCAGAAAAAAAAAAAAATGCATATAACTCCACTGTATTCCAGAACACTCTGAAGGCTATTTTCCAACTCTCTAGCTGTCCTTCGACCACCTATTTACAACCCCTGCTCTATGAAATAGTAAGGTGATTTTGGGACAGTCACCCAACTCCCAAACTATTGCCAAAAGAAGAAAAGTTCACTGACAAAAATTTTACTCCATCAGACAAGAAGTTTTACAATACAATCTAATTTCCCTTACTCATTTTGATTGAGAAAATTGAGAATGTACCCTATAATGCGCAACTTTTCAAAATGTGGTATTCCAAGTTCACCAGGCTCTCTGAAAACCTACATACAAACCGTGCTTCTAGGTGTTTTCCACTTTTGAAAATGTTAAGTAGCGAGACCTTTAACAGACGTATAAATGTCGAAATCTAAGTTCGATAACATAGTAGCTCAAGTCGAAATTTTCTCAACATGTACGCTGATGTAAAATTCCATTAAAGCATAAGTCTATATTCCAAATAAATAAACTGTATAGAAACTTTTTTTGCACAGTCCCAAATTCGAGGAAAAAAGTACACTTGCCCCAATGTCTCCTCTTGTAAATGCCACGAGAAAAGTAGCACGAGAATGAAGGAAAGGGCAAGATTCGGCAATGCCCATTCCTTTTGACAACTCCTTCGGCAGCACTAGAGGTGAATCAAAGAGCGGGCAAGTCTGGCCCTGGACGCCAGCAGCGGACAAGAGCAAACCCCGCGACTTACTCTGCACCTGCAGGTCCATCTCGCGCATCTCGGTAAAGCGGTCCCGCAGGTCCATGGGAAGCTGCTCAATCACTGTCAAAGAGAGTCCGTCAGAGGGGCGGGGCCAACGGCGAAAGTACGCGCCTACGTCGCTGCGTGCGTGCGTGCGTCGGGGGGGGCAAGGGAGCCGGCAGCCCACAACGAGGCTGCCAGTTACCGTGAGAAAGAAACATCCCCCGCCGCCCCCTCCCTCCCGCCATCCCGCCTGCCCGACCAGTCGCGCTCTCGCCTGCCCGGGGCTCCGACCGGCGGCCCCCGCCAGTGCCGCGCACTCACTCTCCAAATAGTCCTCTAGGTACAACATCGCGGCCCTTAGAACTAGAGAAACGAGGGCGTCCAGGGGTTTATTTGTGTCACTCGCTGTCGCCGGAGTTTTGTCCCTTTCAATATGGCGCCTCCGCTAGCAGCACCCGCTCGGCTCCGGGAAAAAAAAAAAAAGAAAAGAAACACTTTGGCGCCTGACGGCGCTCGCCTCACTGCCGCCCGGAGCTGCCATTGGCTGGCTGGAGCAATGACGTAAGCGGGCCAGTGCCGGCTCCTGCGCCTTTGTGGGAAGTGTAGTCTCCCTCCTTCCGGGACAAGCCTAAATGCGCGGGCAGTTCTCCACGTGGAAACTACAAAAACCAGGCGCTATTGCGAGCAGTGCGCAACTGAATCAGAAATGCGGTGCCTGTGTTTATTTGTTGATTTTTGACAGGGAATGACGGGAGTTGTATGCTCCTGCACAACAGAACTAGGAACAACTTTCCACCTGTTCTTTACTGTTACGACTTTATGCCTCGGTGTTTGTGTCATGGATTTCAGTGTCGGCACATAGCGAAGGTTCTAACGCTGGAATAATCAGTAAAGTTCGGGCAATTTGGATTGTTAAGAGCAGAACTCTGCTGGAATCTGTCATAAGTGTTCTCTCCTAGAAATATAGATGGGTCGCCTGGTTGGCGTCTATGTAACTTTATACTGAGAAGTTGGAGTGGAATGTGTATTCCCACATGAAAAGAGAACTAGTCCCCAGTACCAAAACCCCAACCCATTGCGACTGATTTCTACTCATAGCAACTCTGTGAGCAGAACTGCCCCATAAGGTTTACAAGGCTATAAATCCTTAAGGTCTCCAATAGCCTCTTATAATTATATATTCTATTTCTTCGGTTCTTCCTGGCGTCATTATGATGTAATTGATCTATACGTACAACCAGCGACCACAAAGGAAAAAAAAATAACTGCGGGTAGCTTTACATCTAATGGGTGTAAAATCATATTGAGTAAATAACTTTGGATTATAATGAGTAAATATTCTGTAGTAGACATCTATAGTCCTGGGCGTTATCTTTTTCCTACATTCGACTCCTCCCAAAAGTTCATAGGTGATAGATTTAGTTTTTCACTGCTGAGTTTCTTTCTTTTTTTAACTCTACCAAAAACCAAACTAAACCCATTGCCCTAGAGTTAATTCTGACTCATGGCGACCCTATTAAAAAACAAAAAACAACCAAACCTGTTACCATAGACTCATAGCGACCCTATTGGACAGAGTAGAACTGCCCCACAGGGTTTCCAAGGAGCACCTGTTGGATTTGAACTGCCGACCTTTCGGTTAGCAACCTTAGTTCTTTACCACTATGCCAACAGGGTTTCCTCAAAAAAATCTTAGATGTTATTTTCCTCCCTTCTTTATTTAAATCTCTTTGTTTTTTAGGAAAAGTCATCTTTAGTTTGTAATCTAACGTTCTATCTCTATTTTTCTTATTGGCGTGGAAACTCTTGTGTATGCGTGTGTCCAGCGTTTCCCCTCCGCAACATATTCTCGTATTCAAGAGTTTTCCACATCAGGAAACTTCCCTGTCATATTGATGAATCTCAAAGGAATCTTACTCCAATCCTAATAAGAGTTATTATCTAGTTTTATTTTTTGTACTTGTATCTAAAGTCTAGTACCTTAAGTCTTTCTTTCTTTCTTTTTTTTTTTTTTTTTGCTTTCTCTCTCTCTCTCTTGCAGACCTTCTCTGTCTTTGGTACTTACATGGTTTCACAGTGATTAAGCCTAGGTCTGGATTTCTTTCTTTTGTTGGTGGTGGTGGTGATTTTTTGTTTTGTTTTGTTTTTTTGTTTTTTTGTTTTTAACTATGCTTGGGATTTAAAGGGATTCCTATATGTCAGGATTAGTGTCCTCTAACAATTCTAGAAAACTCTCAGTCATTATTTCTTCACTGTTGCTTATTTCCCATTTTCTCAATTATCTCCTAGAACATATATAGACTTTCTCACTGTCTTGCTGAGTTCTCTAGAGAAGCAAAACCAGTAAAGTGTATAAATATCTATATAAAGCAAAAACCTTTTGCCATTGAGTTGATTCTGACTCATAGCAACACTATAGGATAGAGTGGAACTGCCCAATAGGGCTTCCAAGGATTGACTGATGGATTCGAACTGCTGATTTTTTGGTTAGCAGCCAAATGCTTGACCATATAGAGAGATTTATATCAAGGAAATGGCTCACATGGTTGTAGAGGCTGGAAAGTCCCAGCCTTTACATATATTTTTGGCGATATCAGCTTTGTTACTAGGAGAAATAAGGCTTTCTTTCAGGGCACAAATGGAAACTTTGAGGTCATCTATGCGGCGCTTGAGCTTTGACTCTGAAGCCCTGAGCTCGTCTCTTTCTTTCACCACTTTGTCTAGCAAAAGTAGGACTAACCAACCAGCTTCCTTATACTTCTTATTATGGCAAAATTGTAGAAAGATATTAAACCTGCAATCACCCAGAACCTCGCCTTTCACAAATCTATTGGTGGAGCTATTTTGCATATTTCTATTGCCACCTCACACTGTGGGTTAGCAGTGCCCTCTTTACTACCAGAAGCAGAGCCATTAACATCTTTAAGACTAACCAGACTCGAAAACCAATTTAGAAAACTCACCCTTACAATTTTATTTCTCTAGAACCAGTCTCGGTACCAAATGCCTTAGGCTGGGTTCCCTAGAGAAGCAAAATTAATAAAGCGTATAAATTATATATAGAGAAATTTATATTAAGGAAATGACTCACAGTTGTAGAGGCTGGAACGTGGGTCAGGCTAGAGCCTTCTCCTGATTCACGTAGCCGCAGGGGCTGACAAACCCAAGACCGGCAGGGCAGACAGCAGGGCTCTGGCTCACAGACTGCGAAAACCAACAAATCCCAAGATTGGCAGGCAAGATGGCAGGTAAGGGACTAGCTCAAGTCCCAAGAACCAGAGGTCAGAAGAACTGGAGCTAACTGCAGGATCCAGTGCGAGCAAAAGCTCACAAGCCTTGCCAGAATGTCCACTTATATTCGATGCAGGCCACACGCCCAAGGATACTCCCTTTCAGCTGATTGGCTGCTCACAGGAGATCCCATCATGGAGGTGATCTCATTATATCAAATCTCACCATGTAATGGAGGAGAAAAGCTGGGCATGCACACAATATTTTCTGATTGGCATGGACCTACTGGGTGCACTGTCCTGGGATTTGAAATTGGAATGTAGAGACACTGGGACCGAGGGAATTTGGGCAAAATTACATTAATTGCAGCACAATAGATATATGGCCCACAAGCTGCTGCTGCTACTGCTGAAAGCCCCAGAGCTGCTCTACTTTTTTCCTTCTGTTTTATGCCTTTCTCTGTTGTCTTGGTCATCTAGTGCTGCTATAACAGAAATACCACAAGTGGATGGCTTTAACAAAGAGAAATTTATTTTCTCACAGTAAAGTAGCCTAAAAGTCCAAATTCAGGGCGTCAGCTCCAGGGGAAGACTTTCTCCGTTGACCTTCTCATCGATCTTCCCCCTGACTAGGAGCTTCTCCACTCAGGGACCCCAGGTCCAAAGGACATGCTCTGCTCCTGGCACTGCTTTCTTGGTGGTATGAGGTCCCCAACTCTCTGCTTGGTTCCCTTTCCTTTCATCTCTTGTAAGATAAAAGGTGGTGCAGGCCACATGCCAGGGAAACTTCTTTTACATTGGATCAGGAATGTGACCTTAGTAAGGGTGTTATATCTGTCTAGAGTTGGATTTTTTTGCTTGCTACCAGAAGAGCCTTAATTACAAGTCTACATATCATAGTAAAAAAAAAAAAAAAAAAAAAAAAGTAGAGTTGCAGCTATTAATCACTCAGCTGATTACCATTATACATTATGAATTCCAGAACTGTGGGCTTTTAAAAATTATTTTTTATACTAGTGTGACTCAAGTATCTGCCTTCTCTCCCCCTACCCTTACGGTTGACCATTTTTTAAAGTGTATTTGGGAAACAGGAGGCAGGATGGTTGCATTGTTTGAGTGCAAGGTCTGGAGTTAAGTTGCATGGGTTCACTCCTCTACTCTAACACAGTTGTGTGATCTTGCATAAGATATTTTAATTCTCTGTGCCATTTCCTGCTCTGCAAAATGGAAATAACAGTAGTAGCTAAATCATAGTACTGTATGATTGAAATGATGATATTATCTATGCAAAGCACTTAGTTTAATGCCTGATAAACATTGTGATTAAATAAATATCAGCTAGTACCATTATCATTAATGGTAGTATCATGATAAACAAAGAAAATATTGATGTTATCAAGGATTTCATTTTACTTAGATCCGCAATCAGCACCCATGGAAGCAGCAGTCAAGAAGTTAAACAACATATTGCATTGGACAAATCTGTTGCAAAAGGCCTCTTTAAAAGATGTCACTTTTCAAACAAAGATGTGCCTGACCAAAGTCATGGTATTTTCAATCACCTCATATGCATGAGAAAGCTAGACAATGAAAAAGGAGGACTGAAGAATTGATGCCTTTGAATTATGGTGTTGGCGAAGGATATTGAATATACCATGGACTGCCAGAGAACGAACAAGTCTGTCTTGGAAGAAGTACAGCCAGAATGCTCCTTAGAAGCAAGGATGGCAAGACTACGTCTCACATACTTTGGACGTGTTATCAGGAGGGACCAGTCCCTGGAGAAAAGGCATCATGCTTGGTAAAGTACAGGGTCAACAAAAAAGAGGAAGACCCTCAATGAATGGATTTTGGCATGGTGGCTGCAACAATGGTGTCTTAGTCGTCTAGTGCTGCTGTAACAGAAATACCACAAGTGGATGGCTTTAACAAAGAGAAATTTATTTCTTCACAGTAAAGTAGGCTAAAAGTCCAAATTCAGGGCATCAGCTCCAGGGGAGGGCTTTCTCTCTCTGTCGGCCTTCTCATCAATGTTGCCCCGGACTAGGAGCTTCTCCGCACAGGGACCCTGGGTCCAAAGGACACACTCTGCTCCTGGCACTACTTTCTTTGAGGTATGAGGTCCCTGATTCTCCACTTGCTTCCCTTTCCTTTTATCTCTTAAAAGAGATAAAAGGTGGTGCAAGCCACACCCCAGGGAAATTCCCTTTACGTTGGATCAGGAATGTGACCTGGGTTAGGGTGGTGTTACAATCCCACCCTAATCCTTTAATGTAAAATTACAATCACAAAATGGAGGACAACCACACAACACTGGGAATCATGGCCTAGCCATACTGATACACACATTTCTGGGGGGACACAATTCTATCCATGACAAATGGGCTCAAGCATAACAACAATTGTGAGGATGGCGCAGGACTTGGCAGTGTTTTGTTCTGTTGTACATAGGGTGACTATGAGTCGGAACTGACTTGACAGCACCTGACAACAATAACAACGACCATTAACATTAATATTGTTATGTCCCCTCCTAAGTTTATCCACATTCAGCTGCTTCTTGTGCTACTCTTATTTCTGCCTTGTGAGTCTGCTTATTTTGAGACTGGACATCAGCTAGAACTCCAGAATTATCACGCCTCCAGGTGTGATACTGTAGCTGTCAAACTAAATTCAAAGAAGTGGTGAGGCAGGGAAGGATGAATAACAAACTGCACTGGAGCCTACTGGCTAAGTAGAAGGACTTAGAATATAAGAAAAGATTCAAAACAATGTACAATATGACTGTTAGCAGCGTTCAAGTGATACTGAAACTTAAATCCTTCATATAACATCTCTTCAGGGGGACCCTTGCTTGATGTCTTGAGGTTCTGCCACTTCTCTATCTTACAAAGATAACCACCATCTCGAAACCTTCCAAAAGCTTTGAAATGAAATCTTTCCTCTGCTCCAGGCAGTGTATCCTCCCTGTCACACATCTATACTATGGGAGGAAAGCAGAATGAAATGTTGTCTTTACATGAGCCTCTCTAATTTTACATCTTTAAAATCCACTGGGTCACTTACTGGATCAGTTATGAGCAGCATCTGTGGGTAACAGTCTTCACTTTATGCATCTCTGAATGTTTCCAGCCTTTTTCACTCCCAAGTTACCCAGTGTTATGGATTGAATTGTGTCCTCCCAAAATATGTGTTCGAATCCTAACCCCTATACCTATGGATATAATCCCATTTGGGAATCAGGTTCCCTTTGTTACGTTAATGTTGCCATATCAGTGTAAGGTGTGTTTTAAACCAATTGCTTTTGAGATATATAAAAGCAGAGTAGACATAAAGGAAAGCAGATACAGGGGAAGACTGACACTATCTGAAGATGACAAAGGCAGACCAGTCTGCAAGCCCAGGAACTCCAAGGATGGCTATCAGCCAGAGAAGCGGAGACAAGAATTTTCCCCTAGAACAGGCAGAGAGCTCTCCCCTAGACTCTATGCCCTGAATTTGGACCTCTAGCGTCCTTAACTGTGAGAAAATAAATTTCTGTTTGTTAAAACCACCCACTTGTGGTATTTCTGTTATAGTAGCACTAAGAAACTAAGACACCTGGTATTCCTAAGATTGTTTCTTCATCCACTAAATGAGGGTAAGAAGGAGTACTTACATTCAAGGATTGAGGGTGACTCAAATGAAATATTGCATGTGATTACCTAGCACAGGGCCCAGCACATAAAATGTAATCATGAGACAATATTATTGTAGAATTAACAATTGTTTTGTGCTATCAAGTTGATTCTGACTCATAGTGATCCAATATGACAGAGCAGGACTGCCCCATAGGGTTCCCTAGGCTGTAATCATTACAGAAGAAATTACCACACCTTCTCCCACATGGAGTCTGGTGGGTTGGAACCGTTCCATTATTGAGGAGCACTTTACCCTTGCACCACCAGGGTTCCTTAAGAATTAACAATAACAATAGGTAAATGGTCTAGTAAGTACCATACAATGGGCATTTGTCATGGGAATGGTTGCCTCAGCGCAGGTAATAAGAGATATATTGTATTCAGAGGGTTTAAAAACAATCATAAGACCTATTTTTACAGTCTAATTTTTATTATCACTATGTGCTAGCAATTGTAAACAATGTCAGTGATAAAATATTTCTCCCTGAAAAATATTTTGTTGGTGTAAGTTCTAAACAATTGCTGTATTTGCTGTTGAATTTTAATAACAATGGCACTTCATATTCCGGTTAAATAGTGGCTTGGAATAAACAATGAAAGCACAGTGATTATAAAGGCAAAGACACAGAACCCGAGTTATCTCAGTTATATCACACTATGAGTCTAAAATCAATTCCATGACACCTAACATCGACAGCAACAAATATGATCACTTGGAGTTTTTATTGTGTTTTAAGTTTAAAAGAGTAAAACTGACTGCCAACTGCTAGGCATAATATTTTTGTTTATTAAGTGCAAGTTTTGGTTCATACATGAAATATGCTACTAAATTTGACTATCTTTAAAATTAAAATATAATCTTTTAAAATTTTTATTCTTATTTAATTGCTGTTAATTTTTAATGTAGTTGTTCATTAATGCAATAAACCAATGTATTTCTTGTACAAAATATTTAAATACAATTTAAAATGACTAATCCATTACTTCTTTCCTTTCTTCTTCACTGTAAAATTAATTTGTTAATAACTCATTACTAGCATGATTATAAGGAGCCCTAGTGGTGCAGTTGTTAAGGCGCTTGACTGCTAACTGAAAGGTTGGCAGTTTGAAACCACCAGAGGCTCTGAGGGAGAAAGATGTGGCAGTCTGCTTCTGTAGAGATTTATAGCTTTGGTAACCCTATGGGGTGGCTATGAGTTGGAATCAACTCAACAGCAGTGGGTTTTAGCATGATTATAAAGTTCAATAAAAGAAAATTTTCAAAGTCTGAGCTTCATTTCTGGCCATTATCATTTATTTTATTTCACGATTATTTTTGAAAAGAATTTTGTTGTAGAGAAGAGGAGTGTGTTAAGAAAATGACCTGCTCCAGGTGTCAGATATGCTAAGTAAGCTTATTTAAATGCTTCCCACAGAAGTCAAGCATAAGTTCATTTATATATAATGTTATCATAGTCTGTAACTATTACTCTGGGTTTGATTTTGACAGCTTTAGGTTTGCTAACATTCATTTTCCTGAGACTAGTAATGTAAAGGTAAATTCCCAAACATATTCTCCTTGTAATGCAGTATGAAAATATTTTCAGTAACTTTGAGGACTTTTAACACTACTGGGAACTCTCCAAAGGTTCTACTTTTCCATTTCTTCTCTTTATCATTCAGGTGTTCTAAGATATTGAAAAGTGGTGGTGTTGGGAAACTTCACGCTTTTTTCTTATTTTTATTTTCTTTCTGCTTTTAATGAATCTGAATCATTAGAGGCTTAGGAAGCCTGATTTTGGTAGCAGAGATACATGCATTTTACTAAAATTGGTTAAGATATTCTTACCATGAGGAAAAAGAGTGTGTAAATATGACAATACAGTGCTTTAACAACAGTCTACATAAATATCTTATGAGACTTACTACATTGTAGTATAGAGCCTTCCCCCCAACCCCTGCCCCTCACTAATTGGGGATTCCTCTAGGGTAGAGATCATGTTTTATTCATCTGTTGATACACAAGTTCTGCAAGGTAATATGCGTTCAACAAAGATGTAATGAATTACTGAATGAATGAATGAGCGTTAAGCACAAGTTCACAGGTTTCCAAGTGCAGACCATAGAGGGCAAGACGAAGTTATCGTGACTGTTCGAACAGTGGAGCTCTGTGAAGAAAACAGGATTCCAGTGGTGGTTTAAAGAACTAGACTAGAATGCTGAGATGAATTTTAAGTCTTTGAAGAATTCTCAAATATAGGAGTAGGTTGACTTCCGTAGTGATTTTCAGTTGGGGTTCCCTGAGAGAATAGACAGAGGGAAAATAAAAATAATAATGTAATTCATGATGCTCTATATTTTAAAAAATCCTTTGAAGTTCTACGTATTAATCAAGCAGAACAAATAAGAGTTCTAGGGAAAACAAGAAAGAATATTGCTACAGTTCCTTTCAGTAAACACTGACTGAACAGCGAAAACCAGTAGTGCAAAATATGGCCAAGACACAGTCCTTGTTCTTGCAGGACATACAGCGTGGTAGGTGTAAAAATAGTGGGGTGGGAGCATCTGACCTCCTCCTCTAACTTCACAAGGAGGAAGGAAAATTGAGATCAACAGCCCAAAGAGGATTCCTATGAGGCAGAGATCAGACATGCCTCCACCCTCCAACCTTTTTACCAATTTTGACACCAACCATCTCTTCCATGGCACTCCCTACTTCTCTGCTGAGTTTGATAGTTCATTGCAATGGCCACACAGACAATACTCATGATTACAGGGATTATTAAGGAAATAGCAGGTTATGATTCTGATTCAGAACACTCAGGATACAGTTCTTTGATTAGGATAGCCTCTTTTAGCTGTACCCACAGGCAGGCCTCTCTCTGGCCCCTAGGCCTCTGCTCAGGCAAGTGTTACAAGCCCTCAGCCTGAAGACAATTCGCTCTAGCTCTGTAGGTTGGCAAACCTGGCTCCACCAAGTGTTCAGAGCCACTCTACTCCACCAGCAAGCTGCCTGCTCCAAGGCACTCAGCTTTCTTGCTTTGTGGGCCAGGAAGCCCACTGAGCCATCTCCTGCCGGCCTCCTGGTTCTGCTGCTGCCATTTTTCTGCCACTGCTCCTGCTGTCTCCAGTGTTACAGCTCTCCCTCTCTGTCTTCCATATTACAACTCCACTCTCTCTCTTTCAGTGTCTCCCTTTAAGCCTAGCAGGATGGCAGAACTGACTAATCCCCTCATTAATGTTCCATATACCTCATTTGCATAGTCCTACCCTGTCGTTTATGAAGAATGCAGCATCAGGATTGGAGAAAGATACATTAATAATCTGTGATATGCAAATGACACAACTTTGCTTGCAGAAAGTGAAGAGGACTTGAAGTGCTTACTGATGAAGGTCAAAGACTGCAGACTTCAGTATGGATTACACCTCACATAAAGAAAACAAAAATCTTCACAACTGGGCCAATAAGCAACATCATGCTAAATGGAGAAAAGATTGAAGTTGTCAAGGATTTCATTTTACTTGGATCCGCAATCAATGCCCATGGAAACAGCAGTCAAGAAATTAAACCGCCTATTGTGTTTAGCAAATCTGTTGCAAAAGACCTCTTTAAGTATTAAAAAGCACAAATGTCACTTTGAGGGTTAAAGTGTGCCTGACCCAAGCCATGGTGTATTTAATCACCTCATATGCATGTGAAAGCTGGACCATGAATAAGGAAGACAAAAGAAGAATTGATGCCTTTGAATTTTGGTGTTGGCAAAGAATATTCAGTATACCATGGGTTGCCAGAAGAATGAACAAATCTGTCTTGGAAGAAGTACAACCAGAATGCTCCTTAGAAGCAAGGATGGCAAAACTTCGTTTCACATACTTTGGACATGTATTGGGAGGGATCAGTCCCTAGAGAAGGATATCATGTTGGTAAAATAGAGGGTCAGCAAAAAAGAGGAACACCCTCAATGAGATGGACTGACACAGTAGTTATAACAATGGGCTCAAGCATAGCAAAGATTGTGAGGATGACGCAGGACTGGGCAGCGTTTCGTTCTGTCGTACGTAGGGTCCCTATGAGTTGAAACTGACTTGATGGCACCCAACAACAGCCCAGTTACTTGGTGGGAGTTACAAAGACTGTGGCTATAAGGGATGTTAGGTAATTCACTGCACTGCAGTTGGAGAAGCAGATAGTTAAGGAGGTAATTTTAAAATAATGTCATAGGTGCTATAATAATATGGTTAAATTTTGAGGAAGGGATTGAGATTAGAGATGATTCAGTAAGAGGAATTTATATAAATTCAATGAAGAAATTACAGTTTACATTGCAGCATTATTCACAACAGCAAAAAGATGGAAATGATCTAAGTGCTTATCAACAGATAAATAGATAAACAAACTATGTACATAGACACAATGGAATACTACAAAAGCCTAAGTAACAATGATGAATCTGCAAAACATCTCACAACATGAATGAATCTGGAGGGCGTTATGCTGAGTGAAATAAGTCAATCACAAAGGGACAGATATTGTATGAGACCACTATTAGAAAAACTCATGAAAAGGTTTACAGACAGACGAAACAATCTTTGATGGTTATGAGGGAGGGGAGGGGTGGAGAGGGAAAAACACTAACTAGACAATAGATAAGTGGCAACTTTGGTGAAGGGTAAGACAGTACACAGTACTGGAGAAACCAGCACAATTTGTCCAAGGCAAGGTCATGGAAGCTCTATAGACACATCCAAACTCCCTGAGGGACCAAATTACTGGGCTGAGGGCTGGGGGACCATGGTCTCAGGGAACATCTAGCTCAATTGGCATAACATAGTTTATAAAGAAAATGTTCTGCATCCTACTTGGGTGAGTAGTGTCTGGGGTCTTAAAAGCTTGTGAGTGGCCATCTAAGATACTCAACTAGTCTCGCTCCGTCTAGAGCAAGGGAGAATGAAGAAAACCAAAGACACAAGGGAAAGATTAGTCCAAAGGGCTAATGGACCACAACTACCACAGCTTCCACCAGACTGAATCTAGCACGACTAGATGTTGTCTGGCTACCACCACTGACTGCTCTGACAGGGATCACAATAAAGGGTCCTGGACAGTGCAGAGAAAAATGTAGAACAAAATTCCAACTCACAAAAAAAAAAAAAAAAAAAGACCAGACTTGGTGGTCTGACAGAGACTGGAGAAACCCCAAGAGTATGGCCCCCGGACATACTTTTAACTCAGTACTGAAGTCACTCCAGAGGTTCAGCCTTCAGCCAAAGATTAGACAGGCCCATAAAAAATGAGACTAATTGGGCATACCAGCCCAGGGGCAAAGACAGGCAAGCAAGAGAGGACAGGAAAGCTAGTAATGGGAAACCCAAGGTCAAGAAAGGGAAGAGTGTTGACATGTCATGAGGTTGGCGACCAATGTTCCACGGCAATATGTGCATTAATTGTTTAATGAGAAACTAATTTGCTCTGTAAACCTTCATCTAAAGTACAATTAAAAAAAAAAAAAAAAAAGAAGATAAAGCACATTGAACATAGCCAGTTATTTTAAATGAAATTTGAATGCCCAGATGTTTTAAAGATTTGCTTCTTCAAAACATCTTTGCCTCAGGTCAAAAGCTGGGCGTAAACCACATTCTACTTTTTTATTTAAAAGAAATATTTATTCAAGCACAATTCCTTGTTTGGGAGAGCAAAAAGCAAGAGTTAAAATTTAAAAAAAATAAAGCAAGAGTTAAAATTTAAAAAAAAAGAAATTATAGTTTATTTAATGAACTACCAACATGGGTATCAATAAAGAGTTCTGGAGACCAATATAAAGATGCAGTGGATAATATATTCATAGATTCAAATACCTTGCAGCCATTAAATGCCATATTTTTGTTACCATCCAGCTAAATGGCAAAATACAATATATGTGGGGCTGCTAATCAGCTGACTCGAAGTCCTTGGGGGGCCCAGTTAGGCACTTGACTACCAGCTGAAAGGTTGGCAGTTCAAACCTACCCAGTGGCACCTTGGAAGACAGGCCTGGCAATCTGCCAGTCACATCCTTGAAAACCCTGTGGAGCAGTTTTATTCTTCACATATGGGGTCACCATAAGCCGAAATAAACTGGAGGGCAATGAACAACAACAATCAGCTAATTCACACCGAGACAACCCTAAATAGTTGTTAAAATATTGAGAGACTTCTACTGGTTGGTAAACAGCAGCTACTCTGAGCTCCCAGGGTGTCCCATACCACCCTGGCCCTTCCTCTGACACTCTGAGCCTCTCTCACCATGTGTTATGGATTGAATTGTGTCCCCCAAAAATGTGTGTCAACTTGGCAGGGCCATGATTCCCAGTATTGTGTGATTGTCCACCATTTTGTCATTTGACGTGATTTTCCTAGGTGTTGTAAATCCTACCTCTATGATGTTAATGAGGTAGGAGTTATGGTAGTTATGTTAATGAGGCAGGGCTCAATGTACAAGATTAGGTTGTGTCTTAAATCAATATCTTTTGAGATATAAAACAGAGAAGCTAGCAGAGAGACAAGGGAGATTTCATACCACCAGGAAAGCAGTGCTGGGAGCAGAGCAAGTCCTTTGGACCCGGGATTCCTGTGTGGAGAAGCTTCTCAGCCAGAGAAGACTGATGATAAGCACCTTCTCCCAGAGCCGACAGAGAGAAAAAGCCTTCCCCTTGAGTTGGCGCCCTGAATTCAGACTCCTAGGCTCCTAGACTGTGAGAGAATAAATTACTTTTTGTTGAAGCCATCCACTTGTGATATTTCTGTTACAGCAGCACTAAGTACGTAAGACATCATGTATGTACTATAAAGTCATCATCTGGAGCCCCAGAACCCTGCTTCAGTGAGGCCACCTTCTACCATATGGGTTCTAATTATTTTGTGTATCACCTCCTGGATATATTATAAGGTAAAAAAGCGGGCTACAAAGAACTGTGTGGAATACGATACCACTTTTGTAAAAAAAAAAAAAAAAAAATGTGTACGTGGATAAATACGTAGTTATTTCTGAATGATGGTGGAATTAAAGGGGATAACATTTTATTTACTTGCATTTTATTATGTTTCTATATATTCTGAATTTTAAAACATGTATATTATTTTATAATCAGAAATATAAATACATATATGTGTGTGTATACATATAGATATACGTAGAGAGAGAGAGGGAAATAAAAGCAATCAGATTGGTAATCTATATAGTGTGCTACATCTGTGTCCAAATATTATTCCAAGTTCTAAAAAAAATGGGCAAACAGCTGAACTATTCTGGGAATCATCAGTTTTATTCTCAAAGCCTTCCTGCTGAGTTGATATTGTTTTTAGGGTCAAGGTGGTGTCCAAGTGTCAGAATACAAAACTAAGTCATTATGCAAAGGGAACATTCAGGATTCTGTGTCCCATTACTGGCCTTGGGACAGACATATAAAGGTCAGGATCTGGGGGAAACAGATACACAGACAGGAAATGAGGTCAAGAACACATGGTGGAAAGAATTTCTTGCCAAGTCAAATCTCAGAACACAGGGCAACACTCAAAATGCTAAGTTGAGGTCAGCTGAGGTTGCAGACAGAACACAATTCAGGTTTTGGAATTTCGTTAATAGTAGAGAGAAGATTTGGTTCTGGATCTCAGGTTCAGTCCTGTGATGGTTGTGTGATGATGGCTGGAGGGCTTGATCCTGAGAGGAATATCAATAGCACCTCTGATGTTGCAACATCACATGAGTTGCTTTCTCCTCTAGCTCAACATATGAGTGTGTTTTGGGGACTAATGGAGAAACAAGTAAGTCAATATATAATCTAGCTGTAGATTACAAGTGGATTCATGGGAACAGATAACATTGTTCAATGCCTATGGTTTTGACTCATAATGAGACCACATTAAAGATATTGCTAGCCTGTAGACCGGTGGTTCTCAACCGGGAGTGATTTTACCCTCTCACTCCCAGGGGACATTTGACAATGTCAGGAGACATTTTTAGTTGTCAGAACATGGGGAAGTGCTACTGGCATCTAGTGGGTAAAGGCCAGGGATGTTGCTGAACTTCTTACAATACATAGGACAACCCTCTGCTCACCTTGTCCTCGTAACAAATAATTATCTGGTCCCAGAGGTCAACAGTGCTGAGACTGAGAAACCTTGCTGCAGACAAATGCTGTAGCTGAAGGGTGCTCAGCATTCCTTGGTCAATGTTCCATGTCTGTCAATAACATTGCCATTTCCTTAACCAAATAGTGTTGGTTTGAGAAAATCGTACAGTAGAGGGCAGTGATAAACAAATTTCTACGTTGTATTATCATTTGTCCTCCATAGTTTCCTTCCTTTTTTCTAATCTTCTCTGACCCCTAAAACAAAAATAATAATAGAAGCAAAATAATAAAGCTAAAGAAATTTTTTTTTGTATTTTTGAGAATTAAAGATTAAAAACTAATAAAATATTAATAAATTAATAAAAATTAATTAATTAAAAATTAAAGATTTTAGAATAGAAATCTTGTATACAGGAACCATGATTTTTTTATCTTCTTACTGTATACCCTGAGCACTGACATCTGGAACATATATATATATTTTTTTTAATTTACAGTTTGGATCTAAATATTGAAAAGATGAAGTATATTATCTAATACATATTTGTATAATTGATCATACTAGCCTGGTCTAGTATTTAATAACCTTATTTTGGGGAATTGCTGAACCTAGCAATCTTTAGTATAAGCATATGTTCCTTTGTAATTGATTTAATGGAATTTAGAGACGTTGATTTTCCTTGCATTAGTACTCTCTATGCTTAAGGAAGTTTTCATTGTATCCTTAGTCCTTTTCCAAATCAAATAATTTCAGTAACATGAATCTTATAATATCTACTATGCAACCTTTATGTTACACATAGAAATTAGTTACCTCACTGTGCATAAAGGACCGCTGTTAACATTTGTTATGATTTGAAGAAAGAGACCCCGGTATACTTTGTTTACTGTATCGGAAACAAGAAGATGCTGAACTTGCTACTTGCTACTTGCAATGTCAGAAAGTTACTATTTATGCACCACTTCAAGTCATCCACTGGACAGAGTCTGTGCTATCTACAACAGTTAATGAGCTTGGCTGCTAACCAAAAGGTTAGAGGTTTGAGTCCACCCAGAGGCACCTCAGTAGAAAGGCCTGGTGATCTGCTTCCAAAAAATTAGCCATTGAAAACCCTATGTGCACGGGCTCTGCCCTGACACACATGTGGTCACCATGAGTCAGAATCAACTCACTGCAATTGGTTTTTCTAGATTCTTGCTTCTAGCATTTGATACAGAAATCGTAATTTTTGTTTCATTGGTTAAATTTGTAATATTAATTATACACTTAAAGGGTATAAGCCTAACCCTAATGCTAACTCTAACTCCATTATCTTATGACAGCATCTTTTGACTCCTCCCATCCTTCAGAAGATGAGCATATTGGAGTCTCTAAGTTTGTTATTTTGGTTAAGTATTTCAATACTTATTTCATTTATTTGTGTAAAGTCTGTCTATAAGGTTAAAACTTTCTTTAAAGATTGTTTTATTTTTTCCTTGTCATTACTTTGCATTCTAAATATTTTAAAATTTTGGTTTTGATATTTTTTTGCCCTGAGGTTATTTCACTAAAGAATTGTTAATTTCTGGGTGGTTGTGACAATTTTTTTTTCTATTTTTGTTGATTTCTAAATTTGTTGTTGTTATCAGATAATACATTCTGTGTTGTTTCTGTATCTGAGAATTTATAGTTGTTTTTTTCGTGTGTGTGGCCTAACACAGAGTAAATTTTTGTAAGTGCTTAAAAGAACTGAAAAGCTGTTTTTGTTTTGAGGATATAGAATTCAATATCTGCCTGTAAGGTCTACCATATTGTTACTTAGAGCTTTTATATTCTTACTTATTTTTCTATCTACCTAATCTTTTATGTGCTGAGCTATGTATTGTTGCCATTGTTTTTCTGTTGCATTTTCAACAACTGTGGTTTTCTGAATTTTGAAGCTGTTATTTGTTGCATAAAAATCCTTGAGAGAAATTTATTGTAACTGCATCCTTCATCATTTTTTGTTTCCCTTTAATTGCTTTTTATCGGACTTCTTGTCTGATCCTAATACGACAAAGGAGCCCTGGTGGTGAAGTGGTTAAGATCTCAGGCTGCTAACCAAAAGGTGGGCAGTTGGAATCCACCAGCTGCTCCTTGGAAACACTGTGGGGCAGTTCTACTCTGACATGTAGGGTCGTTATGAGTCGGGATCAACTCGACAGCGCACCACCACAGCAATACTACAAAAGGAGCCCTGATTGTGTAATGGTTAAGCACTCGGCTGCTAACTGAAAGGTCGCTGGATGGAACCCACCAGCGGCTTCACAGGAGAAAAGACCTGGAGATCTGCTCCGGTAAATATTTACAGCCCAGGAAACCCTATGGGACAGTTCTACCCTGTCCTATTGGGTCACTACGAGTCGGAATTGACTCGAAAGCACACGACAACAACAACACCATTAATCCTACTTTTCCCCGTAGGTTCAGTATTTCTTTGCCTTTTCTTTTACTTTCAACATTTTTGAGTCATTGTATTCTAGGTATATCTCTTGTATCTAGCATTTGGTTGGCTATTATTTCACACCGAATCTAACAAGTTAATGTATTTCATTTCACTTATGAAATGACAAATATATTGAGATTTAGTTTTGATTTCATACGATTTTCTGCTTTTAGCGTTTCCTTTGTTTTCCATGATGTCCCAACAAAGGAACATTTTAGAGCAAAATTTAAAGAAGCATAAAATATTGACAAAAAACTCCGTCATCATCAGTTGCAACACTTAACTGCTCAACCTAACCCTGGCGTTGTCGTTTAAATTAAGGACACTAAGCAGGATCTTTCTTCTTAGTGTCAAATCATCGCACTCTTGTGTAATCTTCCCGGCTTCCTAGCTTCGCTTTTGAGTGAGCATTTTGGACAATTTGCCACTTGATTAGAATATACCAAGTGTAAGACATTATTTTGCCTTGTAGACGCTCCCAACTAACTCTTCTGTATTGGGAAGAAACTCCTTGCTTTCTCTCTCCCATTCGCAACACTTTCTGTATTAAAGACACGTAGTGCAATCTGGGAGAAAAAGAGTTCATGACTGTGCTTGTGTCCAAACATTCATAAATTTTAGAGCCATCTTTCCCAGTTGTTATCATTATTACTATTTTTATAGGGAGTTCTTTGTTTAAATGGGCTTTCCCTCTCAATCTTTTCAAGTTCAGAGTTTTAAAGCCAAGGCTCATTGAAATATTTAAGAAAATCTTTTAATCTCTTATGATCTTACCACTGATAAAAACTTACTTCTAATAGGAGCTATGCTTCTCTTTTCTCCTCCTACCTTTCCTTCACAGTCTACATTACAGACACACACTATATAGATGTTCACGACTTTATTTTTAGGACTGGGCAACTATACATTCCTTTCTCAACAGTCAACATCAGTGTTATCTGTCTTCATTGTAAATTCTTAGAGATAGCTATGTCAATAAATATAATTTGATGATAAATATTGAATAAATGGTGCTTGACTACGAACATTTCATTCTTATGGAAAACTTTATTTTAAATTCTGTGTCTATTTTCAATTGAAGAAATGAATTATGGACGGTAACGCATCTATTTGAAGATCAGGATCATTAATTTACTTGATTCATCAACAGGAAAATAGGATTTCCGCGTATCTTTAAACTTGACTTTTAGCCCAGATTTAGGCAAACACACACCTTCTCGTTTGGTTAATTTTATTTGCAGCTGGATTAGTCAGTTTCCTTTTTGTTTGCTTATCCTCTGAAAAAATATCATCAGCTGTTAACCATTTAATTTCCATTTTCTCAAAAATTTGTTTGAATTAATTCACACATTTATTATCTACTCTTAGCACAAAGGAAACCCTGGTGGTATAGTGGTAAGAGCTACAGCTGCTAACCAAATGTCGGCAGTTCAAATCCACCAGGCGCTCCTTGAAAACGTATGGGACAGTTTTACTCTGTCCTCCAGGGTCAGTATGAGTCGGAATTGACTTGATGGCAAAGGGTTCCTTAGCACAGAAATCTAACATCTTCAGAAGTGATTAACCCTTAGAAAAGTGCAAGTTAAAAAGATCGGTTTTAGTGGAGTAATTTATTAGTGGATGTGGAGACAAATGCAAGTTTTGAAGGCCCCTCTTTGCAATGGTTTCATATAAATGAAAAATATAACATAATTTTGACAGGTTGTTTTGGGTCATTAAAATATTGAAATGTCTCCAACAACGGATTTCTTATGCAATGTTGTTGATTAAATATGATTTATTGATTTTACTACTATGGCAATATCAGAGATAAATTTTGACTTTAATTTTTCTTAAAACTTTCTGTAACTGCAGTATCTTCAAAACATACTGTGCTTTTTTTTTTTTTTATTTCACTTCAGGTGAAGGCTTACAGAACAAGTAGTTTCTCATGAGAGAGAGGTACACATATTGTTTTATGACGTTGGTTAACAACCCCACGACATGTCAACCCTCTCCCTTCTCGACCTTTTTTTTTTTTTTTTGGTGAAAATATACATAGCCAAAGATACACCATTTCAAAAATTTCTACATGCACGGTTCAGTGACATTGACTACACTCTTTCAATTGTGCTGCTATTCTCACTTTAGATGAAGGCTTACAGAACAAAATATGTTCTCATTTAACAGTTAGTACACATGTTGCCCTATGACAATGCTTAACAACCTCACAACACATCAACACTATCTGTTCTCAACCTTGGGTTCCCTATCACCAGCTTCCTTGTCCCCTTCTGCCTTCTGGCCCTTGTCCCTGGACTGCTATGACTCATTAGTCCCATTTGGTTTTATGGGGCTGTCCTATCCCGGGCTGAACGGTGACCTCGGAAATGACTTCACCACCGAGATTTTTTTTTTTTTAAACTTTTGTTGGTGTATTGATTAGTAGCATGCACTTAGGAGCATGGGGTCAGTGCCTCTTGTTCATTCACTGGCTATTACTTCTCTTTGCCTCAGTTTCCTGGGGATAGTAATAATTCCTACTTCATAGGACTGTTGTGAGGATCAAAAGTATATATGTAAAGTTGTTGAAGAGGTCCTGATGTTTTTAGGCACTATAATAATGTTGCGGAGCCCTGCTGGTGCAATGGTTAAGAGCTCGGCTCCTAATCGAAAAGTCAGCAGTTCTAATCCACCAGCGCTCCTTGGAAACCCTATAGGACAGTTCTACTCTGTCCTATAGGGTCACTATGAGTTGGAATCGACTCGATGGCAACGGGTGTATAATAATGTTAGCTATTTTTCCTCCGATTACAAAAACCCTGTTGCCCTCAGTTGATTCCGATTCATAACAACGCTATAGGACAGAGTAGAACTGCCCCATAGTGTTTCCAAAGAGTACATGGAGGATTCCAACTGCCGACTTTTTGGTTAGCAGCTGTACCTCTTAACTACTCTGCCATCAGGGTTTCCCCAATATATAGTGTTATGGGTAAAATCATGGGCCCTGGGGTTGGGCAGACCTGTGTACTAAACCCAATTCTGCCACATATTGCGGTGGCAAGTAATTTATTCACTCTGGCAAGTAACTTATTCACTCTCCTCTCCTAGAGACTATCTTCCCATCTGTTACATGAGGGTAATAGTAAATACTCCCCAAACTGGGTACTTGCGATAGAGCACATGGGATGAAATGCTGAGCATAACACCGGCCACGTGGTAAGCAACCAACAGTACCCAGAACTTCCGAATTTGTTTTAGCAAGTCTTTTCAATATTTTTGAAAGGGCGAGTTTTAAGGTGAACAGAGGCAAGAAAATAACAAAAACAAAGGTAGTTTATACGCAATGGTATTTTTAGGTGTACAAAGACTATGACTTCCTTAAGTATCTGTTGGGGGTAGATAGGAATAAAAATTACTTTGACTTGAATTAACACAGCTCTGTGTCACGCCTTCCTTACTCCAAAGCACATTTGGTTCAAAATGTCCTCATTCATCCACATACTAATTCCATGCTCATCCTCAGATCCAGGGCTGACAAATATCCACATGGGAAGGCCCTCCTTCCAAAAGTAGTTTCTCCACAAACAAGCCACCATTACAAATATTATTACTTATAAAAAATGCCTATTTCATCGGAGTTTTCAAAAATCAGTGCATTTTGTGAATTGGTTCATTCACTATCAACAGCCAATAGTAGTGGGGCATTATGGGTAAAATTTTAATCAGGAACAGGATAAAGAGGATTTCAAAAGTCCAGATTCTTCTCTGGGGTGTGCAACCTGTTTAGCAGACTGGGAAGCTCAGTAATTTTCTTTAAATTTAAAATACAAAAAGAAATTATTCATTTTGTAAATACTTACATTTTGAAAATAGAGCAGGTATAAAAATAATGGACAGTACTTTTAGAATTATTATAAATTTTTGTTAATAATTTATAGGTCAAAAAATCATATCTTTAAAATAGTTCCTGTTTACATGGGCTAAAAATAATGTCTTGGAAAAAAAGCTCAATTCAGGACTAGAGGTCAGTACAAACAGGAACATGACTCACAGAAATCACATTAAATTATAGTTCCATCTGAAAAGGCAAAAGAGAATTATTTGTATTCAGATTTATACTATACATGCATTAGGAAAGTTCTTCCAGCTCTGCCTAATTCAAGGCTTTAGATTTCATCTCCCTCCATAAATTGGGCCGCTAGTCTCTTGACAGAATTCTCACTTCCCCTCCAATGCCTAGGACAAAGCACAACCTTTTCCAAGGGACTTGTTTAAGCATTCTTTCCAAAGAATTTGCTGCTAATGTAACTTTGACCCTGTGTGCACATTTAAGTTGCTGTCATAGTAACACTTGTGCTTCAGATATTGAATATTCCTGGGTTTACACTCATTGTTCAGCTTGGCTCTTTACTATCTTAACAATTATGCGATATGCATTATTTATCTATTTTGTCACAACAAATTAAAACTTAGAGGCACCAATAAACATTTATTATCTCTTTCGGTTTCTGTGGTCAGGAATTCTGGGAGCTAATTGGCTAGGCAGCAATTCGGGCTCAGGGATTCAAATGAAGTTGTAGTCAAGGTGTTGCTCAGGGCTAGTCCAGTGCTACGGTCATCGGAAGGCTTGACTAGAGCTGGAGGATCTGCTTCTAAGGTGGTGTTTTGGAATAGTCATTTGTTCCAGTTGTGGAAATAAGCCTCAGTTCTCTCCACATGGACCTCTTGGTATGCCTGGAGGAGTGTCTACACCTCTTGGTGGCTGGCTTCCCCCAATGCAAGCCATCCAAGAGAGCAAGGCAGAGCCCGCAGAGCCCTTTATGACTTAGCCTCAGAAGTCATGGATTGTCACCTCTGCCATTCTCTATTTGCAAAGAATAGCCCTGATTTATTGTGGGAGGAGAATACATAAGGGTGTGAATACTAAGAGGTGAGATCATTGGGGACCATGTTGGAGCTTGCCTACCACACAAGGTAAGACTATGTTCTGTTCTCCAATACTAGACACTGTTTTATGTCTCCTGAATTGGGCTTTTCTATTTTCTGACAACTCTAACTGGGCCCATCCCTGTTTCTTCTGCCTTAGTGGTTTATTACAAATCTAGGTTCCAGCTACTCCTAGGCTTCACTATTTTGCTAACCTAAAAAACCAAACAAACAAAAACAAAAAAACCTAAACTCATTGCCATCAAGAGGATTCTGACTCATGACAACCCCATGCGTTACAGAGTAAAACTCCTCCATAGGGTTTTCTTGGCTGTAATCTTTATGGAAGCAGATCACCAGGTCTTTCTTGCACAGTGCTGCTGGGTGGACTGGAACTGCCAGCCTTTACATTAGTAGTCTAGCACATACCATTTACATCACTCAAGGACCATTAGTTAAACTAGAACCTAGGAAATGCAAGTCCTACTTGAAATTTACTTCTCAATTAAATCTTCCAGAAATTAGTGACCAGTTTTGACTCCCAGTGAATCATTAGCTGGTGAACTTAGACTATTCTTTTGGCTTTTTCAAGTTTAATCACATTACACTAATTGGCGTAATCCTTTTTATAGTCAGTTGGAATTTTATACAATTCCCCTCTCTTGGATAAAAATATATCTGGGAACAGGAGAAAGAATATTAACTTCGTTGAATTGCACGTTGTCTGCTTAACCGTAATAATGGAACTTTTCCCCTAAGCTGCATATCTGAGCTTGTGTTCTTCGAAATTGTCAGTTATTTGGATTATAGATTGTGATTTTATATTCTAGGTCTACTCTAGAAAACAAGCCTGACGTGGAGGAGATTATTGTTTACTGTTCTTAAAAGTGAGATTTGGGGTACTCTTATTGATTCAAAGATGAGTTTTCATTGATAAGAAACACTTGTACCTAACAGCAGAGTGATTAATGGCACAGTACACTATAAGCCGGGGTACTTATACAAGAATGTGGTAAAATAGGAATTCTATAACTGATTTGACCAAAGGGTTTCAAGATTAATGACGCAGAAATCTCTAAGAAGAGGTGCTTATACAAAGAAAGTAGTAATACATCACTTTTAGAACAAAACATGACTTTTAAAAATTTATGGTTGTCTAAAACAAAAACTAAAAGTCAATTTATGTAAATATTCGTTCTGTAGACTTATTTAATAGATATTAAATTTTACAACCTGACTAAATAATAATTCATGGACTAAAATTGCTCTTAAAGTATATTTTGGAATAGATGTACAATATGTTTGGTTAAATAATTCTTCCTTGTAATTTTTTTTTTTACTGTATTTACTATAATTTCAGTTAAAATCCATCAATATACATTACAGTATGGCAAAAAGTCTTTAAAAGAAATATGTTTCTGCTTTAAAGATGAAATCCTTAGATGATATTAATAAACTATCAGTGACTCAGTAACATTTCCCAATAAAAATTCCTGAAACAGCTCTTTGGGCAAGCTATAGGAGTTTATTTCTAGAAATCTCCAGTAAAATACTCTCTAAGCTTTAAAAACTGAAAATACTGGGAAGGAGTACTGAGTACTTCTCTTCCACTAGTCCTAAATTTCTCAGTCTGCATTGTGTTTGCCTTTTACTCATTTGCTCTTAGAATTACCCCAAAACCAAACACATTGCCATCAAGTTGATTCCAACTCATAGTGACCCTACAGGACAGAGTGGAACTGCCTTGGAAACCATATGGGGCCCTTCTACTCTGTCCTATAGGATTGCTATGAGTTGGAATCAAGTTGATGGCAATGGGTTTTTCGGGTTTAATCTTGATGAGTAGCAGACTGCCACATCTTCTTCCTGTAGAGTGGCTGGTGAGTTTGAACTGCTGATCATTTTATTAGCAACCAAGCACTTAACCACTGTCCCACCAGGGATCCTTTCTTTAGAATTAGGAAGGTAAAATCAAAGAAAAGACCATATGAAAAGATCACGGAAAGTAAAGAAGAAGGCAAGAGGTCCACTTGGAGCAATTAGAACTGCTTAGAATTTGGAGAGTAAAATTCAGTTGCCAAGATCTTCCTCCATATATTCCTTCTTCTGTCTCTCCAAAGTATATCTGGCATAAAGTGCATTAGGCTTTTTGAGACTACAGAATGACTCAGAGGATGGATGTTTACTGAAAGCATTCTGGGGGGAAGTAAAGACAAGTAGAAACTACACTCACTGGAGATATTATTTCCCATTATAAATTCCTGAAACAGCTCATAGTCAGACCTCCAGAACCAGGATGGTATCTCTGCTGTTTACTATTCATTCATTCATTCAACTCAATGCCAGGCACTGTTCTAGGCACTGGATATACAGAATGAACAAAACAAAATCCTTGTCCTCATGTAGCAGGCTTTCTAGTGGGGTAGAAAACCACAAACAAATTAAAAATATAGTACATATGGTGATGCTAAGTGGAAAGAAATAGTGGAGTGAGTGGGGGTTGCTACTTTAATTTGGGTAGGCAGGGAAGACATGACCAAGAAGGTGACCGTTACGTAAAGATCCAAAGGAGTTATACATGTGAGTTAGGCTGATACTGGAGGAAAGATATTTCTAGGTAGAGGGGACAGATAATAAAAAGGCCTGATGGAGGAACATACATGGTGTGTTATAAGAGTCACAAGGAGCCTGGTGTGGATAGAGCAGTGTGGAAAAAAAGGCGAGTACAAGAACCAATAAAATGTCCTTAAAGCTGATCATTCAAAGTGATGTCATTTAAACTTCTGCTAACCCAACAGGCTTATTATAAACCTATCATCAAGCAAGGGTGTAGCTATCACTCTGAGGGCAGGAGATTATGGGATTATCAGAGAACTTCATTCACACCATTCCAGAACAATTTCCCTAGAGGTTATTTTGTCTTAAACAGCTCCATTGATTGTACCTTAAGTATCCCCTTTTTACATTGTGTTGTGATCGTTTTAATGACTCCATCTCCCTTCTTTTCTTTAGAAAAATAGGTCAACCTCCATAATAATCCAAACTACATGATCATGCATGTAGTTATGGGATCAGCAAACTGATAAGAACTTTGTGTTTTACTTTCTCTGGACAAATGTACTGTGACTTTAAAATATACTATCAGCACTTTCAAATAACTCTTAAAGTTTGCTGAACTATTGCTAGGTAGAATTTTATCTTAGAAAATTAAGAGAGACATACTCAGGTTTGTCATGCAGAAACTCATTTAGTATATTGCAAGATAGTCATGGTAAGGCATGCAAGTAAGTCCTCACAACATTCATTTAGAGCCAGAGAATCAGAATTAACAATTACGATGTTAATTCAATGGTTAGAGCACAAATCTTTAGACTTCAGGCCTTTACTGTTTACGAGAGGTTTCGGGAGGAAGGCTTAAGCATGGCTTGAACTCAGCCGAGGTCCCTTGTAGCTGGGGGTCCAAGGTCAGTGGCAGCAGACAGAATCTGAGTTCCAGCTCTGCCTTCTCTCAGTGGATGAGCAGAAATTTAGGGTTTATATGTAAATTTGTCACCTTGGCTCCACACGACAAGGGCTAGTATGGTATGTCTTTTCTCCAGGGTTAAAGAGTAGCCAAATGATGCATCTTCTTTTCAAGGTTAGAGATTAGGGAGGTTATTTAGATTTTTGTTGTATTTTCTTGTGTCACAGCATGCTGGATCAAAGTGAACTTAAGTTTATTTATGTTCTTTATCTACTTCACTTGCTTCTATGCTTTCTATGTCTAAGTCTAGAAAATCTCTGAATAATTTTCTTAAGACTTACGGGCTACTAATGACTTATAGTTAATGTTAGAGAGTCTCACAAAAGTATACATATTTCTATTTCTAAGTTCATATTATGAGTGCTTATATATATATATATGTATTTTGAAAGCATATTAGTGACTTATACTTTATGGGATTTGGGATCCTTACAGAAACATACAGAATACCTATCATAAGTAAACACTACAGGCGATGATCAGTTTGCCTTACAACTTAATGTACCAGAGAAAATTCTTTGACTCTTTTTTGGATATAAGTTACGAATCTAGCCAGCACCATTAAGGAAGTGAGATGTGATCAGGAGCCACATTGAACTTGGTTCCTCTCCTTCTTACAAACCTGCAACTGACAAAGCCCAGCTGTAAAATTTGAGTTTGCTATCTTACTTTCCACGACAATTTGGTGAAGTCTTGGAAGGATCATCAGATCCTGAGAGCAGCAGAGGGGACAGTGGGCCGAGGAACAGGTGTACATATAAGACCTCTACTATCTTACTTTCATTTTTGATCCCAAACTTTCCCTTTAGTGTTTAGGGTTGTTAGGGCTGTTCATATCAGACCTCGTTTTGATTCAAAAGACTTTGTTGTTTCAGGGAGATTATAAACTGATTCTGTCTGATTCTAACTTCCAAGAGACTGGGTCATCCCTAACTATCTCTTGTCTTTTCTGTTGATGTTGTTGTTAGGTATTGTCGAGTTGGTTCTGACTCAAAGTGACCCTGTGTACAACAGAACAAAACACTGCCCAGTCCTGCACCATCCGCACAATCCTTGCCATGTTTGAGCCCATTGTTGCAGCCACTGTGTGAATCCATCTTGTTGAGGGTATTCCTCTTTTTCGCTGACCCTCTGCCTTACCAAGCATGATGTCCTTCTCCAGGGACTCGTTCCTCCTCCTATTACACTCTATAGAAAGTGTAAGGTGTACTGTATGATTCCAACTATATGACATTCTGGAAAAGGCAATTTATAGAGACAGTAAACAGATCAGTGGTTGCCAAGGGCTTGGGGGGAAGAGGGGTAGGAATGAGTAGGTGAAGCACAGTATATCTTAAGAACAGTAAAATTATTCGGTATGATACTGCAATGGTGGCTAGATGACGTTATGCATTTTTAAAACCCATAGAACCGTACAACACAAAGAATAGACCCTAATGTAAACTATAGGCTTCAGTTAATAATAATGTATCAATGTTGGTTCATCAATTGTAACAAATGTAAGATGTTAATGATAGGAGAGAGAGTATATGGAAACTCTCTGTACTTTCTGAACAATTTTTCTGTAAACCTAAAACTGCTCTGAAAAATAAAGTTTTTTTTTTTTTTTTTCTTAATGGAGAGTGTCCTTAGGAGTCAATTTGAAGGGGCTTCTACTGGTCAAATCTGGGACAGATAAATGACGGAGAAGGAAAAACTATTCCTTAAGTAGAATGTCAACTAAGAAAGGTTGAAGGAATGATGAAAATTATCATTTGGTAACAATCATGGTAATAATTCAGGCAAGAATTATCAGTGGATGCTAAAACAAGTGGGTAAAAGTGTGATGAGATATAAGATACTTAGACAGTCTCAAAGGATCTCCTAACAAAATAAATATTTAATTAAAAGGGAAACATAGTAATTTTACAGTGGAGAAACTTGGCGGAAGTCACCTAAACAAATGATTAATGTTAATATCAATAGAATGGGGAAAACCAATATCATGTGCTTTGTGATGTGATGGTCTAGAAGAACATATTACTTCTGTAGCATACTTGACAAGATGTATAAACTGAATCTAATCATGGGGAAACATCAGGAAAATCCAAATTGAGGGATATTCCACAAAATAACGTACCTATAATCTTCAAAATTGTTGCAGTCATGAAAGACAAAGAAAGGCAGGAGAAATGTTCCAGATCAAAAGTGACTACAGAGACATGACAATTAAGTGCAACATATGGTCCTGGATTGCATTATGGACTACTTTCTTGTTTGTTTGCTTTTTTTTTTAAAGACATTATGGGAAGATTGGGAAAAAATTGAAGAGTCTTTAAATCAGATAATAGTGCTGAACCAGTGTTAATTTTCTTATTTTCATAATTGTACTACACTCATATAAGAGAATTTTTTACCCACTTAGGAAATACCCACTGAAGTATTTGGCACAGAGTGGCATCAAGTCTGTAAATAATCTTAAATTGTTCAGTATGTATACATTCATAATATGTATACATATACACATATATAGAGGAAACCTGTGAGAGCTGGAACTTGACAGGACTGCTTTGTCTTTCTGGGTCTCACAAGTTTTCTGCCTTTGACGGAGTGCAGTCTTACTTCTTTTCTATTGCTCTTTTTAGCGGAAAATAGTTGAGTTTTCCTTTTCTGACAGGTTTCTGCCTTACACAGGTGCCCGCTTCTGCAGGTTTCAGTATATATGTATAACAAACCCGTTGCCATGAGGTTGGTTCCAACTCATCACTACCCAATAGGACAGGGTAGAACTGCCCCAAAAGGTTTCCAAAGAGCTGCTGGTGGATTAGAACTGCTGACCTTTTAGTTGGCACCGCGCTCTTATTTGTTGTTGTTGTTAGGTGGTGTTGAGTCGGTTCCAACTCATAGCCACCCAGTGTACAACAGAACAAAACATCACCCGGTCCTGCACCATCCTCACAATCATTGCTATGTTTGAGCCCATTGTTGCTGACCATGTGTCAATCCGTCTCCTTGAGGGTCTTCCTCTTTTTTACTGACCCTCTGGTTTACCAAGCATGATGTCCTTCTCCAGGGACTGGTCCCTCCTGAAGATATGTCCAAAGTATGTGAGACAAAGTCTCACCATCCTTGCTTCTAAGGAGCATTCTGGCTGTACTTCTTTCAAGACAGGTTTGTTCCATGATATATTCAATATTCTTCACTAACACCAAAATTCAAAGGCATCAGTTCTTCCTTATTCATTGTCCAGCTTTCACATGCATACAAGGCAACTGAAAACACCACGGCTAAGGTCAGGCGAACCTTTGTCTGAAAAGTAACAACTTTGTCTTTTCGAACACTTTAAAGAGATCTTTTGTAGCAGGTTTGCCTAACGCAATTGGTCGTTTGATTTCTTGACTGCTGTTTCCATGGGCATTTCATTTCATCAAGCGAAATGAAATCCCTGAAACTTCAGTCTTTTCTCCATTTATCACGATGTTGCTTATTGGTCCAGTTGTGAGGACTTTTGTTTTCTTTATGTTGAAGGGTAATCCATACTGAAGGCTATAGTCTTTGATCTTCATCAGTAAGTGCTTCAAGTCCTCTTCATTTTCCCAAAGCAAGGTTGTGTCATGTGCATGTCACAGATTGTTAACAAGTCTTCCTCCAATCTTGATACCCCATTTTTCTTGATACAGTCCAGTTTCTCTGATTATTTGCTCAGCATATGTTGGAAGTGACTCGACAGCAACAGGTTATTGATTGAATAAGTATGGTGAAAGAATACAACCCCGACACACAGCTTTCCTGATTTTAAACCACACAGTATCCCCTTGTTCTGTTCTAACGACTGCCTCTTGGTCTATGTACAAGTTCTGCATGAACCACAAGAAAGTGTTCTGGAATTCCCATTCTTCAAAATGTAATGCATAGTTTCTTATGATCTATACAGCCGAATGCCTTTGCATAGTCAATAAAACATAGGTAAACATCTTTCTGGTATTCCTCTGCTTTCAGCTTAGATCCATCGACATCAGCAATTATATCCCTCCTCCAAGTCCTCGCCTGAATCCAGCTTGAATTTCTGGATGCTCCCTGTTGGTGTACTGCTGCAATCACTTCTGAATGATCTTCAGCAAAATTGTACTTGCATGTGCTATTAATGATATTGTTTGACAATTTCCGCATTCTGTTGAATCACTTTTCTTTGGAATAGGCACAGATATGGATCTTTTCCAGTCACTTGGCTAGGTAGCTGTCTTCCAAATTCCTTGATATAGATGAATGAGCGTTTATAGCATTGCATCCATTTGTTGAAATATCTCAATTGGTATTCCATCAGTTCCTGAAGCCTTGGTTTTTGGCAATGCCTTTAGTGCAGCTTGGACTTCTTCCTTCAGTACCATTGGGTCTTGATCATATGCTACCTCCTGAAATGGTTAAAAGTTGATCAGTTCTTTTTGGCACCCATAACCCATTGCCACTGAGTCAATTTCGACTCATCGCGACCCTATAGGACAGAGTAAAACTGCTCCATAGAGTTTCCAAGGAGCACCTGGTGGATTCAAACTGCTGACCTTTTGGTTAGCAGCCATAGCACTTAACTGCTACGCTACCAGGGTTTCCTCTTTTTGGTGCAGTGACTGTGTATTCCGTCTTCTTTTGATGCTTCCTGTGCTGTTCAGTATTTTCCCCATAGAATCTTTCAATATTGCAACTCGAGGCCTGAATTTTTTCTTTAGTTCTTTCAGCTTGAGAAAGTGTCATCAATTATTAATAATCAGAGAATCCTAGTGAAGGATAAATTTGAAGTTATTCCAAAATATAAAGTTACAAAAATGGTTTGGCTTTCTTATTTTCAAACAAGGAGGAGAAAAATTACTGTAAAGGCTAAGGAAGCTTGAGTGTGGGAGATCACTCCCTTACCTGGGCCTCTTACAAGGTTCTAGGAAGAACTCTAGGGATGATATAGTCATATGTATGCAAAAATTTGCAAAAGAAAGATACCTGCACTTGGTTGAAACTTATGTCTTTCCACTTCCAATATCCTTTCTGTCACACTTTTCCTTGTGTTGAGCAGCTATTGGAGAGTCTGTGAGCAATTTTTGGGATCTGACAAGAATTTGAGTTAGACCTACATTTAGTGTGGATTTATAAGGATATATTTACATGGTTTGTGGTCACTTGTAAGTGACTTGTAATTGTAGTGAAGTTATTGCTAGTCATCCAGATTGTTGTTGTTGTTAGGTGCTGTCTAGTCAATTTTGACTCATAGCAATCCCATGTGACAGAGTAGAACAGACCCATAGGGCTTCCTAGGCTGCAATCTTTAAGGAAGCAGACTGCCACATCTTTCTCCCACAGTATCATACTTCAAGGAATGGTTTTCTGCCCACTAGATTGACCCTCACAGTGCTTTTTATTACAGTGCAATAAAAAGATGCAGGGTTATACTCGTATCCTCATATGAATTTGTGCTACAGCAACCAACACTGGAACTATGTGGGTCAATATCAAAAACAAAAACCTTTAAATCTATGGAACAAGAGGAGAAGATGTGGAAACTTCTCCTTCTCTTTGGTATGTAAAATTGTGAGCAAAAGATTGAATTCTCATTAATGCTTTGTAAAAAAAAAAAACTCTCTCATCAAAAATATACTTTGTAGTGATTTATGGAGCCCTGATGGCACAGTGGTTAAGAACTTGGCTGCTAAACAAAACACTGGGAGTTCGAATTTACCAGTTGCTCCTTGGAAACCTTATGAGGCAGTTCTATTCTGCCCTATAGGGTCGCTATGAGTTGGAATGGGAATGACACGACAATGGGAACCTTTATTAGAAGGAACCCTGGTGGCCCAACAGTTAAGTGTTTGACTGCTAACTATATATAAAGCATATGTTTCAGCTAATAATATTGTTGTTGTTAGATGCGGTCCAGTTGGTACAACAGAATGAAGCACTGCCCAGTCCTGCGCTATCCTCACAGTTGTTGTTACGCTTGAGGTCATTGTTGCAGCCACTGTGCCAAGCCACCTCCTTGAGAGTCTTCTTTTTTGCAGCTCTTCTATCTTACCAAGCATGATGTCCTTCTCCAGGGACTTATCCCTTCTAATTGCATGTCCAAAGTATGTGAGACAAAGTCTTGTCATCCTTGCTTCCAAGGAGCACTCTGGCTATACTTCCTCCAAGACAGATTTGTTTATTCTTCTGGTAGTCCTTGAAATATTCAGTACTCTTCCCCAACACCATAATTCAAAGGTGTCAATTCTCTTCCATCTTTCTTCTTCATTGTCCAGTTTTCACATGCATATGAGGTGATTGAAAACATCATGGCTTGGGTCGGGTGCATCTTAGTCCTTAAAGTGACATATTTGCTTTTGAACACTTTAAAAAGGTATCTTGCAGAAGATTTGCCCAATGCAGTATGTTTGATTTCTTAATTGCTGCTTCCACGAGTGTTGATTTTGGATACAAGTAAAATGAAATCCTTGCCAACTTCAACCTTTTCTCCATTTACCATGATGTTGCTTATTTGTCCAGTTGTGAGGATTTTTGTTTTCTTTATGTTAAGGTGTAATCCTTCCCGAAGGCTGTGGTCTTTGATCTTCACCAATAAATGCTTCAAGTTCTCTTCATTTTCAGCAAGCAAGGGTGTGTCATCTGCATATAAAACCCAAAAAACCAAACCCGTTGTCGTCAAGTCAATTCTGACTCACAGAGACCCTACAGGACAGAGTAGAACAGCCACATAGAGTTTTCAAGGGGCAGCTGGTGGATTTGAACTGCCAACTTTTTGGTTAGCAACTGAGCTCTTAACCATTGTGCCACCCGGGCTCCCATCTATGTATAGCAGGTTGTTAACGAGTCTAGTCTTGATGCTGCTTTCTTTTTCATATAGTCCAGCTTCTCTGAGTATTTGCTCACATACAGATTGACTGCTTGGTAAAGTAGAGGGCCAGCTAAAAAGAGGAAGACCCTCAGCAAGATAGATTGGCACAGTGGCTGCAACAATGGGCTCAAGCATAACAAAGACTGTGAGCATGGTGCAGGACCGAACAGTGTTTGGCTCTGTAGTACATAGGGTTGCTATGAGTTGGAACTGACTGGACAACACCTAACAACAACAACAACAGATTGAATAGGTATAGTGAAAGGACACAACCCTGATGCACACCTTTCCTGATTTTAAATCACACAGTATTCCTTTGTTGTGTTTGAACGACTGCCTCTTGTTCTGTGTTCAGTTTCTGCATGAGCGCAATTAAGTGTTGTGGAATTCCCATTCTTCATAATGTTAACCATAATTTGTTAGGATCCACACAGTCAAAAGCCTTTGCATAGTCAATAATACACAGGTAGATATCCTTCTGGTATTCTCTGCTTCCAGCTAAGATCCATCGACATCAGCAATGATATCCATCTTTCCACGTCCTCTTCTGAATCCAGCTTAAATTTCTGGCAGTTCCCTGTCAATATACTGCTACAGCCACTTTTGAATGATCTTCAGCAAAATTTCACTTGCATGTGGTATTAATGATATTGTTCGATAATGTCCACATTCAGTTGGATCACCTTTCTTTGGAATGGGCACAAATATGGGTCTCTTCCAGTCAGTTGGCCAATTAGCTGTCTTCCAAATTTCTTGGCGTAGATGAGTGAGCGCTTCCTGTGCTGCATTCATTTGTTGAAACATCTCATTTGGTATTTTGTCAGTTCCTAGAGCCTTGTTTTTTGCCAATGCCTTCAGTGCAGCTTGGACTTCTTCCTTCAGTACCATTGGTTCGTGATCATGCTCTACCTCCTGAAACGGTTGAAGGTCGATTATTTTTTGATATAGTGACTCTGTGTATTCCTTCCATCTTTTTTTGATGCCTTCTACAGCATTTAACATTTTTCCCATAGGACTCTTCAATATTGCAATTTGAGACTTGAATTTTCTCTTCACTTCTTTCATCTTAAGAAATGCCAAGTGTGTTCTTCCCTTTCGGTTTTCTAACTCTAGGTCTTTGCATATTTCATTATAATACTTTACTTTGCCTTCTCCAGCCACCCTTTGAAATCCTCTGTTCAGCTCTTTTACTTCATCATTTCTTCCATTTGCTTTAGCTACTCCACCATCAAGAGAAAGTTACAGAGTCTCTTCTGACATTTGTTTTGGTCTTTTCTTTCCTATCTTTTTAATAACCTCTTGCTTTCCTCATGTATGATGTCCTTGATGTCATTACACAACTCATCTGGTCCTCAGTCATTAGTGTTTAACGCATCAAATCTATTCCTGAGATGGTCTCTAAATTCAGGTGGAATATACTCAAGGTCATACTTTGGCTCTCGTGGACTTGTTCTAATTTTCTTCAGCCTCAACTTGAACTTGCAGAGGAGCAATTGATGGCCTGTAACAGTGTCAGTCCACTGCCTTGTTTCCAACTGATAATATTGAGCTTTTCCATCATCTCTTTCCACAGACGTAGTCAATGTAATTCTTGTGTATATCATCTGGCGTGGTCCACCTGTATAGTCACCATTTATGTTGTTGAAAAAAAGTATTTGCAATAAAGAAGTGGTTGGTCTTGCAAAATTCTATCATGTGGTCTCTGGTGTCATCTCTCTCACCAAGGCCACTTTTTCCAACTACCAATCCTTCTTTATTTCCAACTTTTACATTCCACTCACCAGTAATTATCAACACATCTTGATTGCATGCTTGATCAATTTCTGGCTGTGGAAGTTTGTAAAAATCTTCAATTTCTTCATCTTTGGCCTTAGTGGTTGGTGTGTAAATTTGAATAATGGTTGTATGAACTGGTCTTCCTTGTAGGCGTATGGGTATTATCATATCACTGACAGCGTTGTACTTCAGGATAGATCTTGAAATTTTCTTTTTGGTGATGAACGAAACGCCGTTCCTCTTCAATTTGTCATTCCGGGCATAGTACACCATCTGATTATCTGATTCAAAATGGCCAATACCAGTCCATTTCAGTTCATTCATGCGTAGGACATCGATGTTTATGCATTCCATTTCATTTTAGGTGACTTCAATTTTCCTAGATTCATACTCAGTACATTCCACGTTCTGATTATTAATGGATGTTTGCACATGTTTCTTCACATTTTGCATTGTACCCCATCAGCAAATGAAGGTCCCGAAAGCTTGACTCCATCCACATCATTAAGGTCGACTCTACTTTGAGGAGGCAGCTCTTACCCAGTCATATTTTGAGTGCCTTCCAACCAGAGGGGCTCATCTTCTGACACTGTATCAGACAATGTTCTGCTGCTATTCATAAAGTTTTCACTGGCTAATTTTTTCAGAAGTAGATCACCAGCTCCTTTTTCCTTAGTCTGTCTTAGTCTGGAAGCTCGGCTGAAACCTGTTCACCATGAATGACCCTTCTGGTATTTAAAATACCAGTGGCATAGCTACTAGCGTCACAGCAACAAGCAAACCTCCACAGAACAACAAACTGACCGAAGTGTGGGGAAGTGGTCTGGTAGTCCCAACATAATCAACATGAAAAATTACTTTGGTCTCAGTGAAATAACTTTAAAAAATACTAGTTCTAGTGACAAAATTCCTACCTGTGTGCATTAATAAGTCAGTTTGTGTAGTATTAGAGTGATTAGATCACACAATGATTAGTACAAAGTAGTAGCTATTTAAAAATATTTTTGAATTGCTATGAACATGCTTTAATTCGGGATTAACTGTTTTTTTTAGAATTATTGATCTTACCAAAATTCAGATATGACTGGCAGCAAGTATTCTAGTTAAAGTAAAAAAAGAAACATAAACTGAAACAAGAATGTAAAGACTTTAAAATGTCAAAAACTCATTTATTATCTCACAATAAAAAATCTAATAGTCCAAGTCATTAAGATAAGGAAAAGAATCAGGATATCCAAAAAAAATGTGGAAAATGGAAATGCAATAGCACTGAAAAAGAAAATCATGAGAATCAATAAATTCACAAATAAGAAATAAAAAAAATATGAGTAATGGTGAAGAAGAAGAAGAATACTGTATGTATGAGGAAATCAATGACAAACTAGTTAAAGAGTTTATCCATTTAAAGAACATTTCAGGTTAGGAACAGCACAAGAAAATCTGATCTGCCTTGAGGTCATATAGTCTGTTATATGAAGTCAGAAGCTTGATAGAGGTTTTCTCAAATTTGACAAAAATGTTAACCATTTACATGACATTAACAATGAAGATCTGTGAAGCGGAAAAAAGCTTGTCCATACTACCAATAATGAAAACAAATTTTCCACGTATAGATTTCTCTCTGTAGAAAATAATATTACAAAATCATTGTCATATAAAGAGCCAGTCAAAAGAGATGCAGCCAAAAATATAGAGAAAATGGAAGAGTTCAGAGATGGGTCAGGCAGCTAATTAATAAAAAAATTAAGCTATCTTTCTGTATTTTGTAATATTATTTGACACTTTTTAAAATTGTAAATTTGGGATCTGTTTTTCATTCTAAATAAGTATTTACATTTCTACTTAATTTTATTATTTGTATTATTTTCCTTAAAGGAGACCTCAAAACTGTATGTTTCACGGTTTATCACAGTAGTCAAGAAGAATTACTGAATACACACTGAAATTTCAATATGTATAAATGTTAGTGATTGCATTTTAACAAATGATATTTTTATCTTACAGATGCAGGATTTATCCTTTCAAAAGAGTGCTGAGCAGTGCGATTCATTAAAACATTTTTTTAAAAAGTAAATGATATTCAGAGATCTCAAGCTCTCCAATTATGATTGATTATTGTACCTTTATGCAAATATTGCACACCTTCTACATTTGTTTGCCAACAGCTCCCTTCCACCCAGAGGTGTTTTCATAAGTACACTATGCTGATTTGTTTTACAGCAACATGTAAAAAGAATTAGCATAGTGGCACTTATGGAAATACCTCTGGGGGAAGAGATCAGCTGGCAAAAAAAAGTAGAAGGTGTGTGATATTTGCGTAAAAATATGGTACTTGGAAAGGTGCCCAACCTTTTAATCCCATCAATCCAATTAAACAATTAAAAAACACTTGATTAAAAAAACAAGATGAAATGCTTATTGGTAAAAATATGAAGAACTTGAGTTTGAAATTTTTTCCTGAATGTATTAGTGTGTTTATAGCCACAAAGATAGAATGACTGTATTATGTATTTGTATGTTGCTCCTTAGAAGCAAGGATGGCCAGAATACGTCTCACATACTTTGTACGTGTTATCAGGAGGGATCAGTCCCTGGAAAAGGATATCATGCTTGGTGAAGTACAGGGCCAGCGAAAAAGAGAAAGACCATCAACGAGATGGATTGACACAATGGCTGCAACAATGGGTTCGAGCACAACGATTGCGAGGATGGCGAAGGACCCGGCAAGTGCTTCATTCTGTTGTACACAGGGTCGCTATGAGTCAACTCGAGGGCACCTAAGAACAACAACATACTTAAATAGTAATCAAAAACACGGTATTTAATGGCTGCAAGGTATCTGAATCTATGGGTATATTATCCACTGAATCTTTATATTGGTCTCCAGAACTTTATCTTTTTGTTGCTACTACATGCACATCATTCATCTGATAAAACTCTGGAGCCCTGGTGGTGCAGTGCTTAAGAGCTTGGCTGCTAAAGAAAAGGTCAGTAGTTTGAATCCACCAGCCACTCCTTTTAAACCCTATGGGGCAATTCTACTCTGTCCTATAGGGTGGCTGTGAGTTGGAAATGACTTGACAGCAATGGTTTTGTTTTGTTTTTTTTTTTTTAACATGTATATGAATTAAACTGTTTTAAACAACTATAATTTCCAGCATAGACATAGGCTCAAAAATATTTTTAGTTTGGGATTGATAAGAGCAAGCCCCAGGCCAAGTCATAGGTGGCTTAATTACTACAAGTTTTTTTTTAAAAGGTGGCGGTTTTTAATCTTGCCTAGTATCAAAAGTCATGGTTATAAAACAATAAAAATTACAGGAGAGAAGGTTATCTAAATCAAACTTGCCCCTCACTGCCCTGCCCCACTTTAGTAAGAAGATAAATAAATAAAAAATAATAATTTGTAAATAACCTGTAAATATTTTATTTTAAAAACTTGTTAGAGATTTTCCTAATCTTTTTATTTTTATTTGGAAAAAACAACTTTTCTTAAGTCAACACCGCAAATTTCCCCCATGTGTAAAGCGATTTGTGATGTAAAATTTGGATATAAACTGTAATCCCTCCCATGGCTAGAGAAGAAACTTCTGCTTGTGGCTGCCCCCTTTTTCTTTCCTGCAGGTAGATTTGGTAAATGACAAAGTCTTCATCCTAACTTTGACTCTGTGGTCTCATTCTCCACAATGCTCTGTCTCCATTACATCTACTGCAAGGATGTCTGCTTCTATTGTTTTTTTACTAACTGCAGACTCTTAGTTGCATTCACAATCTCAAGAAGAGAGTCACATGATCTCAGTTGGTCCCTACCAAAACCACAGCATTTCTAACTAGCAGAGCCAGGTCTTCTATGCATGATCCAAGATGTTTTGGCCAGATTTCCAAGGACATGTGACTCAAAACAAGGCAACATTCAGGCAAAAATTATATAATTCAGCATTAAATAATCACTTTGACAGCTTGACATAGCTTCTTTGAAGATTATACTAAGGCTATACTGCATGTATTAAACATTTATGAACACTAAATTAAAATTAAGGCAACCACTACATACATGCCTAGGCAGCACACATTGTGAAATAATGAAGTAACTGAAACAGTAAACCAAAATCAGCCAGGCTGGAAGGCAGAGTAGATTATGATACTGACTTCAGATTCCTAAGCAAACTTTGTAATTACTACATTTTATTCATAATATATTTCATTATCATACTTAATCTGAAATGACCAGATAATATCACCACCACTAAGACCCTGGACCACAGCCAGTCTTATGGCATTTCAGAGATCCTTAATGTAACCCAACACCACTGTGAACAGGATGTTGAAGCAGCTGTTGCAGTAAGCTGAAAGGAGGCATTTGCAACAGTCAGGCAGAAGAAACACATAGCAAACTACACAAACCAATTAGCAAGTAATGCAATAATGCCTTGAACAAAACATGATCTAATTAAGACTTTACTTGTTTAAGCGAAGATAGACTTGGAAATATGGTAATCATTTCCCAGTAACAAACTCTCCTTTGATAAAATCTGAGAATTTGTTCGTTTATTTATTTGTACGTGTCAGTTGCCTTAGGTTCTAGTGTATGCGATTTTTCAAATCCCTCCTGTTGATAATTACAGAAGAAGGAACTAGGGTTAAGAATATAAAAGGGAAGCAATCGAATAGAAGAGAAAGAGAGAGTACTTTCTTTTACAATCAAGGCCTGGAAAAGATAAAGAATTATTAAAGGGAAGCATATTCAGTTCTTATAAAAGGTGAAAGTGAGCTGAGTTATGTACAAAAGAAGTTGATGGAGATCAACTAGGGATTTAGGAACATGGAACCCAGGAGGAAGGGATTGGAATGTAGATGTCAGTGTCACTAAGTCATCAAATCAGAAAGTCACTAAACACTTAGATAAAGGGCAAGAAACAGGAAAAAAGATATTTTTAATGGGAAATGGCAAATGTATTAACTCATGAATGATACTGATCTTTCTCCCTATTTCCTAAAACCAATCCTAGCTTCATCTGGTCAGGTTCTTCCCTTACGATGAACTCCAAAATATGCCCTTACTCGTAGACTGGTCTTTGGGAGCTTTCCTGATGCACTATTAGAAGAAGGGATGTGGGGAGAAAGAGAAATAATTTGAGGACTACAGTGATTCAAGGACTAAAACTTTCATGGAAGTTTTTCAGAGTAGTTTTGAGGAGAGAGGCACAGGAGTTACCATATGAGAAAGAAGCTGGTGAGAGAGAAAAGATTTTAAGTATCGCAATAGGTTATATGCCTCCTTCATGGAATTCAAGAAATAAGTGTGAAAAGTTCAAATTATTTTAAAATTACTTCTTTTGTTGTCTTCTTTTGACTGCATTGCTGGTCTGAGCCTGGACCTCATAGATTATGACTCTATAAGCATTACGCTAACAGGTACATAACCTTCCATGTGGTCCAACAGATACACACGTATCTTGTTGAAACTTCAGGGAAGAGACAGAGTCTAAATAGTGAGCTAGGTAGTAAATAAAAAGAATACTACAAAACCAATTGTTACCTGCTTTTACTAATCATCAGTGATCTTGTCTGTAGTGATAATAGTTTCTTTTCTGCTTTGTGTAGTGAACATAAAAGTTAACAGCTTTTACAAGTTAATTTCTGATTTCAGTGAATCTATTCTTTTTTCTCTCAACTACAAGTTCTCCTACACAGGAATTTTCAAGGACATGACCTCTAAAGTTAGGGAGCTACTATTGTAGTTTCCAAAATTTTATTTTTAATAAATTTGTATTATTCACCTCAAATCTGTCTTGGAAGAAGTACCGGCAGAATCCTCCTTAGAAGCGAGGATGGCAAGACTTCCTTTGTCTCACATGCTTTGAACATTTTATCAGGAGAGATCAGTCCCTGGAGAAGGACATCATGTTTGGTAAAGTAAAGGGTCTGCAACAAAGAGGAAGACCCTCAGTGAGATGGACTGACACAGTGGCTGCAACAGTGGGCTGAAACATAACAACAATTGTGAGGATGGTGCAGGACTGGGCAGTGGTCCATTCTGTTGTACATGGGGTTGCTATGAGTCGGAACCCACTCGACGGCACCTAACAACAACACCTCAAGGAGAGAGCTTTCTCTCTCCTTCCACATATAGATTTCAAAAGCATAAAATACCAATATACAAATAGCCAGACACTGTACATATATACAGATGCCCCCCCACCCCCACACACACTACTGGCACAGCTAAAAAAAAGTGGAAATAAGGGAGAATAATAATTCATTTCTCTTGGCTAAAGCCAAAGAGTTAATGGCAGTTCTTCTTTAAGCCTCATGATTTTAGCCATTATGAGAAGGCTCCTGTGGCTTAAAATATAGTTATTGGAGGTCTAGACGTCTAGGCAAAATGCAACTTCAGTATTGCCACAGCCTGAGCTGAAATCAGTGTGATAAGAGATCTGGCTATGGCTAAAAAGCCCACCTTCCAATGGCTATTATTTGTGGGCACTTGAATCTTAAATATATAAAGACTATATGCCAGAAGGAAACCATTACATTGAATTAGCAGTGGTTGAGTCCCGCTGGGGAAGCAACTATTTGGGAGGCGTGCCTGATTAGGCCAAGCACAGGCTTACATGACAGATCAGTACTCCAACAGCAACATCTGGTTGTAGGGAAATCTTCTCATAAGCTGTGTGATCTTATCAGAGGAAGTATAGACTGGACAAGTCATCTGCAAGTGAACCCATGCTCTATGACTCAAGTGTGTGGTATAAAGGGAGTAAATATCAAAGGCAGCTCCAAAGTTTGCCCTTTCCATTAGTCTCAAAACCAAAGTGAACTTCTATCAAGTTTTCTTTGAACTTTGGATAATGAATGTACAAGAGTTCCCCAAATTGTCTTAATCGTATTTTCTGAACACATAGTTTGCTGTGGGAAATTTCTTCTCTCTTGTGTTCTCTTATGTAATTGAGCCTTGCAGAAGATGGTGAGGACAACTGATCTACACTGTGAGAAATACTGAAGAAATCTGTTCCCCTCGAGAGCCTGCTTTCCTACAAATGTGGACTAGTCAGTCAAGATGAATTCTTTAATTCCCCCAGCTAGAGTCTTCTTTCTACTCAAATTCCTAATTCTCTCTGGGAAGTCCCATGGTAGCCTCTGACCTATCTGCCTTCAGTTCAATTTTACTTATCACCACACCCTCAAAAATACAATCTTTTGTCTCAGCTCTAATTGTAATTAAAAATCTCTTTCAGGAAGATGTTTTTCTACCTTTAGAGTTGAATAGTTTAACTATAGTTCTGGTTCTTTTGTCAGGGTTGGGAAGAGGCAGGGAACTGACTCTTGTATATGCTTAAAGTCCCTCTCCAACACCAACACAACAGCTCCGTTGGAACCAGTGCCACAAAGGATTTTCTCTCTTCCTACTGAGAGTGTACAGTTGGAACCCAGGTGTCTTAGTTTCCTAGTGCTGCCATAGTAGAAATACCCTAAGTGGTTGACTTTTAAGAACAGAATTTTGTTTTCTCACAGTTTTGGAGGTTAGAAGTTTGAATTTAGGGTGTGGCTCTAGAGGGAGGTTATTCCTTATGTATTTCAGCTTCTAGTAGCTGCCAGAAATTCTTATGGATCCATCTGTCCCATCATTTGTCTTCCTCTTCTTCCGGTGTGTGTATCTCTGTCCCTAATCTGCTTTTTGTAACTCAGAAGTGATTAGATTTAGAACCCACCCTAATCGGGCATGATACAATTAACATAGAAAAGAAAGCCCTGTTTCCAAACAGAATTACATCCACAAGAATAGGGGTTAGGATTCCAACACATATTTTGGGGAGACAGAATTCAATTCATAACGCTAGGGATGTTAGGTTCTCCCAACAGAACACTTGTTGGGTTGGAGACAGTTTTTGTCCAGGTGAACCAGATGTGTAATCTCTCATTCTGTGGACAGTCCACTAGTGAGAGTGTGTCTGTCTGCCTTTGCTTTCTAAAGCATCTTCATCTTTTCATTGGCCTTCTCATTCCTCACTCCACCCCTCATTTCGAATTTCCTAGGTATCTAGGACATGTTTGAGAAGAAAAGTAAATGGCACCAGAACATTTGATAGTGACTTCCATACCTTTTTCCAGCATGGTGATACACCACTCAGAGGTTCACAGTGCATGTTACACTGGATTTTGCTGGCCCACATCAGTCATTTCCACCTCCTGCAAGGATTGAGACCACGGCATTCTGCTTAAGTTGAGTGGGGTTTGAGTAAGTCTGAGGGCTAACTCTGATGAATGGTAGGTATTTGCAATATGTATATCCTCCCCCTACTTCCTGTATTGAGGAAAAGTCCTCCAGACTTTAACTGTGAAAGGACTTACATAGCCTGAGACACTCCATTCATTCCACTTACTAACGGAGCCATGAGTTACTTAGCCTAATTTTCAGTAACCACTGAAGAAGGGATAAACCCTTGTCTCTATGATTAACATGGCATTGATGAGTCACTTATTATTCGCTACCTTATATGCTATTTTTACTATGTTATTGAACTTAAAACAGTTACACAGAGCGGAACATCTATATTAGATGACATTCCCAGCTGTCTCTTAAAGTCTTATTCCCTAAAATTTTATATACCGTGTTTTCTTTGAAAAGATTGATGCTAAACAAAGATAACTAAAAGAAAACTTAAAAAGTCATAAAATGACATTTTTTTATAGATGCTGAAAAATTCAGAAATTAACTCAACATCCATAAGAAATTGCTTTTATATCACATATCCTAGGTTTTGGTGTAGCTTCCTTAGAAACAATTTTGTAATGGAAAATCAGATTCATAGTATTTTAAATTGACCTATAGTCATTTGGGATAAGTTATGAAAGTTTTAAAGGTCACAATCAGAAATAATAAATACATCTCCATGCTGGCAATATGTTATTTAGGCAAGCTAATTCATTGACGTATTTCTTATGGCCATGCTTAGAAAAGAAACACATTAATGCATGTTTATGCATTATTTTTAATAATGTCACTTGAGAAGTCTTTTAAGTGTTTTTACGGGTGCTTAGGTAGAGAACAAAACTATTATGCAGGATGGGATTAGTTATCTGCTCTGTATTTTCATGGCTTGAGGCCCTGGGCAAAGGATCATACAGTCAGTTTAGGAAGGAGAGAAAAGGGTCAAAAATTCCAGAAACCTAATGAATCTCTATTCTAGATGGCCTCATCCCACATTATCTCTTCTTTCTGAAATGATACTTCTATTTTCCAAACAAATGTATAAAAACAAGTGCCTTTTTTATTCATATACTTTTATCTTATAGCAATTATATGTATCATATACTCTTCTCTCCTGAAAGATTCAATTCTTAGGTCAGTGATATGTCTTGTTTGCTTAGCTTAAATGCAATTATTAATTCCTTTATTTTAAAAAGCATGACATAACTTTGCTTGTTTTTTTCGGTTTGAAAAATGTTATTTAAGCTAATCATTTAATGAAACTGAAACCTGTTTGCTACCTGTGGTAAAAGAATAGAGTTATTTCCCACGTACTTCAAGTAATGACAACTGAACAAGTGTTAACAGCTGCCAAGCTGTCCATTCAACTTTCTGTTTATGCCATACAAAGCAACACTTTCAAGAGGCAGACGTAAGGGCCTTATACCATGTTTATATAGATATTTGTGAATTAAATGCTAAAAAATGTTTTGCCCCAAACTTGTTTTATCTTTCACCCTACGGAAACCTATAAAAATTAATGCATCAAGTTTTGATAGAATTAATATATTTCATTTAACACAGTGTGTTTTGTAGGTAGTAGAAAGCATTTTTTGTTGTTAGTGGTGGTGTTTGTTTTTTTATTGAGGTATAATTTACATACAGGTCTGTAAGTTTTGAGAAATGCACCACAATCAAGATATCGAACAGTTCTATCATCTTCTCAAATTCTCTCATATCTGTCATCATCCGCTCTCTCGAAACCCAGCCCCTGGCAACTGTTTTATGCCCCTATAGTTTTGCCATTTTCAGAATGTCGTATGAATGGAATCAGACATTATATAACTTTTGAGTCTGGTTAAAACTTAGCATAATACATTTGAGATTCATTAATGTTTTTGTGTGTATCAGAAGTGTGTTCCTTTCAATGGTCAAGTAGTTTTCCATTGATGGATTTACCACAATTTGTTAATTTATTTACCAGTGGAAGGTCATGTAAGTTTTCTCCAACTTTTGGCAATTACAGGGAAAGCAGCTATAAACATTTCATAGCTGTACTTGAGTCAACATAAATTCTCATTAAAAAAAAAATTCCTAGTAATGAGATTGTTGGGATCTATGGTGACTGTATGTTTAAGTTCGTAAGAAACTGCCAACATGTTTTTCAAAGTAACTGTACCATTTTGTATTTCCTCCAGAAATGCATGAGAGTTCCAGTTGCTCCATGAACTGGGGTGAATTATGTCCCACAAAAACACATGTTCAAGCCCTAACCCCCAGAAACTGAATGTGGTCTTATTTGCAAATATGGTCTTTGCATACGTAATCAAGTTAAAATGAGGTCATACTGGATTAGGATGGGCTCTAAACCCAAAGATTGGTATCCTTTTAAGAAGAGCAGAAAACACATAGAGACACAAATGCAGAGAATAAGCCATGTGAAGGTGGAAGCAGAGATTGGAGTAATGCAGCTACAAGCCAAGAAATGCTTGTTGGGAGCCACCAGAAACTAGGAGAGAAGCATAGGACGGTATCTCCCTGAGAGCCTCCAGAAGGAACCAACTCTGATGACACCTTGATTTTGAACTTCTGGCTTTCTAAACTGTGAAAGAATAAATTTATGTTGTTTTAAAACACCCAGTTTGTGGCAATTTGTTACAGAAGCCCTAGGAAACTAATGTATTTCACATCCTGGCCAACACCTGGTATAATATTTTAATTATTTCTTTTTAGTCTTTCTAATAAGTAGGCAGTGTTATTTCATTGCGGTTTTAATTTGCATTTCTCTAAAGACAAATACCACCAATAAACAACAGCAGAATAAATGAAGAAAAGATTGAAGTTGTCAAGGATTTCATTTTACTTGGATCTGCAATCAATGCCCTTGGAAGCAGCAGTCAGGAAATCAAACGACGTATTGCATTGGGCAAATCTGCTGCAAAAAGACTTCTTAGAAGTATTAAAAAGCAAAGATGCCACCTTGACGACTAAGGTGCTCCTGACCCAAGCCATGATATTTTCAATCGCCTCATATGCATCAAAAGCTGGACAGTGAATAAGGAAGCCTGAAAAAGAATTGATGCCTTTGAATTATGGTGTTGGCAAAAAATATTGAATATACTGTGGACTGCCAGAAGAATGAACAAGTCTATCTTGGAAGAAATACAGCCAGAGTGTTCCTTGGAAGCGAGAATGGTGAGACTTTGTCTCATGTACTTCGGACACATCATTAGGAGGGACCGGTCCCTGGAGAAGGGCGTCACACTTGGTAAAGTGAGAGTCAGTGAAAAAGAGGAAGACTCTCAATGAGATGGATTGACACGGTGGCTGCAACAATGAGCTCAAACATAGCAACTATTGTGAGGATGGTGCAGGGCTGGGCAGTGTTTTGTTCTGTTGTACATAGGGTTGCTATCAGTTGTAACAGACTTAATAGCACCTAACAACAAGAAAGACTAGGTAATGATGTAGAGTATAGTTCATGAGTTTATTTGCCACCCATATGTCTTCCTTGGTGAAGTATATGTCAAATCTTTGCCCATGAAAAAGTTAGTTTATTTTCTTATTGTTGAGTCTTGTGAGTTTGTAATATATTCTTTTAGTTGATTTTCTTTTTTTTGGTAATGTATGCTTGGTACAAATTCTTTGTAAGATATGTGTTTTGCAAATACTCATTTCCAATTTTTGGCTTTTCTTTTCATTTTCTTAAGAGTGTCTTTCAAAGAGCAGAATTTTTGTATAATGTGATGAAGTTCAATTTAACTTTTTTTTTTCTTTTATGTATCATGCCTTGATGCTGCTTTTGTTAGTTGCCAACGAGTCGACTATGACTCATGGTGGCATTATGTATAACGGAACAAAATGTTGCTGGCCCTGCACCATCTGCATGATCGTTGGTATGTATGTGTCAATCCATCTCATTGAAGGTTCCCTCATTTTCACTGACATTCCACTTTACTAAATACGATGTCCTTTTCTAGTGATTAATCTTTCCTGATGGTGTGTCCAAAGTAAGTGAGCTGAAGTCTTGCCGTCCTCCACTCTAAGGAGCATTCTGATTGTATTTCTTCTAAGACTGATTTGTTGGTTTTACTGGCAGTCCAGGATATATTCAATATTCTTCTTCAAAACCACAATTTGAATGTATCAGTTCTTCTTTTTTCTTCCTTTTTCATTGCTCAGCTTTCACATGCGTACGTGGTAATTGAAAAGACCATGCTTGGGTCAGGCACACTTTTGTCATCAGTGACATCTTTGCTTTATAGAACTTTAAAGGGGTCTTTTGCAGCAGAATTTCTCAATGCAATACATCATCTGATTTCATGACTGCTGTTTCCATGAGCATTGATTGTGGATACAAGCAGAATGGGATTGCTGACAACTTCAATTTTTTCTCCACTATCATCATGTCATTTATCAGTTCAAATACTTAAAGAGGGGGAGGTAAGTATACCATGTGCCTCAATATGACTCAGCTTTTACACAAATTGATTATTAAGGGAAATACTTATAGGTGAACTAGCTTTAGGTGAATTGACTTACAGCCATGGATTCCACAGAACTGGGATTGATACTGGGCTGAAATCACTCTGAGGAGTTTATTGTATAGAAATTAATTACTTAATTATTTTGTAAATATTTATGTGTAATATTTATTTAAACACTTTTTTATTGTAATTTAGGTGAAAGTTTACAGAGCAAATTATTTTCTCATTAAACAGTTAATACACAAATTGTTTTGTGACATTGGTTGCCAACCAAGCGATGTGTCAACACTGTCTCCTTCTCCACCTCAGGTTCCCTGTTTCCATTCATCCAGTTTTCCTGTCCCCTCCTGCCTTCTTATCTTTGCTTTTGGACCGGTGTGCCCATTAGTCTTGTATACATGATTGAACTATGAAGCACAACCCTCACGTGTGTTATTGTTGGCCCTATAGACCTGTCTCATCTTTGGCTGAAGGGTGAACCTCAGGAGTGACTACAATAATTAGTTAAAAGTGTGTCTAGGGCCATATTCTTAGGTATTCTCCAGTCTCTGTCAGACCACCAAGCCTGGTCTTTTTTTTTCCCCCCTCTGTGAATTTGAATTTTGTTCTACATTTTTCTCCCACTCTGTCTGGGACCCACTATTGTGATCTCTGCCAGAGCAGTTGGTGGTGGTGACTGGGCACATCTAGTTGTTCTGGGCTCAGTTTTGTGGAGGTTGTGGTAGTTGTGGTCCATTAGTCCTTTGGACTAATCTTTCCCTTGTGTCTTTGATCTTCTTCATTCTCCTTTGCTCCTGCTGGGATAGGTCCAGTGGATATGTCTTAGATGGCCACTCGCAGGCTTTTAAGATCCCAGTCACTGCTCACCATGGTCAGATGTAGAACATTTTCTTTGTAGGCTATGTTATGCAAATTGAGCTAGATGTCCCCTGAGACCATGGTCCCCAGCCCTCAGCCCAGTATTTCATTCTGTTAGGATGTTTGAATGTGTCTATGAAGCTTCTATGACTTTGCCCTGGTCAAGTTGTGTGCTGTCTTATCCTTCACCAAAGTTGCCACTTATCTACTACCTAGTTAGTGATTTTCCCTTCCCACTTCTCCCCTCTCTAGTAACCATCAAAGATCTTTTCTTTCTGTGTATAAAACTTTTCATGAATTTTTACAATGGTGGTCTCATACAGTATTTTCTTTTTGTGGTTGACTTATTTCACTCAACATAATGCCCTCCAGATTCATCCAGGTTGTGAGATATTTTGCAGATTCATCATCGTTATTTATGGTTGCATAGTATTCCATTGTGTGTATGTATCATAGTTTATCCATTCATCTGTTGATGGGCTTCTAGGTTGTTTCCATCTTTTTGCTATTGTGAATAATCCTGCAATGAACATGGGTGTGCATATGTCTATTCATGTGACCAATCTTATTTCTCTAGGATATATTCCTAGGAGTGGGATTGCTGGATCATATGGTATTTCTATTTCTAGCTTTTTAAGGAAGCACCATATTGTTTTCTAAAATGGTTGTACCATTTTGCATTCCCCTCCAGCAGTGCATAGAAGTTCCAATAACCCCCCAGCTTCTCCAACATTTGCTATTTTGTTTTTTTGATTCGTGTCAGTAATGTCGTGGTAAGATGGTATCTCAGTGTAGTTCTGATTTGCATTTTTCTAATGGCTAGTGATCACAATTTCTTCATGTATTTGTTAGTTGCCTGAATGTCTTCTTTGATGAAGTATCTGTTCATATCCTTTGCCCATTTTTTAATTGGATTATTTGTTTTTTGTTGTAGAGGTGTTGGATTTTCCTATAGATTTTAGAGATTAGATCTTTGTCAGATTTGTCATAGCCAAAAATTTTTTCCAAATCTGTCAGTTCTCTTTTTTACTCTTCTGGTGAAGTCTTCTGATGAGCACAAGTGTTTAATTTTTAGGAGATCCCATTTATCTAGCTTATCTTCTGGTGTTTGTGTATTGCTAATTACAGTTTGTATGCTGTTTATGCCATATATTAAGGTCTCTAGTATTGACTTTATTCTTTCTTCCATGATCTTTATAGTTTTGGGTTTTATATTTAGGTCTTTGATTCATTTTGAATTAGTTTTTGTGTATGGTGTGAGGTATGGGTCCTGCTTTATTATTTTGCAGATGCACATCCAGTTTTGCCAGCACCATTTGTTAAAAAGACTGTCTTTTTCCCATTTAATGGACTTTGAGTCTTTGTTAAAAATCAAATGGCTGTAGGTAGACGGATTTACATCTGGGTTCTTAATTTTGTTCCATTGGTCAATGAGTTTGTTGCTGTACCAGTAGCAGGTTGTTTTGACTACCATAGCTCTATAGTAGGTTCTAAGGTCAGATAGTGCGAAGCCTCCTACTTTGTTCTTTTTCTTTAGTAACTCTTTACTTTTCTGGGGCCTCTTTCCTTTCCATATAAAGTTAATGATTATTTTTTCCATCTCTTTAAAGAATGCTGTCGGTATTTGGATTGGAATTGCATTGTATTTGTAAATTGCTTTGGGTAGAATTGATATTTTCAAAATGTTGAGTCTACCTATCCGTGAGCATGGTATGTTTTTCCATTTATGTAGGTCTCTTTTGGTTTGTTGCAGTAGTGTTCTGTAGTTTTCTTTGTATGGGTCTTTTATGTCCCTGGTTAGATTTATTCCTAAGTATTTATTGTTTTAAGGGCTGTTATAAATGGTATTGCTTTCCTAATTTGCTTTTTGTAGTTCTCTTTATTGATGTATAGGAACCCAACTGATTTTTTGTGTTCATCTTATATCCTGTTACTCTGCTGAATCTATTAGTTCCAGTAGTTTTCTTGTGGAGTCTTTAGGGTTCTGTATGGATAATATCATATCATCCATGAATAGTTTTACTTCTTCCTTACCAATTTGGGTGCTGTTTATTTCTTTTTCTTGCCTTATTGCTCTAGCTAGGACTTCCAGCACAATGTTAAATAGAAGTGGTGATAAAGGGCATCCTTGCCTTGTTCCCGTTCTCAAGGGGAATGTTTTCAGCTTCTCTCCATTAAGAATGACGTTGGCCATTGGTTTTGCATAGATGCCCTTTATTATGTTGAGAAATTTCCCTTCTATACCTATTTGATTGAGAGTTTTGATCAGGAATGGGTGTTGGACTTTGTCAAATGCCTTTTCTGCATCAATTGAGATGATCATGTGATTGTTTTAATTTGTTTTATTTATGTGGCAGAGAATGTTTATTGATTTTCTAATGTTGAACCATCATTGCATATCTAGTATGAATCCCACTTGGTCATGATGTATTATTTTTTTAATTTGGTGCTGAATTCTATTGGTAGAATCTTGCTGAGAATTTTTGATGTAAATTCATGAACGATATTGGTCTGTAATTTTCTTTCTTTCTTTTTTGTTGTCTTTGCCTGGTTTTGGTATCAGGGTTATGCTGGTTCATAGAATGTATTCAGAAGTATCCTTTCCTTTTCTAAGTTCTGAAATAGTTTGAGTAGTCCTGGTGCAAGCTCTTCTATGAATGTTGGGTAGAATTCTCCAGTGAAGCCATCTTGGCCAGGACATTTTTGGTGTTGCAAGTTTATTGAAACTTACTTTTAAAGGTCAAAATAAATTTTATTTTATTTTATACATTTAAAAAATTTGAATGTCATTTAATAAGGGAGTGGGTACATAAATTTTGATACCTGTATATAACGCAGCTATTTAAAAGCTTGAGTTCTATTTATATCTATTGACCTGGAGGGCTGTATATGATACATTATTAATGGGGAAAAAAAGATTTCATATTGATGTGCATAATATTACTCCATTTAAAAACAAACAAACAAACATGGAACCCTGGTGGCATAGTGATTAAGAGCTCAGCTGCTAACCAAAAGGTTGGCAATTCTAATTCATCAGCTGCTCCTTGGAATCTCTATGGGGCTGTTCTACTCTGTCCTGTAACATCGCTATGAGCTGGAATCCACTGGACAGCAATGGGTTTGGTTTTTTTTTTTTTTTTTTAAATAACCAAGCTCTGTGTGTGTGTGAGAGAGAGACAGAGGCAGAGACAGAAATAAAACAAGGAGAAGGTATGTGTGAGGATGTGTGTGTGCGTTGGTTTGTATGACCATGCAGAAATGCAGGTTATCTCTGTCGGGTGGCAAAAGGGGTATTTAAAACCTGAGGTAGTGGATCTTCCTTTTTCTCTGTGTGTCTTTTTCTTGGTTCAGTTGTTAACAATGAGCATGTATTACTTTTATAATTTAACAAAATTAAAATTTAAAATTGCTGCCTGAGGAAACTTCAGCTTACTTATCATCCATTGCTATCTCTTCTCCTGTAGTAAATTCATGGTTAATCAAGCAAAACTTCCCAGGTAACTATCTACCTTTGATAATTTAAGGACTTCCGTACCTAGAGGCAAGGTATGAACTTAATGTTTTAAGTTTTTTTTTGACTCTGCACATGCACTTATATTCATATGAACATTTATTCCTCCATATTAAATGATATAAAAAAATTCTGGCACATTTTAGTACCCAATATTTTTCTCCCATGTGTGACTGTCTCTGTAGAATTAGAAAGTATTTTGTGAAAGATCCTTGAGTAGATGGCAATCATTCAAGTAATTTTGGTTTAGAAAATTCTCATGAACACAACAGAAACAGATATGTACAAATTGCAGTAAAAATGAAAATGATGGGGAAAATAGTGAAGCTAGTTTTCATGTCAAAGCAGTACTGCTTGCTAATCTGGAAAACTCCATTTATAGCTTTTCATTAATTCTTTGATCCTATACCTCTGCTGGAGCCCTGGTGGTGCACTGGTTAAGAGTTTGGCTACTAACCAAAAGGTGGGCAGTTCAAATCCACCAGCCACTCCTTAGAAACCTGTGGGGCAGTTCACTCTGTCCTGTAGAGTCTCTATGAGTTGGACTCAACTTGACAGCAATGGGTTTTTTTGTACTTCTGCTTTCTCAGTTCATTATATGTAGTATTTCCTTACTACCTCAGAATTTCTGAAGTGCTCTAGAAGTCTCCTTATGCTCAAAAATTAAGGTTGAGAAAATTAATAGGTAAAGTAACAAATGCCTTCCATTTCCTTTTCTCTTCAGAATAAGAACAGAAGGCACTAGAGATAACGTTTTCATAGAAATTTTAAGTAATTTAAATGTGGAATGAAATTTAAGTATTCTACAAAGAAAATTAGAGGTGTATTATTCCCTTACCTGTCACAATAGGTACCCCAGCCACATGACCAAAAATAAATAAATAAACATGATATACATTTGAGACACTTCACCTTCTGAAGCTGAACTTTAGGAGGCAACAATCAGATCTCTACGTTTCATAAATATTCTGCTATAGTGTCTTCTATACAACCATATTCAATATTGCAGTAAGTATGATTTGAAAACAGCTCCTTGTAAATTTTTGGTAAATAACCCAAGAGTATAATGAACTAATTATTGCTACATGAGGCCTGAATGGCAAAGAGAAAAATAAAAGCATCCTCTTCATCCTGCCTCTGATTTCCAGAAAATTTACAGATAATAATACCTTCCTTCCTGTATGTAGATGCAGGCATTCCATTTATTATGGACAGAATATGGAAAGTGGTCTAGTTACCCAAAGACTGTTGAAAAAAAGGCTTGGTCTATTAGGAACTTATTTAGTATGATCTGCTTATATAACTACAGTCATATGACTTGGTAACTTACAAAACGGCCATGAGGAGAGACTGTAATCAAATGGTACCAGTACTAGGAAATGGTTAAGAGTATGGGCTCTGGAATCAGACTCTCCTCCACTATTAGTCTCTCCTCCACTATTAGTATTTAGGTACATTGGTGAGCTACTTTCTGTAAAGTCAGCTTCATCATACTTAAATGCAATACCTGCTTCGAAGGACTGCAGAGAGGATGAAATATATGGTTGCTTGTAAAGTGCATAGTGCAGTGCCTGGCACATAGCTAGTGGTTTATATTTGTTAGACATAGTGATATTAAGTATGTTCAGGGCCCATTTATAGCATTCACTAAAACCAGAAAAGTCTTCTTTTAAATTTTAATTTTCATATGCTTCCATTTTATAGACTTATAGTAACTTAAAAACAAAAATCCCATTTAAGGCCAAGAGTAGTTAAACAGAAATGTAACTAATTCTCAGACTAATTAGATCGAAGAAAACTGTGGCTCTGAAGTAAACCTAATTGAAAATACTCTTTATAACTGCCATGGTTCCTGGGAAGTAGTCAAAGGTCCTAACATCAGAGGTAGATAATTCAGAGAGGATTACTCTTCCAGCTTCTGATGACCCTTCAGCCATTCCAGGTTATTAGAGCCTATCTTTAAGTTCTTTCTGGAGGATACGCCTCTTAAGAATGAGGAAATGCTTATGAAGCTCCCTTCCCACCTTTGGCCATAATAGTTGGTGGCTGGGAGCTAGCTAGACAGGCGAGGAGGTACAAAGGTAAGAGACAGAATGCAGGGGGTGAGGAGAAAACTTTATGAACTTTATATTATTGTGCCCAAGACTTTAGAGAGAAAAGGAAGGGAAAAAACCCAGCATTTATTAATCAACTAACAGGTGCTTTGTTTACAATATTTCATTTAATTTTTTTTATTAATCCTACAAGGATGTATCAGTCACGATGGGTAGGTTATCCAGTGGTCACAAATCCATATGGCTTACAACAGCAAGATTTGCAGGTTCAGAGGATTCTCAAAGGCAGCCATTCTGCAGGCAGTGGCTTAGCCTTGTAGCCCTGTGTCATATCAACACATTTCCACGCTGGTTTCAGAAAAGGAAGAGATTGCTGTAATGTTTCACAATGCCAATGAATACTTGTTCCAAGAAATGACATATTACTTCTACTCACATTTCATTAGTCAAACTGATTTACGTCACTATGCATAACCTCAGTGGGGCAGGGAACGCAAACTTCTCCTATGTGCCTCAAAAGATGAGTCAGATAATGGTGAGCCACACTAATGTCTATAAGCAACAATGACTCCCTACTTTGAAAATGAAGAGCCTGGAATTCAGATAGAGGTTGACAACTTTGGCAAACTCACACTGGTCATATATGGTGTATTAGAATGCGAAACTCCAAAATCTATATTCTTTCAAAATCTATATTCACTGTTGCTTCACAGATATTAATTTCCACATTTATATTACTGTAACACTCATAACAAATATATTTGCCACTTAAATCAATGTCGATGTGAGCATTATAAGTTATTCCATAGCCAGTTAAATACAGATTGGTAGGTCAGTTATCGAAAAAACAACTAATACAATAATGCACTTTGAAGTGAGCTATTCTACCTGTTACTGATATTGAGATAAAATACTTTCATTTTTTCAAGGTAAGTTGTCTTTTTAAAATTTGTTTTGGTTTGTTGTTTACTCAAGAATTTTTGCATGCATGTGTCTGGGAGAAACCTCTGCTATGCACTTAGAGCTGAGTAAAGCCATGGCATGAAGTTCAAAGAAAGTGCACCAATGAGATTAAGAACACTTTCCAGATGCAAGGGATCCTTCTCCACATTTACAGCATGGTCTATGGATCAGTAAAGATAGTAGTTCAAAGGGACTAGTCAGTTCAGTGAAGTAAGTACCTTGGTTACCCATTAAATCTGCCTTTGTAAATAAAGTGCAGTGAGTTTCCCTTTGATCTTATGAAGATAGTCTAACATGCTATTATCCGTAGCACAGAGATGAAAGTAGACGACGCTACTTAAAATGAAAATATGTCACCAAGTGACATAAAGTGTTCAAACTCTTTGGAGCAGAAGCAGAAGTAATCTTGCAAGTAATATTCTTGTTTTGCAATGTTTTCATGTGACATTCCGTACTAATTTAAGGTTATTTTTGATTAATATAAACAAACAATTAACATAAACATTTGCAAAGAAAATGTTATATAACAGTAAGCCATACGTATGATCAATGATTTATGATTGGCTACGTATACGTTTGGTTTTTTTTTAATTATATCTAGTTTTTCTATTATTTCATTAAGAATCCCTTCTCAATCTCTTCTCTGGTCAGAAGGTTTAATTTTTTAAATTTAATAAAATGTCTCCATATGCTTATATTTTATCTTACCCTGGCTAGTTGACATGCTCTGCTTTATTATTGGTAGAAGGTGTTGTATTAAAAAATAGAAAATAAGAAAAGTTGGATTATGGTATTTCCATTGCAATGACCATCTCTTCGCTGCTAGTAGCTTTCTTCTGGTACACTTTCCTCTTCACATGTCAAGTTTGGCTACTAGTTTTTAGCAAATTCTCGACAATTTGATACTTAGCTGATATTCTGGGGACTAGCATTTTACTACAGGATTTCTAAAAGTCAGAATTCTTCCAGAGCCCAAAGGAATCACTCATTATTAAGGGAATTGTCAACACAGGTAATAGTGAAAAGGAGTGGGCTGAATGGTATACAGAAACTGGCCCCCACTTGCATTCATTTCGCCTGTTTGGAAAGCTGACCCTGGTTGAGGAAGGTAGATGTACAATGAGTCCTATACCTCGTTGTGGCACACAGCTAGCTGTTTTATATTCTTTTTAGGTTTGTTGGAAAAAAAACTGTTTTTTTTAGAACACTGAATTATCTATCCAGTATGAGCTTTCAGCATTTACATAACTGCTTTTTTTGTGTGACAATTCTAAAATGTACCCATTTTTCAACTGAGTACCCATGTTTTCAACTGCTGTAAACAATGTTTTCCTTTTTTGTTTAGAAATTGTTTTGAATAAAATATGTTCAGATGTGACAATATGTTTCCTGAAAGTTAAAATAGATTCCTACATTTTTTTTTAAAAATTAGATGAAAATGATATATAGACAAATGCAGAAATATAATTCTGTATCTATAAACCAGGTGTGGTAGACAGAAAAATGGCACCCAAAGACATCCATGTCCTAATCTCTGGAATCTATGATTATGTTAACCTACATGGATAAAGGGACTTTTCAGATATGATTAAGGTTAAGAATCTTGAGATAGGGAGATTATCTTGGATTATCTAGGTGCGCCCAGCCTAATTACATGAGTCCTTAAAAGAACATTCCTGGCAAGTAGAGAATCAGAAGGGGATAGGACTACAAAAAAATGGTCAGAAAGATGGGAGGAGGGGACCACTAGGAATGTGGGCAGCCTTTAAGCTGAAACAAGCAAAGAAACGTGTCATCCTGTAGAGTCTCCACAATGGAATGCAACTCTGCCAATACACTGATTTAAACCCAGTAAGATCCATGTAGGCCTCTGACCTATGGAACTTTAAGATAATAAGTCTGTGTTGTTTTAAGTCATTAAGTTTGTGGTAATTTGTTACAGCAGCAATAAAAAAGTAATACAGATTTTGCAAAGGCATTTGACTGTGTGAATCATAGCAAATTACGGATAACATCTCAAAGAATGGGAATTTCAGAACACTTAATTATGTTCACAAGGGACATGTACATAGACCAAGAGGCAGTCGTTCAGACAGAACAAGGGGATACTGGGTGGTTTAAAGTCAAGAAAGGTGTGTGTCTGGATAGTATCCTTTCACCATACTTATTCAATCTATATGCTGAGAAAATAATCTGAGAAGCTGGACTATATGAAGAAGAACACAGCATCAGGATTGGTGGAAGACTCATTAACAACCTGCAATATGCAGATGACACACCCTTGCTTGCTGAAAGTGAAGAGAACCTGAAGCACTTACTGATGAAGATAAAAGACTATACCTTCAGTATGGATTACACTTCAACATAAAGAAAATAAAAATCCTCACAACTGGACCAATATGTAACATTATGATAAACGGAGAAAAGATTGAAGTTGTCAAGGATTTCATTTTACTTGGATCCACAATCAATGCCCATGGAAGCAGCAGTCAAGAAATCAAATGATACATTGCATTGGGCAAGCCTGCTGCAAAAAACCTCTCTAAAGTGTTAAAAAGCAAAGATGTCACCTGGAAGACTAAGGTGCGCCTGACCCAAGCCATGGTGTTTTCAATTACCTCATATGCATGTGAAAGCTGGACAATGAATAAGGAAGACCAAAGAAAAATTGATGCCTCTGAATTATGGTGTTGGAGAAAAATATTGAATATACCATGGACTGCCACAAGAAGGAACAAGTCTGTCTTGGAAGAAGTACGGCCAGAATGCTCCTTAGAAGCAAGGATGGTGAGACTTTGTCTCACATACCTTGGACATGCTATCAGGAGGGACCAGTCCCTGGAGAAGAACATCATGCTTGGTAAAGTAGAGGGTCAGTGAAAAAGAGGAAGACCCTCAACGATATGAGTTGACACAGTGCCTGCAATAATGGGTTTAAGCATAACAACAACTGTGAGGATGGCACAGGACTGTGCCGATTCGATGGCACCTAACAACAACATAGATTTTAGTGTTAGGCATAGTGTTCAAATCCATGTAGACACACAATATGCTGAGTATTGACTTTTCCTTTTACTGGAGAAAAAGAAACGTCTAGGATTGCAATTTAATTATAATAAATTTGAAAAATAAAGCTACATACAAAGTTTTTAAAATAACTTTTTATGTTCAGGAGTTATATTTCTTTTTTGGTTGACAGTAAATATAGCTATTTTATTGATTTTTCTAATTATAGAAATAAAATAATAAATGCAATACAGAAAATACAAGTAAACAAATCCATTTGAAATCTTTCCATCCTTAGATATCTGCCATTAACGTTTTGGTGATTCTCATTTCACACGTCTCTTTATTTTTATACATGCACTCACACTGATAAAATTTTTATAAATGGAATTATATCACACTTTTCATTTTTATCATGGATAATCAATTTTTTATTTTGAAGCGTATCATTCATATATAAAAGTATTAAAACATATGACTAATGTGTACATAATAATAAACTTCTGTGCATCCACCACTGAGGTTCAGAAATATAACATTAACAGTACTGTGAAAAATGGCATTGGACCTCCTCTAACTTTATGAGGGGGAGAAGAGAGAACCAAGATCAACAGCCCAAAGCTGATTTCTATGAGGTGAACGGTCAGACATACCTCCCCTCTCCCATCATTCTACCAGTTCCGACACCAGCCATCCTTTCTATGGCACTGTCTACTTCTCTGCTGGGTCTGTTAATTCATTGCCATGGCCACACAGAACTCACAGACAGTACTCATGATCATACAGTTTATTAGGGAAGTAACAGGGGTTACAACTCAGGATCAGAATCAAAAGGCTACAACTTGGGATCAGGATCAGGAAGCAAGTAGGCAAAGTGTTATGGGTTGAATTATGTCCTCCCGAAATATGCATCATAAATCCTAACTTCTATGCCTGTGGTTGTAATCCCATTTGGGAATGGGTCATCTTGGTTACGTTAATGAGACAGGATTAGTGCAGCGTGTATCTTGAGTCAATCTCTTTCAAGATGTAAAAGAGATTAAACAAGCAAGCAGAGAGGGGGAAGACACATGCCAAGTCTCATGAAGATGGTCCAGGAGCAGAAGCTCGAAGAGACAAAGGCCTTCCTCTAGAGCCAACAGAGAAAGAAAGACCTCCCTTAGAACCAGCACCCTGACTTTGGATTTTTAGTCTCCTAAACTGTGAGAAAATAAATTTCTGTTTGTCAAAGCCACCCTTCTGTGGTATTTCTGTTATAGCAGCACCAGATAACTAAGACACAAACTCTCTCTTCTTCAGCGTAGGACAGCTCTCTCAGCTCCTCTCAGCCGTGCAGGGCTCCTCTCAGCCCCCTGAGGACAGGCTCCTCTTGGCCCCCTCGGAACATGCCTCCTCTCTTGGTCGTCTGCCCATGATTGGGCCTGGCCTCTGCCTTGTTTGGGCAAGTGTTACAAAACTCTTCAGCTCCACCTGTAAGTGCCCAGTGGCACCCCACTCTGCCAGGAAGCCTCCTGCCTGAAGACACTCAGCTCTCTTGCTCCATGGTTTGGCAAGCCTAGCTCTGCCACTAACTGCCCAGAGGCATCCCACTCCGCCAGGAAGCATCCTGCCTGAAGGCTTTCAATTCTTTCACTCCGTGGGTCAGCAGGTCCACTGTAGCTGCCTTGCTCCTTGGGCTGAAAAGCCCACCATGGCATCTTGCTCTGGTATCCTGGTTCTGCTGCCGCTGTTTCTCTGCCACTGATTCTTGCTGTCTCTGGTGTTACAGCTCCCTCTGTCTCCTGGGTCTAGGATGTTCTCAGTACAGGGATCCTGTGTCCAAAGGATGTGCTTCACTCCTAGATCTTCTTTGTTGATGGTAGTGAGGTCCCTCCTTCCTGCCTCTGGGATGGCTCATTTTAAGCTCAGTGTGATGGCAAAACTGACCAATCCCCTTGTTAAGGTTCCATATACCTTATTTACATGGTCCCACTTCCATAAGTGTGCCATGCACCTTATTTGCATTATTAGCAAGCTATCCAATCCCCTTGGTGGACCACAAGCACCTTATTAGCATAGTCCCTCCCAATCATTTTGTGGAGAATTACAAGCCTATGCATGGCTAAAAGGGCCATATTAAGTAATTCACTGCACCTCAAGTACTTGGAGAGCTCTGCCTTCTGCCTTTTCCCAATTGTATTTTCTCTCCTTTCCCCCAAGAAATAATCACTCACTTGACTTTTGTACTAATCTTTTTCTCATTTATTTTAACAATAATTTTACCACTGATGTATTTATTCCTAAACAATTATATTTTTACTTTTGAAAAACTGAGCAGAAAGTCAGACTTATCTGTGAAAAGAAAGTAATATTACTGCTATTAAATGAAGGATCCAGAATTTCTAGGTCTCATATTGCAGCTTCAGCTTCCAGTTAGTCTATTCGGAAAACGTCAGTGGGCAAGTCTTGATTAAGTCCTAGGATCATAAGACTCACCAACCTTAGGACACTGGGCATGGTTGTAGTGTGGATCAGGACTAAACATCTAACAGAAATATGGTCAAAGGTATTACTCTATATTTTTTGCTTCTAAGTCACTCATGGCCCATGCAACTGTCAAGAGTGCTTTTATGTGGGGTAAAATGAGTCTTTCTTAAATGACCTAGGCTAAGGGCACAGAGGAGAGAGCAGGTACTTGACCAGTATGTGAAGAGGAAAAGTCAAGTACAGATGCAAATTTGGGCCAGACTGATCCAGATATTGTCCTGTGCTTAAATATTTGTTAAAATGGCTTTATGAGTCTCGGTGATGACAGCCTTCAGCATGTCTGGCTCTTACTCCGAACTGGCTACTTTTTAGTGGGATGCACAGCTGTCATCCTAGCATCTCCATGCACTATTACCCTGAACATTCTCTTCTTTCTCTTGTGTTGAATGTTGGATCCCCTGTTTTCTAAACTCCATGCCTTCCTCTTTCATTTTTTGGTGGAACACACCCTTTAAAGCAGAAAGGTAAGTGAGAAGTAAATACTTTGAGATCTTGCAGGACTAAAAATATCTTTATTCTACCTTCGTATGTAATTGATATTTCAGTTGGGTATAGAACACTAGAAAGGTAATAAATTTTCATCAAGATTTTGATGCCATCGCTCTACTTTTCCATTTCTTTTGGTCTTTATCTTTCATGTTAAAGGTATTCCTTGGATGCCTTGTATGTAGTGTCAGACAGAATATAGGACACCAAGCTAAATTTGAATTTCCAATAAAGAGTGAATACTTTTTAGTATAAGCATATCCCCAGTGGAAACCCTGGTGGCATAGTGGTTAAGAGCTACAGCTGCTAACCTAAAGTAGGCAGTGAAATCCACCAGGCACTCCTCGGAAACTCTATGGAGCAGTTCTACTCTGTCCTAAAGGATCACTATGAGTCAGAATCAACTCGATGGCAATGGATAATATGCCAAATATTACACTGGACACACTATACTAAAAATATTATGTGTTGTTTGCCTCAAATTCAAATTTAACTGGGTGTACAGTATTTTTATTTGCTAATTCTGACACTCCTCCCTGTATGCCTTGGTTACCTTTATTATGATTGAGGGACTAAAAAGATGGTTGGAAACTCTGAGCATGTAGGTGGGTTTGTTGATATTAGACTTTACTGTAGGGTGAGCTGGACAGTTTCTTGTTGTGGAATCACTGATGATAGTATCTTTAGTCTTTTTTCTTGGTTGGACAGATTCCCCAGAGAAAAATCTTCCAATGACCTTCCTGGCTGTCTGTTCTGAGAGCTCAGTGGGGAAAGGAGGTTAGGAGTGGGGACAGGGGAGCTTCTGTATTCATCACTCAATGGTATTATGGACTTTTAATCATCCTGTTTTTTGGTAGGGAACCCACTCTGTCAACGGAGCCTCTCCAGGGAATAACTCTTTAGCTAGGTTGTAAAGGGGTAGTTTTCTAGTGCTGGGAATTGGGGAGGGAAGTAGGATTTAAACTGCAGCATAAACAGCTGTTACCTATTAATCCTTGTTTTAGCCATGTCACTTTACCAGAGGTTCTTGGTGTTGCTAAGTTCAGTATTTTTGAGTACTTTTGCAATGTAAGTTGAGGAATTCTTGTAGCTTTTATCACTACTTGAAGTTTGGCTTTTTTTTTTTTTTTTTTTTTTTGGCTAAATCAGTTCCTACTTATCCATCTGTTTTTCTAATTTTTTGGTCGGGGGAGGAAGGGGAGGGCTGTAGCCTTTTTTGTTCTTTTTATTCTTGTAGATTTATGTCCCTAAAAACCTTTTTCCTTCAGTTTAGGTGAGATTTGGGGAGCACAGCAAAATTAGATGCCTATGTCTGTCATCTTAACTTGGAACCCAATGGTCTCTTAAAAATTTACTTTCTAAGATTGTTTTCTCTTATAAGGTATGGAAAAAATAGATTATCATTAGATCCTGCCCATAAACCTTTGGCTAAGGGTCAGAAATGCCAAATTATTCTGCTATAGAGAAATTAAAACCATTTATAGCCACTTAAATGATATGTTAAATTATGTCCAGATATAAATAGTCAGAGAGGAAAAGACTTGGAAGAATATATCAAATCCTAATAGTAATTGTCTCTGGGGTTTAGATTATGGGTGGATATTTTTCTGCTTTCTACTTTCCAAATTTTATATCATTTGTACATTTATAAATAACAGCACATATTAGAAAGCCTTTTGTAAATTCTGAAACACTCTACCAACATTTCCCTAAATTTCTTTTGTGAAACATGATTCATAAGAGAAACACCCAATGGTTAAATATGTTTAGGAAATGCCAAAAATTCTATTAGGACTTTGTTTTGTTTGCTTCTGTGTTCCCAGGAAAATGCCTGGCAAAGACTAGGTGCTTGATATACACCATATTTTATCACTTTTAAGGCATTTTTTTTTTCACATTTTAACACCATTGATTATAATCAGTGGCATTATCTGATCACTGTTGGCTGGGCTGCAGCTGGGACTTACATTTCACTGCATATATATGCTAGTTATTTCCAGTGGAATTACACTTGAAACCCATCAATATTTCAACCAATGAACCCTTCAAGGACGACTGGAGGAAGGGTTAAGTCCTGACTGCCATCTGAAAACATACATTTGACGTATTTTAGTAAGATCAAGAAGGTGCGAGCATCAAAACTTGGAGAAAAGATGTCACAGGGGCTTGGAAGAAAATCCCAGATCATTTCTCAGAAATGCTACAGCCTCAATGTTGTTGATGGCACAGTGAACACTGTTTGTGGAATAACATGGATATCAATGACTCTGAGTAAAAAATTGATCCTGTATATGTAAACTCTAAATATGAAATAGGGGTAGGAATATCTTATATGATTTATTTTCCTTTTAATGTAAGTACAAGAAAATATCATATGATAAAAGTCATTATCCAAGTAAGTCTAAGAGGGTGCTTTAAGTATCATAAGTATAAAATAAACATCCTGAGACTTAAGAAACCCACATCTTTAAAAGTGTTGTCATATAATTTCATATTTTAATTGGCAGTATTTTTATATTTATTATGGAACATAAATATGAATGCTTTATCTTACAATCAATAATAAATTAAAATAGATGAAATAAAATATTTTTTAATAGTATATTAAAGGTGCTGTTAAATTCTGTAATAAAGAAATTCATTTGTCTAATCATGACTTTCCCACACTTATTTAATCATGGAATTCTGTTTCAAATAACATATTTTAATCTTTGGAGCTAGAGTTCAGTGGAACTCCATTTTGGAGGCATAATGCCATGCAAAATGCTCATTTTTGTTATTATTATAACATTAGGACCTCATTGTAGGCTCAAATGCCATGCATAAATTGGTGTTGGGTGGGCATGAGAATAGAGAGCTCACCACTTGTCATTATCCATTTCTTTAGCTAATTTGTGCATTTCCTTTATATGGAAATGGCTGGTAGAGCAGAAAGCAGAAAACATCCAGGAATTAAATGCATGTTATGGAGTTCTATCCATCAGTAGTGATTTCACCAGAATATATTTCTCTAGGATATATTCCTAGGAGTGAGATTGCTGGATCATATGATACTTCTATTTCTAGCTTTTTAAGGAAGCACCAAATCGTTTTCCAAAGAGGTTGTACCATTTAACATTCCCATCAGATTGCATAAGCGTTCCAATCTCTCCACAACCTCGCCAGCATTTATTATTTTGTGTTTTTTGGATTGGATTATATCCTAGAGAAATAAGAGCCATCACACAAATAGACATGTGCATACCCATGTTCACTGCAGCATTGTTCACGATAGCAAAAAGATGGATACAACCCAGGTGCCCATCAACAGATGAATGGTTAAACAAATTATGGTACATACATGCAATGAAATACTATGCAACAATAAAGAACAATGATGAATCCATGAAACATCTCACAACATGGTGAATCTAGAGGGTATTATGCTGAGTAAAATTAGTCAGCCACAAAAGGACAAATATTGTATGAGACCACTATTATAAGAACTTAAGAATATATTTAAACACAGAAAAAAAGCATTCTTTGATGGTTATGAGGGTAGGGAGGAATTCATTGACTAGACAGTAGACAAGGATCAACTTCAGTGAAGGGAAGACAGCACACAAGACAGGAGAGTCAGCATAACCAGACCAAAGCAAAAGCTAAGAAGTTTCCTAGACACATCCCAACACTTTGAGGGACACAGGAGCTGGGGCTGGGGCCTGGGGACCATAGTTTTGGGGGACATCTAGGTCAATTGGCATAACAAAGTTTATTAAGAAAATGTTTATCCCACTTTGGTGAGTGGCATCTGGGGTCTTAAAAGCTTGTGAGCAGCCATTTAAGCTGCATCAGTTGGTCCCATCCCACTTGAAGCAAATGTGAATGAAGAAAACCAAAGACACAGGAAAATATTAGTCCAAGAGACTAAAAGACCACATCAACCAGAGATTCCACCAGCCTGAGACCAGAAAAACTAGATGGTGCCTGGCTACCAATGACTGCACTGACAGGGAACACAACAGAGAGTCCCAGATGGAGTGGGAGAAAAGTGTGGTGCAGAACTCAAATTTACGTAAAAAGTCCAGACTTAATGGTCTAACAGAGACTGGAGGAAGCTCCAAAACTCATGGCCCCTGGACGCTCTGTTAACCCAGAACTGAAACCATTCCCAAAACCTACTCTTCAGACAAAGATTAGACAGGACTATAAAACAAAAATAACACCCGTGAGGAGTGTGTTTCTTAGTTCAATCAGATACAGGAGACCAAATTGGCAGTTCCTGTCCGGAGGCAGGATGAGAAGGCAGGAAGGGACAAGAATGAGTTGAATGGACACAGGGAACCCATGGTAGAAAGGAGGAGTGTGCTGTCACACTGTGGGGATTGCAACTAATGTCACATAATATGTGTATAAATTTTTGTATAAGAAATTAACTTGACCTGTAAACTCTCACCTAAAGCACATTTTAAAAAAAAGAATAATTGACTCCCTTCATTTCCAAGCTGCTAAAATATTTATAAACCAGTCTATTTAGAAAAATGTAAATATTTAAGTGATGCAATAAATGGTCTTTTGACTAAGAAAAAAAACAGTGATTTCAATAAATTCAACATTTCAGGTTTCTGTTACTTAGCACATAAATGGTATAGAAAAATTACATAAAAGAGACTATAATGTAATTTTAGTAAGATTTAACATCTCTCTTTAAAAAAATTTTTTTTTTATTGTACTTTAGATGAAGGTTTACAGAACTAGTTTCTCAATAAACAGTTAGTACACATGTTGTTTTGTGATATTCGTTAACAACCTCACGACGTGTCAACACTTTTTCTTCTCTACCTTGGGTTCCTTATTACCAGCTTTCCTGTCCCCTCCTGACTTCTAGTCCTTGTCCCTGGGCTGGTGTGCCCCTTTAGTCTCAGTTTGTTTTATGGGCCTGTCTAATCATTGGCTGAAGTGTGAACCTTAGGAGTGACTTCATTACTGAACTAAAAGGGTGTCCGGGGGCCATACTCTCAGGGTTTCTCCAGTTTCTGTCAGGCCAGTAAGTCTGGTCTTTTCATGTGAGCTAAAATTTTGTCCTACATTTTTCTCCAGTTCTGTCCGTGACCCTCTATTTTGATCCCTGTCAGAGCAGTCAGTGGTGGTAGCCAGGCACCACCTAGTTGTACTGGACTCGGCCTGGTAGAGGCTGTTGTAGATGTGGTCTGTTAGTCGTTTGGACTAATCTTTCCCTTGTATCTGTAGTTTTCTTCATTCTTTCTTGCTCCCAAAGGGCTGAGACCAGTGGAGTATCTTAGATGGCTGCTCACAGGCATTTCAGACCCCAGATGCTACTCACCAAAGTAGAATGTAGAACATTTTCTTTATAAACTATGTTATGCCAATTGTGCTAGATGTTCCCCGAGACCATGGTCCCCACAGCCCTCAGCCCAGCAATTTGGTCCCTCAGGGAGTTTGGTTGTGTCTATGGAGCTTCCATGACCTTGCCTTGTACAGGTTGTGCTGGCTTCCTCAGTATAAAAAATGATTTTTAAAAAACACAAAGGAAACAAGTAAAGCGGTTCCAATACTCCTTCATGTTATAATCATAATCTAATGATAACTTATTAAAATATGCACAGTAAAAAGGATGTAGGAAAGATATAAGAAGCATCATTAGATTACAAACTAAGTAATTACCTCTTAGATGATCAGTTGTTGCTATTGTTAGGTGCCATTGAGACTTTTTCAACTCATAGTGACCCCATGTGACAGAGTAGAACTGTTCCATAGGGTTTCCTAGGCTGTAATCTTTATGGGAGTAGATTGTCAGGTTGTTCTCCCTTGGAACCACTGAGTGGTTTTGAACTGCCAACCTTTCAGTTCACTAAGGCCTTAACTGTTGGCGCCACCAGGGCTCCAGTAGTTGACCACATTTTCACTCTCGTCTGATACGTTATTTTCTATATGAAAACTTTCAGTACTTATTAGTTTTTGGTTGGACTCAGTGAGTCCATCAATTTGGAACTGAGGAAATAAAGACTGAGATATGGATAATGGATCAGAGCAGAGACATGCAAAGAGTGTTTAGAGAGCTAGAAGCCAACGAAACTTGGTATCAGCCTGATTTAATATATTAAAAGAAGTTAAAAAAGAAAAGTCTGCAAATGAGTGAAAGGATTGGAGAAGCATGGAAACATGAGAATCAGAGGCATATATTTCCTGACTCTATCCAGGGTAGTAGTAAGTACACAACCCTTTTCTTGCCCTTTGGCAGATAAATTCTTCACATAGACTGATGTCACTAGAGTTTGGCAAAACTTATTCCCCAATCCTGATGTGATGGATTCCCTAAGAGAAACACTTCTTGCCTCTTTTCCCTATTCACCCCTTCCCATAGTAAGAGAAGCGTTTTGTCTAATAAGTGAAACTTGGATGAGAAAGATGGCATTCTCTGTCCCTGGTCCTTCTCTCTCTACCTCTGTCTTTCACTCTCTCCTCTTTAGAAGCCAGTCTTCCCATAGGTTGTATGCATCTTGGTCTTCTCTACTGCCCTGTGGTCAGGTGCCTGGCTGTGGGGATGACTAGGTTTGAACAGCTGTGCCAGTGATGGGTTGGTTGGTCTAATTCAGTGGAGAGACATAGCTAAAGCTGTCTTGCCAATCTAGCCTCATTAGTAATAAAGTGACATTTTGAGCTCCATCTGTTTGACTCCTATATTTGCCTTTTAGTTGGTTCCAAAGTTGGTGGGGAAAGAAAGGATGCTATCTGCTAGTTATTCCTAAAGCTTGGCAGATATATCAGATGGTCTCACGCTGATGTCATTAAATATGCAAATTATATATCTAACTCCTTTTGTTCTGATTCCATACTCATCAAGGCAAGCAGCCTTCCGATAATAACTTGTCTGTTTATGAGCCTGTTTATAGAAAACTAACGTGGGCACCGTAAGACTTTAAGTGTCTGGTCCCCTCAGCAGTTCTATTTCTCCTTGTAAATAAATACATTGGCATTTTCTTTAATATTTTATTTTTGACAGCTTGGGTTAAAATGCATCTGCCCTGAAGAGATGGGTCTGTTGATAGAATGACCTTGAAAGTTGTGAGCAAAATAGTCAAAGCTGTGTGTGATGCCAGAATTCAATCCAATATCCTTTTAATACCAGGAAGAGTTGTGTGGTTTGATTCACATGAGAAAGTGCAGGATTGCCTCAGGTTCAAAGGCTTTTAGACTCACCTCTGAAAACATGTACTTGTCTTAAGAATTAAGGAAAGCAAAATCCAATTAAGAGATGTGGCTATCTCTGTGGGAGACTCTAATCTGACTTGAAACTTAGATAATGATGTGATTCACAGCTAATGAATATGAGCCAGGTGAAGTTTTTATCTTTCACTTTTGAAGCCTTGTTATCATCTAATCTACAGGGCTCAGTCTGCATCATCCATATCACAATGTCACATTGTCGGGGCCCAGACCTACCCTTATGTCACTGAAAAGCTAAGAAGGCACCTCCAACATATGTGGGAACTACTAACCTAAATGTTGGTGTTTGAACCCACTCAGCTGTGCCATGGAAGAAAGGCCTGGCAATCTGATTCCATAAAAGATTACAGCCAAGAAAACCCCATAGAGCAGTTCTACTCTATAACACATGGGGGTTGCCATGAATTGGAATTGACTCCACTGCAACAAGTTTGTTTTATAACCCCTACAATTCTGTGAGGTGATATAAATGTTTCCTTTTGGGAAAGGCACCTTTCGGGCCTGAGAAAATTTTAAGTTAGTTTTAGAAATATTGAAGAGAACCAAAATGTAATATTAATATTTTTACATTAATAAAGGCCTGCATGTTTGCTATTTTAAATATCTGTAATGAATAAGAGATTTAATCTATTAGAAAAACAGGTCAGCCTTGTTAACACTATTTTAAATTGTCTAATAAGAACTGATTTATAATTGTATGTTTAGTCTGAATATAATTAGGTTTATATATGGTCTTCAAACATTTAAGAAAACTTAAAAAGGTCACTTTTTTTGAAGCTCCACTTATTATTTAGTATTTTATTTATTATTAATTTTGTAAATATTGCTTAAATATTTTAAAAGTTTGTTAGGTAATTTACATATGCATAGAAAGAAATTGAGTATATTACATATATTAACAAAGTTTAAGATGTTACGATGAATTTCATTCACAAGGTTTGTAACTGGTTATAGATAGTAATCAAAACCAAAACCAAATCCACTGCCATCAAGTCAATTCCAACTCATAGCGACCCTATAGGACAGAGTAGAACTTCCCCATAGGGTTGCCAAGGCTGTGAACCATTTCAAGAGGTAGCATATGATCAGGAACCAATAGTACTGAAGGAAAAAGTCCAAGCTGCACTGAACGCATTGGTGAAAAACAAGGCTCCAGGAACTGACCGACCATCGAACGAGATGTTTCAACCAACAGATGCAGCGCTGGAAGTGCTCACTCGTTTATGCCAAGAAATTTGGAAGACAGCTACATGGCCAACTGACTGGAAGAGACCTATATTTATGCCTATTCCCAAGAAAGGTGATCCAACCAAATGTGGAAATTATCAAACAATATCATTAATACCCCATGCAAGTAAAATTTTGCTGAAGATCATTCAAAAGCGGCTGCAGCAGTATATTGACAGGGAACTGCCAGAAATTCAGGCCGGATTCAGAAGAGGACATGGAACCAGGGATATCAGTGCTGATGTCAGGTGGATCCTGGCTGAAAGCAGAGAATACCAAAAAGATGTTTACCTGTGTTTAATGACTATGCAAAGGCATTTGACTGTGTGGATCATAACAAATTATGGATAACATTGGGAACTGATGACTTTGAATTGTGGTGTTGGTGAAGAATATTGAGAATACCATGGACTGCCAAAAGAACAAACCAACCTGTCTTGGAAGAAGTACAACCGGAATGCTCCTCAGAAGCAAGGATGCGAGACTAAGTCTTACGTACTTTGGACATGTTGTGAGGAGGAATCAGTCCCGGAGGACATCACGTTTATTAAAGTACAGGGTCAGCGTAAAAGAGGAAGACCCTCAAGGAGATGGGCTGACACAGTGGCTGCAACAATGGGCTCAAGCATAAGGGTTGTGAGGATGACTCAGGACCAGGCAGTGTTTCGTTCTGTAGTACACAGGGTTGCTGCGAGTTGGAATCAACTCCACGGCACCTAACAACAACAACAACAAAATCTTTATAGAAGCAGACTGCCATATCTATCTCTTATGGAGTCACTGGCGGTTTTGAACCACTGAGCTTTCGGTTAGCAGCTGAGTACTTTAGCCACCATGCAACTAGGGCTCCTTCTGTAAAGATTACAGCTGAGAAAGCCCTGTGGAGTAGTTCTGTGCTGTCACATGGGATCACTATGAGTCAAAATCAATTCAACGGCATCTAGCAACAACAATATCTACTGTGGGTTGTTGTAAGGCTTAGAAGTATTGTGTGAAAAGAGCTGGTACAGAATTGGCCTCAATGAATAGTATCTGATTCTTATGGTAGTGGGAACAAAGGGTGTGTGTGTGTTTAGGTGAGACGGGGTTAGTTTCTGCAGTGGGTTGAGCATGTGTGTGTATGAACACGGCCTTGACAACATGCTGCTGCAGTGACTCATGGCTGGATGCCAAACAGAGGCTATAAAGGCCCTTGTGCAAAGTTAGGTGACGATCTGTATGGTGTACATGATACCCAAGGAGAGTTCTGGCTTCAGACTTCATGGGGGGTAGAAGCTCTGGCTTCATACAATCTTTTGGAGATCACATACCCTATATCCGTTGGGGTAAATTCCCAGGAGAAAAATTCATAAACCCAACAAATATCCACATAGATTTTGAGCTGCCTACCTAATTCCTAAGACTTCCTTCATTTACCTGCCAAATGTCCAGGTGTTAGTTTTACTCATATAATGAGAGATGCCTGTCTTTTTTTCCATAATTACTTGAGGCAAAGTATCAGACTTTGAAACTCTTTTATGGGAACTATAAAGAAGATTAGAGGGCATTGGTAGTTCAGTGGTAGAACTTTTGCCTTCCATGTGGAAGACTCTGGTTCTATTCCCAAACAAAGCACCTCAGGCATAGCCACCACCTGTCTGTCAGTGGAGGATTGAGTGTTGCTGATGCTGAACTGGTTTCAGCAGAGCTTCCAGACTAAGATGGACTAGGAAGAAAGGCCTGGTGATCTACTTCTGAAGATTGGTTGATGAAAACCATATGAATCACTAACAGTCCAATCTGCAACTGATCATGGGGCTAGCACAGGACCAACATGTGGTTGCCATGAGTCGGGGGCTTTCTCCACGGCAGCTAACAACAACAAAGTTATCTAATCCATACTGTTGTGGTTGATGAAATTCTGAAAAAAGCATTTTATATCAGAACCCCAAACTAAACATGAAATTCAAAGAATCAAATAGGATGATCTAGGATTTACCTAATAGCCACAACAATGGACTCAAACATACCAACAATTATGAATATGACACAGGACCTGGCAATATTTTGTTCCTGTATACATAAGGTCAGCATGCATTGGAGCCAATTGGATGGCAACTAACAGCAACAACAGAATTTACCTAGACAGATAGAGAAATCAAATGTGCTGACAAGATTTGACAAGATTTTTGCTTCCAAATCTTGAAAGCCATATGAAAGGAAAATGATATCTCTTTCACTGACAGGCTTACTGAAATTCAATCTTTTTCAATGAAGTCTTTGTAACTCTAAAGACCCCTTTTAAATGGAATAACAGAGATGGAGTCTAATGAATAGAAGAAAACTGACACCAATTCCATGAAGTAAAAAACACTGAAATCAAATACCATCATCCCGAAGATACTCTCTTGGCATCTTCTGTTTGGTGTGCCAAAAATCCAAAATTTCCAGTCGATAAACTATTCCATTGAACTTTTCCCAATTTGGCCTTGAGGAAACTGAATCTTTTAAGCATCAAGTATATGTTGATTGGCTAACTTTAAATTGTCGCTAAGAGTTATTATCACTTCTTATCATGATTAAATTACAATTTAGATACAGTTTTGGTTGGGTGAAACTATTATTTTTTTATTATACTATTTTAGAGAAATTAAATTTTTAAATTGAAAACTACATTTACAGCATACCTTCTATTTATCAGGACATTGCTAGATACTCGGGTATTTACAGTAAGTAGGCTACAGTCTAGTGGGAAATAGAGACAAATAATTAGTATACACAGTTTACCCGTTAAAAGAGAGATCTACACAGGATGTTATGGGAGCATCAATGAGGGGCACTTAATTCAGCCTGGGACTGACCAAGAGTTAAGCTTTAGGCCTACTGTGCTAAATGTAAGTCCCAGGGTAGTGTGAATGGTTAACATGCTTGGCTGCTAACTAAAAGTTTGGAGGTTTGAGTTCCCCAGAGGTGCCTTGGAAGAAAGGCCTGGTGGTCCACTTCCGAAAAATCAGCCATTGAAAACCCTCTGGAGCACAGTTCTACTCAGACACATATAGGGTCACCATGAGTTAAAATAGACTGAACAGCAACTGGTGTTGAACATGGCCGCAGGTTGCCAGTAGGGAGCTGGATGTGTAGCACTGGAATTTCAGAGCAAGGTAGAGGCTGGAGCTGGAGCTCTAGGGACTATCCTCAATTACAAAAAAATCTAATGGCTCTGAGAAGCAGCTGTCACTTACGATTAATTTCAAGTATACATGGAAATGAAGTATTAAATATAAAATGATTTTTAGGGTGGCTCCAGAATTAATTAAAAAAAGACTTTTAATAATGGTTTGGCCAGGAAAATATGCAGAGGAAGCCAAGTCCTAGAACATGGTAGTTTCTAATCTCAGTTGTATAGAGGCTTTGGACTAACCCCTATAACACAATCCATGAAATTAATGAAAAGTAGTGAAAATCAATGAAATTAATGAAAATTGTGAAGGAAATGAAAAATTAATCATCAAACTAATAGAAAAGGGTGAAATGTTTCAGTTTTCACTTAGCTCATTTAAACATATATTTTAGTTATTTTCAGACCTATTTAAAAATTGATTGTGATTTTCTGATTATAAGTATACATTTTTAGTAGTAAATTTGGAAAAAATGGAGATTATGAAGAAAATAATAAAACTACTCATAATATTACCTTAATATTTTGATATTTTCTACGATATATGTATACACACACGTGTGTGTGTTTTCTTGTCTGTTTTAATTGGGAGACATGAAAAGTATTCCTCTGGTCATTATTCCTTTAAATATAGGGTGGTGCCATAGTTTAGTAAAAAGAGCTCATGATTTAAATAGCCAGTAAATTGCTTAATCTCTGAGTCTGGTTTACCTGATTTAAAATTCTGACTTTATTGTTTACGGACATATAACCTTGGACAAAGTTATTTACTGTCAGGAAACAGTTTCTTTACCTGTAAAATGGCGAGAGTAATACATATTGTATATGGTAGTTAGGATGAGTCAATAACACATGTAAATAAGTAAAAATTGTGTACTAAGGAAAAATAGATAAGGAGAGAGGTAGAGGATAGCTGTGCAAGTCAGCAGGGGATAGGATGGGGACCTACTTTAGGGAGGGTCAGCATGCATGATATCTTGGAGGAACTCCTGAAGACGAGAAAGAGGTAGTCATGAGAAGGTCAGGAGCAAAGGCTTTCCAGGCAAAAAGCATAGCATGTGCAAAGGTCCAGGGCAGGAAAGAGCTAGATGTGCCTGAGAAATCAAGCCTTGACCAGTGGCTCTCTAGCACAGTGATTGAGGGGAAGAGGTTGGAAATACATGTAGGGGCAATGTAAGGAGTTTGCATTTTATTCTAAATGAACTAGGAAGGAATTTCAGGGTTGAAGTATATGAATTACCTGATCTTATTTACAGTTCATGGATCTCATGCTACTTTTTCAGGGAAAATGGGTTGGAGGGGAGCAAATATGGATATGGTGAAGGGTGTGGAAATAGTCCAGGTGAGAGATGGCAGTTTTCTTGAGTAGGTGAATGGCAGTAGAGATAAAGAAAAGAATTTGAGATATACGAGGGTAAGTCAAAAAGTATTGCTACAAAATCAGAGAAACTTTTATTAAACAAAAATATCAAAATGTGAAGTTATTGCTTCTCTATATATCCTCCATCTAGGTCTATACACTTATAAAGCTGGTGTGTCCATCTCTCTAAATCTTCCCCAAAAAATTCTGTGCACTTTGATATACACCATGTCAAAATGGCAGTTTTGGCATCCTCAAGAGACTCAAATTGTGTTCCTTTTAAATGTTCTTTGAGTTTTGGGAACAAAAAGTAGTCTGAAGGGGCAAGACCAGGGCTGTAGGGTGTATGGGGTTAGGTTTCCCAACAAAATTCTCATAGGACAGCCCTTGCTACCCTCAAAGAATGAGCAAGTGTATTGTTGTGACAGAAAAAAATTCCTCGATGCAACTTTCCTGGCCTTTTTCTCAACAATGCAGTTTTCAATTTTCTTAAAACTTCTTCATAATAAGCCCTGGTGATTGTTTTGTGTCCTTCAAGAAAATCTATCAAGATTACCCCTTAGGGATCCCCCCAAAACTGTCACCATAAACTTTTGAGTGGTCCTCCCTCTCTTGGCTTGTCTTCGAGGTCTTCCTGACCTTCCTTAAAATGCTTGATCCATCTAAAAACTGTTGTTTTATGTATGACAGCATTTTCATAAACTTGTTGCAAAGCTTCATTGATTTGGGAAGATGTCCACTTGAATTCTGTTAAAAATTTGATATTAGCCCTGACCTCAAAATCCCTTTTTAACATGGCACAAAGTTTGTTTTTTTTTTTGAAGGCACCCTAACAAGACTAAGATAAATATATTGCTGAGAGAACTTGTCTGCAGTCATCCACTGGTTACAGAGACATGTTTAAACATATTTTGTTTGGAATAAACCTGTGCATGTATGAACTGGAACCCTAGTGGCAATACTTTTTGACTTACCCTCGTATTTTGCAGTAGAATTTATAGAGCTTTCCTGTGTTAGAGTGAATACAGTGTGGGGTAAGAGAAAAGGAAGAATCAAGAATAACGTCTGGTTTTCTGGTTGAAAGACGGTTTGAATGAATGGTGATGCCATTTACTACTTACTGAAAAAGGGTGAGAGGTTTCCTCCCCTGAGGGTTCCATTTTGTGCATATTCAGCTTGAGATATCCTGTAGCTGGCTGGATACTTGAGTCTGGAGTTCCTAGCAGAGGAAGTCTGGGCTACAGATGTACATTTAGGAGTTGTCAGGACATAAATGGAACTTAAAGCTTGGAAGCTGATTGAAATTGTACAAGAAAAGGGAGAGACTGTGGAAGGAAACAAAAGGAAGGAACAAAACTGGAAAGAATGAAATGGCTTAGGAAATGCAGCTGCTCCCCATCCTTTATCTTGTGGTGACCTGCAGGGAGAAAGGGCTCTTGAAATTAATCCTGCTGTCTCTTTCTTGGGTTAATTTGGTGGAGTAGGGAGGAGGCAGTAGAGACGTATATTGTAGCCTTAAATAGAAGCAGCTGCTGACTCTTCTGTGTAGTAATTTGATGACTATTTATTTAGCTTTAGTGGAATAATTTTGTTAAGTAGATGAAATAGTTTAAAATATTCTTATGCCTAATGCACAATAAAAATTTTAAAAAACTTGAATAAGGTAGGTTTATAGAGGGTATTTTCCAGTAGAATTGAAATGTTCCTAGGGTATAAAAATCTTGAATATTCCAACTGCTTCTGTCTGAATTAGAACAATGAGCAAATGCTACTATTCAAATTCTAAAGTACTATATACTTGTTAATTATGAATGGTCATTTCAATTTGTGCTGTCCACACTGCTATAAAAAATTTATGTTGGCAGTTTATATATATTATGTGTGTGAAAGTGATTTTTTTGGTTGGTATTTACTAGAAAGAAATAATTTCATAAGCTAATGACAGCTTAAAAATGATTTACTATGAACTAAGAAACTTGTTTTTTCCCCTGCTCAGCCTGTAAGCTTGGGAACTGTTTTTTCTTCCTTCTTTTTTTCCCCACTAAGGAATGAAAGAGATGAGAATCTAAAGCATCCCTGTTATGGTCAGCATTGAAGTTACTAAGTTAAAAAACAAGTTCAGCAAGTTTTAAAGAAAAGACCTGTTAGTTAAGTAGAAGGCAAATATTTTCATTAGTGCTGCGTGGAAAAGAGAAAGCTTCATGTGACACATCAATGTCCGATCACTGCTCACCTGAAGTGCTTTTAACTCTGAGAAGAGAGAGACAATGAAGACAAATGGAATGGGTAATTGATGGAGTTTACATCAGCAATTTTTCCCCCTACAAAGTGCGTTAAGAAGGGATGGTGTTATTTTATTTAGCATCTCTGTACTTTTTCCGTATAAAATATAAACTCATACAATTATTTTGGATATGTTTTAGACTAGCATGGAACAATTAGGGATAATAATTAAAAAGAAGATATTAAGTGTAGTAAGGATGATTGGGGAAGAAGCACATTCTTGTAGCCAGACCCGCTGTATGCATGCAGTGAAGATTGAATCTTTTCATCTCCTGAACGTATTTTCACACCACAGTGGTGCCTCTGAAGGCTATATTTACCTCCTGGAAGAGAAATGAGGTCTGGACATGTTGGAATTGAGACAGGCTTTTGGGATGAGCCTCTAGAGCAGAGGAGTTTTCTCAGCAGTGGTCCTGGTCCCCAGGGCGCTCATTTTGAAGAGGGGAGAGTAACGGAGACCTGTGAAAGTAATTGTTAGTGAGAACAATTCATTTCCGCTAGTTGTGGTACCTCCAACCCAGCTCCAAAGGAAACTACAGGTAGTCCCCGGTTCTGTTCCAACGACTCCGTCGTAAATTGGTTCTGATGTAAGTTAAATACGTCATTTTTTTCTAGTTTTCATTATTGCTGCCTTTTATTATCAGTATCTTTATAAATCCAATTTTTATTTGTCTTTGGGGGTTGGAAACATTACATATAAACTTACAGATACATTTTAATACATATATACATACATAAAAAATACACAAATCATAAAAGTTTACTCCAACAATGAAGAAAAGTTGGATGAGGTTGGCATTTTGTCAGTTGTGGTAATAACGCCACTTGTGGAAGGTTCTGGATCATTTGGACTATCCCTGGGAATGAGGATGGCGTTTCTCGTCAGAAAATTAGTGAGAGTTGTCTGTATGGTCCTTTTCTTTGTTTTTTTCATGTATTTCGAGGTAACATCTCACTGCTTCCTGAATCTGCCTAGCGTCTTTAGCAAAGCCATCAGTGCTCTGGTCCATATTTTCAAGCAACGGAAGCCCCTGATTTAGTTTAGAAAACTAAATGTATACGGCAGTGTTTTGAACGGTAAATCATAAAATTGGACATCTGCGAGTGAACATCTACGAATAACATCAGCAAATTACATACTGCGACACTGTATGTAGTACATATTACTAACAACAAGATGTACAAAAATAATGGACGGTTGTTAAGTGTGGTTTGTCGTAACTCGAATATATCGTTAAGTCGGGGACTACCTGCAACTAAAAACATAAAAATAATTTCTAACAGTAAAGTACAAGGAAACCAACTACTGGGAGATCAACCATTCTGATCATGAACCTACTAAAAGACTGTTGTACTGACGAGAGGAGGAACTTGTCACGCATCCTCCTAGCTCTTCAACTAAAGAAGGAACGGAAAAGTCCCTGAGAAAGCAACAACAAGGAAGATGAGCCTCGATTTGCCTACCTAGGTTTCCAATAGCGTCGTGGGTCCTGAAATGGAGGCCAACATTGGCAACAAAAGCTGAATTGCTATATTGTCACCTATGTCCGTAGAACAAAGTACTTGTGATACCCCCAGACTGGATGAGGTAAGCTGGGTCCTCGATGACAGGAAGGATAGTATAAAAGCTTGCAGTTCAAATTCGGAAACAACAATTGTTGTTATTCTGTCACACCTGCCCTCCTGCCATCATTCTCTCATGTTGATGTGGCAACACGTTCCTCATTCAGGGGTTATATCAAAAACATTTAATACCATTATGGTCCAGGCAACTTAAAATGGGTATTTTCGGAAGCCTTGGAGCAGATTCTGGAGGACGTGTGCTGCCCTGACATTAATGCTTCATTTTCTAGCTAGTGCAAAGGTTTAGGGAGGGGACAGGATGGCTGGGGAGAAAAGGGGGCTCAGAAGTAGTTGTTGAGCCAATTCTGACTCATAGTGACCCCACGTGTGCCAGAGTAGAACTGTGCTTCATCGGGTTTTCAATGATTGATTTTTCCGGAAGTAGATCACCATGCTTTTCTTCCAACGTGCCTCTGGGTGGACTCGAACCACCAGCAGCAGAGCACATTAACCATTTGTACCATCCAGGGGCTCAGAGTGGAAGCTATTTACCAACTAGTTCAGAAGCATTCAATATTTGGATGACCAGCACGGCCATATCAGTGCTTGCCAGATGAATATAATCTCTGATGAAATTAGATAGCAGTTCCCAAATGTTCCCTGTTAAAAACTTGAATCAATGGCATGCAGCATATTTTTTATGTTTTAGTTCAGTCAATATATGTGAGCATGCTTCGTTGATTATTCACCGGGTATTTATTTTACTAAACATTTAAGTTTGATGGTAGAAAACATTTTGGAACTACTTATTTTGAAACTTACTTTATCCCTCAGATCTATAAACGAAATTGAATCATCATCAATTGGCTTTTATAGTTCAGAATTGAGGTTTCATTTATGCCTTGAAACATTTTAATGTATACATGCAGTTAAAATATTTCAGGGTCATTATACATAAAGATTGGGATTGTACTGATTTAGCACAGCCTTTCCAAGCATGGCCTGTAAAAAGATAATCAAAATAGCAAATTAACTGTGCTGATCATAAAGTATAATAAAAGTTACTACTAGAGAAAGACTGATTTTTTTTTTCTTCTTTTTGCCATTGATGCAAGTAGGAGAATAAACTGAGTTAGATGCACTGATTCCTAAAGTGAACCTCAGTTACAGTTATGGCCAGCACCTCCAGATGGATGGCTATCCTGCCCACCCAAAATAGAGCATGCACAGGACACTGTTTGCCAGCACTCAGGTGGAGTTACTTCCTACCCTCCTAACAGTGCCCTGCTGACCGAGAGCCCCAGTTTCCAGCGGGCAGCAAGGACTTGCAATTCTGGGAAACAAGACTCATTCTCAGTCCAAATGGGTGGCCCAAACTTCCTTAATTAATGAAAGAATTATTAATGAACTTAGAAAGATTTTCTGTTTTTGAGAATTATAGGTGGAATTTAGTCCTCTCTGGGGTGCTTTTCCCCAGGGATAGAAGGATGACTTAAAAAAAAAAAAAAAAAAATCTAGTTATCTAGTGCTGCTGTAACAGAAATATCACAAGTGAGTGGATTTAAAAAAACAAAACAAAACAGAAATTTATTCTCTCACAGTTCAGGAGGCTAGAAGTCCAAATTCAAGGCACCAGCTCTCGGGAAAAGGCTCTCTGTAGGGTCTGGGGGAAGATCCCTGTCTCTTCCAGCCTTCCTTGGTTCCTTGTCCAGCTTCACGTGGGCGGCATCTATCTTCCCCCCCTTCTGTTTGCTTGGCTTTATGTCTATACTGGAGCCCTACTGCTGCAGTGGTTAAGAGCTCAGCTGCTAACCAAAAAGACCAGCAGTTCAAGTCCACCAGCCCCGCTCCTTGGAAACACTGTGGGGCAGTTCTACTCCGTCCTATGGGGTTGGAATTGACTAGACGGCAATGGTCCCCCCCGCCCCCATGCATCTCCAAAGTGATAAGATTTAGGACACACCCTACAATGATAGGGCCTCATTGACATAACAAAGAAAACCTTGTTTTCAGACAGGAGTACATCCATAGGTATAGGGGTTAGAATTCTAACACATTTTGGGGGGTGGGGGACAGTTCAATTCATAACAATATATTTCACAGTTTTCCCCCTCAGAGAGTGCATTCCTGCTGGATTGTTGAGGTAGTAATACAGAAAGTTCAGGTTTAGATCACTCGTGACTGATGTGGATGCAAAACGATCTTCGAGCTCCCACTTTTCTCCATTCCAGCCATCCCATTCACCCTTTTCTTCTGATTTCTCCTTCTCTCTTTTTTTTATTTCAATCTCTTCTCTTCTTTTTTCTTCCTCCCTTTCTCTTCCCTTTCAATCTGAATTTCTTTTCTCCCTCCCCCTCCCTCTCCCCTTCTCTCCTTCCCCCTCTTTTCCCTTCTCCTTCTTCCTCCCCCTCCCTCTCCTTTTCTCTCCCTCTCTAGTTCCCTGCTCTAACCCCAATCACCTAACGCTTTCTTAATCTTTTCCGGCCTCTTTTCAGTGGCTTCAGCACATACGGTTGAGCACAATGTTGAAAATTTGAGTTCGTGTGGGGATAGGAAATAAGGTGTTTAAGAAAGGTTTTATGATACAGTTACTGTAAAATATTTAAAATATTATAATACTCAGCTTTTCTGTAAATTATTAGAAGTGTAAATACATATGTATATGTGTGTGTGTATATATATATTAGATTAAATGAAATGTGCCTTAGAGCTGCTAACAAATTAAACTAAGTGAACACTTATGATTTGTTTTATCATTTTTACATTAAGATAATTTCTCGAATGAAGGATAATTACAGAAGAAGCCTAATTAGCTGCTCACAGACCGTACTCTTCTGTTCTGATGCATTAGTGATTTCTTTTTGTTATAATTGCTGTATTCATCAGGGCTTGTTAAGTGTTTCTTTTACAGTATTCAAGTGGAGGATGCATAGAGCAAAGTGGGGAGGGTAACTCATAAGAAGGAATCAGTTATTTGAAATGAATTTGATATTTCTAGTCCAATTCATTGCAGTTTTATTACCTGCATTACAAAAATTTCTAAAAGATCTGACACCATCGTTAGTTTTAGCAGAAAACATGTCTTTTGGAAATCATACCTTTCTTTAGGTCTCTTCAACTGAGAATCTTAAGAGTACTTGTACTGAGCTACCATTGATTACTGATGCACAGATCATTTTGTGATGGCTGTGGAGTCATAAAAATCATATAGTGCTATTTTTATCATGTAAATGAAAGGATAATAAGTTAAATGTATCAAGATTTATGGGCTTCAGTCTGAATTAACAGAAAAAATTAGCAGGTACCAATTAGCACAGATTTATAAAGTACAATTGCTCCTTGATGAATGCACAATGTACAAAAAAAAAAAACAAGCCTGAGTGTGAATGTAGACTCATAATAAATACAATTGTACATTTAAATCACAGCCATCTGTGAACTTGAAAGACCAAAGAAGACAAAAAGAAAGCAAATTTAACCCCTCTCATGCCTAGATATGCTCAGACAAAACGAAACAAACCCATTGCTGTCCAGTCGATTCCAACTCATAGCAACCTATGGGACAGGGTAGAACTGCCCCATGGGGTTTCCAAGGAGGGCTGGTGGATTTGAACGGCCAACCTTTTGGTTAGCAGGTGAACTCTTAACTGCTGTGCCACCAGGGCTCCTAGCTACGCTCAGAGAAGTGAGTATAAGACTTGTGGAACACCGGAGTGGAACACCGGAGGTGCTATGGTGAAGCATTCTGTTCCAATGTCTCAGCTGTTGGTTCTGACCTAAGTTGAGTAGTACCTCATTTTTTTGTAGTTCTCATTATTATTGTTTTTTTTTATTATCTGTATCTTTATGAACCCAATCTTTAGTTGTCTTTGGAAGTCGGCACGAGAATGAGAACTTCAGCAAATTATGCACTGCAACATCATATGAAGTAGATATTACTAACAAAACGATATACAAAAAAAAAAAAAAAGGAGGTCGTAAATGTATGAGTGCGGTTTGTCGTAACTCGAGTCCTTCTAAGGTTGGGGACTACCTGTAGTACTTCCATGACTAGAGACTACTTCTCTTAGAACCTTTACTATACAGAACACACACTTAAACACAGACACACCTTCAATCATGACATTAAATCCTTATGCTAAAACAGACATCACAAAATCTTACACTAAAGCTCATAAATTTTTTCTAGACTCTCATTAGAGTGTATTCCCTCTGACTCTGAGTTCTGGTCTATCATCCTGGCTCTCCTGATTTTCTGCCAGTAGTAGATTAGAGGATCAGTTTCTTTGATTTTGACCGGAAAGACAGCAGGAGATAGAGAAATGGAGAGCTATGCAGTTTGTAACGATCATACTGTGACCAGTAAAAATAACAAACCAGCAAAAATCACCCTGACAGTGAGGATAAAAAGTTATGTTACAAATTCAATTAGCAGAGAAACTAATGACCTTTTTACCTCCATAAGTTGTGAGATCAACACTGAAAAGAGAGTTTAATGTAGTCTCTGTTAAAATTTAGGCAGATTAAGGCAAAAAAAACAAGCAACAAAAAAACCTACCAAAAACACGCTAAGCACCACAGGTCCATATAGGAAAGGGCTGGGGAAATCACCCAGCTCTAAAGCTCAAGGTACAATGTTTGTTTACCACTCATCTGCCAGTTTGACATACTGTGGTGGCTTTTGCGTTGCTAGGATGCTAGAAACTATGCCATCGGTATTTCAAATAGCAGCAAGTTCTCCCATAGTGGACAAGTTTCAGCAGAGCCTCCAGACCAAGAAGAAAGCCCTGGTGGTCTACTTCTGAAAATTAGCCAGTGAAAACCCTATGGCTTACAGCAGATTATTGCCTGATATAATGCTGGAAGATGAAACTTTTAAATTGGAAGGCACTCAAAACACACAGTGGCTTCAAGAATAAACTCTGAGCATACCAACGATTGTGAAGATGGCACAGGACCATTTTGTTCTGTTGTATATGGAGTCGCCATGAGTCAGAACCGACTCAATGATAATGAACAGCAGCAATGCCGGGAAGGTCAAGGCAGACCCAGACTTGCTTTTGGCAGGATTTAGTATCAAGGAGGTCCAACACTGTTTGTGTGTGGAGGAGGATGGTTGTGGTGGTGGGGGTTGTTGGTGCACAACATCAAGAAACTTTGAAGTTAGGCGGATTATAACACTGTAGTGGTTCAAGGGTCCATTCTTAAGAGGTCCCAGAAAAGTAAGAAAGTTACCGAAACATAGGCTCCAGAGGCAGAGATTAAGAAAGACATTAAAGCCTAGCCAAGCAGAGGGGTTTGTGGAAGGATTTCTGATTCTAAACAGGATTCTAAATTGGAATATTATTCAGGGAGAGCAGAAGCAGGAGCCCAGTAATTAGTGCTGGGCCAACAGAATGGGGCAAATAGGGACAGGCTGCAACTGGGAGACAAAGGGACTCAAGGAAGCCTTGGCTCCAAGTAAGTTGGTCCTTCTGGTTATATCATCTGCAATGTCAGGGTCATTTCAGGCCCAGAGTGAGTTGAGACTGCAGATGAGGGGCATCAGGGACTTAGCAAGTGACTGTTAAGGAAGATAGGGGCTGACATCATTATCTTTCACAGGGCAAGGACATCGGGAATTCTTTCCTGAAATTCTTTTAAATGACTCATTAATAGGAGCCGTAGCAGTACTTAAGTCTTGTAGAATAATGACAATTAGCATTACCATGATAACCTATTTTAGTTAGAACTACAGGAGATTTTAAATCACTCAAATATTGTCTGTTAAAATTGTGATTCCATTAAATAGCTATTTATTGGCCACCTATTTTGTGCTCAGTATTGTTCTAGGAAGATGTGTAACTATATAAAGACAAAATACACAGTTCTTGTCCTCAAGGACCTTACAATCTGGATCATAACATGATTTTAACATATATGACATAAGACAGAAAGTATCTGTCTTGTCAACTATTTGATAGCCAGCACTTAGCATAGGGTCTGGCACTTACTTGGCATTCCGTCAGTAATCGGTCAATGAATGAATGAACAAAGAGTAAAATACTAAACAGTAGTTATGTCCTAAACAGGGTGGTATTTATGAGTATTTGGAGGCTATTGTAATCCTTGCTGTTCGTATTATAGAAGAGACCTGATAGACTAGGCAAAACTTATGATGAGCCCGGATGGATTTCTAGGAGATGCCTGGAAAGATGGAAGAAGATAGAACATTTCAGAAAAGGAGAATAAGATGAGCTAATAATGTACATTGTCTGCTTGATGTCTGGCCCCCAGTAGTAGAGTAATCCTGAGCTGGAGCATCTACTCTTCCATCCATGCATTTATCCCTGATTTAAATTCTGGCTTTATTTCTGTCCCTGTTCTCGGAATCTTAGGTGACAATTTTTAGCCACCTTCCTACTAATTATGTATGAATTTGAAGTCCCACTTGTAGTATTTGGACTGAAACCTGGCAATGGAGAGAGGAGGGGACTAGGATTCACAAGGACTCACTATTAGTGAAGTACTACTACTGGCTGCAGCATTCTGGAAAAAGCACCCTGGATGGATGAGTCTGAAGAGGGAGGAAGAGAATGGTGGTAACATGTCATTTGTATGGAGCAGGAGAAAGGAGCCGTGGGAATAAGAAGGAAAAAATGTTTTGTTTTTTAATTAGCTTTATTTTCTGCTAGATATCCAAGCCGTTGAGAAAGTGTTTTTTTTTTGTTTTTTTTTTTTAAAAGGAAGGAATCTGTTGGAAAGAGGCAGGAATCTGGCCACATATAGCCCAGAAATCCTCCTGTTCTCCGTATTTCCTTCCTCTTTAGTACTTCTGACATTTGTGAAGTTACTCTTAGGTCTAGCAAAGCTTTTTATGAGATCCTTAGCCTTGCCAAAGTAGATGTAATGTTTGTTATATATTTTTCTTTCTTAGTTAAGTCTCTTTCTATAACCTTCCATTATACTTGTGCAAATAGAGCATATTTTCCTGGTTGTGCTGCTTTGCCCTGTGATTGTGTCACATTAACTACTGGGGTGAGTCTGACAGGCCTGTGTGGGATAGTGCTGGGGACTGCTGAACTGGGAGGGTTTGGGGGATGGCCCAAACTGGGAAAGATGGTCACTTAGGATGGCTGGAGTAGACACAGTAACTGAAGAGATGAGTAGAGCTTGTTGTCAGGGAAATGGCCTGTCTTAGTTACAGAGTGCCGCCATAATAAAAAATACCACAAGCAGGTGGCTTCAAAGAAGAAAAATTTTATTTTCTCACTTTTTGGAAGGCTAGAAGTCTGAATTTAGGGCATGGCTCTAGAGGAAGATCCTTCTTTGCTTATTTCAGCTTCAAGTAGCTGCCTTCAATCCTTGGCGTTCCTGGGCTTGTAGATGCATCTGCCCTGTCCGTGTCTGCACATGGCATCTTCCCTGTGTGTGTCTCCATTTCTATTCTGCTCCTTGTATAACTCAGCAGTGATTGGGTTTAAGACTCACCCTACTCTGATATGGCCTCATTAACATAACAAAAGAAAACTCCTACTTCCAAACAGGGTCATATTTAAAGGTACGGGGGTTATAATTTCAACACAAATTTTGTGGGGGGACAAAACTCTACCCATAACGTGGCCTAGTGTGAAGTTTAAAATCAAGATAAGAATGAAAAAGAAAGACAAATAACAAAGACAGAGGTAGGGAAAGTGAATATTGAACAGTATCAGATGTGAAGAGTTGATCGCAGAAGCGCCTCAGAACTAATGCCAAACTCTAGCAAAATGTCTATTTTTCTTCAAGTTTATTGTGAAATGTAGAAATGAGAATAGTGGCTTAAAGTAGATGTGGGCTATACAGGCTTTGACAAAGAGCATTGAATTCTCCAAATGAATGACCTGGGACACTGGGCTAGGTTATAATAAATATGAGGCGGATACTTTAGTGCTGTGATCAAATTCAAGTTCCTTATAGTTTTCTCGTATTTCTGTATCTTTGCTCCTCACCCCTACTTAGCTGCCAAGTCCTTTGAAATGGCACCGTATTTCTCTCCAGAGATTGGTACTTCTCAAAGTATGTTCAGTTGAGTATCAGGTCTATGCCATATTGATAGGAGATTTTCTGTCTCTCTCACACCCACACATATACACACACACATTACTTGATCAAATGTATTTAGGAACTACTGGGTTATACCGAGTAAAAGAAATTTCTTTCTTATACAAATTCCTCAGAAACTCTAATATGCTGATGAGATTGCAAATTCACAGGAGGTAAATATAATAGTTAGCATTTCCTAAACGCATTTGCCTATAGAACACTCCCCCAGAACTTTGTTAAATTCTGGCAAATCATTATTTCTTTACTGATCTCTGTCCTATGTGCTTCTATCAGAACAATCTTCCTAACAATCACATAAACATTTATTTCTAGGCACTGTGTTGGGTGTTTTTAGCTACTGCAAGACTCTGGCTCCAAACTACCCTGTATTAGGCTCTGCATTTTACTGTGTCACCTGGGATAAGTTACATGACCTGCCTCAGTTTCCTCATAGGTAAAATGAGTTGTTTTGAGGATTAAATTATTAATATTTGCCCAACACTTAAAATAGGTTCTCACATATAGTTGTTGTTATTGTATACCATTGAGTCGATTCTAACTCATTGCGACCCTACAGGACAGAGCAAGATTTCCAAGGCTGTAGTCTTTATGGAAGCAGATTGCCACCTCTTTCTACCATGGAGTGGCTGGTGGGTTAGAACTGCCCACCTTTCTGTTAGCAGCTGCTAAACCACTGGGCAACCAGGGCTCCCATTCACATACTGTAAGTAGTATTAAAAAAGAAAACAAAAAACCTGCTTTATATATATATTTTTTTAAAAGGACTAGAATTTCTCTTAGGGAGAGAGAATTGTGTGAAAGCTGAGACCTCCAGGGCACGGTCTGGAAGAAGACTATAAAACAAAAAGGGGTGGCTATGTTGGCAGCATAAGTTACCAGGAATTTGGGGTTGGGGTGTAAGCAGTAAGAGAGAAGAACGCAGAGCGGGGTGCCCAGTGAACATGGAAACTGCAGGGGAAGGTGACTGGGAAGATGTAGCACTAGAGTAGCTGGAGGATTGCTCATATTTGCTTTTGAGGTGGTGCTGTAGAAATCCTTCAGGTTCCCTGAGACGTCAATCAAAGTAGCTATGAATGTAGGCTTGTACTGGTGGTACTTTGAGAGGGAAGGACGACTTTTCTAAAGATTGTCACGCTGCAGAGAAAAGAATAGTATGCATGGGATGACAAGATGATCCACAAAAGGATGTAATTCAGGACTCTCAGAGTGTTCTCCTTCTTTCCCTATCCCAAGAATTCCTAGAGGGATTGCAAGGGGGAAAACGAGTAACCTACTGCTTACAGGAAGGAAGCTCAGTATTCTATTTAAACCTCATAGGGCAGTGTGACCCCAGCTACATTTAGGTCTCTCACATATTACACAATACTCGTGAGAACTTTAGGAGGTAGGTAGACAGATAAGGAAACTGAGGCTTATGAAGTTGAGGTCATTTGCTCATGATCACATTACTCTCAAGTGCTGGAGCCAGAATTCAAATCCAGGTCTTACTTCAATACTCCTGCTGTTGGTCCTTATGTTATTCTTCTGCTCATGTCAAAACCCTTCCTTGGCTGCCATTGCCCCTGAATAAAGTGAAAACTCCTCAGCCTAGCGTTCAGGATGTTATTTAATCTGGAATTCACAGATTTTCCTCATCTTGACATTTATGAATCTGGACATTATGGTCTACAAGAATTTCTCTGGGACTGTAGTTCTTCTGTTTTGTTCTCAATTTTGCTTTTCTAGGGACCAGAGTTCATCGTTATGGACCAGCCTCACAGACTGGACCTCATCAGGGAGTGGCTCAATACCCTCTAATACGGAGGGAGTCTTCTTGTTTGCATGAAGCTTTCCGTGTTTTCTGCTGCCCAACTCCTGAGCCACTGAGTTCTGTCCGTCTGCCAGGGCACCTGCCTGTTACCATTTGCTGGGCCTCTCTGATGCTGCCATCTGTCTTCCTGCCAAGATTTCCACCTAGCGCTGGCCAACACATTCCCCTCATACTTGGTTCCGCTAGACTGCCTGCATTTACATTGCTTTTTAATGGATCTTCCCTCAAGTGCCAGTCACACCCTAATTGATTCATCTAGTTTTTAGGTTCTGGCCCTCCATGCTTGCTCCCATAACTGAATGAGGCACGTTTTGGAAAACTTGCAAGTATAGCGAATACTGTAAGTTCATGGGATAGTTGGGAACACTGGCCTGAATAGACTGAAGGTTGTAGAGGGGAGGAGGAAGGGGAAGTTATTTATATTGTCATTTGTATACTTGCAAATTGGTGACAGTAAAAGCAAGAAAAGATTGAGAAGGAGAGTCGACTTAAGTCATGTAAGTTTTCAGCTGCTTTGTCTTTAGTTTTTATGTCTGATCTGAAGAATGGCTGCTGGGACCCAACGAAGCAAGTCAACATATGGCCAGCCTTGCAGCCCAAGCTGGCTGTTACCACCTTTAAGACCACCTGGGTGGCGCAAACAGTTACGGACTCAACTACTAGTGGAAAGGTTGATGGTTCAAATCCACCCACAAGGGCCTTGGAAAAAAGGTCTGGTGATCCACTTTTGAAAGGTCAAAGCCATTGAAAACCCTATGAGCAATTCTACTCTGAAACTCATGGGATTGTCATGAGTTGGAATTGATGCTACTTGACGGCAACTGGTTTGTTTATTTGTTTTCCCCCAAAGTGAGAACCAGCTCATTTCCACATGGGCAGACTTAGAATGACTCCTCTCTGGGCCAAGTGCTAATGTGACAAAGACTCTTACAACACTATCAAAATAAAACTCACACACAAAATAAACAAAACAAGACAAACAACCCACATAATTTAATTGTTACCAGTTATTTTGGAAAGAGCAAAGATGTCACTTTGAGGACTAAAGTGTGCCCGACCCAAGCTATAATATTTTCAATCCCCTCATATGCGTGCGAAAGCTGGACAATGAGTAAGAAAGACTGAAGAACAATTGATGCCTTTGAATTATGGTGTTGGTGAAGAATACTGAATATGCCACGGGCTGCCAGAAGAACAAACCAGTCTGTCTTGGAAGAAATATAGACGGAGTGGAAGCAAGGATAGTGACACTTCGTCTTACGTACTTTGGACAGTTATCAGGAGTGTCCAGTCCCTGGAGAGGGACATCATGCTTGCTAAAGTAGAGGGTCAATGAAAAAGAGGAAGATCCTCGACGAGGTGGTTTGACACCGTGGCTGCAACAGTGGGCTCAAACATAACAATGATTGTGAGGATGGCACAGGATACGGCAGTATTTCGTTCTGTTGTACATAGGGTCTATATGAGTCGGAACCAATTCGAGGACACCTAACAACAACAAATAATTTGGGAAAATATTTGTTAAATTTTCTAAATCAAACATATTACACTCCAAGTCAGTTACAGTGAGTAATATTACTGATAAAGTTAAGAAATGTATTAAAGAAATAGAAATGCTTGGAAGTCCTATGTCCCTGATGTGATACTTCTTCCCTTGTTACTGTGAATAAATCCAGCTGCCGTCAAGTCAGTTCTGACTTATGAGACACCGTGTGTATCAGAGTAGAACTGTGTTCCATAGCGTCTTCAATGGCTGATTTTTCAAAAGTAGATCACCAGGCCTTTCTTCTGAGGTGCCTCTGTGTGGACTCAAACCTCCAACCTTTTGGTTAGCAGCCGAGCATGTTAACCATTTGTACCACCCAGGGACTTCATTACTGTAAATAATAATCATGTACTATTTCTTTCAGAGAAAGAAAACTGACAATACAAAGATAGAACATAATAGCAATTGCTAGAAATGATCTTCTTTGTCATGAAAACAAATGCAGTGTAACCACTAAAAGATATCAAGGACACTAAATTTCTTTCTTATTCATCAGCCAATCATTTATGTATTCCTACTAGGAAATATGAAATGAAAATTCACTATATCTCTAGTTTGCCTTATATGGTTATGGCTAATACACATCCACACAAATAATAATTTAGGAATAGAAAGTCTCAGTTTCAACGATGAAGCTTTTGAAAAGGCTGCGTTATAATCACAACATCACAATTGTTTTTGCTACATAAAATTGTTAGTTTATACTTAGTAGCATGAGGACATTGTGAAGTGAGTTTACATTAGCTAACTAAAAGTCATTTTAAGAATTACATGGTTTATCTAGTGCAAATAAGTAAATGTTTTAGTTAGCGCAGTGTTGGAGTAATCTGAAAGCTTTAAGACACAGCAAGGGAACTGAAGAAGCAGCCAATGACGACAGATGTCTGATGTTCATGGTAACTATTTGTTTATCGTTCCTCTAGTTGTTGTATTACGGGCATGTCAAGAAGCTCAAGTAGTGGCATAAGGGAGTAATTCCTGGGGGATCTTTCTTAGAAAAGTAGGGTTTGGCAGCTGTTTGTAAATGGAGCCTGTATACATTCCTTTTCTTTACAATTTGTTTCAAAGAACTGTAAATTAAGACTGCTTACAAATGGAAAAGAGTTCTTAAGTTGTATAAATTTTGCTTTCTGAAGAGGAAGTATGCTAATGAAGTTATAAATCCTTCGAAAGTTGAAATTATGTCAAAACTTTTGGTATCTCCTAGCACAGTTCTGAGTTTGTAGTAGCAATTCAATAATATTTATTAACTAGGACTGGCTTATTTGTAACAAAGTCAGCTGGTGAAATGAGTCCAAATCTCTGAACTTTTGACAGAGGCTGGGTTTGGGTAAAGTTTAAGAAGGGCATGTTCTAAGGGTTTATATGAGGGGACTGATTTGGGCAATCCTTGAATCAATAGTATGGTGTACAAATGCAAATGTGGGTGCGGAGGATTATAAATTTATGGCATGGGGTAGAAAGGATATGACTGAAGTTTTCTCATGGTCTGTTGCTCCTGCAAGGGGGTTCTTGCTTCAGTGGTTCTCTCAGCAACTGAGGACCATCGCTAAGTGGTGCCACAGAACTTGCTGACTGAGAGTTGGGTTGTTTTATAAGGAACCCTGGTGGCACAACAGTTAAGTGCTTGGCTGCTAACTGGAAGGTTGGCAGTTGGAATCTACCCAGCGGCTCCTCAGCAGAAAGACTTGACAATCTGTTCCCGTAATGTTCACAGCCTAGAAAATCCTATGGGGCAGTTTTTACTCTATCACATGGGGTCACTGTGAGTTGGAATCAACTCAATGGCACCCAACAACAACACCGGCAACCATTCAAGGTCTCTAGGTAGCACAAACAGTTTGTGGTTGACTGCTAACCTAAAGGTTAGTGGCTCAAACCTACCTAGTAGCTCATCGGAAGAAAGTTCTGGTGAACTGCTTTCATAGAGATTACAGCCAAGAAAACCCTATGGAGAAGCTCTACTCTGTAGCACATGGGATAGTCATGAGTTGGAATTAACTTGATGGCCATGGGTTTGGTTTTTGTGAGCATCCATTCCTTTCCTCACTCCCCTACCCCTAACACTTCAAACAGAAATCTGTTTCAGTTATTCCGCCTCTTCTGTTTGGGCATGTGCTTCAGAGAAAACCAACCCCATGCACAGGGAATGCATCCTGATTACTTTAAACTCGTCACTGATTTCCAGTGCTTAACCACTACGCCACCAGGGCTCCTGTTAGACCCATACTCCTTGCCAATAACTAGTTCATACATGGGTATGTGATCTGGACCTAGCCAGTGAATCATAAGAGACAGCCTGCTGCAAAGCTTCTGGGAGAGGTTTCCTTGATCCTGCCAACGAGACCCACAGAAGGAAACGGTTTCTTCCATCTCTGGATCTAGTAGTAATTGGATGTGACGTCTGGATTTGCACAGCTGTCTTGTGATCATGAGGGGAGCTAGCCCAAGGCGCTAGGTGATACATTACAGACATCAGAGAATTAAGGTGGAGAAAGAACTAAGGCCTTGATAGCATTATTGAGTAAACGAATCACTACTTCTGGACTTACTGCTATGGGGAATGGTCTATTGACCTGTTTACTTTTCGTGTGGCATGTTGAGTTTTCTGGTTTGCACAGGGTCACCAAACTTAACAAGTAAAAATAAAGGATACTGAATTAAATTTGAATTTCAGATAAACAATGAATAATTTTTAGTGTACCATAAGATGTCCAAAGAGATATTTGTCCCATACAATATATGCACATGCTTATACCAATTTTTTTTTGCTGTTATCTGAAATTTCAATTCAAATTTAACAGGGAATCCTTTATTTTATCTGGCAACACTACACTTTCAGTTAAAAGCAGTCTACTTAGTTCAGTGATGAAAGGCTTGTCTCAGGTCCTATACTTCCTTCAGAAGCAAAAGGTTAAAGTATATATGCTTAGTTTATTTACCCATTACAGTTTGAATATATACATTTGAAATGCAGCCTCATATTATCAAGAATTAATCAAAAATGCTAGAATATTTCTCTTCCTGAAGCTTGTCAGTAAATTCCCACTCAGATTTGAAATTTTATCGTGATACACACTAACAGTGGAAGACAGACAGAGTCTCAACTTCATTACTTACTATCTGTATGGCTCCGGACAAATTTCACCATATGTCACTGTATACATGAGATCATGAATCTCATGTAGGATGAGATACATTATATAAAGCACTTATTAAGTCAGACACATATTATTTGCTCAATGCATACTAGACCATTTCCTGTATTGATTGTGAGAAGCTGTTTTAGGTGTAATTTTAAGGTCCTGTACTAGGTGGAAACCCTGGTGGTGTAATGGTTAAGAGCTATAGCTGCTAACCACAGAGGTTGGAAATTCAAATCCCCCAGGTACTCCTTGGAAACTGTATGGGTTTGTGGTTCTTTTGGTATACTAAGAAGCAGAAACTGTGGTGGCATAGTGGTTAAGAGTTCGGCTGCTAACCAAAAGGTCGGCAGTTCGAGTCTACCAGGCACTCCTTGCTAACTCTTTGGGGGCAGTTCTGCTATGTCCTGTAGGGTTGCTATGAGTTGGAATGGACTCCACAACAATAGGTTTATATATAATAATAATTATTATTATTATAAAGATTATTATTATCTAAATGAAAAAGGATGGTTTTGCCTTCTCCTGGAGGGCAGGGACTATCTTATTTTTAGTATCCTCAGCATTTGGCAGAATGGGTGCCACACACTCAAATGATACACATTCCATAGAATTGACTTCCTCTCTCAGGCAATGAATAGACGCTACAATCTTCCTAGTGTGTTTTCCCACATTCAAACCATCATGTCCATGCTGTGATTTTTCTGTCCTCAGAAATGACAGCTGTGATGTCAGAATGACAGCTGTGATGTGGGTCTTACTGTGCTCCTATAATCCTGGAGAAGAGAAGAATTGGAGAGGGAGGGAATGACAGCTGCCTTCAAGGAGCTGGAAGGCTGTCAGATGGGAGAGGGGCTTGCTCACACTATAGACACCAAAAAGGGCAAAACTAGGGTCAAGGAGTAGAAAGTTAAGGGGAGGTGCGGTCAGGTCTGAACAATCAAAGCTGCCCAGTACTGCAACACCTCAAATGTGGTGAGGTCTTCTCTGCAGAATGTGTTGACTCACAGACTTTGATGAGCATTATAGCAGTAACTGCAGCTTTGTTTTCTTCCTAACTTCTAAAATGGAGCTATTAATCCCAATTCATCAACTCTCAGGTGAGGGATTTGATCCAGCTAAACTTGAAGAGACTGCTCTGTTAGTTTCCAGGCAGCTATAAAGAGCTAGTCGCAGTGGTCTTCAAATTTTGCTGCAGATTAGAATTACCCAGTGAGCTTTGAAAAATCCCAATGCCTGGGCCACATCTGCAGAGATTCTGATTTAATTAGTGTGTGATGTGGCCTGAGCATACAGGTTTTTTCAAAGCTCCCCAAGTGATTCTAACATGCAGCAAATTTGAGAACCACTGAATTAGTCTGAAAGTCATGATTCTGGATTTTAGTTTGGAATCTGATTTAAATAAAGACATAACATTGAGCAACTCCTTTAACTTCTCTTAGTCCCATTTAAAAAAAATAAACCCATTGCCGTTGAGTTCATTCCTACTCATAGCGACCCTATAGGACAGAGTAGAAATGCCCCACTGGGTTTCCAAGGAGGGGCTGGTAGATTCGAATTGCCGACCTTTTGCTTAGGAGCCCAGCTCTTAACCCCTACAGTCCCATAGTCCTTATTTATTAAAAAGAGAGGGAGCTCTAAAGCACCTTTCTCTAAAACCTTATTATTCTAGGGCTGCTGGCCTTTAAAGATTCATAAAGTGAAGACGGGGCACTTAACTGGCTTCTAGAAATAGTAGAGAACCTCTGTTCAGAGCCATGGGGATCATTTGCACTGCTGGGGACATTTTTTGGTCTGTTTTAATGGTAGTCATAGACTCCTCTCACGGATGTGAGGAAAGTACGGCACCAACCAGCATTCGGATGGTCGCTGTTTAACCAATCTTTTACACTTCAATTTGAGAAGAAAATCAGAGAATAAAAGAAAGCGGCTTTCTCTTCTCCATAATACTAGAGGATGCTTTGTTGTCATCATCGGATGGATGACTGGCTATATTTCTTTGTACTCTTCCCATTTGTAGTTTTTTTCCCCACCCCCAAAAGTGTTGCCTGCATTTCGGTTAATTCATATTGATTGCTGAAGTTTAAAACATGGGGCATAACACGTCAAAATTTCACGGGGAGAAAATGATCCAGTGATTTTTATTTTTAAGCAAGTAACTTCTCACTTCTAAAAGGCAAAGCACTTTTGGAAGAATAATCTATTATTATTTTAACATTTCCTGAAATTCTAATATAAAAAATTCAGTTTTCCAAAAATCCACTATTCTGTATACATTTCAAGATAAATAACACAGTTAAAACTCAACCCATCTTATTGGAAGAAATTGTGAAAACTTTGGATTACTTGTGAAGGAGTTAAAAATGTTCTTTTCCTCTTGTTGATGTCAGCCCTGGACACTCTTACTCTTTGATATTTAAGTATATGCCATTAGTGCTCTATGGACGTGAGAAAACTGCTTTTTAAAATCAGGGAGGGGTACAAAGCAGCAAGAAGGATCACAGGGCACCACGGCACTGACTAATCACAGGAGGTGGTTTCATAAAGGTTGTGAAAACTAGTTCCTCATTGCAGGAATTGGGTTGGGCCACTCCTTCATCCCCCTTCTCAAACACAAATATTTTCATATAATAAAAGCCTGTTTCCCTACGGTTATAACCCAGCCTTCCCTCCTCCGACACTACCATTTTAAAGGGGTTTACTGCGCGTACGTTTCCAAAGTTCCTAGGCTTTATCTCTTTCTTGACCGTGTCTTGTAGAGGTGGGGCGCCCCTTTGGGGACTCACGCCGGGTGAGGGGACAAGAAACACCCACTAGGACCCAACCCAGGCAGCCAGCGGCCCGAGCATGCGCTGAGAGGTTGTGCAGCTGGCCCCGGCTGCCGCCGCTGCCTCGTCCGGACTTGGCGAGGACTTGGGAGGGACAGCGGCGCTGGGAGGTGGCTTAGCAGAGACTTTCCAGCAACTGCTGCCCAGGACTCTTTTTTTTTCCTCCCCTTTTTCCTAGGAGGCGACGGCGGCGTGGGGAGAGAAGAGAAGGAAGCGTCTCCACTTGGAGCCAATGCAGCCCCTCGGCTCTTCTGGAGGAGCGTCCGTGCCCCGATGAGCCCCCGCCGTGCGTCGCCGACTGTCCCCCGGCGGGAGTGGGGCGTGGGCCCCAGCGCCGACGGTGAGTGCGGCGCGTCTCCCGTCCTTCCTGCCGCGGTCCCGCCAGGCGCTGGCTGCCCTCAGCGCCGTGTGCTAAACCACTTAGAGGCGTCTCAGGGCTCAGCGCCGCGCGCTCGGCCGCCGCGCTTCCCCCCGCGCCCTACCGGGGGCGCGCGCGGCGACGCGGGCCGGCAAGCGGTCGCGCTGGGCTTTGTGCTCTCCGGCCGCTCAGAGCGCGGGGTCGCGGCCCGGCCGGGGGTGCGTGGGTGGGTGGGGGCGCGCAGCCCAGCGTCTTCACAGCTGCGCCGACCCTCATTCCCCGGCGTCCCGCCCGCCCCCCGCCCCAGGCTAATCCATCATCCCGGGCCCAAAAACCTCATTTCTCACGTTCTTCCAAAGAAATCCAAATCGCCGGGCGGAATCGCAGCTCCGCGCGGCGCCCCCTCCGGTCTCGCGCGTTCACAGCAAGCTGCGGGACGGGGTGAGGGGCGCGGGACTTGGGGGCCGGGAACTGCCCTCATCCAAAGGGCACTGGCGTCTTCGGGCTCGCCGGCGGCGCCTGTGATGTGTCCGGGGGGAGGGGGACGACAGTCTGGTTTCTAACCTTCGGGACAGTTCCGAGCAGAGCTGTCCCCGAGGAGGGGCGTGGATGGAGGGAGGTGTTAAAAGAGCGTCTCATCAGAATGCAGAAGGCACCGCCGCGTGTCCCCTGAGAACGGAGTCTCTGTGCGTCTTCCATTCATCCCGGGAGTCGATCTTTTCTCTTCCCAGCAGGTGTTATCTGGAGTCTGTCTGGACTTTTGGGAAGTTTCGATTACTATTTTGACTTTAACAAATTATTTTTGATGAAGCGATGTCTCAGATGAACTAGATTTCGTACCCTCTGGACCCAGCTGAGGGCTGGCCGAGGAGGACTGGGCTGGGGGTGGGGAGTGTGGTGGTGAGAGGTCCCCTGTTGTCCCTTGCAGATCGCTGCTGCTGTTTTGCCCGCGGGGGTAGGATGTGGTGAAAGGATGGGGCTTCTCCCTCCTCGGGCTCACAATGGCCAGAGAAGATTCCGTGAAGTGCCTGCGCTGCCTGCTCTACGCCCTCAATCTGCTCTTTTGGGTAAGTCAAAGAGTTCCACTGCACCAACAGGTGGGGACGGCTGGACCCGATTTTTTACAGTCACTAGATAATGCGCCAAACGGCATGGCTAAGCATTAATTAATTACATGGGATCACACCCTCCATTTTTCAGAGAAGTTTCAGTTTCGACCTTCTTAAAATGCCTTTGATCTAGCTCAAGTTCCATTTGTAATTAGAAAAAAGAAATCTGCCACTGGATGCTAGTGGCAGTAAAATTAGACTTGGAGTTAATCTCGGGATATAAATAAATACACGTGCTTGTGCTTGTAGATAAAAAAGTCATGACATACTACTTAGGGAACCGCGCGCGTTTTCAGGAATTTCAGATAAATGTGCAAGCCATAAATTTTTTCTTTACGTCATCTTAGCCTATAAAATCTGGTTGGGGCAAGCCGTCTTAGTATGTTTTTGTAGGGATCCATACCCAGATAGCCTATCAAAAGATTGGGCAGATTTTCGATGGGATTCCATACAGTCTGAAAAGGTGGTTTTCATGTAACTGTTTCCAAGTTGGCAAAGTGTTAGGGAATTTTCTGTATGCTTTTGGAAAAATCCCATAACCATTTAAGGAAATAAAATACATAAAATTTAACAAGCTCATGGAAATCTTTATGTATGCCTTATGAACTAGTGACTTTTTTATGCTGTATGCCCGGGCATAAATTTTTATAAATATTATTAATAATCACATTTAATATTTATAAAATTTATGAGGAAAATCTAAAAATTGAAACTTTCAGAGTTGCTTTAGGAAGCTGTCATGCTTAAACAGATTTTTTTTGCCATGTTTTGTTTTCCATTAAAGATTTATATTTAAACTGTTCTGTTAGAAATTTTAATTTTATTTTAAATAAATTTTATTTATTTGGCTGGCTGGCTCGTGTTGACCAGTCCTTTTCAGAGGGTTCTTACGTGTGATCTCTGCTGTTGTTGTTAGGTGCCTTCAAGTCGGTTCCAACTCATAGCAACCAAATGTACAACAGAACGAAACACTGCCCAGTCCTTTGCCGTCTTCACAATCATTGCTGTGTTTGAGCCCATTGTAGCCACTGTGTCAATCCATCTGGTTGAGCGTCTTCCTCTTTTTCTTTGCCTCTCTGCTTTACCAAGCCTGACGTCCTCCTCCAGGGACTGATCCCTCCTGATAACATGTCCAAAGTATGTGAGACGTAGTCTTGCCATCCTTGCTTCTAAGGAGCATTCTGGTTGTACTTCTTCCAAGACAGATTTGTTCGTTCTTTTGGTAGTCCATGGTATATTCAGTATAGGATGACATTTTGGTAAAGCTGCTCCTTATGGATGGCATCATTTTAGGGTGACAAATTAAGCCTTACTACAATGACTGATGTGAAAAATATCTAAAACTTCAGCATTTTTTTTCTTAACATGAAAATTAAAGCATTATATAATTAAATTTACCATTTGAAAATGTAAAATCACTAATTGATCTTCCTGTTTTTCTTAAGAGGCATATTTTTAAGGGGATCATTAAACTACCTGCTTAGCTATAAGGCGTTAAGGTTTTGAGCTCTGGTTCTTTAAAATGTATAATTATCATTCCTACTTGCTAGTTTATCACTTTTCTACATTATGTTTTATAATTATGGAATTATCACATTTTATAATTGAAAGAAGCTTTAAAGATGACCTGGTCAAACTTCCTTACTGTGTGGATGAGGAAACTAACGACAGGTGTAGTGCCTTGCTCAAAGCCAGATTGTCCACCGGTGACGGTACCAGGAACAGAAGAACTCTGCTCTCCTGCCCCTAGACAGTGTCTTTAATGTGTAGCCATAGTTTTGCATCTTGGAATCACTAAGATTTTTCTATTTAAGAAAGAATAATGCTTTGGAAAGTTTCTTAATAGTCTGTATTATGTGTGTTTGGTGGGGGGGCGGGATAAATAAAAATATTTAACAAAAATGTTGCTCTTCTGAGAAATAAAATTTGCTTAAGTGTACCTACTCCTTAAATTCTTCTAAGACTCTTTGTACCTCTGAAGAATTTAAAATGCTATTTCATTGTTGTTATCATATATTTCCACTTTGTGGGTGTGTGTGTTCTGTAATCTATCTATTTTGGTTGCTTCCCCCTTTCCCCAGTTTTGGTTGCTTGCCCTTTTTCCCTATTCTCCCAACATCACCTCTCCTCTCCTCCAACCAAGTAATACATGTTGACAGCCTAGTGTGTATCACTCTGTGTTTTTCTTTGTTTCATACAAAGTTATATTACTCATAGCTGTCCATATATGGAGCCCTGATGGCGCGGTGGTGGAGAGCTCGGCTGCTAACCAAGAGGTCAGCAGTTTGAATCCACCAGCCCCTCCTTGGAAATCCTATGGGGCAGTTCTACTCTGTCCTATAGGGTTGCTATGAGTCGGAAACAACTCGGCAGCGACGGGTTTGGTTGTTTTTTTTTCCTTTTGGTCCATATATATCCATTCAAATTCATGTGCCCTCACGATTTTGTGTTAATTGTTTTGTCATTTGGGTTAGATTCCCAGGAGTGGAATTGCTGTGTCAAAGGGTATGTAATAACAACAACAACAAAATAGTCAACATTTATATAGTTCCTTCTCTGTGTGGCAGTAAGAAAATGTATTTAATATATTTTGCCCTAAATGGTTTATCAGTTGATTTCATGTATGGTATCTGTTGCTATACAGTAGTTAAAATTTTTATACTGTTAAATACATCCTTCTGTTCTTTTAAAGCACCTTCATTTCTTGTCTTGTTTAAGATTTCTGTTTCCATGTAAACTTTAAGATTATTTTATCCAATCAAAAGTATTTGTTGAGATTTTTGTTGGAATTGTATAAGATGTGTATGCTTTGAGAAAATTGGCATTATTCTTTTGATGATAAAGCCATTTCTGTAGATCCCATGTTTAATTGCTGAGTTAGAAGCATTTTGGAGCCTGTGCTGAGCACATTCCTAGGCTCCCTTACATTACTCTGTCATCTAATTCTCAAAACAGGCCTGTAAAATAGCGTCTTTTTTTTTTTTTTTTTAATTCCCATTCTATACGTTAAAAAAAACCTGTAGAAGTTCAGTAACTTGTTAGTATGTACCAGAACAGGGATTCAAAGTCCAATTTTTGCCCCCTAAGTGCAGTAGAAGCTATACTACTGGCAACGGTGGTGGATTTATTTGCAGCTGAGGGGTAATGTAAACATCCCCAGTGCGAAGGGATTAGCTGTGCACCTGCCCATTCCAAGTCCTCTGAGTGGTGCTTCTCAAACTTTAATGTGCACAGGAATCACCTGAGTATCTTGTAAAAATGCAGATTCTAATTTGTAGGTCTGGGTTTGCATCTGAGAGTCTGCATTTCTAGAAAGCTCCTCTGTGATGCTGCTGCTGCTGGTCTCCCACTTGGAGAATCAAGGCTTTAATATTTGTTTTTGTTCTCATTGGAGCTAGAATTAGAACAAACGGGTGTAGCATATGAACCCTTCTTCTTGAACCAGACTTCACATCCCGGACATGGAGAGAGTAATTGTATTTCCCTTTGCTTTTGTAAGATTGAGAAACCTTCCCTCTTTACCTGTGTGCTCAAAAGCTGTAGCCTTTTTCTCTTTCCCTGCATTTTTGATAGACCCGTTACTTCTGTTTCTACTGTGTCGATGCTCTCTCCCCTCTTCTACCCCACAAGGAGTTTAAGGAAAAGAAAAGTAATTCTTAATTGGGAAAACACCGAGAACCTGTAGTATTTTGTTTTGCATTCCGAGAGTTGAAAATCAAATAGAGTGGTTTTGTTTTTAAAGTAAATATTTACATATCTTGAATATTTAATTTTTTGAAAAGTATGAGACATCAGTGTGTCTAAAAGGAACAATTCTCAGCACATTCAAGATCTCTTCGTTGCTATGGATCCGGTTACCTTGATTTGGCATGTGGAGTGGCTCTTCCATGTTGTGTGGAAGCATGATCTCAGTATGGCTGTAACGGGATTGGTAGAGGGTTAATAGACTTTCTAGGTTTGTCATGAGTGTTGTGGACTTGTAATGGGAGGGGAGATATAGGACACATAGGGGACATAGGACATAGTGCACATGAGTAAACTGTCGTTTGAGCTCATTTGAGACCGTGATTCACATTCTGTCCATGATGGAGCAAGGAAGTGGGTTATCTTTTTTCCAAAAATTTTGAGCTTTTCCTATTGTAATGGCTTATTATTTGAATAAATGAACACTTTTTCCTCCAATTTTAGAGACAATGTCTGTGGCTTTATGATATGAGTGCTTATTGTTCTTAGATGATAATTTTCTGCTATTACAAATACGGACAATTCCTAAGATTGGCTAACACAACATCCTTCAAATATGCGTATTTTTATTATTTTCTAAAAGTATAATACACCATCTGTAGTTTTTAACTCCCATTTCTCACAATCAAATAAGAACTGTTCTCTTTCACTTACCATTACTCAAGATAATAGAAATAAGGAGGAACCACCCTATTTTACAAGACCCTGAGTGGTGCACACAGTTAATGCTCTCACTGCTAACGGAAAGGTTGGTGGTTCAGGTTCACCCAGAAGTGCCTCAGAAGAAAGGTCTGGTGATCTACTTCTGAAAAATCAGTGACTGAAAACCCATGGAGCTCAGTTTTACTCTGACACACATGGGGTCACCATGAGTCAGAATCGACTTGACAGCAGCTGGTATTGGTACCCTGATTAAATGTGAAAATAAACGTATAAATAAAAGACTAAAAAGTAGACAAGAAATCTGGTTTACACTTTTAGAGGGTGTCTTAGTTATCTAGTGCTGCTATAACAGAAATATCACAAGTATTTAATAAGCAGAAGTTTTTTATCTCTCAGTTTAGAAGGCTAGAAGTCTGAATTCAGGGTGCCAACTCCAGGGGAAGGCTGTCTCTCTGTCTCAGCTCTGGGGGGAGGTTCTTGTCATCAGTCTTCCCCTGGTCTAGGAGCTTCTCATTGCAGGGACCTTGGGTCCAAAGGATACACTCCTCCGCCCAGTGCTTTTTTCTTGGTGGCATGAGGTCCATCTCCTCTAGATTAGCTTCTTTCTTTTATATCTCAAAAGAGATTAACTCAAACTACAGCCTAATCCAGTATATTGAGTCCTGCCTCAGTAGCATAATTGTCTCTAATCCTGCCTCATTAACATCATAGAGGTTAGGATTTGCAACACATAAGAAAATTCCATGAGATCACAAAATGGAGGACAACCACACAATACTGGGAATCCATAACAAGGGGATAGGCAAGGTAGATGAAACAACAGAAGGCTCAATCTTGTGCTTCTTTTTCTCTGGCCACTTCTAGTGAACCTCATGTATTTGACCCTTTGGGCCCTGAAGAGTTAGATACCAAGATTCTTAGCAAGTTGAAGTTTGCTTTCACACGGCATTTCTATACCAAAAAACAAACAAGCAAACCACTGCTGTTGAGTCGATTCCGACTCATAGTGACCCTCCCTATAGAAAAGAGTACAACTGTTCCATAAGGTGTCCAGGGCTGTAATCTTTACAGAAGCAGACTGCCACATCTTTCTCCTGTGGGGTCGCTGGTGGGTTTGAACTGCTGACCTTTTAGCACACAAGTGCTTAACCACTGTGCCACCAGGGCTCCTGGCATTTCTATAGTCATATATAAAAAAAAAAAAGTACTACTTTTAAAATTGCTGCTCCCCAGCTTTACCCTGTGAATGACATAAATGGTTTTTTTAACTCACCCTGAGGAATAATGGGGAGCCCTCCAACAAATGACCATTGCTTTTTAAAAATAAACTTCATTCTCAGTGGAATTGTGATGTCACCATCAAAACTTAACTTGATTTTTAACTATGATGAATTCCTTTAGTCTCAGGGGCAATGCTGATACACTTTTTTATACAGTGTGGCTCCACTGAGCAAAGACTTGAGCCATTGCATGCTTCCTAAGGAATGCTTTTTGAGGACAAGTGCATGGAGGATTCTTTGGCGCACATTGCTGCTGCAGATGGGAACAGTAGGCCTCTCACTCACCCGCCTCTACCCAGAGAATAGTCACAGGCTGGGCAGTTGGGGGAGTGGAATTTACTGGAGTTGGACTGCTCTAAAACTTTAGGGTGGAGTGCGGCATTTTCCCCTTCTCTTATCTGCCGGGCCTGTAGGGTGGCCATATAACTTAGCATCTAAACTGGACAATTTTGAGAGTGAAGTGAAGGGAATGTCTCTACTAACAATTGCACCCGGACAACAGAGGCTTAAAGTGGACCTCTCCTGGTCAGACCAGGATGCATGGTTACCCTATCCGTAGGACCACTTGATGCTCTAGAACACTATCAGTAGAATAGATAATGAGTTAGTTGCCGGGTGCCACCGATTATTCGGCTCTAATCAGTGCATGTTTATGCCTAAGTGATACCCGCAAATAATCATCAGACCTCATTTCAGCCATCGTTCACTTTGCCCGTTTTTTCCTGGGCTGGCAAATAGTGTTATCTGTTTTCTCTCGTTTCTGCTGCTCATGCCCTGGAAGTGGGGCTGCTGAGGCATGAACTGAGAAAAAGGCAGAAGGGAGCAGGCATGGAAACATAAAGCGGACATGTGACTAAGCAGTACTTACCCTGGGCTGCCCACCTCCAAATCAAGGATTGATCTTACTTTTAGATAGATAGATAGATGCTGTCACGTCGACTCTGAATCATGGTGACCTTACGTACAACAGAATGGAATGTTGCCCATACCTGCATCATCCTCAGAACTGCTGGCATATTAGAGTCCGTCTTTGCAGCTGTTGTGCCAACCCATCTCACCCTCGTCCTGGTTGGCCCCCTCCTTCACCAAAATGATGTCTTCCTCTAGTGATTGATCCCTCCTGATGACATGTCCAAAGCAAGTGAATCGGACAGTGTTCTATCGTGATCCATAGGTTTTCATTGGCTAATTTTTGGAAGTAGATCACCAGGCCTTTCTTCCTAGTCTGTCTTAGTCTGGAAGCTCTGCTGAAATCTGTCTACCATGGGTGACCCAGCTGATTTTGCAATACCGGTGACATACCTTCCAGCATCATAGCAACAGGCAAGTAACCATAGTACAGCAAACTGACGGACAGGTGGTAGATCTTACCTTTACATTGTAATAAGTAACAAATTGAATGCTTAAGAAAAATTAAAAAGCTTCTTGTCCAGTTTCTCCATTTGCAAGATGATGAAACAGAGGTTCTGAAAGTTTGAATTACTTGTCTAAGTTTTCTTTGTAGAGACAGAACTGTAACTAAGATCCAGATCTCTCTTTCACATTCTGGTTTTTGATAACAGAGTTTACATAAAAAGAAAGGTGCTTTTAGATATCAGTCATCCTTGAACAGAAATTCTTTGTGTCACTGCCACCTTATATGAGACGATATTATGTATGGCAGACGTCTGAAGTATTTTAAAGTCTGTTTTGACTACTTTGTACAAACTATAAGTGTACATTTGATAGTAAATTGAGGGAATTTTCATACATATACAATTCTAATTTAGAAAACAACTTGACTCAGGACTTGTTTTTGCAATTAGATTCAAGCAAAATCAGAATATGGCCCCAACACAGCAAATTTCATATTTCTAAGTATTTGTGGAGAGCTAGAAGTTTCTAAGTGTTTTGCAAGACAGAATGAAGCAAATGTCCTGTAACTAGTGTATTGAATGTATTTCCGTAATGTAATACTTGAGTTATTTTCTAAATAGTTCCTTAAACTCAAAATACTATTTTGCAATATGGGAGTAGATGTAAGGAGCAATAAGCCTAGTAACATATGTTAACTACAGTGTTCGTAATAAGTTAGTCATCATGAGTCGGAGTTGAAGAATTGTTTTTGTAACTAATTTGGAAAATTAGCAGAAAATGCCACTATCCATAAGGAGTCCTGAATTGCCCACATAAGCTGGACTACTGGATTTAATTACATCGGGATTAATTATTCAGGTAGCCTGTTCTCATTTTTGGAGCCTCAGTGGCACAGTGGTTAAAAGCTACAGCTGCTAACCAAAAGGTTGACAGTTCAAATCCACCAGCAGCTGCTTGGAAACCCTATAAGGCAGTTCTGCTCTGTCTTACAGGGTCCCTATGAGTCACAATCAACTCAAAGGCAACAAGTTTGGTTTTTTTGGGTTTCGGTTCTCAGTTTAGTTTCTCGCTGTGGGCACATGCTCTGTTTGTTGTTACCTTTAACACTTCCTCAACCCAGTAGGTGAAATCACTCTTTGAGTGATTTAATGCTGCTGGAATTGATGCCATGAGAAAAAGCAGTTGATTCTGAGACTTGCTTGTTGACTGTAGGATAAGGCTTTGTGCTGATGTTATTTATTTTGACTAATGTCCTGTGCACAGCTGCGATGCTTGAGCACGCTCCTTTAAAAAAAAACAGCAGGGCAGAGTGGAATCCAAAGTTTGTAGTTTAAAGGACTTTTGAGAACACCTAAGCCAGCTTCTAACCTGATACATAAATCTATGAGCCAGTCATTCTGCAAGCATCTATGTACTGAAACACTTCCAGTGATAGAAAACTTAGTTCTCGTTAAAGCGTCTCCCACTTTTGTTAAAGATCTCTAAGAGTTAGCTTGTCCGCTCATTTGAAATCATCTCCTTTATTCTTTCATTCACACATCTAAAATGTATTAGGCTACACTACTGGGGCGGGTGCTCTACTGCGTGATGCGGATATAAAGCTGAGTGAGCAATGACCTGTGCCTTCAAGGAGTTTACCATTCTCATGGGATGAGATAAAACCAAACCAAACCCATTGCTATAGAGTCAATTTCGATGCAGGGCGACCCCATGTGTTGCTAGTGGAACTGCTCCATAGGATTTTCTTGGCTGTAATCTTTATGGAAGCAGATTTCCAGGCCTTTATTTCATGATACCCTGGGTAAGTTCAAACCGCCAACCTTTGGGTTAGTAGTTGGGTGCAGACCGTTTGAGCTACCCAGGGGCTTGGTGGAGTGAGATATTGTTAGGTGCTGTCAAGTCAGTTTCCAGTCATAGCAACGCCATGTGACAGAGTAGAACTGGCCCATAGGGTTTTCTAGGCTGAATCTTTATGGGAGCAGGTCTTTCTCCTGTGGATCCACTGGATGGATTTGAACCACCAAACTTTTGGTTGGATAAAAATGGGAAACAATGTGATCACTGCTGTATGAGATCTGTACAAATGGTATTGAGAAAGAGGAGGCCAGTGGGTAAGGAAGGAGTTGAGAGATAGTCTTTACACTATAGCTGATGTGTGAACTGGCCTTTAAGGATAGGTAGAGGTTGCTCAGTGATGAGAGTGGGAGGGTGGGAAGGCTGGGGTGGATGGCATTCCAGGCAGAGGGAACTGCACTGAGGCACTGAGTGAAGGCAGAGAGGCATTGGAAGATCTGTACGGTGCATTTTGGAGAAACAGAAGTAGTTGTTTGTGGTCCAGGTATAGAATGTGTGCAGGAAGGAGCTGGCAGGAAACAGTGTTGAAGAGAGAGGTTAAAGGATGACTGCAAAAGGCCTTGTGTGCCCTGCTGAAGAGTTGAAACTTTATTATCTAGGAGGGAGCTGGGGGAAGAGGGAGTGAGGGTTGGGGAGGACTGATAAGGGGCAGTAGATGAATTCTCCCTTTCTGTATGGGAGACCTGGATTTGATTCTTGGCCATTGCATCTCATGAGCAGCCACCCGTGTGTGTTGCTATGATGCTGAACAGGTTTCAGCAGAGCTTCCAGGCTAAGTCAGACTAGAAAGAAAGGCCTGACAATCTACTTTGGAAAAGCATCCAATAAAAACCCGATGGATCACAGTGGTCCGATCCATAAGCAATCATGAGGCTGGTGCAGGACCGGGCAGCAGTATGTTCCAGGTGCATGGGGTTGCCATGAGTCAGGAGCCAACTCCACAGCAGCTAACAACAACAACACATTATGGCGTTATAAGCAGAAGAGTAATGTGATCTGTGTTTCACAGAGGTAACTGAAGGATGAATTCAAGGTGGAATGTGTGAGATGGAAAGTTCTATTATAAGGTGATTGTAATTGCCTGGCAAGAGAGGATGAGGGCCTGCAGGAGCCAGAAAAGACAGGAAAAGGGGAGGAATTCACCAAAGGCATTGCAGGAACAATTGGTAGGACTTGAAACTAATTTGAAGTAAGGCTGAGGAAGAGGGAGGGAGTCAGGTTGCCTGCCAGGTTGTCAGTTGGTGTGATTGAGGAGTTGATTATGCCATTTATTGAGATAGGAAGAGTGGTGGGAGGGACAGGCAGGCTTTGAGGGGGATGGAGAGGAGTTCAGTTTTAGAGATCTTGATATTGAGAATGGAGCCCTGGTGGTGCAGTGGTTGAGAGATCGGCTGCTAACCATACAGGTCAGCAGTTCGAATCCACCAGCTATTCCTTGGAACCCTATGAGGCAGCTGTACTCTGTCCTGTAGGGTCGCTATGAGTCAGAATCTACTCGAGGGCAACGAGTTTGAGTATTGAGAATGCCGTGTTGGTTCAGGAGGTAGATGGGTCATAGAGCTTGATCCCTCTGCCATTTGATAGATCTTCAAATAGCTGATGCTTCCATTTCTGAACTGATTTCAGAGTAGTCTAGTCTCTTAAACTGACTGAGAAAGATTAGGAGAAAGCTCTAGGTTAAAAGTGACTTGAGGTAATAAAAGGTAATATATAGAAAACCCTTATTCTGTTTGTTAGTCACATAAATCCTCTATGAAGTAGGTATGGTTATTACAACATATTATATAGATGAGGAAACTGAGGCTTTGGAAAGATTAATTGGCATGCCCAGTGTCCGCTGAAATTCAGACCTAATGCTTTCCGATTCAGTGGCTTCCCATTGTTACTGGGATCAAGACCGTACCCCTTAAAACGGCCTCTCAGACTGTAGGATCGGGCTCTGCCTGCCTTTTCATTCTCGTCACATGCCACCTTCCCTTCCTGGAACCTATCATGTTGCCTTCCCTTCACCTGGGATTTGCTGCTTTTTCTGATTAGAATGTTCTTTTTCATCCCCTCCCAACCCCCGCTAATTAATTGGATAATTATCCTTCAGATTTCAGCTCTCTTGGAGAAGATCTCTTTCACTCTTGGAGTAAGTTATGCATCCCTGAAATGGGTTTTTATGGCAACTTGGGCTGTTCCTTCCCACCACTTACTACAGTGTGAAGTTACGTATTTATTTCTCTGGGTTGATTAACATGTGTCTTCTTCACCAAGTTCATTGCTCCATAGAGTAGAGATGGTGTCTGTTTTGCTCATCAGTGTATCTCCGATACATCACACCAAAAAAACTTGATTTCAACTCATGGCGACCCCACGTGTTTCAGAGTAGAACTGCACTCCGTAGGGTTTTCAATGGCTGGAATCTTATGGAAGTAGGTCACCAGGCCTTTCTGTCCTAGCAGTGTCAACCTTTCAGTTAGTAGGTGAACGCAAACCATTTGTGTCAACCAGGAACCTAGCACAGTGCACAGTGCCTGGCAAAGAACAGGGATCAAGACCTATTTTTTGAATGGAAGAATGACATCAAAGCCCAGGCTCTAAACCATTTTACTGTACAAGAAATGTCTTGGAATAGTCTGTTTAATAGAAATACTCATTTTCATTGTAAGGGAAGAACCATGTACAATGACAATCATTAAAACTATGTCACATAAAATGAAGAATGAGATAATTCATTGACACTAGACTCAGGGCTTTGCTATTGAAAACTGGCTAAATAGACTATAAGAAATTAGAAGATGGGGAAACCAAGAGCAGCCATTACTTTGAAAAGTGATAAAGATAGGAGAGAATTATTATAGGTCAAAAGAATTCAAGGTAATTTAAGTAAAATAGCAAGTCAGTAGATTTCCTGTCCCTGTAACAGACTAGGAAGAAAGGCCTGGCAGTCTACATGTAGCCAAGTAGAAGGAAAACACATAGCCTCACATCTAATCAAGGAGCCCAGGGTCCTCTGCTAGCCCTAGGTCTGACCTACTTGGTAACTTTTATTAGGTTTATAATGTGTTTTTGAATCACAGCAGAAATGAGAATAATAATAAACCCATTGCTGTCGAGTCAGTTCAGATTCATAGCGACCCTATAGGACACAGTAGAACTGCCCCATAGGGTTTCCAAGGAGCAGCTGGTGAATTTCAACTGCCGACCTTTTGGTTAGCAGCCGAGCTCTTAATCTCTTCACCACCAGTGCCCCTAGAATAATAATAACTAGTGTAATTTTACTCTAAACGGTAGTTCCAGGTTCTTAAACTACTTTAGGCCATGGATCCCTTTGGCAGTCTTGTGAAGCATGTGGACCCATTTTCAGAATAATTTTTTTCAACACGCAAAACAGTAGATTACAAAGGAAATTAATTACCTATCCGCAGATTAAGAACCACTGAGCTCCCACTGATGAAAGAGTATAGTTCAGATATTCAGAGGCACCTCACCATTAAAGACTTTTCTCCCCATTTTTGGCAGCCATTGAGGTTCTTTGTCTGGAGACCCATTATTTCTGTAGGGTTGTTAAGTGGTGGTACTCTATCATGCCTTCTGTATTTATTAGCAGAAATTCTTTTATGAGAAGTGTTCTCTCTTTAAGTCTTTGTTTCATTCCTTAGTTTGTATAGGAAAGATAGGATAGATACTGGATTATCAGTTTTCTGAATAATGAGTATCCAACATCCTACGAAAGGGAACAATGAATTATGTTTAAATGTTATAAATTATGAGTTTTTAGATTTTATTGTATTTGATATGCTTCAAATCGTTATTATTATTTTGATTCTTAGATTAAAAGTCCTTTCAAGTTAGCCCTTGTGTCTTTTTGACCAGCTCAGTAGTATTTGTTTCCTTGCTTTCAAGTATGACAACATGTTCTAAGCTCATCTTATGCAGTTGATAATCTACTTGTTCTCTGGCCTCCTTTTCTTGAGTAATTCCTGTCCTGAACCTGGAATCAGCCGTTTAATAGTGTAGTTTTTCTGTATCCTATTGAGTGGCATTCTATTTAGTGGCTATGGCACAACTACAACATGGAATGGCAGATATTTGTAGCAATAATAAATTTTAACAGGTGGTAAATGGTGATTAGGGAATGAAAATCATTAAAGTTAGATCATTAATCCTGAGCTAATGTTGCATAAATCCTTGGTAATCAACCAGTTTGTATTTTTTTCTCCCTAGTTAATGTCCATCAGTGTGTTGGCAGTTTCTGCTTGGATAAGGGACTACCTAAATAATGTTCTGACTTTAACTGCAGAAACAAGGTAGGCTTCAGAACTAATGATTAATTTCTTTCATTAGGCATTTTCAGTGCTGGTTTTTAAGTAACTTTGCCCTCAACTGTTTACGTGGTAGTGCCACTCCATGATCGTTTGGGAAGTTGTTCTTGCCCCTGGGTACCTTTGTTGCTGACACTTGCATTTTCTAGCATTCTCGTTAAGGTGCGCCACTGGCCCTAGAGACGGTTAGGGGCAGCTGGTTTCTAAGGATATTTCTGCATATGGTAACACCAGCCATCTGCACTCTTGACTGTGTGTCGTTCATGTTATATTTGCATATAAACCCAAAACCAAACCTGCTGCACTCGAGTCGATTCCGACTCATAGAGACCCTATAGGACAGAGCAGAACTGCCCCACAGGGTTTCCAAGGAGTGGCTGGTGGATTCAGACTGCCAGCCTTTTGGTTAACAGCCAAGCTCTTAACCACTGCACCACCAGGGCCCCTTGCATATAAAGGACAGCTATTTATTTCTGCTGTTTTCCCCTAGAAACTCACCATCAACTTCTTACCTTCCTAATCCTGACTTAAAGAAAACCAAACACCACAATGGCATTTTCTTACCTAGTTTCAAAGGTTGATCCATCAGCATCACAAGGGGCAAATTACTTAACTTCTTGCAGCCTCTATTTGTCTCTGAATGGCAATTGTAACTTATATCTCTCTGAATTGTCGTAAGGATTAAATGAGATACGTTTTTGTAAAGTCCGTAACATAATGGAGTTTAGGAAGCCCCTGTTAATGGAATTTTTTGTTATTATTGTTATTACTCTCACGTTGATGGTTCTTATTAATGGATTTTCCATAGTGTTCTAGAAGAAATCATCTCTTTCCCTCCCTCCTTCTTTTGATATAGACAGTTTTTCCTCTGCACAGCAGCCTCCCACATCTTTGGGGAGGACTGGTTGTCAGGGAGGAGGAAGGGCTACACATGGAGTCCCAGACTGGGGAGGACTGGTTGTCAGGGAGGAGGAAGGGGCTACACATGGAGTCCCAGATCAGAGATGAGAAGGGATATCCCTCCCAGCTGGGAAATAGCAAAAGGTCCCATGCTTTACTCAGGCTAAGATTTCAGAGCTAACAGTAGATACACTTCTTACAGGAGCCCTGGCAGCGCAGTGGTTAAACACCTGGCTGCTAACCAAAACGTCGGTGGTTCAAACCCACCATCCAGTCATTGTGATAAAAATGTGGCAGTTTGCTTCTGTAAAGATTTACAGCCTTGGAAACCCTATACAAAAAAAAAAAAACAAAAAAAAACCAAACCCGTTGCCATCAAGTCGATTACGACTTATAGTGAACCTATAGGACAGAGTGGAACTGCCCCATAGGGTTTCCAGGGAGCGCCTGGTGGATTCAAACTACCAACCTCTTGGTCAGCAGCTTTAGCTCTTAACCGCTACATCACCAGGGTTTCTTGGAAACCCTATGGGATAGTTCTCTTCTGTCCTATAGGGTCACTATGAGTCTGACTTGACGGCAATGGCTTTGTATTTTTTTGGTTATCTTATAATTGAAATGAGTTGGTAGGGATGTTTAGGGAGTTCCAGGGAATTCAGGGCTGATCATGGAAAAAGATATGACCCGGAGATAACAGCTTTGCACAAGGAGCTATTTATTGGGGCCATTGCATTTATTGACAACTACATGTAGGGAGTGGTCCCCCACAGCAGAAGGTCTTCTTGAGGGAAGGAAGCTCCCACGGAAGCGGAGAATGGAGGTGGGAGGACACTTACATATGCCTAAGCAATGTCCTTTGGCAGCAAGGTGGAGAGTCTGTGTCAGAGAGCGCCAAGGACAACAACTTGGAGATCCTTGTAACTACAGATTTTATCTTATCTAGGGCTAGCAGATGTTGAGTACAGCTTTATGGGGTATGTAAAGCCTGCAGGCTCTAATTGGTCAAAATTTGCTTTTTTGAGCTATTTTTAAAATAACTGGATGTGTGAAAATTTGAGTTTGGCACTGGCTGGCATTTTGGGCTAACAAGCCCAGTCTGTTATGAAGAAATAACCTGGGGTCAGTACTCAGAGGCCGTCTTTGGCTCATTTATATAACAGAATGCTACTACTTGTACGCAAAAGTCAACCAAACCAAAACAGTAAGACGAGTAAGCAAACAAACAAAAACACAATGGCACAGTTGTATTGAAAATATCAATCCTAGCTTTGAGGAGTATCTTTAAATGATGATTTAAACGGTTACTAACAAAAGTCACGATTTTGTCTTGTGCTGTGTCTTGGGCGTATTTTGATTATGTTTCTGTTTCTAATACAATGTTCTTCTTTCAGGGTGGAGGAGGCTGTCATCCTGACTTACTTTCCTGTGGTGCACCCTGTTCTGATTGCTGTTTGCTGCTTCCTGATCATTGTGGGGATGTTAGGATACTGTGGAACGGTGAAAAGAAATCTGTTGCTTCTTGCATGGGTACGGTGTTTATATCTTCCCTTTATTATTGTTAGAAAAACCAACCAGTAATGTGTTCTTTTTTAATCAGTCTGCAAGATACCTGGGTAGGGGACTGTGATAGCCGTGCTCTAATCTGGGATAATTGTTCAGCATCCTGTGACAAGAGAAGCATTCTTTCCGTGAGAGATGATTTCAATACAAGTATTTCCTGTACTCAGACTGTGAGGTATGGAAATGTGTGTTTTACTGAATTATTTCACTCAGGCTACATGTTAAAATTTCCATTTGAAAGCCTGAGCTCTTTCCAGTCTCAGGGGTCTTATTACCACTCAAAAAGACCCCCAGGACTCGAACTGAGAAGTCACAGTGGAACTGTGTTTCTTTTTAAAAACAAACCCACCATATAAATGCACGTAGAAATCCAGGTGGTGGCATAGCAGACATAGATTATAATCCTGCCATTGCCTTTACACAGTTTAGTGGGTGTAAGGGAGTAGTTTCTATAATCTTATTATTTTGTAATTCTGAAAGAGTTAGACTAAGTTACTTCTTAAATTCACTTCAGCACTCAAATTCTGATTCTAAAATCTATAACTGGACTTCTCATTAAAAAATTAGCAAACTTTTTAACATTAAAAATCCAAGTCAATTGAAAATACAGCTTATACATAGATTTTTTTAGAAGAGGGTGTTGCATGATACTGGTCCCAGGTGGTGAAGCTAACATATTATTGCAGACACAAGTTATTGTTGTTGTGTGCAGTCGAGTCAATGCCGACAACAGTGACCCTGTAGGACAAAGTAGAAGTGCCCGATACGGTTTCCTAGGCTGTAATATTTATGGGAGCAGATTGCCAGGTCTTTTGTCCCGTGGGGAGGCTGGTGGGTTCAGACCACCAGCCTTTTGGCTAGCAGCCAAGTGCTTAACCATTGCCCCACCAGGGCTCCTTTGCAGACACGTAAGACTCCCGAACAATTAATTCTGTATGTTCGTTTCTGTAGTGTACTGGAGTTCAGGGGGAGAAAAAGCCCTGACTGTTACATTTGAGGATTGCTCCGGGGTAATACTCCCAGCATGGTCAATTTCAAGCTATCGACGCAACATCACTGAATATAGGTTGGAGTTGGGAAGAGATGAGAATAAATCATCTCTCAGGAGCTGGCTCCTTCTTGCTAGTTTTTTGACTGGCTCCTGCCCCAAGTCCATTAAAACACAATCTTAGTGTGAGGCTGAACTAAAGCTTTGAATTTCACAGCAACAACCCATGTTGATGTTAGGCTTCTTCGAGGATAACCCTTCAGGCCCATGAGTGGAAAACAGAAAACGCTGTAGAAGACCAGCCATACTTAGAGAAGGGAAACGTGCCCGCTGCCTTATTTCTCTCATATGGGTATACTGTATGGTGAAAAGGAGAATGGTGGAAGGGTTTGAAATCTTATTTTCCAACTTAAGATATTGGGGCAATAATTTAAATAAACACTAAGGGACTTTCTATGAAACTTCTGTAATTTGAGGAATGGAAAATTTAGGTCAAACTTTTAAAAAAATCTCAGAATCCTTTCTTAAAACCACAATCTGATAATACAATGATGTCCCATTTATACGACCAATTTAAGTGTGACTGCTATTCTGCCCTCTTCCCACAGCTTGTACCATTCTGGATGGATCCTGGTCAAGAGACTAGGATGAGGGTGGGAGTGGAGGCATTTCATGAAACCACAAAAGCCTTTTAGGAAAACCATTTGAAAACCATTGACGCATTCCATCAGACTGCTTAAATGCTAATAGAGTAAGCTGTCAAATAAAGTAATTTGGTCTGCTACTTGAAGGCAGGACAGTTCATAGAGACTTGTGAGTGAAGTCTAGTTTGTAATGCTGGCAAGAGCCTTATGATGCAAAGGTGACTTGGAGGACTGAGGTTCTAAGGAATATAATCTTATTTATTCATTCTTCAAACACTTATTTAGCACATATACACTACTAGTTATTGTCCTCAGACCAGTGTGTATGACAAGACAGTTCAACTATTCTTTGCTAAGACCTATAATAGGGTATATATGGTTGCAGTGAGGCCAGAAAGGAGGAGATCCAAGCTCAGCCCTAAAGTCAGTGCCAGCCTCTGGGAGGAGGATGAGAATAGATTGACATTACTTTTCACTACCATCCCCTTTGCTTGTTGAATCTACTATTTTTCATGAAACAGCTTTTTGTACCATGCTGTTTCGTGTGTCCATGACTGCCGTCTACATCTTGATTGCTCCTTCCTTTGACAGCCAGTGGCAGCTCATTGCCCGTTCCCATCTGGCTGCCTCTCTGCTCCTGGTAAGTTTCTAGACCTTATTCAGTCTAGCCTCAGCTCAGCATCTCCATTGCTACAGAATGGTCTATGGTCCCTACTCCCAGCTACCCATCACTCAACCCATATGCATTTGATTGGCTTCTCAGGCCATTTCTTCCCTGGCTTCCTTTCTAAAGCCCCTGCCTCTAAACAGTTGCCAAGTCCTATAGATTCTGGCAACCTGAATCTATAACCTTGGGAACCTATAATCTTGGGAACCTGTCCCCACTTTTCTGTTCTCATTTGGAATGCCCAAGTTCAGGCCGTCCTTGATTCCTTAACTAATCTTACTGCCTCTCTTGTCTCCCTCTAGTTTACCCAAAACCAATGCTGCTAGGTTAATCTAATGCAACCATGATCGTATAACTCCTCTGTTCCAAGACTTTGAAAGACTCCTTACTGGATAATGAAGTATTTATAGATACCTCAACCTTGCATCAAGAGCTTCTACATAAAGCCTTGATCTGCCATTTTTACCTTTCTTACCTGCTTCATTATTCTTTGGTCAAACTGTGTTTTCTGATCCCTGACCAAACTTTCTTGCCCCTTTCTTCCCTGTTTTTATCTTTCTGTCCGTTTAAACCAAACCAAACCCATTGCCATTGAGTCAAATTCCAACTCATGGCGACCCTATAGGGCTTGATAGAACTGCACCATAGGGTTTCCAAGGCTGTAAATCTTCCCAGAATCAGACTGCAGCATCTTCCTCTTGAGGAGTGGCAGGTGGGTTCAAACCACTGAGCTTTTGGTTAGCAGGCTAGTGCTTAACCACTGTGCCACCAGAGCTCCTTTTCTGTCCATGTAGCAGGAAATTTCTTCTTAATACTTTTATCAAAATACTACCAGCTCGTTAAGACTTGTCTGAAATGCTACCTCTTGAACTAATGACAGTGATGATGATAAAAAATAGTTAACATTTCTCTGGTTCTTACTGTGTGCTAGACGCCGTTCTAAGAGCTTTACATGAATTAACTTATTTTATCCTTTCCACGATTCTAATGAGATAATACTAAGTGTGCACAGCGAAGAGAGAGAAGATTCAGAAATCAGATCGTGGCAGTTCAGTTCCAGACAACATATTTGTAACAACTTCACTATTTTTTTTTTTTTTAACCTCTGTAATTGCTGTCTTGTCCTAAGTACCTATAGGTGTATCTCCTGTGATATAAAACATTTTACGTGTGATCTTTCACTTTAAACCCGACAACAGTCCTCTAAGATGAGTAATTATAAATGAAGCTCAGAGAGGTTCAGTAATTTGTCCAAGGTCACTCAGCAATAAGCAGTAGAGCTCAGATTTAGACCTCAGTGTTTCTGAGTGCCAAGCCCATGCTTATTGGGTCTTTACTGATGTCTCCGATAGACTCTTCTCAACCTTTGAAGTCAGGTGTGTTGTCCTTATTAGACACTTCCTATTTTTATAATCAGCCCAAACTACCAGGCTCTAAACAACTTGATGATATGAACCAGTCACCTTGTCCATTGCTTTAATTAATGGTTATTAAATTGAATAATGCTCAGGAAATTGCAACAGTGAGAGCAGGGCTAACTAGTGCATCAGCCTGAGGATGGTGCCTGGCAGTCATTGAAGACAGTGAGATTTTAAAGGAGTCTGGCTGTGAGATAGGCTTAGGCTCACAGGTTTAGGCTTGCTTAGACTTGTTAAAGGGGGAAGCTAATGCAAAATGCGACATACTGTTAGGTCTTCGGCAGATGTTCGCAAGGCAACTCTGTGGATCTTCCCTTTTTGCCTTTTAGTTTTTTATCCTGATTTAAAAAAAAAACTTAGGAAGTTCTTTATTTTACTTTTGGCTGTAAATATTTAACCGAGCAGAATGGATTCAATCAGCTTGTCCATTTCCCTGTATTCAAAGTCTTGTTTCACTTTCAAAACCTGTAAAGATTAAGGTAATGAAGCTTTCTTTTTTTTTTTTCATAAGACAGCCAGTGTATCTCTGAAGGCCACCACATCTCAAACAATTATTGAAAAAAAAAAGCTTGCAGCTGGGCTGTGGTGGCGTTTAGGCAAGAGTCCAAGTGTTATTATTCATCAGATTGGTCAAGAAAAAGTGAGAGAGCCTCACACTAAATCTTTATAAACACCCCATCTTCCCCCGCCCAAAAAAAAAAAAAAAAACCTCTAAGCTAAGACGGTGCCTTTTAGAAAACAGAAAACATTTCTGGTGAACTTCAGTCGTGAATTTGACCTTTTTATTGAATTACAGATATGAGCCATTAACCAAAAACCCAGTGCCCTCGAGTTGATTTCAACTCATAGTGACCCTATAGGACAGAGTAGAACTGCCCCATAGGGTTTCCAAGGAGCCGCTGCTGGATTTGAACTACTGACCTTTTGGTTAGCAGTCAAGCTCTTCAGCACTGACAAGCTATTGAAACACCCTAATTTGAGGCTTCCAAATAAAATAAGGAAATCCAATTAAATTTACACTTCAGATAAATAACAAATAATATTTAGTATAAGTATACCCCGTGCAATATTTAGGACATACTTACAGTAAGACATTATTTGCTGTTTATCTGAAATTCAAATTTAATTGGGCATCCTGTATTTTTATTTGCTAAGTCCAACAACCTTACTCTAATTATATTTGTTCTTAATAAAGGTGAAACTGTCTTAGAACAAAAACTTTTCTGTACATATATGAGGACATTAAGAAGAATTTGATTCTAATTTTATTGGAGAAGACAAGCCAAAATAACTAGGCAAATAAACCTGAATATGTTATGACTTTCAAGGTAGTTTTAGTAGCAGAAATTCCTTCTCTCATTAAAAGAGAAATTGAAGCTAAATGGAAATTGTTTTTAGGCCTTAGATGGGTACTTCCAAAGGCTTTTAGCTGTAGACTAAATGAAATTCATTTGTTATTGCAGTTGTACCTTGCTATTAACACAGGCATTAGGAGAGCAGTGCGAGCTCGGGGAATGTAAACAGATTGAACAGACATGTTTACACTGTCGACAACAGCTGAATGTCACCATCAGGAGATCATCATTTATCAGAGTGTGATGCTGATACATGTTCAACTACTGGCAAACTACAAGTAGGCAAGTGCTGGTCAGAAATTCCGTTGGAAGCACCTGTACATGTTGAAGACCAGTGTGCTATATTTGATGGGGTAGATATGTTTTTCAGTTTTCTTACTCCAGAGATTTTGCATAAGTCTCTTGATTGTGTGGTGGCACAGTGCGTAAGTGCTCGGCTGCTAACCGAAAGGTTGGAGGTTCGAACCCACCAGCTGCTTCTCAGGAAGAAGATGTGGCAGTCTGCTTCAGGAAAGATTACAGCCTTGGAACCCACTGGTGCAGTTCTGCTGTGTCCTGTAGGTTTGCTGTGAGTCAGAATCAACTCGATGGCAATGTGTTTTTTTTTTTTTTAATTGATTATGTGGAAAGGTTTTTAAAACTTTTAAAAAATATCTAGTGATCAAACCAGATCTGAAATTATCCTCTTAATGGAAATCAAGTAGGTGTTTAATGGCCTTGAAGAAATTTCTCCTTCTCAACTTCTTATTTAAAATTGTAATGCAAAACTGGAGTATAACTGATTTTCTACAGACTCTTTGTTCAAGGACTTCTATTATGTAGTTTAAACATTTTATGATTATATCAATAGTCATAAGTCATTAAGTTAAAATTAAACTATTAAGCTTAACATCTTTACTTATTTTCTGTTTATTTTTTTCGTTGATTGTCTAGCAACTTAATTTCTGCATTAAGGTCCATCATATCATTTACTGCATGTTCAGCATCTGCCCAGCTTTTTACCTTTGTTCTATCAGAAAATACTCAAAGCAACTCTGTATGGTTAGAATGATTTTACAGATGAGGAAAAGTAACATGCCCAAGGTAATACAACTGGTAGTTTTTTAGGGTTCAAGTATAGTCTATGCTCAAAGCCCATGCTTGTAATACATTTAATTAAATACTAGAATTATTTCTGTAAGACTTAAATATGCTTCATTCATAAAACCAAGGCATTCAGTTGTCATTTTACTTTAAAAAAATAAACTTGCAGTATTCTTATTGTAAAAGGAACTCTACAAATTCAACCATAGTTATCATTCTCTCATAGAAATTGTATTGAGTATTATTCTGTCAAAGTATCAAAGAATCAAAAGAATCTAGCAGTTTTTCCCTCTTTTCCAGACTCTCTCATCCCCTTTTTCTTTATTTTTCTTCTTAGACATCGATTGAGTACCCCGTCTGTGACAGACAGTTGAGATACACAGATGAGAGGGGAGAATAGAAAGAGAATAACAAAGGAAAACACAATATTGAAGTTATAAATAAGGTACTGTGTGAACACAGAATAAAGAGTGATGGGAGACTTCCAGAAGGTTTCATAGGAGAGTTATTTAAACTGGATGTTGAAAAGGGGTAAAAGTTTTCAAGTGGAGAAGGGAAGGGAAGAGGAGTTAGAGCGGCATGAAAAATGTGTGCAAAGATAGATGTGAAGGGAATGGCAAGTTTAGGCAAAACTTAGAAGTTCATTGTGATTGTGGTGTCTGGTGCTTGATGAGAAGAGGAGGAAGTAGGTCGAATTGGGAAGGGCTTTGTGGGAAAGTCTGATGTTATCCCTTGGGCTATAGAAAGCTGAGGATCCCTGATGGCGTAATGGTTAAACACTTGACTGCTAACTGAGAGGTTGGCAGTTTAAACCTACCCAGCGGCTCTCTGGGAAAAAGACCTGATGCTCTGCTCCAGTAAAGATTACAGCCTAGAAACCCTATGGGGCAGTTCTGCTGTGTCATGTTGTTGTTGTTAGGAGACTCATAGCGACCTTATGTATACGGAACAAAACATTTCCCACTCCTGCGCCATCCTCACAATCTTTGCTATGTTTCAGCCCATTGTTGCAGCCACTGTGTCAGTCCATCTTGTTGAGGGTCTTCCTCTTTTTTACTGACCCTCTACCAAGCATGATGTCCTTCTCCAGGGACTGGTCCCTCCTGGTAACATATCCAAAGTATGTGAGACGAAGTCTCGCCGTCCTACCTTCTCTGTGATATAGGGTCGTTATGAGTTGAAATGGAATTGGATCGAGGGCAAACAACAACATAGAGAGCCAATGGATGTTGTCATTGTGAGATGAAATGATAATTAAGGCACTGGAAACCCAGTTAGAAGTTACACCGTGGTCTTAGCAAGCCATGACAGGGGTGGTGTGAACTAAGACTAGGGAGGCTGTAGAAAACGGGCTGAATTCAGTAGTCTTTGCTGAGGTAGAATTATGTATAAAGAATTACACATGATAATGATGTTTCTGTTACTTCATATCAGGAACGGAAGTATTCTTTTATAAGCATTTGTACATTTTTTCACATAATAAAATATCCCTTCAATACATACATTTTCTTTTGACTGGTTAAGCAGAATTTTTTAAAAGCTATAGAGTTTTAAAACTTAGTTGCTGAACTCCTAAAATCTCAAACACAGGAAGTTGCGTATTATTTAGGCATTGTTGATTCAGACTCTTAGTTTGCACAACTGGTTTTTGTATGCAATAGAGCCCCTGGGAGAGTTAGTTTATGCTCAAAGCCCATGCTTGTAACTGCTTCTCTTTCTTAGTAATGTTGGTTTGAGTGTCTCTACCATGCATCAGAAAAGCATGTAAGCATTTGTCTTTAAAAGCAAGTGCTATGTCAGAGCCTAGGGACCAGGATGATTGTATGATATCCATGGCCTTAGTGTTACATCTTTGTGACAGTTATTTTGGATGCTCATTGGACTTTTTTGCTTATTTCAGTGGTGGCGCAGTGGTTAAGCGCTCAGCTGCTAACGGAAGAGTCCGTGGTTCAAACCCACGAACTGCTGGGCGGGAGGAAGATGTGACAGTCCGCTTCCGTAAAGATAACAGCCTTGGAAACCCTATGGAGCAGTTAGTTCTACTCTGTCCTATAGGGCCGCTATGAGTTGGAATCGACTCAACGGCAACGGGTTTGTCTTTGGGTTTTTCTTGGCAGTGTTTTCATTTTCTCGTCTACTTCCTCGGTGTTTGTTTACTGAATTCCTTTGGGAAGCATAAAATAATAGACACTCATTTAAAATTGTACAGCTGTCTGAATGACTTGGGAAACAGTATCCCTAACTACACAGAAAGTTAGAACGAGACAAGGACAAATAACACCTTTTGAAGATGAGAGAATTAAGACACTTAAGCCAAAGTGGGAAATAGCTTTCAGATAAACTTTTTAGAAAAGTAATATTTAATGCTTACTTTATGGGATATGTCCGTTGCAGTGGATTAGTAAATAACAAATTTTGATTCAAAGTAACACAGGCTTTTTTCATTAAATTTCATAAGTTTAAAAAACTTACTTTTTCAGAAATGTTATCCATGTATATCTTTCCCCTCTGTCAGGTAATGGGTGATAGATAATTGGCCCTGGTTATATGCTCAGATTAAGATGAATCTTCTCAGCTCAGATGACAGAAGCAATAATTTAAATTTTATTTAAGATATATAAACACTGTAGTTGTATTACTTAGTATTTTTGTAGAGTAATAAAATTGAATTATTAAGTAGTTATTCCTGAATTTTATTTAGACTACCTGATTTTAGTTTTAAAACTTTAAAATTTGGAAACTACAAATTTCCTCGAAATGATTACATTTTTATAAGCATTCCAGAAACATGTCTGTAAGAAGATGTGAATCTCATTAGGTGATATTTGCCAATGCAAGAATTTTTCTTAAGTAAAAAATATTAATTGTTTCTGTGTCTCTCTTCTATGAAACAAGCATTTAAAATATTTTAAAATTTCAAATTCTGTGCAGGATTTGTACAGCTGAGTTGAAGGCATGGACTGGTAACTGTTAACAAGACAATTAGAGAGTTGCCTCTTATAATTAAAATATTTCAATTCTAAAATTTTTTGTTATGAAATATACTTTAAAAGAACTGTAAGGAAAAATAGCCTCGTGTTATTGAGAACACTTAATAATGGGACATGAGGAAATGTTATTTGAGCTGAGATCTGATAGGAAAGGGAATGGGTGGGGGAGGGGAAAGGATGAGTGAGGGGAAAGGATGGGTGAGGGGTGAATGGGGACCAGGGACAGAGTTGGCTGAGAGTTGGCTGCATGAGCTGGGGCCAAGTTATGAAGGGTCTTGAATGTCATGATCTGCAATTTGAAGTTTTGTGAGCCAAAGAGTAACAGGATCTGATGTATCTTTTGCTCCATAACCTTAGTGGCAGTATCTGTTCTTGGTAGCTTCTGGACCTTTTGTTTATTTACCTGAGACAAAATGATTACCTGGTCCTGCCACTCTGAGTCAAAGGGGTGTCACATTTAGAAACCCCTTTTTAACAATACAGAAGAGAGAATGGAAGAGAGAGTTTTATGCTAACAATGCGCCTTTACTGATTAAAGGTGTTCATGTGGAGAAGGCCAACGAATTATTTAGAATTGTTTTCCCCAGATACACATTATAAATAAAATTATGTAATCTGGATGACTTAAGTTCAGATTTGATAGCAAACATACAATCAGAAAGCTAAACTAGGCTCTGGGAAGCTTTGAATTTGGGAGAGAAGCCAGAGGCAAGGATCATTGTTGAAAGGTTAAAACAGTAGTTCTTTGGAATGCTACAGCAATTTTCCAGCCTGGGGGTGGGGAGGGGTGGTGGGCGGGGGAACTTCCATAAACAAATGACTGTTACGAGAGGATTGTGGGGAACTGCTTAACTTGTCTGAGAACAAACTGCAAGCATGTTAGATGCAGTTACCTGCAGGTAATGGATATGCTCCTTTCAAATCATCAAGATCTGTTTATAAAAGCAGGTCTTCAAGGGGCTCTTCTTTTCAGCATTGTTATAATCCAAATATTTTCTGTAGCAAAAGTGCATTTAAAAGAAATCATTCTGTAATTCCTGCTATTTAATTCAAATTGGTCTTTCTGTTAATTAGACTGCATATCTGATGTTTTAGCAGTTTTGGTGAGAATTTAATGATTTTATCAGTTATTCACAAATAGTTTTTTTCCCTGAACCTTGAGCATGCCTGTGAATCAGTAGTAACCTATTTCAGAAAGACTAGAGAAGAAAATTTATTTTTGAGTTGCAAAAAGATATTTTTTGCTTGACTAACAAAACAAAAAACACCTCTCCACTTGTAATAAAGTATATGTGGATTTATAAAATTTAGAGGAAACATTTTCCTTTAATACTCTTTTTAACAAATAGAGTTTGTGGTTTTTCTGGAGAATATAGAAAAATGAGTTGAAGTGCATACCTTGTATCTGAAAATAAGGGTTAAATAATTAAAAGAATATGATTTAGAAGAAAATACTCTCACGGAGATACCAGAGTTATTCCGTTGCCTCTGAGTTGATTCCGACTCATAGCGACCCTATGGGACAGAGTAGCACTGCCCCATAGGTTCCCAAGGCTGTAATCTATACGGAAGCAGACTGCTACATCTTTCTCTTGAGGAGTGGCTAGTGTGTTTGAACCACCGACCTTTTGGTTAGCAGCCGAGTGCTTAACCACTGTGCCACCAGGGCTCCATCAGAATTATAGATAAATTAAAAAATCATTGGCAGATAGTAAGAGAAAAGTTCTCTCTCTGCCTAATCAAACATCGTCTTTTTAAATTTTCAGTTTCCTAACCTGTTATCTTATACAGGCGTTATAAAAGTGCCTGTGATCATGAACATCATGCTCCTCTTGGGTTTAGGAGGGGTCTGGTCATTTAATTGGGTGGCCCAACAGTAAAGCGCTCAACCACCAACTGAAAGGTTGGCAGAAAGATCTGGCAATCTGCTGCCATAGAGATTACAGCTTAGAAAACCCTCTGGTGCAGTTCTATTCTGTCGCATAAGGGTCACTATGAGTCGAAATTGACTCGATGGTACCTAACAATAACAACATGGGAGGCACCATCTGGGTCATAACTGAGTCTGGTATTATTTTGACAGTGTTGTTTAGGATATTTCCAAGGCACCTTCCTACTTGCATCTTCATGCCTGGCTTCTGGGAATGAGGGCTCCCGTGTCACATTCAGAGGAGTGACCCAGTAATGTGCAGAGACAGCCTCTTCAGAGACCAGTAACACCCTGTAAATTTTTTGAGATCTGGCTGAACATACAGACTTGAGCCCACCTAGTTTACAAAGCGACAGAAGCTATAGCCATGGTGACCTTTCTAGCGTATCCAGCTATTTTATTGCCTCACCCTTAATACTTCCCCGTCATGATACAGATCATTGACCTGGGAACTCGCAGCCCTCAGCTAGTTCCTCGGATGCCGGCATAACACATTTCTGTATAGTAGTTTAAATAGCACATGAAGTAAAAGCTTACTAGTTTGAACTTCAGCAGCATCTTTGATAATTAGCTAAGCAATGACCAGTGTAAATACAATTGAAAAAGGGGATATTTAAGCTAATGTATGTTTTAAATGATTAGAAATATTCTTCTATCTTTATTCAAGTATAATCGTGAACAAAGCTTACCATTGTTATTGTTAGTTGTTGAGGACGCTCCAGCCCATGATGACCTTATGTATAACAGAATGAGATGTTGCCTGGTCTGCACCACCTTCATGGTCCTTGATGTTTGAGCCCATTGTTGTGACTGCTGTGTGTGTTGTGTCAACGGCTCACCATTGTTTCCTTACCTTAGCTGGAATTTCCACATGTGCTTAGGAGTTACAAGACTTTATTTCTTTAAAAACTGGTCTGTAGTTCTAGCTTTTTTTCTAAATTAGACTGACCTTATTCCAATTATGATTCTTAAAAAGAAAGGCTCTTTAATGTTGCCTTTTCTTTGAAAAATTTGTAGAGAGACATTGAATATGGAAAACCGGTAAATGATTGGCCTTCAAAAAGTACCAAACCTGTGTCTGCTGTTACATCTTTGTGAGAACTGGCTAAAACAGAGGCTGTGTGTGTGTGTGTGTGTGTGTGTGTGTGTGTTTTAAGCAGCAGGTACTCTCGTGTGTTAGTATTTTAGTCCCAGTGAATTCTTAACAGAATGTCGGCTGTTCCATTATCTTGTACAAATATTTGGCACTGGAATTCCCTTATTTACTAACTATAAGTAATATAATATTTTTAAACCTCCAACCACTGGGAAAGGAAAAATAAACAACTGACATAGAGATACTTAGCACTGAAAGCTTGCAGAGTTTAGTATTTGACAGGGTAGAGACTGGAGTTTATCATTTATCAGTTAGTGAACACAGGCCTTTCATCAAGCTTTTTGTTTATTAAAAGTGTTGGTTGTGCAGCATGTAGTTAGGAGTCAAAAGGCACCCTGTTTTTGAAATATGAAAATGTCTAGTGAAGTATGTTTTATTTTGAAACCGTTTTTTATTTGGGGGGAGGTGAATTCAAGGTTGTAAGCAAATCTGACTTTTCTGGTTTCAAATTACGTTGAATGTTACTTCTGAAAATTTTTCTGAGTTTTCAGTTATAAATTAAGACAGAAGCAGGTTAAAATAACTTTTATAGTGTTTATAGTTTTTACCTTTCTCACAGTGAAATATATTCTTACTGAGGGTGTTCTGTAAGTTGGTTGTCTCTTTGCCTGCACAAAGAAACTTATGCAAAAGTGTTCAGAGAAGACATGAAAATTTCGTTTTACTATAAAAATTATTTTCCAGGTGGCATTTATAGAAAAACAGTTTGAAAAACTACTGCTTGTCCCTTAGTCTTTGTGGCGAGTTGGATGTAGGTTTTTTTGTTTCCTTTAGATAATATGTGTCTCCGAGTCTTCGCTCCATAAAGCTGGATGAAGTGAGGATGTAAAGTTTTACATCTACAGGATATATTTTCTCTAAAAATGCTCTTAGTAAGCAAAAGTATTTTTTCCTGCATTTCTCAAATGCTTACCAAGTTTATTACTCCAAAAAGTAGGCATTCAATGAACTGATTGGTTTTTTTGGGGGGCAGATTGTTTTTTGATTTCATTAGATTCATGAAACTTAGAAATGAAAATTTAAAAACCAATCTATTTCCCCAAAAGTGAAAATTATTTGAAATATTTTATACAAATGCAAATATTATAATCTTAGAAATTTTGTTACTATCAGTTATTAACACGAAGATGTAAATAAAAATCACTTTTAGTTGTTATTATTATTTTTGGTGCCATTATAAATGCTCAGTTTAATGGATCTTTAAGCACTCACTGGCAACTTGCCACCATACTTCATCATAAAAATTGTAAAATGTGAATAGGAACAAAAATTAATTTTACTAGTGGAAAGAAAATTATATGACTGCCTTAATATAAGTTTAAAACATAGAAAGAGAGGATGGCATTGTTATCTGTTGTAATTTGTTAAGGATTTTGACCTAGCATTTAAAGCAGCATTTGTGCCCTGAATAGCAATAATAGGTGGAAAAAAAGAATATTTTGCCATCCTTAAAATTTTCATATTTTGATAAATCTTTTTCTTCTCAACTGAGGCTCAAATTTTTAAATTCAAAGAAGAGAACACAGGGGTTTTAGTTCATTCTTCTCTAATTAGGAACCCTCGTGTCGCAGTGGTTAAGCACTTGGCTGTAACCAAAAGGTCGGCGATTTGAACCCACCAGCCACTCCCTGGAAGAAAGATGTGGCTGTCTGTTTCCGTAAAGATTTACAGCCTTGGAAACCCAATAGGGCAGTTCTAATCTGTCCTATAGGGTCACTATAAGTTGCAATCGACTCAGTGGCAATGGGTTTGGTTTCCTCTCTAGTTAAAGACAAGAACGGTTTTGTATATAAATGTGTGAACATGCAGTTGTACGCATGTGTGTTCTGTGGACACAGAAGGTGGATAATGATGATTTGTTAGATATTGCTAACCGTAACAACAACAGCAGCAACAATATCACTAATGCATACTGTGTGCCAGGCATTATTTTATGTGCATTCCATGTATTATCTCATTAAATCCTCCCAACTATAGTATGAGGTGGGCACTATTGTTGTCACCGTTTTACAGACCAGAACACTGAGGCACAGAGAGGTTAAATGACTTGCACAACTCCGAAGTGGTAGAGCTGGAGTCTGAATCCAGGAAGCCTGGATGCAGAACCTGTCCTCGGAAAAACTGAGTGCTATGTTTCCTATCAATCACTGGTGAATTGTGCCTAACTCCATTTTCTTTCTTTTTTTAAATGGAGATAATGATATTTTTTGTAAATTTTTTGAGAAGTAAATAATATTGTATATGTATATCTCTGACACAATAAATGATTTGTGTTTGTATATATATATATATATATGCACACACATACACATTTACATATACAGATATATGCATGTTGTTGTTGTTAGGTGCCGTCGAGTCAGTTCCGACTCATAGCGACCCTATAGGACAGAGTAGGACTGCCCCATAGGGTTTCTAAGGAGTGGCTGGTAGATTTGAGCTGCAGACCTTTTGGTTAACAGCTGAGCCCTTAACCACTGTTCCACCAGGGCTCCAAGACACAAATATAGAAGTATATTTTATTTTAATATACTTTTATATACTTGTTATTTTATATACACACAATACTTGATTACACACACACACACATATCTCATCAAAGTTAAATTCAGACTTCTTCATTGAATGAAATCACTAAGATAGAATTCTAAGCTCCAAAATTTTGTGACTAAAATGAACTATCATGGAAAATAACAACCTACACTGATTTGAGCAGACAGTTTTGAGATAGGTAGTTTTAATGAGAGACCAGGAACCCTGGTGGCGCAGTAGTTAAGAGCTCAGGCTGCTCACCAAAAGGTTGGTAGCTTGAATCCACCAGCAGCTCCTTGGAAACCCAATGGGGCAGTTCTACTCTGTCTATGGGGTTGGTGTGAGTCAGAATCAATTTGATGGCAACAGGTTTGGTTTTCAATAGATAGTTTTAATGAGCGATATTTCAGGAGAGACCTAAATTTCTAGGCAGGGCCTGGCAAAAGAGACCTCTGGGTAGAGTCCATAAACCACATTCAAGTATACACTTTTTATATGTTTTACAGCATTCCTATTTTGAGCTACTGAGGGTATATTTAGCAAAAGGAGAAAGGTACCTGTGCGTAATTGCCACCCACTCACTTTAGCTTGAGTCACCCTGAAGTATAATTGGGCTATTTAAAATTTTAGCTTTATTGAATTACTTTTTCTATATATAAAAAAATATTTTAAATTCCTAGCTACCAAGTTTTTTTTTTTCCTTTGGTGTCAAGGTTTCAGGGTGGCTATTGTTTGTCTTAATTTTTTTTTTTCTTTTTTTCGTAAGAGTCCTTCATACACATAATTTAGAGGGTTAATTTGGTTCTAAAAGGCTTATTATGAAAAACAGCAGTGTTTCACCTCTACCATTTCCATCTCCCAAGGGCAACCACTTTCAATTTTGTTTTAGCCTGTTTCTTTGACATTTACTTCTGTATCGCTAAATCACATGTGTATGGAACTCTTCTTAACTCTTTTAGTTTTAGGCACTAGCCATTGACTTCCCCTTACGGAAACTGAGAAACTGGCACCACTTCCCTCCCTCAATCCTCCTCCATCCCTGGACACACATACATACTTCCCATCTCGACTCAACACAGACAGATCATAATTTTGGTTAGATCATTGTTCAGTGTTTACATCATTATGATTATGTAAATGCTATTTACAGCTGGGCCAGGTAACTTTGCTCTCCTTTCCTTCTTTCCTTCCTTCCATACTTTCTGGAATACTTTGTTTTTCTCAGAATTAAGAATTTTTTTTTTTAGAGTCCTATGTATTTATGGCTAATTCAACTCTAAATTTTCTCTGATGTTAATTTTCTTTTTTGTGTTCAAATACATTGGGCATTCTAGCAACGATCTTTTTTTAGAAGAAATCTATCTCAGAGCGTTCTAGACCTACTCCAGTGTAGGTCTGCTGAAACTATCTCCATCATTGGATAGCCCCTCACTACCATTCTGGATTTCCTTTGCTTCTCTTTTGTTAGATCCCCTGTTTTCTGGATTCCAAGTCATTGTGCTTTTCCATTCATTCTCTCATTTTACGTAGCACATCTTCCAGTAGCTTCCTGAGAAAGCATTCATAGGAGATAAATTTTTAAATGCCTGTATGCCTGAATATGGCTTTATGTGTATGCCTCCGTGTTAATTTCGATGGTTATAGAGTTACAGTTTGAAAATCATTTTGCTCAGAATCTTGGAGGCGCTGTTCACTATACTCTAGCTCCCAACATTCTTTTCAGCAATCTAGTGTTATTTTGGTTTATTTGAGTTTTGAGCCTTTGTAGGAAAGGTATGTGAATTTGAACTTCAACCCTCGGTGTCCAGTACTGTACTTTATCCTCTACTGTGCCTAATGACCCCCCAGTCCTGAGACTTTTAATGTCTCCACTGGATAAACCCCTGAACTTCTTTATTTGTGGGGTAGAGTAGCCACCCAGCTTCACAGTGTGGGAGAGGAGAACTCAGGGTCTAACTTCTTAAACAGATTTTCAAGAATCGTCCTCTTCTTAGTCCTGCCTTTATCCCCTTCTTAGTCCTACCTTTATCCCTTTCCAGAGATATCCAGAATCATCAACTCCTGAGCATTTTGAGGGCTCTATGATATGAATCAGATTGTTTCCCAGCTTACTACTCCACTACTGGGTTACTAGTAACTAGTTGCCTTCAAATCAACTCTGACTCATGGTGGCCCCATGTGTGTCAGAGTAGAACTGTGTTGCATAGGGTTCGCAATGGTATATTTTTCAAAAGTAGATTGCCAGGCCTTTGTTCCAGGGACCCCCTGGGTGGATTCAATCCTCCAACCTTCAGCTTTTAGGGGACTTCTGAGTCATTTGTTCCCTTTCTATCTACTTTGCACCTTCCAAAAATGTTCTTAGGAAGCTCTTGACTCCCCTTCTTTTTTTCTTATGGGTTTATGTCTTTTAAAATATCCCTTTATTGTTGTTTTAGTGACATTTCAGCAGCCCTGGTGGCACAATGGTTAAGCCTTTGGCTGCTAACAAAAAGGTTTTGTTAAGCCTTTGGCTGCTAACAAAAAGGTTGGCAGTACAAACCCACCTGGCGCACCTGGCGACTCCATGGGAGAAAGACCTGGGGATCTGCTTTGGTAAAGATTTCAGCCGAGGAAACCCTATGGAGCAGTTCTCTGTCACATGGTGTTGCTATGAGTTGGAATCAACTCGGTGACACCCAACAATAACAGTGACATTTCAAGAGGGAAAAGGCATAAATCATGTGTTTAATCTATTTTCTGTAAGGGGAACCCCAGAGGTGATGGTGTCAGGGAACCAGATCATTTTTAAAAATAAACATTTCATTAAGAAAAGGACCACCTTGAGATTTGACTGTTTTGTCTGTACACATGTAATGAGATGAAATAACCTTTAATAGGGAGAATGAGTCTGCTTAGTTTCTTTTGGGGGACGCAATTACCCACAACTCACCAGGGCTTACATAGGAAGGTGGGAATTCATGCCTGTCACCTTCCAGTGGACAAAGGGACTAGTAACCTATGCCATTGTTGCCAATCTGTGTTTAAAATAACAGACCAGTAGGTTTCTGTACTTAAAAAAAAAAAAAAGTTGGATTCTCCACCCTCCACACCCTTCCTGCCTTAGTTTCCTAGTAAAGAAGAGGTTTTCAACATGTTTTGAAAAACACCAACTATATTTTCGCTGGACATGGATTTTACTAGAAGTTTTACCAAATAGTTTATGGGATTAGGAACATTGGTAGCACAACAACTAAGCAATCAACTACTAACTGAAACGTTGGTGGTTTGATCCCACCTAGAGTCTCTTCAGGAGAAAGACCTGGCAAGCTGCTTCCATAAAGACTACAGCCAAGAAAACCCTATGAGGCAGTTCTGCTGTGTCACAGAGGGTCACTATGAGTTGGAATTGACTTGACGACACCCAATAACAACAATAACAGATTATGGGGTTAGATGTCCTTTATTGGGGGGTAGGATTGATAATCTCAGGAGGGTGAACAATTTAATTCACCATCATCCTCTAATCTTAGTTACGTCTTTTTCAAGAAATATGTATTGTGTACCTTCTATGTGCGAGGTATTGTGTTAGGTATTGAAAACATGGTACTTCTTGTGCTTTTAGAATTTATGGTCTAATATCTACTATAATATGGGTAATAATGGCTACCATTTGGGGAGTGCTTACATGGAAACCCTGGTGGCGTAGTGGTTAAGAGTTCAGCTGTTAACCAAAAGGTTGGCAGTTTGAATCCACCAGGCGCTCTTTGGAAACCCTAAGGGGCAGTTCTACTCTGTCCTGTAGGGTCGCTGTGAGTCAGAATTGACTTGATGGCAATGGGTTTGGTTTTGGATTTTTTTTTTTTTTGCATGCTACAGCTCTGTGCTCAGCACTTTACTTCATTTACTCGTTAGCACAATCCTGCAAGGTTGTTTTAATATTCTCATTTCACAGATGAGGAAACTGAGGCTTAGTAGTTTGCCCAAGGTCATCTAGATGCTATGTAAAGGAACCAGAATCTGAAGCCAGGTCTACAGGTCTATTTTATTTCAAAGCCCATATTCTTTCATTTGTATAGCTTAAAAAAAAAAAAAAAAAAGTCAATAAAGCACTTTCACATACATTGTCCTATCTAATCCTCTAATCTTCTTTTGTCTCACCCAGTGATGGCACTCAATTTTTAACTGAAAGATGATGATTCTCAGTTTACGAGGTTTGGTGAAAATCGCTAATAAATTACATCATTCGGGGGATGTTTCCTATTATCAGTGTCTCTTACTTGATGCAGTTTTTTTCCAAGAACATATGTTTAGGATATAAAACTTATTTGTAGAACACAAATTTTAGTTTATTTAGAATAGAGAAATTTAACTATCTCAGGGAACTCTGCATTGAATAGTTTTTAAAGCAAGTAACATAGTTTGTAATGCGAACAATTACATTCTAATTTCCTTGTATAAGCACACTTTTTCCCATTCTTCATTTGTTTAAAATGTTTAGTTGATAGTAGTTCAGGAGAGATGAGGAGTGTCTGCATGTTGTGTCTTTTTTTTTAGCTATGCAGATTGTCTTAAATGATTAAAGGCACCATGGATGCTCATAGTATAATCCACAAAAAGCTACAGTAAAACCCAGGGGCAGTGTTATAAATAGTACATTTGTAGGCAGAAGTTAAGGAAGTCAAATGTTAACAAGAAACAGGGTTTAAGTGAGTCAGAGAAACCCAAGGAAATGCTGAAATTGTTTTTTTGATTGGTAACTGATCATTATTTCCACCGACATTTATTGGATACCTGCTGTGTGACAGGTACTGCTAGGCTTTGGGAATAAAATAATGTTTAAGACAAGATCCCTGCCAGCCAAAACTGACTGTCTGGCAGTTAAAGTGAACACTGTGACTTGTTGGTAAAGCAGCCAAGTGGTTTAAAAGTGGAATCCTCTGAAGCCTGAAATACAGCGTATGGGAAACCCTGCTATGCGGAAGGAAGGAGAAAAGTAAAATGGTAAAGACCAGGCAGTGAAATACCGGAAAACAATTATGAGGAAGAAACTGTGGTAAATCTCGGGGAATGAAGGCCAGGTACAGGAGGAAAAGAAAAGTCAATATGGGATTGTATTTCACAAACCAGAACAGAAAAGCATTTGTGTAATATGCTTTACATTTTCCAAAGCATCTTCACATGTATGAAATCAGTCTTTACAACAACAGTGAGGAAGCCTTTATTTTTTTATTCATTTTACTCTAGTAAACTGAAGCCAGAGCAGTTAATGATTGACCGAAGATCCCATAATCTATTTTGGACCTGGGTTTGAACTTTAATCTTTTGACCCCAAGTTCAGAGCTCTTTCCACCGTTCTAGAAGGAAAGCACACACGGAGAAGAGAGGGGGGCACGTTGCTCTGCAAGCTGGACTGGCACAGGCCCTTTTGTCGAGCCATGTGTAGTGGGAAAGTGAGACGTGCTGATACCAAGCCAATGAACCAATGAATTGTCGTCGAGTTGGTTCTGACTCACAGTAACCCCATGTGTGCAGAGTAGAACTGCTCCGTAGGGTTTTCAAGGCTTTTGGAAGCAAATCACCAGGACTTTCCTCTGAGGTGCCTCTGGGTGTGTTCCAACTGCCAACCTTTCAGTTAGTTGATCACTTAAGCAATTGTGCCACCCTACCAGTGACCACGACTAGGGGAGATATATGTGTTTCCAATGATGCTGAGGACGGTGAAATGTGCTGTGAGATATATTTTGTACCATAACAAAGCTCAGCTGGAGCTGTTGCTTAATTCCTTGCTAGTTTCGTTCTGTTTGAAACTATAGATTAATATCATGCTTTACAGACGTCTCAAATCCAGCCCTTAAACTAAATATTGGTTGAGTGACTCTCTGTGCATGCAATAATCAAGAGGATGCCTTTGTCCAGGACCCAGGGCTCACTGATAAAGAGATTTTAGGCTGACCTAAAATGCAGCTGACCTGTGTATGTTGTGTTATGGATGGAGTTGACATTTCCGGTTTTCCTTGGAATTAGAAGACTGGATGTGTCAGGCTAAAGCAATAACAACAAAACAAAGGCAAGTGACCAGGAAGCTGCAGCAAAATATGTAGAAAAAAATTTGAATTTTTTGAAAGTGTGATAATGTTGGTGAAACTTCTATTTTCAACCCCAAGGTCAAATAAATGTAGTGCTCCTGAGTGTTAGCAGAATAAAGACAAAAGGAACTGTTTTTACACGAGAGAACTTGCCTCAAATGAATCCACTGGAAATCTGAAAGATACAAGCATTTAGGATCTTTCCCAGAGTCAAGTGTGTCCAGCTCATATGGACTAGTCCCTCTCTCCCCATCCCCAATGACTGGTCCAGTCTCATTTTTCAGTTTGAAGTGAGAGTTGCTTTAGATACATATGCTTAACGTTTGGTTTCCGGCCTATGCTTAAGTTATAGTATTGCTAGCCTGTTGTAAAGCTCGCTTTGAGGAAGCAAAGACTGTATCACCCCTGCCGTTATGACGCTGTTGTTTTGATTCATAGACCTAGCAGAGTTGCTCAGGTGTTATACACATCTGGGCACTTGTAGATAGCTCTGTTTTAGGGCCTTCCTGTTGGTTCCACTGCCTTTGCAACCTGGGCAGTGACTCCAGGAGGCAGGTAATGAGATAATTCAAAAGGAATTTTGTTATCTTGTGCCATCTAATCAGTTCCCACTCATGGCAACCCCATGTGTGACAAAGTAGAACTGCTCCATAGGGTTTTCTTGGCTGTAATCTTTATGGAAATAGATCACCAGGCTTTTTCTTCAGCCGTGTGGCTAGGTGGGTCCACACTATTAACCTTTCAGTTACCAGACAAGTGCAAACCATTTGCACCACCTGATGACCTCCAAAGAGATTTAAACGGTTATAAAATCACTCCAGAACATCCTCCTTACGTGGTTATCCCCAAGGCAATGTCAGGGTATCCCCTAATCCCTTTCTGTCAACAGTACACGCAACTACCATCCATGTTTGTGTTTTACCTTTAATGCCTTGTCATGTCAGGGCTGCTTTGATTTTCATTGTAACCTGACATCAGTTTTGAAAAGAATTTAGGTTAGGGACAGGAGAGAGCAAAGGTATCCCATAGGGTTACTCTTCCAGAGTCTCATGTTCTCCTAGGATCTTTTGGTCTTATTAAAGAAGATTGATCCAGCACCTAGTTACAGCACCTTCGGCCACTTTATAAATTGCAGTTTTCACATTGTTTTTGTCTAGTAAACCCTTAAGTAAAGCATGAAAGAGAATTTGGAGAAAAACTGACTTAGAGTTCACAAAAGTTCTTCTACTCACCATATCACGGCTGAAATCTTTAAAGTAAGGTGTAGAGATAGTAACACTTGGAAATGAGCTCCGAGCAGATTGAAGCTGACCATGAGTATTACATATGCTGAAAATAAAGGTAGCTTGTAAAATGGTATTCACTCAAGGAAACACTACTTTATATTTGAACCAATTTTTTTAAGCCATGTTATTGTCTATGAGATTATGCAGTTATATATTCTGTATGTTATATATGAAAGAAGTAAATGAAAACTAATAGCAAGAATTTATTTTTTGAAATTATAAGGGGCATATCGTGGAAGTAGTAGAAAATCTATTCAATTTTCTACATCTTCCATCCCTTTCTTTCCTTTTTTTTTTGCAAAAATTATGGGCAAAAAATGTAAAGTTCAAGTCCTGATGACTCAGAATCCTAAATCAGCCCACTTTTTCCCCATTTTCTTGCTACCGTTGTGTTCAGCAATCTTTTATTTGGTCTTCCTAATCACAGGCTTGCTTTCCTACAGGATGTTTTTCACAAAACAGCCGGAATTATGTTTTTATAACGTACATTAGATCATGTCACCTGCCAAGGGATTTTTATTGCACTTGGAATAATATCCAAAATCCTTTCCATGGCCCATAAGCCCTTTCATGATCTGGCTTCTTGTACCTCTGTCTGCTTGCACTTCCTGTACTCCTCCACCCTGTCTGTGCTCCAGTTACCACTGAGCCCTTAACTAACTAGCTCACCTTGTGAGGGTGCATTGTACCTCATGTTTCCTCTTCCTGCATTGTTTTTCACAAATCCTAACAGGATTGACTCCTCCTGTCATTACTGACTCTTCTGAAACATCGCCTTCCTAAAGAGACCTTTCTTAATCACCTAGTCCAGGGTGGCTCCCTAGATGTGCTCTCGTTCCACCTTGCTTTGATTTCATTCATTGTTTTATGTATCAAATATTTATTGAGTGCCTGCTGTGTGATGAAGAACACAGTAAATTGCCTGCCCTCATGGAGCTTTTATGCCAATAAAGAGAGATTATTGATTATCATCACTACCTGGTACCCCTGACGCCCAAATGGAATGGACGATTTATGAAAGCAGGGATGTTGTTGTATTCCTGTTGGAATTAGTGAAGAGAAGTTTCAGATATCTCCTTCTTTCCCATACCTTTACTACTTGTTTCTATGTAGTTAGCTCCACTACTGGGGAGGTGGGAAGGAATAGCACAAAGAACACTGCCACAGAATGTGCCAAAATTTACTATGCACATTCTTGTGCAAATCACATTATCTACTTTTGGTGTTAATTTTCTCATCTGTGAAATAGGTTAGTTCTATCCATTACACAAGGTTCTTGAGTGAATTAATTATGAAAACTAAAATTGCCTTCGAGTCAATTCCGACTCCTAACGACTCTATAGAACAGAGTAGAACTGCCTCATAGGGTTTCCAAATCTTTACAGAAGCAGACTGCCACATCTTTTCCTTGAGGAGTGGGTGGGTGGTGGGCTTGAACTGCCGACCTTTTGGTTAGCAGCCGAGAGCTTAACCACTGTGCCACCAGGGCTCCTTATTATAAATAATAAAACCTTTTTTGTTTGTAATCATCATCATCATCACCTTAATAATTTCCATTTACACCCTTGAGTACCCGAGGTCCAGATCTACATTTCCTGTAGTTTAATAAACATTTCTAGAAAACACATCTAAAATGAATGGTTCTTCTTCCCACAGGACTATTCTCTATTCTCAGTTTCTGTTTTGGTCAAATGTGTCTTTCTCCCTCAGTACCTGGGTCCAGTCAGTCAAAATGTTTGTTAATTTTTCTTTTGTTATATCTCTTGAATCTATTCTTTCTCTCATGTATTTGCAAGACTACCATCTAACTAAATTCAGGTCCTCACCAAATGTCTCTGCTTTGCTGCCTTCTAAGGAATGCTTCAAGGAGCTCTGGTGGTGCAATGTTATGTGCTCAGCTGCTAACCAAAAGGACCTGGCAGCTCTGAAGGAGAAAGGCCTAGTGATCTGCTTCCATAAAGATTACAGGCTAGGCAACCTTATGGGGGCAGTTCTGCTCTGTCACACAGGGTCACTATGAGTCAAAAATTGACTGGAAGGCACTAAACAACAACAACAAAGGATCCTTCACCCCCTGGCCTTTTTCTTCCAGTCCATTTAGAACCCTGCAGTTATTTAATCTGCACTCAACATTTGTTTATCTTCTCGTTCCCCTATTTAGGAACTTTAAAAAGATGCCACCCCAGTGTCTACAGGATAGATTTAGAATCCTTTAGCTTTTTACTTCAAGTTCTCCGTAATCTGGCTCCAATCTACCTTTCAAATGTGATCTTCTACCGTTCCTCTTTATGACCACCCACCACAGCTAGATGGATCTGTTTCCTGTTTCCTGAACATTTATTTTACTTTCCTGCTGCCTCTGCACACTTGTACATCTTTGCTTGGAATTTTCTCATCTCTCTTTTCCAGTCCTCTTCGATTTTCAGGCCTGGCACACATCTCTCATAGGACGCCTCTGAATTTATACTTCATTTCTGTTTTTGACATTGTATTCTCCTTTGTTATTCTTTGTTATTTCTTTGCCTATGTATACCTTATCAGAAGTTCTGATATTCTTTTACATATCCAAATGCCTTCCAGATAATAGAAACTTACTGCATTATGTTGTTATACATATTAAAGCATGATTGGTAATTGAGATATTTCTCTATATTGTACTTTTAAAAGACTGGAAAAGAGGTCGGCTGCCTAGAATGATGATGAGTTAGTATCTGCTCATAGGTAGAGACTTGGACTTGTTGACATCACCTCTTCCACTTTGGGAAAAAAAAATCAGGTCCAGTTTCTCAACCACAGTTTAGAGAACTTGATACAGTTTATCAAACTATAACATACACATTCTAGCTTAACCTAATGAAAGTACTGGCATTTATAAAAGATTTGTCCCAGAAGATGAGTAATAAGCAGTGACCCACTTAGGTGAGTATTGAATGTTGTCTGCAGATGTCTCTAAATTTGCTGAAATTTCACCCATCTGTTGTCGGGGAAACTTCATGAAGATGTGCCTCTGTTTACTTTTCCATTAGATAAACAACACTGAAGAACGTTTAGCTTGTCTTTGATGACCATGCTTTAATTCTATACTAACAGCATAATTTTCTGTTCTCTTACAGTACTTTGGAAGTTTACTTGTCATTTTCTGTGTAGAGCTGGCCTGTGGTGTTTGGACATATGAGCAGGAAATCATGGTGAGTTCACAATGGGAGTAAACACAATCTAAAACAATATCCAGTTTAGCATTCTCAATCTGTTACTTTGGAGTAGTTTAGACATTATCGCCACGAGTCAGAATGGACTCAAGGGCAACTAACAACACCAGCAACATGGTACATGATAACAATGAATAGTCCCAATACTTCTGAAAAATACCTTTTCTTTTCTGTGTCCATTCTACCTAAAATACATTGCCAAACCATGATTTGTAACATTTCATGTGGTATGCTATGTGGTATATGTCTTTGATTCCACAGAGTTTTAAAACATGTATGTAACTAAGTAAAAATACTGCTATGTTCCTAAATGAATTTTACCAACTAGAGTGTATAACAGGAAAGATTTTGCGTTTGCAGCAAGATTTGTTTGCAAGTGCTTGAAAACCTACGCAAAAGCCTTATAAAATGCTGCCTGAAGCAGTACACCAACGAGGAGGAAGCGTGCTTCTCCTGTTTGCAAGGAGCCAGAAAATCTTCCTTTTTAAGGAGTGTGTTTGAGGAGTTTCTGTATGTTAAACCCAGTGTAGAAACACTCTCATGATCTGAGACTTGGTACTTGGAAACAACTCTTGAGCTTTTTTTCTCTTTTAGCAGTTGAAGCTGCTGGAACAACCTTTATAAATATGTTAGAATGAATGAGGATAGGAGTTTCTCAGTCTCAGAATGTTAGGTTTGGTTTAGGACTTGCACTTCACCCTTGCTTGCATCGGGTATTATTACTTAATGTTTGCTCATTTAATTGGTGCATTTATCACTAATGAGGTCATATACGTTTCAAAGCCTGTGAATGCTGGCTGTCTTCTTGGAGGCAGGCCAGACTTTTCCAAAGTAAGCATTGTGGAATAATTTTGTTTTGCAAGAGGTGTTTTTCAGTATATGGCCCTTGAACCATCTGCATCAGGAGTCACCCAGGGGGATTCTTAAACAAATATGCATTATCAGGCTGTAGCCCAGATCAGATGGAGGGGAAGCCAGAGGAGGAAGGGGCAGGGGCCTGGACATTTGCATTTATGACAAGTTCCCCAACCCACTGCTGATTCCGACTCACAGCAACTCTGTAAGACAGAGGAGAACTGCCCTGTAGGATTTCCAAGGCTGTAATCTTTACAGAGCAGACTGCCACATTATTCTGCACAAGTTCCCCAGGGGACTCTTACACCTTGTAAAATTTAAAAACCATTAAGAAGAATGTGGGGTTATTTGTTTCAGAGGGAAGAGAGACATTTTGGCAGCTGTGTAATCAGATTGAAGTTGTATCTAGTACTGATTCAGTTATTAGAGATTCTTGGATGAATCTGCTACTCTCCTGTGAGACTGTTTTGAATATGAAGTAATAATTAGACACACAGATACTCTGCATACTCCCCTTTACATGTAAACGATGCTCTGGCACCGCCACACATCTGAACCCCAGTAAAAATACTCATGCTTCCATGGTATGACAACTCTCAGTAAGAAGGCAGGATTTATGATTATTTTTCTCTCTATTAAAAAAATTGAAAAGTCATGGCAGGTCCTAACTAATACAAAATAAACTTTCTTCAAAACTAAATCTACTATTAGAATAGGAATTTTATTGCTGTTTTTGAGAATCATGTTTCCACTCCATTCCTAGATGCTTTATATAATTAACCACTACTGTTGAGTCGATTCTGACTCATAGCGACCCCATAGGTTTCCAAGGCTGTAAACCTCTATGGAAGCAGACTATCACATCTTACCCCCTCGGAGCCGCTGGTGGTTTCGAACCACTGACCTTTTGGTTAGCTGCCGAGTGCTTTAACCAGTGCACCACCAGGGCTCCTTAATAATCGGAGTGAAAAAAATGGGGACTTAGTTTCTTATGTGTTTTATGTAAAATGGTTGTCTCTATAATTTTTCTATTTTCAAATAATAAATTTATCTCCTTGACATTCAAGCAAGGGACAATAAATCTTATAATTAATTCTTAATCCCCTTACCTTAGCTCTTGATAGTATTCTTCTTTAAAATTTAAAGGAATCATTCTTTGATTTTAGAAATGAATTTGCTTTCTGTAAATTTTAAAATGGATTGTATAGTGGGTGTATGATATTAACATTTGCTAAATCTTCTAAATTATAACTAGTTCAAAATTAGCTCATTTAAACTATTGGAAAGGAAAAGTTTTGATTCTAATATAATTCTGACAAACATGAGAAAACTGAAGGGAATTAACATTTTTTTTTATTCTGTTGAGGGGCAATCTGCAGATAGCTTTTTAGTATTATAGAGGTGCTAAGTGGCTGGGTGCTGCCATTTTAGTTGAAGGCATACATCACCGTTTTGCTTGTGTAGGTCTGCCCCATTAAGTCACCGGGATAAAACAACGGTTGTTTAAATGTGAACTGTGGAAAATAGTCCTTTAGAAAAGAAGTTTGTCAAATTTTTTATTGCTTTTACCCTCATAGCAGTGTGAATGAAAAGTGCCATTAAAGTTTATTATCTGCCAAATTTTGCAGAAGCCAGCCTTCACATAGAATGAGCTTTGTGCTTTTGGCTGTTCCATGCAAGTCACTAATAATGTGTGTTCTACTTCATGGCCAGATCGCAGTATTTTGTGCCAGAACCTTAGTGGTCTCTCCTGTTTCTTGCCATTTTTGGTCTCAGATCAATTGTGGTCACAGTGGAGAAACAACCTATATTTTATTTTGTAAAGTAAGATAAAAATGACTGTTCTAATAACTGAAATCAGACAGTCTGTTCCCCTATATTTCTGTTATTTAAACCCATTCACCTCCTACATGTTATTCTTTCTCTAGGTAAAATCTGTCAATAATATGAATTATTTCTGATTATAAATTCCTAGGGAATTTATCTTCCATCCATGTATTTTATGCCCAAAAAGGTATGAGATAATACTAATTTACAGTGAGTAGTTTGAACTTTGGTTGATTCCCTGAACTTGGGTGTTTTCTTTGGTATTGCATGTTTCCAAGTCATAGAAAATGAACAAAGGGGGAAAAAAATGAAGAATTTCTGTGGTCAGACATTTTAAAACTACTTCTGTTGCTAGTACTATCTTTTTATAAGATTTAAAAGCAGTCCTAATCTTGAGTTCTATCTGGGCTGTATATATTCACCTCTGCCCTTCCTCCTTTTTCCCTCTTGATCTTTACTTCCCTTGCTGAGTGCTAAGCTTGCTTCACTAAGCCAAGTGCCTGTTACTCCATGAAGCAGACTTGGATGTATGTCCAGTTTCCCAAGAGTAGCTTTATTGCCGCACATGTGGTGAGACTAGGATCGGTATACTCAATTTCTGCCCTGGCTGTATAGATGAAACATAGCTTGATATGCTGATCAGATTTCTGGCCAGCTGCTATGTTGTATACCTGAAGGTCTGTCATGATTAAACATGTTAATGGACATGGTGCTAGATGACTTGAAAATAGAAGCACAAAAAATGCTTAAAGTTGAGAACAGTTCTTTCTAAAATTTTAGCATGCTTCCTAAATCCAATTTTTTAAAAAAAAATTTTTATTCTGCTTTAGGTGAAAGTTTATAGAGCAAATGAGTTTCCCATTCCATAGTTTGTACATGAAGTGTTTTATAACATTGGTTTCATTTCTCACAATGTGTCAGCACTCTCCTCATTTCTGCCCTGGGTTCTCCGTTTCCTTTTGTCCTGGTTTTCTACCCCTTCCTGCTTTCTTGTCTTTGCTTTTGAGCAAATATTTCCCTTTTGATCTTGTGTAATTGATTGTTCTAAAGAGCACATTCCTCTCGGGTGTAACTTTATTTTATGGGTCTGTCTATGGTTTGGCTGAAAGGTGGTTTCTGGGAATGGCTTTAGTTCCAGTTCAGAAGAGTCATAGGACCATAGTCTCAGGGATTCTCCCAGTCTTTATCAGATCAGCAATTCTGTTCTTGTTTGTGGATTTTATTTCTTGTACTACTGTTTTTCTCCTGCTCTATCCAGAACCGTCTGTTGTGTTCCTAGTCAGAGTGGTCGGTAGTGGTAGCTGGGCACCATGTAATTCTTCTGGTCTTGGGGTCATGTAGGCTGTGGTTCATGTGGTCCATTAGTCTTTTGAATTAATTGCTCCCTTAAATCTTTGGTTTTCTTCACTTTCCTTTGCTCCGGACGGTAAGAGACCAGTGGTTGTATCTTAGATGGCTGTTCACAAGCTTTTAAGACTCCAGAAGCTACTCACCCAAAGTAGGATGCAGAACTTTGACTTTATATGAACTATGTTGTGCCAGTTGACGTAGATGTTTCCCAAGTCTATGGTCTTGAAGGCTAGGAACTTTGTCCCTTGAGGTGTTTGGTTAAGTCTAAAAAGTTGCCCTGACTGTGGCCCTTGTGTGCTGTATTGTCTATATTAATATATAAGCAGCACTTAACAGCTATGTATATAGAAATATCCACCACCAAACCTGTATCTGCAGGTGAATGTGTTCCCTTACACCCTCCCATACCTCTTGACATACCTATCTACCTATGTATCCATTTATAAATTATTGTTTGTTAATATTATTGTTATAGGATTGTCTATGCTATAGTAATTAACCATTGTCACCCTTTGCTATCGTGTTCTTCTTATTGTCCTCCCTTGCCTTGGTCATGTTTTGCTAACATTCCCTGTATTGTATATTGCCTTTCCCTTCACCAACATTGGCACATATCTTCTATTTGGTAATTTTCCCTCCCTGGTAACCATCAAAGTTTTTTTTTTTTTTTTTTTCTGTGCATGAACCTTTTCTTGTTTGTTTTTTTTTTTTTTATAATACTGGTCTCATACAGTATTTGTTATTTCACTCAGCATAATATCGTCCAAATTCACCCATGTTGTGAGATGTTTCACAGAGTTGTCATTATTCTTTATCATTGCATAGTATCCCATTGTGTGTATGCACCACAGTTTGTTAGTCTGTTCATCTGCTGATGGGCACCTAGGTTGTTTCCATCTTTTTGTCACCGTGAACAATGCTGCAGTGAACGTAGGTGTACATGTGTCTATTCGTGTCACAGCTCTTATTTCTTTCGGGTATATACCTAGGAGTGGGACTTCTGGGCCACATGATATTTCCATTTCTAGCCTCCTAAGGAAACACCACACTGTCCTCCATAGTGGCTGCACCATTCCACACTCCCACAAGCAGTGTACAAGAGTTCCAGTCTCTCCACAACCTCTCCAACATTTTTTATTTTCTGTCTTCTCCAGTAGTGCCAGTAGTGTCAGGGTGAGATGGTATCTCCTTGTAGTTTTGATCTGCATCGTGAACACTTCTTCATGTACCTGTTAGCCACCTGAACATCCTTCCTGGTGAAAGGTCTGTTCATATCCCCTACCTATTTTTTTTTTTTTTTTTAATATAAAGGCCAAAGTTTATTAGTGGTTTCCAGCAGTAGTTGGGAGGAAGAGGAAAAGGAGGACTTTTTTCTTAGAAAACACTGAGCTTCTCTTAAGGGTGATGGAAAAATTTGGAAATGGATAATGACGGTGATTGAACAACATGATAAATGCAATTAATGTCACTGAATTGTACAGTAAAAAATGTTGAAATGGCAAATGTTTTGTTACATACATATTTACCACAATTAAAAAAATTAAAACATATTTTCTGCAAAGAACACCATCAAGGAAGTGAAAAGACAACCCACAGAATGGGTGGAAGTGTTTGCAGATCATATATCTGATAAGGAATTTGTACTTGGAACGTATACAGAACTCTTACAGCTCACTAATAAAAAGACAATAACTCAGTTTTTTAAATAGGCAAAGGATATGAACAGACACCTTTCCAGTGAAGACATGCAGATGACCAACAAGCACATGAAAAGATGCTCAACATGATCAGTCATTGGGGAAACACAAATCAAAACATAACAAGCTAACACTTGACACCCACTAAGATGGCTGTAATCAAAAAGACAGATGATTACAAGTGTTAACAATGATGTGGAGAAATTGATACCCTCACAACACTGATGGTGGGACTGCAAAATGGTGCCGCCACCTAGACAGTTACCTGGTGGCTCCTCAGAAGGCTCAACACAGAGTTGGCATATGATCCAGCAATTATGTTCCTAGCCATATACAGTACTTTTACGCAAATAACACCTTCCCCCACGAGGCACCCCTTTTAAGCTCTCGATGTTAATTTTTATTTTTTACAGCAACATGTGGAAGAGGTTAAATCCAATTTTTGAAAGGTGTTTACCAAATTACTCTGCAATGAAGCTTGACTTGAGCTAAGCTCTTTTTCTTTTTATTCTTCTCTCTTTATTTTGGAGCCCTCGTAGCGCAGAAGTTAAGAGTTTGGCTGCTAACCACAAGTTGGCAGTTTCAATCCCCCAACGGATCCTTGGAAACCCTATGGAGCAGTTCTACTTTGTCCTGTAGGGTTACTATGAGTCAGAATCGACTCGACAGCCATGAGTTTGGGTTTTTTTTTTGGTTTATTTACAGTCATTCCAAAGAACGTTATAGCATTCTGAAATCAAATCAAAGGTCATTTCTTTCAAGGGACCATTTGTTATGACTAGCTTTTCGGTGTATCTGTAGAATGTATAGGTACTTACTTGTCTGAGATTTCCTTGAACTTGGTATTGGTACCGCGATCATTTCTGATTATTTTGCTTAGTACAAAGTACCTCCTCATTTAGTACAAAACGTTGCATGTTGCATAAAGAGATTGTTCAGTAAGTATTTAATAACCCCAAATGTAATTTAGGTTACAAGTACAGGCTTAAAATAGTATTTGTCAATTGCAATATATTTCAGGTACATGTGAGCATGCGTGTGTGCGTGGGTATGTGCATGAATGTGTGTGTGTGTGTGTGTGTGTGTATGTGTGCATGTGTTATAGTTGTTGATATTATGCTTTTTATATCCAGGTTCCAGTACAGTGGTCAGATATGGTCACTTTGAAAGCAAGAATGACACATTACGGCTTACCTAGATACCGGTGGCTTACTCATGCTTGGAATTTTTTTCAGAGAGAGGTAAGCGCTAAGATTTCTGAGGTAGAAAGCATGGAATGAGTGGCACACTTTTAAAACAAATGTCCAAAACTTTGGCTGTGGTAATTGTCTCTGTGCTGAAAAGTTAAACCTATGATTCAGTTCCCAATGGTGCAATTCATTATTGAGAAATCCTTCAGATAACTCCATGCCCTACTTTTCTTCCCATGTATAACATTTCCCCTTCATTTCACCTGATTCATTTATATTTTAGAATTTATGAAAAGCCGTTTTGCTAAACTGCTATGAAGTATACATTTAAGGAGAGGTTACTGAATAAATATTCAAGTTCTTTTTGAATTGATAATGTTTCACGACTTTTAGAGTTATCTCTAAGTTAAAAATCCTTTTAATTTTCTTAAAATAATGATTCTCATTTCAGAATTAGGAATAAGGGCATGAGCTTTCTAGTCAGAAAGACCTTGGTTCAAATCCTGGCTCTGCTGCTTACTATTCAGTGAGCTTCTATAATTTACTTAACCTCCCTAAGCCTCAGTTTCCTTACCTGCAAAATGGGGTAATAAAATTACCTGCCGCCTTGTGTTGTTGAGAAGGTTAAATGAGATCATCAATCTTATTTCATTTAGAGTATGGATATCAACAGTAACATTTATGAAGTATAGGCTCTTTTAGCTTTTCTTACCTAACTACAGTATAGCAAGGCACCCAGCCCCCTTCTCAAATGAGGGCTATATTGAGATGTGTAAAATTTGGGGCTTGAACTTAACCATCGATTTTGCTTCAAATCAAGCTCTTCTCCCAAATGAGAGTGAATGTCTCTAACCATAGTTTCCTCTTGGTTGGAGGGACATTCCCAGATGACCACATGTGGCAGTTTCCTTTAATTTCCCTTATATATGGGTCATAAAACATTTGAGAATCAGTATCTTACATGACAGATATCCAGCTATCTGCTCAGTTATTCTTTCTTGGATATGAGCAGAGGTTCAAGTCCAGGACAATCTCCAAGTCTGGCTCTTTGTTTTACAATTGTTGAGTTGGTGAAAATTATCATCGTAACACAGATTTCCTGTTTATTTAAATGTTTCCTGACTTGGTTTGTTTACTGTGCATTTGTACCAAAAACAACATGAAGGGAAAATAAGTGAAGCATTAGGGAATTTATAGTAACCTCTGCTCAGGGAAGGAGCTTCCAAAAACTCTTTATTGTCCTTGATTTGTGATGCAGACCATAATCCCCGTTAAAAAACCAAGTGTTTCTTTTCTTGATGGGGCTCCACCTAGATGGACAATGTACAGGCGCTGCGAATGGTAACAGTTATTTTTAGATTTGTCACATGGTAAGTTCCCTCCTTCATGTCATAGGCCTAATTCACCCAAAAGGAAATGGTGAAGAGTTTTAAAAGCCCCTTTTCTAAAATAATTAAATTTTAGAGCTAAAAGCAACCTTGGCCATGCCCCAGTTTTCCTGACTCCTGATGCTGTGTCGTTCTGTGTGTGCATCAACCTAGTGGCATCTCATTTAAGCCCTGGTGGGATTTATTTTATAACTTTAAGAGAACAAACTTTTTTTTTTTCTTTTCTTAAGGAGACAGTGCATGGAGTATGAGGTTTAAAATAAATAAGCTCTTCCATGCACTGGTCTGTGATCTTGGCAAGTACCTTACCTTTCACAGCCTCCATTTCTTCATATCTAAAATGGTGATGGTATTTCTTAGAGCTTGGCACAATGTTAGCAAGAGTGACACTGTTTCAAAATGTGATATGAAAGGAGGCAGAGATATGACAAATGAGGTGTAGACCACAGCAATGTATGCTGTAATAACGGGTTCACTTCAGGGAGTCTTGAGGAAAAGTTTCAGTACAAATTCAGTGTCTTCTGTTGAAGGGAGCAAAACAATGATATAAAAAGAAAAAGTATTTCAGTGAGTTATTAAAATAAAAAAATGCTTTGGCTTTGAAAGTAATATGCTTAAGTTAATTGGAGAAGTCGTTTATGTGGAACACCTCATTTCCAGACAAGGCCAGATGAATGGTCTGTTCCACTGTGGAGTTAGAGTGTTCCAAGAACTGTCCTGTCTTCACCATAGTAAGGACACATATTATTAGAAAGTGAGAAAAGTGGTTTTCTCTGGGTTCAAAGATTGAAAAAGACTGACTCGGACACTGTAATTTATAATTTTAAGAAAGCAAAGTTTTTTTGTTACATTTGTGTTTTTCATGGATTCTCAATGAATTATTTAAAATATATTTAATGTCAGATTATATTTGTGTTAATTGGTGATGTTTATGCTATGTTCATGGTTCTTAGAGTGTTATAAAAAGGAAATTACTAAAGATAAAAAAGAAAATTTCTCAGAAAATGTTAGTATTACTCATAGCTTTCAGTAATTCCTTCATAATACTCTTTAGAAGTTTTTTTTTTCTTTTTTCTTTTTTAAATTAGCCATTTAGGAAAGTGAAAAATGAAAAATTATTTGTAGTATTTTTGTTGTTCATTTTGGGTGAGCCATTCAGAATTCTTCAGAATTGATTTTAGGTAAATTTTGAAATGTAGTGGGTTGTGATACCTTATGATGCAATTGTTAATACTGGAGACAGATCTATCTTTTGAACTACATAATTTGCAGAGCCAGTCATTCTTGACAAAATTCTTCTCAGTGACTGCCCATATTTCTTGCTTTTGACTATCTGGAAGAGTAAGCCCCTTCTGCCCAAGGACTGAAAATTATTCATCATAGTTAATTGTTCTGAATCCAATCTACATATATCCTTAAGCAATGTTACTAAACATGGAGCAGAGCAAGTTTTTGCAAATCTTTGGTGAAATAAGAAAAAGTTGGAGTTTCTTGAATCTAACTTCGTTTTTTTTTTTCAAGTTAAAGGCACATCCTTTCTTCTGAGATTATGGAGGAAAAATATGATAGTTTATTTTAAGAATCTCACTTGGTTGAATAAAAATTAGTTGGCCAAACCTGTGTTTATATCTCAAATATTTTTGCAAATTTTACTGGTTAATGAATCCAAGTCTGGTAATCTTTGTGGGTGCAGGCTTTGGTCAATAAATCTTTCTACAGAAATATTGGAAACTTTTAATATAATATCTGAATTTGCTGAGCAGTTAAACCAATACTAAGTGAAATATGGAGCCCTGGTGGTGCAGTGGTTAAGAGGTTGTTTGCGAGTCAAAAGGTCATCAACTTAAACCCACCAGCCTCTCCAAGGGAAAAAGATGTGGCAGTCTACTTTCATAAAGATTCATATCCTTGAGGCAGGGCCAGGATGGTGGAGTAGTCAGACACTTCCAGTGGACCCTCTTACAGCAAAGACCTGAAAAAACAAGTGAATTGATTATATATGGCAGTCTGGGAGCCCTGAACATCAAAGGCAGAGTTGAGGAACCAGATTGTGTGGCAGGGGGAAGGAGAGATAGTTCGGAAGCATCAAGGAGTTGCCAGACCTGACCCGGCGAGAGCCTGAGCCCTTCAGGTCTGATCAGCTCGGGGGTGAGCGGTGCGGCAGGCAAGCATCTGTGCTCGGGAGGTAAGTTTTCTGCACTGGAAGAGACCCAGCATCAGAGAGTCTACCTGGCCATCCAGAACCAGTAAGAAGCAACCCTGTACCTATGAAAGATAAGTACTTGCATATGGCCTACCGCGTGGATCAAAAACATCCCCCTTAGGGAAAAAACATCTCTCTCATTTACCTCACTGCTCCCTGCTCTTCACTGGGTCCCGGACTGGCTTCAGCAATTGCTGAGTCTCCTGGGCCGGAAGTAGGGTTTGTCACACGCCTGGACTTTGAATGCCTTTTCCACTGCATAGACTTGTGTGGGCCCATTTCAACAGCATAGACCCTCATTACCACAGTACAACAGAGTATATACCTGAAGTCTAACTTCAACTGTTTCAGCTGTGAAGTGGCAGGTTCGTGACATTTGACACTGCTCTGCCCATTAAGCAGGGTCTTCACCTACCCACATCAGTGGCCTGAGGACTGGTGGCTCCGCCTATGCCACCTAGCCACCTGTGATAGGGGCCCATGAATAAGAGGTGTCTCCCAGTTCTTACAGCCAACAGCATTAGGTGCTTATAGTCTGGCTGCAAAACCCAACCACATAAGCGCACTAGGGAACAGGGACACGCCTTCCTCCTGGACACTCAGGCAGCCTTCAGCACACTGCCTTGCTCAGAGTGTGTTCCCCTGCTGTAGCCAGATGCCTGTGCCTACACCAATCACCCATGCCTGTCTAGGACTGTAAGTGAGAGCCTACACCACACACTTGGTGGCTATCTACCTGGGCACCTGAGCTGAATCCGTACAGGAGGAGTGGGCAGACTCCAGAGCTCACATACCTAGTAACAGATCTAACCACCTGGTGACACAACATTAGAGCTTCAAAGGTGCCAAAAATCAAAATAACTCATACAAGCAGCCTATTTGGGCATATCAAAACAAAACAAGAAGCTAGGACACAGTAAGCAAACATAAGATAAGTAAATATAATGACTTATTGGTGGCTCAGAGACAACAGTCAATATCAAATCCCATAAACAGGCAATCCATGATGGCTTTGCCAAGCTCCCGAAATAAAGAACCTAGAAATTTTCCAGAGGAGGAAAATTTCTTGGAATTACTGGAGCCAGAATACAAAAGATTAATATACAGAACTCTTCAAGAAGTTAGGAAGGAAATTAAGCAAAATGCAGAACATGCAACAGAGGAAATTAAAAAGATTAGAGAAGAACATAATGACAGATTTAACAGGCTGCAAGAATCCATAGAGAGACAGCAATTAGAAATCCAGAAGATTAACAATAAAATTTCAGAATTTGACAACTCAATAGAAAATCATAGGAGCAGAATTGAGGCAACGGAAGTCAGAATTAGTGACACTGAAGATAAAGCACTTGATACCAGCTTATTTGAGGAAAAATCAGATGAAAGGATTTTAAAAAATGAAGAAACCCTAAGAATTATGTGGGGCTGTATTAAGAGAAATAACCTACGAGTGATTGGAGTACCAGAACGGGGCAGGGAGCGGTGGCTAACAGAAAATACAGAGACAATTGTTGAAGATTTGTTGGCAGGAAACTTCCCTGATATCATGAAAGATGACAAGATATCTATCCAAGATGCTTAACAAACCCCACATAAAGTAGAGTCCCAAAAGGTCACCAAGACATATTATAATCAAACTTGCCAAAACCAAAGATAAAGAAAGAATTTTAAGAGTAGCTAGGGATAAATGAAAAATCATCTACAAAGGATAGTCAAAAGGAATAAGCTGTGACTACTCAGCAGAAACCATGCAGGCAAGAAGGCAACGGGATGACATATATAAAGCCTTGAAGAGAAAAAAAAAAAAAACAAAAACTGCCAGCCAATAATTATATATCCAGCAAAACTGTCTCTCAAATATGATGGCGAAATTAGGGCATTTCCAGATAAACAGAAGTTTAGGGAATTTGCAAAAACCAAACCAGAATTACAAGAAATACTAAAGGGAGTCCTCTGGTTAGAAAATCAGTAACATCAGATAACAAGCCAAGACTAGAACACAGGACAGAGCAACCAGATATCAACCCCGATAGGGAAGTCACAAAAGTAAATCAAAGCTAAAACACTGAAAATAGGGAAACAGATGTCAATATGTAAAAGATGACAACATTAAAACAAAAAAGAGGGACTTAAAAAATGTAGACATAGATTTTTCATATGCAGAAGAAGTCAAGGCGATATAAAGAAATAAAACACTCATAAACTTAGAAAAATAGGGATAAATATTAAGGTAACCACAAAGGAAACGGACAATCCTATAAGTCAAAATCAAAAACTAGAAAAATATAAAGACTCAGTAAACACAAAATGAACGACAATAAAAAAGATGAAAAGAAAATACATAAAGAAAACAATTCAGCACAGAAAATTAAATGGAACAAAGAAACTACGAACAACACACCAAAAAAAACATCAAAATGACAGCACTAAACTCATACCTATCAGTAATTACTCTGAATGTAAATGGACTAAATGCACCAATAAAGAGACAAAGAGGGGCAAATTGGATTAAAAAACATGATCCATCTATATGCTGTTTACAAGAGACACACCCTAGACTCAAAGACACAAGCAAACTAAAACTGAAAGGCTGAAAAAAAATATATCAAGCAAACAACACTCAAAAAAGAGCAGGAGTGGCACTATTAATCTCTGACAAAATAGACTTTAAAGTAAAATCCACCACAAAGGATAAGGAAGGACACTATATAATGATTAAAGGATCAGTACACCGGGATGACATAAGTGTAATAAATATTTACGCACCCATCAACAGGGCTCCAGAATACATAAAACAAACTCTAATGGCACTGAAAAGAGAGAGAGACAGCTCCACAATAGTAGTAGGAGACTTCAACACACCACTTTCGGTGTAGGACAGAACATCCAGAAAGAAGCTCAACAGATATACAGAAGAGCTAGATGCTACAGTCAACAAATTTGATCTCGTAGACATACTGAACACTCCACCCATTAGCAGCCAAGTAAACTTTCTTTTCCAATGCACATGGAACATTCTCCAGAATAGACCATATATTAGCCTCTAAAGCAAGCCTTAACAAAATCCAAAGCATTGAAATATTACAAAGCATCTTTTCTGTCCATAAAGCCATAAAAATAGACATCAACAACAGAAAAAGCAAGGAAAAAAATCAAACACACGGAAACTGAACAACACCTTGCTCAAAAACTACTGGGTTGTAGAAGAAATTAAAGATAGAATAAAGAAATCCATAGAATCAAACGAGAATGAAAACACATCCTACCAGAACCTCTGGGACATAGCAAAAGCAGTGCTCAGAGGTCAATTTACAGCAATAAATGCACACAGCCAAAAAGAAGAAAGGGCCATAATCAAAACTTTAACCCTACAACTGGAACAGTAGAAAGATGGCAGCAAAAGAAGCTCTCAGGAGCCAGAAGAAAGGAAATAATAAGAATTAGAGCAGAATTAAATGAAATAGAGAATAGAAAAACAATTGAAAGAGTTAACAAGACCAAAAGCTGGTTCTTTGAAAAGATCAACAAAATGGATAAACCATTGGCCAAACTGACAAAAGAAAAACAGGAGAGGAAGCAAATCACCCATATAAGAAACGAGATGGGTGGTATCACAACAGACCCAACTGAAATTAAAAGAATCATAACAGAATACTATGAAAAATTGTAGTCTAACAAATTTGGAAACCTAGAGGAAATGGACAAATTTCTAGAAACTCACTGCCTACCTAAACTAACACAAACAGAGGTAGAATAACTAAATAAACCCATAACAAAAGAAGAGTTTGAAAAGGTAATTTAAAATCTCCCAACAAAAAAAAAACCCTGGCCCAGATGGCTTCACTGGAGAATTCTACCAAACTTTCAGAGAAGAGTTAACACTACTACCACTAAAGGTATTTCAGAGCTTAGAAAAGGATGGAATACTCCCAAACTCATTCTATGAAGCCAGCATAACCCTGGTATTAAAATCAGGTAAAGACACCACACAAAAAAAAAAAAATTATAGCCCCTGTCCCGCATGAACATTGATGCAAAAATCCTCAACAAAATTCTAGCCAATAGAATTCAGCAACATATCAAAAAAATACTTCACCATGATCAAATGGGATTTATACCAGGTATGCAGGGATGTTTCAACATTAGAAAAACAATCAGTGTAATCTATCACATAAATAAAATAAAAGAACCACATGATCTTATCAATCGATGTAGAAAAGGCATTTGACAAAGTCCAACACCCATTCATGATAAAAAAAACTCTCAACAAAATGGGAATAGAAGGGAAATTCCTCAATATAATTAAAGGCATTTATATAAAGCCAACAGCCAACATCATCCCAAATGGACAGACTTTGAAAGCATTCCCCTTGAGATTGGGAACCAGACAAGGATGCCCTTTATCACCACTCTTATTCAACATTGTGCTGGAGGTCCTAGCCAGAGAAATAAGGCTAGAAAAAGAAATAAAGCGCATCCAAATTGGTAGGGAAGAAGTCAAAGTATTTTCTCTATTTGCAGATAATATGATCTTATACACAGAAAACCCCAAAGAATCCACAAGAAAACTACTGGAATTAATAGAAGATTACAGCGAAGTTTCAGAATACAAGATAAGCATACAAAAATCAGTTGGATTCTTTTACACCAACAAAGAGAACCTCGAAGAGGAAATCACCAAATCAATACCATTTACAGTAGCCCCCAAGAAGATAAAATACTTAGGAATAAATCTAACCAGAGACCTAAAAGACCTATACAATAAAAACTACAAGACACTTCTGCAAGAAACCAAAAGAGACCTGCATAAGTGGAAAAACATACCTTGCTCATGGATAGGTAGACTCAATATAGTGAAAATGTCAGCTCTACCCAAAGTGATCTACAGATACAATGCAATCCCGATCCAAATTCCACTGGCATTTTTTTATGACATGGAGAAACAAATCACCAACTTCACATGGAAAGGGGAGAGGCCCCGAATAAGTAAAGCATTACTCAAGAAGAAGAACAAAGTGGGAGGCCTCACACTACCTGATTTTAGAACCTATTATACTGCCACTGTAGTGAAAACACCCTGGTACTGATACAACAACAGATACATAGACCAATGGAACAGAATTGAGAATCCAGACATAACTTCATCCACCTATGAGCAACTGATATTTGTGAAAGGCCCAAAGTCTGTTAAATGGGGAAAAGACAGTGTCTTTAACAAATGGTGCTGGAATAACTGGATATCCATCTGCAAAAAGTGAAACAAGACCCATACCTCACACCATGCACAAAAGCTAACTCAAAATGCATCAAAGACTTAAAAGTAAAATCGGAGACAGTAAAAACCATGGAATTAAAAATAGGGACAACGCTAGGAGCTCTACTACATGGCATAAACAGAATACAAACCCTAAGTATTAATGCACAAGCACTGGAAGAGAGACTAGATAACAGGGAGCTCCTAAAAATCAAACACTTATGCTCATCAAAAGACTTCACCAAAAGAGTAAAAAGACAACCTACAGACTGGTAAAACATTTTTGGCTTCGACAAATCCGATCAGCGTCTAATCTCTAAAAGCTACAAGATACTGCAAAACCTCAACAACAAAAAGACAACCCAATTGAAAAAATGGGCAAAGGATATGAACAGGCACTTCGGCAAAGAATATATTCAGGTGGCTAACAGACACGTGAACAAATGCTCATGATCATTAGCCATTAGAGAAATGCAGATCAAAACTACAATGAGATATCATCTCACCCAAAGAAGGCTGGCATTAATCCAAAAAACACAAAATAGTAAATGCTGGAGAGGTTGTGGAGAGACTGGAACACTTATACACTGTTGGTGGGAAAGTAAAATGGTACAACCACTTTGGAAATGGATTTGGTGCTTCCTTAAAAAGCTAGAAATAGAAGTACCATACGATCCAGCTATCGCACTCCTTGGGATATATCCTAGAGAAATAAGAGCCGTCACAAGAATAGGTATATGCACACCCATGTTCTTGCAGCACTGTTCACAATAGCAAAAAGATGGAAACAACCTAGGTGCCCATCAGCGGACAAATGGATAAACAGATTATGGTATATCCACACAATGGAATACTATGCAACGATAAAGAACGATGATGAAGCCGTGAAACATAACATGGAGGAATCTGGAGGTCATATGCTGAGTGAATTTAGTCAGTTACAGAAGGACAAATATTGTATAAGACCACTGTTATAAGAACTCAAGAAAAGGTTTAAACACAGAAGAAAACATTCTTTGATGGTTACAAGGGTGGGGAGGGAGGGTGAGGGTTATTTACTAACTAGATAGTAGATAATAATTATCTCAGGTGAAGGGAAGTACAGCACACACTGCAGGGGAAGTCAGCACAACTGGACTAAACCAAAGCTAAGAAGTTTCCTGAATACAGTCAAACACTATGAGGGACAGAGTAGCAGGAGTAGGGCCTGCGGACCATGCTTTCAGGGGACATCTAGGTCAATTGGCATGACAAAGCTTATTAAGAAAATTTTCTGCCTTCTACTTTGGTGAGTGGCATCTGGGGTCTTAAAAGCTTGCAAGCGGCCATCTAAGATGCATCGATTGGTCCCAACCACCTGCAGTAAAGGAGAATGAAGAACACCAAAGACACAAGGAAAGTATTAGCCCAAGAGACAGAAAGGGCCGCATAAACCAGAGACTTCATCAGCCTGAGACCAGAAGAACTAGATGGTGCCCGGCTACCACCAATGACCACCCTGACAGGGAACACAACAGAGAGCCCTGGATGGAGTAGGAGAAAGGTGGGGTGCAGAACTCAAAGTCTAGTAAGAAGACCAGACTTAATGGTCTGACCTAGACTGGAGGAACCCCGGAAAGCATGACCCTTGGATTCTCTCATCAGCCCAGAACTAAAACGATATCCAAGGCCAACTCTTCAGACAGGGATTGGACTGGACTGTGGGACATAAAGTGATACTTGTGAGGAGTGTGCCTCTTAGCTCAAGTAGTTACAAGGGACTGAATGGGCAGCTTCTGTCCAGAGGTGAGATGGGAAGGCAGAGAAGGTTAGGAGCTGGTTGAATGGACCTGAGGAATCAGGGGTGGAAAGGAGGAGTGTGTGTCACAGTCTGGGGAAATCAATTAGGATTATATAACAATGTATGTGCAAATTTTTGTATGGGGAAAAAAGAAAAAAGATTTACAGCCTTGAAAACCTTGTGGGGCAGTTCTTCTCTGTCCTATAAGGTTGCTACGCGTTAGAATCAACTTGATGGCAACAGGCTAGGTAATATATAGATTGATTACCTAATCTTTAGTATTTAGGAATTTAATGATAAAGATAATATTTCAGCTCTTTGTTTTTTTTATAACATGTATTAAATCTGTTGCTATGTTATCATTTGTAGAGGATCTTGCAGTTAGGGAATAAGATTCAGTCTTGCCTGTTCTGTTTTTATGTGTTAGGGGAATTACTGTTCAGACTTGTTCCATTACGGAGTGGTTAGCTGGGATGTTCCTTCACTGCATTTCAATCAGCAACATAGAACGTACATATATCATTAGGTGATGACAGAAGTGGGTTTAGCTCTGGGTACAAAAATTTAAGAAATCTAACTTTCAATCTCCTATATGTTAAGAAAATATTTTTATAGTAGAATGAGTCTAACCAGTCATTCTTTTGCAGTTTAAGTGCTGCGGAGTCGTGTATTTCACCGACTGGTTGGAAATGACAGAGATGGACTGGCCCCCAGATTCCTGCTGTGTTAGGGAATTCCCAGGATGTTCCAAACAGGCCCACCAGGAAGATCTCAGTGACCTGTATCAGGAGGTAAGGCCGTCTGGGGTTAACTTGTCACGGATGAAAGTTTTCTTATGATAACTTTTAAGTAAAGAATCATCACAGTGCCACTGAAATTTTTCCTTTTCCGTCTAAATATAAAGTCCCTTAAGTTTTTTCTCTGATATATGATGAAACAGGATAAAGCCAGAAATATCCGTATAGAAATTTGGACACTAAGCACATTTTAACAAAGGAAAGCGGTGAAGACCATGTTTTAGAATTGAATAGCTCATTAATTGGTTTGTAAGCTAGAACCAAATTATCTAGAACAAAATTCTGTTGGCACTTCCTTTGCAAACAGACACATGCAGAGTATTTAGCTTACCATGAGTATTCATGAAGACGAGGTTTAGAGTTCCTGGGCAGAATATGTGTTTTAGGGCCTCCACGAAGCCTTAAATGTATGTGAAAAAATCGACAACAAAAACCCACTCTCTAGAGAATATGCTGCTGTGCCACTTTTGAGTTCTTCCTGCTGGCTAATGATTAGTGATGTTAGTTTTAGTGAGCTGATTTAATGAAGTTTTATATTGAGTGGACTAAAAGCAGTCATTCAGTACCCAAGAAACTTGCACCTTTGTGTTTATTGGGAGAATTTGTCACAATCATTAGCATTCCTTATGAGGAGAAGCTTCCCCGTTCCTTCATTTTTAGTGGTGATTTTTAAACTTTTTTCTTAGCAGTGGAATCCTGTTTTCAAATGAAAATCTAGAACTGCACTGTTGAAATCATTAAATAAAATTAAAATTTCAGTACCTCAGTCACACTAGCTACATTTTAAGCGCTCAATAGCCATGTGTGACCAGTGACTCCTGTGCTGGACAATGCAGATATAGGACATTCCTGTCGTTGCAGAAAGTCTTATTGGGCAGTTGATCTAGAATGGAAGCTCCAAATGTAAATCAGAGAGCAGGGAAGCTACTCAGGGTGAGGGGGCCAGGATCCTTCTCCAGACATAGCTCCAGGGAAGTACCTGAGTGCCACAGAGCCCTGTTGAAAACCTTTGGCTTAGCATAAAGTAACACCAGTATTCATGATACAGCTGGCATGTATAGTATGGCTATAAGGAAATGAGACATTAAAACAAGACACAGCAGGATTTATAAAAGTACACATCTTTATAGATTTCAAGATATATAACCTTAAGAGGTTATACATTTCCCCCCAGGAATGCTATTATTGTTGAAAGCATCTCTTAAACTCTATTCCAAAGTTGGTTGTAAAGATATAAAAAAATCAATTTCTTTAATTTATTGTGTAAATTAACTGCTTTGAAAAAGAAAGCTGTATTTGACCTCTACATGTGGTCCATCTTATTCATATATGTGATATAAGTCACTTTTGGCTGTTAAGAAAAAATCATCTCCAAGGACACAGATATGTCACATTTAAGAATATTCAAAGCCAAGTGCTTTGGGCTCTGAAGGTATGCCCCCCAAATAGAGTTTCAGATACACTGAAACAGCTGAATAATTCAGGCTGTTTATTTTAAACAGTAGTCACAATACCTTTAGACATGTCTCACACTACTGAGAAGCATTGTTTTTGGATGTCATCATTTTAAACATATTATGTTTAGAAGCGTTTGACTTTGAATGAAAAGGAATATACAATGTATAGATATTGAACAAAGGATTGTTGGGTCATTGTCTCTGGGCTGCTCAGTGATTATGCTATATCTTTTTTTTTCTGGGTGAAAGCTGAATATTGGCTAGTGTCTGTAGGAGGGATGATCAGCCAACAAATGCAACAGTTAAAATCTTGTTTACATTTCTGTTGTGAAACGTGTGTTAAAAGTAGTTTTGATAAGACTTCATTTCATAACAGAAAACAGTACTTAATATTTTTAAGACAATATTAAATGCAAACATACTTGGGGATATTCAAACACATTATAATTTACCATTAAGTGTTAAAAGAACAGATGGTTACTGTATAGATGTAAGTGTAGACAAGTGAATTGAAATCCATCAACTTTCTTAGGGTAAACTTAGTCCATTTGTTGGTCTTTAGCAAGAAGGAGCCCTGATGGCTCAATGGTTAAGTGCTAGGCTGTTAACCAAAAGGTCGGAGGTTTGCACCCACCCAGCAGTTCTGCAGGAGAAGGACCTGGTAATTTGCTTCCGTAAATGTTGTTGCTGTTGCGTGCCATCGAGTGGATTCCGACTCATAGCAACATTATGGGACAGAGTAGAATTGCCCTATAGGGTTTCCTAGGCTGCCAAGAAAACCCTATGTCATATGGGGTTACTATGAGTCTAAATTGACTCGACAGCACCTAACAACAGCAGTAGCAATTACTAGAATAGTATTGGACTTGAGTACCATGTCTAATAATATCTACCTTCTTTCGTGATTAATACTGATATGATTATAACCAATAACATGAACGAATTTCTAGAGCTCCCAAAAAAGTCTGAATATAGGCAAATTCTCTTCAATTTTACTTTACATTAGTTGAAAAGTATTCAATTAAACTTTTAACATAACTTTTTTATAAAAATACAGTTCTTTTTTACTAGTTAGTCTCAGGTTATTTTCAGCTGGTAATGTTTCTCGTTCTCTAGTAGCACTTTATAATGGGATGCTTTGCTTTCAGGATTCTTGTTCTTATGATTCCTTGTTCCATGAATTTTAAAATGGAAAGAAGCCACATTGTTGTGCATGTGAAAATTGATGGCCCAAGTTATCTTAAAAATGTTTCATGTTTTCATCCATGGGCCTTTAATAGCAAGCTGCCATTGTCATTTATGAGATGTTCTTTAGATACAGACTTCTGGCAGGATGGGGGTTCATTATATCAAAGTCATCTGCTTTTGCATTTTACAGTTAATACCAGATGCTGGTACTGGTAATTATACAGTGCATAATTATATACATTTTATGCATAGTTGACTTACAAAAGTGGATCATTTAATAGCTTCATGGGGCATGTACAATTAAAATCATAATTAAAAATAAGACATAATTCCACTTTGCCCTAGAGAACATATGTTTCCTAATTGTACTGTGTCTGGAGATCATCTACTAGGAAGATGAGAGTTGTAGAAGGAGAGGCAAATGAGAAATAGCTATAGGTATTTTGGACATTTATTCCAAAGTAGAGAAAACTAAGTGGGGAAATTTTAGATGTCTTTAAGTATTTGACAGTTCATAATTCAGCCCAGGAACTAGACTTACTCTTTGTTGCTCCAAGGGCCAGAAGTTACAGGAAGGAAATTTTTGAATCAATAGAAGGAAGACCTTGCTTATCAAAATCTGTCCAATTGTGAGACAGGTTATCTTGTAAAATAGTATCTCATCACTAAAAATATTAAGGTCATATAACCATGTCATTGGTAGTATAGAATGGATTTTTAAATTAAAAATGAATCTGGACTAGATGAACTTCAAGGTCCTTTTTAGCTTTCATATTCTGTAAGCTCAGAGGTAAGAACTGTCTTTCTTTCTGCAACCTTTCTTCAGTCCTCTGCAATCAAGGAAATAAATCATTCTCTATCATCTGGTGGCCCACATGGTCCCTGACCCAATACTATTTTATGGCACATTTTGAAACCTGTGAAAAATGACAGAGCAGAAATAGAGCAACAACTGTACATTTTAAAAGAAATTTCCATAAGAGATATCGTTAAGTTTGGCACACAGCTCCTCAGACTATCCATAATAAGCTGCACACTTGTATAAAAGTGTAGGTTTAAAGCTTACAGATGAAATTATCTCTAACCATCAGTTTGGTCCTGTCACATTCACTCATTCAGAAAATTTGTTGAGTGCCTACTGGTTTCCTGGCGCTGTTCTAAATGCTAGGGAGAGAGTGGAAGGCGTTGCAGATAAAATCTCTCTTCTCATGGCGCTTATATTCTAGTTAAGGAATACAGACATTCAACAAGAAAACAGAAAACAAACCACTAAAAAAAGAGTTGCAGGTGCTGATGAGCACTTTGAAGACCCTGAACAGGGTGATTTGATCGAGAGTGGCTTTGTTGGAGAGGGAGCTACTTAGGAGGTGTGATGGTTAGTTTCACGTGCCAACTTGGCTAGCCCGATTATTTAGTCAAACACCAATCTAGGTGTTGCCATGAAGATATTTTGTAGATGTGGTTAACCTCTACAGTCAGTTGACTTTACTTAAAGGAGGTAACCCTCCATAATGTGAATGGGCACCATCCAATCAGTTAGAAAGCCTTAAGAGCAAAAACTAAGGTTTCCCAGAGAAGAAGAAATTCGACCTCAAGACTACAGTATCAATGCCTGCTGAGTTTCCAGCGTGCCAGTCTGCTCTACAGATTTCAGAATCAAGACTGCAACATCAGCTCTAGCCTGAGTTTACAGCCCACTGCCCTGCCCTATGAATTTCAGACTTACCAGTCCCCTCAAGTATGTGAGCCAATTCCTTAAAATAAATATGTATCTCCTACTGGTTCTGTTTCTCTGGAGAACCCTGACTGATACAGGATGTGACATTTAAGCTGATACTTTGCATGAAACCATACATAGATCTGGGGAAGGGTATTCCTGGCTTGAGGAACTGCAAGTGCAAAAGCCCACCCTCAGGAGGCCTGGGTCAACAATTACTGACTGCCTGCTAGCTTGCTCTTCTTGGGAATTGTTCCTGTAGTCACACTTTCTGAATACTAGGTGCAAGATCTGGACTCAGCAAAACAACAGATGCAGAATTTAAGTTGGTAAAATACAGATCTAGAATGTATCTCTTCCTTTTCTCACCTGCTGAGTTTTAAATCATCTCAGTTACTAAAGTGCCGTGTCTAGACATGATTTGCAGAAGAAAAGAAGAGAGAAAGAAGAAGTAAAAGGGAGGCAAGTAGAGAAAAAGTCTTTATACGGCAAGAATTCCCAACCTCTTCCCAAAGGATCTGGGCTCTTTTTGGGTAGGCTTCAAGGATACAGTGATACTGCTGAAATTGTTTTCAATATTTTATATGCATTTTTCAGGGTATGGCATCCATAGCTTTCATAAGCTCTTTCTGAGTTTCCATGTCTAAAATTGTGAAGAACCACAGTGGTAGAGAATATTCACAGTGCTCACCACCTCAGATGGGCCATGAAGCCTAAACAGTGCTTCAGTGGTACTCAATTGCCATTCTTCTCGGCAAGCCACCTTAAAAAATAAATAAATAAATGGAAGCAAACAGACTCACGATAGGATCTACTTCAAATGGACCAACTAAAAATGTAGAACAAAGAGGGACAGAGAGTAAATTAAAATGTATCTCCAGAAACACATTTCTTTCTTTTGTAGTTAGAAAAAAGACTGCTGTTCAAATCTATTGGTTGTGCTTCTCAGGAAAAGTAGTATTCATAGAAGTCCATGTAAGAGCCAGATGGGGAGACAGATGTTCTCCGCACAGCTCTGTGTCTTCAGGACACAATTCCTTTAGTGCCTTAGGCCTTGTGTGTTCCATGTGTTGGGTATGAATGTCAAATACTTTTAATTATTTCCTTAGTAACAGAAAATTTTGCCCAAAACCATGTCTACTTCTTTAGATGGCTGTTTGTTCCTTCTCCCAACACCATAAAACATCTACAAGTTTTAAAAAGCCCAGTTGCCTTCAAGTTGATTCTGACTCATGGTGACTCCATGTGTGTCAGAGTAGGACAGAGCCCCATAGAGTTTACAGTGGCTGATTTTTCAGAAGTAGATTGCTAGGCATTTCTTCTTGGGTAGACTCGAACTGCCAATCTTTCAGTTAGCTGCCAAGAGCATTAACCATTTGCACTACCCATCACGCCTCTACAACTAAAGAAGATAAAAATTCATGTTGTCAGATTGCAGGACCTGTCTTTGGCAAATAGTATTTATTTTATAACCTATATACGTTTTTTCTGGCATTATCTCAGCCCTCAATGCCTTTTGGTTAACACTCCTCTCCTCTTAACATCTTCCATCAATTTGAAAGGTGAATTGATAGTATATGTCTGTTTGTTTTGACTAATAGAAATAACTTTTTTAATTTTCACATTCAACAGAGTATACACATAAATAATATTTCCTCACACTTCTGAACCAGAGGTGGAGACACTACAAAGTATTGTGAGTACAAAAGTGTGTGGCTGAAGACTTTCTCCACATCTCTTCTCTAATACATCCTACTTATGAGATTGTTTTTCTCCCAGGGAACCCTGTTGTCAGGTTGACAATGAGATTCTTCTTAGGATCAAGTAAATTGCCACCCCCTCCCTAAATAAAACAAAAGTAGGGCAGGTGTTAAAAGAGAAGCCCAGGGCAGAAGTAAAAAGCTCAGGCCCCAGTCTGGGTTATGGCCAGTTGCACCAACAAGAAGTTGGTCAAATCTGCATAGAACTAGTCCCTGTGGCAGTGGCTGGAATAAGAGGTAGAAATAAGATGATTTAGAAGTGGTACACAAGAGAGTTCCTGACCTAGAAATCTTATTCGTTGCCATGGAGTCAGCTCTGACTCATGACAGCCCTATGTACAACCGAATACTGGGTCCTGCACCATCTTCAGAATCGTTGGTATGCTTGAGTCCATTGTAGTAGCCACTGGGTATTTTGAGTGCTTTCCAACCTTGGGGGCTCATCTCCCAGCAGCATATCTGACAGTATTCTTTTGTGATACACAGAATTTTCATTGGCTAATTTTCAGAAGTAGACTACCAGGACTTTCTTCCTAGTCTGTCTTAGTCTGGAAGTTCTGCTGAAACCTGCCTACCTTAGGTGACCCTGCTGGTATTTGAAATACTGGTGGTATAGCTTCCTCTATCACAGCAACATGCAAGCCACCACAGTACAACAAATTGACAGACAAGTGGTGGTGAACTAGAATCTGAACCCATTGCCTTCGAGTCAATTTCAACTCATAGTGATCCTACAGGACAGAGTAGAACTGCCCCGTGGGGTTTCTAAGGAGCGGCTGGTGGCTTTGAACTGCTGACCTTTTGGTTAGCAGCTGAGTGCTTAATCCCTGAGCCACTAGGGCTAGAGTAGGCGATCCTTAATGGTCGTTGTTTCTGACTGAGATATGCAGTGGTAGCACATAGTAGCGGGAGTAGCTTATTGGGATTTCTAGAGCCTCTGAGCAATCTTACAGGTAGGTGCTAGCCAGGGGCAGAGAATATTTGGGTGATATGAGGCTGAATAGGGCATTCCTAGCAAAGAAGCAATGGTGAAAAATCAGAAATGGAAGCAAGAGAGCCCACAACGTGTGAGGAGGGGATGTTGACAGGGTTGGGCAGGGCAGGGCCTGCACTATGAAGGTCCTTGTCTGTCCTGCTAAGACATTTGGATTTTATACTGAAGCCTGGGAGTAGGTGCCACATAAAAAGGCAAACATGTTCATAAGTGTGAGGCATTATTATGCAAGGAAAGTTTAGGTCAGAGTAGACACGGGATTCTCATTTATTAATAATAGAACTCCATCCTCCGAGAAAGACACACACATCCTCCTGCCCAGACAGTGAATGGTAGACAGCTTTCGGACTCAGTGGTTGCTTAGATGGAATATCCCCAAGAAGTTCCATTCACAGGGTTCTTTTCTATAAAGTCAAAGATGTTCCCTCCCACCTCACCGCTTAGTTCATTATCTCAACAACTGCTAGTGGATCAGGTTGACTCTGACTTGGGGTGATAGCTGTTTTATCATTCAGAGCCCTGCAGGACCAGTTTGGGCTTGGGCGGGGAGTGGAGCGGGATGGGAGGGGGGCATTCTTTTATCTTCACACTTTGCTCCGTGAACTCTTCTACTTGTTGTGTTTCAGGTACACAAATGAATTCTTCTCTTTCACTCTCTGTCTTGACGTTGGTCAACTGTGAGTTTCCTGTTACCTATTCACTATTCAAACTACTTTTCCTCTTGTGCTTTATTAATAGAGACTTGCAAATTTTGCCCTTAGAATTGATTGCTATGAAAGCCATTATAATATTTTGACCTGAGAAAATAACTCACAAAGTAACAATTGGTGGAGAGAATGTGTTTAAAAAGCATTATGTTGCTATTGTAGAGAATGAGTTGAGGTGAGGCATTGAAGTGAGTTAGTTCTTGAAGCAGGGAAAGGAACGGTTGCAGGGAGTTCGTGTGAGTGATTATAAGGGCTGGAATACAGGTAGCAGCATTGAGGATAAAGAGAGGGAATGAATGTGAAAGATAATGAAGAGGTAGAATGAACAAGACAAGGTGATGAGTTAACTGTGGGGAGTGCGTGACAGTGAAACCACAAGCACGCTGGACAGGTCTTGGATTTGGACCCTGGATAGATGAAGAAGCCATTTCTTGAGAGCAGAGGTTGGATTTGATTAGTTCCATTTTGAAAATGCTGAAGTGTCTGCCAGGAACTCCATGTGCAGAAGCCTGGTAGGCAATATGGAGCTGATGAGACAGCTAGAGATATGAATTTTGCGTGTATTAACTAGCGAAAAGGTTAACCCAAAGCACAGTAGCTTGAATAATGTGAGAGTTTATTTCTCTCTTGTAGAGCAGCCAGATGGTCTGACTGCCAAGCAGCTCTTTTGCACACATTCATCCGGGCGCCCAGCATGCTGAGACAATGTCACCTTTCTTAATACCTATCTTCCAAAGTTGCTCCTGGTTGTCCCCAGTCCTAGCCAGTGGGGAGAGGGAGAGGGAGCTGGAAGGAGCACATTCAGTGCATTAAAGCCTACACCTATCACCTCTGCTCACATTCCATTGGCGGGAACTCACAGTTTTTGCTTAACTACAAGGGAAGCTGGGAAATGTGGTCCCTGGCTAGAAGGCTTTGTTCCCATGGACAACATTTTTACGATGGAGAAAGTGGAGAATGGATTTAGGGATGTGAGGACTAACAGTTTACACAGGTGTCATCATTATATATGTGTCAGATGAAGGCATGGTGGAGACAAGATCACACAAAGAGGTGATGTCATGTATGCAGCCAAGGATGGAACCCTGGAGAATGACAACACTTAGGGGCAGAGAAGGAGACACTACATTTTAGGAAGAGGAGAAATGGAAAGGTATGTCTTAGAAGTCAGGGTAGGAGAGGTTTTTAGAAATGAGTTTTCCTTTTGGTGAGGTAGCATGTTTCAAAAGTTAAGATGGCTTTGAAGCCAGAGTCTCTGGGTGTAAGACTTGGATCTGCTCCTTACTAGCTGTTAGTTCTTGGGCAAGTGTTGAACCTTTCCGTGCTTCAATATTTTCATTTGTGAAATGGGGATAATAACCTATGTCATAGGGTTATTTGGAGAGCTAAGTAAATTATCATATGGAAAGCTCTTAGAATAGTTTGCAGTATATATTACCAGCAATAGTTGAGAGCTAAAGCAAATTGACTGAAAACGACACATTGGGTTTTTCATATGAGATACATATTTGTAGAGCTCTGTAAGCTCTATGAGACCGTATACTGTGGACTACGGGAAGAATGAACAAGTCTGTCTTGGAAGAAGTACAGCCAGAGTGCTCCTTGGAAGTGAGGATGGTGAGACTAAGTTTCACATACTTTGGACATGTTGTCAGGAGGGACCAGTACCTGGAGAAGGACATCATGCTTGGTAAAGCAGAGGGTCAGCGAAAAAGAGGAAGACCCTTGACAAGATGGATTGACACAGTGGCTGCAACAATGGGCTCAAACATAACAACGATTGTGAGGATGGCACAGGACCGGGCAGTGTTTCGTTCTGTTGTATATAGGGTCACTATGAGTCGGAACCAACTGGACAGCACCTAACAACAACAACAACAACATGAACGAGTATTTTACATTCATGATCTCATTCAGACCTTAAAGCATTACTATGAAGAAGGTACAGTATTATTATCTCCATTCTACAGATGAGAAAAGAAAAGCATAAGGAGGTTAAGTGACTTGCCCATTGTCATAGAGCTGGTGAGTGACTCAGCTCAGATCTATTTTATTCCAAAGCCCGTGCTTTAGACACTAAAATTTTGAGATGTGGCGTACATGGTCTGAAGAAAGCTGAGTGCCTGTAGAGTTTTTTCACTTCCAAACTTCAATATTCTTATTTAATAAGATAGTAATAGTTATCTGCCCTGGTGGCACAAACAGTTAAGCACTCGGCTGCTCACCAAAAGGTTGGCAGTTCAAACCCGCTCAGCAGCTCCGTTGGAGAAAGACCTGGTGATCTGCTTCCATAAAGATTAGCCTGAGAAACCCTATGGGGCAGTTCTACTCTGTCACATGGAGTCGCTATGAATCGAATCAATTTGACAGCACCCAGCAACAGCACCTCGTTGTAATGTTACAAAGATAATTGAGATCCTGCATGAGAAACCCTCGCACAACACACGGCACATATTAAACACAAATCTTTGGTGAGCAGTGCTAATGATAGTGCTGCCAATGTGATAACAGCAGTTCACTAAGGTGTTTGTTAAAGTAAATAAGAAAATTAGTCATCTATGATTGGATTTTTAAGTAGCTAATTTGCCTCTTGTTTTTTTTTTGTGAGGACAGGGAAGTATGCATTTTTCGATTTTATGTATTTGTTCTTGCTGAAGGTAGATTTTTCAGTTCAAGATTTTTGGGGTTGGATCTGGTTTTTCACACTGCTTGTCTTAACACCCTCCAGCTTGCTGTACTCAAACACTTCGGGTAGACGAAAACACCCCAGTGAGAGAAAATGTTCGAATGAGCACTTTGTGAATGTTCTGTTCACTTGGGTGGGGGAAGGCTACTACTGCTGAACTCTCCTCGAGAGTGACAGTGGCACTCAGTGGGAAATGATCAGCAGGTTCAGTCTTTGAAATCTGGTCACTCTGCCTATTTAATGAGGACATTGTGAGGCCTCAATACAATATGAAGGACTGCCATGTATTTAGAAATAATAAGAAGACTTCTTCTCCTGCACTTCTATGTACGGGTTTTGTTAAAGCTACTCTTAAGAGAATAGGCTATCCTCAGTGAATTTTACTGCTTGCTGTTTAATTTTTTTTTTATTTAAAGGAAGGACTTATTTCCCTGAGGAGCTTAACATTATCGGTAGAGAATTCTTGGTTCAACCTAATTTAAGCCCCATGAACTCATGAACTGCTATCATCATTCAGTTCTTCGGTTCTAGAAGGAATAGGGCTGAAGATTATATATTTATATCTGATGATTAACGCAATGGTTTCGAACTAGAGAGTCATGTTTATTATAAGAATCAATTACAAAAATATCAATACTGGAGTTATTGGCACCCGGATTTTATTTATACTTTATCTTCACAAGCACATTAAGAGGCTGCTTAATTCTTTGATGTGGCCTGTAAATACTGAGTACTGAGAAGCTACGGATGTGCTTCCAATTTTAGAAACTCATTCTGGAGATAGATCAGAGAATAATTTCAAAGTATATAATTTCCACATTGGAGCCACAAGTGAAATGAAGCATCCTGACATGCCTTCAGATAGGTTCCCGGAAATGTACGGATTAGTGCTTTCGCTCTGATGGAGGTAGTGTTATTATTTACAGTTAATAGTTGACCAGAATTTTAATATTACAGCAAGTGATGTAAGTTAGCTGACTTGTCTTATTCATAACTTTGAATTAGCTGAGGCTATTAACATAGAACTAAAAAACAAAACAAAAACCAAACCCAATGCCGTCAAGTTGATACCAATTCATAGCAACCCTACAGGACAGAGTAGAACTGCCCCATAGTGTTTCCAAGGAGCGGCTGGTGGATTCCAACTGCCAACATTTGGCTAACAGCTGAGCTCTTAACCACTGCGCCAACATTGGGCTAAGATAACTGTATTTAGGTAGAAAACATATTCAAGTAAAATCATCTCAGAGTATTTTATTTTGAGAAAAGCAAATGAGTAGAATTCAATTCTTTCCTATTCTGAGTAAAATATCCTGTGTGGAATAGAATGCAGTTTTGAACTCTAACATTTCTATTTCTTCTTTTGACTCACTCAACAGAAGTGTTCGTTTATGCAGCTAAATATCTATGAATAGTACAATAGATTGTATAGATTATATGTTTTTTTAGAATTAGTGTCCTGCTTAGCAAAAAGTGTCCAAGTTTACATTGAAAAGTGTACACCTTATGCATGATTATTAGACTGGCTCAAAATAAACACAAGGCTTGTGCTCAGACTGAATCACTTTAATAAAGATGACAGAATAACAGTAAACTGTGGAGTTGTTTCTAAGAAGTGTGTAGAGTGGTTAAAGAGAAACCTGGAGAAATACTGTCTCTCAAGAAGAGAAATAGTCTTTTGGAAAGTTAACTCTTAAATTTAAGTAATTGATATTCCATTGGGTTTTCAAAGGCTGATTTTTCAGCAGGAAGTCGCTAGGCATTTCCTCTGATGCATCTCTAGGTGGACCCGAACTTCCAGTCTTTTGATTAGTATGTTAACTGTTTTGCAGCACCTCAGGAATCTGGTCTAGGTGTTAGGTTGTTTTATAGCAATGGTTCTCAACGTCAGAACTGTTGTTGTGTGTCATCGAGTCAATTCTGACTCATAGTGACACTATAGGACAGAACAGAACTGCCCCATAGGGTTTCCTAGGCTGTAATTGTTTAGGGGAGCAGATCGCCAGGTCTTTTTTTCCCATGGAGCAGCTGGTGGGTTTGAACCACCAACCTTTCGGTTAGCAGCCTAGTGCTTAACCATTTTGCCATGAGAAGGAATAGGTTTATCGTAATCACCTGGGCAGGTTTTTTAAAAGGTGCACACCTCCATCTCTCCTCCAGCTTCTCATAGGCTTCCCCTGTTGAGAATCACTGTTTTAAACTTTATACATCAAGTAGTTTGATTCCGTTAACGGATACAAATTGTTTGTTTTCACTAATTTTGACCCTATGTCACCCATACAAAGTAATATTGACGGTATTATTTCTTTTACAGGGTTGTGGGAAGAAAATGTATTCCTTTTTGAGAGGAACCAAACAACTGCAGGTGCTAAGGTTTCTGGGAATCTCCATTGGAGTAACACAAATCCTGGCCATGATTCTCACCATTACTCTGCTCTGGGCTCTCTACTATGATAGACGGGAGCCTGGGACAGACCAAATGATTTCCTTGAAGAATGACACCTCTCAGCACTTGTCCTGTCACTCAGTAGAGCTGTTGAAACCCAGCCTGTCAAGGATCTTTGAACACACATCCATGGCCAACAGCTTTAATACACACTTTGAGATGGAGGAATTATAGAGGATGTCAAGGAAGGAAATTTGTTTTGTTGGACTTGTGAATTTTCAAGTACATACTTACCTGCTTCAGAAATGTGTAGAAATACAAATGTTGCCATCAAAGAATGCTTAAGCATATAGTTATCTACTCTTTAAAATGAAGAGAGAGAAGTTTCATGTTATAGGTCACCACCTGGACGTACGGTTAATAATGCTGAGGATAGATCTAATACCCACTTTAGAGCCTGTGTAAGATTTTTACTGAATACAGTTATGCCTTGAGGTGGTATGATTTGACCAGTATTTCTGCATCCACAAAAATGGGCCCTGCTATGGTGGTGTTGGAGCTAGAGTAAAGTTTGATTTACTTCCAAGTTGGTTTATAATGTACCAATTAACAGCTAACATAGGAAGTTAGACAGTACTAATGACTTTTATTATTTGGTGATATATTCTTTTGAGGGTGAATAGTTTATACATAAGAAAACTCTGAGGATTGGTAACTACCTAAATGTGATTTTTTTTTTTTTTTTTTTTTTTTTTTTGCTTGTTACTAAAATATTGTTACCACTTAAAAGAGAAACTAACACATTGTCTTAAACTGATCAGGGATCTATGTGTATATAAGAGTCTGTGTGAAGTCTGTATAATTCAGTAGATTTCAGTTCTAATAAATATTAAGAATAACAATTGAGAAAAGCATGAATTTGTCCTGTATAGCACCATTTTTTAGCCTTTCCTGTTAAAAGTTTTAAAATTCTGTCTTGGGTTTATATAACATACATAACTGTTAATTTAAATACTTAACCACTAATTTTGAAAAATAACCAGTTTGATAAATAGGAAAAATTGTCAGTGTGATAAATCATTATTATTCAGAACGTAGTCTGGTATCTAGGAAGTATTAACAACAAGGTTTACGCATAACTTAATTCATTCAGTAGAGACTTCGATGCTATTTTTTTTCCCAAAGCTGAGACTCTTTTTGACACTAAATGCTTTTTAAAGGAGCTTATCTTTGCCTTCCCAAAATAAGAAGAGTCTCCAAGTCTGAATTTAATTCTCAGAGAATAGTGTTCCTTTTCCTCAGCAAAATGCTGTGAGAATCATTAAAATAAGTGACAGTTTAACTAGAGATTGTTTTTGCTTTATTTCACTGATTAAGATGCTGTGGTGAATTACACAGATTATTAAATTTTTTACAAGAGTAAAGTATATTTATTTGAAATGGGAAAAGTGCATTTTACTGTATTTTGTGTATTATGTTTATTTGTCAGAATATTGAAAGAAAATAAAGTGTCAAATATTTTCTAGAGAGTAATAATTTGTGACTAATTTTTATACATTACAAGCACTTACACCATTTGAACAGATTGTCATGGGGAGAAAAATATAAAAAATAAATTATTGAATAAAGTACTCATAATGATTTCAAACCGGAGTGACTCTGTAAGAGTGTGTGTCTTCACGAAAAAAAAAATACAGAGATGCTTATTTTCTTTTCAAATTTGTTTTTGAGCTAAATGATGGATAATGAGTTATGCCATATAATTTAAAAATATGCCCATCTATGTTAATTTATCTTCTCAGTGCTTTCATATCCCAGTTATTGTAGCTATTATTAATTATTAAAATAAAATGAGCCTAAGGAATACAGTATTTGAAATTAAGTGACAGACTTCAATCTTCTGTGGATTTAAATGAAAAAAAACAATGAGGGAAATCCATGATCAATCAGAATTAAAAGAATCCCTTTTTGTAGTTTCCTCAACACTCAAATTCCTCATAATTTTACCTGAAATAGCCACCTAATTGAGACAGTCGTGACTCGTATTTGGATTATTTAAATAATGGCCAGAGTTGGCTGCTTCTCTTTCGATGTGTCTCCCAGACACAAAAAGAACAAACATTATTGAGCTCAAGAAAAAAATCCTCAAATTATAAAATACTAGTTGATTTCTGCATTTGTAGGCTTCAGATATTTTGACATATTACCTGATTTACTACCCTCTAGAATAGTCAACATAAGTTTAGACAATCATCTTATATATGATATACTTGGCTTAATGGGAACAAATGACATTTATAGCAGCGGTCCACAAAGGCCTCTTATGGTAGCAGTGCACCTGGAATAATAAAACTGTGAGGGACTCTAAAAAGTCTACTTAATGCAGTGGAGCTGAGGGAGTTCACTGTTTGGGTACATTGCAAATAAAATCGTTAACTGTTTCTTTGGGAATTTTTTAAAGCTTTCTTTTGTGAAATCACCATCTTTAAAACAGAAACTCAAGAAGATTATTTGTAGACTGGTTAACAGTCAGTTCAAATTGCACTAGAGACTCAGCAATAGCAGTAAGATATGGAAGGTCTGGGTGAGAGACACTCAGGCTAACCATAGGTAAAATAAATACATGCAAACGCCACGAGTGGAGCCTGCTTAGCACCAAGAGCCACATGAGTGGAATCAAGACTGCTACCCTGAGGAGATGACCTTCAAGCTGGGTCAGAAAGGAGAAGTGGAGAACATTCTATGAGCCACCACTGAGGTTAAAAAGTGTACATTATCTTTGAGGACATGACTTGTCATTCAGTGTGGCTAGACCACAGAATGCTTGAAGGGATACCATAGGAAAGGAAATGGGTGAAATTTGGGATTTGGGGCCTCATTCTGTAGGTTGAATGGAGAGTCACTGAAGGCTTTCAGAAAGAGAAGTTGTATTTCAGAAAATTAATGGTGTTAACCAAGTGAGAAACTGAAAGCAGGGAGACAAGTACACCCCATTACACAACTCCCAAGAGTAGGACATCATTTATAAGGTAGTCTAGGTAAATAGAGCCCTCTGAAGTTGTAGACTACAGGGAACCCTAGGGGGAGACTAACTAGATCGCTATTGCTGTGATCCTAGAGAGGATGATGGAAGTCAAAACAGTGGATAACACGTTATAACAAGGTAAATCCACAAAAACTGGCAGTGGATTGACCTTGTGGAGTGTGGGACAAGAAATAAAAGAACTGAAATTTCTAGATTTTGTACCTGGTGAATTGGCAATGGCATTAACCTAGATAGAAGACTCTGGAGGGGGAACAGGCGTGTGGGAGGGTAATTAATTTGATTTGGGACATAGTGAGTGGCGTTGCCTGCAGGACTTGCCGATAGAAATGTCTACAGGCAGCTGTAAATTCCAGTCTGGAGCTCCGGAGAGTTCACTGTCGTGCCTGAGAATTTTTATGCATTGCTTTCCGATCTCAGGAAGCCTGACAGAAAATGGGCTGAGAACCAAACGTTATAGGAGGAGAATCTTAAGCAGGATGCTAATAGAGTTTCCTTTTGTCTGAGCTCCCACTCCTGCCGATGAGGCAAGGGAGGTAAAGAAATGAGAAACGAACACACAACGGAATCTTCTGTGGCAAAAGGAGTCGCCCCCTTTAAAAAAATACTGCCAGCTGTGATGCTGCTTCCCTCAAGTCCCTTTCTTACTTTCATCCTGTGCTTCACAAGTGGGTTCATCCTTCTTATTAACTGAGTTCATTTTTCCTCACATCCAAACACATTCTAGAAACATGCATGGGTGAATCTTTGATATCATCTTGAAAGTTTGTACTAATTTATTTTCTGTTATACTATGTTATTTCTGGAGTCCCTAGGTGGCGCAAATGGTTAACGTGCTCCACTGCTAACTGAAAGCTTGGAGGTTCGAGCCTACCCAGAGGCAGCTCAGAAGAAAGGCCTGAAAAATCTGAAATATCCGCCACTGAAAACTTTATGGAGCACAGTTCTACTCTGATACACATGGGGTCACCATAAGTCAGAAGCAACTCAATGACACCTGTTGTTTTTAGGTTATTGCTGTCATTCTTTATCTCATGCATTCATGGATGCCTACTAGGTACCACGCACATAGTGTTAGGTGCTTTACGTGTGTTTTCTCTGCTCTTCACAACTCTTTGCAACCTGTAGGCATCATTAACCCCATTTTACAAAAAAGAAAGTGGAACTTAGAGAGATGGAGTAAATGTATTTAAGTAGTAAGCAGCAGCACTCTACCTGCCTCCTGCTCCATTTTGTGATATGGCATCTTTATCAGCCTGTGATGAAGCTCAGCTACTTCCTTTCATAGACAAGATAGATTCTCCTACATGTGAATCAATACCCTCCAGGCCCAACCGGTCTCCAAATCCTGTTACTTCTTCCTTAAAAACAACTCTTGTCTACCTAATTTCATTCCACCTACTATTTCCAAGAAGGAGCCTGGGTGATGCAACAATTAAGTGCTCAGCTGCTCACTGAAAGGCTGGCCGCTGATGAAAGACTTGGCGATCTGCTCCCATAAAGATTTCAGCCAAGAACCCCCTATAGGGCAGTTCTGTTCTGTCACATGGGGTCACCATGAGCCAGAATCAACGGCACTCAACAATGACAACTAATTCCCAGGTCCCTGGGTGGTGCAAACCGTTTGCACTCAATAGCCTAAAAGTTGGCAGTTTGAATCCACCCAGGAGTGCCATAGAAAAAATTCCTGATGATCTACTTCCCAAAGGTCACAACCATTGAAAACTTTAAGGAGCACACATGGTGGCACCATGAGTCGGAATCCACTTGATGGCAAGTAGTGGTGGTAATATTTAGTAGCTAGTATTTTTGATGCAGGAAGTATCAAAAGAAAATGGAAGGAATACACAGAGTCACTATACCAAAGAGAATTGATCGATGTTCAACCATTTCAGGAGGTAGCATATAATCAGGAGCTGACAGTACCGAAGGAAGAGGTCCAAGCTGCACTGAAGGCATTGGAAACACAAGGCTCCAGGAATTGACGGACTACCAACTGAGATGTTTTAACAAATGCATGCAGCACTGGAAGTGCTCACTCGTCTATGTCAAGAAATTTGGATGACAGCTACCTGGCCAACTGACTGGAAGAGATCCACATTCATGCCTATTCCAAAGAAATGTGATCCAGCCAAATGCCAAAATTATCAAACAATATCATTAATATCACACACAAATAAAATTTTGCTGAAGATCATTCAAAAGCAGTTGCAGCAGTACATCAGCAGGGAACTGCCAGAAATTCATGACGAATTCAGAAGAGGACTTGGAAAGAGGGCTATCACTGCTGATGTCAGATGGATCCTGACTGAAAGCAGAGAATAGTAGAAAACTATTTACCTGAGTTTATTGACTACGCAAAGGCACTCAACTGTGTGGATCATAACAAATTATGGACAATTTTGCAAAGACTGTGAATTCCAGAACACTTAATTGTGCTCATGAAGAACATGTACATAGATCAAGAGGTAGTCGTTTGAACAGAACAAGGGGATGCTGTGTGGTTTAAAGTCAGGAGAGGTGAGCATCAGGGTTGTATCCTTTCACCATACTTAGTCAATCTGTATGCCGAGCAAATAATGCAAGAAGCTGGACTATATGAAGAAGAATGGAGCATCAGGATTGGAGGAAGACTCATTAACAATTTGTATTATGCAGATGACACATCCTTGCTTGCTGCAAGTGAAGAAGACTTACTGATGAAGATCAAAGACCACAGCCTTCAGAATAGGTTATACCTCAACATAAAGAAAACAAAAATCCTCACAACTGGACCAATAAGCAACATCATGATAAATGGAGAAAAGATTGATGTTGTCAAGGATTTCATTTTACTTGGATCCACAATCAACACCCATGGAAGCAGCAGTCAAGAAGTCAAAAGACAAATTGCATTGGGCAAATCTGCTGCAAAAAACCTCTCTAAAGTGTTAAAAAGCAGAGATGTCACTTTGATGACTAAGGTGCACCTGATCCAATCTTTTCAATCACCTCATATGCATGTGAAAGCTAGGCAACGAATAAAGAAGACCAAAGTAGGATCGACACCTTTGAACTATGGTGTTGGTGAAGAATATTGAATATACCATGGACTGCCAAAAGAACGGAGCAATCTGTCTTGGAAGAAGTACATCCAGAATGCTCCTTAGAAGCAAGGATGGCTAGACTACGTCTCACATACTTTGGACATGTTGTCAGGAAGGATCAATCCCTGGAGAAGGACATCACTCGTGCTCGGTAAAGTAGAGGGTCAGTGAAAAGGAGGAAGACCCTTGACGAGATGAATTGACACAGTAGGTGCAACAGTGGGCTCAAGCATAACAGTGATTGTGAGGATGGCACAGGACTGGGCAGTTTTTCATTCTGTTGTACATAGGGTCACTGTGAGTGGGAAATGACTCAACGGTACTGAACAATAAGTTTTATTAGGACTTGACTAAATTTTTCCTGTTTTAGTTTAACTCAATTTCACCTGGACAGAGCTGAACAAATCAAATGCTGAGCCTGCTCTTTGGCATGATCCATTAGGGGCTTGCCATGATTCAGCAAGCCAGGCAGTCAGACGCAGCACCTCACCCATTGCTTAGGGATTTTCTTCTCCTCCCACCCAGAGCACCTCTAGTGTTATGTCAGAACATTTTCCTTCTTATTCTTAAAAGAAGGTTTAATCAAATAGGCCTACAAATAATTATCTTTGATCCACTAGGAAAGACAGAAAGCATCTGTTACTGGCTGGGGCAAGAGAAAGTTCTCTCTGTTTTATAACTCATTGTTCACGTGCTTGTCAAAGGGTAGGGTCCTGTAACTATAACCATTACAAGAAAAAAAAGAAATAGATGCAGTTCCCAGAGTTCACAATTAAGCCTTGGGCTATTACCTTTTATGTATTATGGACTGAGCATTTGAGAACTTAACCACCCTTGTGTTGGAAAGCTGTGCTCTGGCAAAATTTGAAAAAGAGAATTGCTGTGGTGAAAGTACAAGGTGCTATTATTCTGTCTGAGGTTCAATAGGAATAAATCTGGCAATGCGATGTCTAATGTTGGCTCCTAATTCCCTTTTATTCTCTCCTGGTTTTCTTTGGAATTCATCTTCTTATTTTCTCTTGCTAAGTTTGAGACCAATTCAATTCAATTTAGCAAAACCCATTGAGCATCTGCTATGTAGGATAAGTTGGGCTGTTAAAGATGAGAAGAAAAATGTAAAATATAATCCCTGCCTCAAGGAACTCACAATTTAATTGGGGAGACTGGGCAATTAGACACGGAGTAGTTAAGTAGTGCCTGGTACAGATTTTGGCACACTGGATGTGCTCATTAAAGTGTGAGTTAAATAAAACAACACTGAAAAATAGTAAACACAAAAGTAAGTAGTACAGAGATAGGATTGGTCAGGCTAATTATAGACAAATCAGAGAGGTGGGTGTATGAACAGTGTGTGTCCACTGTAAGGAGGAGACCATTCTGACTGGAGACAATGAAGAAGAGAAAAGCACTTAGGCTGGGGTCAGATAACAGAAGGCCTCATAGGAATTTTGGACTTTGTTCTGCAGACATGGAGAATCCCACATGGGTGTTATCAGCAGAGCTGTGCTTTATGAAGTCTACACTTGAATAGCATGTAAAATTAGACTGGAAGGAAGATACTCTGAAGATAAGGAGACCTGAATGTAGAAATGTGGGAATTGGGTAAAGACAACTTGAAGTGTTATGGCTGCAGTGTGATTGAGAAGAAAGACATAAACAATGGAAAGTAGAAAACAAAAAGAATGCAGATTATGAAGATGAATGAAGAAGAAATAAAAATTGACTCCACGATTTAAATGTCAAAGACGCGGAAGAATGCAGTTCCATTGACAGTTAAGGAAATTAGAAGGCAGAACCAGTGTAAAGAAGATTTTGTCTTTGACTTGAGTTGCAGATAATGGTGGAAACTCAAGCACACAGTTTGTAACAGGAGAGGCTCAGTGGTAAGCTTAGATCCTGAAAAACCATGGGATTGTCTTTTGTCAACTCAGCAGTAACCCTACGCCTTTCCTCATTCTTCCATGCTTCTTGGGAGAGATGCTTGGAACAATGTCCTCAGAATTCCTTTCTTGTATGCAGGAGCAGATTAATCAGTAAACACAGTATGCCCTGGTTTACAGTAAGTGAAGTAGGCACAGGCTTAGTTGTGTTTACTTACTAATCTGTATTGCACAGTTTCACTTGGGTTTCTGTGGTGAAACCCAGGTGAAATTGTGCACTGCAGATTAATAAGTAAGCACAATTAAGCCTGTGCCTACTTTGCTTATTGGGTAATCTGTCCCTGCTTGTATGGTGTCAGAGTAGGTTATTCCAATGAGAGGCACTTGCATGAGGTTTGGAAGGCTCAGTCCTTACTTTTTTCTCCTGTGCCATCTGTAGACAGGCAGCTGAGGTCATTGATGGCCGCACCCCAGTGAGCTCTCTATTCTAGATTTCCTGCCACTTTTTGGATCTACTTTTGCTTCCTCCAGCCCTGCAATTGTGTAAGCTTCCAATTCCCTATGTTAAATCCCTTTCTATTCAAAATCCCTAGTGTGCAGTCCATTTTCCTCATGATCCTTGAGACAAAACACATTTAGTGTAAAGAGAAAATGAGAAATAGCTGAAATGGGGCACATTTTTGTGTTGCAGAGGAAATAAATAGAATCAGTAAGAGACAAAGAGAAGGAAAATTTGAAAATTAAGAAAATGAGCACGTCGTGTAATAAAACCTAAGCTAGAAAAAAAGTTGTGAGGTGAGAGATGGCTTTTATTAGATAAATGGACAAAATAAAATGAGACTGCAAGCTGAGAAAAAGCTATATTTGTCAGGGTGAAGGATAACTTGCAGGAATTCAGTTTAAGAATAATGATATCCCTACATTCTTAATCCAAGGTACAATTAGCATGATACTATCAAAATAGTAGATCAATATTAAATCTCGTTGGATGGTATGATAATCAAGATTCCTGGAACTAGATTATGACACTGTTAGGAACTGACTTATGTCTCCCAAAATTATGTGTTGTAGACCCTGACCTCTACAACATCTTTGACTATACGAAGGCATTCAACTGTGTGGATAGTAACAAATTATGGACAATTGTGCAAAGGACGAGAATTCCAGAACACTTAATTGTGCTCATGAGGAACCTGTACATAGATCAAGAGGCAGTTGTTCGAACAAAACAAAGGGATATTGCATGGTTTAAAGTCAGAAGAGTTGTGCGTCAGGGTTGTATCCTTTCATCATACTTATTCAATCTGTATGCTGAGCAAATAATGCAAGAAGCTGGACTATATGAAGAAGAATGGGGCATCAAGATTGGAGGAAGTCTCATTAACAACCTGCGTTACGCAGATAACACAATCTTGCTTGCTGAAAGTGAAGGGGGCTTGAAGCACTTATTGATGAAGATCAAAGACCACAGCCTTCAGTATGGATTACTCCTCAACAGAAAGAAAACAAAAATCCTCACAACAGGACCAATAATCACCATCATGGTAAACGGAGAAAAGATTGATGTCAAGAATTTCATTTTACTTGGATCCACAAATCAACACCTATGGAAGCAGCAGCCAAGAAGTCAAAGGACATATTGCATTGGGCAAATCTGTTACAAAAGACCTCTTTAAAGTGTTAAAAAGCAAAGATATCACTTTAAAGACTAAGGTGCAACTGACCTAAGCCATGGTATTTTCAATTGTCTCATATGCATGTGAAAGCTGGACAATGAATAAGGAAGACCGAACAAGAACTGACACCTTTGAATTATGGTGTTGGCGAAGAATTTTGAATATACCATGGACTGCCAAAAGAATGAACAAATCTGTCTTGGAAGAAGTACAGCCAGAATGCTCCTTAGAAGTGAGGATGGCAAGACTTCATCTCATGTACTTTGGACATGTTATCAGGAGGAATCAGTCTCTGAAGAAGGACATCATGCTTGGTAAAGTAGAGGGTCAGCAGAAAAGAGGAAGACCCTCAGTGAGATGGATTGACACAGTGGCTGCAACAATGGACTCAAGCATAACAACGATCATGAGGATCGTGCAGAAACTGGGCAGTGTTTCGTTCTGTTGTACATAAGGTCACTATGACTCAGAACTGACTCCATGGCACTTAATAACAACAACAAAATTCCTGTGGTTATAATCCCATTGGGGAATGGGTTGTCTTTGTTATGTTAATGATGCAGGATTAGTGTATGGTGTATCTTGAGTCATTCTCTTTTGAGATATAAAAGAGATTAAACAAGCAAGCAGATGAGAGATGAGGGAAGAGAGATGCCAAGACACATGGAGATCTCCAAGGAACCGAGAAGCAATGGTTGAAGAGACAAGGAACTTCCTCCAGAGCCAACATACAGAGAAAGCCTAAGCTCTGAATTCAGACCTCTAGTCTCCTAAACTGTGAGAAAATAAATTTCTGTTTGTTAAAGCCATTCACTTGTGGTATTTCTGCTATAGTGCACTAGATAACTAAGACAGAATTTGGTACTGGCAGAGTAGGGTGCTGCTCTAAAAGATACATAAATTGTGGAAGTAGTTTTGGAATTGGCTAATGGGCAGAGGCTGGAAGAGTTTTAAGGTGCCAAATAGTAAAAGCCTATGTTGTCTTGAAAAGACTGTTGGTAGAATTATGGATGTCAAACACAATTCTAATAAGGGCTCAGAAGGAAGTGAGGAGAGCTGTAGAGAAAGTCTCTATTGTCTTAGAGAATACATATGGTGCCAGCAACAGAATGTTGCTAGAAATGTTTATGTTAAATGTGCTTCTGGTGAGGCTTTAAAAGAAAATGATGAACATATGATTGGACAATGAGGGAAGGGCAATGCTTGTCATACAGTGGCAAAGAACTTGCCCGAATTATGTTCGAATGTCTGGTGGAAGGTAAGTGAAGTACTTGGATATCTGGCTGAGGAGATTTCTAAGCAAGCTCTTAAAGGGGCTGAGTGGTCTCTCATTGCCGATTATAGTAAAATAGACTTAAAAATGAACTGTGCAAGATGAAAACAGAACTTAACTTGGAAATTCTAAGGACACGCGCCCTAGAATGTTCACCAAGGACGTGGGTACAAAATCTTCTGTTAAAGAGATTAAGCCTGTGACCTAACCAGCTACCACAGCAGAAAACTCATCAGCTTAGACTGAAGGGAACAGAGAAAGAATGAAAGAGTGTCATCTGCTTCTTGAAATTCTACAGGCAGGAAACAGGTCAAAGGAGTTACATCTGTTATCCTCCAAGAAAAGAAAGGCACCATCCCTGGAGCAGCTCAGAAATCAACAGAACTGTTGAAAGGAGCACGGGAAGCAAGGCCTTCTCGGTTTCAAAGGGCCAGAGTCTCCTAGGTTTCAAAGAGTTGAATCTTCACCAACTTGGTTCTAAAGTGTGGGGCTGCCATTAAGGTGTGCCAGGGGATGGGTCTACTGCCCAAAGCTGAGGGGGCAGATCTGCCATGCCCAAGGTGCAGAAGAATGGGGCCTGCTGGGTTTGAGAGGGTGGGGTTACCACTAAGATAGACTAGGAGAATGGGGTCACCTAAAGCTGAGGGATCAAAGTTGCCATCCTAGAGGGCCTAGAAGGCAGAGTTGAAGCCCAGGGCCAAGAGGTCTCCACCCAGAATCCAAAGAGTGTGACCAACACCCAGAGTCTGGAGGGCAAGGCCATTGCCCAAGTGGTCTCAAAGAACAGAGGATTATTTTGAAGCATTGAAAGCTAATGTAAATTGTTCTGCTGGGTTTTGGACTTGCTTTGTGCCTGTTATCTCTTCTTTCCCTCCAATTTCTCACATTTGTAATGTAAATGTCTACTTTGTGCCTATTCCACCATTGTACTTTGGAAACGGATAACTTGTAGTCTAGATTTCACAGGTTCACAGATGAATTTGCCCCAGGATGGAATACACCTAAAGTCTCACCTATATTTGATTTAGATGTTTCAGAAGATGAAATTTTGGACTTGGAGTTGATTTAAGACTTTTACAATGATGTGATGGGGTGAATATCTTTTGCATGTGGCAAGGACATGAATTTTGGGGGTACAAAGGGTGGGAAGTTCTGTATTGAATGTCTCCCCTAAATATGTGTTGTACATCATAACCTCTGTGCCTGTGGTTATAAGCCCAACTTGAATGCGTTGTCTTTGTTACGTTAATGAGATAATTAGTGTAGGGTGTATCTTGAGTCAATCTCTTTTGAGATATACAAGAAATTAAAGGAGGGAGCAGGGGAGAGATAGGCGAAGATTGATGCCAAACCACATGGAGATCTCCAAGGAACCAGGAGGCAGAAGCTGAAGAGACAAAAACCTTCCTCCAGAACCAACAGAGTGAAAGACTTCCCCTAGAGCCAGTGCTCTGAATTAGGACTTTTTAGCCTCCTAAACTGTAAGAAAATAAATTTCTGTTTGTTAAAGCCATCTACTTGTGGTATTTCTGTTATAGCAGCACTAGATAACTAAAGACAGAAAACCAAGGATCTGACAAAGCCCTGAGTTAATACAGGGAATCCTTAGTACTGTTCCTGTCACATAAAAGCAAATTGATTTTGGTGGTCTTTACTACTTGGTCCAGGGGGGAAAAAAGCCAGATTAATAGTGACATTCTAGATTTACAGGAGGAGACCACATTTGAACAGTTGTGCGATGGCATCACCATTTTATTACATTTTTGACAGTCCACATAATTCAACAAGATTCGTCTGTCTTGGGTATAGATGACATAAGTGAGCTAAATGAGAATATGACAGAAATCTCTACCCTTTAATATTTCAAGTTTCACAGTGATAGTAATCTCTGGACTATTATTTGTGATTTTCCAATGGCTTCCATTTGTTCCTTCCTACCTCCTGGTCCTTACCCTACAGATTAGGGAAGTAAAGTGGGGATTCTAGTTGGTGAGTGTAAGATTTGTGCTCAGAACCTGCATAGTTAAAACACAAGTGAGTTCTCGCACCCACTCGTTTCACTGTGAGATGTACTATGACTTTATGATTCCCTCCTCTGTATCCTCATAACAAAGGATTTCTGTATCCTTAACTCTAATGTATATTGCTGACTTCCATAAACCCCTACTCTGACTACTGGACCACAGTGACATCTGGAATCTCCAGGGATTAGTGCTAGTACAGAGTCAATTCAATAATCTCTGAAAAGCCCTTGTATTTCTCTTTCCCCAGTACAAAGCCACACTAGTAAATGACTACAGGTGCCTTTGGGGAGTTCAAGCAAGAAGACTCACAGAACCTACCTGTGGTAGTATGGCAGGGGTATTTTTCTGGGAATCTTGTTCCCCTTTCATTTAAGGGTCTCATGTATGTGAACTGGCTCAACTCTGGCAACTGAGAGAAATTGTGATTCTCTATTGTGTTGATTAAAGTCAAGACTGTTCACAAGAACTGAACTTTTTTCTTTCTTACATTACAGGTTGTCCATCTATCCATATTTATTCTAATTAAAAAAAAAAAGTTGCTCTCAATTCCAACTCATGGTGACCTCGTGTGTCAGAGTAGAAGTGTGATCCATAGGGTTTTCAATGGTTGTGATTTTGGGGAAGGAGATCACTAGGCCTTTCTTCTACAGTTTCCCTGGCTGCATTTGAACTACCAAACTTTCAGTTTGGAGCCAAGTGCTTAACCGCTTGCACCATCCAGAATCTCCATATTTGTTCTAGGCATAATTAATTAGCTACTATCAAAGATCTCTGTGGATCAAACTATTTTGACTACTGTTCTGGTCCTACTCTCCATTCTGGTAACCACTTCCATCTGTTCCTTAAGATAAAAAATGAGGGAGCTCATTTCAGTAGTAGCATCTCTCAACATCACTGTTGGCCTGAAGCACACTGAGTTTTTCTAGGATGTTGGTCCTTTCCTTACCAATGTATTTCTCAATGAAGAGTTCTCAAGGAAATGGTCTTTGAGCGCTCCCTTGGGACAGAATTAGTGGATGAGTGAGTGGGTCATACATAATAAATTCACTCCAAATTCCTATCTCTTTAAGCTTTGAATCACTTCACCTATAATATACCAAAGGTGTTCTGACATCTCAATTTCATTTAATTTGCATACATGCATATAGAGGATGTCTTAGTCATCTAGTTCTGCTCTAACAGAATTACCACAAATGGATGGCTTTAGCAAAGAGAAGTTTATTCTTTCACAGTCCAGTAGGCTACAAGTCCAAATTCAGGACGCCAGCTCCAGGGGAAAGCTTTCTTTGTCAGCTCTGCAGGAAGGTCCGTGTCATCAATCTTCCTTTGGTCTGGGAGCTTCTCTGCACAGGAATCTTAGGTCCAAAGAATGCGCTCTGCTCCCGGCACTGCTTTCTTGGTGGTATGAGGTTCCCGTGTGTCTCTGCTCACTTCTGTCTTCTATATCTCAAAAGAGATTGGCTTAAGACACTATCCAATCCTGTATACCTCATCAGTATAACTGTCACTAATCCATCTCATTAGATCGTGGTGATTGAATTTACAACACATAATGAAATTGCATCAGATTACACAATCATACAATACTGGGAATCATGACCTAGCCAACTTGATACACACATTTTTTGGGGGACACAAGTCAATCCATGACACAGGATAAGTATTAAACATAAATGGACAGTGTAACATAAATTTTAGGGTTGTATTTGAGTGTGGAAAGGGAAGAGGAAAAATGAAATCTGCAAAGCTTCATCTATAATTGTAGTGTTTCATTTCTTAAAAATAATAAAAATATCTGAAACAAGGCAAAATATTAACACTTGTTGGCTCCTAGTGGTGTGAACACAAGTGTTGTTTATTCTTTTTACTTTTCATTATTTTAAAAATATTTCACATTAAGTTTTTTTTAAAACCGTAAACAATTCAGATGAAGCTAACAGTTGTAACTAAATATGTTTGTAGTGCAGATCACATTTCAAAAAGACTGCAAAAGTTCAAAGAAGTGATGTTTAAAATAAAGGCCATTGAAAAGAATTTGTTACAAAAATTGACTCCTAAAAAGACAAAAAGGGATGAATAAATAAAGTTATGTTTTAATTTAATTTTTTTTTCAATAGAGTTTCTAATTCTGAATGTTCCTTTTACTAGTTTGGTAAATCAATCTGGCCATTATGATTGGGTCTCCCCCTGCCCCATTTATTCCTGGAGACCAGAAGCTTCTCTAGGGATGCCTTCCTCTTCCTTTATGTTGAAAGTTAAAAGAGACAAAATCTAAAAGCTATGACAAATTTAAGTATGATCCTACAGTTATCTCAATAATCAACAAGCATATACATTTTGTTTATGTGATCGTTTGTAAGGGGTTTCTCAAAGCATGCATTTTATGTGAGAAGGTAACCTTTAATTTGACCAAGTCAGCTTAGAACTGACTGATAAGTATTGTTCTTTTCAAAGATTTCATTAGAGAGATATGAAGGTAGAAATCTATGCATAAAATACTCGCTCATCTGACTGAGATTCTACAGATATTCCCTGAGATTTTTCTGTGTCCTTAATTCAGATATAAAAGGGCTCATATCAATAATAATAAGAGGAAAAAGATTAAGCTCTTGATAATCAATTAGAAAACTAAAATACAAGAAAAGCTGAGTCAGGCATATGGGACTATGTGAAGACACACAGATAGAAATGTGTGTCTTGGAATAAAATGTGCTGAGGTCATACAGTATGTCAGCAAATTGAAAATAGAACATTCAGGGTCACCTGAGTAGATGCATTCTATCATCGACCTCAACCATTGATGTATATGCACTTGTTCCCATCAACATACCAACAACAGAGTAAATAAGAATGGTTTGTGCCTTAGTCCTAAACCAACCAAACTTACTGCCGTCGAGTTGATTCTGACTCATAGAGACCCTAAAGGACAGAGTAGAACTGCCCCATAGGGTTTCCAAGACTGTAAATCTTTATGGAAGCAGACTGCCAAGTCTTTCTTCAGTGGAGCAGCTGGTGGGCTTGAACTGCTGGCCTTTAGGTTAACAGACTAGCACTTTAAACACTGTGCCACCGGGGCTCCTCTGTGATAGTCCTAAAACAATGTAATGTAAAAGTGCTTTTCACATGCTTTGTTTTATTAATGCTCTCATCCATCCATGGAGTGGGCAGACTTTAATTTAGAGATGCAGAAATTAAGCCTTAAAAAGCTAGATAAATATCCAAGGTCTCACATCCAGGTAGTAGTAGAGCCTAGCCTGCCTTTTTATTCTCTTTATATGTGTTCTCTTGGTTTTGACCTCCCAATTGTGGGGAGATTGGGGAAGATTTAAATTAATCCTCTTTGGGAGTGCTTTATGGAGCACATAGAGTATTGGTACTACCTTTAAGAGTTATGTTTCATTTTCAGAAATATTAATCAAAGTAGAAGGAGCCCTGGTGGTGCAGTAGTTCAGCACTCGGCTGCTAACCAAAATGTTGGTGGTTCAAATCCACCCAGTAGCTCTGTGGGAGAAAGACCTGGTGATTTGCTTTCATAAAGATTACAGCCAAGAAAACCCTACGGGGCAGTTCTACTCTGTTACATAGGGTCACTATGATTTGCAACTGACTCAACAGCACCTAACAACAATAACAACAATCAAAGAGGAAGAGCTTTGTCCAAAATGGCTGAAGGTGGAAGATGTTAACCACACATTTCCATGCCACAAGATCTCATTTCTGTGAGAAGAGAAGATGATATCAATTCTAGCCATAATACATTTCTAGTCTTAATACATTCTAGTCTTAATACATATATCAGATTTGATTTTTTTTCTCTTAAAGGTAAGCAATAAAATATTGGAAAAAAACTATTACACATGATATAAATGTACACACAGCATTTTCTATCTCCATTATGCAGCCGTATTATCTGTTGCTTCCTACTATATTACCCCAAAATTGAGTGGCTTAAAACAAAACACATTTATTATCTCAGTTTCTGGGAGCCACTAAGCTGGATGGTTCTGGCTCAGGGTCACTAATAAAGTTGCAGACAAGATGTTACCTGGAGGCTGGACTGGGGATGGAGGGTCCACTGGAGGGACTTGGTTCCCTCACACCACCAGCAAGTTGACACTGGTTGTTGGTTGGGGCCCTCAGTTTCTCTCCACATGAGCCACCTCATTACATGCCAGCTGACTTTCTCCAGAACAAATGATCCAAGAGAGAATGAGAAAGTGCAAGAGAGAACACTCAACATGGCAGCGACAGTCTTTTTTATGACTTACTGTTGAAGTGACATCCCATCATGACCTCTAGATTTATTAGAAGTGATTTAGTAAGTACAACCCACCCTCAAGGGGAGAGGAGTTAAGCTCCACCTCTTGAAGGGAGGCGTATCCAAGAAATTGTAGATATGTCTTTAAAACAACCACAATGCTCCGCCCAAATTCTTAGCTTTTGTAGAAGAAAGCACATAAAATAGATCTGCTACTTTTCAGCTGGTTCATATACTGATAAAATTGATAAAAACTCTCCTGTGCTTTCTCATTCTTTACCAATAATTTCTTCTGTTCTATGCTGCCCACTCCTCCTCAGCTGGACTTAGAATGTTGGAGGTCCACCAGATGTTTTAGGCCTCTTCTTCATCTATGCTGTTACCTTGCTAGCTTATCCAGTCAATGGCCTTTTGTATCATCTCTATTCTCATAATTCTTATATTTCTATCTGCAGCCCCAAACTCTGCTTTGAAATTCAGTTTTATATATCCAGCTGCTCTTTGATATCTTCACATGGATCCCATGAATTTAAAATGTACCGAAGCTAAAAGAGAATCCTTGATTTTTCCCTGTCTCTCTCCCAGTCTTCTTTTTCTTAGTAAATGACCCAGCTTAAACTCTCTCTGTCTTATATCCCACATCTAATTTCTTGGCAAGTCCTCTCCGTCCATACTTCCTTCAATACGGTAGCTGTATCTACCAATCTGTCTCCATCACCATCACTACCACCCTGGTCCAGTTTACCTCTATTTCTCACCTGGACCCACTGTAATGGCCTCCTAATAGGTTGCCTTACTTCTCTGGTCCCTGTAAGTATTCTCCATATTGTAGCCAGAGTGGTGTTTTTAATATGAGGTCTGCTCATGTCACTCCTCCATTAAAACTCTTAATGGTTTTCTATCTCAATTAAAGTAATAAATCCAAACTTGTAGCTGTGACTTAGAATATTTTATATAATCTTGTCCCTGCCCATTACATAGTCACATTGGTCTTTATGAAGTCTGTATTCGCCTTAGGGCCTTTGAAAGGCAGTTCCCTTGGCCTGGGAGGCTCTTCTCTCTGTATGGCCAGCTCTCTCTATCAATGAGATATCAGCTAAATAGCCTCTCTTAGAAGAGATCTCTTCTGACCCACTTACTCAAAAGTAGTCACCCGGGCACTTTGCATCACATTATCTTGCTTTACTTTGCTACCTAATGCTTATCACTGTCTGACATTTTAAATTTTTCTTCTCCTCTTGCTAGAATGGAAACTCTGGTGGTGTAGTGGTTAAGAGCTACAGCCGCTAACCAAAAGGTTGGCAGTTCAAATCCACCAGGTACTCCTTGGAAGCCCTATGGAGCAGTTCTACTCTGTCCTATAGGGTTGCTATGAGTCGGAATTGACTTGACTGTGACAGGTTTGGGTTTTTTTGGGCAAGTATATAAGCTTCTCAAGATAAGTGAGCTAGTCATTTCTGTTTTTTTTTTTTTTTTCATTGCTCCTTCCCTACGTGATCTGAAACAGTGCCTACCATATATAAGGCTCTTCTATAAACAGCTGTTAAATTCATTAAGGAATGAATTAGGAGAAAAACTTTTTCCTCAAATATAATAAAGGGACAAGAATTACACAAGGATAGGTAATATTTCAGTGAAATATTTGAGCTCCTGTAGGCCCTCGCGGTGCAATGGTTAAACGCTTGGCTGCTAACTGAAAGGTTGGTGATTCGAACACACCCAGCAGCTCTGCAGGAGAAAGACCAAGAGATCTGCTTCCTTAAAGATCTCAGCCAAGAAAACCCTATGGGACAGTTCTACTCTGTGACATGAGGTTGCTATAAGTCAAAATCAATTTGAAGGCAGCTAACAACAACAACATAGGCCCGTACATAATACTTAGGTATATTAGCACAAACTGTGTGTGAGTGCGTATCTGTGTGTGTATATGTGTTTATGTGCATGTTTGTGTATGTGCATATAATGTGTGTCTCGATGTGTTTGTGTGTGTCTGGGAATGTATCTGAGTGTGTTTCTGAGTATATGCACTTGTGTGTATGTGTGTCTGTCTATGTGTATCTGGTGTGCCTCTGTGTATACAGGGCCATCCTGATTGATAGGCAGATTAGGCAGACTAGGCAGAATAGACAGTTCCCTAGAGAATACTCGGGGCCACAAATACCTTCTCTCTCAATATTAATATTTCTCTAGAGATTCATTACATTTAAGTGGGCTCTTTTCAATTGCAAATATCCTGGGAGTTTCATCAGTCATTTGTATCTTCTTATGAGTTATTATAGGACTTGCTGGCATCAACAAGAGATAAACAATGAATGGAAGATACTCAGAGAAGGGAAACTGGAGAAACCTGGGTCATTGGTGGGTGGGTTGCTGGCCGAGGTGAAGTCTCCTGCTTTATCTCCCTGGATCACAGGGAATCTCCCTCGTCTGTAGGATTAGGTGACACTGGAGAAGGAGAGGAGAGTACAGAGAAGGAAGTAAGAGGAAACGGGTGAAAAACTCAATTGTTCTCACATTTTGCTGAGTGCCATTCATCCACGGTATGGTTTAGTGGAGCCCTGGTGGCACAGTGGTTAAGCATTCAGCTGCTAACCAAAAGGTCGGCAGTTGGAATCCACCAGCAGCTCCTTGGAAATCCTATGGGGGCAGTTCTACTCTTTCCTATAGGGTAGCTATGACTTGATGGCAATGGGTTCTTCAGAGCTAAGATGATTCCTCCTTTTATTTAGAACAGTTAAAGGGCAAACTTGTTCCCAGGAGACACAATCACTCCTTGGTGGGCACAAGCAAAGGACAGCAAAGGGGCACATTCAGTGACTATCTCTTGCTCTGTCACATGTAACCACACAGTGAACCCTTCAGAGAGGTGCCTGTATGTGCCACAGGGGTAGCGACCTTCCTGCTTTCAAGGACTCTTCCTTTCCATGCACTGTGATTCCATGCCCTCCCTTCCTCAGACTTCACTTACTATATTTCTCCTCTTTCCTGCAACTTCAACCTTGTCTTCCCTTCTAGATCTTTCTTACCCAGATTTGATAAGGCCATACTATAACCCATTAAATCGAGAAAATAAGAAGTCCACCCCCTTTCACCTCATACGCCCCTTAGAAACCTCCTCATCTGTGAGTTATACTTCAAGGCCAAGCAGCTCAAGAATGTTTTCTACACTCACTGTCTTTAACCCATTCTGGGTTTTGTGCCCATCATATTACATCATCTGTTTTTGCTCGGTTGAACAAAGATCACCCTGGCTCTAAATCTCCCAAACATTTTCAGTTCTTACCTTGCTGGACATTTCAGCACCGTTCAATGAGTTGGCCTTTCCTTTCTACCTGAAACCCACTCAACACTCTCTTGGGCTTCCTTTCTCTTTTCTGGACACTCTTTCTCAGACTTCTCTGTAGCTGCTCCTGGATCACTAGGAATCTTTCTACCCTCTCCTTGATTCTCTTGGATTTAAATATTTCCTCTATGCTGCTAATTCCCAAGTGAATAGCTCTCACATCCTCTTCTGGGCTGTGTATCTAACTGCCTACTTAAAGGTCGCTAAACTCGCACATTTGGGAGTTAGAGTAAGAAACCTTGGTTTCAATCCCAGTCTTGCAACTTATTTGATGTGTGACCCTAGGTAGGTTATGTAACATTTCTGTATCTCTAGTTCTTGTTCTATAAACTAGAGAAGCAAGTGGTATATAATTCGTAGGAACTTTGTGATGATAAATGAATTAATACTTTTAAAGAACTTAATTGTAAGCATTTACTAAGTATTTACTAATTCTAGTTCTTATTGCTATTATTTGACTCCTTTCGGATGCTTCATTGGCATGTTCAGTTAACAGAATACCTAATCATCTCCTGAGCCATTAGCTACTTAAATCATGAACTTTCAGCTTTCCTAGGTATTTCTCATTCTGAAACATGTCATTACCAAATGTCTTTGACTTTACTTCCGAAATGTCCCTTCAATAGTTCAACTCTCTCTGCTACTACTACCTTAAGGCAGCCATGCCTTGTTTCTCACTTGAGTTGCTGCAGTGGTTTCCTAATTGGTCTCCTTGTTTCTCCTATTGTCTTTTTTCCAACTCATCCTTTATTATGTAGCAACAGTAATGATCTTTGGTAATCCTGGCTGGTGCAAACGGTTATGTGCTCTACTACTAGCCCAAAGATGGGCGGTCCGAACCCACCCAGAGGCTCCTCAGAAGGCAGTCCTGGTGATCTTCTTCTGAAAGATCACAGCCTTAAAAACCCTATGGAGCAGTTCGACTCTGCACACATAGGGTCGCCATGAGTTGAGCAAATAACAACAAGAACGATAATTAAAAAGGGAATATTGGACCATGCGACTTTTCTGCTCAAAATTCTCCGTGGTTTTCCATTGACAAAATTCAATATCCTTACGAAGACCTATAAGCCCATACATACATGTTCGCTACCTGGTGCACTCTTCAATTTCTAGTCTCTCTTCCTTTCATTCACTGTAGCTCAGCCAAACAAGTCTTCTAACACTTTTCCAAAGGTTACAAGAGCTTTTCTATTTCATGGATTACAATTTTGCTTCTTGAGTCTGTCTGGAATGTTTTTCCCCCTTTTTGGTTAATTCTCAATTCTCCTTTGTGCCCCACCTTAAATATTATTTCCTCAAAGAGAACTTTTCTGAACCTTGAATCTTAACTTAGGACCTATCTGTTATTCCTCTTGTAGTACCCCATTATCTTCCATTATGGCACCACAATTTGTAGCTATATATTACCTGTGTATTTATTTGCTCCAAGGCAGCCTTCCAACTAGTTGCAAGCATTATAATGGCAGGGCATGTCTGTCTTATTCATTGTTGCATCTCAAGTGTCCCAGCACAGTGTCTTGCACGTATAAGGGGGTTAATAAATACTTGTTGAATTAATAAAATCAATGAATTAAATGTGGTTGACATAAATACCTACTAGTTATTTCAGTGATGAAAACACAATTAGTCCTGTAACTCAGATATTCGAAAGTCATAAAATGCTCCTAAAGATTTTGCTTTTAAGTGGTGGAATCCAGAACTGTGTGTTGTACTCAGCTTTAAATAATAATTAAACAATACTTAATTTTATTGTTAAGAAAATGAGAGACTGTTTTAGAGGGTGAAGTACCTGGGCATTGCAGTCAGACTTTGTGTCCATTCAACCAGCTCCTGACCCTCTCTGCTTTCTCATCTTGCCTCTGGGCAGGAACTGCCCATTTAGTCTCATGTATCTACTTGAGCTAAGAAGCACACTCTTGATGAGTATCATTTTATGTCCCATAGTCCAGTCTAGTCTTTGTCTGAAGAGATGGGCTCGGGAATGGTTTTAGTTTTGGGTTAACAGAGAGTCCAGGGGCCATGTCTTCTGGGGTCCTTCTAGTCTTAGTCAAACCATTAAGTCTGGTCTTTTTACTAGAATTTGAGTTCTTCACCCCACTTTTCTCCTGCTCCACCAGGGACTCTCTGTTGTGTTCCCTGTCAGGGCAGTCATTGGTGATAGCCAGACACCATCTAGTTCTTCTGGTCTCAGACTGATGAAGTCTCTGGTTTATGTGGCCCTTTCTGTCTCTTGGGCTAATACTTTCCTTGTGTCTTTGGTGTTCTTCATTCTCCTTTGCTCCAGATACGTTGGGACCAATTGATGCATCTCAGACGGTCGCTCACTAGCTTTTAAGACCCCAGACGCCACTCACCAAAGTGAAAACCCAGAAATCAAATTGCTTGTTTCATTGTGTTCCCAGCACAAACATAGATACTGCTTCCTAGACTTGCAATTCTCTCTGCTCCTCCTTTAAGTTGGTCTCAGCTTAAATGTCTTTTTCTGGCCGCCTTTCCTTCAACATCATATTAAGCATCCCCACCCCCAACCACCACTTCATTGCTGATCTGAGCACCCTGTATGTTTTGTCCTAGAACATAGTTCACTGAAAAAAGTTTGTTTAATTAAGTTTCTACTTGTTTTTGGTCCAGGTCAACAAGAAGACTATAAGTACCAAGGAGGCGGGTCTTGTTATCAATCCATCCCTAGCACCTAGCATAGTACCTTGAATGTAGAATGTTCTCACAAAGAAAATGAATGAATAAATTAACTACCTGCACAGCCTGTGTTTCGTTATATCCTTTTGGGGTACATTTTTAGTCATAACTGAAATACGATACAAGAGTCTTGCCTTAACAAAATCTCTTTATTTTTAAGAAAACCTCTTGAAATTTGTGTAATTTCAAGCTGCAGGCATTAGACTGTATAATGAGGGAACTTAGAACAATTTTCTTTAGATTCATCTCACACTGTTTAATATTCAGGATGCACTTAGGATTCCCTTTGAGTGAGGGGATTTTGTCTCCTTTCTGTTGGTGAATCTCCAGTTCTCAGCATAGTGTCACATACTATGATTAACATTACTTGGAGGATGTGGGCATAGACATTCTTCTGTGATCCTTATAAACTAAGGAGTCCTGATGGTGCAACTGCTCGGCTGCTACCCGAAAGGTTGCTGGTTTGAATCCACCCAGTGGTTCCTCAGGAGAAAGACCTGGCAACTCGTTCCCATAAAGATTACAGCCTAGATTCAAAGACATCTAACTGGGACAACCGAGAAAATGACTCAGCCATTTTCTTCACTATGGAGAAGGCTAAGACAGAAGCTCGCAGATACATCTTGAGAACCAGAATGTGAAATTCTTGGTGTCTTCTTTGATTTCATGGTAATGGAATAGAAGGATACTTTGCCTTTCACAACCCACTATCAGATATAGTTAGCTTAAATTTTAAAACAAATTTACCTAAGGAATTTGGGATTACATTTTTAAAAACATATCTGTTGCTTTACTTAAAACAACCTGGAGAAGCAGATTCTCAATGTATTTGTAAGTTAACAAACAGTGAGCTTCTCTTTTTCATGTGTGCATGAAAATCATTGCTATGCTAGTTCTTCCCTCTACTAACTATTGCAGGTTTAATCTTTCTAAAGCATTTAAGCTTTAGAGGAAAGATACTTGCTGTTTGGCAATCCTAGGAATGCTACTTTTGATAGTTCTTTTCACTATGATTCATTTAAAAGCTTAGACATCTCTACATTATCATTTTCTACAATCAACAAAGGGAAAAAAATAAAACAAAACAAAAAACTGATGATGTAATAATTACTGCCAAGAAAAAGTTTCCTTCCACACTTCATTCAAATTCCTTTTTCATCAAGTGGTAAAATAAATGGGACTCCACATTCTGCCTGTCACAATGTCTGTGTGTGTGTGTGTGTGTGTGCATGCGTACGTGGTGTGTGGACACGTTCACCCTTCCCGCCAACCTTTTCTTTCCTGAGTTTTATTTGAGACATGAAAGAGGTTTCATAACAAAATCTCTACATAAATTATATGGTTAGTCTATTATTAAGAACCAAAAAGTACATAAAAGGAATGTCCTAAGAATAGTATCAAACATGATATTACTTTACCTGTTTCTATTATGAGGAATTTACTGGATGCTCACGTTAACTTACTGGTATGGCTTTCTCTTATATTGTGAAAATCATTTTTCAAGGCTGTGCTTTTACAGTACATTTTGGTGGTTGTATATATTTTGCTCTCAGTCAGGAGAAGAAATGGAGAAGTACAGTTAATTACAAAATAGTCATTCTAAAGTCACTTACATTTAATTTTTGGCTATAGAGATAATAAAAGAGACATATTAAATCAGAAACACAGACACTCAGACCTGTAAACTGAGGCATTTATACCCTCACTTCTGGCTTTGGCCTTATTTTCCTAAGTTGAAATTTTTACACTTATTTTAGAATTCAATCTAAATTTAGATTGAGATAATTATTATAATTTGAGAACATAGGTGATGGGGGAAATATTTTGAATTAATTTCATGTAATCCTACAGAATACATAATCTTTACATCATAGTAAATAACTAGCAAAATCTAACTAAATTATCAAATTCTTTGCCAATAAATAAGTTCTAGATAAGATAGCCAAACAAAATTGATATAATGTTGCATTCCTTAGGTCTCCCAAGCTTCATGTCTCTCAAACAATATGTTGTTGTTAGTTACTGTTGAGTCAGCTCTGACTCATGACGAATTTATGTGTAACAGAAGGAAACGTTGCCCACTCCTGTGCCATCTTCATAATACTGGTTATATCAAACCCCTGTTCCTACAGTTACTTACAGATCCATTTTCTAATTAGCCCTGAATGCTGGGCTCATGCACAATTGGATGAACAAATGCATTTTGTTTAAGACGCTAGTGGGGCTTTCTAATGTTACATATATGCTTCCTTTTCAATGGATAGTGTAATTTCAGATGAGGCTTTACCTGTTGTATATTCCTACTTTGTAAAAAACAGAAATGAGATTCTTCATCCTTCTATTAGACAATTTGATAAATTTAAAAGAAGAAGAAGTTTCATTATTTCATTGGGGCAAAGTTATATAATTTAACATCATCTTTGGTATGATTTAACAATGATAAACAATATATAATATTAATTTTCCCATACACTTAAAAATCATAACGGCGACTTAAAATTTCATGTAAAAGAGGTGTTGGACACAGCACAAACACGACGAATAATGCATTTACCTTTAGAAACGTAGGAAAGGAGAGATTGAAGTGGAAGGTAAAGGGATATTATTAATGGGCCAGTGTTATTTTGGAACATAAAACAAGCAAATGATGAAAACCAAAGAAGTTTTATAGCAAGTAGTTCCATCCCAAGTACCATTTTAAAAGGTACATTAAATTTTCTACAGTTCTGTGTAGATCAAATGTCTGTGTTTACACGTTTATTGAAGCTTCCTATTTTATTAGAAACAAATGAAACTATCAACAGACTACCAAAAGATTTTGGAATTCTTTGTGAGGATGGAAAAATGCAAGAATATTTTTAATGGCATCATTTTAATTTGGGATATTGAATTATGTAGTCACTTTTGCCTCGCTGAATCTCTCTGCATCTTATTTTTCAAGTGGTATTAAATGCCAAAAGGCACTTCACTGTCATCCTCTGAAATTTTTGCCTGCTAGAATTTCAGGAAGATATAAATATAATGAAGGGTGGGAATTGTGGTCGTTGACATTAATTCCAAAATATTTCTGTTCAGTTATTATAAGCCTCCAGGACTTGGACTGTGGGCCAATTAGAGTTTGCAGGCTATAGTAGCAACCCTGATCAACAAACTTGAAAATTTTTGGCAGGCCTTGTTCAAAAAGCAAAGTGAGAGATGGTGGATACTCCAACACATAATTCTCTCCGTTACTGGAAAATGAACTCTAGGTGTATGCTATGCCCATAGGGACTTATTAGAACAAATCTTTATTAATTAGGACAGCAATATATTTCCCAGCTAGATTTAATTTTAATTTACCAATAGTCAATCAGGAAGCAGTTGTTAGCTGCACGCTCTTCAAGATTAGAAATAAAATTTAGACCAAAGAAAATGGGAAGAAAAATCGATTGCCTTTAATCATGACATTGCAACCAACAGAGCATGGATATAACCAAGCTTTTTTCTCCCTAATTTCTTTTTATTTATGTTTTTCTCTAAAAGAAGAAATAGCATCAATATTTCTACAAAATAGAATCCTACCATAGAAATACATGATCCAATTTTTAAAATTAACTTTATCTAAACTAGAAAAAATCAAGACTCATTATTTTTCAGTGTTAAAGTTTTCTCAACAGAAAATGTGGCTAATAAAATTACCAAAAAATTGATACATATAAAGTGATTAGTACTAGTACCAGTTAAAACCAGTTGTGGTTGAGTTGATTCCGACTTATGGCGACCTCATGTGTGTCAGAGTAGAACTGTGCTCCATAGGTGTTCATTGACTGATTTTTTGGAAGTATAACATCAGGTCTTTCATCTGAGGTACCTCTGCATGTACTCGAACCACCAACTTTTTGGTCAGCAGCTAAGTGCGTTAACCATTTGCACCACCCAGGAACTCCATTAGCACAGTACCTGGCATATATTTAGGACTTAATAAATGTTTTAACGGTTATTATTGCTATTGTTATTATTTCAAGGTTGTGATTATCATCATTATTTAATGCTCACAGTAAATCTATTGAAGACACCGTACATTGAAAAGGAGGCAATAGGATTTTACCTCTGTAGTTTGTAAGTTGGTTTCTTACCAGGTTGGCTGGGAATAAAAATAATGATCATAAGTCCAGATTGGGTCCTATATAAAATTGTGATGTTAGCAGGGCCTCGAACTTGTTCATTCCAGTTTGAGCCCCTGATGAGAATTTGCATTTCCACCTCCAGATATACTGAATCAGAATCTGCATTTTAACAAGATCCCCAGGTGGTTCTTATGTATAATAAATTTTGAGACTCAGTGCTGTACTAGTGGTTCTCAGAATTGGTCCCTAACCAGCGGCATTAGCATCACCTGGGAACTTGTTAGAAATGCAAATTATCAGCAGAAAGAACCGGTTTGAAGCCCTGGATGTTTGTGATATTTTTACTTTTGAAATGTTTATTCCAGTGCCTCTAATTAGGAAATTTAATAGATTTCTCTGTCCAAAGCCTAGGCCCATGTATTGGCTCTTTCAGCTCTCCCATTTGTCGGTACCAATTCCTTATTCTGCTCCTTTAGGGTTCTGCTCTTGTACACAGAGCCTGGCAGATCTCTGAGCAATTTATCAGTGGTTGAATGTTAAAAAACTGATAATAGGTTAAGATAAATATCCTTTGCTGCTATAATGTGTATCTCTAACAGGAGAATTGAATCGATCATCTAAATCAAACTCACAAATGCTGGATTGTCAGTAGAATCAAAGTTCAAGGATGTCTCCCCAGCACCCTGCAGACCTTGCCAGACCCAGAGTAGCCCTTGTCAACCCTAAACTTCTGTCTTCCAGGGTTCCTTCAAATCTCCCCTATGTCTTTGGTTCCCACTCCCCAGCATCTTTCAGGCAGCCCATGATCTGGAAGTGACATAAGCCACGGGGGACTACAGGTGAGATAGTTGAGGGCTCCGTACAGACTTACCCTTCTTTCTAGACTTACTGCTTTGTTGTCCCATTCTCTCAGATATTTCAGTGGGGTTAATCATATGAACTAAGGATCCCTGGTGGTGCAGTGATTAAGCCCTGGGATACTAACTGAAATGTCAGCAATTCTAACCCACCAGTTCCTTCTACGGGAGAGAAGACCTGGCGATCTCCTTCTGTAAAGATTACAGCTTTGGAAACGCTATGGGGCAGTTCTACCATGTCCTATAGGGTCTCTATGAGTCAGAATCACTGGACAGCAACGGGTTTAATCAGATGAACTAATTTGAGCTGTAGTGTTAAGATTCACAGCAGCTGTGTGTTACCCTTCCTGAAAAATTATTTTAATAGCTTTCTTCACGTTCTCTGAATCTGTGGTAGGAAAAGTAGAATGGATACCTGGGGAGAGGCACTAGCTTTCTTCCGTGTTCAGATCATAAACCAGAAGTTCTGCCTCCTTTTTGTTTTGCTTTGTTTTGTTCTGTTTTCTATTCTTTCTCTGTGAAGGTAAGGTTTATGTGCCCTGTGGCGGGCTGGTGGGATGGGGTGTGGCATAGAAAAAGGACATTGCCTAAGATTTTTAAAGATAGAATTTAAATACGTGATGGAAAGAGTTTAGAAAGTACTTTGAAGAACCATCACTTGATGTAACTTCTTTTGAAGAGACTTCTTCAGGAGATTAAAGCAGATAAGTGACTGTCAGTATGGCTGGAGAATTCTTGTAGTATAAGCGCATATGAAGAGCAGTGGGAGGCAGAAAGGACTCAGAGTCATTATCCAGTATATAACTCCTTGAGGAGAACTTGGTTTGGATTCTTAATCTATATTTCTCCAGCGCCTGTTATAGTGTCTGGCCCATGGTATGCACTAGAGTTAAATGTAGAAGGAACGATAGTTGCCTAATGGATTTCCATAGAAAACCAAAGGAAAAAAATAGAGAAAGGTGGAGAATAATCTGCTAAATAATGATTACAGCTTGTAAGAAAAAGGAGGGGAAAACAAGAGGGCAGTAAAGAGCAAAGGACTCAAAGGCACAGGAAGGACCTGAAATTATTTTCAACTAAAATCCTTTTGCAGTAAATCTATTTCGTGATCGTCTTAGGAAGGAAACTTTCTGTTCAAAAACAATAATTCCTTACAAGTTAAAAAAAAATCTCTTTTAGAAAAGTTTTACTGTCTTAAACACAACCAGCTGTAGTGGATAGAATTTAAACTTCCCATTTTTTAATATTATAGTGTGCCTATACTACAATCATGTTGAAAATTCTGATAACGATTATATAGTGCAAAGCAATAACCATTCTTGTACCTGTGAGGTAACAAAAAAAACACTTTAATGACACTCTAGGGAAGAGGAGATACCTTTTTTCTGAGGCCTCATCTCTCTGATATCAAGGCCCAGTTTTTTTTTTTTTTTTTCTTTTGATCAATGTTGCTTCCAGACATTGATAGAACTCCCTGGGGGCTGTTTTCAAGTCAGTGTCCTGACTAAACTGAAGGACTAGGGAATAGGAATAGTGAGGTGTGTTGAACCTTGTTAATGCAGGATTGGTACCTAACTAAATCAAGGGCTATGAGGGAAAAGAATTAATAAGAAAAAAAAAAAAAAGATTATGCACCAGAGGAATCATGTCTATCACTAGTTAAAATCACTTTCTGTACTAAATGATTTATTCTATCTTTTTCTTTCTTTTAATGATCTCTTAACATTCCCTGGCTTTTGGTTCCCTTCAAAATATTTAGGAGAAGCCATCAGTATGTGCACATTTAAAAAAAAAAATGTATGTGTATGTTTATGTATAACTAGTTACTGTCGAGTCGACCCTGATTCATGGTGATCCCTTGCGTGTCAGAGTAGAACTGTGCTCCATAGAGTTTTCAGTGGCTGATTTTTCAGAAGTAAACTGCTAGGCCTTTCCTCCAAGGCAGCTTTGGGTGGACTTAAACTGCCAGCTCTTTGGTTAGAAGCCAAGCACACCAACTGTTGGTACAATCCAGGTACAATGTGTATGTATAAAATATACAAATAAGCATATATATACACACACATATACATACACACACACACACACACACACACACACACACACACACGTATATATAAAACAAACAAAAAAAAATCTGTTGCTGTCGAGTCAATTCCGACTCATAGCAACCCTATAGGACAGAGTAGAACTGCCCCATAGAGTTTCCAAGGAGCAGCTGGTAGATTCAAACTGCTGAACTTTTTGGTTAACAGTAGTAGCACTTAACCACTGTGCTACCAGGTCTCCATACCATCACAGGGCACCTGGGAGGGCAGGGGCAGTGGTGGCCACACCCACATACACACACACACACACACACACACACACACACACACACACACACACACACACACACGCACGCACGCGCGCACACAATGTTAGACACATAAATCACTCTGTCTGTTTTCCTAGACAGAAAAGAGCCTTTGATTAAAGACTTAACTGAATTCTGACCACTTGTCTGTCAGTTTGTAGTACTGTAGTGGATTGTGTGTTGCTGTGACACTGGAAGCTATGCTGGTATTTCAAATACCAGCAGGGTCAACCTCCTGGACAGGTTTCAGTGGAGCTTCCAGACTAAGACAGACTAGGAAAAAGGACCTGACAATCTACTTCTAAAAAAATTAGCCAGCGAAAACCTTATAAATAGCAGCAGAACACTGTCTAATATAATGCTGGAAGATGAGCCCCTCAGGTTGGAAAGCACTCAAAATAAGACTGGGGAAGAGCTACCTCCTCAAAGTGGAGTCAACTTTAATGATGGAATAAAGCTTTTGGAACCTTCATTTGCTGAAGTGACACAACTCAAAATGGGAAAAAACAGCTGCAAACATCTATTAATAATCGGAACATAGAATGTACGAAGCATGAATCTTGGAAAATTGGAAGTCATCAAAAATGAAATAGAATACATAAAGATCAATATCCTAGGCATTAATGAGCTGAAATGGACTGGTATTGGCCATTTTAAATCAGACAATCATATGGTCTACTATGCCGGGAATGACGCGTTGAAGAGGAATGGTGTCACATTTATCTTCAAAAAGAACATTTCAAGATCTACCCTGAAGTACAATGCTGTCAGAAATAGGATAATATCCACACACCTACAAGGAAAACCAGTTAATACGACTATTATTCAAATTTACGCACCAACCACTAATGCCAAAGATGAAGAAATTGAAGATTTTTTACCAGACACTTCAGTCTGAAATTGATGACATATGCAATCAAGATGCATTGATAATTACTGGTGATTGGAATGAGAAAGCTGGAAACAAAGAATGATTAATAGTTGGAAAATATGGCCTTGGTGATAGAAATGATGCTGGAGACCACATGATAGAATTTTGTAGGACCAATGACTTATTCATTGAAAATACCTTTGTTCACAACATAAATGGCTACTATACACATGGACCTTGCAAGATGGAATACACAGCAACAAATTGACTGCATCGGTGGGAAGAGACGATGGAAAAGCTCAATATCGTCAGTCAGAAAAGGCCAGGGGCCAACTGAAGAACAGACTAGCAATTACTCATATGCAGGTTCAAGCTGAAGTCCATGAGAATCAAAATGTGACTAGAGTATATCCCACCTGAATTTAGAGACCATCTCAAGAACAGATTTGACACACTGAACACTAATGACCGAAGACCAGATGAGCTGTGGAATGACATCAAGGATGTCACACATTAAGAAAGCAAAACATCATTAAAAAGACAAGAAAGAAAGAAAAGACCAAAATGAATGTCAGAAGAGACTGTAACTTGTTCTTGAACACAGAGTAGCTAAATCGAATGGAAGAAATGGTGAAGTAAAAGCACTGAACAAAAGATTTCAAAGGGTGGCTCGAGAACACAAACTAAAGTATTATAGTGATATGTGCAAAGACCTGGAGTTAGAAAACCAAAGGGGAAGAACACGTTTGGTATTTCTCAAACTGAAAGAACTGAAGAAAAAATTCAATCCTCGAGTTGCAGTACTGAAGGATTTTATGGACAAAAAATTGAATGATGCAGGAAGCATCAAAAGAAAATGGAAGGAATACACAGAGTCACTGTACCAAAAAGAAGGGGTTGATGTTCAACCATTTCAGGAGGTAGTATATGACCAAGACCCGGTGGTGCTGGAGGAAGAAATCCAAGCTGTACTGAAGGCATTGGTGAAAAACAAGGCTCCAGGAATTGATGAAATCCCAACTGAGATATTTCAACAAACGATGTAATGCTGGAAGTGCTCCCTTATCTATTACAAGAAATTTGGAAGATAGCTACTTGGTCAAGTACTGGAAGATATCCATATTTGTGCCCATTCTAAAGAAAGGTGATTCAACAGAATGTGGAAATTATCAAACAATATCATTAATATCACATGCAAGTAAAATGTTACTGAGGATAATTCAAAAATGGTTACAGTATTACATTGACAGGGAACCACCAGAAATTCAAGCTGGATTCAGAAGAGGATGTGGAACAAGGGATATCATTGCTGATGTCAGATGGATCTTGGCTGAAAGCAGAGAATACCATAAAGATGTTTACCTGTGTTTTATTGATTATGCAAAGGCATTTGACTGTGTGGATCATAACAAATTGTGGATAACATTGCAAAGAGTGTGAATTCCAGAGTGCTCATGAGGAACCTGAACTTAGACCAAGAAGCAGTCAGAACAAGGAGATACTGCATGGTTTAAAATCAGGAAAGGTGTGCATCAGGGTTATATCCCTTCACCATACTTATTCAATCTGTATGCTGAACAAATAATCCAAGATACAATCTGAATAATAATCCAAATAATCTGAATGCTCCTTAGAAGCAAGAATGGTGATACTTCATCTCATGTATTTTTGACATGCTATCAGGAAGGACTAGTTCCTGGAGAAAGATACCATGCTTGGTAAAGTATAAAAAAAAAAACCAGTTGTCATTGAGTCAATTCCAACTCATAGCGACCCTAGAGGACACCATAGAACTACCCCATAGGGTTTCCAAGGAGCAGCTGCTGGATTTGAACTGTCGGCCTTTTCATTTGCAGCCAAGCTCTTAACTATCGTGCCACCAGGGCTCCGGTAAAGTATAGGCTCAGCAAAAAAGAGGAAGACCCCCAAAGAGATGCAACAATGGGCTCAAACATAGCAACAACTGTGAGGATGGGACAGGACTGGGCAAAGTTTCTTTCTGTTGTACACAGGTTAGGGTCACTATGAGTCAGAACTGAGCTTCTCTTTGTTTAACACAAGAAGTGACCCTTAAGAAGTATAGGGCTCATACAACCACTATGGAAAATGGTATGGGGTGTCCTCAAAAAGCTAGAAATAGAAATACCATGTGATTCAGCAATCCCACTGATAGATATTTATCCTAGAGATATAAGAGCAGTGACATGAATAGACATATCCACATCCATGTTCATCGCAGCATTATTCAAAATAGAAAAAGATGGAAACAACCTAAGCACCAGTCAATGGATGAATGGATAAAGAAAATGTGGTACATACGTACGATGGAATATTACACAACAAGAAAGAATAATGATGAGTTTGCAAAACATCTTTTAACATGGATGAATATGGAGGACGTTATTCTGAGTCAAATAAGTGAAACCAAAAGGACAAATGTTGCATGCTACCACTTTTATAAAAAGTCCAGAATAGGTATACACACAGATGGCAATGTTCTTTATTGGTTACCAGAGTGGGTGGGGAGGGAGGGGGAATCACTTACTAGATAGTAGATGTGTGATAATTCTGCTGATGGGAAAGACAATACACAATGTGGGGGAAGTCAGCACAAATTGACCAAGGTAAATGAAGACACTGAGAGGTATGCAAGAATAAAGAACAACTGTGGTAAATGCTATAACATATATAGTTTTGCAACGACAGTAATAACAAGCAAAAAATATGAATGGTTACGTAGGTAGATATGTATGCTGTATGGGTATGGTAAGGTGTATGGTAGTACATGCATGTGTATATATATGTATATTTGTGGGCATATGTATATACATGTTTGTATGTGGTGCATATATATTCATATATACAATAAAGCACATAGAGTCAGTTACAGATACTTCCTAGACATATCCAAACACCTTGTTGGAGTTTGAAGGCTCAGGACCATAGTCTCCTGGGACAACTAGGTCAGTTGGCATAACTTAGTTCATAAAGATAATCTTTTACACCCTAGTTTGGTGACTAGCATCTGTGGTATTAAAAGCTTGTGAGCAGCCAGCTAAGCTACAACTGTTGGTCTCTTTCTGTCTGGAGCAAAGGAGAGTGAAAGCAACCAAAGACTCAAGGAAAAAATTAGGCCACAGGGTTAATGGCCCACATTAAACACAGCATCTTCTAGTTTGAGACCAAAAGAACTAGATGGTGCCTGGCTACCATCACTGACTGTTCTGACCAGAGACACAATAGAAGGTCCTGGTTATAACGGGAGAAAAATGTGGAACAAAATTCAAATTTATAAAAAAGACGAGACTTACTGGTCTGATGGAGACTAGAGGAACCCCAAGCCTATCACCCTAAGATACCCTTTTAACTTTTAACTGAAGCCACTTTCAGAGGTCATCTTTCAGCCAACTAATAGATTGTCCTATAAAATAAATAATAACATCTGTGAAGAATGTGCTCCTTTAAACAAGCAACCGCATGAGACCAAACAGTCAACATTTACCCAAAAGCAAAAATGAGAAGGCAAGTAGGGGCAGGGAAACTGGATGGATGGAAATGGGGCAGGCAGGGTGGAAATGGTGAGAGAGCTGACTCATTGTGTGGATTGTAACCAATTTCATGGAACAATTTGTGTATAAATTGTTGAATGCGAATCTAGTTTGCTGTGTAAACTTTCACCCAAATCACCACAAAAAAAAAAATAAATAAAAAAAATAAAGAAGTATAGGGCTTAGGGATCAGCTTTGTGAGCCACACTGTGGAGGGGGCAAGTGGCAGCAGGGTAGAAGCTAATAAACTCTGGGTCACACACTGCTGGGAGTACTCTATTTGAAAGTATTACTTACAAAAATCAATTGATTTTAGCAGATTTTTTTTTTAATGACCAATAAAATCTTGCAATGTATTTAAATTTTCAGTTAGTAGCTATGGAGTTGTAGTTGCTATTTCCAAAAATGACCATTTAAAGGAGTGGTACTTTTCTTTCTTTAAATGATACAAACACTTCTATAAGTCTCTGACTAAATTTTCAACTGTTAGCAGAAAGCTACTGTCTGGCCAGTTTAGACTAGATTTAAGTGTTACAGAGAGAATCATCAAGTTCTTTAAGTTTGTGTTACAGGGTGTAATGGTTAATTTTATGTGCCAACTTGGCTAGACTATGGTTCCCATACTATTATATATGTGTATAATCATTGGTTCTGTTTATCTAGAGAAACCTTACTAAGACACAGGGTTCCTCAAAATATGTTTTATGCATATGGAGCTTCCTTGCTCCTAGATTTTGGAAAGGTAGGAAGTCTAAGAAAAAAGCCAACTATTTCATCCTGTTCGAGCATGCACATGATTTATTTAAGTATTCTCAAAAAGTCTATTTTTTCTAGCATAATGCAGGTATTATGCTATCCTTTGAAATAAGATATATGAATTTCGAATGAAATTGTCAAAAACAATGACCTTGGTTATTCCATATGGTACACAGAAATAATTACATTTCACTTACAATACAGATGCACTTAACACAGTCATCAATAATCATTCACCACCAACACAGTATATTTTAAAATCACCTAAAACACCAAAAAGTTTTTTTTTTCTTTTTCAAAATTCTAAAGAAAGTAATAGTTTTGGATAAATGATAAGTTGAAAGAGGAGGCAAAACTGTTAATTGAAATAATCTAACTGCCTTTTCTCTTATTCTTAAGACCACTAAAATAAAGCTTCTCATTGGGAATCAAAACACCTAGGTATTCTTGCATTGTGGTTTTCTTAGTCTAGCTTTAAAAAGTTTTTCAATAAATGCCATCAAAGAAGTTTCACTATACATTTGCTCTAGAAGCGTACAGTGACATGAGGCAAGTGTTAATAATTGTTAATATTCACGCTGCTGGAAGATTAGTAACGTTTTAAAAGACGTATGAGGAATAAAGCCAGTTCTTCCCAAGGGATAGTTGAATTTATCTTACCGTCATTCAGCACATCTTTACTGAGCATCTACTGTGTGCACAGCACTGTTCTAGAAGCTATTCTAGAAATGGGAAGCAAGGTCAGTATCTGGCTTTACTTTAAAATGGCTCAATTAATTTTTTTTTAATGATAAATTATGATAAGCATTTAAAAATCCCTATAATAGAGGGATAATTATTAACTCTTTCCGTGTATGGAAGCTAAACTTTATTCCTTACAGTGGTGGTTTGGAATGAACAAAACTTTTTATTTGACATAAAACATTTTTACACTGTTACGTGCAGACATATCTGCAGATGTAATATATTTTTAGAGATGAAAAGGTAGAAAGACTTTTCACTTAAATGTACATAGAGATTAACTTTGCATCATCAAACTCCTGCCCTTCAGATGCAGTGGAGAAAATTGCTCCTTGGAATATGCAGGAAACTTTCTGAGATTAATTTGTGCTGCCCTCCTAAATGGCATGGAGATGGTGCTTTCATCAAATATTGCTACATAAAGCACTCCAGTTTATCTCTGCATTTCAATTCACATCAGTTATTCTCAAAATGTATTGAGAGCCAAAGAAAAATAAATAATACATCAAGTAAGATTCTGGGATCATTGAGCCTGTTACATGAGTCCCAGCCAATTCTTTTCATGAAACATCTATTGATATACTCAATATCTGAGCTTTTCCATAACAAAAAAGAGGTTACAGATAATTCATAGATGTCAACTCCTTTTTTTTCTAAGTTTTGACACGGGGATTGATGATAATAATCTACTTGCAGATAACTTGTTGGGAAATACAAAAGTATGAAAGTCATTTGAACTACAAAAGTTAGTCCAGTTGTTGGCGATCAACCCAATAAAAAGATGCTACAGAAATACAGGAACAGATAATGCACTGTGTCACAGGAATACAGTGGACCAAAGGATATTACTGAAAAACATTTATGATATAATAGTTTTGGATTTAAAAAGCTACCTAAAACCTGGCCACACCAGGACTTTTTCTATGAATGTAGCTCATATTGTATCTATGAAGATCTGGAAAGTAGAACAACAAAAAAATCCTGATTCCTGATACAACAGGTATACAATGAATTATTGCAGTTGTAACAGTATCTAGGTGCAAGGTGAAATGATAATTAATACTATCTATCTGAACACTTTAGCTTTACTAATGAGCATCCCCATGAGAAATACTGCAGCTCTAAAAGGAGTTTATTTGTACAGCCCACCATAGAACATGAACAATCAGCTTTTTGTAAGTGCACAGAAATTCTCCCTTTCTACGATTATAGTTTATCATGCCTATTCTGAAGACAACATAAGGAAACTGAGATCACTGCTCCAAAGAATTCTAGCATGCATTATGATGGTATTTCCTTCAGTCAATACAAATGTGTTACATGAGGTTTTTTTATATGTTATAATCTTCATCATAGCCAATGTTCATGGCTTTGACAGGAAAAAAAATTATCAAAATGTTTCCATATTTTTGTTTGTTTGTTTTGCATTCAACTGGAGCATTATGTTCAAAGATTTATTTTATTAAAAAAGAGTTCTGGTCATAAGAAGCTTTGATAGGTGGCATTTCATTGTGCTCATTCACGAAGTCAAAGGGCCACGGAATATTCTGCTGTATAACGTGTCAAACTCTGTCTGGAAATGCCATTTGGTGGCCTTATTCAGATCCTCAAGTTTGGGAGCTATGTTCTGGTTTCACTACCAACCTTCTTGCTTTGCCGTTTTAATCTGAGAAAGGTTTATTATTTCTTCTTTCTTCTGTGTTAGGATTCTTTTCACAGCCAGGGCTCAAATTCCCTTAGGCTTTATTCCAATTGTCTTACAAAGCAGACACTCGAACAATATTCCCTCCTGAGTATTCAGGAGATTCTGGCCTGTCATCTCCTTCTGGTGTGGTTACAGGAGGTGTTGGGATGCTTATTATTGCTGTAGTCACATAAGGTTGTTCACAGTTTAGTTTAACACATTCTTCCATTTTGGCATTTAAACTTGACCGGCTGATGAGGGGGGAAAAAAAAAAGGATTTAAGAAAGTAAGTTGTTTCATCAATTTTTTTTTTTTCATACGACTGAGGTATATATGCTTTAATGTTGATACGTAAAGGAGCCCTGGTTGTGCATGGTTAAGGGCTCGGCTGTCAACTGAAATGTCGGCAGTTCGAACCCACCAGCCGCTCCATGGGAGAAAGATGTGGCAGTCTGCTTCTGTAAAGATTTACAGCCTTGGAAATCCTGTGGGGGCAGTTCTACTCTGTCCTACAGGGTCGCTATGAGTCAGAATCGATTTGCCAGCAGTAGGTTTCGTTGGTTTGGTCAGGTGAAGTTAATTAATCAGGACAATAACATTAAATAGATGTCCAAAAGTCAGCTCAATTGGTTCAAAAAGTATTTTTCAAATAAAGTATATTCAACAAAAATGCAAGAGAAAGGGTCAGTAAGTTTTCAAAAGCTTAGCCTGAGTAAAAAATAGATTTCTTTAAGACAAGACCTCTGAGAGGTTTGAGAAACCATTTTAAATGGGACGTACTATCTAGGTGTTATGGATTGAATTGTGCCCCCAAAACATATGTGCTGTAAATCCTAACCCCTATACCTGTGATTGGAGCCCTGGTGGTGCAGTGGTTAAGAGTTGGCTGCTAACTACAAAGGTCGGCAGTTGGAATCCAACAGCCGCTCCTCAGAAACCCTATGGGGCGGTTCCACTCTGTCCTATAGGATCACTATGAGCTGGAATGGGTTTGGTTTTATGGTATATCTGTGGTTATAATTCCATTTGGGAGTGGGTTTTCTTTGTTATGTTAATGAGGCAGTATTAGTGTGGGATGTGTTTTAAATCAATCTCTTTTGAGATTAAAAAAAGAGCAGATTAAGCAAGCAAGCAAGGATGGGGGAAGATAGATGCCATGCCACATGAAGATCACCAAGGAGCCAAGGAACAGAAGCTGAAAATAGACAAGGACCTTTCCTCCGATCAGACGGAGAAAGAGAGCCTTCTTCTAGAGATGGCATCCTAAATTCAAACTTCTAGCCTCCTAAGCTATGAGAAAATAAATTTCTGTTGGCTAAAGCCACTTACTTGTGGTATTTCTGTTATCGTAGCACTAAATAGCTAAGACACTAAACCAAAACCAACCAACAAACCCCCTGCCGTTGAGTCCATTCTGACCCGTAGCGGCCATATAGGACTAAATAGAACTGCCTCATAGGGTTTCCAAGGCTGTAATCTTTACGGAAGCAGACTGCCACATCTTTCTCCTACAGAGTGGCTGATATGTTCTGCTAGTGGATTTTTGGTTAGCAGCCGAGCACTTTAACCACTGCACCACCAGGGCTCCTTGGCCACATGTTAAAAACCCCAAAAAGTAAGTTATTACTATCTAATACTTCAAAGTTTTCCAAAGTGGCATTCTTGCATGAGTTTTATATTCTGTGCAGGGAAGTGGGAGAAAAGAGGAAGGGGCAAGAAGGGTCTAAACAGAAGCTTAAAAAATGTTTACTTTCATGGAAAACAATAAAAATGTTAATATATTAAGATTTTCTTTCCAAACACTTCTCCATTTTCTACTTTGTTTTGTAATGATGTAAACTCAGGGGCAGAATATGTTAGAGATATTTCATTGCTCCCAATTTTAATGCGCTGGTTCCAGAGACATCCACTCTATGTAAATCAACATCACCTGAATTCTGCATCCCATTCAAGTTTTCAACAATGATTGTTGAATGCCAACAAAGAAGTAGGACTGAATTAATAGACTGATATTCTAAAAATAGAAGCTATTTCATTTAATGAAAAAAGTAAAATTATTCTTAAAGACTTGTACCATTTAAATGTACTACTTTTTATTACACATACATGTTTATGGTAAATACAAATAGTAAATAAAAGTGAAGGGAAAATATATTGTCCATAAACCAGAGATAAACAGTTTTAACATTTCACTTTTTTTTTTTTCTGGTATTGGATTGATTTTGTGTTTGCAATGGTCAAAAATACTTTCCTAATCAAAATTGCCTGTTGATTCAAGAGATTTGTGTAGGCATAGTTTTAATTTTCACTGGTACATGGAACGTGTTGAAGTAGTTTTAAGTGCTGCTGGATAATTTTCAATCATATCCATGCCAATTTTGTCTGTCTCTTTTAGTAGTGTTGACTGAGTTTACATAAGGGACTCCTGAGTATATAGGTCCTGGCTCAAATAAGAAAAGAATGTGGAGTTGAAGAGGTAGAAACACATTTGTGTGTGCCTGACAATGTTTTCCTCCGTTCTACTCTTTTGATTCTGACACAAACTGGTACTTTTGACCCTTAATGAATATGCTAGTAGATCGGTTTTCCTACTTGTTAGTTTCAGTTTTGTCTCATTCTAAACCCTGGTGGCTAGGATTTAGATGCTACAGAGATAGCAGCAGGACTGAAAGGAAACAAACCCATTGCCGTGGAGTCGATTCTGAATCATAGTGACCCTATAGGACAGAGTAGAATTGCTGTATAGTTTCCAAGGAGCGGCTGGTGGATTCGAACTGCTGACCTTTTGGTTAGCAGCTGTAGCTTACCATAGCTCTTATCAACTCGGCCACCAGAGCATGACTGAAGGAGGAGTTATAACCTCTGAGCCAGCACAGGTGTGTATACACAACTCAGACTGATTTCCACAGGTACCTGTTCGATAGTGGTGTTCTCTCCACACATCTTATCTGAATAGTACTGAGTTCCTGCACGCTGCCTCGGTGGCTCCCTGATACGTTGGCATTCGGGATGCGGAAAGTTTTTTTGTGTCGTCGCGAACAGCAAGTGCTGGTGACTCCTTGCGACGAGAGCGAGGGACTGTGACTGGAAGGGCGATTGACAGTTGCAACTTCCATGCAGCTTTCTTCAAAGACTTGTTCATCCACAAACTCATGATTCTGTTCCACATTTGTAAGAATGTGTAAAGAAAGCACAGAAACACAATTTTTTTAATTAACAAAAAAGAAAATGCATAACTTTACTTTTAAAACTCAACTATGTTCCATGCTGTTAGACCCTATCCAATAGGTAACTAATACCATCTTCATAAAGATTAGAATATCAAAGCCACTTCTTTTTGACATTTATGTGGACATAAAACCCATCCAGTTAGGCCCTGAGATGGATACATGCAGGCTGATTTAGTCTATTAATTGACTGACTTAATCTTGAAATGTTATTTGCTAATTTCAAAAGAAACCTTTAAAAACCTTTAAACCTTTAATGGTTTTTAATAACAAATACAGAGATTAACTAGAGGGAACTTGTAGATTCACATTAACTATATTTTTAAACAGATTAAGGCAATGGAAAAAAGACCGTTTTAATAGAATGCCCCAAGTCAGATTGTCTGTTACATATTAGCAAATATTTTCACATGGACTTGAAAACATTTTTTTATTAGAAAATGAGATACTTAATACACTTCTCGTTTCCTTAGACTCTCCTTTAAAATCCCCAGCATATAGAAAAATATGATTTATTAAATAAGTCAAATACATTTATCTGCAAAATGTGTCATGCACTGAACTTTTGTGGCCTGGTCTGTCATCTTTGTGATCCATCATTAACTCTACTCATGATCTATGCCTACATTCAGAGTTCTTCCACCCCAGCCTTCCTGAATTCCATCTCAGAAACAAAGAGTGATGGTCCTCATTGCATATACACTGTTTTATAGAAATGAGGTATAAATTTTGCTTTAAAAATATTTAATGAAGAATTGCCTTCTAAAATGTCAGTCTAAGAATTTTACCTGAGAAATGTAAGAGAAAACATTTTTGGTCTGACCTACTAGAGAATGATTTCAATTACTATTTTTCCTTTGTGTGGGTGGGAATGATCTTATAATGGAAAGCTTTGCACAGGGTTACTGAATTCCACTTAACCATCTTTCATCCTAAAATACTAGTAAAACAATTGAAGCAATTCACTGACTAATAGAAACTAGATTGTTTAGTTACTCATTTGGTCGTTTCTTTGCTGAGACAAGCATTTTGAAAGAAATGAAATTTAACATTCTACTGTTTAAAGTTCAGAGAATAATAAAATCAGAAAGCACAGAATTTCACATTAAATATTAAATTTCAGAGAAGAAATACAGTGCACAAAGGATTCACAATTTGTTTTATTTTCTTATAATGCACTTTTCACACACATAGTACAAGTTATAAGGCATGAGATTCTAATTTCTTTCACCAGGAATTAGAAGTGAAGAAGTCATTCTGTTGCTGGTTACTATGATATTTTGTATGTAGCTCAATTTAACCTATAGTAATCTATGCTAAGTAATTTTTGCTTAAAAAATCCTAAACGATAAAAAAATTGGAAAAAAGGAAAGTAAAAGCAAAGAAAAAACTGGGATAAACATGAACATATTCTATTATTAAAATATTATTTAATCTTCCAAGATTTAACTAATGTTATAGACATGGGCATAACTTTATTTAAAAATGCAAATGTAATCATGTAATTACCATGTTTAAAACCCTTAAAAACCTTTTCCTTTATAATGAAATAAAATCCAAAATTCTTCACATCGCCTGTGTCATGGATTGAATTATGTTCCCCCAAAAACGTGTGTATCAGCTTGGCTGGGCCATGATTCCCGGTATTGTGTGATTTTCCTATATGTTGTAAATACTGCCTCTATGATGTTAATGAGAGAGGATGGGTGGCAGATGTGGTAGTGAGGCAGGACTCAATCTACAAGATTGGATTGTGCCGTGAGGCTATCTCTTGAGATATAAAAGAGAGAAGCAAGCAGAGAGACAGGGGGACCTCATACCACCAGGAAGGCGGTGCCGGGAGCAGAGTGCGTCCTTTGGACCCGGGGTCCCGGTGCGGAGAAGTTCCTAGTCTGGGGGAACATTGATGAGAAGGCCGACAGAGAGAGAAAGCCTTCCCCTGGAGCCGATGCCCTGAATTTGGACTTTTAGCCTACTTTACTGTGAAGAAATAAATTTCTCTTTGTTAAAGCCATCCACTTGTGGTATTTCTGTTACAGCAGGACTAGATGACTGAGACAGCCTCTGAGGCCTGCATTTTCTGGCACTTGCTTTCATCTCTGCCTCCTCTTCTCCCATGCTAATCTCTCCTTCCAACCAACCACAAATTCTTTCACATCTTCTTAGGCCAAGTTCTTGCCTTCCTTAGTTACTTCTGTCACCTTAGCCGGTCCATTTCTTTGCCTAATTATCTTCTGCTCAGTCATCCTTTCATTCTTACTATGAATTGAATTGTGTCCCCACCTCCCACCCCCGCAAAAGAAACAAAAATATATATTGAAGTCCTAACCCCTGGAACCTGTGAACACGAGCTTGTCTGGAAACAGGGTTTTAGATGATGTCATCAGTTAAATTAAGATGAGGTCATGCTAGAGTAGGCTGGGCACTAATGCAATCTGAGTGGTGTCCTTAGAGGAAAAGAGACAGAAAGACACACAGAGAGGAAGGACAGCCATGTGAAGATGTGTCTATAAGCTAAGGAGCGCCTTGAGTTACCAAAGCCGGGAAAGGCAAGGACGAATCTTTCCCTAGAGACTTAGAGGGAGCTGGGAACTGATGGATGTGTTGATTTGGACTCTCAGCCTCCAGAACTGTGAGATAATATATTTCTATTCTAGCCACCCAGCTTATGGTCCTTTGTTATGCAGCCACCGGAAACTAATAGCGTTCTCAAGTTCTTCCAGGAAGCCTTGCCTGATCCTGTACCTTCATGACTCTGTCCTCTTTGCCCCACTCCATTGTGGCCTCATCATTGCTTCTGCTGCTCACTGCCCTTCTCCAGTAAATCACTGCTTTGTCCCATACATGGAAACTCCATGCTGGATGGGGCCATGACTGACTTCATGGTGTACCTTGAGTCTGGCTCGTTGTCTGTCACATACTGTTACCTACTGGTAAATAATACATATTTGTTGAATAACTACATAACTAAATGAATAAATGGGTGGACAATATACTGTAATTGATAATCTAAATATGCATCTCTGATGAGTGAATGAGCTGACTTGATTTAAATATGGTGAAAGTCTTTTCTACTCTGTAGTCACAGACTAATTACTACCAACAAGCTAGCTGAGGAGTTGGTGCTTTGTCAGTCAGGAGGTCCAGTTGAGAGCTGGTAAATGGAGAAACAAAAACTCAATCCTCAGCGCTGAGGGGCATAGCAGTAGTTAAGTGTGTCATTTCTCTTATTAGAACATCTTTTTATTATCTATCTGTATTCATTATGCCTGTGGAAAAAATGCTTACATTTACTTATTTTCTATTCTTTTGTTATTGATATTAATATTTTTTTATCCAGGAATCATTAACATTTGAACTATATTTTTTACCGTTGTTTAATCAGCATTTTAGGAACCAGGAAAAAAAGGACATTTTGTAAGACTTGCGGTCAGCTACTGGAAGACAACTTTCCATTAGCATTTGGCTGATATCTTAAAGAAAACCACTAAGGATAATAATAATGCCTAAATATATATCTACAATGCCTTCTAAGTTGAAATGGGCTCAAACATAGCAATGATTGTGAAGATGGCTCAGGACAGGGCAGTGCTTCATTCTGTGGTACACAGGGTTGCTATGAATTGGAATTAATTTGACTGGACCTAACCTAACAAGTTGGAATGGCACTGTGGTCTTTCAAAGTAATTTCCAATATTGCTTTTCTTTTTTTTAATTAAATTTTTAGAATGTTTTCAAGTGATGCAGACAGTGGGACCGCAGTTGGAAGCATTAAACAGTCACAAAAGCAAATGTGATTACTGTCCTCTGACATGCAGGGCAGGCAGGCATGCTGGCTCCTTACCGTGGTTTTTTCCAGGCAGTGAAGCAGGTGGTGGTGCTGGGTTTCAAAGCTGGAGCCAGATTTGCTCACAAAGGCCTGCTCATCCTCTGAGGACTGTTAACACAGAGAAGACAGGGGGCTTTCTATTTTATTTTGCAAACAATGAGAACCTCAGTGATACATTTCCACGGGAGAGATCTGGCCTATTTTTATTTTTTTGAGATTAAATAGCATTTTTTTTTTTTGTCCCGAACCAAAAGGGACAAATGCGCAGTTGCTTTTAAGTTTGAAGCTTAGTATTTACATTTTGGTCAAATTAGTGGTCTCATCTTTTAGATATGCCTCCCCAGATTGAAAATTTAAATTGCTTTTACATTCAACTATCTTTGTAAGCCTGGAAGCCATTGTTTTTGGATAATAAAATTTAACCTAATACCTAGATAATCCTGAAACAACTACCTCAAGGCTACTCTGTAAGTAAAGATAATTGCAATCTTAAATATTAAAGCAAAGTTTTGAGGTAGAAGTTCCCAAATCGAATTTTATACTGTGTGATCTTCATAACATGAAGCGATGTGTTCTTCTCTATTAAAAAGTAAAGCAAGTCATCACGTCATCCCCAAAAGAACTTTTAAGGAACATAAATATTTCTGAAATAAAAATGAATTAGGTATTTGAGTTTCTGAGAATGTGTTGACTTTTCCCATGATAATATGAGTCAGTGCAGAAATATTGCCCAGTCATGAATGGGAATCATGATTCATTGCCAATATCCCATAGCCTGGTTTCAAACCTGCTAGAGCCGACTGGGGACACCCTGGGTGGTGGTCGCTATGAGCTGGAATCGACTGGACTGCAATGGGTTTGGTTTTGTTTTTTGGGTGGTGAAAATGGTTAATGTGCTCTGATGCTAACTGAAAGGTTAGAGGTTTGAGTCCACTCAGAGGTGCCTAGTCAGAAAGCCCTGGTGATCTACTTCCAAAAAATCTGTCACTGAAAACCCTGTGGAGCACAGTTCTACTCTGATACAAGCAGCGTCACCAGGAGCCTGCACTGACTCGAGGGCAACTGGATCAGAGCCAACTGGGATGCATAGCACGAAGTTATAAAAAAATGATTCTTTCGTTGTTTCAGTAGTCATTTTTATAATTACCCACAATAAAATTATATGGTTAAATAAAACTAAATCAATCTCACATCAATACATTGAACGTTTGAGAACATGAAGTGTTTGACTGTACCTGTAGCTGATTACTGAGTAAGCCATTTCGTTTGCTCTGCATGTAAGCGTTTGCACTTCCGCTTTTGGCTGCCCGGATCCTAGCAAGTCTGGCTTTCTATTGAAGAAGAAAAATGAATGTCTTGTTAATACTTATGGATTGTATTTTTACAACAGAGAATGCACTCTTGGGTAAGTCCTAATGTCAGCATACATATTTTTAACAGTTTTCACATGTAACTATTGAGAATTAAATTTTCACTGTTTTTAGGGACTTATTTTAGTATTTACCAGTAAAATCAACTAACACCCTTGGAGCTGGGTTATGCATTTAGGAATTGTAGTTAAGTCTTTACAGTAAGATCAAGTTATTTCATTATTGCTTCTATCAATTGGGTGAAGACAAAAACAGTGGTATTACTTTACTCATATTTTCAGTTACCCAATCTGAGTGCCTTAATGAAATGAAGACCAAGTAGCCAGGCTCAACACCTGCCAGCTCTTCTCTTCCATTTAAAACTAATATTCTTTTTAAAATTAGTACCCAAATTCCAGGAACCAATTGCCTTTTATTTTTTTTTTAAAGAACCATTATTCAGCTGTATCTCTACCCTTGAATGTAAAATTTTGTTTTTACAATTATCTTGTAAAATTGGCCAATGTACACCCCATGCTGAACAATATGGGTCTCTAAAAATTCTAATTTTTTATTATGACTGTTGGCACAGTGTCAATAGCGAATGTACGTAAGAAGTAATAGGGATGGCTTGGACAAGAACTTCCTTGGAAACTTACCTAACAAAGTCTCCTTTTTGCTCCATTTATAAACAACCCAGATAAATACCAACTTCATGCTCTAGGCAGGGAATGTTCTTTTTAATAATATTTAAAAAAAATTCATCTCCCATTTTTTAAAATGGGGGGTGAATACATGCATATGATAAAAATTTTAATAGTACAAAAGTACATTTAAGACAAGTAAGTCTTTCTTGGTCCTGGAGCTGCCCTATACCTCAGAGCCTACCTAACATTTACAGGAAATCCTGCCAGAATTTTTTAAAGCATATTAAAGCAAATATAAACAAACAAATAAATTCATGTGTATACATACATATTTTTACTCAGTTGGGAGAATACTCCTCACACTCTTCTGCACTTAGCTGTTTTCATTTAATACGTCTTAGAACTCCTTCCATATCTACATGTATACAGCCACCTTATTTGGTTATAGATGTATAATATGTGACCAATTAAAATGTATTTTTTTTTTTAGCATTTTGCCAATACAAGTAATGCTGCCTGCTTTGAACGTCATGGTGAGCTTATCTGCAAGACAAATATCTGGAAGCAGAATTACTACTGGATTAAAGGGTATGTGGGGTGTGTGTGTGTGTGTGTGTGTGTGTATGTATGTATGTGTGTGAGATTTTGGTAGGTTTTGCCATAGTTCCCTCTACCCAAGATGCTCTTCCACCCACAGCACTTGAAAGTAGCACAAAGATGTTCCAAGTCCTCAAAATAGCATTAAGATATCATTTGGCTTCAACTCCGCCCCTTCTCCCTTCCTCCCTAAGTTTATTCTTCCTGTTTTAAAATGATACTTTGTTCAAAGATCATACTTACAAGTGATGGGAAAAATAGACAACTTTTACCCTTTGGTGGCAATATAATGTTTCAATCACTCAAAATACTGAGACCATACTAGAGGATGAAGTTAGAAGGCAGAAACTTTTCAGTGTTAAAGGCTATCATGCGAACCTAAGATTACAAGTCAGAGTCAATAAAACAAAGGCAAGTGACAAGAACATTTGGAAATGACTTAAAATTGACCTAATAATTCAGAAATAAGCAATTTACATATGCATCTGGTTTCCAGAAAGGAATTATTGTTAAAATTTCAGTTCTAAAGTTTCTTTGATTTTTTAGAACATCCATTACCTTGTTTGGTTCTCTCAGACTCTCTCCTTCTTTTTTGGAACTACTGTGTGTAATTATACTGCCTAATCTATAGTTACTGTCTCAACTATGTCATTTTTTTTCTCTCCATCTCCAAACATTTAGCAGCAGTATTAGGAAACATTACTTGCATTCATTAATGACACATATACATTAACCACAATTACTGTCCAGTAGAGGAAAACGATGTACATTTCTCACAATGGAAAGCCTATATATGGTGCTGATCACTCCTGTAGAAGTAGTTTTAAGCTTAGGAAAAGAACAGCATTTGTTTTAGAGACAGAAGAATAGCCATTTTGGCTAAGCCATGTACTGTGTTAGGAAAAGAACGTGCCATCTCAATTTCAGTCGCGACTTTTCTTTCACTTTTACAACACTATATGAGTTAATTGGTTTAATTGGTCTTGTAGAGCACCACACCCAACGTCTGTTGAATGCTAGCCTTTATGATCTGTGATTACATCTTTGGTTCCAGCAGGTAATCAAGGGAAATTATTTTACAATGATATTTTAGAAAATTACTTTACTCCTGACCCACTTGGTGTGACAATGTTGGCAACTCCAGCTGTGCAACTGGGAGGTTACAAGAAAAACATCCACTGCTTGAAATGTAGTCCTTCTTGCCTCCCTACTCTACTTTTTGGCATAGCAAAGTATCTAAAAATATTATGAAAATTAGAGTTAGGTTTTAGTAAATGCTTTATCTCTGTTTATATGGAAATTAGGGAGGCTTCCATAAATTTAATTAAAAATAAAGTTTATATTGTCAGTGTACACATAAAAAAATAGCCATTTAGTTATTTTCAAATTATTTATCTGTAGTTTTATCTTCTTTGGGAAAAACTGTTTGTCTTATGTCGTGGATTGAATTATGTCCCCCCAAAATATCATCACCTTGGCTAGATTATGATTCCCAGTATTTTATGATAGTCTACCATTTTGTCATCTGATGTGATTTCCCTATGTGTTGTAAATCCTATCACTATGATGTAATGAGATGGATTAGTGGCAATTATATTGATGAGATCTATAAGATTAGATAGTGTCTTAAGCCAATCTCTTTTGAGATATAAAAGAGAGAAGCAAGCAGAGAGATGCGGGACTTCATACCACCAAGAAAGCAGAGCTGGGGGCAGAGCAAGTCCTTTGGACCTGAGGTTCCTGCGCTGAGATACTCCCAGACCAAGGGAAAACTGATGGCAAGGACATTCCTCCAGAGCCGACAGAGAGAGAAAGCCTTCCCCTGGAGCTGGCGCCCTGAATTCAGACTTCTAGCTAACTAGACTGTGGGAGAATAAACTTCTCTTTGTTAAAGCCATTTACTTGTGGTATTTCTGTTATAGCAGCACTAGATGACTAAGACATCTTATAAGCATATTCTTCCTTTGCATCCCAATTCTTCATAAATTCAGTTTTTCTAATCCTCTAAACTCATCAGTGTTTCTCAAAGTTGGTTCCACAGGACCAATGTTATGGCCAAACAAACCAAACAAAATAAATAATAACTAGTTCTGTGGTCAAGAAAAAACTGGGAAATAATTAAGATGTTAAACCCGTTTCTTTGCTGCTGGATTCCTCACAGTATTTCATATGCTGATGTTCACTGCAAAGACAAGAAGGGTTGGATAGAGGATCTAGATTTTCTCTAACTAATTTCATATGGAATCCTTTTATTCTGGAGCAGTCAGAGGCTAGCATGCAGTGGAACACAATGGTTTTCAGTAAGGTAGATTTTTTTTTTTTAACACCAAACTTCGTTATATAAATGCTGGCATGTATTCTCTAAGAGTTGGAGCAGAGACCTCGAAGCCAATCATAAATGATCTCTGAGTCAAACCTAATGAGATAGTGAATTCCTTAAAGGAGCATCCATTTGCTAAATGAGGTATGAGGTAGACTAGGGAAAGCTAAAAAACCAAAAACCAAACCTGTTGCCATGGAGTGGATTCCAACTCATAGCGACCCTATAAGACAGAGTAGAAGTGATCCATAGGGTTTCCAAGGCTGTAATCTTTACGGGAGCAGAATGCCACTCTTTCTCCCAGGAGTGGATGGTGGGTTTGAACCACCGACCTTTCAGTTAGCAACCCAGCGCTTAAGCACCTTGCCACCAGGGCTTTACTACTGGACCATTTTGTTACCATATCAAAACACATCTACAATACTTTTGGAAAATAAAGGTATCTTGGGTCAGTGGCATCACTAGGGTTGGTGTCACCCAGTGCAGCAACTCATGGTGTCACCCCACGGTTACCAGGGCTGCCCAGCCCACCTCACCCCTGCACAGGGTGGAGTGCTGCACCTGCCCCGCTCCTCCTGGCCCTGCTCCTGGGGCTTCCTGAAGCTCCTCCCCTCTCCCATTGGCCAAGGAGGAGTCCCTCCTCTCTACCAAATGGCAGGTGCTGAAGCCCGGCAGCCTGCACCTTGACCAGTTGGTGATGGGTGCGTGTGTGCATGTGTGTGATGAATTATTGCACTGGGTAACGGATGACACCAACCCTAGTGGCCGCCACTACCTTGGCGGCCCCTTCCCTGGCGGTCCCTTCCCTGGAGGCCACACCTGCTGCTGCTGCCATTGCCACCACCACCACTGCCTCCATTGCCACTGCTGACCCTGGTGTCACTTTGGTGTCACCCCCTCTGACAGTATGAGGGGGTGCGGTCTGTACACCCACACTCCCCTAGAAATGCTACTGCCTTGGGTAGCCTTAAAAGTGAAGTAAAGAAGGACTCTCCTCTTTGTAATCTGAGGAAAGTCCCTACTCCTCAAATATTGGCCCAAGTATTCTCTATATTATTTAGTCAGGAAATTTTACTCTTAGTTGTTTCTTTCATTTAAGCGTTATCAGCTTCTAAAAATTTAAGGCATTTATTTGAATCTTTCCGTTTGGTAAAGAAAATAACTTCTTGAGAAATGAGACAACTCAGTGCCAAGCAAGAGACAGAGACCAAGTCGGTGGGAGATAGTGCAGGATTATCAGCCCCAGAGCTTGGTTAATCCTGGAGAAGGCAGAGTGAGCAGAAACAGTGCTGGGAACTGTGGTAGTGGAAGGGACTTGGCTTTGAGAGAGCAACAAGAGAGCTAAGTAGAGAAGAGGTGAGACTTGATAGAGAATATAGGAGGCTACAAGAGACAAATGCATACTTCCCAATACTGTTTTCACCTAGTCCTAGAAATGTCCACCATGATGTAGTAATGGAGGACACTGCCAAGGTGAACAAGACTTGTCACTCATGCATTCATTTCTTTCACCCATTCTGCAAGTGTTAAGTACCTGCCTGTTTTATGCCAGGGTATGACATTGTTGATAATACAGGGCTATTTCAAACACAAACAAACAAAAAACAAGTCAAACAAACAAGCAGAGGTTTGGGGTAGAAACTGGGTGATTTTTTTTTTTTAATAATGAATAATCTAAAAAAGGTCATTCCAAGGCTCTAGCAATGAGTTATTTCTTGCCTTTTTTATTATTCTAATATACTGTCAAAAAAATTCCTGAATGTACTTGACAAGGTTTCTTAAAGTGTGATCCCTGACTAAAAGTATCAGCATCACCTGGAAACTTACAGAAATGCAAATTCTCTACTATGCCAGGAATGACAACTTGAAGAGGAATGGTGTTGCATTCATCCTCAAAAAGAACATTTCAAGATCTATCCTGAAGTACAACGCTGTCAGTGATAGGATAATATCCATATGCCTACAAGGACGACCAGTTAATACGACTATTATTCAAATTTATGCACCAACCACTAAGGCCAAAGATAAAAAAATCGAAGATTTTTACTGGCTTTTGCAGTCTGAAATTGATTGAACATGCAATCAGGATGCACTGATAATTACTGGTGATTGGAATGTGAAAGTTGGAAAAAAGAAGAATCGGTAGTTGTAAAATGTGGCCTTGGTGATAGAAATGATGCTGGAGACTGCATGATAGAATTTTGCAAGATCAACAATTTCTTCATTGCAAATACCTTTCTTCACCAACATAAACAGCAACTATATACATGGACCTCGCCAGATGGAATACACAGGAATCAAATCGACTACATGTATGGAAAGAAACAATGGAAGAGCTCAATGTCATCAGTCAGAACAAGGCCAGGGGCCGACTGCAGAACAGACCATCAATTGCTCATATGCAAGTTCAACTTGAAACTGAAGAAAATTAGAACAAGTCCACGAGAGCCATGGTACTACCCTGAGTATATCCCACCTGAATTTAGAGACCATCTCAAGAATAGATTCGACGCATAGAACACTTATGAGTGAAGACAGATGAGCTGTGGAATGACATCAAGGACATCATATATGAAGAAAGCAAGAGGTCATTAAAAGGACAGGAAAGAAAGAAAAGACCTAAATGGATGTCAGAAGAGGCTTCTGAAACTTGCTCTTGAACATTGAGTAGCTAAAGCAAAAGGAAGAAGTGATGAAGTAAAAGAACTGAACAGAAGATTTCAAAGGGCGGCTCAAGAAGACAAAGTAAAGTATTATAATGACATGTGCAAAGAGCTGGAGATAGAAAACCAAAAAGGAAGAACAACTTGTCATTTCTCAAGCTGAAAGAACTGAAGAAAAAATTCAAGCTTCAAGTTGCAATAGTGAAGGATTTTATGGGGAAAATATTAAACGATGAAGGAAGCATCAAAAGAAGATGGAAGGAATACACAGAGTCATTATACTAAAAAGAATTGATCAATGTTCAACCATTTCAAGAGGTAGCATATGACCAGGAACCAATGGTACTGAAGGAAGAAGTCCAAGCTGCACTGAAGGCGTTGGCAAAAAACAAGTCTCCAGGAATTGACAGAATATCAATTGAGATGTTTCATCAAAGGGATGCAGCGCTGGAAGTGCTCACTCGTCTACGCCAAGAAATTTGGAAGACAGCTACCTGGCCAACTGATTGGAAGAGATCCATATTTACATCTATTCCCAAAAAAGATGATCCAACTGAAAGTGGAAATTATCGAACAATATCATTAATATCACACGCAAGTAAAATTTTGCTGAAGATCATTCAAAAGCGGCTGCAGCCATAATCGACAGGGAACCGCCAGATATTCAGGCCAGATTCAGAACAGGACATGGAACCAGGGATATCATTGCTGATGTCAGATGGATCCTGGCTGAAAGCAGAGAATACCAGAAAGATGTTTACCTGTGTTTTATTGACTATGCAAAGGCATTCAACTTTGTGGATCATAACAAATTACTGATAACATTGCCAAGAATGGGAATTCCAGAACACTTAATTGTGCTCATGAGGGACCTGTACATAGATCAAGAGGCAGTTGTTCAAACAGAACAAGGGGATACTGCGTGGTTTAAAGTCAGGAAAGGTGTGCGTCAGGGTTGTATCCTTTCACCATACCTATTCAATCTGTATGCTGAGCAAATAATCCAAGACGCTGGACTATATGAAGAAGAACAGGGCATCAGGATTGGAGGAAGACTCATTAACAACCTTCATTATGCAGATGACTCACCCGTGCTTGCTGAAAGTGAAGAGGACTTGAAGCACTTACTGATGAAGATCGAAGATCACAGCCTTCAGTATGGATTACACCTCAACATAAAGAAAATAAAAATCCTCACAACTGGACCAATAAGCAACATCATGATAAAGGAAGAAAAGACTGAAGTTGTCAAGGATTTTTTTTTACTTGGATCCACAATCAACACTCATGGAAGCTGCAGTCAAGAAATCAAAAGACACACTGCATTGGATAGATCTGCTGCAAAACACCTCTTTAAAGTGTTGAAAAGCAAAGATGTCACCTTGAAGACTAAGGTGTGCCTGATCCAAGCCATGGTATTTTCAACTGCATCACTTGCATGTGGAAGCTGGACTACGAATAAGGAAGACCGAAGAAGAATTCACACCCTCAAATTGTGGCGTTGGCGAAGAATATTGAATATACCATGGACTGCCAGAAGAACGAACAAGTCTGTCTTGGAAGAAGTACAACCAGAATGCTCCTTAGAAGCAAGGATGGCGAGACTATGTCTTACATACTTCGGACATGTTGTCAGGAAGGATCAGTCTCTGGAGAAGGACATCATGCTTGGTAAAGTTCAGGGTCAGTGAAAAAGAGGAAGAGCCTCAATGAGATGGACTGACACAGTGGCTGCAACAGTGGGCTCAAGCATAACAATGATCGTAAGCATGGTGCAGGACCAGGCAGTGTTTCCTTCTGTGGTGCATAGGGTCGCTATGAGTTGGAATCAACTTGATGGCAGCTAACAACAATGACAATAACATCCCCCAAACCACGGAATCAGATCCTCTGGTTCAATCAAGCAATCTGTTTTAACAAGCAAGCTCTCCAGAAAATTCCAATGAATCAGAAGTTTAAGAACCACCATAGTAGGGTGTGAAACGGGACAGACTGAATATTGGTAACTTACTTTTCTCTATCTGTGTCAAAACCCTCATGTGGAAAGTCAGAAATTTACTCACACTCAGCACTGGCTCATTGGTTCAAAACTTCTCACTGTATGAGGAGACCTGGTGCCACAGTAGTTAAATTGCTCCACTGCTAACCAAAGTGTCAGTGGTTTGAAACCACCAGCAGCTTCACAGGAGAAAGATATGGCAGTCTGCTTCTGTAGAGATTTACAGCCTTGGAAGCCCTATGGGGTCGCTATGACTCAGAATCAACAGGATGGAAGTGGGTTTATAGGGTCACAACGAAGCACAATTGACTTGACGGCAATGGGTTTTATAGTGAACTCTCTAAAGATTTGTAGTTCTACTAATGCCAGAATTTTTCTGTCTTCGACTTTAATCAGTAGGTATATGAGCATGAGGGGCCATGGTGGTGCAACAGTTAAGTGCTTGACTGTTGGAACCCACCCAGCAACTCTGTGGGAAAAAGACCTGGCGATCTGCTCCTGTAAAGATTACAGCCTAAGAAACCCTATGGGGCAGTTTTACTCTGTCACATGGGGTCACTATGATGACTGGATGGCACCTAAAGAGAACAACATGTCAGCATGAGTAAGTTGTCTGTAAAATGGTAATAACTTCTTTGCAAGTTGGTTGTGAAGATTATAAATAACATATGTAAATCACCCGGGAGATACTAGAAACTTCAGAGAGGGTTGTTGTTTTGCTATTAGTATTATTAAATTATAATTACTATGATTACATACTAAATACTTGCAGGGAAGCCTTGGGAGTACACAAATGATCATGTGGTGTGATTTGTATTTTGAAGTTGGGTAAACTCCTGTTGCAAAATATCAGCCCTACCACCTGTCATTGCACCAATTTAGCTTTATTTTGGCAAATACATTCTACTTAGTAAATCTGCTGAATGACTGAGTGCATGTACAACTCTACTACAGTACAGTTACCAATTGTGGGGATAGGAGAGACATGTCACAGTTTAAGCTTATATTCACCCACACCTCAAGGATTAGTTAAGATTAATTAAGGTTGATAGAAATGTGATTAATGACATGTTCTCTTTAAAGGGCTGTGGTGGGTAGGGAAAGAAGGAAGAGTACTTGGTAGGGAGACCAAAAAAACCCAAACCTACTGCCATTGAGTCAATTCCAACTCATAGCAACCCTATAGGATAGAGTAGAACTGCTCCATAGGGTCTCCAAAGTGGTAATCTTTATGGAAGCCAACTGCCGCATCTTTCTCCCACAGAGTGGTTGGTGGGTTCAAACCACAGACCTTTAACCACCAGAACTCCTTGGTAGGGAGAAGAGCCTAGAAAAAGGAAAGCATCTTGAGAGTGGTGATGGGAATGTTCACAAATGCATATTGTGTCTATTTCACGCTTTTACTTGAGGCTGGAGTTGGCAATGGGATTAAACACTGAAAAATCTGGCCAAAAAAAAAATTTGTAATATTACTTGAATCGACCCAACAGCAACTAACAACGACAAAAATATTACTTATTAGTCAGCTTGACTGATGTGTTTATTGAATGAATTGCTTGCTTGACTGAATTCGCTGGTTGTTTTTGTACGACTTCAGTATTTTTCAAATCACCCAGCCCCAGATACCTCTAAACTATTTTAGCCTAATTGCTGTTTATTCGGATTTTAAAAAATCTCTTGGGAGGGAAAATAGGAAATATCCTTTGGTAACTTATTCAGTTCTGTCTCTAACTTATTCAGTTCTTTCTTAGATGATTATGCTCAGTTTATTGGTCACAGACTATTTACTGGACACATTAAGCTATTATGTTCGGTTTTATTAAGCAATTTTTTCTGGTAGTTATGATATGCAAAATTTATTGCATTATAGCAGAAACTTAGAACACAGCAGTTATGTTAAAGACACCAAAAGGCATTAATAAAATATAGTTTCCAGTTTAGTTTAGCTTTTAAAACATCACATTTATTTATTTTTGCATTCTAAATTTATTCAGGCAAAAAGGCTTCTAAAATATTCTAAGATTTTCTGCATTGATTTGTTTGTTGTAGATGATAAAGTTTGAAAAAATACAGAAATTCTTGGGATTGGTTTATATGACAATCAGTTTTGTACTTCCTACAGTTTTCACATAAACCCAAAACTAAATCCCTTGCCATCCAGTTGATTCTGACTCATAGCGTCAGAATTGACTTGACAACAATGGGTTTTCATATTATATTAGAGAAAGAATTTCTAGAACTGAGATGGATCAATGGTGGTCAATGGTGGGAAGCTTAGCTTTTCATAGGGTTTCTGTTATTTTAAACAATATTCATGGGTGCCCAGGGGTGGGATTATAGCTGTGAGCAGGGCCACCAGGTAATGCATGAGGTTGCCTGGTGGACAGCCAGCTGTGGATGAAAGCCTTCCAGTTCTGCTTGCCAAGTTGTGTGGGCTGTGTGAGACTGTAACTGCTGTGTTGTTATTAGGTGTCAAGTTAGGTTGTCAAGTCAGTTTTACTCAAAGCCACCCCATGTGACAGAGTAGAACTGTCCTGATAGGGTTTTCTAGGCTGTAATCTTTATAGGGGCAGATTGCCAGGTCTTTCTCGCACACAGCTACTGGGTGGATTCAAACTGCCAACTTTTTGGTCAGCAGCCAAGCCCTTAACAGTTGCACCACGAGGGCAACTGCTCAGAGGGTGCCTTTTTCTAACCCTTGCAGCTCATTGGATAACCAGTTTTCTATATATTCACATTAACTAGACTATTACGACTCTTTCCTACAATAAACAGTCTAAGATTAGGTATTTGTCCAAAGGCGTGGGTCTGGAAAACAAGCAACTACAAGGCTGAAGAGTGATTCTTTGCTAAAGAAGGAGGATCCCTGACAATAGATGTGAATGAGTTCTCTCTACAATATGCCGCATGACCATACGATACATGAACTTAATAACAACACTAGCTTTCACATATCTGAATAACTTTAACTTTCCAAAGAATTACTTTACGAGACTTGCTACTTTGTTAAAGAGGCTGATGCTGTTCAAAAGCATATTTAAAATCTTGTTCTAGAACTTACCTACAAAGCCAGTTATGAACTGCATCAAAATCTCTCATGCTATTTTATCGTCATCCCCCATTATCCAGATTATGTATCCCCTTGAGTCATTATTATGTGTGATTTTGGAATATTGAAAAAAATGAACCTATCCTTGAAGGAATAAAATTATAGTGAAGAATACTGGAAATATTGAATCATAAGCCCTGAGGAAACTACAAAAAAGACTTCCAAAATTATTTCTAAGCAACAAGGGCTCTACCTCCCAAGCTGACTATTTTGCCAGGAATGCAGAGGCGGTGTGCTAACGTCAAGTAAGTATTTCTGAGAGGCAGCCTATCACAGCGTTTAGGTGTGTGAGCCTGGGAGCTGGACTGGCTTGGATTGAATACTTAGGATACTAACTAGCCCCCCTACTTAGTAGGTATGTAACCTTAGAATTGCTCAATTTCTGAGTACCTCAGGATTCTCATCTACAAAATGGGAATAATAATGGGAACTGATTCCTAGAGTTGTTGTGAAGATTATATGAATTTGTTTCCTGAAAAGCATCAGACCAAGGCCTAGCACATAATAAGCCAGCAGTAAATGTTAAACAGTTCTCTAGTAGAACAACAGTTTGCAAACGATTTATGCTTTAATGCTAACCTAAAGGGTGGCAGTTCGAACCCACCCAGTGACACCACAGAAGAAAGGCCTGGCAATCTGCTGCTGTAAAGATCACAGCCAAGAAAACCTTATGGAGCAGTTCTACTCTGTAACACATGGGTCACCGTGAGTCACAATCAACTTGATGGCACAGGTCTTTTTGTTTTCTTGTTGTTTAAATGTTAAGTATTGTTAATATTATTATGTTAATTCATTTTAATATGATACATCTATACAGATTCATATACATTTGCATTTAACCTTAATCTTATTGTGAGGTAGATATTGTTTTCCCCATTTTATACAGGAGTGTGCACCATACTTACTCTCAGAGAGACTAATTTACTGGCTCAAAGCTCAGAGAAAACAGTCAACTCCCCTTTAACAGTCCTCGTCTACTGGAACCAGCTTGACCCCTGATGGCTAGATAAATCAGATCTAGACATCTTAGTCTAATAAAAGTTTCCAAGGATCTATCTTTGATTTTACTACTGTCATTAGTGCCGTTCACCAAAAATTTTTTTTTTTTTTTGCTTTTTGCTTCTGGCCTCATAGTAGGATTGCATTTCCCTGTCTTCTTTGAATGTAGACTTGGCCTCATGACTTGCTTTGGCTAATGCAATAGAGATAGAAGTGATGCCACATCTTGGTGGAGGCTTTAATGTTGTTTTACCCATCCTTGAATGATTATAAAAGTACATTGTCAAGATGAAGCTTCCATTACTAGACCTGTAATGGACCTGCAGCATGATTGCTAAATAGTCCTTCTTGTTTTAAGTCACTAAAATTTTCAGTTTCTTCTTACTGTATAACTCAGCTTGTCCTTACTGATGCAACTACCGAACAAATCAGGAACACTGAATAGCCAGTAAGAGACTGTAAAGCACATTATAAAAAGTAGGCAGTGCTAAGTCATGGCAGCAAAGAGCTGAGTACGCACCTTCTGTGCCCTCCGTTTGTCTGCTCGTTGATTCTGGTGGTAGATCCGACTGAAGTTGGAGACAATTACTGGAACAGGTAGCGCAATGACCAAGACCCCACTCAGCGAACAGATGGAACCAAAAATCTTTCCTGCTATGGTTTTGGGTACCATGTCACCATACCTGGATTAGAGAAAAATATATATAGTGTTTTAAATCACAGAAAGACATTTCTACCTGTTACAAGTAGTTTTTTGCTTTAAGTCAATTATTCTTTTGGATATATCGATTTCTATTTCATGACGGCAATATACCTGAATTCAGACTTTCATAAGCTAGAAATTATGAATATCTGAATATAAAATCTGTCTTTCACCCCGGCAGAAACTGATTCTAACAGTTAGGAAATCTCTGACTGGAAAATATTTTAAGCTACATGGCTTAATGATAGCACTTCGATTTGTACTTTATATAATATGGCATGGCTCTTTATATTTATTTGATAGTCAATATTTCCTTGCTGAGTTTTATACTCCAGATAACATATTTGCCACTTTATTTTTTTTTAAACATTGGATTTGTTATGAAATTTAAGAGCAAAGAGTAGTATATCACTTTCCTTTCAAGAGATATGATCACTTATAAGATAAACTTTTCAAGGTCACCGTTAACCTGTACTTGTGGAATCCAGTGGCCATTTCTCCATGCTAATCTTACTTTCATTTGCATTTGGCATAATTGTCCACCCTCCCATTGAAACATTCTCTTGCTCTTGGCTTCTGTATTAGAAAATTCCTTAGTGGTCCTCCTGCTTCACTGACTGCTTCCTCTCTGTCTTCTATTCTGGCTCCTTTCCTTTTTTAGTTTTTACATCTTGGAGTAATTTAAGGCTGAGGCTTGAGTCCTCTTGTCTTCTCCATATAAACCCCCTTCCTCTGTGATTTCACCTCATCCTATAGCTCTAAACTAGATGCTGCCGATTCTGTGGTTTATATTACTAGTCCTGATGTCTCCCTGAAATTCACTCATATCTCCTGTAGTCTTTTGTGATTATCCCTACACCGGACGTCTAAGAGCCAATTAAAACTTGGCTCACCAAAATGAAACTCTAATTTCATTTGTCCTTTTGGCCCATCTCCCCCCAAACGTTTTCCTCCCACAGTTGGCCACCTCTAAATAAATGGGACTACCAGCCACCCAGTTGCTCAGGGTCTTTGCCTGCAGTCCAGCCATCTGAGAAGCTAAATCAGAATGTGCAGATTATGTTAATGAGGAAACAGTCAAATCTAAAGGAATGTAGAATATAAATGAAAAAGGTATGAGGACTTTCTTACTGTAAGGATACCATAAGCAGGACAGGAAAGTCAGCTCCTTTTTCTAAAATGCAGTATGCACATGAGCCAATTTCTGTCTGCCATGACTCACATTAATGCACAGCCATATATTATAAACGTCTTTTTTTCCCTTTAAGGAGGCCCGGTGGTGCAGTTGTTAAGCACTTGGCTGCTAACTGAAAGGTCGGTGGTTGGAACCCATCAGCGGCTCAGCGTGAGAAAGATATGGCAGTCTGCTTCTGTAAAGATTTACAGCCTTGGAAACCCTATGGGCCAGTTCTACTCTGTCCTACAGAGTCGCTAGGAGTCAGAATCGACTCCACGGCTATGGTTTTTCCTCCCCCTTTGCACTGATTATGCAATAGGCACACACACGTACACACACACACATACATACACACACGTACATACACACACATACATACACACACGTACACACACACACATACACACACACACATACATACACACACGTACACACACACACGTACACACACATACATACACACACACACATACACACACATACACACACACACGTACATACACACACATACACACACACACGTACACACACACACGTACACACACACACGTACATACACACACGTACACACACACACGTACATACACACACGTACACACACACACGTACATACACACACGTACACACACACACGTACATACACACACATACACACACACACGTACACACACACACGTACACACACACACGTACACACACACACATACATACACACGTACATACACACACATACATACACACACGTACATACACACGTACATACACACACGTACATACACACACATACATACACACACGTACATACACACACGTACATACACACACGTACACACACACACATACATACACACACATACATACACACACGTACACACACACACGTACACACACATACATACACACACATACATACACACACATACACACACACACGTACACACACACACATACACACACACACGTACACACACACACGTACATACACACACGTACACACACACACGTACATACACACACGTACACACACACACGTACATACACACACGTACACACACACACGTACATACACACACGTACACACACACACGTACACACACACACATACACACACACACATACACACACACACATACATACACACGTACATACACACACATACATACACACACGTACATACACACGTACATACACACACGTACATACACACACATACATACACACACGTACATACACACACATACACACACACATACATACACACGTACATACACACACATACATACACACACGTACATACACACACACACACACACATACATACACACACATACATACACACACGTACATACACACACACACATACATACACACACGTACATACACACACACACATACATACACACACATACACACACACACATACATACACACACGTACATACACACACGTACATACACACACGTACATACACACACATACATACACACACGTACATACACACACGTACATACACACACGTACATACACACACGTACATACACACACATACATACACACACACACACACACTCTACTTACAACACACACAGCTTAAAAACAAAAAGGAATTTGATTTTATGCCTATCAATTAAGATTTAGAAAGGGCTTCTCAAGAAGGAAAGTAAGTAAAAACTCAGTTATTTGGTTGTTATGGTCAGAGGGGACAGGAAGTGAGTTCATGTAATTAAAATAAGCATTGAATAGCTAAATAAATACCTCATGTAGTTTCTCTTGTTCCTGACAGATTTTTAAAACTAGTATTTATTAGGAGCCCTGGTTGCACAGTGGTTAAGACCTAGGCTGCTAACCAAACAGGTTGGCAGTTCAAGTCCACCAGCTGCTATTTGGAAACCTTATGGGGCAGTTCTACTCTGTCCTATAGAGTCGCTATGAGCTGAAATCAACTGGATGGCAATGGGTTTCAGGTTTTTTTGAGTACTTATTAAATGCTTTTTGTATTCTAGTCTTACTATGTCACGGAGTAGGCAAGGTCAGCACACTTGTAATTATTAGAGAAAAATTAAGGGCTACACTGTGTGGTATGGACTCAATGCTCAGTAACAGTACAATAAGACAAAAGACCGGTAAGTTCATATGGCAGGCAGGAGTTGGGGAATTATGTACACAGAAAGCCTCTGCCTAAAGGAAGAAGGGAGAAGATAGATTTGGGGACTCAGGGAAAGGGACCCTGGACAAATGAATAAAGCAACTTTCATCTTTTTACTCTTGGGTAGAGAGACAGGAGTTTTCCCATGTGACAGCAAACGAGGATGGTCCTGTTGTGAGGACAAGGCAGAGGGAGTGGCGAGAGAGCACAAAGGGGCAGAACAGGCAGGGCTGCTAAGATAGTCCAGGTTTTCCTGTGATTAGTCACATGACAGCAGCCTGAGACCTTGGCTGATTCCCAGGAGCACAATCTACCTCCTTCCACACAGTTGCCATCAAGTTAACTCTGACTCATGACGACCCCATGTGTGTCAGAATATAACTATGCTCCATAGGGCTTTCAATGGCTGATTTTTTGGGAGCAGATCGCCAGGCCTTTCTTCTGAAGCACCTCTGGGTGGACTCAAACCTCCAGCTTTTCAGTTAGCCAAGCACCACCCTTCCACACACCTCTTGGGAATGTATATATGACCCTTTGGGCTCTTCTCCCTGCTCCCCTTATCTTTTCAAGATATGACTGCTGTTGATATTTGTAATCTTTTAAGCATATTTCACCAATTTGAATATGTTGGAAAATAAAGAAAAATGCACAGTGTGATTTGTATCTCACCCTCTTACATTGTCCATTTTTGTGTGTCTTCTCATTTAGGAATGACCTTGAGGAATGGAAATAGAAAACTTATCTATAAACTTGGAATTGGGCACACAATCTGCTGGGAATGAGAAATATCTCTCTGGTGAGACCGGCTGCTTTCCTTTGTTAAACAGAGGACCTTTAAACTAGCATTCAAACTCATAGCAAGGAGCAAAATAGCATTATATACCTAAGTAATCCTATTTCTCTAAAGCTTGGTGGAAGAAAGCTTCAGAATAAAAAGCTTTATAACGAGAAGTGACACTTATAGTGGCTAAATTGTTATTTAAAGTGTAAGTATTGCCTGCAATAAGTCCGTCCCTTCATGATTATTTCTATCTCGGGCACCTTGTTTACCGGTTGGAATTTTATTCTTTATATTCCATATGAACGCATACTTTCATTTTTCTGAATCGTTATTCTTAAATTTATGCTAAGCCAAGCACTATTATACATTCCATTTGTTCTGCTTGTCTTCAGAGTTGAATATTATTTCTCCAGTCTTCAAAAACCCATTTCCCAAAAAGTTACCCCAAAACATTGCATTGATGTGGTTTTATTTTCATACAGACTTTTTCCCCCCTATATTTAATACATTTGATGAAAAAAATACTTAGGGCCCATAATATCAAATAATGTAAATATAAAAACCAAAAAAAACCCATTGCCGTCGACTTGATTCCGATTCGTAGTGACCCTATAGGACACAGTAAAACTGGCCCATAGGGTTTCCAAGGAGTGGCTGTTGGATTCAAACTGCCAACCTTTTGGTTAGTAGTCGAGCTCTTAACTGCTGCGCCACGAGGGCTCCAATGTAAATATAGAATTATTTTAAAAATAGAATAAAACAGGGGAGAAGATAGTATAATAAAAGAGAATAATAACCAAGAGTTTTATATAACAGAAATGAGCAGACTTGCGATTTGTTAGGTCATAGGAAGCTTACGCATATTTCTTCTTTTACTTTCTCCTGTCTCATCTAAGTTTTCCCTCTCCCCTATATTCACCATGTTGCTAGCAGAGTCCCTGTCATGGATTGAATTTTGTCCCCCCAAAAATGTGGGTAGCACCTTGGCTAGGTCATGATTCCCAGTATTGTATGATTGTGTTATCTGATGTGATTTGCTTATGTGTTGTAAACTCTACCCTTATGATGAGATTATATGTGATCTCCTCATGTGTTGTAAATTCTATCACTGTGATGAGTTTATGCTGATGAGGTTGACAAGATTAGTGTCTTAATGCAATCTCTTTTGAGATATAAAAGAGAGAAGTGAGCAGAGACACATGGGAACCTCAGACCATCAAGAAAGCAGTGCTGGGAGCAGAGCGCGCCCTTTAGACCTGAGGTTCCTACGCAGAGAAGCTCCCAGACCAAAGGAAGACTGATGACACGGACATTCCTCCAGAGCTGATGCCCTGAATTTGGACTTGTAGCCTACTGGACTGTGAGAGAATAAATTTCTCTTTGCAAAGCCATCCACTTGTGGTATTTCTGTTGGAGCAAACTAGACGACTAAGACAGTCCCCCAATTTTCCTTCAGCTCCTTATTTACTCTGGACATCTGCCAAGATTTACGTTTATTGCTCTCCTTTCTTCTCACGTCAGTTATATGGATGTGTCACTCACATAAAAATGTTCATTTCAAATTTGAACATATTGCTCCCAAATACTTGGTAAATATTACATCTTTTGCCACATGTTACAGATCACATTGAATGGAGGACCACTTCTCTAGTAGAGAGCTGATTTTTGGTTCTCAAAGATTTTAATCTCAAATATCATGTGAAAGATTCACGCAAAATCTTGGCAGCCTGGTATGCAGTCTGTTTTCTCAATGTCAAAATAATGGTTAAACCTGGTTAATTCAGAAGTAAGACCTAGAATGAAGCCATAAGTTCTCACTTATCAAGTCATATCGGAATAGGTTGGAAAGCGTGCATAGATTTTAAATATATTTTAACCCAAATTTTATTAACATTTATTCAATTTTTCCCTATTTGGAATTTTTACAGAAATTTGATGGCTAGAGTGTAGCTGTCTTTAGATTTCAAATGGTGAAATATTTCCTTGAATTTTCTTACACATTCTTTGAACATAATCCTGTTACCTTACTAGTCCTATTCACTTCACTTCTATTTTTCTTCTCTTTTTATTTGAAGAGTATAAATGCAGTCTCCTTACAAAGGAGAAACGTTACATAAGACAAGCTTCTCCAGCTAAGACATGACTTCTGTTCTGTGAAGCTATTTCCCTTAGATACTAAGAGAAAAAACAAAAACCATGTATTTTAAAAACAATTATGAAGGTAGCAGAAATCTTCATACAAGAAGAAGAAAACATTGATTTTAAAACAAACCTCAATGCTTATGTAATTCAATCTCTCCTTTTCTTTTTACAGTAAAAAAGTCTTCAATTGCTAGGTATAAAGAATCGAGTGAATGGATTCTGACCAGCTGCACAGAAGTCCAGAAGCATCCTGTATGTTGTATAGGGCAGGTGCTGGCTCAAGAAAGACTTCATTTCAATGACTTCAGTAGTTAAAAACACAACTTAATATGGGATGTGAATCAGTATTTGGGGTTGTAGGCATTTGAAAAATAGGTATTTTTTTTAAAAGTTAGATGAAAGTAAGTGGATGTGTATAACATTCTGGAGAAAACAATTAGCTGACTGTGTGTGTTTTAATTATTGATTTTGTGTTTAAATTTTCCTTTTAGACCCAAGTGCTAGTCAGAGGGGCCAAAGAAACAATTTATTCTGACCTGGAAACTGGATCACTTCTCAACTAATAATTCTACCCCTTAGGGTCTCAGGAGTGATGTTATTCATGGATTTTCTGCCATAAGCTTGGAATTCTAGAAGGATCACAGTTTGATGGATAATTGTCATAGTAGCTGCAATGTTTGCAAATAGCAAACAATTTTTTTTTTTTTTTAGTGTTTCTATATAACACCTGTTTGTGTACAGAACTTGCTTGCCAAAGGGACCCTGGTGTTCCTTTGACAAGAGTCAGATTTCTCTTTGACATTTTAAAATTAATATTTGTCTAAAGAGCTGCCTTGATTTTGCCTCTTTTTCTCTATCTTCCCTTTCACTAGACTATCCTGGCCCTGTTGGAAAGCTTGGAATTTATTTGGACTCTCTCACATACATATTTATTTAAAGTATTCTGTTCTCATCTCTTTAAATCTAAGCCAATTTATGAGCTACTATTCTTTTGGGAGCCCTGGTGGTGCAGTGTTTAAGATCTTGGCTGCTAACCAAAAGGTCGGCAGTTTGAATCCATCAGCCACTCCTTGGAAACCCTATGGGGCAATTCTACTCTGTCCTATAGGGTCGCTATGAGTCAGAATCAACTTGACAGCAACGGGTTTTTGGTTTATTCTTTTAAGCCACTACCCATCTGTCAATTTGCTGTACTGTGGTGGCTTGCATGATGCTATAATGCTTCAAGCTATGCCACTGGTATTTCAAATACCAGTGTAAATGGAGCCTCCAGACCAAAACAGACTGGGTAAAAAGGCCTAGCTATCTACTTATAAAAATTTTCCAATGACAACCCTATGGATCACGACCGAATATTGTCTGTTATAGTGCTGGAAGCTGAGTCCCCTACGTTCAAAGTCATTCAAAATACACAATGGCTGCATCAGTGAACTCCAGCATAACAGTGATCATGAAGATGGAGCAGGACCAAGCAATGTCTCATTCTGTTCTATGTAGGGTCACCATAAATCAGAGTTGACTTGACAGCAACTAACAACAATAATTCTTTCAAAAGTATATATATATATATATATTCTTATCTTTTCCATTTTTTCATGATGCTAATAATTTTAGCATAGAATAAATGAAAGGGGAAGTCAGAAGTCCTCCTACCTAAATTAGAGGTTCTTACCCAAGATCCATGGACACATAGAGAATCCATGGATAGAATTCAGATGGGTCAGGGAGCTCCACGATAGCGTACGTTTTCATATACATATTCCAGAAAAGAGTTCTCACAGCTTTTATTAAACAATAAAAAGTATTATGGACCAAATAATGCTATAAATTTCTGATTTACACATACAAGGGAATATTAATATGTGTATTGTTAATATACAAAGTCTGAAAACACATTGTACAAAGGAAATGCTATAAAAATACCACCATTATTTTACAACTGCAAATATACAAAATACCCACTAGGGGGCATAAAAACCTAAATGAAAGTTTGGAAACCAGGCTCTTTTCTGGTTTTCACAAGCGGAGAGGGAGAAAAGTATCTCCGGTAAATTGCCTGTACCGATTCCTTATCTTTGCCTACACACATTCAGTATTGAGGACATATTTTGGGCAGCTTATTCCTCTAGAAATAGTTGAACAGGAAAAAAAAATCACACCAATTTCATAAATTATCTATGGTGAAGGTGTTTCCAGAAAGATACAAAACAATTCTGACAGCATTTTGTGTTTCTGTTAGAAAAGTCATTTTCTGTAATGTGAGAACTTACTAAAGTGTAATTTTAAACAAGACACTCTTTAAGCAGGGCCCTTAGTGTGAAAATTAAGGGGAAATTAGAGGATTGGGTTTGTGTGTAGAAAGGGGGAGAATCCAAGAAAGGAGTTAACATGCTTTTAGCACATCTGCTCACATTTATACAACAAGCACTCACTCAGTACTAGATTTCAGTAGGGTTTACTCACTATGTCCTTTATTTAGCCTGTGCCTTAAAAAAAAGAAAAACTAAAGCCTTGTCAGTTTCATTTTTTTCTTGTTTTTAGCCTATTATATAATAAAACAAGGGTTTTAAAGGTTATGAATGCAATATTTGATTGTGACCTAATATCCTAATAAAATGTTTTAACCTAAATGAATACTGTCAGTGAAATTCTTTACACTCTCTTTTAATGAATGTTGTATTTTCAAAGTATGCTTTTCAGAGTCCATGTTTGTAACACTTCTTTTATTCTTCGATTTTTAAGAGTTATGCAAATGTATGTACAATGGATTCCTATGAGGCACACATTAAAAAACACTAGGGTCTGGCTTTCCCAGCTGTAGGACCACCGGAAACATTCTCCCCTCTCTCTTGCTTCAGGATTCTAGTCTTTGTTGCTGAGGCTATCCTTTCAGCCTCACGTATCTTTGAGTCTGATCATGTCATTCCCTTGTATAAAAGCCTTCATTGTCTCTCCATCACCTGCAGGAAAGAGACTAAGCTCCTTAGCATGATATGCACAGCTCCTCATGACTTGGCCATCTCATCCTCCATTGCTCATTCACACATACTCTATGTTCTAATGGAAACAAATACCTCTCTATTACTGGACTATACTATGTCCTTCCGTTCTCCATACCTTTGTAACACTGTTCTTTCTAGAATATCCCTTTTCCATCCCCACTGCATAAATTCTTAGGGTGGACTGCTAATTGACATTGATTCAGCTCAAACATAAATTCTTATTTGGAGAATTTCCTTAGTATTTTATTTCTGTCCCATAAGAGCAATGTTCTCCCTCTTCTGTGTTTCCAAAGCTGCTTGCAACTGGTAGAGTACAATTAGCTTTTTATAGTTTTATCTTTCCCACTAAACCCTGTGGTCCGTGAGGTCAAGGATCATGTCATCATTACAAACCCAAGACTAGCAGAGACCTTGTCCAGTGCCTAGCTAATAGTCAATAAATGTTTATTGCTTTGATAAATCTTCCAGGGAGAGGTCTGATGGTAAACAATAAATATGGGCGGGAGCAAAGGGAGATACACAGCTACCATTCTATTTCTCTTAACCAGAATTCCTATTACTTCCCCAGACCCGGCATCATCTCATAGTCTCAATTTTTCTCATCTCCGTTTTTTCAGTAGTGACTAAATTCCTCTCTGAGTACTTAGATGAAATTCTCAGTGTTACCTAGTTCTGCATTGTCAATAAATCTTATTTTTTTTATACCCAGAAAAATCATATTTAACCTAGATGATTCTAAGTGGAAACAGAGAAATGGAGAAACCAGGCAATTTCCAGTTTCTACCTGTATTCCACTGTGGCATGCTTAACAAATATGCATCTGACCAGAACTTTGAAACACAAATCCCCCTAAATATGACAGAATTTTCAATCTTCAAAAGCACAACAATTTGAACAAATGCTGATCCCTTGTTCTCTGAATCTCACTTATCTTGGGAAATTGCTGAGTCCCCCATATCCCTCCGTTCTTCATGAAGCTGCTAAACTTAGAGAAGGGACATTAGCAACTCTGAAAATCCCATTGTTGAGTATCCATTTTTCTTAACAAAGTCCTCCCTGGTTATACCCTGGGAGTATATCCACAAGCAAGTCAAGGGCCCAACAAATAGCTGGCCATTTTGGCTACAGGCTGATAGCACCATTTTCCATAAGATGTATGATGTGATTTTGTATCCCAAGGGGTTTCATCTGCAACATGGCCAGAGCTGCTACCACACTGGGGGTTTTCTTCAGTCACTTGCTGCTGTTTCTTCCATCTCTTCCACCTTTTGAAAGGTAACTGCTGGATGAATCTCCCCATTGTGCATGGTTCCAAGTCACTGCCTCTGCCCTGCAGGCTGTCAGCCACAGAGCCAAATCCCTATGCCATTTTGACAGTTCTGTTCATAAATCTGTTTCCTTATAACCAACCACTTCTTTCACTTGCTGACACCACTGAAATTGTGAAATTGTTCACTGCTTGAAATCCATTCAACGACTCTTAAGTGCTTTTGTCATGAGAAGAAGGAGGAGCTGGTTGCCAGGTTTATGCCAGCCTTAGAGAAGACTGTCATCTAGGCAGCTTAAAGCAAGAAGTGCAGACATTTATTGAGAATGTTTTCATTTTTTCTCACCTGAGTTTACACAGGCTAAAACCCATTAGCTATTATAGACCTCATGACACCTATAAGGTGTCTTTAAGTATTTATCTGTTTTATTTTGGACTGCACTTTCTAAGTTACTTACGGATTATCCAGTAATGACCTAACACATCCCTTGTTTCTGATTCAGCTCAGGAAGTTCTGGAAATTTTACCATCTATTGTCTATTTCTTAATACAGAGAAAAGTGCAAAAAACTAACCATACCAGAGATCACTGTTGTTGTGTTGTTTGGTCCATCAAGTCAATTGCGACTTACAGCGACCCCATGTAACAGAGTAGAACTGCCCCATAGGGTTTTCTGGGCCGTAATCTTTATAGAGGCACATTACCAGGTCCTTCTCCTGTGGAACCCCTGGGTGAGTTTGAAACCCCAAATTTTTGATTAGCAGCCAAGCACTTAACCATTGAGCCACCAGAGCTCTTTACTAGGGGTAGGGACTTGGCTATTTGGGCAGAGAATTAGACTGTGTTTTGGAAGTAGTAGTGTCTGACCAAGATGTTGGTAGAACAAATACAAGTTGTGTTCCTCCTAGTAGGCCTGGCCATGCCCACACTATTCCTATTCCCAAGTACGAAGATGTGATCTAATAGCAATCCCATGACCAGCCTGTAGCCCCTCACTCAGGTGACGACCCCAGGCCAGGCCAGGGCTCAGTTGTGTTCTGTGCTAGAGGCTTGGGTCCAGTTTGGAGCTGACCACCATAGAGCAGTTTCCCACTGGTTGTTCAGTCAGGCTGCCTGCTTATATTGTTCCTTCCTCATCTACGTATCACTCTGCCTAGTCACTGACCAGGGACAGCTTCTTTGCAAAAAATCCCAAAAATTTTTAAGCATGAATAATTTATTATGATTCTGTTTCATGTAAATCATCACAGCTCTTTAAATATAAAAAGAGGGGAAATCAGAGAAGATGCAATTTAACCTCCCAAAGACAGCCAGGCATTTCCACTCAAATCCTAGCCTTCAACTGAACTTAGAAAGATTTCATAGCCTTAAACAAAGTTTGATTTTGATGAGAATCCAAGGGTCTATATTTACCTTTGAGATGATTTAGAATAATTCTATTCTGATCAATGCGAGACAATTTATCTTCTAAAACTGAATGAATGTATTATACGCTTTTTGTATTTAGATTCTTATTTATTCTTAGGAGGTTAAAGCATTGATAGAATGGCTATTCTTTCTCTTAACTATGTAAATTAGGGCATAACCAGGAAAAACATAAATGGAGAGGTTCTTAGATAAATTCATGGCTCTACCTCTATAGTTCTAATTGGTCAGATTTCTGTCTGAAAATGCTCTTGTGGTTGCCCTCTGACTGTACATAGTTAAAAACAACAAAACAAAACAAACAAAAAACAGAACAAAACAGTACGCCTCCTTAAACAATAAACAAACTTAAAAGAAACTTGTATTAAAAAAAAAAAATCCAGTCTTCATTTTAAGAGGAAAGAGTAAACAAATCCTATGAAAATAAGTTGACACTAGAAATTAAAAAGAAAATTCCAGAAACTATCCCACATTCCAAGCCCATGTAATGCATAATTATGTATATCTCTTTGTATGTTCCTATCTATACTTAATTTTACTGGCAATTATATCAAACTATAAGCATAACACTTTGCTTTTAAAATAATATTATTTGTATTCAGGGTCTAACCAGGAAGACTGCAACCAAGTCAAGTAGTAACAACAGAATGGAATCAATGGAGGGCTTTCTTTATACAGGTAATGGAGGAGCTGAAAAACCAAACAAGGGTCTGGAAATTATTCCGGAAATTAGTAGCAGTCTAAGCCCAAGGGTAGAGTCCTCTAATAAAAAATGGATCCTCACCAGGCCTTGATGGAAGAAGGTGGAGCCAAGGAGGAGGGTCAGCTGGTACAGTGGAGGATGCAAAGAGGGAGGAGAAATACCCTGGCTAGTCCCCTAGTCTCCTTCCAATCTCCTGCCAGTGCTTCCCATCATTGAACTGGCAGAAAACCAGCTGACAAGTCAGCCTGGAAAATGCAGCCTGCTGGGATCTCCATAGTTAGTAACAGGAATAACCAAAATGGAACCCCAGGGCTTTTTTTCTCTAAAGCCATGCTCTGCTCACCTCATCACTGCTCACTACTAAGGTCCATTCTGTTTCTAAGATGTTATGACCCAGATATAGAGCTTTATTTTGTAGAGTGTCCCCAGCCTTCCCCTAAAAGCAGCCCCAATTAAATGTTATGAAAATTAAAGCCCCAGCAGTGAGACTATTAGGACCAAGCAGTTAGGACCTCTCCGGGTAGCAGCGCCGTGTGCCATGGCACCTGTTTTTTGAAATACTACAAGCAAATCAGCCTTTCTACCTTACCTGTTGCCGTGGAGTTGATTCAGACTCATAGCAACTCTACAGGACAGAGTAGAACTGCCCCATAGGGCTTCCAAGGGCAGCTGGTGGATATGAACTGCTGACCTTTTGGTTAGCAGCTGAGCTCTTAACCACTGCACCACCAGGGCTTCTTTCTACCTTAAGGAGTAAGGAAAAGTTGGACCGTCTTCTAGAGCAGGCTGGAGGCATTTCAGTTTCTGTCAAGGATGCCCATTGGAATCCCTCGTAAATGAGAATGAGCTAAAGAACCAAAATATCTGTTGTGACAGAGTGAGGAAAAAAATGCCAAACATGAAGCAACATTATAAAGATGCCCAATTAGATCTGATGATCGTAAAACGTTCTCCTTGTACGAAATGGGCACAACAAGTAATAAAAGCTGGTCCCTGGGGCTTCCAAGGCACGTGGTGACTAAGTGCTGGCAAGAGGCTCTTAATTAGAAGAAATTGTTTCAGAGTTGCATCTTTCAGCAGGTCACTGAAATGCCATTAGTAATCAATTAAAAAATTAAAGTCTTATTTTAAGGGCAGGTGAGTGTGAAAACCAAGTTGCCTTTAAAAATGAACATGTTCCACAATTAGTCTGGTTTCTCATGGGCCTCTTTGTTGCAGAAGTTCTCGTTTTTGTTGTTGCTTTTTTTTATTATGGTAATGAAAATAGAAAGTCTATAGCTAAACATGTCAGAGCTTGGCTGTTAGTTATAAATTTAAATACAGAAAAAATATTCTTATGCATAGAGGAGAATACAAGATTGTGGATGAAGGTTTTGGCAATAAAATGAAAATATATGATGTGTGCTCTAAATTAAAAACAAAAAAAAATAGCATCTCCATTATAGTTGTCATTAACATGAGTAGCTAGAATACTCTTAAAATTTGTTTGACAATCTGAAGCTTCTGCTGCTAATGAGGGTTTATGATAATGGTTTGTTTACAATGGTCTGGTAAAGCCTGTTTGGAGCTTTATCTCCCTCTCAACTTGATGCCTTAACCTCTAACAGCAGTCACTATGTGGTCAGTGGTGGCTGATTTTCATAGTGCCAAATGCAGCTTAAAATTGAAAAAGCAGAAAGAAAAACACTTAAAACTAGTTTTAAGTTTAACACTTTAATGCTACTGAAAGTTAGTATTTTTATACATACAAATAAATCTGTCTGCTTAGATCAAAGGACTTAAATTAGTGAACTCCATATATAAAAAAGGAAAAAAGTTAAAGCAAATAATAAAAGCTAAAAGCAAATATCCTTTTAAAATATAATTTTCTTCCTACCCTTCTGCCTCCTTTCCTTCTTTCGTCAAAAATGTAACTAGTTCCTGAGTGGGGGTAGGTCCTTTGGTGGTATTCATGGTTTGTGTTCAACTACTAACATGAAGGTTGGCAATTTGAACCCTCCTAGAGGCACCATGGAAGAAAGGCCTGGCAATCTGCTTCTGTAAAGATTACAGCCAAGAAAAACCTATGGAGCAGTTTTATTCTGTAACACACTGGGTTGCCATGAGAAGGAATCTACTGGGAAGTAACTGTTTTTTTTTTTTTTTTTATTATTGCTGTTGCTTGTTTTTTTTTTACAGTGAGTGGGGTAATTTAATGGTGATCATAAATTGAATACTTGGTTCTTTTTTTTAAAGATCTCACAGTTAAGGAAGGTACAGCAATAAAAAATAATTGAATTCTCATTATCTCAGATTTCTAAATATTTATATATTTTTTCCTCCTACCTTTAACATGCCTAAGGTTATTGTTTGGATTTCTGGTTCTTTCTGATCTAACTTCTACTGCCAACAGCTGTTAATTATCTTGTTTCCACCTCCTGCTATTCTCCCTACACAGGAAAACCCCAATGGCTGACTCTGTTCAAACCTAAGAGAATCTTATTTTTCATTCTCAATTGTCTCTGAATTATTTTTTCAAAGAGAAGTAAACAACGCCACCAGGTTGCCTATGTTACTCCGAATATACTCATTTAGCATCTTTTTCTATAAAGGGCAAGATGGGAAATATTTTAGACATTGTAGGTCATATCGTCTCTGTCCCAACTGCTCAACTCTACCATTGTAGTGCAAAACTAGCCACAGACATTACATAAAGGAATGAGGGGGACTGTAATCCAATAAAACTTTATTTTGGACACTGAAATTTGAATTTCTCAAAATTTTAATGTATCATGAAATCTTCTTTTGATTTTTTTAAATAACCATTTAAATATGTAAGAACTCTTCCTAGCTCATGGGCAGTACGAAAACAGGTGATGGGCTAGCTCTGACCCAAGGGCTGTAGTTTGCCAACCCCTGATTTAGAGGGATCATTCTCTGTGTAATTAGCTCGCTTTGGAAAAGATAAGTGTTGTTTTCCTCCAGACTAGCTTGAACTCATTCAACAAAACATTACTTCAAAACTGTTAAACTGATTTCTTCAAACATCTCATGCTTTCTTGACTTTAGGGAATGCACCTTTTGGGGAAAGGGAGAAGAGGCACCTCTGTATCCTGGCCCATCTACCCCTTTCCTATGACTGCCCTGTCCACCATTACGGGATACCTCTCTCAACGGGCTTATAATAGATAAAAGGCAGAATGAGCTGATTGCCCTGGTTGCTGTCTACCATTTATGTAATTTTGGGGTGGAGGTTGAGAGCTATGAAGGCCCCCAAAACTCTACTAAGTGGTGGAAGTCAGAAATTAACAGCAGTAGTTCTTGCTCTTAGAGACATTAATAGGGAGAGAGGCAACACAGGAAAAAGCAATTAAATGTAAGAACTGCTGAAATAGAGGTGAGCATGGAATTCCTTGGGAGTTGAGAGTACTTGGGAAATACTTTCAAGAGGAGGCAAGATTTGAATTGAATCTAGAAGAATGAAAAGGAGTTAGTTGGGCAATAAAGGGAGGGATGTGCTAAGCTTCTAGGCAACTCTTAGCAGTAGGGAGAGTCATATGGTGTTATGTCTATGGGGACACTGAGATGACTTCCTAACATGTCTCTAAAGCATCTTCAATTACTTAAATTCCACAATTAGAGACTAATTCTGCCTAATTGCTAAAATACAATTATTCCTGAGAGTGGTAATACATTAAGCATTTGAACTCAATGTGTATCTCGTTGGGATTGAATTTATGTATCAAATTATTTCTTGAAGATAGGTTTTAATGGGGAGAGCTAGGAGAGAAGTGACATCTAAAAAGGGACAGGGCCCAGAAGTGAAGGCTAGGAGACTGAAATCTAGACTTAGACTACTTAAAAGTTTTACCCAAGGCTGGTTGTGCCTAGAAAAAGATTTTTCGTGAACTGACTTTTGAAAGGGTGCTTGTTTGTCCAACAAGAGTGAATGGAGCCAGCCATTATGCCTTAGACAACCTGTATTGATCTTCGCAGACAAACCATTAAATAGATCTTGACTGCTACACAATGGAAGATTAATTCTCCCTTCTGAATAAGCCCACCGTGGGCATGTCAATATGCATTTATGAAGCCTCCCTCCGTGCTGAGAAGACAGCATAGGATCACATAAACAAATTAATATACAAAAGTTGTTTTTTGTAAATGAAACTCTATTACATGAAGTAAGAAAAGAAAACAAATTTTTACCTAACTTCCTAACTTCATTCATGGCTTCTAAGTTACTGTTTACACACAGTAGGATGCTAATTGTTTTACATTTAGAAGGAATAAAATGTTAAAAATCCATTTTTATTAGCCTTAGTGAGGCTTCCTTGTTGACACATCCCAAGAGATTGTGAAAAATTTGAAATAATAGTGAAACTAAGTAATTATGAGTTTTTGCTAGCTTAGGCATATAATAATCATGAGTGGAATTTTGCTAAGCATGCTATGTCAGTGAAATAGTAAGGAAATTCTGTTCATCCGCTAATTATTTGTCTGAGTGAGCTCAAACAAATTTCACATTTTTAAATGATAAAGTGAGTGATTTCTTAACTGATTATATATAGACACAGGTTCAGATCACTAATTTGTAATTAATGACAAAATTCAAATGAGTCTACAAGTGGTTTTTGGTAAAGATAGAGAGTAGACATCCCACAGGGAAAGTTACATGGTGGCTTTGATAGCAAGCCAGAAAATATTTTGGTTCCTTATGAAGAGTCCTAACTGTATACCTACTAAAATATGGTACCATTAATCAATGGGAATGTTGGACTATGGTGGTATGTGTTAATTTTAAGGTCTAAGATTTTTCTCATGATATGTGTGATGTGCTGTTTTAACAACCTCTCAGTTTTCCTACTGAAATACAAAAGTGAGCTTCAAATAACTAATTCTGGTAAGTAAGTGACTAAGAATTAAGTTAGTGAGTTTGTTTTAGAGCTGCTTTGCACTTTTGTGTGCAGAGCATCTACTCTTCACAAAGTAATATCTTCTTCCGAGAGCAGGGGTATCTCACGTTCATGGAATAATGGATTCAGGTAGGAAGAGCAGTCAGCAGTTAAGGGTTATTCACTGTAGGCAAAGAGATAAGTGAAGCAATATTTTCTAGTCTTCCCCCCCCCCACCCCACAAATTGGAAATTGAAAGTCTAAGTAGTTTTAGAGGGGCAGAATCACTCCTTAACTATTTTTTACCTTACCTGGTTATGCAACTACCAGTTTCCTTTTCCCTTACAACTAATGTTAACATTAAAGGAGGCCTGGTGGTGCAACAGTTAAATGCTCAGCTGCTAACCAAAATGTTGGCGGCTTAAACCCAACCAGCGGCTCCATAGGAGAAAGACCTGGCAATCTGCTCCCATAAAGATTACAGCCTAGAAAACCCCATGAGGCAGTTCTACTCTGTCACATTGGGTCACTATGAGTCAAAAATTGACTCCATGGCACCTAGCAACAGCAACATTAACATCTCTAAACAAAACAAAACAATGAGATCATTATTATAAGAACTCAAGAAAAGTTTTAAACACAGAAGAAAACATTCTTTGATGATTACGAGGGTGGGGAGGAAGAGTGAAATTCTCTAACTAGATAGCAGACAAGAACCACCTTGGGTGAAGGGAAGGACAACACACAATACAGGGGAAGTCAGCACAACTGGTCTAAACCAAAAGCTAAGAAGTTTCCTGAATACAACCAAACACTTCGAGGGACCGAGTAGCTGGAGCTTGGTCAATCGGCATAACAAAGTTTATTAAGAAAATATTCTGCATCCCACTTTGGTGAGTGGTGCCCGGGGTCTTAAAAGCTTGTGAGTGGCCGTCTAAGATGCGTCAATTGGTCCCAATCCACTTGGCGCAAAGGAGAATGAAGACCACCAAAGATACAAGGAAAATATTAGCCCAAGAGACAAAAGGGCCACATAAGCCAGAGACTCCATCAGCCTGAGACCAGAAGAACTAGATGGTGCCCAGCTACCACCAATGACGTCCCTGACAGGGAATACAACAGAGGGTCCCTGAAGGAATGTGAGAAAAGTGTGGAACAGAACTCAAATTCACATAAAAAGATCAGACTTAATGGTCTGACTGAGACTGGAGGAACCCCTGAAGCCATGGCCCCTGGATTCTATGTTAACCCAGAACTAAAACCATTCCCAAAGACCACTCTTCAGACAAAGATTAGACTGGACCATAAAACATAAAATAATATTCGTGAAGAGGGTATTTCTTAGTTAAAGCAGATACACGAGACCAAACGAGTGGCTCCTGTCCAGAGGCAGAATGAGAAGGCAGGAAGGGACAGGAGCTGGTTGGAAGGACGCAGGAAACCCAAGGTGGAAAGGGGAGTGTACTATCACGTTGTAGGGATTGCGACTAGTGTCACATGACAATATGTGTATAAAATTTTGTATGAGAGATTAACTTGATCTGTAAACTTTCACCTAAAGTACAATGAAGAAAAAGCTGATGAACAACAACAACAACAAAAAAGAAACAACCTTGGGCTAAACATCTCTCCCGGTTCCTGCCGTGTGAAGCAGAGAGATGAGAGTCATCCACAGTACCCACCTCTACCAACCAAGAGCCTCTTTAATTAGTGAACTTTGACCAGTAATAGCTGGGATTTGTCCTTAATACCCCAGAAGGTGAATGCCAAAGGTAATTGTTACGTTATGTAAATTTGCCCTTTGAAACGTTTGAACCAACCCATACTCAAAACAAATCCTTCATCACAATCACCTTCGCTTGCTGTACATGCAGCTGTTAAAAAACCATTTTAAAAAAAAGGCTTTGAGCGTTTTCTTCCACTAAAGTAAAGCTAAATAAGAACATTATGCACCTGTTCTGACTTACCTACCAATTCAACTTAAAACCTTTAAGGCACAGTTAGGAACGGATGTCGCTCCTAACCCGGGGATTGCCTGTATATACATAGAGATGGATGTTGTAAAAATCACAAGAAAGGAAGGATGTCTCAATTCCCAAAGGCTAGAAATAGCTACTGTAATGAGATTTTTCCTCTTTATGTTCTATTTCATGGTCTTCCCAGGGGAAGGTAAATGTCATAAAAATGAGATGCGAGCGAACAGGATGATACAGAAAGAACAGACAAAATATATCTGAATATTGCTAATTTCTTAGGACTTCAAATTAATATGCAGTCCTGGGAACAAGAGTTCAAAGATCAAAAATAACAACTGGTAAGCTACATCGATGTGATTAATTGTCTGTATGGATAGATATTTGCAAGCACAATGTTGGCTCATCCTGTGTTGCAGTATGAATCTATGAATTATATCTGAGTACTATAAATATATTAATTGCATTGTTTCTCTACTCAACAAATGTTTTAAATCACACAATCAGATAAAAATTGTAATTAATTTTCTTTGTCAAAACTTTCTTATCATCTAAAAGAAGTTTTATCTGATCAATGGAAGTTGCTGACAAATTAAAATTCTTAACAGTACCATTCTCAATGGAAACCGGTAGGAAGGAAATAACCTTTTTTAGGAAGAAAATGAATAAAACAAGTGAGGTGTTTAGAGACACTGAAGGCAGCATAGTTCTGTAGGCCTCAGAATTATATACCAAGTGTCTGATTTTCTTGTACTGGTTGTGTATCTATTATCATTAGAGATTAAACAATAATTGATATGCTCAAGAGAGCATTGTAAGATAATACTGTCCCCCAGATATGAGCAAAAGCCATATTGTCACTCATTAGCCCTCCGGGAATACTATTATTGCAAAGAGAAAAATGTGTGTCATCAAGGCAATTCTATTGTTGGACTTGTTTATATTTGCTTTGTCTGAATTTCCTTCTGATATTACAGGAAAATTAAACAAAACCAAAGTAAGAATGGTATGTCATCACAATCCAGACTTTCTGAAGTCCTTCCCCTTATGGTTGAGATGGCAGCTCACATAACTAATACCATTACAGCCCAACATCCCAGTGAGCTGGCAGTTTAGTTTGTGTACGGGAAACTTTGATACAAAGAATTTACAATTAGGAAGAGATAAGGGGATCATTTGTATCAGGGTTTTACCTGATCCATGTCCATCTCTGATGGCGCAATTGCCCAGACTTGTCCTCTGCACAGGTTTGGTTAAAAAAGAGCCTGATTGCTAAACGCTAAAGTAGTATGCCTGATTGCCAGGTGCTACCTAGTATGTCCTTGTTACTCTTTCCCAGCGATGTCATTTTATTTGAAGCAGCATGACTGTGAGTTATTTCTTTTTAATCTTTGTAAGACCTAAAGTCAGAAGACCTGCAGTCAAGTTTGGCTCTGTCCCCAACTAGCCACGTGACCTTGAGTAAATAACCTAACCTCTCTGAGACTGGTTCCTTATCTGTAAAATGTGGGAATGGGATAAGAACAGTAGCTCTTTCTACATCTCAGTTTGTGATGAAGATCATTACTCCAAACTGTAATGTCTCGTCCAGGTAGACTGTTTGCTCTTGGAGGCTGAGTTGGGGCCTGAAGGCTGTATAGATTCTCAGGGAGCTTCCCTCATTAAGGGCTGAAGTGCAGTGATGCTGGAGAGTTTTAGTCTGCCCTAAATGATGTTTAGGAGCCCTGGTGGCATAATTTTTAAGTGCTCACTTCTAACCGAACGGTTGGAGCTTCGAACCCACCAGCGGCCCTGTGGGAGAAAAGACCTGGTGATCTGCTTCCATAAAGATTACAGCCTAGAAAACCCTTATTGGGCAGTTCTACTCTGTCACATGGAGTTGAAATCAACTCGATAGCACCAAATAACAACAAATAACATTATTGGGCACTATGGTAAGAACTTGAGGAGCCCTCGTGACAGTCGTGACACTAGGATGGTGAGGGGGGTATGGATCACACCAGGTGACACTGTCAGAGGGGGTGACACCAAAATGACTGTCTATCAAAATATCCCTGTAGTTAGTTATGAGTAGGAATCAACTGGACAGCAATGGGTTTGGTTTTTGTTTGATTTGGTAGTTAGTTACAAAAGAACAAAAAACGTTTTTCCTAAGCTCAGCTTACATGCGTCAATATACCTACAAGGCTAAAACTCTATGCCAGTTTACTGTTCGAACCTGCTAATGCAGTCTGGTCAGGGCTGTCATTATTACTCTATTACAGTGATGCTTGGAGTCACCTAGTTTCATCTGCACGCTCTACAAACACGTGCTGTTGTTTTCATTGCTGCCGGTATTTTTAAAGTCGCCGATTTTGTCAAATTTTCTGGTGTTTTAGCTACAATATTGTAGTAATTAGTATTTGAGAACTTATGTCAATAACTTTTTTTTAAGAATGAAGCAGTGATTAAAGGAAAAGGAGTGTATACAGGATTATGATTTACAAGTAACATTAGTACAAAAAACATTATTAAGGATTTTGTATGGTTTGGTATAGGAGGAGGTCCATGGGGTGTGACACCATGACTTACCATGCTGGGTGACACCAACTCTAGTGACACCATTGCCTGGTGGTGCAGTGGTTAAGCACTCAGCTGTGATTTGAACCCACTAGGCCCTTCATGGGAGAAACATGTGGAAGTCTGCTTCTGTAAAGATTTACAGACGTGGAAGGTTCTACTCTGTCCTATAGGGTCGCTATAAGTCAGAACCGACTCAACCGCAATGGTTTTGGTTATAATATAAGAATTTTATATGGAAAAAGACATTTATAATAAACTCATAATCCCACAATGATGTAGGCCCTATTATTACCCCTTTTTTATAGAGAAGGAAAGGAGACTTAGAAAGCCTAAGTGTCTGCAGGGAGGATAGCTGGAGAGGAAAGAAGGGCTAGGTGGCTTTGGCCCCAGATTCTTAAAGGGGCTCACATTTTGTCTTTTGACCCTAGTTGTAAATAAGGCTATGCATATAGACTCTGTGCATGCTCATTAGTGACAGAGCTGGAATTTGAACCCAGATATTCTGGATCTCACAGATGAAATAAAAGTCTTTCAAAGAAGCAACTGGGATAGATTCTGAATCTGTTAAGGAAGTTTAGGCTCAGCCATCACTCCAGGGACCTGTAGCTGGTTTTTGAACTTTCAGTTTAAGATTGCTATTTCTTTCAGTGTTCTTCTATTTGAAAATCAAACCAAGTTTATTTCCTCGGGTAGAATTGTTTTGTACTTTTCATTATGGGCTTTTGTTTGCTCTCCTTACCTAATGTTCTTTTATTCAGTTATATTCTTCCCACACTATGAAACTAAGTTAAAAATACATTTCATAAATCCAAAATTCAAAGAAAACCTACAAAAGTGAAGTTTTTAAAAATTAAACGGGCTGCTTAGATACAGGTACAAATTAGACCTACCATGACAAAAACAAACAAGCTTTCATACCCCAATCCTTTCTGGGTCCTTTTTGACAGAAAATAGAGCAAAGCAGCACCAGCTGAGTCAGATCATATCGGTTCTTTCAATCTTTTAAACTGAGAGGCTGCACCTGAGACACCAAACACAGAGTGAAGCAAAAGCTTAAAATGTGCATTTCTAACAAGTTCCCTGCTGAGAACTTGCATTTCCACCCCAGATAGACTGAATCAGAATCTACATTTTAACAAAATCCCCAGATGATTCTTATGTATAACTTCACAGGGACTTGTTAGAAATACAAACTCTGAGTGAGGAACTTGTTAGAAATGCAAATTCTCAGTAGTGGTTTGAACCAGAACGAATGGGTTTGAAGTCTTGTGCAGAAGTACCCAGAATCTTCTTAATTTTCCTGAGAAGTGTTTGTAGTCTTTGTTATTTAATACACTGTTTTACTGTTCACTTAAATTTGTGTATCTTGACTTACTCATTTATTGACTTGCCACCTTAAAACCAAGTATTTAAATAAACTGAACAGTGATCCCAACTATAAATACAGAATTTGGTGAGCCCTCACATTAAATTGAACCACAATAAAAAATGAACTCACTCCTACAATTCAGTTATGGACTATTTTTGCCCAGAAACCAAATCCCCAAGGAATAGAACCAGAATGTTCTCTGAACTAAATCTGAACAGAACTTCTGTAAAGTACAAAAAACATTTAAAGTCTTTATACTTATTTCTAAAAAAAAAATACAAAGAATTTATGTCAAATCCTCAGTGGCAAGAAGGGCTATTTCCTTATGTGATCTGATGTAGGGAACCCTATGGGCCCTTTTTCCTGGCATGACACTCTCCACAGCCTATTTGGGTCTAGTTGTTTTCATAAGAGAATAGGATTTCTTTTAATGTGGGCTTTGGTGCTTTTTAAACTAAGTTTAGAAAAAGCCATCTTCATAGCTAACAGACACTGAACCGTTTTAGGCATCTTGGTTAAGCTGATACAAGTTGCTGAAAATAAAATGTTGAATCCACTGCTGTGTATAACACTAACCTTCAGTTTTATTGAATAAATAATAATAAATGTTATTTAAGATGTGGAATATAAACTCAGAGATCTAAATGTACATGCTGAAAAAAGATGAAATCAGTATCTTTGATTAAATGCTAAAATCACTATCTTTGATGAAGACAGGATATGACATTTCTCAGACAATGCACAGCTCTACCTTGTCATTTTTAATATATTCATCTTATGTATTAATCATTTTTATATTATATACATAATATAAATTCATATAAAATATAATATATAATACACATTTTTAATCAGATATATGACTAAGCAAAGGGTTTACTTCTAAATTTTCTAATTGTTGTGTAGTTTAAGGAAATGTACTTGTGCATTTATAGCCCCAGATAAATAGCAGCAGAAAAATAGAAAATATGTGAGAAACAGTGTAGGCAGACTAAATATGTGTGCACTAGTATGTGAGGATATAACAGAATTAACTGACAAATGTAAATTAAAAAAATAGGTACATATCAGACAGGTGAGGGAAAAGGGTGTAATAGCTCTAGTTTGGTAGCAGCATAGAGATATTATCATTACTGTATCTCTGATTTTAGGCCTTTTGAGGAGCCCTGGTGGTGCAGTGGTCAAGTGCTCGGCTGCTAAGTGAAAGATCAGCAGTTCGAACCCACCAGCTGGTCTGTAGGAGAAAGATGTGGCAGTCTGCTTCTGTAAGGAAAGATTACAGCCTTGGAAACCCTATAGAGGCAATTCTACTCCGTTAAATGGGGTTGCTGTGAATCAGAATCAACTCGACAGCACACAACAAAAACAAACTGACCTGAATAACTCAGTTTGTTATTTTCTTGGTACAGTCTAAGTACCAGCCTTAGAAAGGATTCCCAGGCCATGCCAGTCAGTCCCAAGTGTGATGGTGGATAAGAAACAGTTACTTTCAGTATGACTGCTAGAACATATATCCTCAGAACTAGAGTTCATCTCAGGAGAAACTGGGGAAAAAGTATAAAATCAACCCAGACCCAAAGAACCATGAACGTAGTTAATCTTGTTTATCACTGTCCCTCTCATCAAAGGAAACTGACGAGTACAATGTCCTCCTCCTTGCTAAAATCTTTGCAATTGTATTATTGTTTAACTCTATACTTTTTTCAATTTCTAGATTACCTGTTCCCTGCTCATATGTGAATATTAAATAGCTCAGTTAATGGCAAAGCAATTATATACATCCACAAATAAAAATAATTCCTTATTCCTGGTGTGCAAACATATGTATCTGTCTCCTTTACCAGTTGCAAGAAAAGTTTGAAAAGAGACTTGGGGACCATTTGTCACCCTTGGATGTCCTCATGGTATAGTGAAATCAGGTATCTTTGTCTCATTATAATATGATTCATCACTATGGGAGTCTGAATATAGTGTTACCAGGTAGAAAGCAGCAAACACACTGTAGATTAAAACAGTGCGAGAGTCTGGATTCATGGGCATGTGACCCGTGCTGTCGCACAGGGCCCTGCCCTCGCAAGGGTCCTGTACTTGATTTAATGTTCTGTTGTAGCCATCTTGAAATTCTTTTCTTTTTAAATAATTTATTTTATTTTTGTTTTTGCTAAGACTATACACAGCAGAATATACACAAATTCAACAATTTCTACAAGTACAATTCAGTAACATTGATTACATTCTTCGAGTTGTGCAACCATTCTCGCCCTTTTTTTCCAAGTTGTTCCTCCCCATTAACATAAATTCACTACCCCTAAGGTTCTTATTTAACCTTTTGAGTTGCTGTTGTCAATTTGATCTCATACAAATAGAGCTTAATGCTCAAGGCAGACATTCTTTACTAGCTAAACTAAACTATTGATGGGTTTTAAGAAGACTTCATGGGCTATTTTTGGTTTAAGGTTTAAAGATTATCTCAGGGCAATAGTTTTGGGCTAAATCCATCCACCATGCTCCAGAAAGTCTGGATTCTGTTAGAATTTGAAATTTTGTTCTTAATTTCCTCCTTTTTGATCAGGATTCTTCTATAGACTCTTTGATCAACATACTCAGTAATGGTAGCCAGGCACCATCCAGTTCTTCTGGTCTCAAGGCAAGGAGGCAGTTGTTCATGGAGGCAATTAGATACACTTCCATTTCCTCCTCTATTCCTCACTCGCCTTCTTCCTTTGTTGCTCCAGACAAACACAGATCAATTGTTTGCCTTGGATGGCCACTTGCAAGATTTTAATACCCCAGACACTTCCAAGGAACTAGGAGGCAGAACAGAAGCACTAAACATGTTAAGTCAGTTAACTGGGATGTCCCATGAAACCAGGACCCTAAATCTCCAAACTAAGGAACCATATCCCCATGAGGTATCTTGAAATTCATAATAATTTTGTCTTTGATCTTGTGTTTTGTAGGTGAAGTCTAGTGGGACAATGAAGTTTGTGCATGAGCAGGGGATATATGCACAGTATGTGTGTCAGCTGTTTCTTGCTGTCCCAGTCACACACAGCTCCAGAGATGTCTCATGAGCACAGAATTCTGGTAGACGCACGATATGTCAGAGTTCAGTGAGACTCAAGGTGAATATAAGGTAAGTGTGATACATCTATGTCAGAGTAAGTGGAAGTGGGGGTTGCCGACAGCTCTGAAAATTCCACTTTGCTTTCAAACCAGAATTTGCTTTGAACGCAGAAAGAAGGAATAGGACTCTAAGAAACATAGACAACCAAGGAACCTGAACACATCCTTTCTTACTCCTGTTACTTCCCTTTATTCGCCAACCACTCATGATGAAATGATGACCTAGAAGGAAAGGGAAAGATAGGGCAGCCCATAGTTCTTTTTCCTATGAGTCTTCCCATAGGAGACTCTGAGCTTGTGTTAAAGGTGATGGAAAAGTTGGAAATGGATAAGGGTGATGGTTGCACAAAGTGATGAATACAGTTAATGTCACTACATTGTACATGTGAAGAATGTTGAAGTGGCAAATGTTACTATGTACATATTTACTACCACAAGATAAATAAATCTATATACAATAAAAATTTAAGAAAGAACAAAGGAAGTTGGGCGAGGACGTGGAAACCTAACTTAGTCTGGGTTGTGAGAAGAGACTTGCTGAGGATATGCAGTATTTAAACTGAGACATGCAGGATGAGTGGGAGGTAACCAGAAAAAGAATTGGGAAAGGGGAGAAATAAAAAATACCTACCTGGGAAGGGTTAATTCAGCAGGCCTGAGTTGCTCAAATCCTGTACATTTAGGACTGTCCCTTGGCTGGCTCCTAGAAACTAAGCTACTAGCCCTTGGAATGTTCTACCTGCTAAGAGTGTTTTGTATGATGCCTTGGGCCATGTTGTACCAGTTTGACCAAATAGTTTATGCTAACAACGCGATTTATGGTGAATACCTGTTTTTGCTCTGGAGGTCTGGAATCTGAGTAGCTGAGGTCAGTCACATAGGCACTGCATACTCTCCAGTAAAAACCCTAGACACTGAGACTCAAGTAAGGTTCCCTGGTTGGCAACACTTTGTACAGGCGGCCACACATCATTGCTGGGAGAATTAAGTACATCCCATGAGACTGCATGGAAAGGAGACACGTGGAAGGTCACATCTGGTTTCTCCTGGACTTCCCCTCATGTGCTTTTTCTCTGCTGATTTCAACCTCTATCCTTTCTCTCCAATAAACCATGTTGTTGTTGTGTGCTGTCAAGTCGATTCCGACTCATAGAGACCCTGTATGATAGGTAGGGTCCCTGGTGGTGTAGTGGTTAAGGGCTTGGCTGCTAACCAAAAGGCTGGCGGGTTGCTATGAGTTGGAATCGACCCATAGCAATGAGTATGACAGAGTAGAACTGCCCCATAGGGTTTCCTAGTCTGTAATCTTTACAGGAGCAGATAGCCAGTTCTTTCTTCCTGTGGAGCGGCTGGTGGGTTTGAACCACTGACCTTTTTGTTAGCAGCTGAGTGCTTTAAACTTTGCACCACCAGGGATCCTTGTAATAAACCACAACTACAAGTATAATAACAGCTTCTGAGTTCTGTGAGGCCTTCTAATGAATCATTGAGCCTGAGGGTGATTTTGGGTACCCCAGACACACAACATTTTCCACTAAATTTTATCTATTCTGATAGTGTGTGAGAATTCAAGACATAACCTAATATTGCTTCTGCTTGGAAAAAACAAAAAAAACACTACTTATCTCTGGTAAATTCACATCTAATAATTCACATTTTTTTAATTCTAAAAGAGAACATTAATAGGCAATATTAAAGATTCCTCTAAAAAGGGATTTATTTTATTCCACATGTTAATTATTTTAAGGATTTACTCTGTATAATTTAGTTTATTTAAAAAACTAGAAAAATGGCAATACTTGTTATCATTTATCAAGCACCTACTCTGTTTTATGGATATTATTTTTAATCCAAGAATCCCTGGTTGTACAGTGGTTAAAGCCCTGGGCTGCTAACAGAAAGGTCAGTGGTTCAAATCCACCAGCCACTCTGCAGGAGAAAGATGTGGTAATTCGCTTTCATAAAGATTTACAGCCTTGGAAACCCTACGGGGCAGTGCTACTCTGTCCTAGAGGTGCTATGAGTCAGAATTGATTCGATGGCAATAGGTTTGATGTTTGGGTATTTCTAATCCGTACTTACTATGCATACAATGAAACTTAGATAAATTAAGTAACTTATGTAAGGTCACACAAATGATAAGGAGTAAAACAGTATTTATATCCAGGTCTAGTTGGCTACAAATACTATTAATTTTTCCAACTTTGCTGAAGTTTAAGAGATATAAAATTCAAACCATGGGTATTTAAACATGGCTTATATTATGTCCTCGTTATTTTGTGTTCCTTTTCTTACTATCTGTGAAATGATTACAGCTTGCCATTGAAATCAGTGGTCTGGTCAATAGTGTTTAAATATTCCTTGAACAGAAAGCTCGGTATATAAATACTCAGAGACTGTGAATTTTCTCATTGGGCAGGGATAGCCTTTGAAAAAAAGAGGTAAGAAAAACAACTCAGATGACCAGATCTTTAAGAATAAATAATTATTTCTGTATTTTAAACTGAAGTTCAAGGATTTAGAAAATTTATGTAAGCCTCATTAATGGAAGATTGATATAATATCATCGTTGTTGTTGTTGTCGTTAGGTGCCTTGGAGTCGGTTCTGACTCATAGCGACCCCATGCACAACAGAATGAAACACTGCTGAAACCTGCACCATCCTCACAATCATTGTTATGCTTGAGCCCATCGTTGCAACCACTGTGTCAAGCCATTTCGTTGAGAGTCTTCCTGTTTTTCGCTGACCCTCTACTCTACCAAGCATGATGTCTTCTCCAGGGACTGATCCCTCTTGATAACATGTCCAAAGTATATGTGAGATGTACTCTCGCCATCCTTGCTTCTAAGGAGCGTTCTGGTTGTACTTCTTCCATAACATCATTATTAGGTCCATAAGGCAATTTTTAGCCATATCCTTACCATTAATCCATGTGTTTTATAAAGTTTATCATCAACATAGTCACTCATTTGATGGTATTTAGTTTGATGGTTTTTAGTATATAATGCAATCCCATTCTCTTAGTTCTCTCTCCTTGCTATAGATAGCCCTTTCTCATACACATATAAGTTTTCAATGAATTTACCTAGGAGGCCTATAGCACATAGTCTGAATCGAGACATTGTCCAACTCAGTTATGTTTCATTACTTTGTGAGAGCACACTTACTTTTGGGCACAACAGCACTTCAAGTAAAGAAAGCTAGTGGAGATCTTTCCTTCCTGTTTTCAGTTTTCTTTTACTTGTCATTGATTTTAACAACTGCTACAAAATTGAAAAAAAAATAAAAAGCATCTTCCTGTCTTTGAGTTGTCATGTTTGTCTCTCTCTGTCAGTCATGGAATTTGGTCTCCTTTCTGTCTCTTTTACCTGTAACAACCTCTTGTGCCATCATACCTCATGGAGTCCTAGGCCTGAAGTCAGGTTAGCTAGTTTATGGCTGAAGCAGAGGAATCTGGGAGAGGCAGCGAATGTAGAACTATCCCTCAGCAAAATATTGCAATAGGTGGCGTTGTCTTTTGCTGCCACTTCATCTGCCTCATCAGTAGCTCTCTTCAGCCTTTGTTGCTCAAGTTGACCCACAGGAACAGGTTGCTCTACTTCAGCCTGGCTGGTAGTCCCTCAGCAGCACCCTGAGTGCTTGCCCTACCTTGACCTCTGATCTACCCAAGTCAGAGGCAGATTTACAGTAAAGTTAACAAAGCTTAAGTTGCAGGGCCCTGAGAGGGGCTCTAGCAAGTATTCACAGTGGCATGGTTATATTTGTTTAATTTTCTAAAGTAAGATATTGCACCTACTACACTTTAGGGCTGGTTGCTGTTCCTGTCCACTTCCATTTACCCTCTATTATGGATTAAATTGTGTTCCCCAAAAGACATGTTGAAGTTCTAATCCCCAGTACCTCTGAACATGACCTTATTTGGAGATAGGGTCTTTGAAGATGTTATCAGTTTACATGAGGCCATACTGGAGTAGGGTAGATCCTAATGCAATCTGAGTAGTGTCCTTATAAAAAGACAAGAGATATAAAGACACAGACAGAGGGAAGACAGCCAAGTGAAGATGCATCTACAAGCCAAGGAACAAAAGAAATGCCTGGAGCTACCAAAAGCTGAAAGAGACAAGAAAGGATATTTCTCTATACCAGACAGAGAGAGCTTGGTGCTGCGGATGCCCTGAATTCAGACTCCTAGCTTCAGAACTGTGAGACAATAAATTTCAGTTGTTTAAATTCTGGGAAACGAATATATTCTCCTTCATACTTTTCCCTCTTGTTGGAGAGTGCTGCAGCATTTTAGTACCTGGCTAAGGGGTTGAGTTGGGCATATATTAGGTTGAGTTTAGTGGACTATGTTTATGTAATATGCAGTCAATTCCATGAATAGAAATGCTAACTATCCTAGTGTAGGAAGCCCTGGTGGCACAGTAGTTAAGAGCTATGGCTGCTAACCAAAAATCCACCAGCCACTCCTTGGAAACCCTATGGACAGTTCTACTCTGTCTTGTAGGGTCACTATAAGTCAGAATCGACTTGATGGCAAAGGGTATCCTGGTGTAGGGATTATTTCCAGGAATACACCTATTACCTCTGTACATAATCTCCCTGTGCCTGACACAAAAGTGCAGGGCTAGAGGCTGGATCACTATATGAATACATTCTAAAGCACCTGGCACTGGAAATATGGGGTTTCTCCCAGACTAGATAGAAGCCAGTCTGTGGAAAATTCTTCAAATCATCTGATGTGTAAAACGGTAAGCAAAAAATCCAGTTCTCATTAATGGCAAGACCAAAGAGAACTTCTCTCCTATCAGGGATATAATTGATAATGCAGGGTCCACAATTATAAATGCATCATACACTTTTTATGGGAATCATAAAGTAGAACATATCAGAATTCTTGTCTTTTTAGGGAACAAGCCTGTAATAGTACTACAAACAGTAACTATGTCTGTTTTTTGCATCTGAACTATAAATTAGATGAAAACAAATTTTGATCATCCATGTAAGAGGAAAGACTGCAATATAGAAAATATTACAAATATTATTATAACAGAGGTGAGCAATGAGAATGCACCCAAAAATGTAGGAAAAAAGTATTATAGATGCATGGTAAGTAATTAATTCATGAAGATATTATTTCCTGAATTTTGTAACATTTTTGTTACTCAGATGATAAAGGGCAAAATAGAATTTCTGTCCAGGTCTTGTTGACTACATATAGTAAGAATTTTTCCAGCTTTGATGAAGTTTAATAGATACAAAATTCAACATGGGCATTTAAACTTGGCTTATAGTATGTCCTTGTTATTTTGTGTTTCTTTTCTTACTACCTGTAAAATGATTATGGTTTGCATTGAAATCAATGATCTGGTCAATAGCTTTTAAATATTCCTTTAACAGAAACCTTGGTACATAAATACTCAGGAATTGTGAATTTGCTTACTGAGTAAGAATAGCCTTTGAGGATATATTACAAGAAAAACAACTTAGATGACCAGAACTTTAAGATTTAAAGATCATTTCTATATTTTAAACTGAACTTCAAGGATTTAGAAGATTTACTTAAGACTCTAGAAAAAAAAAATACTCTGGGAATTTTACCATGCTGAATAACATATCATCCAAAAATAAACCAGAATTTATTGTGAAATTCTGGTATTTTAGAAATGTCTCTTTCTAAAAATTGCTCCTTGTCTATGTCATGGTTGATTACACTGATAATTGATTTTTGTTCTTCTTGAATAAACAGAGGTTATGAAAGATAATATTCTTTATCTAGAATTTTTCACTCAGGATTCTGTTTGAAGGAAAGTAGATAGGACTGTATAATATTGGGCCAATAGCCATTATTATGTGAGGTAAAATGAATACGAATTTAGTACCGTGCCTGCATACAGTAAAAGTCCAATAAGTGTTATCAGTTATTGCTATCGGCCACCTAAAAATTCCAGGGAATCCATCAGACACGTGGATGACTCCTAAAATGAACATAGCATTTTGTCAGGTGTTTCATGCGAAAGCCAATCTTGCTAGGCTAGCCATGAAATAAAGCGGCTTTATGTAGCTACAAGATGGGATATGGTTTGGACCTGGCTTTGTGCCAGCCATGTCAGAACGCTTGTCCATTATTGTGAAAGTTTGATCTGACCTGCTGATGTGACATTGCTGACACCACACAGCGCCCAGTGCCACCTACAATGTATCAGCACTTTTCCTCCCGCAAGTGCCACATATCTCTAATAAATATCCAATTTCTAACTCTGGGGATGCACTTTCCTTCCTCTTCTTCTTCAACTTAGGGATTCAGTTTAGGTTCTAGAGCTGTGTGATAATTATTCTTCCAAATGTTGCAGCAGATGAATAGGCTCACACCGCTTGCCACTTGTAGTTACATCAAAGGAGAAATTGGTAGCCAAGCACTTCACCTATATAGCTCCCAATTATTTTAACTATAAAGGGTGAAAAGAATCAGTTCAATAAGGCAGGTCATTATTCTCAACTAGGGTTCACAACCTTCCAAAAGCAGTTTGCCAAGGTCTTGAACTTTGGCACTGGAGGGTGATGGCTATATGCTGACTCCTATCATGAGGTAGTATGGATGAAAAAACACTGACCTTGGGTAATTTCTGAAGGAAGGCGCTGATGAAGGGTAGGGACAGTTATAATTTTGTTGTTAATTTAATCAGGTGTTGGTTGCATTGATGGTTGTATCTAATTCACGTGCCTGTGAAAATTGGCACGTGAGAAAATTTGACAATGTTCAGATGCTTTTTCCTCTTTGAAAGCAGCCTTTCAGGTGTTTCTAAATAATGCCAATTGAGTCCCTCAGTCACCGTAGCATTTAGAACATTACACATTTGAAGCTAATCTTTTTACTCTTATGTACATATTGGAATTGTGTAAGCTGAGCTGTCTATGAACAATCATAAAGGTGAGTTGATAAGAGTTCCCAGGCAACTAATTTAGAGGGATGAGTGCTCCTTTTGAACATGGCCAATTGTTGGTGTTGTTAGGTTCTGTCAAGTCAGTTCCAACTAGTAGTGACCCTATGCACCACTGAATGAAACACTGCCTGGTCCTGCACCATGCTCACAATCGTTGTTATGCTTGAGCCCATTGTTGCAGCCACTGCATCAATCCATCTCGTTACGGCTCTTCCTCTTTTTCGCTGAAGCTGTACTTTACCGAGCATGTTGTCCTTCTCCAGGGACTGATCCCTCCTGACAACATGTCCAAAGTATGTAAGACATAGTCTCGCCATCCTTCCTTCTAAGGAGCATTATGGTTGTACTTCTTCCAAGACAGATTTGTTCATTCTTCTGGCAGTCCATGGTATCTTCAATATTCTTTGCCCACACAATTCAAAGGCATCAATTTTTCTCCAGTCTTCCTTATTCATTGTCCAGCTTTCGCACGCATATGATGCGATTGAGAATACCATGGCTTGGGTCAGGCACACCTCAGTCTTTAAGGTGACATCTTTGCTTTTCAACACTTTAAAGAGGTCTTTTGCAGCAGATTTGCCCAATGCAATGTGTCTTTTGATTTCCTGACTGCTGCTTGCATGGGTGTTGATTGTGGATCCAAGTAAAATGAAATCCTTGACAACTTCAATCTTTTCTCCGTTTATCATGATGTTGCTTATTGGTCCAGTTATGAGGATTTTTGTTTTCTTTATGTTGAGATGTAATCCATACTGAAGGCTGTGGTCTTTGATCTTCACCAGTAAGTGCTTCAAGTCCTCTTCACTTTCAGCAAGCAAGGTTGTGTTATCTGCATATTGCAGGTTGTTAAATGAGTCTTTCTCCAATCCTGATGCCCCTTTCTTCTTCATATAGTCCAGCTTCTCAGATTATTTTCTCAGCATACCAACTGAATAGGTATGGTGAAAGGATGCAACCCTGACACACATCTTTCCTGATTTTAAACCAGGCAGTATCCCCTTGTTCTTTCTGAACGACTACCACTTGATCTGTATACAGGTTCCTCATGAACAAAATTAAGTGTTCCGGAATTCCCATTCTTTGCAATGTTATCCATAATTTTTTATGATCCACACAATCGAATGCCAATTAGCCAATGAGCCAATTAGCCATCCTAATTTCCATCCTAAAGTCATCTCCTGCTTACTTTACTTCTTCCGCACTCTTCCTACCTGGGGGGTGGTGGGAACTTTAGAAGCTTTAAATCTTCATTGCAAATGGAACCATGTGGCAGAAATTGCTACTTACCTCCCAATATATCCAATATATATTTTCCTTAGTAACAGAACTAGAACCTTGATTTTTAGCTGGACATTATTATAGCAATTCAGCTAGGTAATGGGACAGCTAGTCATGGCCATGAGACTAAGTTCTGGCCGGTGAGATATGATGAACAATATTGGAAAGAACTTTTGGGAAATCTTAAAAGGGAAAGGGAACACTCTTATTTTTTCCTTTATATCATTTACTGCCTGGAAAGCAAATGTAGTAGCTGGAACTCTAACAGTCTTCTTAGGCCATGAGGACAAGGGTCACCACTAAAGATGGGGCTGCAGTGATCTGAAAAGAACCTGGGTCCCTGAAGACTTTGTGAAGTCACCATACCAGGCTTCTATTTCCTACCTTTATTTTTGTTTGTGTAAGAATCAACTATATTTCTATCCTGTTTAAGCTACATGGCTAAAACTAATCTTGATACATATCATAATAGACTTTTTAACCTTACAGGTTTTTTTTAACCTTACATTTATTAGCTATTCCTCCTATGACTTTGCAGAAACCTACATGCATTTTGCATTCAATCAATATTATTGAAAAAAATAAATCTTAACCATCTAAGAAAAACTTGATGGTACACCTACAGAATAGAAAAAATTGATTTCTACATTTGTTTGCTTCATTAAGGACCTTTCCAAGCTGATTAAAATTGTCATTTCAACTTTAATCAATTTTTCTATTTTCTTAAGTGCACAAAACGTTGCATGTTGAGAGGGGCTATAATGTGTTAACAGTGATATATGTCGTGGTTGTAAGGTCATATATAAACGGATTATTGACTTCAAACTAAGAAAAAACTAAGAGATAACCTATTCACCATGTCACACTTTCAAATAATGGCTACAAATAAAAATGTGGCTTTGTAAATTGAACAGGCCGTCACTCAGTTTCAGGCAATGGCTCTCACCTGCTTTAATAAGATATAGTGCTCCCTTGCAGGCAGAGTTAGGGACAACTCTTCAAGTGCTCATTTTTTTAAAAAGCATAATTTGCCATGTGAAACTTTGCCCTTTCTACTGGCTCATTTTTTGCAGTAAAATACAAATGCTCAAAATATTTCCATTTAAAAAAAACAAACAGCTCTTCTTATCACTCATCATGTATGTCTATTTTAATGTCTATTTCTCTTTTTATTTATAAACTTCATGAAAGATTAGTCTAAACTCCCTCTACATCCTCACTTTCATGACGTTTTTCAGACCTAACTTTTCTTGACTAACCTGTGGCATTTTGGTCACTGTTTTCAACATCATTCCTGCAGCTCTCTTAACGCTCCGTTTCCACAATGGTTTTTGGCCCAGTTCTTCTCTCAACTTAGTGCCCACCCCTCATTCTCCTTCACGGGTGTCTTTTCTTCCAACAGGCCTGAAATATTGTTTTTCTTGGGATTCTATCTTGAGCTCTCTTGTTCTCTCACTTTCACACATATATCAAAACTTCACACACCCCCTATTTTCTGGTGACTCATAATTGTACATTCTATTTCCTGAAATTCAGAGTGATAAAAAACAAAAACAAAAAACACACCACAGTCCAAATATCTATGACTGAACTTATCCACCTCAAATGTCAAGCTCTTGCCCCTCTCCCCCTCTCCTCCACCGGCATTCTCTCTTTGGGTAGTGGCATCATCATGTCCTTTCTCGATAACTCCTTGCCTTGGAAAACCCATTCATGCTTTAAGATTAATTTCAAGTTCCACCTCTGCTTGAAAATGTTCCTGACCTTTTTGGGGGTTTTTCTCTTCTGTGCTCCTGCTTTTTCCCCCATAACACCAAGGTCATACTTCTGCCTAATATTTCCATCTTGTGTTGTCATTATTAACTTATATAACACCCTCACCTGATATTAGTTCCTTTTAAGCAGGGCCTCTGGTTTGTTTATCTGTGTCTTTAGGGCCTTGTACAGTGACTTATGCAAATTAAGAGCTCAAGAATTATTTTTTGAATATAGGAATGAATGTTTCCTCACCTTTGCAAATATAGCCATTGTTTCGATATATTTGTCGTTGGTCTCGTTTTACTTTTCATTTGCTAGACTTTAATCATCTCCCACCTCAACTAGTCATCTTTTTTCATAAGTGAAGTTCCTATTAATTTAAAGATGTTCTGTACAGAAAAGAAATATTCGAGACTATATAAAAGATTTCAGAAGAATCATAGTAGTATTTTCTTGTCTCATCTTTTGAACCCAAAGAACACTACTGTTTTCTTAGTGGTGATGGAGAAATATATGTCAGAATCAAATAGCAAACTTGTTTTATAGGTAATTGGGATTGAAAACGGGTCTAGCTATTGGGTCTGATATTAGAATTTACTCTAAAGTCTACTCCACTAATCATACAGCCTGGTACAAGTAACATGTGGCCATCGAGTTGATTCCGACTCATAGGGACCTCATAGAACAGAGTAGAGCTGCCCCAGAGGGTTTCCAAGGCTGTAAGTCTTTATGAAAGCAGACTGCCACATCTTTCTCCTACAGAGTGGCTGGTGGGTTCGAACTGCCTACCTTTTAGTTAGCAGCTGAGTGCTTAACCACTTCACTAAATATTTATTGAATAATTTTATGTATAAATGACTCATCTATCATTTCAAGTCAAGATGGCGTGTGGACTAGCTCATAGCTTATAGTAATCCTGAATGATTAACACTTACCGGGAACATAATGTGTGCTAGGCACTGTTTCTGTTTTCTACGTACTGTAAGGGAGATATATTCTTACTATTTTAGCACATCAGGAAACTGAGTCACAGACAGGTTTAGTAACTTGTCTGGAATCTCATTGCTAGCAAGCAATAGAGCTGAAACTTGAGCCCAGCAGTCTGGCTCCAGCATGCACACTCTTAACTAATTTGCTATAGCTGTTCTTAGGAGCCCTGGTGGCACAATTGTTAAGAGCTCAGTGCTAACCAAAAGGTTCAAAAGGTTCAAACCCACCTAGTGGCTCCGTGGGAGAAGGACCTGGCAATCTGCTCCCATACAGATTACAGCCAAGGAAAAAGTACCCTGCGGGGCAGTTCTACTCCGTCACATGGGGTTGCTATGAGTTGAAACGGGCTGACTCAAAGGCATGCAGCAAAAAACAGCCGCTCTGCCATAGACAAGGGAGTCTTCGAATAATACCAAAAAAAAACCAAACCAAACAAAAAAAAAACAAGCCCGTTGCCATTGAGTTGATTCCGACTGAAAGCAACCCTAATAGGACAGAGTAGGGCTGCCCCACAGGGCTTCCAAGGGGCAGCTGGTGGATTCCAACTGCTGACCTTTTGGATAGCAACCTAGCTCTTAGCCACTGCACCACCAGGGCTCCTCAAATAACAAAGACAGTAAATTTATATAGCAAAATATATGTCCCTAAAATATGAGGGCTAGGAGTAATCTAAATAATCATTCTTTGTCATTTTCTTCAGGGTATAAATATAATGATATTTAAAAATCCAGGACCACAAGTGGGTGAACAATAAATAAAATCTTTTTATTATTTCTTGAAGTATCCAGTGATTTTGAGAGCAGGTGATACATGATGTTAAAAATAATCCTTCAATCTCAGGCCCTACTGACTCTATTTTATTGCTAAGTGCCAGGCTACTTCCACTTTAAGTACATCTCACAGCTTTGCTAATTGTTTTTCTTACCATTATTCTGTCATTAGCTCCCCCGCTTCCACTTTTCTTCTCTTGCGGTTGGTCCACAGGGATAAACCTATGGCTCCCTTATTCTTTAGCATTTTATATGCTCTCCGATTTTTATGAAACCTCTTTAAAGAATATATATCATTGCATGCATGACTTTCATATTAGAAGTATACAGCAAAAATTTATGCTCTGCAAAAGCTGTTAAAACCGGTTTAGCATATCGGACTAGGGACTTTTTATTATGAATATCTTGGTGTTCTTTTTAAATATCCTCAAGGTCTACTTTAGCTTCTAAAACAAATAATTATAATAAAAAATTCCTCACACACTCAGATAAATCTGAAAGGGAGTTATTTTACCCATCTAGGCAGAAAAAATATTAACTTTTTAGAAGTTGGCATTCAAGAAATCAACACTGGAAATATGCTTAGTTAAGTAATGCAAAAATTATCGGTTGCAGTTGCCCTCTGATTACTTTACCTCATAGTAATCTCATTTGAAAGGAGAAAACCACATAAACCAAATCTGTAATTAGAATGAAAACTCACTCATTTATCAGTGCTTAGGGAAGATTGATCCCCTCAACACACTCTCTTCCTGGGTGAAAAATGCTAATACTTTCACTGATTCAGCAGTTCAAAAGCTGTGTAAAACAGAATGTTCTCAAGACTTGAGGAAAGGATAATGTCATTATTGGAAAATGTATGTACTCTAGGTTTTTCAAATGTTTAAGTAATTACATTTGCTTGATAATTTATAAGCATTTTACTTATTGATCAAGCAATACAATTTAGGGTTTAGGTTCAAAACATGAAGTTTTGTAACATGGCCAACTTCAATATTGAAATATAATCCATGAGGTCACAATATGCTTCCACCAAAAGAATACATGTTGGGTGGGGTTTTTGCAGGCCACTCCTAATTAGCGCTGGGAATGGCTAAATTAAACGTGGTCTTGGGACTCTGGCAAAATGCTATTTAGCCTTCAACTTAGCCCAGTTTTTTTTTTTTGCTGGTGAAAAAACTGTATTTTAATATAGTGAAATTACTTCCTTTTACTCATTGAATGCCAAAAAGACTGCCTACAACCTACATAGAAAATAATATCATATTGGGTTGTTCAGGAAAAATAAAACTGGATTTTCTCAAAATAAATTACAGTTTGAGTCAGGTAGCTTTATGCAATAGGAATGTTCCCTGGGATAAGACATTTCTGGCTGGTTGCCTTCTTTGATGCTCCCAGAAGTGGTTTCCATTGAGCCTACTGAATAAAAGGATTGATGTAACATGGAACTTGAGTCCGCGGTGCTCCTTGTATAAGGATTAGTTGATTCTTTGATTTATTTTGGCATTTCATTTTCCACCCCCTTTTGAAAACAACTCATGGCAGTGTGGTCAATCAACCTCCATCTAGAAACTGCTTAGTATATTTCTACTTTGAAATACTTTATGTGTATTCTGGTTAGTCTTATATCATCACAAACTTCACTAAAAATAAATGAGTCAAGAGCTTTAAATGAAGTAGGAAAGAAGTGGAAGACTCTGGGGATAAGGGAAGAAAATGAAATTAATGTCTATTATCACTGTTATCATCAAAATATACTTATTATTAAGTTCTCATATGCACTTACCATTTTCTGCTTTTTCTTCACTTAGTCTCACTAGAAGGTATATACATTTAAGAATTATTAAAAACATGCTAATTTAAATCTAGTCTAATGCTGTCCTATTTAGAATGCAGCAGATCGTATGGTAGACTACCAATTTATATGACAATCCACAGACACTCTTTTACAAAACATGTCTGACCTAAAGTGGGAAATACATTATCTCATCAACAGAGAAAAAAAAAAAAATCATTAAACTTAACATATTTTGTATTGCCAAAAATTCTTATCTTTATAATTAGGGAGAAACACACTTTTTCTTCATGTGATTGTTATTTCTTAAATGATAGTGGGTCAATAAAGCAGAAAACTTCTGGGATATACATGGTTTGAACTGATCTGTTTAGTTTGATTGTTCTCAAAAACAAAATTGAACTTCATTATGTTTTCAGCATCACAGAGAACTCAATAATGGAATAAGAACTAAATTCCAGAGGAACTTGAAAACTTTTTTTGGGAAGTGAGAATCCAGTCATCAGTCCAGTTTGCAATAAACACTAAAGTGTTGTGGGGTGGGGGTGGGGGGAGACTGAAAGTGCTATAGAAATTCAGGGGAAGGAGATCAGATTCGAACTGGATCTTGAAGGCTAGGCACAGTTTGACGGCAATGACAGGGATAACTGGAAGAAAATGTTGAATAGAAGTAGAGAAACAGAATAGAACATGGACGGATTGGTGTAACTTCACAGACAGGTGGTAGGTTTGGAGAGTAGTGATAGTTGAGGTCATACAATAAAATGAGGCTATATTTTAGTGAGTTTTTTTTTTTTTTTAACTTGGAAAGTATGTCATGTGACTTCTGAGTATGCCCAATGCTGAGGATTAACTTCATAGTAGTGAATTAACCAGTACAGGGCAAGGAAAATAATAGCAGAACATTGTAGGCATTATCATGGGCAAGTAATATCAACAAAAAATGGAATCACGTTGATACTTCTGGTTCTTTGAAAATTTAGTCTTTCTCGTAATTGAAGGTTGCACAATGTATCTCTTCTTCCACTGAAACAGAGGGCAGCTTTGTTTGGACTTGCATGGCTTATGCGCTGGCTCACAAAGCAAAGAATAATTGTCCTACAATTTGAGTTTGTATCTAGTCCTTTCCAAGGGAAGAAAGGAGTCATATTTCGTTATTTATTAACTGTGCCTGATTTCATTAGACCTAGGCACCAGACTGGACAGTTTTATGCACATGATCGTACTTTGTAAAGACTACCTGTGTGAACCTAGGTATAGATGTCCAGCATGAAGGACCATTTCCTAAAATATCAAACTGGGGTGGGCTTGCACCACAAAAGTGTACAGATGAGATTAGATGAGAGAAAAGAAAGTCAAAGTTTCTCTGCGAGCAACAGCAATTATTGCATCAAGCTGGAGGCATTGGGCACAAATGGGCCTGAAAAAAGAGGCATCCACATGGGTTGTCAAGAGTTGGTTCTGAGTCTAATTCCCAGGAAGTAGACAGCAATGATTATTTCTGTCCATTTTCAAATGTTTACATTTTTCATCTCCTTTCTGTCCTTTCTCTGCCATGTTGATATCCCCATTGCCCAGTAGAGTAGAAAGGAGAGGGACAGATGGGTTAAAGAGTTAGACAGAATGGTGTTCTAGCTGCCACTTACCAGCTGTGTGACCCTAACTTCACTGAGTCTCAGTATTTTCTTCTGAAAATGAGAATGATATTTACTTTTTTTTAGATGAGCATTAATCGAGGTAACACATATAAAATAATTGGTACAGAGCTGAATGTGCAATAATCACTCCTTGGAAGCTATTTTCTCTCTTTGCTTCTTTCCTTTATTCTCACCCTGCCCCATTTTATCCCTCCTCTCTATCTCTCTTTTCTTTACCACTTTCCTCTCATTTTTTATTCATTATCTATTTAAAAATATTTTTTGATCACTGACTATTCTTTTATCACTTCCAAGTACTGTGTTTGACACTGAGGATAAGTTGGTGCCCTAAGGGGGGAATTAATTCCTATCCTCATTAGTTTACCATCTAATAAGAGAGACAAGCATTCATCAAAGAAGGAAATAGATGAATGTAAAATTTTACAACTATTAAGTATAAGGCAGAGAGACAGGTACTACGAGTGTGAATAATAGGGTCTATTAATCTCTTTTCCTTTTCCCCTTTCTATAAACATAAACAATAAACTAGAAAAAAATATGTTGGCATTGACTCAGAAAATCAGTAGAGAATATAAACATGCATGTGTTGTTGGATTGAATTGAAATTGTTGGTAATTCCTTATTTTGAGATTTCTGGAACCAGGAGGTTGAGCAACAGACATCACAAGCTAGTATAGTTCTATTTCATGCTTCTTTTGTCCACTTTTTAAAAAAAATATGTATTTGTCTTAGTTAACTTTCATAGGTTTACCTTCCTTTGGTTAACTGAATAGGAATTCCTTTGTTCCTTTGGGAGAAAAAATGTACTTTGGATTTCAAAACAGTAGGCTGCCCAGAGACTCAAAGTTAAATCATATTACAATCATTTGATGGAGAATAAAGAGTTTTGTCTCACAGGATTTCATGGTAATGAATAGAGCTGAGGCAGCTTCACAGTACGGAATCCCCTGTAGGGGCTAAAGCCTCTCCCATGCCCTGTGGCTTGGAGAGAATAAAGAACTCAAAGTCCCCATCTACATCGGAACTCTAGCCATGAAATGACAGAAGTCAGCAGTTCCAAACAGCAAGACACTCTCTTATTGGATAATAATTCTCTTCTCATTAATCCCAGAAGGGACGGGTCTTTTGTAGGGGGCCTTGGAATCTGACATAAGGTTAACTTTTTAATAAAGTACTCTACCAGTAAAGCCCCTTTTTCTCACATGCCCTTTCTGCCATGGCTAGGGAATTGGGATTCTGTCAGAGTGTTCGTACCACATAAACATAATGTAGTGTAACATTTCCTCTCATTATAAGAAATAATTACTTTAGGGGTAAACCTAGAGGAGAGAAAACAAAAACAGAGCTACCAAATTCAAAATAGAAAATTTATATTTTATTGACCCACAAAATACCATAGTCAGTGAGCATCATTTTGGAAGTCATCATTGGTATAGATACAAATTCAGCTATAGAATCTTTGCTGCATTAGGAGTTGGCCTTCATGTACTATAATACACACACATACTTTTTATTTCTTCTCCCACTACTGATCACTAAACAAACAAAAAATTTCTCTTGACTCCACTTCTCTTCCCAGCCACCTCCTCATTTCTCCCCTTTCCTTTAGAGAAACATTCCTTGAAAGAATTGCCATCACTGGTCCATCTTCTTTCATTCTCTCTCAATGCCATTTCAATCAGACCTTCTTCCTCACCATTTCACCAAAACTGCTCCTTTCTAAGTTGCTAAATTTTAAGGTCAATTCAATGTGTTCACCTTACTTGACCCATTAGCAGCATTCGATACAGCTGAGTACAAGCACCTCCTTGAAACATTTTCTTCCCTTGGGCTGTAGCCCCCCCATTCTCCTACTTTTCCTCCTACCTAACTGGCCTCTGTTTCTCAGTATCTTTCACTGGTTCCTCCTTATCTTCTTGACCTCTTTGCACTGGTACCACTCCTCTTTTCTCTTCACTTGCACTCTCTTGGTGCTCTTATCCAATCACTGGCTTTTTGATAGTTATACTCGGATAATGTCCAAATTTGTCTCTCCATACTAGACTCTTCCTTGGATTTCAGACTCACATACCTAACTGCCTACATGTCATTTCAAAATTAATGTGTCCAAAACTCATCTCAAATTCCTGCCCTTCAGTTCTGTTTCTCCCACTCTCTTCCAGTTGATTTAAAGATAATACCAGCCCTCAAGTTGTTCAGGCCCAAAACCAGAGTCATCCTGTGCTTCTTTCTCTTACCCACACTGTCCAATATGTCAGAACAGTCTGTCAGCTCAACTTCCAATCTCTTCTGTCCATTTGCCACCAATCTGGTTCAAGCCACAATCTTCTCCCCCCTGGATTATTATAATAGCCTCTCAGTTGGTTTCCCTGCTTCTGCCTTGTCCCCCACAGTCCATTGTAACCCAGTAGCCAGAAAGATACTATTAAACAGGAGTTGGAAATGTCTTACAGCTCTTACTTCTCTGTTTAAAACCCTCCAAAGGCTTTCCACTCTGACTGAAGGTAAAACCAGTCATTGTAATAACTACAGGGCCTTGCACTATCCCTGACCGCATTTCCTACTAGCTTCATTCCTTGGCCTCCTTGCTGTTGCTCATAGACCCCAGACATGCTCCTGTCTCAGGGCCTTTGCGCTTTCCCGAGATTCTCTTTCCCTACATATCCAAGGCTCGCCTCCTCAGTGCCTTTAGTTAAAGTGCCTCTACTTAAATGTCGTCTTCTCAGTGTGGATTTTCCTGACCACACTACTTAAAATTTCAACCTCTACCCGTTTCCCCAGTACTCTCCCTCCTCCTTCCTGTTTTCTTTTTCTCTATAGGCTGCATCACCCTCTAACATACTATGAATTTGCCTGTCTATTATCATCCCCCCTTCACCACCAGAATGTAAATTCCTGGAGGGCAAAGATTTTGTCTGTTTTATTCATTGATGGATTCTCCTGACTTACAACAATGTTTGGCACATAAAAGGTGGAAAATGAGTAAATAAGTAAATAATTCTCATTTGGATAAATGTTATAAATAGAAGTTGTTGTACGTGACTCTAAAATGCACCTCCACCTTGCTTGCTGTGTATCTACTCTGCTTCCTACTTCTATCTGCTTCTGTTGCATTGTCCCAGTGTCCTGGTCCTCTCCTGGCACATAGGTGGTCATGGATAATGGTGTTAGTGATGCAGGCATGCAAATAGGATTATGTCCCTCACTCTGGTACCTCTGCTAACTCACCTCAGCATGTTCTTTCCAGTCCATGTTTCTCCCCTACTTGCCCAGATCCCCTCTCCACTACTGAGTGATACTTACAAGCAACTGCATACTAAGTGTCAGAGCCTCTTGAGGAGTTATTTGTGGGTTTTCCTTCTTCTTTAAAGAAGTACTATATGAAAAAGTAATAGCACTATGTCTGTGTGTATGTATGTTCTTATTTATAAAAGAATAAAGTAAATTTGAAAGCCATTCTACAGAAGGTACTTATCTGAATATCTTATGCCTGTATGGTATATTAGCTCTTCATGGACAAGAACAAGTGGCACATGGTTGTTTACAGAATGCCTGTCATTGCAAATAAATAATATCATCACCTTTTGATAAAAATATTACTGAAAAGGAAATACTTTCTAATACAGCATTCCATTGAAAGATTTGGCTGTGATTTATAAGGTGCCAAGGAGAAGATCAGGAAGGGTCCAGCTGTGTTGCTGGTTTGAGCAGAACATCTACACACCTCTCTGTAGATGGTTCAAAAGGTTTAAGAGACAGGTATTCGGAATTCCCTCTAAGATCCTCCACCTTCCACACTGGTAAAGAGATTGAGAATCCTACTACTTAGCCAAAGGTTGCTCTAGGAGATTAATTAATGCAGAATATTCCTAAGATAATAAGTTGTTTAGGTTCCTACCTTCATTTTACTTGCCTCTTCGGTAGGCATGATGACCCCATTTCAAAAGGAGAATAGAGTGGGGATGCAAAATAAACTCAACTTACACAAATTCCATGCTAAGCAGAAGCTATTATTGCAATGTACGAGTACATTATCCAAGGAGTTCTAGAAAAGAGGAGAGGGATGATTTATGACTAAGACTTGAAATAAATCATAATTACTAAACAAGAATATTGATCCAAAATTAAAATGAAGGGCAACCTACATCATAAATTTTATGATTTGGAGTTTATCATGTATATTTCAAGTAAATATTAGGTCAAAATGATACAGGTGGTGGCTTTAGAACACACCCCTCATAAACAAAAATATAGTAAACTATGAAATCAGATTGTTAGGCTGGAAACATTTTAGTTCAAAGGCAAAATTCAATACCTATTTCAATGATTTCAAAGATAATAATTTCAAAGATTTTAAAAATGAAAATTACATTTTTATTGCAGTGTTATTCACTGTGATCCAAAATTAGTGACAAGCAAAAAGAAGACAATGTTTCCTGAAAAGCTGTATTGTACTTACTGAATATTTTTATTTTGTGTCCTGGGTTGCATTTTTCTTGTCCAGAAAGAGAAAATGCAATGTGATATCACAAATGAATATCTGAGTTAGGCCCATTTCTGTGTATTTTTCAGCTCATAGCACCATTTCTCACAAGATGAGACTCAGTCCCATGACACTGTGTGTGTATCATACCCATGATAAGGTTCTCTAAAGCATCTGGAAGAATGCTAAAACAGAAGGGCACCAGTTGGAAGAGAGGATTGATTATGAGGAATCTGCTTTTGAATCTATCACTGAGTTATCGCATCTGTGAAAAACCCGTTTTTCACTTTCCGAGTCTGTTTATTCATATAGATGAGGTAAGACTTCCTTTCCTAGTTCTCTGTCTTATAAAAGGAGATTTTTTTTGAGAGTCTTAACACCAGGAAATACAGACATGAGTGCATTTTCAGAGTGGTGCAGGTATCTCTATTTTTGTAATCATAACCAGGCTTGATTCTTCTTCTTTGAATTCCTTTTTACTTTCAGGATTATGTTATGGAATCAAAATGGAGTCTTAAAACAAATAGTTTTCTCTTGCAACCCAACAGGCAAGACTGTGGTGGTCTACACTGACAAAACAGAGGGAGATTCACTTGTTGTTCAGACAAGAGAAGATGAGGACAACAAATTACTCATTATCATATGTAGGATCTCCAGTGCCTGAGAAGAGTTCATGCATAGAGCAGGGGTCAGCAAATTACAGTCTGTGAGCCAAATTCAGCCCTCCTGATATTTTTGTACAGCCAGCAAGCTAAGGATGGTTTTAAAATTTTTAAGTGACTAGAAAAAAACCGAAAGAATAATAATATTTCATGACGTGAAAATGATATGAAATTCAAACTTCAGTATCCATACATAAAGTTTTATTGCAATTCAGCCACGTTCATTTTCATTCATTTACATGTTGTCTATGGCTGCTCTCATGCTACAACAGCAGAGTTGAGTAGTTGCAAAAGAGATTGTCTGGTTTGCAAGCCTAAAACGTTTACTATCTGGCCCTTTAAGAAAGAGTTTGCGGACCCCTGACATAGAGCACAATGTTCATAACTCTTCCCTAACACCGACATTTTGGTCATTTGTACATTTTTGTATTAGATATAAGCTCTATGATAAATAAACATGTGCATAGTATAGCTTTAGTTTAGCAGCCCTTTCATTTAAGAAAGCTACACTCACCCATGTGCTTGACTGAACCTGAGGCTCAGGAATGCATTCACCAGGTTGCAGTAAGGATCCAGCCTCATAGTTCAAACCAGATACTGAACACTTTTGAAACTTGAGGTACTTGCTGTATTGAATCTGTCTAAACTTGTTTTACTAAAAAGTATAATTAAATTGCTGAACTTCCAAAATAAAAGAGATATGTTTCAAAGAGGGAACTGTTTTAAAAGGTATATTTCAATCCCTATTTCACTAACTCTTTAGGGAATATCTATTTATGTGCCCATAATCTTATGAAGGGGAGTGTCTGGGTGGTCCAGATGGCTAATGCACTCAGCTGCTAAACAAAATGTTGGCAGTTTGAATCCAACTGGAGGCACCTCAGAAGAAAGGCCTGGATGTCTACTTGTGAAAAATCAGCCATTGAAAACCCTATGGAGCCCAGTTCTACTCTGACACATACGGGGTCACCATGAGTTGGAATCGACTTGGCAGCAACTGGTTTTAATCTTATGAAAACTCCTTGAACAGAATATTGATTATTAGGATTTACCAATTAATCTTCATTTAGAATCCAGATATTCTTATGTGGGGCTCCAGAAATGCAAGCATGTTAGATGTAAAAATTCTCCAGAATATAACTCTCAGGAGCTAATGCCTTGATCTTTGCTAGTGAGAAAGTTTTATAACTGCCTTCTACTTAGTATAACAGAAGTGTGTGTGTGGCAGGGGTGAGGAGATTAGTTGACATTTTCAGTCTCTTTTGTATGCTCTTTGAGGTCTAGGAATTCTTGCTTCTCTTCCCTAGAAGGGACTCAGAGGAAAGGCAGATAAAATTCCAATAGGGCAACCTCTGACCAGCAGAATGGCATCACCTCTCACAGTTTCTTAATAGTAGAGAATTCTAAACAAATTGATATGGAGAGAACTTTCCTCAGAAACTGCTTTTTCAAAGAGCCTCCTTATGAAGAACATACCATATTTTATCAAGATTTAAATAAAGCTGTGGAGTAGAAATTTAACTGCTTTGGTGACAGCAGATATGGAGTTGATACTGCCATGCTGAATGAAAGCAGATTCCACAGTGACAAATAGTTCATTGAGCAGGTGTTGGCTACACTTAAATGTGGGTACTTCTGTCTTCAGCCATGTGATTGGACATCTATCTCTGAATTCCAAATCCTGCCAGCTGACACTGAGGCATCTGATATCATCAAGTCAACCTGCTAGTGCAACAATGCTCCACTGCCATTGTCAGATGGATGTCCTATGCGTCTAATCTGATGAGAGGGAAGTGTTTGTGAGAGCCTGGACAGACTCATGTATCAGTGTATACACCAGACCTTGACAGGTCTAATGACACTGAAGAATCTTCAGTGCCTACATGTTCTTTGTGCTCAGGTAACTGTCAAATTTATAATAACCAAAGCTGTAAGGGTGATAATCCCTTCAGTGGGGGGAGGGAGTCTTGTCGCCAGCCTAGTCTTGGTGCAGACATACAGAGATTCCTACTTTGCCGGCATTCATCTAAAGTTGCTATAACAGGGCCTTGTTATAAACTGCTTCTGAGCCCCAGTTAAAGTTTATCCAGAAGATGTATGTAAGTTCCTGTGTAACCTAAAGTCTGCTGGCATCAGAAAATCCTCGGACTCTTTAAACTGAAAGCTGGGGAGGATAGGATTGCAAATGTTAACCCATCTGTTACAGTTATCACTAAGAACATACACAGACTCTCTTAGAACACTGCAGGAGTGCTTCCTGTAATGCTTCCCTTTGATTCATCTTTGCCTCCTTGAAAATACCTTCTACTTGCATCTAGTTGCTTGAGCCATGAGGTCTGAGGCACTGAAACACAGTGAACATTATTAAACATATTCTAACCAAGATGGACTCGGCTATACTTGAAGGCGCAGGTATAGGGCTACTCCACGCTAGCATGCACACAAAGGGTTCAATCCTCTGTACAGAATCAGACCTTGTCAGAACAGAAGTTTTCTAGTGAATTACAGTATTCCTTTAGTTTTTAGGTGATGGCAAAGTACTCCATTTTCTTATTACAATTATTTTACTAAATAAAGGCTCAGTTTCTACATGGCCCCTATTATCCTAATGGCTCAAGTTGGAAACCAGAGCATCATTAAAGAAAAAAAGGACCAAGGCCGTTTCATACAAGCTGCAGTGGGATCACCTGTGTTTACTCCATTGTTCCTATCCTTGCTCCGTTCTCATTTAAAAGCCTCAAGTGCGCTCAACCTCTGAAATGCTCGCTCCATTTCTAATTTCTTTTCCTCTTCAAAGAAAAATGAAAGGAATTTAACTCAATTTTTAGAGTTGATAGGGAATTCTCATCCTCTACTAAATTTTCTGTATTATAACTTGCTTTTGTCATAACTATGCTAATCCGATCTAGTCATTGATTGCAGTGCTATCCTGAAATTTTCATGCTCCTTAATCATCTTTTCTTTCCAAGCACAGCATTTCCTAATCATGTTATTCATATTTAAGTTGTACATGCAGTAAATACTAGCTATCATATTATTTAAATACTTCAAATAATTATTCATTTTGCCAACTCTCTTAGAAAAGAGAATTGTTCACGTTTGCTTGGGTGTCTGACCAGGAAAAGGTTACAAACTTCTTTCCAATTAGTGCTCTTACTGTTATCCCTTTGCACAGAGGATAAAGCTCTTCTGTGTTCTACTGACAGTTTTCAACACTGTACCTTACAGGGTCTCTGGAACCCTGATCATTATTAGTGTAACTTCTTGCTGTCTTGTTTAAGAAATGCCGACCAGTAGGTCAATACCTTCTCCGTCTCCCATTTGCAACGTCATCCTCAGAGAAAGCAAATCAACAACTCTAGGACTTTTTCATTTATTCAACAAATATAAATTGAGTGACAGGCACTATGCTGGAGATATAAAATGTTGCTCAGATTACTTGGGGGAGGGAATAATTTCCTCAGTCAGCTTTTATACTTTCAACATTGGTTAAAAGTTAGAATTTTATTGAATTTTTCAGGTGAAATTTTCAGTCATCTTCCATTTTTATGGCAAATATTGGTGTTTTCTTTTTCCATAATCATACATCCTTCCTTCCCAGAGAAGTCCAATTTTGCTTAAGTATGGGCTAGCATTATTCTCTGAAAAAGTGGAATCCAATTAGCATTTCATAAGATAAACCAGTATGTTGTCTATGTTAGTTGTAGCAATCCCATTCATCTTTGCCAGTGATTGGTTTAGGGATGGACTAGTCATCAGGAAAGACCAGTCTCTAGAAAAGAATACTGTGTTTGGAAAAGGGTCAGCAAAAATGAGGGAAATCCTCAAGGAGATGGACTGAACACAAATAGCTGCAACAATGGGCTCAAACATACTAATGATCATGAAGATGGCGCAGGACCGGGCAAAATTTTGTTCTGTTCTTCAAGAGTGTGCCATGAGTTGGTGTCCACTTGACTGCATCTAACAAAACAACAAAAGTGAAGCAGTTTTGGCCATTGGGGCCCATGACTCAAAGGGAGACTGCTTCTTTTTTATTCATTTGGAAGTTACTGTATAAAGACATGACGTTTACAACTTCTGCAATCATCTGAAAACCCTGAGTAGGGATATCACCAACCCACCAAATGCTGGCAGAGCAGAAACTGGAACAAACATGAATCTTAAAGGACTTTATTAAACTACTGAATCAAATAAGGAATTGCCTAACTCTGAAATTCTTGTTAAGAGAGACAATAAATGATTTTATTGCTTAAAGTACTTTTAGCTGGGCATTGTGCTACATACAGCTAAAGAATCTTAACTGATACATGTCACAACCATGTTCCCCATTCAGATAATCCTGAGTCACTGCTTGATTTCTGAAGCCTGCTCTTAGCTTTAGCTGTATGGTGTTGCTGTGACTGAAAGAGCACTATGTCTTCCACTGATCCTTAAAAATGACTGACCAGTAGGACCCACTTATATATTATTAGTAAACAACTGGGATAGTTTTTGGCTGGTTCAGTGGAATCTTTGTGCTTTGTTTGCACATATATGTGTCTTATAGAAGGAACAGCACACTTAAAATCTTAACCCATTTTACATTCCATTTCAATTAAAAACTTTTAATTTATTCTATATCCTATCAATTAGGAAATGTGACCATTATTGAATATGTATCTGAAAGACTGCTGATTTTTAATATTTCAATGTCCTGATAATATAATTTATTATCTGTAGCAACAGATGTATTATTTCTCTCCTATTTGTTAAAATGATCTTTTATTTCTCTGCAAATCTCTGAGGGAAATAACTGATATAATGAAAACAACCTTAACTCAGAGAAAAGACAGAAATCTCTTGAAATTATATGGAAATTATATTCATTAATTTAGCAAAAGGAAAATGAGGGAAGGTTACTAGGATAGTGATGAAAGGAGTCCCTTCAAATTATGATAACTTATGTTCTAGCAGAGTTTAAGATTATGTTTTTGGAATTGAGACAATAAGCTACTACAATAAAAGCTAATTTATATTCACTACATTATGTAGAATTTTATCATTTGCTTTTAAACAGTATCTTTTCTCTTGCACTATTATCTACTTAAAATTTAATTGTGCCTTTTTCAGAGTTTCATTTAATTATCTCTAAGTTGATATTAGATGCTTAGTTAGCCTAATTATGTTATTATGAAATGAAAAAGAATCTTTCATATAGATATTCAGCATAGGATATTTGCAAGTACGGCATTAAAAAAATCCTTAACTTCTGCTATAAAACTAGTGTTCACATACTTCACCTTTTTCTTGCTCTTAGCTAGTTTTCTGATAAACAGACTTCTCAACATTCAACAATGAAAATGTAAATCGTTACGACCAAAGGACAAAGAGAAATTATGGAGCCCACATACATATGATAGTTTGATAAAAATTGAATAGAGACAAGTTTAATAACTTTCTACTAAAATTATAATGCTTACTCCTTCATTTTATGGAGACGGATATAGATCGGATTTATTTGTTACTGACATATTTTAAATATTTCTAACAGAAACGTCACCAGATGTCGAAGTAGGTAAAGAATTGTGCTTTCAGCGAAAGCATTTAGTTAGAGCATAATCATGCTGCTTCTTCCCCTCAGCTTCCCCATTCCTCTGATTACCAAAGTCTTCCTTCCTGACAGTAACCAAATGTAGAATTATTGTGGGTGGAAAGGGGTTTTATAATCAAACTATGGTGCTCCGAACTGCCATTTCAGTGAGGAGGAAATGCAGATACTGACAAATTCAAGGCTCCTCCATTATTTAGCAGGAGCAGTGGCCCTGGAACTCCTGATTTCCACTCAGCATCCTGAAATGAACTTTCTTGGGCAGCTTCACCTTTGGAAACCTGCTTATTTATATAACATGAGAGGCACTGTCCATGAATTCACCACTACCAGTTGCCACTGAGTTGATTCTAACTCATGGCGACCCTATGCGTGTCAGAGTAGAACTGTGCTCCGTAGGGTTTTCAATGGTTGTTTTCCAGAAGTAGATTGCCAGGCTTTTCTTCTGAGGTGCCTCTGAGTGGACTGGAGACTCCAACCTTTTGGTTAGCTGCTGAGCAGTTTAATTGTTTGTACCACCCAGGGTCTCCCTATACAAGAATAAGTTGTTCAAAAGCTAAAATAACCTTAGCCTTTAGTTATGGACTATAGGATTTCACCCTAAAGCACTAACCAGCATGGTATTACTAATAATCCAACACCTACACCAACACACAGTACCACGTTAGTATATCAGCCAAGGGCCTCAAGACTACAGGGAACCTGCTTCTTTGTATCTAGCATTTGGGTGTTAATTAAATAGATCTGGATGATTCGTCAGTGCCTCAAACCTGACATCAATAATTACGCTTCTCATGATTCCCTAAGACCTATTTCTGCATTTCTTTATTTAACAAATATTTATTGAATGCTACTGTATCAAGCAGTGCTCTAAAATGGGGAGCCTTTTCACAGAAGTGGATAAAACAGACAAATTCCCTTCTAAGAGTTTACAGATGATTGGGCTAGATTGAAAATAAGTTAATATTAAAGTAATGAAAGGCAGCAATAAGGACTATGCAAATGAAGCTGAGTGAGTGGTTAGAGAGGTGGTATGCCAGGGCCACAGTATGGATTGGGTGGTCAGAGAAGTCCTCTCAAATACGACATTTGATTAAAGACCCCATTTATATGGCATTTAGCATGCATTTGAGTTATTTTGTCATGTAATTGTAATTTGCTTTATTCATTCAATTGTTGTTGTTGGGTGCCATCGAGTTGTTTTTGATTCCCAGTGACCCCATGTGACGGAGTAAAATTGTCCTATAGCGTTTTCTAGGCTTGTCATAGATTGAATTGTGTCCCCCAAAAATATGTGTATCAGTTTGGCTAGGCCATGATTCCCAGTATAGTGTGATTGTCCACCATTTTGTCATCTGATGTGATTTTCCTATGTGTTGTAAATTTTACCATTATGATGTTAATGAGATGGATTAGTGGCAGTTATGTTGATGAGATCTACAAGATTAGACTGTGTTCTAATCCAATCTCTTTTGATATATAAAAGAGAGAAGTGAGCAGAGAGACAGGGGGACATCAAAGCAGCAAGAAAGCAACATTGGGAGCAGAGCGCATCCCTTGGGCCCAGGGTCCCTGCGCCAGAGAAGCTCCTAGACCAGGGGAAGATTGATAACAAGGATCTCCCTCCAGAGCTGACAGAGAAAGCCTTCACCTGGAGCTGATGCCCTGAACTTGGACTTCTAGCCTACTAGACTGTGAGAGAATAAACTTCTGTTTGTTAAAGTCACCCACTTGTGGTATTGCTTTTACAGCAGTACTAGTTGACTAAGACAAGGCTATAATCTTTACAGGAGTAGATCACCAGGTCTTTCTCCCATGGAACCACTGGGTGGATTCTAACAGCCAACCTTTTAGTTAGTAACCAAGTACTTAACTGTTTGTGCCACGAGGGCTCCTTATTCATTCAATAAGTATTTGTAATGCACCCTCTGTTGTAATTCACTAGGCCTGCTATTATACTTGGATGAAACACTTGCAAGTTGTTGCCCTTATGGTGCTCTAGCATTAGAGATATAACATGTGTATGTACAAATAACAATAAAACACAGCAGATAGTGGTAAGCATAGAAGATAAATATTGGTAAAGTGCCAGGGAGTTCAGAAGATAGAAAGTGAAGATGATGATCTTACATACGCATCGTGTCTCCCAGCCAGGTATTAAGGAGGCATGCATTTCTCATATATTTCTCCTCTTTGTCCTAGTACAGTACTTTCCCTCACTGTGCCTTGTTTGGACAATACAAGTTTGTTGTTGTTGAGGCTGGCTATCATTCTCTGAGTACTGTTTCTTCCTCTAGTCAGTGACTGCTCTCTTTATATCATCTTGGAGGAGAAAATTCTTCTCCAGATTAATCATTTTTTAAATCAAATGCAGGCTTCCCTCTTAACTGTCTTATCAGTGCCTATCCACACCTACACTTGCTCTGACTTCTTCCTCTACCTTATCCCATCAGCACCCACTGTATAAAGAGCTGACTGTCTGCCTCTTCCTCAATCTCTGCAGGTACCAGGGGCCTCTGAGCTGCATATGTTTAAATGAGCAAAGAAATAAATGCAAGGAGCCTTCCTGGGCATTGAATTTAGTATTGTTCAATCCAGTTATGAAATGAGCTTTTCATGACTAAAGGGAGCAGAGAAATGGAGAAGCTTTTAAGTTTAAAAAGAAGTTTTTAAAAGAAAGGTACAACTTGGACTCTATGGTTATTCTCATTGGAACAATAGAACTTCCACATCTAGTGCTCAGTTAGGCAGCCATTTTGCAGCAGGTAAAGGGAAAAATTAAGAGAACTGTGCATAAAACATGCTGTCTACGCATTTGAATACATGGAGGAGTGTCTTCTTTTGTGATCCTTTTCAAATCCCAAGTGTCACATTTTCAAAAGAATCATTTTGGTTCCTCTTTCAGTCAAAAGATTAAACCATTTTAATTTTCTGAGGAAAGAAGCCCCCAAAGCCACATGAGAGTTTTTAATCCTACCCTAATTTAAGTTGAATTCTCCAAAATGCCTGCCTCTAAGGTAAACAGAATCCATTAAAAAGTAGTTATTAAGCCCTGTGAACAGAAAGCAATATTAGAAGCCTAAAAATGAGAGCTCTGAGGCAATGGAAGTCACTAGAAGAAGGGTACAGAAACTGGAGCAGAAAAGAGAGAGGCATCCTTTAGTATATATAAAAAAGAAGATTATGATGAAAAATACAACCAATTAGCATTTTCATTGTTTCTTTCAATAAAATCTCAAGGGACTTTACGGGCCAAGCAGGGTGATAAAATGAAGCCTCAGGGTAGGCTACCAGATGGAATAATCTATGCATGATGAAAATATATACAAATGTGAGAACTTCACTGTTTATGTAAGCTGTGTAACTGCCTGACCATATTGTCTGTATATATTCTTTACCACATTTAGTATTTTCAAAGGACGTAGTGTTTAACAGCAATATAGATGAAAAATATATACATATTGTTACCTTACAAGCATAACTCTAAAATCAAGTACAACTGAGTCAAGTTTCAGAAGACTTCATGTTGAGAATTAAAGCACACACACACATCCACACACACATATACACCCCCAAAATTGGTCTTCTGTATTCGTAATACGTCTTTGTTGAGAGAGAACAGTTACATAGTATAAAGCTCCAGGGAATAAAAACCATGCATACATTTTTATAGCACCAAGCCCTATGCAATCGGATGCATGCAGGGAATTGGAAATGTACAGTACTTATTTAGCTGCTGGTATAAATGTAAGTGATGTTCTTGCTAAGGTCAGATCCCCCTCACCATCTCAGAGTTAATATTCAAGACTCATAATAAAGTTTAAATGTAACCCATGCTCACACAGTGTATGTGTTCTGTTCAGATAAGGCTTATTTTCAATAAATGGAGTGAAGGATCAGGCTCAGTCTCAACTCATTAAAGCCATCTATTGCACTGACAGTTCAAGAAAAATGGCCCACAGATTAGTGATTATGTTTCCGGTAAAAGATATAGATGGAACAATGATTAAATTATATGGACTACTGATTAGTTTCATGAACCCTAAAATAACATATTCTTACTGACCTGGAAATAAGCTTGAATCCCTCTTTAAAACACAAGCCTACATTAGTTAACTTAGGTATCGAAGGACTCATTCATATTAAAATATTTTCTTAAAGATGCTAATCTTTGAAGTATCTTAGTATTTGGGGCCCTAGTGGCATAATGGTTCAGAGCTCGGATGCAAACCAAAATGTTGGCAGTTCGCATCCACAATCACTCCTTGGAAACCATATGGGGCAGTTATACTCTGTGCTAGAGGGTCACTATGAGTGGGAATCAACTCAATGGCAACGGGTTTGGTTTTTTTTGGTTTGGTTATATCCATAGGAGCTGATCTCCTGAAGACTGACAGGCTTCATCTAATTGATGCTCTTTCTAGTCTCTGGAAGTAGGGATTCCTATGTTCTCTCTCCTGGCTATTCAGCTTTCCGTAATCTCAAGTAACATTTAGATCAGCATTAAATCTTTCATATATTGGTGAGTTCTCACAACCACTTACGGATGGTCATGGAAACTCATCTCAGCAGCAGACTCACTTCTGTCCTTAACTGTTTTACAAAAACTAGCTGGGTATGGAGGATTCCTGGGTGGCACAACTGGTTAAGCGTTCAACTACTATGGGAAAGGTTGGTGGTTTGAACCCACCTAGAGGTGACTCAGAAGACAGGCCTGGTGATCTGCTCCCAAAGGTCACAGTCTTGAAAACCCTACGGAGCAGTTCTGTCCTGCACACACAGGGTTGCCATGAGTCGGGATCAACTCTATGGCAGGGAACAACAAGAAGCTGGATGTGGCCTTTGGGCCCCACAAGTGACCAGGTCCTCATCTTGTCATCATCGCTCTTCCCTGGTTCTCATCAGTTTCTTGGCTTATTGGCTTCCTCTCCCTGGAACCCTGATTGGTTCCAAGGTGCCCCCAGACCCTCTGATGTCAGATATGCAAATGCCTTACATATCTGTTTACTCACAGATGACCTCCTGGTAGCATTGTCTCATTTGCCATTGCATGTCAGTCAATTCTTTGAAACAAAGTCTATTACTCCCTATACCTATGATTCTTGCCTTTATACAGTTTCAAGCACTGTGACATTAACCCTCTGCTCTTAAATCCTGACAACCTGATCACCAAAAAGTTCCCCAAGGTAAGAAGAGCAGTTTTTAACTTAATGTGATTAAGCACTTTCTTGATTTTTCCACAGTGATTACCCATCAGATTTAGAATGTTTATTCCATTAGGACCCAATTTCACTAGTTATGATTTTATGATCTAACACTTCAGCTCTTGAAGGACACGGCAAATCTGATTATTCAGATAAATCCTTTAAAAGAGGCACCTTTCTTATTTCTCATGCAGATCATGACCACTCAGACTCCTTTTTCTCCCTCCTATTCTGCATAATCAAACAGTTGTATTTGTAAGCACTTTAGTCATTTTATTTTGAAATGACCAGAGATGCAAGGGAAGGAAAAGTTGTAAGAAAACTAGAAAACAAGCCTGGTTACCATGGCAAAGATATGAATAGAATTTCCCAAGAGAAATGTAAATCATTGATCAGGATTTCTGCTCACTTCTTAACCCATCTTTGATATCTTGAAAGTACATCTATCTGAAAATAAATCAGATTACATGCATACATGTTTAATACATGATTAAAGAAATACAAGCTTGTGGCTAATATGGAATTTCTATATTCTAAAAAGGTATGAATATAGTGTTGATCCAGAGAGAGAAAATACAAGTAACTCTACTACATAGAAAAATTAACAATCCATACAAATTTAAAGATAGCTAGGAACTAAAGTCATTGCAGTGAAATTCAATGATGCAGATCATAGCACAGTGGGACTAAGCAATACCTAAACTGCAATTAAACAAAGTGAAATACATCCAAAATGGATTTTCAGATAATGATAAAATTGCATTTAGTTAAGAAAAGGAAAGAGAAGCATTTAAAAACAAAATTTCTCCAAAAAAACTAATGAATAAAAGAAAACCCTTTCAACATTGGACAGAGAAAAACAGCCGGCCAAAACAATTCAATACAACAAGCATTTATTGAGCATCTATAAATGCTAGGCTGATTTAGGTACTGAGAGTAGAAAAATGAGTAAGAGGATGCTATACTCACAGAGCTTACAAACTAGTCAGGGGGACAAACAGCTACAGAGCTCATTATGATATGCTGACAAATGAGATCCTTGAGGAATAAGCAGTTATGAGAATACAATAACCTTTGAGGTCATTCTTACCCTGACATCTACAGTTCTAGCTGCACTCATATTGGCCTGAGATGGAAATAGGTATATGGCAGATGGGAAGTCTCTCTACAATTCATTTTACATATTCCAGAGACTCAGGCATCTGTTGAACATAAGCATGCATTCACCATCAAAAAAAACTGTAGAAAATCAATAAAGAATCATAAAGTTAAAAACCCAAGGAGATGGCAAGCTACAGTAGCATGAGGAGAGTTGAATAATTTGTAGTGATTCTAAATAACTAGATAGATGGAAAAGTTGAGTGATTTGATGAGAGACCTGTGAGAAAAAAGATAAGCGAAGAAAGTCATAATTTCTATTAAAAACAACTGTAGATAGAAAAGGGGTTTTTGTTGTTGTTGTTGTTTTATTTTGATAGCTTCTATTCAAGGCTGAGATAAGATAAAGTTTTAGTAAATAGTAATTATAAAAATTTTGTGAAAATCAAGGTATTACTTTTTAAAGCGATGCATATTTACGGCATATTTGTTATTAAATAAACTTTAGTATTATAAAGCCAAGCCTTACTGTTTTACCTTTTTGGAAAAAGAAGAAACTTCCAACCCCTGGTGAAAATTAGTAAAATGGAGTAATATTAACTTTCCTTGGGCTTTGTGGGTACATGTGGTTGACCATGAAGCTGGACGGACTTTCTGAAACTATGTAGATCTTGGACTATATGTCAATAAATTACATTGAGGATGTAGCTATATATTTTTTAACATGAGTAGGAAAAACTTAATAACTGAAAGATTTAGGGTGTGTATCTGAAAATATTTATCTAGGAAAATTCTCATACTCACAGACTATAACCGTGTTTACTAATAATGGCTTATCCCTCAGGAAGTTCTATATAGAATCAAATATGCCTAAACATATACTTATATATTCATTTATTCTTCCATCAACTTACATTTATTAAACTCATACCAGACCCTCAGGATGCAAAGACAAAAGTTTGTTAAAGACTTTAAATCTAGTGCCTTGGGTTTGTAGGTAGAGTCTACTGCAAAACCAGTGTGATAAAGGAGTAATATACATAAAATACTTTTGGTTCTCATTGGAGGGGCACCTAGGTCAGCCTAGGCTGCACAGGTCATTTAAGTAAGGCTTTTCATAAGTGTCATCTGTGCTTACTGTTGAAAAAAAAATTAGAGTTAGGCAAGTAAACAAGATAAGCTGTATAAAGGCACAGAGGAAAGCATGTTAAACATTCAAAAATGCCACGTGGTTCAGGAAGCCTGGAGTATTGATTCACAGAGACAGATGATGTTAGATAACTAGGTCGTCACTAGGTCATGGAGGGCATTTTATGCCATAATGAGACTTGGATTTTATACTGTAGGCTATGAACCACTGAAAGATTTATAGCAAGGGAGTGACATAATAAGATTTGCATTTTGGTAGGCTCATTCTGGCTGCAGTTTAAAGGATGATTAGAGCATGTAAAGACGTCAGAAAGGAGACCACTAAGGAGGCTGACAAAGCATTTACATGAGAAATAATGATCTAGAGAAAGGGGTGGATTTAACATCTGAATAATTAACACTATTTGGCAACCAAACAATAATGGTGGCTGAAGAAGAAGAGTATGCCAATGATGACCATCAGATTTCTTCCTTGGCCAATTGGTTAGATGCCAGTGTCTATCAACAGTATGGGAATAAAAGAAAGGAAGTAGATTAGGAAGGAAATAAAATGAATTTAATTTTGGACATATTACGCTTTAAGAAATTGCGAGACATCCAGTTTGAGACAACTGTATATTTATATTCATAAATATAATCTGGTGCTCAAGGGAAGGATCAGACCTGCAGGTAAATTTGAGACCCATTGCTTACAGGTGGTAACTGAAGAAGCATAACTGTAAATGGTATCGTCCAGAGAAGATGTAAAAATTGGAGGAGAATTTGGCTGAAAGGCTTAGGGTGTTTAGAATGAACCCCTGAGACATTACTGCAGAAACAGAGAGAATTAACGGAACAGTCTACCCCGAAGGGGCTAGGAGAGTGAGATAATAAGTTATTACAGAAATTGCTATAGAAGGCAACAGAGCTATTTCAAGCGGTGAGAGTGGCCAATAGCTTTTATTACAAGTATCAAGTAGATACAAAATATCAAATACCATGGTGTTTGAAATGTGTCCATTGGATTTAGCAACAAGGAATACATTGATGATTTCAGTGAAAATGTTTTCTATACAGTTTGGTATACTGAGTGGAGAAGAGGAAACTTTTCCTTTAAGGAGGAATGAACTTTTCTTTTAAAAGTTTTTTCTAAGTCAGAAAGAAAAGGGAGGGATTTCATGGACACAAAAGATGGATTTTCTAAAATGGGCATTTGTACATTTGATCATGAAAGAACCAGTGGAGAAGAAATAGTCTGAATATACTGTAGAAAAAGAGAATAGTGAGGCCCCTGGGAAGACAGGAGGATATGGGAATAAGTAAAAAAGTGGGATTAGATTTGAAACAGATAGGGACTGTTCTTTGAAAACAGGAAGACAAAAAGTGAGGGAAGGTTTAGACAGATAAATTTTCAGATGGGAAGCAAGAAGTTGAGGAAGTTTTAGGAAATATGTCTTGGGGAATTGTAAGAATCACCTGGCTTGTGAGACCATGATGTGTCATTACTATTATTATTTTTCTATCTGTGCTCAGTGGAACTGGAACAAAGAAGGGGCATGTTGGAATGACATGGTTTGAGGGTTGTAAGTGTAGCAGACAGATCAAAGAGTAGAAAATACTGGTAAGATAGTGGTAGAAAGGGTGCAAGTTTGAATATAAACTGAAGAGGAGTAAAAGTGAAACTTTCATGGGAATGACAGTCTTAAAGAAAAGGGGTGAGTCAGGGGACTGGAGAGATTAATGAAGTCAAGGCAGGTACTTAGAAAGGGGAATAAGATACCTGGCATGATAGATGATTTTTCTTAGAGACTGGTAAATGATAATTTAAAATATAAAAGGGATATATTTCCATATGATAATAGGATCCAAGTTGAGGCTATGGCTGGCTGCAGAGGAGTGGAAGAAATGATGGTCATAATTCAGGAAGTCAACAACTTTTAAGATTGAAGTGTAGAATGGATCAGACATTGGTGTTGAAATCCTCTGAAATTTTTTTTTTCCACTTGCTATGGAGTAGCTTTTGACCCTTGGTGACCCCATGTGTGTCAGAGTAGACCTATGCTACACAGGGTTTTCGGTGATTGATTTTTCTGAAGTAAATCACCAAGCCTTTCTTCTGAGACATCTCTGGGTGGATTCGAATTGCCAACCTTTCAGTTAACAGCCAAGTGTGTTTGTTAATCATTTGTATTGCCCAGGGACACTAGAATGATGGTAATAGCTGGTATATAGAGGAAGATGCCACAGGCCAAATTCTCCTGTGCATAAGGGGTGACAAGGAGGCTGGAGAACATCCATGGTTGACTGGCATAGTTGCCTAGGAAGTGACTTTGTTGCTGTCGTACAGTGAATTAGCCTGCTGATTTAGTGCAAGACATCTGAGTGGCTACTGTGCCTAGATCTCTTGAAGGTCTGCTTTTGGCATTCATGGAGAATTTCATGCTGAGCACACTTGGTAAGCCAAATTTAAAAGGAAACTATCCCTAATTCATGAAAAATTAACACATTTACATACACAAATATGTAAGGAAGTGTAGGAAGTTGGAATGCATAAAGGTATGTAGTTGCAAGATGGATGAACATTTAGACAAACATAGTTATATGGGATTACAGGGATTACCAATCTTTTTAGAAGTGATAAACAATATTCTGTACCTCCCTTCTAGAAAGTCAGGACACAGGAAAGCTGGTGGGAGGATGAGGGCATGGTTTCATATTCAATTTCACTCAGGGGATAAATCAAAGTCTCTTTGGGAGACCAGCAGTAGCTCTTGACAATGACAGGAATAGGAATCCAGGTAGCGACAAACCAGTGAGCCTATGACAAGATAAAAGCTAAGCGCTTCTCCATTTTTTTGGAGGTTGCCAATGTCTGATTCTGATTTATCATAATCTAATGAATGAGAAAAATAAAAAAAAATGCCAATAATTAGCTGAAACTTTGAACAATAAGTATTAGTATATATTTGACAGTTTTATATCTGCTCTCAGGATTGATCTGGAAAATGAAGTTCAGGGAACTTTCTATAGGATTATGAAAAATGATACATTGGTTTGGATGGGAGAGTAAGTTGGAGAATTTTTAAGTCAAAACTCAATATTATCTGTGACTTTCTAAACTCAAGGGGACTATGGCCTTACTGAAAGCCTTATATATTGTTGACTTATCTTTATTCTTCTAGGCAATAGACATCTTTTGAAACAGATTCCATTAGGAGTGGGTGTGATCTTTTCCCCTCACCTCTTATTATTGTTGTTTTTATTACATGTGTTAGTGTATGTGAATTTAATGCCTAAAAATGTACCAGGCTGGTTACTATGAAAAAGCCTGACACACAGAAGCTTTAGATCTGAAAGTTTTCTCTTAGCTTCTTATCACTGCCTCACACTTCATGGAAGCCACCAGTAAAATAATTTTGCCTCTGGCAGTTTCTACTTCTATATTCTATAACTGGAGAGGCTTAGGATTTCAGAATTGGTAAAATTTTTCTTGTCCTTTTCATGTTGGGGACAGCAGTTGTAGACAGTTTTCCAGTGGGGTATCTCTGCTGTACACAGGGTCGCTATGAGTCGGAACTGACTCAATGGCACCTAACAACAACAGCACTGTATTCTGTATTTATTATGTATCTCTTAGTGTCTCCCTATCTGTGGAGAAGTCTGGTAACTGAGATATGAACTCAAATAGCTTCTGTTTCTTATATTCAGAGCACCAAGTCAGAACATGGTAGAAACAAAATTTCACCACATCTATTATTTTCTCATTTACTTCTATCAATTTATTTAAATTTCATTGGTGATAATATTCCAGGAGATTGAAAAAAAATCATAGGGTTACTTCAGAAGCCAAATAATATAAGCTCTGTATCCCTGTTTGCAGGATAATTTGGGTAACCTTGGTGAACGATGTGGATGAAATTCAAGAGATTTATCTGTACTTTATATAGACTTCTAAGGAGCCCTGGTGGTGCAATGGTCAAACACTCGGCTGCTAAGGTCAGGGGTTCAAACCTGCCAGCAGCTCTGCAGGAGAAAAGGTAATCTACTTCCATAAAGATTACAGCCTAGGGAACCCAATGGGGGCAATTCTACTCTGTCTTATAGGGTCACCATGAGTCAGAATTGACTCGATGGCACACAATATACAGGCTGCTAGGTCCCTAGGTGGTACAAACAGTTTGCACTCAATTGCTAACCCACCCAGCAGTACAATATTAGAGAGAGGCCTGGAGATTTGCCTTCATAAAGATTATAGCCTAAAAAACTCCATGGAGCAGTTCTGCTCTGTAACCAATGGGGTCACCATGAGCTGGAATCCACTACATAGCAACTAACAACAGCGTACAGATTTATACTCTTGGACAGTTACTAAAAAAACAAAAAAACCAAACCCCATTGACATCGAGTCAATTCCAACTCATAGCGACCCTGTAAGACAGAGGAGAATGGTACCATACGGTTTCCGAGAAGCGGCTAGTGGATTTGAACTACTGACCTTTTGGTTAACAGTCATAGCTCTTAACCACTGTTCTAGTTATTACTATTTGAACCTCAGTTTTACACATATGAGATAATGATGCTAGTATATCATTATTTTTTTCTTCTAGGGGAAAAAGGAAGCTGACTAACACTGTTTATTAAATCCTTTTTACTTGGTTTTGTTAAGATCCATTTGAATGGCGCCCTAGTGGTGCAGTGGTTAAGAGCTACATCTGCTAACCAAAAGGTCGCCAGTTCGAATCCACCAGCCACTCTCTGGAAACCCTATGTGGCTGTTCTACTCTGTCTGATGAGGTCACTATGAGTTGAAATCGACTTGATGGCAACATTTGGGTTTTTTGGTGTAGTATTTTAACACTTATTGTGCCTTTCCTAAAAGGAAAGAGCTTTACCAACCCATTCATACATTAAACTGGAAAGAATGGACTGTTAAAGGTCTTCCCAGAGAAAAGCTGTTTAGAAACAGGATCATCTACAAAACGCGTTTAAAAGGAACTGATCAAATTCTGCAACTGGTCCTAGATAACAAAGAAAAGTGCCCATGTAGTGAAAGATAAACATGAAATTATTTGGCGGCTCTATCATCATAAATATCAATGAGCTCTGTACTTTTACTGCTGCTGAAATTGGCACTAGGGCATTATTGATTTTCTCTATCATCTAATGGTTTCCTGCAAATATCTTTTATAAAAGTGCGTGATATGTCTTCTTAATAATCTTTTCTTGAGTCATATACTATCAAATCCTGCAGAGTAGTATTCATTCAGCAGTAAGTTAAAGTCATTAAACATATTTTCTATTAAAATTTTATTAGACTTGGACAAATATCCTGAAACTGATGTAATGTAATTTTACTATATTCTACCAACTACCTTGGTGGTTTCATGTCGAGAAACATTTAAAAAAATTAAAAAAAAAAACTTTCTAAAAAGACTATCAGAATCTGTTAGAGTTTTATTTGTTGGCATTTTCAATGCATGGTAATTATTTTAATGGTATATTGTTGTAATGACTTTCTTTTTTCAGGAACTCCCCTCCCATTTTTTCCTCCATTGCTTTTCACTTGGGCAAAAAGGATATTCTCAGCTCATGATCTATGTGAAATGTGTTTTAATTTTGTTCAATTCCCAGCTGTTTTACATCTTGACATAGAAAAATTACTTCTTCACACAGTGTTAGAAAGATAGAAGAGAGAGTGACTGAACTTTGTTACCATTGATGTGTGAACATTTTCAAGGAAGAAAATCCATTTATTTTGATAATATGGGCACACCAATTAAATGTACAACCTTGTCTATGAAACATTTACTTACAAGTCATTTCTCTAGTAAGCAATTATTTCCGAGTGCTTCAGTGAATTCTGATTTTATTTTGGGGTGATCAGATACATATTTAATGTGTGTATGCCTCTTCTTGGTAATTCAGTATAGTAAGAAATCTTTTAGTTAACTTAAATCTTCAAAGTGGCTCTTTGTTTCTGCTTTTGTTTGGGGTTGTCAGTGGGCTTACTTTGGTATTACATATCGTTTTGAACATCTTACACCTGAGAAGGCTATTTGTTTTCCTTGTGAGGAACAGAAGCTAAGGTCAGAGGAGAGCAATATATTTGGCCCAGCTCTTGTCTTGCTTCCTTTTTATTTCAACTTTCTCCCTTCCCCAAAGCTCAGTAAAGAGACAAGTCTGGACATATTCATGTCTGTGAGTAGAGACAGAAGCTGCCCTGTTATGAAGAGGTCAGATATATTTGGTTCAAGAACTCTAATATTTTTAATTAAAAAAGAACCATGAGGATTTCTCATGCTCTTTAAATTTTCTTAAAGAGACTATTTTTAGAAACTAAGTATGGGGCTGGAGGCTCAGTCATCTCGCCCAGTATGGTGTTTCTTACATTCATGTGATTTACAGTCAGCCCACCGTATCTGAGGGTTCTACATTTGCAGATTCAACCAACCACAGAGAGAAAATATTCGGAAAAAGAAAACAAAGTTCCAAAAAGCAAAACTTGAATTTGCCGGGTGCTGAGCACTACTCTGAATCCAGGCGAGTGATGTGATGTGTAGGCGTCCCCTGCTGTAGCCCCTCACCATTTCAGATTCTTAGTCTCTCCAGTACTCATTATTTGAACATTGTTCACCTCAAGTCTTGTCATTATTCCCTAAACAATACAGTATAATAACTATTTACATAGCATTTACATTGTATTAGGTATTATAAGTAATCTAGAGATGATTTAAAGCATACTGGAGCTTGTGAGTAGGTTATGCGCAAATACTATGCCATTTTATAAAAGAGACTTGAGCAACCTTGGATTTTGGTATCCACAGGGGTCTTGGAACCAATCCCCTGCGGATACCAAGGAATGACTGTATACACATTAATTTGATTCAGTATGCTATTTCCTAGACTTTTATATACATACAGTATACCAAAACCCATTGCTGTCAAGTCCATTCTGACTCATAGTGGCCCTATAGGACAGAGTAGAACTGCCCCATAGGGTTTCCAAGGAGTGGCTGGTGGATTTGAACTGCCAACCCTTTGATCAGCAGCTGAGCTCTTAACCACTGTACCACCAGGGCTCCGCATACAGTATAGAACTCATATATTCCCCTTCCCCTTTCTCATTGCTATAATTAACTGGTAATGCAGATAAGATGGGAACAACATGTTAACCCAAACCTGGATCCATGGATGACTACATGGATTCTGAGCCAGATTTGAAGCTGTATGTAAGAGTGGTCATACATGCATGCATATGCAGTTGTATGGGGAGGTCCACAGCTTTTACTTGAATCCTAAATGCCACCTCCCCGCCCAATTTAAGAATCACTGTAAATAGAACTCATTGCTTGCACTAGCAGCCATTTTAGTTTTTCCTTATCACACTTAAAATGAGAACTCAAAGCCTGCACTTTGCTTTAGTAAGAGTCCTGTTCCATCAAGGGACAATGAAGCTAAACTTAAAATTATTCTGCTACTATACACCTAAGAAGCAGATTACTGCTTCAAGTTCCAACGGTGATCTATTTTCTCTTTATTAGATCTCCTGCCTAACTTACATGGTCTTCTGTCTCTCTCTATCTCTCCCTCCTTCTCCCTCCACTCTTTCCTCAGTTGCTCTTTTTCTTTCCCTAAAAAAGAGCTAAGAAAGAACGAATTCGAGAATTGAGACCCATTGAATAAATTTGGCCCTAAAATTTCTTTACCCTTAATTCTTAAGTTTTATTTTTTTTCCCTGTGTTACCTGAGAACTGCATATGAGTGGGAAGTAAAAAGAGGCAAGTTGAAGCATTATCCTTTGTTGGAATTTGTTCTTTCAGTGAAGGGACCTGATGTTTAGAAGTTAGGCTAACTGTGCTGACTTAGTCAGCAAACTTTGGGATTGATCTGGATGGTGGCATCGGGGATACTCCAGTAAGGGCTTACACAGTTTTCACAATTCGGACATGGAATAAGCAAACAGGAACATTCCCACTTGTATGTACGCTGAGTAAATAGGGGGGTAAAATTTAAATCAGAAGTGTCCAAGGGTGCTGTAAGATATCATTTACATTTCATAGCCCTGTTTTATTAGAATCGCATTATTCCCTACTAGTCTTTAAATTTGTTGAGTAAAATAGCTGTATCTTTTACATTACTCTCTTCAGAAATTGGCTGGGTACCTGGCACATAGTAGGTATTCAAAGCTGACTGACTGGGTGTCTCAATCCTACATGGTAGGATTTGCTTTCTTCCTCACTAACAGTGGACATTCTATTCATTCTTGATCTTCAGTGCCCTTTAAATCTCAATTCCCTCTCATCCTGAAAAACGGCATACTTAGAATTATGGCCGACACTTTACCAGTTTGATCCAAGATTAAAAATATTTCATAATATAATGGACTGGCATATTGCATTTATATGTGAATAATTGTCAGATCTGCTTGAACTTTTAAAATAAAATCTTTTTGAAACAACCGAAATGTCCATCAACAGATGAATAGATAAACAAAACACGGTATATACATACAATTACTCAGCCATAATAAAAAATGAAGTTCTGATGCATGCCACTACATGGATGAAACTTGAAAACATTATGATGTACAAAATAAGTTAGTCACAAAAGGATAAGTACTGTATGATCTCACTAACATGAAATAAGCAAATACATAGAAACCAAAGATTATTAGTGGTTACCAGAGGTGAGACGGAAGAGGGATTGGGGGAGTTTTTGCTTAGGGGGCATTGAGTTTATGTCAATGGTGGTGGAATAATTTGGAGAAGGATAGGGTGATAATGGTTGCACAACACGAAGAATGTAATCAATGTCACTGACTTATACTTGTAGAAATTGTTGAATTGGCCAATGTTTGGTGTGTATATTTTTACCACAATTAAAAAAGAAAAAGAAAATCCTTTCAATTTTCTGAGAGACTGGTACACAATAATAGTTTTCTCAATAATTTCTGTCCTCCCCTCTTGTATTATTTTTGGCCGATACGAAATTTTACTTTTAGCCTAATCAAGAATTTAATATTTAGCATATTAAGCTATTTGTAAAAATATGGACCACATTTGAAATATTATCTGTGATTACTAATGTAGCAACTGCAGATTTATACTTGATTGGGCGCGTATACTTATAGATGATTTTCCCATTTGTTATGGGAATAATTGTGCTTGTAATAAACAGACACACCACAGAAAGATCCAATCTAGCCTGATCATTGCAGAACTATTTGAAGTAAAAGAGATGGGTTGTGTGAGTCAATTATCGTAAAGAGAATGCAAAGTAAATGACTCTAGCCATTTCTTTTAGATTAGTAAAAGCAGCACAGAAAATCTCCCAGTTCCCCTTCTTCATCCTTAACTAATTTTATGTTAGCTTTATTGCTAGCAAGTCCGCAGACATACACAACACCTTTCCTTATATCCTGAAGGGAGAAAAGCTGTTGATAATATCTGGAAGAAAATAAAGGACTTGAATCTGTTTGTGTGCTATATAGGCACGCAACTCAGTAAAATAAAGCTAGTTAATGAGCAATTAACTCATTTAAGAGAATGAAAAGTGCATTGCTATATCAAGTAAAGGTGTATGAGTAAAACAAACTGAGCTTGAGTAGTGCAAGGAGATAGGTAGATGTTTCCATTCAACTTAAATATCTGGTGTGTTTTTAAATGTAGAACTATAGAAAAGCAGATAATTATCAAAACTCTATTTGCCTAGGGCTCATGTCTACACTCATGAACAAAATCAGATTATTTTAACAATTACTCAATAGTTTCTTTTGTTATGACCGTACAGAAAGGTTGTTTCCCTCCACTTCAACATCCCCTCAAATGTCAACTTGTTTGCACCATAACCCGAGTATCGAAAAGTAATTAGGTTTATGAACTGAAGAGCCACTGCCATCTACCCAAAACTCAACTTTTCTAGAAAAAGTGTAAGCATTTCAGATCCCCAGGCTTGAAAATCTGTTTAATTAAACCATGGCATAATGGAACTTATAAAATAAAAGCAGTAAGTCAGAACAAATCATAATTAAATATGATAGATAAATATAATAGAAGAGAGATATCCATATATTTTATTTTTCAGGATGTGAACTTTCAGGGGAAAATTGGTAAATATTCTACAACTATTTGGCTGGAAAGTTATGGCAGAGTTTACCTTCTTCCAAAGGTCTCTGCTACAAATTTCTGTGACTTAGAGTATTCACAATAATCACTGTAGCCAAGGCATCTGAAAACTATAGCTGAAACATGTGATCAAAACGTTAGGGCTGAAAGAACAGCAAGGGTTCATGAGTCCTGTTTTCTTACCTGCATAACCATCCCTTGCATATGGTGCTTGTGCTTCTGCTTGAAAACCTACCATGACAAGGAACTTACTATCTCAAAATACGGGCAGGCAGCTCCATTCTTGGACAGTGCTAATTAGACAATTATTATCTGTTAAATATTAATGTGAAATATGCATTTCTTCTGGCTTACACATTCCTTTTTTTATGCTCTTGTCTTTCCTTCCTTCCTAATACAAAGATACAAATTTGGATCTGTCTGATGAGTTTATAAGACAAATGCATAATTACTATACTCAAGGCTATTGATGATTGTTTTATAAAGTATGTTTATCAAGGTAGGAGAATAAATAAGTTGGTATGTCGAATAAGCAAAAGCAGTGTTTCTAAAATAAAAGATACTCATAAGGTAAGAAGGCTCAAAACACAACCAACCAACAAAAAAAATCAAAAAAATTAATTGTACTAGTAAAAATTGCTTAGAAATAACCACCTGGGATTCAAAGTATGTGTATGTGTGTGTGTGTGTGTGTGTGTGTGTGTGAGATACCTGTTTTGAAATGGGGTTTGTTATTGGAAGGGAGGTCACACACTAGGTTATTAAAAGTTATAGAGACAACTTGAATGCTTAGACTTCTAATCTATGCAAATACCCTAGAAATACAATTGGATTACTAAGCACAAGTGCTGTAAATTTTAAACTGTGCTGTATAATGGTTAGGAAACTAATTGATGACCCTTGAAAGTACAAAAAATCAGCTGCACCTGAAGGTTTAGAGATTTTGTAAAGTGTTTTTGCCACAACCTATTTCTTGGCTATATTGGCCTGGAATTTTATTTATGATATAGTATTAACATGTCATGGTACAGAAAAACAAGCACACACTTAAAATCACATGTATGTATGCAAACCCATTTGTACAAGCATAGAGAAAAGCGGGGAAATACAAATATAAATAAGTTAGTATTGGTTACCTCAGGTAGGTGAAATTAGAGTAGAATGGTGGGGGTATATGATTAATTTTTGTCATTATTCATTGTATATTTAGTGTTTTATACAGTTCATTTTGCTTTCATAATTAAAAAATTCAGTAAATTAAAACAGCAACAATTTTTTGTAGTTTTTGAAGTTTTGACATAAATTACAAAATTATTGTAAAAATGGAGGACCGTCACTAGGTTGCCATTTTTTAATTCTCCCATTATTTCATAAAATAAAAAAGCCCTTAAAGATCAAGCAAGCAGAGATGGCATAAAATTACTTTATGAATATCACTGCAGTATTGTTCTTTTGTTCTTTTTTATTACAAATTGCGGACATTTGACCACGAACTGAGCTTATTTGTAATCTCTCATTTTAGTTAATTTGATTATTAGATGTGGAGTGTAAGTGGATGCAAGCAGTAAACAAAGTAATGCGATTATTTCTCTAAGACACCAAACCAAAACCGATCGCTGTGGAGTCAAATTCACATCACAGCGACCCTATAGGACAGGGTAGAACTGCCCTCCATAGGGTTTCCAAGGCTGTAAATCTTTATGGAAGCAGACTGCCACATATTTCTCCAGTGGAGCAAATCGCTGACCTTTTGGTTAACAGGCGAGTGCTTAACCACTGCACCACCAGGGCTCCTCCTCCCTAAAATAAGTACTTAGAAATTCCACCAGGAAATTAGAAGAGGAAGAAATTAAATGTCTTCCAACCTACCATCTACCATCACGTTACAAATTTATCCTTCCAAGTCATATTACACATTATATATTGGTATAGAGGAACCTGCAAAGTATTCCTGATTATCAGTAAAATAGTCTGCTATATACCTGGTTCGTCACACTTGTAAACAAAGTGGGACATCTGTTAAAACTTCTTCCCAGCCAGAAAGCATTCAGATGAATCACTCTTTGTGTTGACAGTGTTGAGGGAGTTGTGAAGACTCTTTGGAATCCACTGAAGAAAATGAGTTGGTGTCAGAAATCCGAATCAGACACAAACCTCTATTCCACCCCTAGCTTCTGCTTTTCGGTCTCTTTTTGTGGTTCTTTTGTTTTGGTGGATGATTTAGTGTGTAAGATGAATTTTATTTAGGTGTTGAATTACTTGAAGTAAAATGGTTAAGAGAATTTAAGGATAATTTCATCTTCATTTAGGAACAAAATAAAATGAAAAATAAGTGTCATTTCTGTATGGCATGTAAGCTCAGTTTGCCTCCATTCATTATAGATAGCACACTCGTTTTGTTTTCATTGTAAAGCATGGCTATTACTGGAAGAAGAAATAGAGAAAGCCATTGTATACTATTGTGTTGTATGGAATAAAATGTAATCAGATCATTGAAGCATTTTTTATACATTGGGAGATCTGTGGGGTTATAGATACAGTTTAGTTATTTAGAACTCTCTGATTATCAAAATGATACTTGTAATGACATTTTTACCTGATTAAAACCAACAATATTCTAAATGCTCTGAAACATTTAGAAGGGTATAAAACTTACTCAGTTAAATTTTACAGAAAAAGTATAGAGTATTTACCAACCCTGTCTATAGCATATGCTGTGTAGTAAGACAAGGATGAACATTACATAAGCACAGCCCTAACAAGCTAAAGTCCAGTCTCGGTGTAAGCTGTCATTAAGAGATCCTTTATCCTTTTATTTCATTTTCTCAGTTATTTGTTCAGGGTAATGACTCAAGGTACTGTCCCATTGAAAGCTTAGGTAGATCTCATGGACTTGCTGCCCTTCTTTATTCTTTTCCTGCTGTATATTCATACTCTAAGCCTTGGGAACCTGCAGCCATGAGTATCATTACTAACAGCATGTTAGCATATTTTGTATTAAAAAAACAAGCAGTTAGACTGCTCTTTATCTGAAAACTTGTTAGACGAATAGAGGTTTTGTGTTAGCTTCTAGGAGTAATGCAAATGACCCATTTTGGGGGTTCAGGAGAGTCAACCTGCTGGCCCACTACCCCCAACTTCAATAATCTCGTTCAGACATTTTGGGTTCAAAGGTCTTTATAAACTGTATTTAAGTTAAAAATCCTTACCTAAATGACATTTAAGAAAGCTCCCCATATAAGATAATACTTGAAGAAAATGATACTTAATACCTTTTCTCTTGGCCCCAATTCTCAACTTCTAGGAAAAAATATCTTGGATGGTTCTTTTTTAACTGCTGGGGGAAAAATCACTGTACTATAGGAATGTATTTTTACAAATAAATCATTGAGACAAATCCAAGAGCACTGTGTTCCTTGATTGAAACCACAGAGCACACTACCAACACAACATTTTATTCCTAAGAATCACTAATGACTTTATACTAATATCATTGATGCTTTTGTATGCAAGCAAGCCTCAGTTCATATTATAGTGGTCCATGTTGGCACATTTGCATATACTAGCTTTTCAAGGCCACGCTGGCTGCCCTACCTTAATCAGTGATAATGACACGGTTTACTTTTTATAGCAAATTAAAGCTAAACAAACTTAACATAAAAGTTATTTCTACTGAAATCCAACCAACTGGAAAGAAGTAGGAGGTCACAATACATAGGGAAAAGAAACGATTTGTTGTTAATTGAAGATTCCATTTTAGATTTACTTTTGGTTTTTTTAGGGAAAAGATATTTTTCTTGATGAGGAAATTTTCTTTACATGATCAGTCATTGTTTCCCTTTTGAAAATTAAAAACAAAGGATGAATGCATTTTACTCAGAAGACTGAAGATACAATGGTCACTGCTTGGAAGTTGGAAGAAAGATTTCAGAACTGATGCTGTACATCCTGTTGGACATTAGTTAACCAAGTTAAAGAAAATTAGTGGAATATGAATACTATATTTAAAGCTACCACTATACCATGCCCATGTGCTGAAGCAGGGGAAAATGTCAATAACAGCAAGTTAATATGTTCCTCGGAACATAATATGTTGAGCATGTTGTTGTTGTTGTCACGTGCCGTTGACTTGATTTCAATGACCCCATGTAACAGAGTAGAACTGCCTCGTAGGCTGTAATCCTTATGGGAGCAGATCACCAGGTCTTTCTCCCTTGGAGCCTCTGAGTGGGTTCGAACCACAACCTTTTGGTTAGCAGCCGAGCACTTAACCATTATGCCACCAGGACTCCTATACTAAGCATAACCATCCATAATATCTCATTCATACCAAACCTATAGAATCTCTGCGGGGAGATGTTTTTTCCTACCATTCCCTCCAGTAACTAGCAAGTCCAAAAAATAATCCTTGCTATATTTGCCTTCTGGAAATTAGCTTTCTGGTTAAATATGAATGCCTCATTAGATTGACATACAAGGGCAGTTGCAAATTCACTTACTATTTTCTCCTCATGGCATGTAATCAACAGTACAACAACCTAATCAAAGAAAAGTGTCACAATTGTGATGTAAATGTATGAGCCATCCATGCATTTTCCAGTTATTTTCCACTATCGTATACACAGAATTTAAATATATCACACAATTCCACGTACAAATACTTCTTTCCAGGTGGTGCCTCTGGCATCACTTAAGGTCCCTGATCCAGGAGACCACAAGGTTGTCTCATCTGCAGCAGCGTTTGTGACGCAGAGTCCAGGTTAATAGTTTGGAAGAGGGAGTTCTCCCCCATAAATTCTATTGTGAGATGTGTGATAGCCTGGATCCATTCATCCTAGAAGCATTGTCCAAAAATATACTGTCTACATATCTTTGCTCAGATGAAGATATTCCAGAGCCAGAGAGAAACTGTGAGTTCTTTCACATCTGAATGATCTTTCTCTTCTCCCTTGCCCTCCATTGGTAGCATATTTGCTTCTTCTCTCTTTTGATCCTTTTCCCTTGAATTTTACGCACCCAAGACTTTCCTGTTTTCTAAATCCCTAACTCTAGCAAAAATCACTCATTTGGTTAGCTTTCTACTGAGGATTATTATATACCCGGCCAGGAAGCTTCCAATTCCTGTATATAGTTTACCTCTTTTACTGGTGTTTAAGTTTGAAGGAAGGGCTCTGAATTGTTTCTTCATCTTTGTATTTTCTCAACGTCCAACATAGTCCTGCTGCTACAGACGCATACCACAATGCCTAGCATGTGCTTCATAACTGTTGAATGAATGTGTAAGGGTATAAGGAGCATGTCTTCAGTTAAAGCATTTTAGTAACTTGTAACAAAGTGTTTTAATGTAAGGTAGTAATAAAGCAAAGGAAACACCCACCGGGTCTTCGCATGTTGAGGCTGTTGTTAGATGCTGTTGAGTCAGTATCTACTCATAGTGACCCCATGCGACAGAGTAGAACTGCTCCGTAGGTTTTCTTGGCTGTGATCTTTATGGATCAGATCTCCAGGTTTTTCTCCTGTAGAGCCACTGGGTGGGTTCGAATTGCCAACCTTTCAGTTAGCAGCTAAGAGCTTAATTATTTGTCCCACCTCTGTAATGTGATCTGTGAATGTTTGGAAGTAAAGAACCTGGGCCTTCTTCTTTCAAGGTTTGACTGTCAGAGTGTATGATGGTGCTGCTGATGTGGATAATGACTGGCCAAATGAAGGTAGAAAAAACATTAAAAAAAAAATAACTGGTTTATTTTTTAAAGTAACGCTAATTTAATCACGTATTTGAACGGCTTACCATTCATGCCTAAACCCCTAGTTACACAGTAGACATTACGTGTATCATAAGTATTTGCCAGATTAAATGTGTTTAATTATAACAATAAAATCACTCATCAGGTTTCATGTTTTGTGGCTCATTCTTGCAAGGTTGTCTGCATCTATAACATGAAAGTGCACAAACACAGAGATTGTTCTAGATGTTGGGGATATAGCAAGGAATGAAACAGACTCAGCTCCTTGCTCATTTGGAGACTGCAGCTATCACTGCTGATTGTTGAAAAATTTTACCTCTTGCCTGAAATATCTAGAACCTATGTGCAATTTAATGTGAGGCTGATTGTGTGCACTGATAAAATTATGGTGGAAATATGGATTAGGTACTAGGTTAACCAGTGTCTAAGTCAGTTAGCTTCTCTTAGTTCCATAACAACAGGCTTAAGCATGAAACTAGCAAAACACTTCAGAATGTGTTTTATTAGTCAAAAGGAGACCCACGTAAATTGAATACGCATATATCTGTCTCTGCTATTGACAACCAACCACAAGGCAAAGCACCAGCCTAAAGAATAGAAATTAGGAATAAAATCTCCCTATTTACCAAGAGCCAGGTTTAGATCCAAATGGGGGCCAATACTATAAGAGGAAATACTGTATGCATTTATCAACGTCTATTTGCACATCTGTTATGAACAAAAATCATCTGCCTGTTTCTAATAACATATGCTCTGTTATTTTTTTTCTTTCTGTTTTTGACAGAAACCTGCTCAGTTTTTCAAAATGGCTTTTGTGCCTTAGAGATGAACAATCTTTATGGAATTAGCAGTAAGAATGCATGGAATCGAACTCCATTTCTATGCATATCTGGTCTAGTAAAAATGTCTCCTCTTGCCATATTCCTCTGGTTGTTTATTTCTCCTACTTGAAAACTCCCACAAAACAGAATGATTTTTTCCCTCTGAGTGAGCTCTTTTAAAGAGCTATTTCCCAAAAAGGCATATCTTGGGATATGAGTGTGCTGTATTTACATGTGTGGCCCAGAGACCTCGTACAGTCTCAGCTGGATAGGTCCCTTGGAAAAGGAAAGAGCTAACATATCACATTTTACGATGAGGCTGCCAGATTCTTGTTCCCCTTTATACACCTCCTTCCTAGTCATTATGCACGAGGGACTCCCTAGGGTGATAGCAGAGATAAATGCGGTGTTGAGGGGAATAATACTTTTGCACAAGGTGAGAGAATAAAGGAAAAGTGAAGAATATTCCTGCTTAGCCACAGGATAAGTCATATTAATTAGTCTGCATACAATACAACTCCACAAATAGAAATGAAATTTATGAAAATAAGACCATAAAACGGATGCACCTCATAGATAAATATCACTTGAGTGCCACAGTTCAGAGCTTTCCACGTTATATAAAAATTACTTCATTATTCATGACCTTATTAAAACATGTTATAGATACACTTGGGTATGAATTCTAAATACTCAATAGCAGGATGCTCTGTGTATTTAAAAATATAATGAAAGATCCATTTCCACCATTTCTGATTTAGAAATTTGCTTTACAATGACAAATTATGAATTGAAATAGTTACCTGTGAGTCAAGTCTGGTCCAGAGGAATGTAAAGAGACCATGGTGTGCATAATCTAAAAAGCATGAACACACATTTGACTTTTGAACATAATCTTAGGTATTTTTTGCATGTTCACCTTCTAAATTTTGTTTTTCTTAGAATATTAACAAAATAGGTATTTGTAAGTATTCCCCAACTAATGGCAGCAAAAGATAAGTCAGCCGTAGACAGAGATACATGCTAGTATGGAACTCCTCTTAGGATTAAATTAGGATTAACTAATCCATAAATGGATAAAGGAGAGTTGACAGAATATGAAAAGTTTTCTCCTTTTGTTGAAATTCTTCTCTACCTGCAAAAACATGAACTATATATAGTTTTAAATAGATGGAAAAATAGGAACTTCTGTAGTTTGAGTGTCTGTAACTAAGGCATGGATTTTTTTTTTTTTTTAAATCCTGGTTAATAATGTTAGATATATTAGATAGAGAGATAGATTGATGGATAGACAGATGTTTCAGTTATGACTGTAGGCAAGTAAGAGTGCTTGTGCAGCAGGGATTTTATAAATACTGACCAGTTGACATAGAGCCGATTCCAAGTCATGGTGACCCCAGGTGTGTCAGAGTAGAATTGTGCTCCATAGTGTTTTCAATGGCTGACTTTCTGGAAGTAGATTGCCAGGCCTTTCTTCTGAGGTACCTTTTGGTGAACTCAAACCTGCAACCTTTCAGTTAGCAGCAAGCTCATTAAATGTTTACACCACCCAGGCACTCCTCTTACAACTGTTGTTGTTGTTAGGTGCCATCGAGTCAGTGCTGACTCATAGCAACCTTATGTACAACAGAAAGAAACACTGCCCCGTCCTGCACCATCCTCACAATGGTTGTTATGTTTGAGCCCATTGTTGCAGGCACTGTGTAAATCCAACTTGTTGAGGGTCTTCCTCTTTTTTGGTGACCCTCTACTTTATCAAGCATGATGTCCTTCTCAGGGACTGATTCCTCCTGATAACATGTCCAAAGTATGTGAGACATAGTCTTGCCATCCTTGCTTCTAAAGAGCATTCTTGTACTTCTTCCAAAACAGATTTGTTCATTCTTTTGGCTATCCACGGTGTAGTCAATATTCTTTGCCAACACCACAATTCAAAGGTATCAATTCTTCTGTCTTCCTTATTCATCGCCCAGCTTTCACATGCATATTCAGTCCAAAGAGGCAAATTTGTTTTCCCCCTTTCATTTCTTCCCGATTCTCCATTAGTTTTTACAGGTGCTTTAACACATGTCTGAGAGAAAGCCAGTGGGTCATGAACAATCTAGAATCTAGTTTTAAATTGACTTTATGGACATTTTTCTAGAATTCCTTGAACATGAGAGTTTGCGGGAAAGCTCAATGCTCCTTTAAGAAATGTTTTTCTTATTAATATATTCCCCTTAAAATACTTCATATAAACAAGTTTATCAACAAACTAGAGTTATATTTCTTTAAGATATGCCTATATCAGCATTGTTTCTCTTGTGTGGTGAAAGCGGTAATTACTACAGTGTAATAATTATCCTTTTTTTTTCCTAAGGAGTAATTAGGAATGCAACCCTGAATAAGTAATGGTGTGTAAATTACTGCTGGAGTCCCAAGGATCCAGTAGCTCAAAGCTCTTCCTTTCAAAAGTTTTCTCTTTGATTATTATGCCTCATTTATGCTATCAAATATAGGATTCATCCCTTTTTTTTTTTTTTAATAGCTGACACTGCCTTTTTTGGAGTAAAGTAATTGAAGTTTATTGACTTCCTGGGGGAAAACATAATTTAAAGAACTTAAAAAATATTCTTCCTCCAGAAAAAAGTTCAAACTTTGTCCTATATAAATATGAAAGTGGTTTAACTTTGATAATCTTTGTGAATTTACAGAAAAACTTTCTACCAAATAAATTACTGTAAATATGGTCAGAGAGGACATTCTGTGTTTTGGGTTGTTGTTGTGGTTTATTTGTCTAATGCATTTTTGAACAGGTAATATACACACATAAGACCATGTTCAAAAAGAACAAAAGTGTACACAATGATAACTGAATATTTCTATTTTATCTTCTTCCCCAGTAACCATTATGACTATTTCTTATATATCCTTCTAGAGATAGTTTATTCATATACAAGGTTATGTGAATGTATGTATGTATATCCATAACCCATTGCCACAGAGTTGATTCTGACTCATGGTGACCACACATGTTTCAGAGTAGAACTGCACTCCATGGGGTTTTCAATGGCTGTAATCTTACGCAACAGAGCTTTTTCCTGAGGTGCTGCTGGGTGAATTTAAACCACCAACCTTTTTTTTAGTAGCAGAGCACAAACCATATCCATATATATACCAGACCTATTGACGCTGAGTTGATTCCAACTCATAGCAACCTTATAAGACAAAGTAGAACTGCCTCATATAGTTTCCAAGGATGTAATCTTTACAGAAGCAAACTGCCAAATCTTTCTCCCACTGAGTAGCTGATGGGTTCTAACTATGGATCTTTAGGTTAGCAGCTGAGCGCTTAACCAGCATGCCACGAGGGCCCCTTACCGGTATATGTACCTATATTTATATCCATATAACTCTATCTCCCACTAGTGATTGTGTCCTACACATATAATGGTGCACTTTGCTGTTTTACTTGACACACAGTCTCTTTCTTTTTAACCATTGCATAGCCTTCCAGTGTATGTAACTGTTTGAACATACATTACTCACAACATACAAAATTTATCTTATAAATTGACAACGCAGTCCCCTATTGTATCGAACATCTTGGTGGTTTCTAATCTTTTGCTATCATAACTACTGCAGTAAATATCCTCATACATAAATTACCTCACAAATGGCCAATATGCCTGCAAGATATAATCCTAGAATTACTGCTGGGTCAGAGAATCTGTGGATTATAAATTATGATTGATATTTCCAAATTGCTCTCCATAGAAATTGCACCACTTAACATTGCAACCAGCAATGGATACAAACATCTATTAGTCATCACATTCGCAGGCAGAGTGTGTTTATTCTCTAAGTACTATATCTCTCCAGGCAAATACCTGCTTAATTATACGTGAATATGAATACAGTATCTGGCATTCTGAAAAACAGAGAGCTTTTTCCTCATTGACAATCATCCCAGGATGTGAAGAAACAACAAGCACAACTTGCTGTTAACACTGGCTTAAGAACACTGTGAGAGATTTCAACCACCCATGCCTTGTCTGTAACAGAACAATACAACTTAATGGTAAACGGTGTTATCATAATGGCTAATAACAAACATTTGCTGAGCACTAACAGTATATGAAGCAGTGTAGACAGAACTCAGAACTGGACATTGTCTGACTACATTTAGGCCACAATTTAAAGATGAATGGAGAGAACAGACACACACCTTCAATATACCCCATGGAGAAACAAACCTGCTGCTTGTTAACTTTCCAAGCCAAGGTAATGGCACCCTCCTCCACACTCCCATCGTGCTCTGTTTGTATTGCACCCCCACTCACTGCATATTGTGTTGACTCATTGACCTCTCAGTCATCCCTGGACTGTGATTCCTTGAGGTCAAGAATTTGAGTTTTTGTGTATTCTCCGTAGTATTTAGCAGAACACTTGCTGCACAGTAGGTGTTTAACTATTGTTTGATTTTAGGAAGAAATGGATGATGAGTAACATCCCTTTTTATCTCCCACAACAAATAATGTAAATAATATTATTGTTACTCTGTTATGGATGAATTAACTGACATATAAACAGGATAACTTGTTCTAGGTATCATAGCTAGTTAATTGTAGAGGCAGGATTCGAGTCTTAAACTTCTGTGATAACTAGTTAAACGGTGAAATACTGCCTCCTAAGGAACAAATGAACTCATGAAGGCACCTCTCAGGCTCAGCCTAGACCATTGTGCGGCCCTTTTCTAAAGCCTGCAGAGTCACTGAGATTTGGTCTCAAATCTCTCCTTTATTGAGTTGCTATTATTCTACTCTTCCATGGGGTTTTTCTCCCTGAAAAAGGATTGTAGAGAGGGTCAGTTTCTCCAGCCATCTCTGTTCTTACTGTCACCAAAAGTATATCCTTTACATACTAAAAGTTTTACTGTTAATCGCCAAGAGAAAGAAAACAAGGATAAAGTTTATAATAAGATTAGGAAATTGCAAAGATTCTTGAAAATTAAAAAGTTGTGTTTCCATTATGGTATCTAAATATCTCAGTTGCTTTCTCTCTCCAAACAAAACCCTCACCTAGTTTCCTCTATCCAGTAGAAAGAGCTGAAATTGCAGTTGGGATGAACAATAATTTTGAAGTGGGAGCTAGCCAAAGGCCAACCTTAAGACGCAGCGCAAGGAACTCCACAGAAGTGGTTCATTTCCATTTACCCCAACTGCTATCAAAGTCAGATCGTTTTTGGAAATGTATTCATAGTTGTTAAAGATCCTTCTCATGGACCACACAAATAAAGCTGGCTTCTGATTAGTTACCTCTGTTATCAGAGTCTCTACATTATTTGTTAACAGTACATTCTTCCATTGTTTTTTGTTTTTATTTTTTTAATCACTGAGTAATAGGAACATCTGAGGTCAAGGGGCATGAGGGCACCTAGGGAAGAATCACTTTCTTTGTCTCTCCATCTTTTAGTTCTCTTTCTTACACGGACTCATGTCCCATTAGACTGCACTACCTAGGACAGAAGGGCTTTCGGATGAACTGAGGAGAAGAAAGGCAATTTCTTTCAAACTAAAAGTAACAGGTTCCCAGTGCATTGATTAGCTGGATTGAAGCATACAGTTCACTAAAAGTGGACAGAGTCATGAGTATATTGATAAAATCAGAAAATGCAGGGTATTCATGTGGATCAACTGTTTCCCTTTTGGGAAGACTTAAAGATATTTATTTTAAAGTAGAAGAAAATGTGACTTAAAGAACTGATTGTCTTCAAATGATTTATGAGCTCTAATTTAAAATTTAGAAAAAAAGAAACTAGATATCATTGAGAAGCAGCATAGCACAGATTTATTCATTCATTGATTCAACATAAACTTTTTGAATACCTACAATGAAGATTAATGAAATTAAAACAAGTCCATGAGAACCAAAATACAAGACCTTGAGTACATTCCACCTGAATTTGGACACTATCTCAAGAATAGATTTGACACATCGAACACTAATGACCAAAAACCAGACAACCTGTGGGATGACATCAAGGACATAATACATGAAGAGGGCAAAAGGTCATTAAAAAGACAAGGAAGAAAGAAAAGACCAAAATGTATGTCAGAAGAGACTCTGAAACTTGCTCTTGAACATAGAGTAGCTACAGTGAATGGAAGAAATGCTAAAGTAAAAGAGCTGAACAGAAGATTTCAAAAGGCAGCTCGAGAAGACAAAGTAAAGTATTATAATAAAATATGCAAAGATTAGAGTTAGAAAACCACAAGAGAAAAACATGCTAGGCATTTCTCAAGCTGAAAGAACTGGATAAAAAAATTCAAGTTTCCAGTTGCAATTTTGAAGGATTCTATTGGTTAAATACTGAACAACCAGGAAGCATCAAAAGAAGACCCAAGGAATATACAGAGTCACTGTGCCAAAAAGCATTGGTTGATGTTCAACCATTTCAGGAGGTAGCATATGATCAAGAACCAATGGTACTGAATGAAGAAGTCCAAGATGCACTGAAGGCGTTGGTGAAAAACAAGGCTTCAGGATTTGATGGAATACCAACTGAGATGCAGCGCTAGAGGTGCTCAAATTTCCAAGAAATTTGGAAGACAGCTACCTGGCTACCGACTGGAAGAGATCCATATTTGTACCCATTCCAAAGAAAGGTGATCCGAGAAAATTTGGAAATTATTGAACAATATCATTAATACCACATGCAAGTAAAATTATGCTGAAGATTATTCGAAAGCGACTGCAGCAGTACATCAACAGGTAACTGCCAGAAATTCAAGCTGAATTCAGAACAGGTTGCGGAACAAGGGATACCATTGCTGATGTGAGATGGATCTTGGCTGAAAGCAGAGAATACCAGAAAGATGTTTACCTATGTTTCATTGACTATGCAAAGGCATTTGACTATAGTGGATCATAACAAATTATGGATAACGTTGCAAAGAACGGGAATTCCAGAACACTTAATTATGCTCATGAGGAACCTGTACATAGACCAAGAGGCAGTCTTTCAAACAGAACAAGGGGATACTTCATGGTTTAAAATCAGGAAAGGTGTGCATCAGGACTGGATCCTTTCACCAAAATTATTCAATCTGTATGCGGAGCAAATAATCCAAGAAACTGGACTATATGAAGAGGAACGCTTCATCAGGACTGGAGGAAGACTTATTAACAACCTGCATTATGCAGATGACATAACCTTGCTTGCTGAAAGTGAAGAGGACTTGAAGCACTTACTGATGAAGATCAAAGACCACAGCCTTCAGTATGGATTACACCTCAACATAAAGAAAACAAAATTTTCACAACTGGACAAATAAACAACATCATGATAAACGGAGAAAATATTGAAGTTGTCAAGGATTTCATTTCATTTGGATCCACACTCAACTCCCATGGAAGCAGCAGTCAAGAAAATAAATGACAAATTGCATTGAGCAAATCTGCTACAAACAACCTCTTTAAAATGGTAAAAAGCAAAGACGTCACTCTGAGGACTAAGGTGTGCCTGGCCCAAGCCATGTTATTGTCATTTGCCTCATATATATGTGAAAGCTGGACAATGAATAATGAAGACCGAAGAAGAATTGATGCCTTTGGATTATGGTGTTGGAGAAGAATACTGAATATACCATGGACTGCCAAAAGAACGAATAAGTTTGTCTTGGAAGAAGTACAGACACAGTGCTCCTTGGAAGCGAGGATGTTGAGACTTCATCTCACTTACTTTGGACATGTTATCAGGAGGGACCATCCCTGGAGAAAGATGTTATGCTTGGTAAGGTAGAGGGTCACTGAAAAAGAAGAAGACCCTCAATGACATGGATTGACACAGTGGCTGCAACAAGGGGCTCAAATCTAGCAACAGTTGTGAGGATGGTGCAGGACTGGGCAGTCTTTCGTTCTGTTGTACATAGGGTCTCTATGAGTGGGAAGTGACTCAATGGCACTTAACAACAACAACAATACAATGTGTCCAGCAGTGTGCTGGGAATATAGTAGAAAACAAATCAGACAAAAATCCTTGCCTTCTTAGGGTTTATTTTCAGAATGGAAGAAGACCAAAGCTAGGAATTAGGTGAACTGGATTCTGATCCTAACTTCAATACTGACTCACCAACCAAATTTAGGCAAATCACTTAACCTATGTCTTTAGACTCGTTTTCAAAGTCAAACCTGGAATTTATCCTACTTATAATACATAGTGTTTTATAAAAAAGATAATGAATATAGAAGCACTGCACAAAAACCTACCAAGGTAACAATTTTTATTATTACTTATAGGTTTGTAGGTCAAAGCTCTATGAGGGATATCACAGATTCTGAATTCTTACCCACATCAGTAATCTGTGTTAAGACAGCTGCATCAAAATGTCGAGCTGAGTGGCCTTTAAAATAGGAAAACAGATTCACCATGAAATGCACTGCCATTTCCTCCCTGATAAAAGTGACATGGCCATAGATGAACTAGACCAGACTGTTATAGTTTGAAAAAATCTTGAATAAATTTTGTATACAAGAGAGTTTTAGAAATATTTATGACCAAAAGAAACGAGATGATTTTCAGTACTTTTTTTTTTTTAATCACACTCAACATTTGAAACCTGAGTCAAGTAGAGTTCTGGTGATTATTTTCCTTTATTTTATTTTTATGATTCATAAACATGAGGTGTATTCAATCTAAGTCCAATGTAGATAAATTTGCCTTACTTTTCAATGAAATATCTTTCTCCTTTGGAGAAAAGACAGTTTATTAGGTGTCTCTCTCTCTTTCATTACTTTTTTTAAAGTAGGCATTCTTGGAATATTTTGTTGTTTATCCTTTGAAAATTATTGTCTTACTTATTTTAGAAGATCTTTTTTTATTCACTGCAATGAATTTCAATTTTGACTATAACCACATTACAATAAATACTACAGGATTTAAAAAAAAAAAACCTAATCACTGCTAACGTGTGAGTAATGGTACATTTCTGGATAATAACAAAAACCAAAATTAAAAAAACCCACAAGACTACATATTTTGACTCTAACTAAGAAAGGAAGCCTTATTTTGAGTTCTGGTCTTTAATTCTGCCACTGATTAGTTATGTGTCCTTGGGAATGGAAATTCTCTTAACAATTCTAGGCTCACTTTCCTCAGCATTTAAATGAGGAGTCAGCATTAGCTTATCTTTAAGATCTTTTTTTCCTGCATCAATGAGTTTATGAATCTACTTGTTTTTAAAATAGTTACAATTCAATTAGCTAAACAAAACCTGCCTTAATATGATTAGATGGCTTATTAATTTTTTAGTACATTCAAATCAAGTCTGCTAATAAAAAATTGCTTTTGAAAAACTAAAATACATTTCACAGTGACTTTGTAGTTAAGCTCTTTACTACTAGCTGAAAGGTTGGCAGTTTGAACCCACCCAGATCATCCTGAAAGAAAGGTCTGGCTCTCTGCTTCTGAAAGATCACAACCTTGAAAACCCTGTGTAACGCATTTTTACTCTGACACACATGGGGTCACTGTGAGTTGGGATAGATTCAATGGCAACTAACAATACTAAGTATTACTATAGAAGTTAAATTACAAGAAATACAGAGACTATTTTAAGAAGTGCTACTCCAGTTGGAATATACTGGTGACGTGTTTTTGAGTTGCTGTAGGGGACTTTATATACAGTGTGCGTGTAAGTCAAATTCTTCAGGGCTTTCAGTCTTGCTACTCTACATGAATTTTGTTATTTTAAAATGTTTACAGAAGATATCAAATTTGAAATTTATAATCAACCAAAAGTCATTAATAGATACTAAAACTCCATTACTAGGTACTGGAAGCACAGGGCTAATGCTGTGGCCCAGTGCCTTCCCTCTTACACTGAAGTGATCTTTTCATTTTTGTGCCTTCATTTCTGTCTGTTTATTTCCACTCATTGGTGCCCGCTCACCTGGGCCCCTGTCCTTCCTCTGCTCCTTTCCGGACCCCGTTCTGTTTCTCTCCATATTGCTATGGCTATACCCTTGCTTTTTACCTGAGGATTTTTACTATAGGATTAACAAAACAAAACAAAACAAAACTAATCACTGCTAATGTGTGAGTAATGATGCATTTCTTAGATAATAACAAAAACCAAAATAAAATTTAAAAAAATCACAAGACTACATATCTTGACTATAACGAGAAGGGAAGTCTTATTGAGTTCTGTTCTTTAATTCTGCCACTAATTAGTGGCATTTTGAAGTCCTTCTGTTAATGTATGTTTCTTCATTTGATTCTCCTTTTCTTCCACCCACTACTTTGATTTGTTTTTCCACCTCTGTTTCCATGGTGCCCTGTAGTTTGAGCCCCTATCATCTTCTTAATTCCTCTTCTGTCTTCCTGTCTTGATCTACACTGTAAAACTCATACATCCCAACCCATAATTATCTTTACCTTTACTTATTCACTCTTTCAATTGTAAATACATATTGTGCCCCTACTATGTGCCAAAAGGTTTTTCTACTTCTCTCTATAGGAATTAAATATTAGAGAACAAAATACGTAGAAAATCAATTTTAACATTTGATTGAATTAGTGTAGGAGGGAAGAAGAAGAGATTTTTATCATATCCCTTGTTAGAAGTACAAAATCACTCACCCACTTATTCAATCAATAAAAAAAAGAAAAAAACCTGCCACTGCTAATATTACTGTATTTGGATATGACTGACTAGGCAAGAGAAGGTATTGTATACACATACAGGTATATACAAAAGGACCGTTACCATATCTATGTGTGTACTTAAGTCTATAGATATAGCCCATATATGGGAATAAAATCTTTATGATCATGTCAATGTCACCACTAAATTTTTTAAAAGTTGTGAATAGATTCCCATGTTATGTGAGCATAATACTATCAATACCATATCATACACACACATGTACAGAGTTGAGTGTTAAAACTAACGAAAATTTAGGATGAGGTTAATCTGACAAACATTTAATAAAATACATTAACAGTGTTCTACTGAATAGTACTTAGGCATAAATGGCAAGATGTTCATGTAAATTAAAATAATTAACTTTTTCCACAGCAAAATCTCTCAATAAACTCTTCTCAACTTGTCAAGAAACAAAAGGAGCTTTATTTTCAGTACAGAAACAAAATAATCTCAGCACTGCATTAATGTGTGTGTTTGTAAAGGGAGAAGAGAGGGTGAGTGGACTTTTGGCATGTAAGAAACACAGAAGACAAGCAATTTGACCAGCTATAAAGTAAAAATGATGGCATGACTTCCCTGGATTGTTACAGAGCAGAAGTGTAGACAGAAACAGTCTATATGGTGCTCTTCCCGCACCTTTCCTAAAAGCTATGCAGTTGTGATTTAATTCTTTGAAGTTGCTACCTTACACCTCTAGCCAGTCACAGTGAGCTCGGATGAAGGGCAGTCAGGCAGCATGGGTGAAGGTTGATATACGTGTTTAGGTTAATGCAGATTATGAACACACGCCATTGTGTTCAGAAATAGTTAATCAATGGAGAGAGTCACTGTGTACATGAGAGGGCTGAAAACAGAAAAGCTTAAATCATATTGAAAGACAAGTTTGAGACCTGGTAGTATAGAGACTATTACATGTGATGCAAGCAGTTAAGAGTTCAGTTGCTAACCCAAAGGTTGGTGATTCCAGTCCACCCAGGGGCATCTTGGAAGAAAGGCCAGGTGATCTACTTCTGAAAAATCAGCCATTGAAAGCCCTATGGATTACAGTTCTACTCTGAAACACAAGGGGTCACCATGAGTTGGAATAGACTTGATAGCGACTGGCTAACTGGTTCAGGGTGAAACAAATACTTTTCAACCTAATATCATTGTTAGTGAACTCCTAATATTTAGGCTAAGTTGCTTAAAACAAGAAAAAAGATCTACAACAACAAAAAAAAAACCCCGTTGCTGTCGAGTTGATTCTTACTCATAGCAACCCTACAGGAAAGGGTAGGGCTGCCCGATAGGGTTTCCAAGGCTGTAATCTTTACGGATGTAAACTGCCACACCTTCTTCCTGATATCAGAGAAAAGGATCTGAAAATTTAAGGGAAAATGGCTCTTTGTCTTTCTTTCCATAAGTTTTAACACCTGAGTAAATAAAACCAAGAAGGAATGTTCAAAAACCAAAAATGAAGCTTGTATTTTGGTTCACAGAAAATGCAGTTTTCTTATTGATGCCTCTCTAAAGGAATACAATTTTTGCTAATTCTGTGTTGAATCTCTTTGCTGAGACAAAAACACAATTATTTTGTTCTGTTCTCTACTGGTGTAATATCTGTAAATTTCCTTGCATTTGTTTTTAAACAGCTTCTTCATTTAGAAATGGATCATTTGGCTAGGATTTCTTCCTTTTTTTCAGTAAAATGGAAGCCAAAGGAACATGTATATCATCTTGGCATGGGAAAGACCTTTCATTGTATGTTGGCTTGAGTAAAAACCATAAAGAAGAGTGATGAGAGACATGCTAATCGCTAACAGAGAAATTATTTTTTTAAAAGTTGTTTTGGGGCATGATTACATCTTGGAGTTGAGACATATCTGAGCTGTTGGAAAAGGGGAGAAGAAGGAGCTAGCAGTGTGGAAGGAGGGGAAGTAAGAAGGAGTCAGGACATGCAGATCAAATCTGGCCAATTCCATAGCATGGTTGTTCCAGAGAATGTTTTTCATTGCTCATTCAGAAATAGAGTCACTTACTGGGCCATGTTGAGTAAGTCACATACAGTTGTGGAAAGAAAATCTTGGGCCAGATTGTCATACTGTAATATCTGGATTCCAAAATAATTCCAGCAGACCTCAGTTCAATTTTCTAGGGCCACATTGTCATCCTTCTGAATGTGAAACAATTTCATGGCCCAGATCTACACAAGAGACAACAAAGCCACATCATGGTGATAGATGCTCACATGGTGGGATCTCTGTTCTCACCTACTTAGATAGGGCTTCCAATCCTTCCTAAAAGAGAAGGGAAAACAGAACTTGTGCAGCATCCACAGAGTTCATGAGTTTATCAAAATGAATATTAAGATATCTTGCCATTGGAGCACATAACCCTGTATTGCATGTTAGTTATCACATGGCCAGCTGATCAGCAGCCTTTTATAGACACGCAGCCCAAGGCTGCAGTTCTGGTCAATCTTTTCATTTAGTTTTGAGGAATGGAACTACTTCTGAACTTATATCTGTTTTACTAAACCCATTTCCTGAGTCATTTAACAACATATAACAAATGCCTCCTGAATGCTGATCACTGCAGTGGCACAGGGAGAGATTAAAGGCAGATATAAGACATATAAAACATCTACAAAGAAGCAGAAAAGAACAGCTTCAAAAGGAAAAACAAACAAACAAAAAACTATCAACACATAAAATAAAATAAGCAACTGTGAATCCATTCAACAAATACTCATTGCCTATTATGGTTCAGAAGCTGTGTTTATCACTGTGGATACAAATGTGTCCACACAGAGTTATTACAAACTTTGATGGTGGTCAACACATTTAAAACAGATCAAACCCCAGTAAAGGAGACAACTGTGAAGGTTTAAAAAATTATTAACAGAAGTTATTTCCATTTCAGGGTTTATCAGGATAAGGGATAAATATTAGATACACAAATAACTTCTGTAGAAGACTTTGAACTTAATAAGTAAAATGTGGTACTAAGAACCATTAGTACAAAATCAGTTGGATTCCTATACAGCAGTAAGGAGAATGATGAAAAGGAAATCAGGAAAACAATATCATTTATAATAATCCCTAAAAAAATAAAATGCTTAGGAATAAATCTAATCAGGGATGTAAAAGACCTATACAAAGAAAACTACAAAACACTACTGCAAGAAACCCAAAGGGATCTACATAAATGGAAAAACATACCATGCTCATGGATAGGTAGACTCAACATTGTGAAAATGATAATTCTACCCAAAGCAATTTACAAATACGATGCAATTCCAATCCAAATACCAACAACATTCTTTAAAGAGACGGAAAAACTAATCATTAACTTTATATGGAAAGGGAAGAAGCCCCGAATAAGTAAAGCACTATTGAAGAAGAAGAATAAAGTAGGAGGACTCACACTACCTGATCTCAGAACGTACTATACAGCTACGGTAGTCAAAAGAGCCTGGTACTGGTACAACAACAGATACATTGACCAATGGAACAGAATTGAGAACTCAGATGTAAACCCATCTACCTACAGTCACCTGATCTTCGACAAGGGCCCAAAGTCCATCAAATGGGGAAAAGACAGTCTTTTTAACAAATGGTGCTGGCAAAACTCGATGTCCATCTACAAAAAATGAAGCAGGACCCATACATCACACCATATACAAAAACTAATTCAAAATGGATCAAAGACCTAAATATAAAGCCAAAAACTATAAAATTCATAGAAGAAAAAATAGAATCAACACTAGAGTTCTAATACGTGGCATTAACAGGTTATAAGCCATAACCAACAACACACAAACTCCAGAAGATAAGCTAGATAACTGGGATCTTCTAAAAATCAAACACTTACACTCATCAAAAGACTTCACCAAAAGAGTAAAAAGAGAACCTACAGACTGGGAAAAGTTTTTGGACATTACATGTCAGAAAAAGGTCTAATCTCTATAATGTATAAGAAAATCCAACACCTCTACAACAAAAGGACAAATAATTAAAATTGGGCAAAGGAAATGAACAGACACTTCACCAAAGAAGACATTCAGGCGGCCAACAGACACATGAGGAAATGTGATCACTAGCCATTAGAGAAATGTAAATTAAAACCACAATGAGATACCATCTTACCCGGGCTTACTGGCACGAATCAAAAACGCTGGAAATGACAAATGTTGGAGAGGCTGCGGGGAGATTGGAACTCTTATGCACTTCTGGTGGGAATAAAAAATGATACAACCATTTTGGAAAACAATATGGCACTTCCTTAGAAAGCTAGAAATAGAAATACCATAGAATCCAGCAATCCCACTCCTAGGAATATATCCTAGGGAAATAAGAGCCATCACACGAACAGACATATGCACACCCATGTTGATGGCAGCATTGTTCACAATAGCAAAAATGTGGAAACAACCCAGATGCCCATCAACAGATGAATGGATAAACAAACTATCGTACATACACACAATGTAGTATTATGCAACGATAAAGAACAATGATGAATCTGTGAAGCATCTCATAACATGGATGAAACTAGAGGGCATTATGCTGAGAGAAATAAGTCAATCACAAAAGGACAAATATTGGATGAGACCTGTACTGTAAAAACTTATGAAAAAGTTTACATACAAAAAGAAAAAATCTTTGTTGGTTACAATGGATGGGAGGGGTTGGAGGGGATCCTAAACAGACAATAGATAAGTGGTAACTTTGGTGAAGGAAGACAGTACACAATACTGGGGAAACCAGCACAACTTGTATAAGGAAAGGTTATGGAAGCTCCATAGACACATCCAAACTCCCTGAGGGACTGAACTGCTGGGCTGAGAGCTGTGGACCATGGTCTCGGGGAACATCTAGCTCAATTGGCATAACACACTTTACAAAGACAATGTTCTACATTCTTCCTTTATGAGTAGCGTCTGGGGTCTTAAAAGCCTGTGAGCAGCCATCTAAGATACTCTACTGGTCTCACCCCTTTGGGAGCAAGGGAGGATGAAGAAAACAAGATAGAAGGGAAAGATTAGTCCAAAGGACTAATGGACCACAACTACCACGGCCTCTACCAGACTAAGTCCAGTACAACTAGATGGTGGCCGGCTACAACCACTGTCTGCTCTGACCAAGATCACAACAGAGGGTCCTGGACAGAGCTGGAGAAAAGTGTGGAACAAAATTCTAACTCACAAAAAAGACCAGACTTACTGGCTTGACAGAGACTGGAGACACCCTGAGAGTATGACCGCCGGACACGCTTTTAGCTTGGTAATGAAGTCACTCCCAAGGTTCACCATTCAGCCAAAGATTAGACAGCTCCATAAAACAAAACAAGACTAATCAGGCACAACACAGGGACAAGGACTAGAAGGCAGGAGGGGACAGGAAAGCTGGTTATAGGGAACTCAAGGTTGAGAAGGGACAGTGTTGACATGTTGCGGGGTTGTTAAACATTGTCATAAAACAATATGTGTACTAACTGTTTAATGAGAAACTATTTGTTCTGTAAAACTTCATCTAAAGTACAATAAAAAAAATTAAAAAAAAAAGAACCATTAGTAGTTCTTAATTAATGTCCAAAGACAGGACATGACATCTGACAGTAATGAGCATTTACAGTTAAAGCCATCATAAAATTATTAAATGACTTTTTGTGATCTGCACATTCCTGATCTTTGTGAAAAAGACAAAAATTTCCTGACCTCAAGGAACGTTTAAGCTAGTTGAAGAGATGAGACTGGATGCTATCATCTTGACCCGAAACAAAATCTATGCTAATGATTCCTTTGCTTTGATATATTTTATGCTGGCATGATTTAGTACTATAGAAATTAAATATGGTCATTTCCTGCTACTTTGTTCTCTTCTAAGGGTATGGAAATCGAATTTAAATCATTTATCCTAGCAGTTCCCTTGGTAAGTGAACAGGACTATCATTCATAGTACCCTACTTTTCTAGAGTTGTCAGATTTTATTTTGAAGTATATAGTCTGGCTGGAATTTCTGGGCCTCAGAAAAGAAACTGAGTTCTAGTGTGTGACTACTATATTTTCTGGCAGAAATGAAAACAGGAATATCCCTGAAATAGATGGCTCTCTCTTCTGTATATAATGGTCATCTGACAACCCCATCATATTCTCTTTCTTTCTATATAAATTTCTGGAATCCCTGTCTTAGCTTTTAAATATTACTCTAAATCCTCAAACCTGGTAGGTTGTGTCTCTAAAGAGATTCCATTCAATTTCTTAAGAACTAGGATATAAGTTAGCTAAAATATGGAGCCCCGCTGGCGCAGTGGTTAAGAGCTCAACTGCTAACCAAAAAGTCAGCAATCTGACTCCACCAGTTGCTTCTTGGAAATGCCATGGAGCAGTTCTACTCTGTTCTTTAGGATCACTATAAGTCGGAATCAACTAGATGGCAATGGGTTTTTTCATAAGCTTTAACTATATCTCAATATACATACATACATACATATATATATATGTATATATATACACACACACACTTTCACCAAAGTTCATTTTGAGGTGGTTTTTGGTGAACTAGCATGAAGAAATAAGCCTGGATTACTCAATTTTTTTTCCTACTAATGTGCCTTAAAATAGCTAATATTAATAATACATAAAACTTACATGATTTTATATTAATGTTATAATACTTATTTTTGTTATGAAAATCCTTTGAATTCACATCATTAAAGTATGCATATGTCATGTAAATATTCTGTATTTTTTGAGAGTAGGTAGCAATTATTTTTCTGCTTTACTCATGGTAAAAATATGTTAACTTCTTCTGTAAGGTAGTCTTGTCTAATTATTTTGTAGTGCTGCTGTGTGTATATAATATAAAATAGGCTGTATATTTAAAACAAGTTTTTGAAAAGGAGGTATCGCAATCTTTATTTGTCAGTGTTCCAAGCAATCATTAGTCTTTAAAAGGACTTTGGCTTCTGATGTGTTGAAATGATTTCCCCAAAGCCTGAAGTGGTGCGAGTCATTTATTTTCCTAAAATCCCTCATAAACATTTAAAATGAAATACTATGTAGTTTAAGATAGAAAAATCTATTACTTTGATCAAATCATATGCACCTATGGCAACAGAGTTTTGCTTTTGAGATTTGGTATTATATATTTTTAGGTTAAACGTTTTGAGAAATATATGTTAGTTTTCAGTACTGTATGATATAGTTAACTTCACAAATTTGAATATTTCTTATTGTATGCCAAACTTCAGAAATTGCAACCTATGATTTGAAGCCTAATATATATTTTATTATTATTATGTTAATGTCACTCACCAGATTAAGGCTACATTCCCCCCGGCTAATATTCATAGGTCCTTTTTTGGCTTAAAGAAATGCTTACATGTGGAATATTCAATGGCTTTAAAACATAGTATCTTATTCTATAAAAGATACCAAAATGTACAGCTCTGAATCTGTCACTTGTTGAGGCAGCAAACAATTTTTTGCATTTACCAAGTGCAAAGCTCTGTACAGTTGTACTTAGAAGGATTTTTGTAAGAAATCTCATGGAATAACATGCTCTGGAGCCTAAAGAGTGCCATGCAAAGGAAGTTATTAGTATTGTACAGCTGAAAATTTATTATATAAATTTGAATACCCATTGTGGAATAAAACATGATTTTTGGTATCATAAAACATGGTTAAAGTCCTACTTACTTTGTTTTCTATCTGTGAAGTCTTGCCAATCACTTAACCTGAGACCCAGTTTTTCAATCTGCAATAGCTGTTTCATGGGAAGATAATATTAAATGAAATAATGCAAATGAAAAATGCTTTGTAAACTCTGAGGTAATTTATAAATGTTTATTATTATTATTATATTATTATAAAACATGGTTTCTGACCTTGAGATATTAAACCAAGCCAAAAAAACCAAATCTGTTGCTGTCAAGTCAATTCTGACTCATAGCAACCTTAAAGGATGGAATAGCACTGCCCCATAGGGTTTCCAAGGAGTGGCGGGTAGACTCAAACTGTTGACTTTTTGGTTAGCAGCCAAATGCTTAACCACTGTGCCACCAGGGCTCCACTTGAGGTATAAAAAAAAAACAACAACTGTTGCCATCGAGTGGATTCTGACTCATAGCGACCCTATAGGACAGAGTAGAACTGTCCCATACAATTTCCGAGGAGCGCCTGGTGGATTCAAACTGCTGACCTTTGGATTAGTAGCTGTAGCTTTTAACCACTACACCACCAGGGTTTCCCCTTGAGGTATAACATCTAATAAAAGTGTGTGTGTGAGAGAGAGAGACAAAATTGTTTCTAAATAATTATACCACATCATCTTTCTCTTCAAAGTATTTAATTAAATCCATATAGCGTATTTTAATTAAATCCACATGGGATATTTTATATGAAGAAAAATTTGTCTACACGTTGAACATAATGAAAAGGACCTATCTGGATGTCCATGACTCTTTTAGGGCAAGATGAGTACTTTTGATCCTGTAATGTATTTGAGATACAAATAGGGCAAGAGTAGAAAGACTGTTGATAGCTCTCCTGAGGATATATAGAAAATGAAGCACTATAAAAGGAGGCTCTCACCAGCAAACATCCAGAAATATTTTAGTTAGATTCTGATTCATTAACATTTTTGTTACATGAACTTAAACTAGGCATCAAAATCCCAGCAACCACAAGGACAAGGAAGTTCTTAGAGCTCCAGTCTTGTTAGGAAATGACAACAGCTGGTTCTTCAGGCTGCATATTAATTAGTAGGTGGATATGAAAGTTCTGTGCTTTTCTTTCTTTCTTTTTCACTATCTTTTATGCTTCTTAACATAGAACACTGGTTATTCTTTCCAGGAAATTTTTATAATTGGGTTATTAAGTATCAAATGTGCAACAACAACAAAAAAGTAAAATGCTCAGAAGAGTTTTAATAAGATTCTCACCTTAAAGGAGCACACAGTGTTTAAAAGCCCAATTCTGTGATACAATAATGTCATTGGTAGCACCTGTATTTCACTTTCATGTCATTGCATGGATGTTAAGCAGTGATACTTTGAAGCTTTAGCCATCAGCCCATTGTATCGGGGGCGGGGGTATTGCTCCCAGGTGCTTCTCCAAGCCCATATGCAGACGTCCAATTAAAGTTAGTGGGAACTAGACACCCAGAGGAGAAGAGAAGTGGATACTTGGAGAAAAACGTCCATTATCAATGTGATTTTCACAAGGTCACAGCACAGTTTGGTCTCTAAAAGCATAGCGGTGGGGAGAAACTTGGTTGGAAATCTTGCCTGCCTGTCTCCAGGGAATCTCGGTACAGGGCCTTTTGGAGCAGCCATTCCAGAAAGGCCATCTCCTTTCAACTTCCCCCTGTGTTCTGCTTGGGTTCAACCTTAAAGAATTAGCTGGGGGCTGCCAAGATGACAGCGCCTGAACGAGCTGATGCCAGATCTACACAGGGTTTAGGTAATTGGATCTGCTGGGTTCACTAAGCAGCTGGCCTAAATAAAAGCCCTGAGGACTTCAATCAGATTCAATTTTAATTCTCTGGAGAATTAGGTATTCTACCTTGGTTTCCTCAGCTCTCTCTCTTTTCTTTGCCTCTATTCTATACTCCTCCTATGAGAAATGTATCCCATGTGTTATGGATTGAATTATGTCCCCCTAAAATATGTGTTGTAAATCCTAATCTCTATGCCTGTGGTTATAATCCCATTTGGGAATGGGTTGTCTTTGTTATGTTAATGAGGCATCATTAGTGCAGGGTGTATCTTGAGTCAATCTCTCTTGAGATATAAAAGATTAAACAAACGAGCAGAGCAAAAATGGGAGAAGAGACATGCCAAGCCACATGAAGATCGCCTAGGAGCGGAAGTTCACAAGAGACCAGGACCTTCCTCCAGAGCTGACAGAGAGAGAAAGCCTTCCCCTAGAGCTGACACCCTGAATTCGGACTTCTAGCTTCCTAAACTGTTAGAAAATAAGCTTCTGTTCGTTAAAGCCATCCACTTGTGGTATTTCTGTTATAGCAGCACTAGATAACTTTTGCCATGTAAGTAAAAAATGCAAATCATATCACCAGCATGGACCTCAGCTAGATCTCTGCAATGGCTGCACTGTAACTTTTAGATCAAGAAACCAACTGAAGGACTTATACCATGAACTACTAGTAGTAACCAAATTCACAAATCAACAAATGTGGAACTTTTCCTTTTATAAGACATTTAAAAGGAATTTCCATTAGAACTTCAGCCTGTTCTCCACAGAAATACACATTTATGCAAATGTAAATCACTCAAATATATGGGACTGTGTAATGCTGATAAACAGGATTTACAATGCCTCTTATGTCTATGATGTATTTTCATGCAACACAACAGTTTAATGAAAGGGTTCAAGAAGCCTATTGACATTTACTTTTCTTCATACCATATATTTATTAAGCCCGAATATAACACTCACATTAACATCAAACACATAAAATATGAAATTGCTGGAGAGGAATGATGACATATTTTAGTACTTTGATGGTGGTGCCAACATTTCATTTAGGATATTTATACGTGTCATCTAAAAAGGACAATCAATTTCAGTGAAGGCTCGATATATTACAAGACTTTCATCAACACACTCTACAGGGTAAGCTAAAACCATAGAGGGAAGGAAGAAATACTGCTGAATAATCAATCTTTGAAAGCATTCTATGTTATTAAAAAAGCTACATTTAAGATATCCATAAGTCTAAAAAATGAATGTGTTGGAAGTGGTGTGATGCATTGCATATGTATAGACAGGAGACTTATATGGAGCATTTTCTTTTCTTCTATTTATCAATATTAAGATTATTAGGCAAACAAAAAATATATATTAAAAAATAGAGCAGGGTCTTAGTGATGGTATGATTTTAACAAAAACTCCACCCCTGTAAGGCAGAAAAATCTCTGTATGTGAAGTTTTTGTTAATTTCCAGTCACTGCACTTCCTAACTGGCACAGGTCAAATCCCCATAAAGTCCAAACACACAGCAAAACAAAGCAGAAAAACTTCTTAGTTCTAAACACGAATGAGTTGAATTAGATATATTCATTACCCTTATCTACTACAAAACATTGGAATAAAGTTTGCTTATCAACCTCAGCGTTTAAAAAAAATTTTTATTGTTGTGAATATATATGTAGCAAAAACATTTGCCATTTCAACGTTCTTCACAGGTACAATTTAGTAACATTAATTATGTTCATTATGTTGTGCAACTATCACCACTATCCATTTCCAAATTTTTCCATCACCCTTAACAGAAGCTCAGGGTCTCTTCAACAACGAGTCCCCCTTTCCTCCTCCCTCCTGCCCATTCCCAGTAACCGCTAATAACCTCAAGTCTGTAGACACTTGCCTATTCTAGATATTTCATATTCTAGATATTTCACTATTTCTGCATGATACACAAGTATTGACACAAATCTATAAAACAAAAACAAAACAACAAACAAAGAAACCCAAAACACTGTGCCCGTTCTGTGGCAAGTAACCAACGGCAACAGGAAGAATAGGGGGAAACGCAACTATCTCCCCAGGGAGTGGAGTTGTACTGCCCCCTGCTGGAGCTGGGAGTCTCATACCTTACAGTGAAGAGAAAGAGGTTCATGGTTGTGTACTTCACATCCTTCGGAAGTAATAATTGTACTCACTATAAAGTTCAGGTTTACAGTTTCCTAAGCTTTGTTCTCTGTTTATCAAAAGGGAACCATATTTAAAGAAGATTTTTAAGATCCCACAGTAAAAGAAGACCTCCTGATTCAGTGCTCTTCCAGAGTTATTCTTTTTAACTTCCACAGTAAAGCCAGAAAATTTATAGAATATTCTATCTTCTACTGTCAAAAAGATCCCTTCTTCCCCAAATCAATGCCATCAAAGCTGTCATAGTATCTCCTTCTCTAGGCTTTATTCAGTAATTCCAACGTGTGTGTGATGTCTAGCATTTGAAGTTCTTTCAGGTCTGCGTATACATGCAGCTCCAAAGGAAAACCATACTATAAAATTCACTCTGGGAAAATGTACTTTAAAACACTCTAGAATATTACTAAAGAGGAATTTGGCAATGTGACAACCTGTGTCCTTTTGTATTTCACTTTTATAAATCTCTCTTCACACACATATGCACGCATGCACACACACACACACACCCCACACACAGTACACAAGCCCTCTCTCCAAACGGTAGGTATGACTTTAAATGATTTCTACATCCTTAATCCTTCAGTGGTCTCTTCCATTTCCATTTGATCCCAAAATATGTATGAATCACCTGCTGGGTGCAAGTTTTCTTTTGGTTTACAGAGAGAGCTTTCCATCTTGAAATAGAAGGGAGGTGTTTTCTAAGGCTTCTTCAGCATGTCAGTACGGTTTACAAATGGGACCTATTATTCTCAAAATCTTAGGCAGGAAATTATTTGTCAATCAACTGACAGCCATACATATAGCATCTCTATCTCTCTCCTGAGGTAATATTATAGTGAGTCCAAAGGGTTGTTTTGAGATACACATGAAATATAACCCTTGAGAGCATAAGCTTCTAAAGTTGTCAAAGCAAATAGTTAATAGTTAGGCAGAGAATCTAATCCCTTCTCAAACGCCAAAGGGAAATCTCCTTTTTGTAAATTAGTTTTCTATCACATTTATTATAGAACTGACCACATCCCTAAAGATGTAATACTTGGGGGTTATCTGAAATTTGTGATACCAAACACATCTGTCCCTCAGTTGACTTGTGGTTCAGTGTGTTTTACAGATGGCCAGATCTCTGGAAGACCAGACAGAGTGCTAATCATGGAAAGTCCACGGATGTGAAAACTTTTACAACTCTCCATTACTTTGTTTTGGACCTTCACAGAGGCAGTAAAACAGCAAAGAGAAAAACAGCCCTTGAGCAGTATGAACGATTCTCTTCCCCAGCACATCTCTAAGAAATTCCCAGGGAAGAGTCTAATCTTAAATTTCCCTGTCAAACTTCTTGCTCTGACCTTGACTTTATTGCAGCCACTTTATTTCCTCCCTAGCATTTAAACCAATATAATCTCTCTATTTTTAATGCATTTTTTCCCCTGGTTTGTTTTTACTGCTTCTTTTATCAGTTGTGTTTCTGTGGGGTTTTGTCTTTTGGCTTTTGTTTGTTTTTAGAATGATTTTCCTCCAGTGCCTTATTCTTTACATTTTATTTTAGCTTTGAGGCAGGTATTCTGCTGGGTCTTCATTTTCAGATTGTCAGCAAAAACCACACAGGAGCTAATTTCTTAGAACTAGGTCCTAGAACTCTATGACAGTTATCACAGTCTGTGGATTATTGATAGGGGTAAAGATGCTTCAAGCTCTTAAATCACCTTAAGAAATTTAAAGAACTTATTCCCCAAGTCTGACTTAGTAAAATCTCACCAAGATAGGTTTATTTTTCATGGTGATTATATCAAGTTAATCTACCTGACCACTTACAAAATAGGCACTAGAGTGTTTAGAGACATTGTGGCCTTATGTTAATGCTTACATCAAAATCAATTGAAACTAAATTTTTTTCTCTCTCCAGAGTAACATTGATGTCCATTGAAGGAATTGCATTAGAGTTGTTTCTGGTTCCTTACATGGATAATTGTCTTGAAATAGTTGAGAAAAATGCAAATTTTCCAAAGAAAATTGTGGAAATAATACCTTTCAAATCCATTCTTTATTTTGAGTCTGACTACAAAGCTATGCCTTGACAGAGCAAAAAAAATTATCATTCACATATTTCAGACTCAAAGATGATTTAGATTTAATCAGCAAGCAAGATGCAGAAGCGGAACTTGAAATCAGATCTTCAGATTTAATGCCTGGACTATTTATACTACCCTCCCCTATTTCTTATTTAATTCTACTCTTCCTTAAAGTCTATGGAAAAATATTCTAGATGCTAGATTAAGGAGACTCAATCTGAGAATTCCTGAGACTTATCAAAATTCAGCAAACATTTATTGGCACTTATTATGTGTTTTATTATGAGTTTACCCACTTGGTCTAGACTGTATGTTTCTCAAGGGCAGACAATTTCTTGTTTATCCTGAGTCAGAGAGTAGAATATGGTGTTGGCCCAGAGCAGGTACAAAATTAATGCCTTGGTGGAGCCCTGGAGGCATAGTGATTAAGAGCTTGGCTGCTAACCTAAAAGTTGGCAGTTAGAATCCACCAGCCACTTCTTGGAAACCCTATGGGGCAGCTCTACTCTGTCCTATAGGGTCACTATGAGTTGGAATCACCTTGATGGCAACAGGTTTTTTTTTTTTTTTTTTGGTGGACCTTGTGTCAGGATGAATTACCTTCTCTCTCCAAATTGTCTACATGAAAGAGTCACCCAGCTGGAATTTAAAAGAGCCAGTTACCTTGCATGCAGTAGTGTAAGTCCCTAAATATGAAGTGTTTGGTTGTCGATTTGTCAGAGTGTATAGGCAGACAGTGAAAGAATTGGAGAGCTCTGGTATTACTTGGTTGATTGTAGAGGAGTAAGCTGTCAGTTTAAATATCTTGCTCAAGTGTTTATTCCTCAATATTTTCTTCCCCTTAAATTATATTCTTAGTGATTTAATTCACAGATCTTCACAGATAGCTCTTCAGTGCATACTTTTTTATGTCACTGAGACACTTTGCTAAACTCATCTAGTTACATTATTATATAGTCAAAGACATAAATAAATGGAAGGCCAATTTCTTCACAGTGGAAAAAGTATAGCTTCATTTGTTAAGAAGGAGAATATTGGCAAACAAAGCAAAAAATTCTAGTTAATCACAAATTTTAACCACTATTTAGTTGACATGTGCCTGCGGTGTTAATTGTTTCATTACTTAATTATGCAAAAAATAACAGCATCCACAGCAAACATAGCCCATGAAGCATTATTAAAATACAAAGAAACATGCTTTACACTCTTTAGTGCAAACATAAATATTTCATAACGAGGAAGAGCACTTACTTTATAATACTAATGAGGGTTTTACAGCTAGCTCGAGCTCTTCCTTTGCGTAAACCTGCGTAATGCTCTTATGTACCATTCCATCTTCTGTGTGGTTATAGTTGTGGATCTTTCCCAGACTCCCATTCCATAATATAACTTCTCTTAGGATAATGTTATATATTTCTTTTCTAACTCGTAATTTCAGATCACTAAAGGCGTCCTGGTGGCGCAGTGGTTAAGAAATCGGCTACTAATCAAAAAGTTGGCGGTTCGAACCCACAAGTGCCTCCACTGGAGAAAAGATCTGGTGATCTGCTCTCATAAAGATTACAGCCTAAGAAACCCTATGGGGCAGTTCTACTCTGTCCTATAGAGTCACTATGCATATGACACAACAACAACGAAAATGGATGCCTTTACTGCATATCAGGCAACATAGTGGACACTAGGGATACATTTTATGAACAAGACAGACCAGCTGATAAAATAAGTAAATGTAAGTATTATAACAATTATCTGAGGGAAAATAAAGGGTATTAGCTAGCTGAAAAATCACACCTGTTTCAAGGGATCAGAAAAGGCCTTGCAGACAAAATGATGTGTACACACAGATTTAAAAGATCAGTAAGAAACATCTGAAGAAGAGGTAAGAATGTTCCATAAAAAGGGAAGAGCACGATGGTCACTGAGACATGAGAAGGATGTGCTATGAGGCAGGACTGAAGCAATTCCAAGGTTGCTGCCATCTAGGATGCGAGGTGGGAGTATAGCCTGAGGTGAGAAGGGAGTGAGGAGTGGGGAAGAGCAGCCTCCTTGAAGCTTTGAACTTTACCCTAAGGCCAGTGGGATGCTCTCCAAGGATTTTAGGTAGGGCAGTAACATGGATTACTTTAATAATTTAAAATTTTCGGTTGGCTGCAATATGGAGAATAGAATAGAGGAAGGCAAGAGAAAATATGATGGGTCTGTTAGGAATTTCTGCAGGTGTCAGGTAAGAGATGGTGGCCATAGTTGGTATGCACAGAAATGAATGACTTTAAGAGTTAAAAACAAACAAACAAACAAACCCTGTTGTCATTGAGTTGATTCCGAATCATAGCAACCCTATAGGTCAGAGTAGAACTGCCCCAGAGAGTTTCCAAGGAGCAGTTGGTGGAATTAACTGCTCACCTTTTCATTAGGAGCCAAACACTTCACCACTGTGCTACCAGGGCTCCTTTGAGAGCTAAAGGGGATGTATTTAACAGACTTGGTGGTAGACAGGACATGGCAAGTGACTAGAGGAAGGTAGCAAGTATAACTCCCAGGGTTCTGGATTGAGTTTTGAGTGGAGGGTTGCACCAGTTCTTAGAATTAAGGAACATAGGAATATGATGAGTACAGCAGTTCAGGATCAGACTTATTAAGTTTGAAACGTGTTCGAGACATTTTAGAAGAGATGCCAAGTAAGCACTTTGTAAGAGGTCCTGGAGTTGTCAAATAATACTATCTAGTCCTTGTGTAGAATTTAGAATGTTCACAGAGTATTTTCTCACTTAAACTTACAAATAAAATTTTGATATCAGAAGTCATTATAATAAGTATTATTGTTCAACGAATAATTGTTGCTTGTTGAATATCCCAATTTTGAAGTAACTGAGAGTTGAAGTGCAAGTTTCTTGCCCAAAGGTTGGAATGCTGTTGTTGTTAGGTGCCCTAGAGTTGGTTCTGACTCATAGTGACCCTATATACAATAAGACATTGCCCTGTCCTGCACCATCCTCACAATCGTTGCTGTGTTTGAGCCCATTGTAGCCACTGTGTCAGTCCATCTTGTTGAGGGTCTTCCTCTTTTTCGCTGACTCTCTACTTTACCAAGCATGATGTCCTTCTCCAGGGACTGGTCCTCCTGATAACACTTCCAAAGTACGTAAGACAAAGTCTCACCATCCCTGCTTCTAAGGAGCATTCTGGCTATACTTCTTCCAAGATAGACAGATTTGTTCGTCCTCTGACAGTCAATGGTATGGTCAATATTCTTTGCCAACACCATAACTCAAATGCATCAATTCTTCTTTGGTCTTCCTTATTCATTGTCCAAGGTTGGAATACAACCTGGAATTTATAGGTCCAAATCAGAGCTTTGAACTGGTTCATTCCAGTTTGACCCCCCTATTGAGAATTTGCATTTACACCCCAGATATACTGAATCAGAATCTACATTTTAACAAGATCCCCAGGTGATTTTTATAGATCTCCAAGGTGATTCTTATGTACATGTAAGAATGAATCCATCAGAAATCTTGCTCCAAATTTTATATTCTGTTAATTAGACCAATATCAGACTGTCTAAAATGAAAAGATACAATAAATGCCAAGATGATTATGGTGATACTAGGTAGTACTCAGAACCTTTGACCTTGTTTCCATTATCGTATCTTTCATGTGAACCACAGATCTGGTTTTCCTTATGTAAAAATATTCTCAAAATAATGGCCAGATTTGAAATTCCATGTGAAATAAGTCAATCACAAAAGGAGAAATACGAGATCACTACTATAAAAACTCATGAAAAGGTTTACACACAAAAAGAAACAATCTTTGATGGTTATGAGGGAGGGGAGAGGAGGGAAGGAAAAACACTAAATAGTCGATAGATAGGTGGTAATTTTGGTGAAAGGTAAGACAGAACACAGTACTGGGGAAGCCAGCACAACTTGTCCAGGGCAAAGTCATGGAAGCTCCGTAGACACATCCAAACTCCCCGAGGGACCGAATTACTGAGCTGAGGGCTGTGGGGACCACGGTCTCAGGGAACATCTAGCTCAACTGGCATAACACAGTTTATAAAGACAATGTTCTACGTTCTACCTTGGCAAGTAGTGTCTGAGATCTTAAAAGCTTGTGAGCCGCCATCTAAGATACTCCACTGATCTCACCCCGTCTAGAGCAAGGGAGAATGAAGAAAACCAAAGACACAAGCAAAAGATTAGTTCAAACGACTAATGGACCACAACTACCACAGCCTCCACCAGACTGAGTCCAGCACAACTAGATGGTGCTTGGTTACCACCACTGAGTGCTCTGACAGGGATCACAATAGAGGGTCCCAGACAGAGCTGGAGAGAAAATGTAGAACAAAATTCTAACTCATAAAAAAAGACCAGACTTACTGGCCTGACAGAGACTGGAGAAACCCCAAGAGTATGGCCCCTGGACACCTTTTTAGCTCAGTAATGAAGTCACTCCTGAGGGTTGCCCTTTAGCCAGAAATTAGACAGGCCCATAAAAGTAAATGAGAATAAAGGGACACACCAGCCCAGAGGCAAGCACTGGAATGCAGGAGGGGACAGGAAAGCTGGTAATAGGCAACCCAAGGTCAAGAAGGGAGAGTGTTGACATGTTGTGGGGTTGGTAACCAATGTCACAAAACAATATGTGTACTAATTGTTTAATAAGAAGCTAGATTGTTCTGTAAACCTTCATCTAAAGTACAAAAATAAAAATAAAATAAAATACATTGGAGGTTCAGAAAAGGGCATTTCTCTGCATTGACAAATAGCTTTTCCAAATGGACTAATCTCTCTGGACCTACCTGCTAAGTTTGCCTAAACAGAAACTTATAACCAGTAGCACTGTTCTCCTTTAAACAACCCTAATGAAAGAACAACCCGTTTTAAGAGCAGCGATGAAAAAATTGGCTATTAATTTGTAATGAAGACAGACATATCCTTAGCCCTACTTTCTCTCAATTCTCCTTTCCCTTGAAAAGGAAAATACATATTTCTCTCAATATTTGAAAGGGTAATAATTCAGGGTTTTACATGTGTCACTTACAACAAGCAATCAAGCCTGTGACTTTGCCCTTAGCAATGAAATTTGTTTTCTTGCAGCTTGATTAACAGTGTATGAACTGCTGCAGGTTTTAAAGCCTTTGCTTATGCAAAGGTTGAGGATCACCCTAACCAGAGAGAGAAAGTGAGTCCTGGTCAGTCCTGGGGGATTCTCCATGCCTCTTTGCAAATTGACTCTAGGCACCCATATAGGTAGATGTCAGCCTGTCTAATCTGGAGTCCTAAGAGCTACCGGTATCAGAGCAGGATTTTAACCCTAGCTTCTTGCTGTGTAATCATATGTGAAATGGTAAATAACGTGATGTTTTAAGGATTTAAGGGGTTAATTTATGTAGCATGCATGACATGTGGAGGACAATAAAGAAATCATGGTTGTTATTATTCAGTAAAAGCCAATTAATAAAATGAAACGGACATAGTGTGGGGCATTTTAGCCAAGTATGTATATTTTTTCTCATCTTGTGAAAAGGAAAGACCTTCATATATCAGTAGCAACAGACACAGAATGTTCCTCTCACTCTCCAAATAACCCCAGAGGGAATCATTTTCCTGTTCTGTACACTGTGTACTTCACCACTCTGAGGAAAGTAGCAACTGTAATTTACAGGTTGTTGTCTCTGGCTTTAAAAATTCATTTCTTTTAACTACTTTCAATTTCTTAGATGCAAGGTGTATACCAACGAAAGACAGAATTATTTATTTTCGGGAGGTATGGCCGTTTGCCACTCTTCAGAATGTGTGCATATATACCGCTGAAACTACATGCTAATGATAGCACATTGCAGAATTCTGAGATATTCTTACCACCTTTTTTTTTTTTTAAGAAATAGAAAATTGGGAGACTTCAATAGCAGATGCTGCATTATGAATACAATTTACTGGAATTGGTCTCCTCTAATCAAATAGAAACCATGTTATGTCCTGGAGAGGTTATAAAAGTATATAGAAATCCATTTATCCTCCAAGGAAATTGAGGTCCTAGTTAGAGTAATGATAAGCACCTGAAATTGAGTTGGGAGCCCTGACATCATGAATTGAGACAGTATCCTAATGATTTCATTTTGTGAACACTGAATACATGAATAAAATGAGGACAATGCTTACCTCATAGGGTATCTATCATTTTTATCTTTCCCTGTTATTCCTTAGTAAGAATTTTTCAAAATGGAGTTTGTACATTTGTACAATGAAAAGTATATAAGCCCCGTTTCTAAGTTAGGAACAATGAACTATTTGTACTTGATCCTCACATTATGAGCTGTTAAAATAAATTATGCATATACAGAATTAGTTTTCCGGTTTTTCTATTTATAGATACAAAAGGCAATCCATTCAACAGAATATGCTGTCCAAACAATAGTCATTCTTCTCCTATACCTTCCACAATCTAACTTCATAAAATAGTTAAATGTGCTGTTTTAGAAGGCATTGCATCAAGTAAAAGATGCACTTTTATTTCCTGCCAGAGGAAAATTCTGATGTTGATTTCTCTGTGTATCTTCCTAAAAAGTAAAAAAATGCTCATATAAAAGCTTGCATTTTTAATACAGTCACCTTTGCATTATTTCTAAGCCTTTGCAAGGTAATGAATTTCAATAACTTTAGACAGTATTTTTATTTTTTAAAAATCACCAGGCCTCAAATTGAAATGCTGCAACTATTTGAGTGCTGGGCTACTTCATATAACATGCAGAAATTCAGAAAAAGAAGGAGTGTTTTTAGTCCTAGAAAAATACAGTGGCATCTCAGAAAAAGAACTGGATAGATTACAACCTAATAGTTAAAGACTGTAAGAATGTTATTTAAACTTGCAAAACCAGTATTTTATGTTGCCCTAGTTTGATTTAGGAGCGCTGGTGATGCAGTGGTTAAAGTGCTCGGCTGCTAACCAAAAGGTTGGCGGTACAAACCCACAAGCTACTCCACAGTGGAAAGGTTTACAGCCTTCGAAACCCTATGGGGCAGTTCTACTCTGTCCTATAGGGTCACTATGAGTCAGAATTGACTCAACAGCAGTGGGGTTTTGGATGTTTGATTTAATGCCATCTGAGTGAAAAAAGGATCAAAATATCACCTTGATAAATTTCCAGACATTTCTCAAGATGATAGATGTTATTTTCCTTTTCTAAAACATCTTTGGAGGCAGTTGTTAGCAATACATCTAATCTCTTTTATACTGCAGCTCTTAAGGCTGATGTGATCACTAAACCAAGGATTTTCTAATTTACAGATTTAGTTAGTCAGCACTATTCTCATAACATTAGCAGGCACATACACCTAATTTCAATTTCTCCCTTAAAGGATTGTTGTTGTCTGCTTCTGGCAAGAATAACTTCCATATTAATGCAACAACAAATGAAAATGCAAAACTTTAACTTATATATTTTAAAACTTAATGTAATTTAGCCTAGAAGACTATATTGTTAAAAGTATATGACTCAATAGCCATTAAGTGAGATACAACAATTCCCTTGTCCTTCCAACAGTTTGGGGATTCCCTACTGATGTAACCAATAGGAAGACATGTTATTAGTATCACATGGATGTTGCTGTTGTTGTTGTTAGGTGTCATCCAGCTGGTTCCGACTCATAGCGACCCTTTATACCACTGAACGGAACACTGCCCAGTCCTGCACCATACTTACAATTGTTATGCTTGAGCCCATTGTTGCAGCCATTGTGTCAATCCATCTCGTTGAGGGTCTTCCTCTTTTTTGCTGACCCTGTACTTTACCAAGCATGATGTCCTTCTCCAGGGACTTATCTCTCCTGACAACATGTCCGAAGTAGGTAAAACATAGCCTCGTCGTCTTTGCTTCTAAGGAGCATTCTGGTCGTACTTCTTCCAAGACAGATTTGTTCGTTCTTTTGGCAGTCCATGGTATGTTCAATACTCTTTGCCCCCACCACAATTCAAAGGCTTCAATTCTTCTTCGATCTTCCTTATTCATTGTCCAGCTTTTGCATGCATATGATGTGATTGAAAATACTGTGGCTTGGGTCAGGCACACCTTAGTCTTCAAGGTGACATCTTTGCTTTTCAACACTTTAAAGAAGTCTTTTGCAGCTGATTTGCCCAATGCAATGTGACTTTTGATTTCTTGACTGCAGCTTCCATGGGTGTTGATTGTGGATCCAAGTAAAATTAAATTCTTGATAACTTCAATCTTTTCTTCATTTATCATGATGTTCCTTATTGGTCCCGTTGTGAAGATTTTTGTTTTCTTTATGTTGAGGTGTAATCCTTACTGAAGGCTGTGGTTTTTGATCTTCATCAGTAAGTGCTTCAAGTCCTCTTCACTTACAGCAAGCAAGGTTATGTCATCTGCATCACGAAGGTGGTTAATGAGTCTTTCTCCAATTTTGATGCCCTGTTCTTCTTCATATGGTCCAGTTTCTCGAATTATTTGCTCAGCATACAGATTGAACAGGTATGGTGAAAGTATACAACCCTGAGGCACACCTCTCCTGACTTTAAACCACGCAGTATCCCCTTGTTCTGTCCGAACAACTGCCTCTTGATCTATGTACAGGTTCCTCATGAGCACAATTAAGTGCTCTGGAATTCCCGTTCTTCAAAATGTTATCAATAATTTGTTATGATCCACACAGTCAAATGCCTCAGCATAGTCAACAAAACACAGGTAAACATCTTTCTGGTATTCTTTACTTTTAGCCAGGATCCATCTGACATCAGCATTGATATCCCTGGTTCCACGTCCTCTTCTGAATCCGGCTTGAATTTCTGGCAGTTCCTTGTCAATATACTGCTACAGCCACTTTTGCATGATCTTCAGCAAAATTTTACTTGCTTGTGATATTAATGATATTGTTTAACAATTTCCGCATTCGGCTGGATCATCTTTCTTGGGAATAAGAATAAATATGGATCTCTTCCAGTCGGTAGGCCAGGTAGCTGTCTTCCGATTTTCTAGGCATAGACAAGTGAGTGCTTCCAGTGTTGCATCCATTTGTTGAAACATCTCAATTGATATTGTCAATTCCTAGAGACTTGTTTTTCTCCAATGCCTTCAGTGCAGCTTGGACTTCTTCCTTCAGTACCATAGGTTCCTTATCATATGCTACCTCCTGAAATGGTTGAATGTCAATTCTTTTTGGCATAATGACTCTGTGTATTCTTTCCATCTTCTGTTGATGCTTCCTGCATCGTTTAATATTTTCCCCATAGAATCCTTTACTATTGTTACTCAAGGCTTGAATTTGTTTTCAGTTCCTTCAGCTTGAGAAATGCCGAGAATGTTCTTCCCTTTTGGTTTTCTATCACCAGCTCTTTGCACATGTCATTATAATACTTTACTTTGTCTTCTTGAGTTGCCCTTTGAAATCTTCTGTTCAGTTCTTTTACTTCATTTCTTCATTGCATGGATACATAGTTTTATTTATGATGTTTTCCTAATAGTTCCCTTATAGAAGTATTTATAGCAAGTCATTATGAATAAAAGATCTGAGCTTTTTTGTATAACAACTTCCCTACCATTCAAGTCTGAAGAAATGAACTTGATTGAATCATAACTAGATGTTCTATAATTACAGTAATGGAAATTGACAACTAAAATTTTGGATAATTTGAAAAAAATTGTTTTTGCATATTAAAGAAATGCAATAGCAACTTTAACTCTTTAAATCACTCTGTATGCACTGTGAATTCTGTCTCACATTTCTTTCTTTAAGATGCTACTGTGCTTGATCCTTTGTAAAACGTTAATGAATTTGTATTGGCCAAAGAGTAACTGCTTCAGTGTATTGGGGTCAGTACTGCTTGGGTCTGCCACATCATCATGAAAATGACTTGCTAATTGCCTATCTATTCATGGTTCAGCACTGAACACTGCAAGACAACTGTTTACTGTCTTTTGAGACTTCATCTCTTAATGAGAGAAATGTCAAGATTGTATGCTCATCTTATCTTCCCTAAATATTTGTCCTGGTACTTCTTTTCTTTGGTGCAGTCACTCCCATAGCTTTAATTATGATCTCTATACCGATGACTCCCAAATTTATAACTCCAGCCCCCACACGTCCCTTAACTTGAGACTCACATATCTAATTGTCTCTACTTACCATCTCCATTTAGATGCCTAATTGGCATCTCAAATCTTCGTATGTTCAAAACAAAGCTCCTAATTTCTCCCACCTGTTCCAGACTAACTCCTTCTACAGTCATCCCACTGCAGCAAATGGCAACTTCATTCTTCCAGTTGCTCAGACTAAAACCTTTAGAATCATCCCTTACTCCTCTCGCTTTCATACCACAGCCAAACGAACAGCTTTCAAATATATCCAGAATCTTATCGAGTCTAACCACTCCAACTATCCTCCTAAACTAAGCCAACACAACTCTCATCTGTCCTATTGCAATAGCTTTCTGACGAAGCATGCAATTTCTACCTTCCTCTGTTACGGATTAGTTAGAAGGCTATTGCAATAGTACCATTTAGCAGGCAGAAAGATTCATTTAAAATACAAGTCTGATCAATGAATTCCCACACTCAAAGTAAACTAAAAAGTTCTCACCATGACTTACAAGGTCTTAGCCATTTACTTTGTGTCCCACCTGCCAGTTCATCCCTTTCTCCTTGCTCACCCCAGCCCAGCCACCTGAGTTTTGTTTCTGAAACGCAAACAGGCTGAGCAATTTCTTGCCTCAGGCCCGTTGAACATGTTTCCTCTGTCTTGAAAACCCTTCCCTCAGCTATGTGCATGGTTCTCTCTTAGAATTTCTTCAAGTAGTTTCTGAAGTGACACTTTATCAGAGAGCTCTTCCATGGTTCCCTACATCACTCCCTCCCCATACAGTGCTCATATTTCTTTATAGCATTCCTCATAGTTATTCTTTCACGTATTCATTGTCTTCATCTCCTGAACAGTATATAAGTGCCCCCTCACCCTGACGTCAGTCTTTGTTTTTTCATGGTGGTTTCATCAGCAAATAAGAACATTGTCTGGCAGAAAATAGGAACAAAACAAAAATTTACTGAATTAATTCAGAAAAGCTGCATGAAGTGATGGTGTGGAGAATATGGTAAATATGGATTTAATTATAGATGTTTCCTGGGGAGCTACCCATTTATACGATGGCTGGAACTGGTCACTTAGGTTTCAGGAATATGCTCCTTCTATAGACTCTAGAATTCCTAAGCACATATAGGAAATAATATTTTTCCCTTAGACACATGGCTAGTTCTCATTTCATTATAATAATCTTAGTTATGACAGGTAAACACCAAGGAAAATAGCATTCTTGGGCCCTTCATTTACAGGTATGCAGGTGTACCACATCGTGAATCCTGACATATTTACCTGGAAAAGCAGTCATTAAAAAAATTAGAATTACCTCAGAGACAATATCCTGTTGGAACAGCTACAGTTTGCTCTGTAAACGTCCATCTAAAGTACAATAAAAAAAATTAATAGTTGTAGCTTCTTTAAAAAAATTTTTTATTGTACTTTAGATGAAGGTTTACAGAGCAAACTAGTTTCTCACTAAACAATACACATATTGTTTTGTGACATTGGTTACCAACTCCACGACATGTCAACACTCTCCCCCTTCTCGGCCTTCGGGGAAATAGCTTTCTCGTCCCCTCCTGCCTTCTCGTCCTTGTCCCTGGGCTGGTGTTCCCATTTAGTCTCATCTTGTTTTAGGGGCCTGTCTAATTTTTGGCTGAAAAGAGAACCTCAGGAGTGACTTCATTACTGAGCTCTAAGGGTGTCCAGGCACCATACTCTCGGAGTTTCTCCAATCTCTGTCAGACTAGTAAGTCTAGTCTTTTTTTTTTGAGTTAGAATTTTGTTCTACATTTTTCTCCAGCTCTGTCCAGGACCCTCTATTGTGATCCTCATCAGAGCAGTTGGTGGTGGTAGCAGGGCACCATCTAGTTGTGCTGAATTCAGTCTGGCGGAGGCTGTGGTAGTTGTGGTCCATTAGTCCTTTGGATTAATCTTTCCCCTGTGTCTTTGGTTTTCTTCATTCTCCTTTACTTCAGATGGAGTGAGACCAGTGGAGTACCTTAGATGGCCGAATTGTAGCTTCTTTTGATGAATCATATGGTAACCTTTTAAATCAAGCATCTTGTCTTTAACATAAATAATTTTCATTTATCCATTTTTAAAACAATCATATTTACAGTGGAGGGGATTATGATATGTTCATTTGTCTCGTCAACTACATGAAAATCTCCCACAGGGCAGAAACTGTCTTTCCTCTCTGTGAGAAGCACAATGCTGGCCACACGGCAGGTGTTTAATTCAGGTTTGTGGAAATAGAGAATTCAATTTCCAGTTCCATCTAGATTCCTGCTGTACTAAGTACTTACTCAAAGTTACATTGAAATAGAATAGCCTTGTGGTGTAAGATGAAAATCATACTGTGTGTGTTTGTGTGTGTGTATATATATATATATATATATATATATATATATATATATATATATATATGGGGTTGATATTGACCAATTATACATAAAATATTAGACAAACTTCAAGAGACCAAGATTTGTGTGTAGTATACATCATAGCACTAGAAGGGAAATTTTTTTTTTTTTAAGAAAGGCACTCAATTGCTAACGAAATATTGATTTGAAACTACCAGCTGCTCTGAGGGAGAAGGATGTGGCATTCTGCTCTCATAAAGACTTCAACTTTGGAAACCCTATGGGGCAGTTCCGCTCTGTCCTACAGGATCACTATGAGTCGGAATCGATTCGACAGCAACAGGCCTGGTTTTTCTTTTGAAAGGTATGTCTTGCTTTTTTGGAGTGATAGGATCTTGAACACTAGTGTGTAAAGTGATTTCTTTAAAATGCACTAAGAACTGCTTATGGGAGTATAAATTGGTGAGCCATTTGGCAATATTTGATGAAGTTGAAAATATGCATGGCTTATGGGCCATCAGTTTATCTTCTAGCAACATAGAGACACTCTCTCAAATGTGTACAATTGTAGCAGTGTAACCATACTTTGATAGCTAAAGAAGTAACATTAAAAACAAACAAAAAGTGAGCATACTATTTGTCCCAGGTACTTTACATCCATAATCTTATTTAGTCTTTACAATGGATCTGGGTGATGAGTGCTGTGATTATCTTCTAAACTGATGAGGAAAGTGTGGCTTAGAGAGAAGGAATCTGTCCAATGTTTCACAGCTATCAAGTGGCAGAGCCAGCACTGATATGAAGACACTTTCACTCCAGGGCATGTTGGTTGGAACGTGGCTGGGACCTCATTGTGTGAGAAGGCCAGGTTGAAACATGGCCTCATAGGGAAACAGCTATGACTGTGGCTTTCTAGTGCTTAATGAGGAGTCCAGAACTCTCCACCAGCTCTGCCTGGATGAGACTTTTAAATCATTGTCATTTTGATAAGCCGTAAAGGGTATCTTATTTACATATGTAGATGTGCATTTTTATTACTAGAGATTAAATTTTTGCATATGTATTTTTGGCCATTTGTAGCTCTTTTAAAAATTAGCTCTCACTCTCCTTTGGCTACTCTTCCTATTATTTATTAGTAAGTCCTCTCTATATGTTGGTGTTTGCCATCAAGTCGATTTTGACTCAGCAACCTCATGTGTGAGAGTGGAACCGTGCTCTATAGGGTTTTCAAGGCTGTGACCTTTCCGAGATGCCTCTAGGTGGGTTCAAACTGTCAAACTACATAAATGATAGCATATAAAAACAATCCAAACCCTTCGCCGTCGAGTTGATTCTGACTCATAGCGACCCTGTAGGATAGAATAGAACTCCATAGGGTTTCCAAGAAGCAGCTGGTGAATTTGAATTGCTGACCTTTTGATAAGCAGTCGCAGCTCACTGTAGTTCTTCTTTTAAAGTTTTTTTTTTTTTAATTGTACTTTAGGTGAAGGTTTACAGAACGAATAGTTTCTCATTTAGCATGGAAGGGGACTTTTAAGAATCATGAGAAAACAGACATGAGGGTTTCTTTAGGAGTTTCTTGTAGTGCTGTATTTCTTCAATGTTCTATACTTTTCAGAGCCTAGGTACTGTGAAGTTCGTTTGAACTTCCAAACAACTTTATGTTGGATAGGGAAGAAACTGTATTCTCCCTTTTAGAAATGGGAAGAAAATCCTACAAAAAAAGGGGACTAATTTGCCCAAGGTTATACAGTGAATCAGCTTTCGAATCTTGAATAGAATTGCATCTTAATATGTAGTTCAGAATACTGTGATGCTTATTTTCAAATAATTGAAAATTCCAGGAGATTGGTGCCATTGATTATGGGCTGATTTAGAGATGTGCCATTTTTTGGCTACTATTGGTGGAGTCCAATAGTGTTGATTCACAATGGCACTTATACTATCACCACCTATCCATGCCCTTGATGCAAAACTCATGAATCACCTTGGTTAGTACTACCTAACCCACATTTCAAGGAAGCCCTGGTGGTGCAGTGGTTAAGCACTCTGCTGCTAACTGAAAGGTCTGCAGTTTGAACCCTCCATAAGATTACAGCCTTGCAAAACTTATGGGGCAGTTCTACTCCGTCCGATAGGGTTGCTATGAGTAGGAATTAACCCACCAGCAATGGGTAACCTACATGTTATAAGAAATACATACACTATAATAATTGGCATTTACTTTTATGAATCTTTGTTACATCCCAAAGGATTTTATGATACTTGAGAAAAGAGGCTCTACCTTCTCTTTTATGTATTCCCCACTATAATGCTTAGTGACAAAGTGGGTTTTCAATAAATCTTTTTATTTAACATCTATAACTTTAACTTATTGGTTATTCAGATTCTTCTTAGAGTCTGGTTTTTAGTGTAGAAACAACAGACCAGGCATATTTATAAACTATTTATTTACAAAGCAGTAAAACAGAAAATGCAAGAAAAGTAAATGCTTAAATATTAATTCAGACCACACATTCCTAATAGAGACCTAAAATTTAAAACAAAGTCTGTAACAAGTATAAACATGGTTAGAATAATTGAAACAGTTTTTTTGTTTTAGATTGTAAAATGTAGCAAAATTTAGAGTGTACCATTGTCCTTTTGTATGTCCTCACTTGTGTGTTTAAAATTACACTCTCCTAAAGTAATGTATCAAAGGTAGTTTAAAACACTTCTTTTTCAGTTTGCAAAGTAAGGACAAAATATTGGTAATTTATCATCATCAGTAATAGTAAAATGTAAAACTGAAATCACCAATGAATCCAAAGTTTTTGAAGTTTCTTATATTTGTTCTTGATTTTGTCTGACACATCCACGATTCCTGACAACTTTCTCATAAGGAAGTTATTCTCATGAATTTTTCAGTCTGACTCCACAGTTCAAAAAGTTTAGATACACTTCTGAATATGCCTTATTCTAATAATCTTATGATTTTTTCCATGATTCCTATTGTGTTTTCCACAAGTAAAATATTTTTTTCTCCTGAACATATAGTATAAATTAATGGACACTTGCCTCAGGACTTTTTTTTAATTAAGTGAACTACTGTTTCTCAGTTTAACAAAGGAAGGGAGAGGAAATCAATTGAAAATAATTGATATTGTATAGGGACACTGCAACGTGAGTATGAACCCTATAATAATGATCTAAAATACATTCTTCTTTTACATTTGAATTAAATTTACAATTATGTGGTAGTAGATAATATTTTTTTAAGGCTCAGAAAAATCCAGAGATGTGGAATGGAGTCTGTATGCAACGTCTTTAATGAGATCATTACAGTTTTCTGTTAATGGCAGTTGCTTTGCTTTGCTATTTTACTATGTTTTTTTTTTTTTTCCCTGCCAATTACTTAATCTGTTTCGTTGGTTCTAAGTGATGTAATACACTAAATCACTTGATCTTAGATACCTCTTATGAGGGCTACTCTTCGGTTAATTTTATAGCAGCTATATACTATAGTTAGATGTTAATAGCGTACAATATGGGCCAAGTCTCATTCTATTTCCCCCCAGAAATGAATCACATAATAGGCAAAATTGTAATTAGATACTTTGAGATATACATTAGTGACTGATTTTCTCAGCTGTGGGCTTCATAAATTTGTGATAAAAACTTATGTTGATTCTTCTACAATGTAATCAAAACTGCTTTCCAAAGATGACTCTGTTTGCTCAATTTATCATTAAATATATTATTAAATAATGCCATATTCAATTTTTACATTTTAATTTATTATGGAGTACATATAATTGGTTTACTTTTTACTCCAGAGATGGCTAATATTTTTATGGAACATTAACTTTTTAACTGCAATATTATTAGACATAAGAAAATAATGACAATATGTCCTAAATATGAGTCTCTAAATAGAATGCAATCAGTTATTTTTGTTGTTTTTTTCTCTGGAGGTAAAGGTACTGAAGATCTCAATAGTCTAGAGATGCCCAGATTCAGGAAAACTATACTATATTAATGTGTTCTATGGGTAGAAGGACCCATGAACAAATTTATCTTGAGACCAAAAAACACTCATACTCCTCTTTAATTGTATTCAGACTTGGTGAGAATGTGCCTTGAGATAGCAAAAGGAGGAATATGTAAGGATGTCTTATATTTGGTGTCAGATTTAAATTCTGGAACATTAATCAAATATTCAGTCAGAAGTTACAATTACAGCCTCATGGAACCTCACTTCTTTCATTTTCTCTTCACCACCATCTGTCTGACACACCTCCACCAGGGATAACTTTCCTAAAAACATAATGATCATTTCACTGACTCTGCTCAAAAACTTGCATCATTTGCTCATTGCTTGTCAGACCAACGACTGGGTCAAACCATATTTCCAAACTTTTCTGTTCAACTTAATCTACATCTTATGTTTTAGACACACTGAACATTTCGTGGACTTTGCTCCCTCAACAGTTTGGCTCTGAGTCCCTGGGTGTCACAAATGGTTATCATATTTGGCTACCTCTGGAAGTGTTGGAGGTTTGAGTCCACCCAGAGACATGTGGCAAGGAAGGCTTGGTGTTCTACTTCTGAACAATCAGCCACTGAAAACTCTATGGAACACAGTTCTAGCCTCACACACAGGGGGTTGCCATGAGTCAGAATCAGCACTGGATTACCCAATAAGCAAGATAAGCATGGGCTTACCTGTACTTACTTACTAATCTATAGTGAACAATTTCACATTTTTCACCACATCAAAGATTCTGCTTCTATGTATGGCTGGCATCTGTCTCTCTCCCAACCACGTGGCACATTCCTACAAAAGCAAAGCCTCTTTTCAAATTTACAATCCCTGACAGGGATGGAGTACTCCATAAGCAAGGTAAGCATAGGCTTACTCATGCTTACTTACTAATCTGTAGCGAACAGTTTGTAGTGAACCATACGTGAATATGATGAAAAACATGTGAAACTATTCACTACAGATTAGCAAGTAAACACGAGTAATCCTGTGGTTATCTTGCTTACTGGGTTATCTGCCCCTGGTCAGAATCAACTAGATGGCAACTGGAAAAGAAAAAAAAAGGCTCATTCTCTTCCACAAGCCTAGAATTGCTTTCCCTTTACTCTGACAATTCGCGTTTTTGTCATTCTTTAGGATCTCCATAAATTCTCCCTATTCAACAAAACATCCTGTAACTCCTCCCTCTGAACATCTTAAAAAAGTGGTTGTTTCCATATTTAATTTGACAATTTTAATGAAGTGTTTTACCTTTTATTTGAATTAAAAATTATACTTCTTTTTAATTAAAGAAATATCATTGAATACCTTCCAGATTCAAGGCAATGTACTAAATGCTGAAGGGCCTTGTTACTCAATGTGTGGCTGGGTAACAAACAGTATTGTTGAAAATGCTGTCTTAGGACCCTCCCCAGACTTACTGAGCCAGCATTGAATCTCCACGTTAACAAGATCCCCTGGTGATTAAATTCGGAGAAAAGTTGCTGATGAAGACACAAACATGAGCAAATCATACAGGACTTGCCTTTGTACACTAAACTGACTAATAGAGCATTAAATAATCAAGGCAGAGTGAAAGTAAGTTTTGTAAGGGAATTACAAACAAAATTTGGTGGGGGATGGAGGGGTTAAAGGAAGAGTAGATCACAACCAAGTATAATTGTCATGGAGTGCAAGTAATAGTAATAAATACTTACTATTTGCTGACTCTAGTATGTGCGCTGAGCCTAATGCTAAGCATTTAACATGTCTCGCTTCCAGTTCCTATAAAGATTATGTTATGCAGTTATTAGTATGTTCATTTCACACCACAAAAAAATTAGGCTCCAGAGTGGTTAAATATTAGTCAGCTAATATCCAGGTCAAGATTTAAACTCATGTCTATTTTCTCTGTTCTTCCAACTTTTTGACACTCCCTTGCCTGAACTTACCATTTATATCATTGCCCATATATCACCTTTTCCATTGACTATGTGTTATTTCTGCCAGATTTGATTGCAAAGACGTTGTGCACAGCAGCTCTACTTAATGCTTCTTTGATTCTCCTACATAACTGATTGAAGGCATTCAATAAATAATTCTTTTATATTTGAAAATTAACAATTCTCCAAAGGAGGTATATATTGGTTTGGTTTAGCAATAAGCATGTAGGTGTAAAGGAAGGGGGTCTAAACTGTGAGTTTAGGAAGAGTTACTTTAAAGTCTGATAGAATATAGCAATGACATTAGCTTGAGTGGTCCATGATTGTTATAACCACCTGAGAAGGGTGGGAAGTTGGAATATGTTTTACATATTTATTTATTTGTTTACTTATTAATGGAAAAGATGAGATGATGTTATGGGTTGAATTATGTCCTCCCAAAATATGTGTCAACTTGGCTGGGCCATGATTCCCAGTATTGTGTGGTTGTCCTCCATTATGTGATATGATTATCTTCCACTTTGTGATGTGTCATAAATCTTAACCTCTATGCCTGTGGTTCTCTGCTTTCAGTCAAGATCCATCTGACATCAGCAGTGATATACCTTGTTCCACATCCTCTTCTTAATCCAGCATGAATTTCTAGCAGTTCCCTGGTAATGTACTGCTGCAGCAAAATTTTACTTGTATGTCATATTAATGATATTCTTTGATAATTTCCACATTCTGTTGGATCACTTTTCCTTGGAATGGGTACAAATATAGATCTCTTCCAGTCAGTTGTCCAGGCAGCTGTCTTCCAAATTTGTTGGCATAGACAAGTGAGGACCTCCAATGCTGCATACTTTTGTTGAAACATCTCAATTGGTATTTTGTCAATTCCTGAAGCCTTGTTTTTTGCCAATGCTTTCAGTGTAGCTTGGACTTATTCCTTCAGTACCACTGGTTCTTGATGATATAAGTACGTAGATATAAAGGATCTTAGCTGAAAGTAGAGAATACCAGAAAGATGTTGACCTGTGTTTTATTGACTATGTAAAGACATTCGACTGTGTGGATCATAACGTATTATGGATAACATTTCGAAGAATAGGAATTCCAGAACACTTAACTGTGCCCGTGAAGAACTTGCGCATAGACCAAGAGGCAGTTGTACAAACAGAACAAGGAATACTGAATGGTTTAAAGTCAAGAAAGGTGTGTGTCAAGGTTGTATCCTTTCACCATACTTACTCAATCTGTATGCTGAGTAAACAATCTGAGAAGCTCGATTATGTGAAGAAGTACAGGGCATCAGGATTGGAGGAAGATTCATTAATAACTTGTGTAATGCAGATGACACAATCTTGTTTGCTGAAAGTGAAGAGGACTTGAAGCGCTTACTAACGAACATCAAATACTACAGCCTTCAGTATGGACTACACCTCAACATAAAGAAAACAAAAATCCTCTCTACTGGACCAATAAGAAACATCATGTTAAATGGAGAAAATACTGAAGCTGTTAAGGATTTCATTTTATTTGTATCTACAATCAACACCCATGGAAGCTGCAGTCCAGAAATCAAATGGCTCATTGCATTGGGCAAATATGCTGCAAAAGATCTCTTTAAAGTGTTAAAAAAACAAAGATGTCACTTTGAGGACTAAGGTGTACCTACCCAAGCCATGGTGTTTTCAATCACCTCATATGCATGTGAAAGCTGGACAATGAATAAGGAAGACTAAAGAAGAGTTGATGCCTTTGAATTATGTTGTTTGCAAAGAAAATTGAATATACCATAAGAATGAACAAATCTGTCTCGGAAAAAGTGCAATCAGAATGCTCCTTAGAAGCAAGGATGGCAAGACTATGTCTCTCATACTTTGGACATGTTATCAGGAGGGACCAGTCCCTGGAGAAAGACATCATGCTTGGTAAAGTAGAAGGTCAGTGAAAAAGAGGAAGACCCTCAATGAAATGGATTGACACAGTGGCTGCAACATTGGGCTCAAGCATGACAATGAGTGTGAGGATGGGACAGGACTGGGCAGTGTTTTGTTCTGTTGTACGTAGGGTTGCAGTGGGTCAGAATGAACTCCATGACACCTAACAGCAACAACACACCTGTGGTTATGGTCCCATTTGGGAGTGAACTCTCCATTATGTTAATGAGGCAGAATTAGTCATGTCAATGAGAATTAGGGTGGGATGCAACACCCTTAGTCTGGTCACAGCCCTGATCTGATGCAAGGGGTGTTTCCCTGGGGTGTGGTCTGCATCATCTTTTATCTTACAAGACATAAAAGGAGAGAGAAGTGAGAAAAGAGACAGGGATCTGACTACCAACAAGAAGAAGAGCCGGGAGCAGAGCATGTCCTTTGAACTTGGGGTCCCTGCACTGAGAACCTCCTCGACCCAGGGGAAGATTGATGCCAAGACACATGTAGATCTCCAAGGAACTCTGGGCTCATAGATGTTGAAAGGAGACAAGGATCTTCCCCCAGAGTGGGCAGGGAGAAGAAGCCTTCCTCTAGAGCTGGCACTTTAAATTCAGATTTTTAGCCTCCTATACTGTGAGAGAATAAATTTCTGTTTGTTAAAGCCATGCACTTGTGGTATTTATGTTATAGTAGCGCTAGTTAACTAAGACAGGAATTTGGTACCAGGACTTGGGTGCTGCTCTAACAGACAACTAAAATGTCAAAGCGGCTTTGGAATTTGGTAATGGGTAGAGGCTGGAAGAGTTTTAAGGTGCCTAAGAGTAAAATCCTAGATTGCCTTGAAGAGACCTTTGGTGGAATTATGGATATCAAAGGCAATTCTAGTGAGGGCTCAGAAGGAAGTGAGGAGAACTGTAAAACTGGAGATGGCACAGACAGCGAGAAGCAGTGGCATAGAAGTGGCAGCAGCAGAACCAGGAGACTGGTATGAGATGGCATAGCAGCTGACCCACAGAGTGAGAGAACTGAATGCCTTTGTGAAGGTGGTTTCCTGGTGGAGTAGGGTACCTCTAGGCACTTACTGGTAGAACTAAAGGGTTTGCAGCACTTGTCCAAACCAGGCAGATGCTGGGCCAGCCCAAGGGGCTGAGGAACAGAGTGGTTAAGGAACCAGGAGGCAGAAGCTGAAGAGACAAGGAGCATGGGAAGCAGAGCTGCCTCAGTCTCTAAGGGTGGGGGCCACAACATCTAGGGTTTTGAAGGGTAGAGCAACAGCCTCCTCGGTTTCAAAGAGCCAGATCTTCACTAACTCGGTTCTGGAGTATGGGGCTGCTGTTCATGTGTGCCAGGGGGGTGGGGATAGATCCACTGCCCATAGTTGAAGAAGTGGGGCTGCCATGCCCAAGAAGCAAAAGAACAGGGTCTAACAGGGCCAAGGGGGTAGGGTCGCCACTCAGTTGGACTAGGAGAATGGGGCACCTGAAGACGAGGGAGTAGAGTTCCATCCCAGGGGGTCTGGAAGGTGGAGCTGAAGCCCAGGGCTGAGGGCCCTCCATACAGAATCCAGATAGCGTGGCCAACACCCAGAGTCTACAGGGCGGGGCCACTACCTAGTCTCAGAGAACAGAGGATTATTTTCAAGCCTGGACAGATAATGTAAATTGTTCTACTAGGTTTTTGAATTGATTGGTGCCTGTTATTCCTTCTTTCCCTCCAGTTTCTCCCATTTGTAATGGAAATGGCCGCTTTGTGCTTGTTCCACAATTGTACTTCGGAAACAGGTAACTTATATTCTAGATTTCACAGATTCAAAGATGAAAAGGAATTTTGCCCCACCATGGAATTTCATTTTGCAGTTAACTTAAGACTCTTGGGATGATACGATGGGCAGAAAATGTTTTTCACGTGGCAGTAACATGAATTTTGGTGGGCCAAAGGGTAGAATGTCATAGACTGAATTGTGTCCCCCAAAATATGTGTCAACTTGCCTAGGCCATGATTTCCAGTATTGTGTGGTTGTCCTTCATTTTGTGACCTGATTATCCTCCATTTTGTGATGTGTGTAAATCCTAGGAAACCCTGGTGGCATAGTGGTTAAGATCTATGGCTGCTAACCAAAAGATTGGCAGTTCAAATCCACCAGGTGCTCCTTGGAAATTGTATAGGACAGTTCTACTCTGTCCTATAGGGTCGCTATGAGTCGGAATCAACTTGACAGCAATGAGTTTTCTTTGGTTTTGTAAATCCTAGCCTCTATGCCTGTGGTTATGGTCCCATTTGGGAGTGAGCTGTCTGTTACGTTAACTAGCAGGATTAGGTCATGGTAATGAGATTTAGGATGGACTGCAATACCCTTACTCTGGACACAGCTCTGATCTGAAGTGAAGGGAGTTTCCTTGGGGTGTGGCCTGCATCATCTTTTATCTCACAATAAAATGAGAGAGAAGCAAGGAGAGATGGAGAGAGAGGGACCTGACTACCACCAAGAAGAAAAGCCAGGAGTGGAGCACATCCTTTGGGCCCAGGATCCCTGCACTAGAACCTCCTAGACCCAGGGGAACACTGGTGCCAAGACACACGTAGATCTCCAAGTAATGCTGGGCCCACAGATGTTGAAAGGAGACAAGGAACTTCCCCCAGAGCTGATAGAGAAAGTCTTCCCCTAGAGCTGATGCCCTGAATTCAGACTTCTAGCCTCTTAAACTGTGAGAGAATAAATTTCTGTTTGTTAAAGCCATCCATTTGTAGTATTTCTGTTATAGCAATACTAGATAACTAAGACAAAAGTATATAGAATAAATTTGCATGGATTGATTAATTAAGTAATCTGATAATCCTTTGGCAAAAATTTTTAGGCAAAAAATCCTTCTAAATAGTCTCATAAAAAACCTGTGTTATCTATTTTGAAGTAGCATTAGGATCTCTTTCTTAAAAATAATAATCATTTTATGTGTTTTTCATGATGTTGCTTATTGGTCCAATAGTGAGGATTTTTGTTGTCTTTATGTTGAGGTGTAATCCATACTGAAGGCTGTGGTCTTTGATCTTCATCAGTAAGTGTTTCAAGTTCTCTTCACTTTCAGCAAGCAAGGTTCTCTCATCTGCGTAACGAAGATTGTTAATGAGTCTTCCTCTAATCCTGATGCCTCGGTCTTCTTCACATAGTCCATTTTCTCAGATTATTTGCTCAGCATACAGACTGAATAAAAATGGTGAAAGGATACAACCTTGACACACACTTCTCCTGACTTTAAACCACGCAGTATCCCCTTATTCTGTTCAAACTGCTGCTTCTTTATCTATGTACAGGTTCCTCAGGAGCACAATTAAGTGTTCTGAAATTCCTATTCTTTGAAATGTTATTCATAATTTGTTATGATCCACAGAGTCGAATGTCTTTGCATAGTCAAAAAACACAGATAAACATCTTTCTGGAATTCTCTGCTTTCGAGAAGATCCATAATCTAGCATGACCAACCATTTGTTTAAATATGGGCTTATTTATTTCAGAATTAGAAGCATTTTTCTTTTATTTACAATCTAGTAAAATGTATATAGTTTATTGTAAGACTTTCTATCACAACTTGGTCATGTCAGAATGGATTTAATAAAAAAAAAAAGAAGAAAGAGCTTTTAAAGAACAAGGCTAGTTTCATTCTGGGGAGAAAAAAGACATCTCTTAATTTTTTATATAGTTGAATGCCTTTCTTCACAGAGGTATATCAGGGTAGCTGAACTCATTCAGCAAAGATAAAAAAAAAAAAAAAAAAAAGAGGAAGGATCCCCATTCACAGTACTCCTAGACTTTCTGCCTTTCTTGGTTAACAGCAGTTGTAAATTGGGATATTGAAATTTACTCCTTTCATCTTGTTCTCTTCTTAAGTAAGCCATCCAAAGTTTTCTATTTCCTTCTTTCTATTCAGCTTCAGAATGTGTGTTCTTCTATTACCAGTTGTCTATATGTTTTGAATTATTTGTACTTGGTGACCACGAAGTTTATCAACTTTATTTTTTGTTAGAAAAAACAACCTAACAGTTAATGTCACCTTTATTTTACAAAAGAACGTAGCATTTTTGTAATGAAGAGCAGATCCTAAAATTGAAAGATACTTTAATGAAAAGCTGACTTCATTGTCCATATTGTTCATTTTTTTCCTACATGATAACTAAAAGGTTTATCAAAGACTTCAGGGGGATTGACCTGTATTTGGTAACCTCTGGGTTAAACAGTGCCTATAGGTATATCATCCCCAAAGTGAACTGAACGAATAGGCACTCATCCTCCAAGGAGTTTAATAGAAACACAAATGAAAGGTGATGGGGTGGTGTGGACAAATTAGAGTGAGGGCCATGGTGACAAGCTATATTAGGAGTATGTTAAAAAAAAAAATGCTTTGCTATTTTGCCCAAGATGAGGCTAGGTTTTCCCAGGATCCAGTTCTTTGCATACCAGGGTTTTCACTTGCCCAGTATCATCCAATTTATATACATGAAGACCTTATAATTCAGTGTATTAATTTTCTCTCCTCCTATCAGTGGAGAGAAGTAGTCTGATTCTTAAAATCATGAGTCTTTCCAAGTTATTGGACAATAAATTGATAAAAATTTACTTAGTTTTCCCAAGAAATTTAGTCTTTTGCATTAGAACATTTCAGACAGGAAAATGCCTGGTAGGAAACTTTGTTCCTCTGTATTAAAACCACAAACATTTTATCATATTTAGCTTTCCTAGACTCAATTATTTTCTTTAAGTTATTCAACATATATTAACTGAATTCCTGCTACACGCTATGTACTGTGCTAGAGATACATCAGTGAACAAGATAAATAAAATCCCTGCTTTCAGTGTTTACCTCTGAACTCCAAATCACATTCTTTCCTGGAGCAGATGTTATAAATTGTAAACAAATGAAAATGGCTTAGTGCCTCTTAAGAGAGAGATTTTACAGTTAAAATTCTGCCAGTTTTTCATATGAGAGAATGAATGACAGCATTTAAATGAATAACTCATGATACTCATTATTTACTTTTCACAATTAAAAGACTTATTTCTATACTTATTATAAATTTTTTTCTCAAGAACATCATTTGTGAAAATATAAACAAGTTTTTCATGTATCTGAACAGCAAATGTTCATTTTTAAGACATTAGTTGAAGGATACTAATATTACCTAAATATTAGCTTCATGAATAAAGCAACTACTTGGATATCTTTATTTGCAAAACATGTCCTTTTCAGCTTCCTCTTTCCCCACATACTATTCTGAGTAGAGCAAGTATGAATCTTGCTTTTTGTACTTCTGTTTCACAAATTTATAATCTGAGGTCCAATTTTCAAGAGATCACAACAACCCAAGAATAGTAATGACAATAAGAAAAATACAATTAAGGCCTCCTGGCTGCCAGGCTAATGCTCTTTAAGGAGCCACATCTATGACTATATTCTGCTTGTTTAGTTTCTGTTACCATTGTTACAAATTCTATTTTGTGCCAGTAAATTATATTTCCTAAGTTTTCATGCACACAAATACTATTATATCAGTTGTTAGTTATCTGGTTTCATGAATTCATGCATGAACAGCTGGCTACTGCATTTGAACTGTTCATATAGTATGTATGAAGTTAGGAATCTTGAACATTTATGTTTCCAGCTTATAAAAGATGTTTATCCTCATTAAGCACCCATACATCATTACTTGAAAGGCCAGGTAATGTTAGAGAAAAGAGTTTAGTCATGTTTTTATTTTCTAACGTAAGTTAATTATTTCATTCTTCATTCAGTCATTCAACGAATATTTAAGATAAGCCTACAAATGATGTATACCAAAAACCAAACCCACTATCGTTGAGTCCATTCCAACACATAGTGACCTTATAGGACAAGTAAAACTGCCTCATAGGGTTTCCAAGGCTGTAATCTTTATGGAAGCAGACTGCCAAGTCTTTCTCCCATGGAGTGGCTAGTGGATTCAAACTGCCAACCTTTCAGTTAGCAGCCAAGCCTTTTAACCACTGCGTCAACAGACCTCCTTCAAATGACGTATAGATTAGTGAAAACTTCCAAACTTTATATGGAAGAAAAAGTAAATAAATAACTACTTTCACCTTCTGGGATTCCTTTGGCAAATCTTTGTAGAAAACTCTTATATGAGCGCATAGGACATCAAGAAGAAATAATTGTGTATGTGTTTTTTTAAAACTGCTGTCTCTAGCCTGAAATATAGCAAAATGCTGCTGACTAAAGTTAATTTACACTAAATTAAACTGTAATTTAAAAGCTTTTGCTAGTTCAGTGTAAATCAATCACTAATGTGATAATTAGGAAAATTATACATGAAGTGGAAGACAATAAAAGCTTGCATTTTTTTTAATTGTCTTTTCCTTGTAAAACAATGGCAGTCTTAAAAAAGCATTAAATGTTAACATGTTAATGACTGAAAAGATTCTATAATAAATAAGATGTATTTGTAATTAGGAACCATACAGTTAATGCAGCTGAAAGTCAGTTTAGAGATTCAGTAAGAAACTATCCTTCTTGAAAAGACATTATTTTGGGAAGAAGACAATTAGATTAATGGTCATTGGGATAGACAGGTTAGATGATGTATACATCATCTACAAACATTTTAGGCTTTTGTGAATCTAATCTTTACTATCTAGAAGTCAAATAGTATTTTAAAGGTAAGTACAGGATTATATATAGGATGTCACTTGACTCATGTTTAGATTCTGGATTCTAGTTAAGTAGGTCTATAAATTGGCTTAAAGCAGTTTCATTGCAAAAATCTAGAACACCCATTTATTACAATTTCACTATAAGGCATCATGCTGTAGCAGAGTTTGGCAGAGAACTGGTATTTTGGATGTTATCCAGAATAATTCAATTACTGGAAGTAACTTGCTATTCTTGTTTCATGTATAACATGCTCCAGGTCATAGTCTAAGGACAGTATGACAGTGCACCTCTGGAATATGTCATCTATGGGGCACACTGGAATGTGGATGCATAGGTCTTGTCTTCTGAGCATGACATTTATGTTATGTTGGGGTTAATATGCAACAATTACTGTGATCATTTGGGTTAGTTAATCCTTATTTTTATGACCATAACTCCCTCCTATGCTCAACTGTATGTGCAAATGTGGCTTTCATGCTTAGAGGTTTGGGAAATCAAGCAAACAGGGTGGAACTAAAAACAGGAAGGGCTGAAAAGATGATTAGCATTAGTGTTTGAAGGACTCTCAAGTGTGACCAATCTTGAGAAATGCACGTTACAGTATAACCTATGGCATGATGCATGTGTGCACACACACACGTATATTATATAATGGACACAAGGTTTCATAAAGTTCTACCTATATTTACCCTAATTAAATGAGATTTAAGATACATTCTATTTTCTGTTCTATTCTATTCTATTCCATTCTCTTTTGTTAAAAAATATTAGTGCTCCCTACACAATGAATAGATTTTGCTATTCGCCAATGCGTCATCATTTGCAGCTTGGAAAAAAGCAACCAGTCTCAATGAGGAGTTCTTAACATGAGTACATGGATGGGTTTGAAGAGCTTGTTAATGCCATGAAATTAGTTGAGGAGATAGTCCATTTCTATCAGATTCTCAGATTGCATTTCCTCATATAATAAAAGCTAAAATATAGAGAGCTCTTTACAGTTAGAACAAAATGTGTGTTTTATATATGTATTTTCATTTAAACCTCAAAACAGCCTTTTTAAGCTAGTACAAATCTTATCCAAGTGTTCTAGTTGAGGAAATTGATGCTCAATGGGAGAAAATAATTTTCCCATAGATCACCAAGTTAGTAAGTGGCAAATGGTATATTAATACAGGCAGTTTGACTTCAGCACATATGTTTTTAAGCCTGTGAAACTCAGTAAATTCTCTCTCTCAACAAAAAGATTTACTTAGAATATACCCTGCCATTCACCAACAACATAAAAGTAACTAAGATTGCCCTGATACCCTTCATAGTCTGCTACAGGATAAATGGAAGAAGTCAAGGGTGAAAGATATTTCCAAGCCGTGATAAGAATAAGAAAAGCAGAACCTAAGTTGACCATGAAATTAAGGCAACTCCTTCCTTAGCCAAGAAGTCTTTATAAGTCGTAATGATGGAACAGGAAACTGTGCTAGATTTTGGCAGCTTCAAAATTTGTAATCTAAGAATCTGCCTCACCTTGCACATCTTGGAATTCTTGACATTAAACTGGTACATAGCACCTCAGGTCGCCCCGGAGTTCGCTTCCTTGAATGTTCACATTAGCTCAAGGGTTTCTGTTTGTATCAGATTAAGTGCTGGTTGATGCAGCCCATACAGAGATCTGCAGAGTTGCTGATGGTATCTTGGTTATGGAAAAAAGGGCTCTCAGGTGGTGGAGGACTAGAATTCTTTATGATGAAAACAATTTTACCAGAGGTTAAACTCTCCAGATCTAGGTGTAACTTATGAAAATCATAACGTGCCTGCCAACTTCTATGACAATATGTCTAATAAAGGATCTAAATTACAGCAAAACAGAGAAGTCTTTACACAGAGTCATTCATGGCTAAATTACTTATTATAACAGACAACAGAACTCAACCTACTAGTCAAAGGGTGTATTTTCCTCTTTCTATTTTGTATAAATTTAAGTAGAAATATCCTTACAACAGATGATGGCTAACATCAGTTATAATTATTGGGAATATGTAGAACGGAGGTGTAGCATCTCAGTCATTGATTCAAATTTGTGTTCTCTGCTAAAATATTTAGTGTGATTTTAAAGTATTAAGGTTTTAAACATCCAAATAAGGATGTACTTTGGGAATTCTGTATCAAGTGTAAGCCCTAGGACTTCAGTGGAAGAAAAAGAGCATATTACCTTGGAAGGAACAGTCTTTTTTGTTATTCATTTGTACTTTAAAGTTAGAGTAATACAATACATTGGGCCCTTTCACTAGTATTATCTTCCCAGTCTAGATTAGGGAGCACTTTATATATAAGAATATCTTATGTTTACATGTAAGAATTTCTGAGACACTCCCAATGAGGTTTACAAACTGTCTGCCAACCCAAAGTCTGTTCATAAATGGTCTTGGAACCAGGCTTCAGTGGAGAACTATCAATTGCAATGCTATTTTCTAGCACTGACAATTGTGGTAAATCCTTCTCCAATTTACAGATTTCTGAAGCACAAACATAGCAAAACAAATAGTTCCATGAAGCATTATGGTGTAGTTGGAAGAACAGGAATATGAGTCAAGATTATGGTTTTTCATCTTGTTATTGCAACTATCTAGCTGTGAGATCTTGATTTAAACAATACCACTCAAGTCTTCAGGGACTCAATTTCTTCACCTGAAGGTGATTTAGATTATCTTACATGCCCCTACTTACTTTAAATTCTTTGAGTCTATGACAAATGCATTTACATTTTTAATGTATGCTGTTTGAAAAGAAAAGCTCAAGGTATAATACAGACAGCCTAATACTTTCCAAACTTTTCCATTAAGTTTTCCCTTAGGCAGAGGATGGTAATTTCACCTTCTGGAAATTTCTCTGAAGTCTCTTGTTCTATCTTAAACATTATGTAAATGTTTCATTTTACACCATAAGTTATTCTTGTTTATTTTAATACAAAATGATGTTTATAATTATCAAACATTAAAAAAATGCAAATACAAAATGATTACTCCACACCTCCTGGCACACATCAAGTCAATAAATAAAATTTAAATCCAATGCTCACTGTGTTTTAATTGAGTTTAGCTAGGGAACATACAAAATATAAGTGGGGAAGATGTGTGCACGGGGAGGGAAGTTGGGAAGCAAAATGTAGATGGTTACTGGCAAATGAATGACGCAGCAGAGTTGTACAACTGCAAATTAAGCTAGGTGAGGTAGATTTTTAGTTCTATAGACTTCATTACAGCTGGAGGGGAGCTGAGGTCATGTCAAGCAAACCTCAAAATGAGTCTCCACTGAAGCTCTGTGTGCCAAGTGTTTAGGGCACTGAACTTTGAGTTTAATCTTTTAAAATTATTCCAATGAAGGTCAAGCATGGTTTATTGGAGAGCGGTGTATTGAAAAGGCATTTTAAATAAAAATAATTTTGTAGACCCCATCAACAGCAGCAGCATACATTTTATAGTTTCCTCAAAACAATATCTAAGGTTTAGGAAAAAAGATAGCTAATATGTAAATGTACTAGAACATGAAATGTGGAATTCCACTTTGGCTAGTATCTTTTTAGGGAAGTAGGAGTTGGCTTTTAGGAATTTCATCAGTCAAGAAAGCATAGAGATAAAAAGAATTCCTACTACTCAACAACAAAAGGACAAGCAACTTCAATTAAAAAAATGGGCAAAGGACTTGAATAGACATTTCTCCAAAGAAGATATACAAGTGACCAATAGGCACATGAAGATGCTCAACATCATTAGTCACTAGGAAAATGCAAATCCAAACTACAATGAGCTACCACTTCATACCTATTAGGATGGCTATTATCAGAAAAATGGAAAATAACAAGTGTTGGCAAGGATGTGGAGAAACTGGAGCCCTCATCTATTGCTGGTGGGAATGTAAAATGGTGCAGCCATTGTGGCAAATAGTTTGGCGGTCCCTCAAAAAATTAAATGTAGAATCACCATATGACCCAACATACGGTAATTTCACTACTAGGTATATACAAAAAATAATTGAAAGCAAAGACTCAGGCAGATATTTGTACACCAATGTTTATTGTAGCATTGTTCACAATAGCCAAAACGTGGACACCCAACTGTCAATCAATAGATGAATGGATAAAGAATATGTGGTGCACACAAACAGTGGAATATTAGTCATAAAGAGAAATGAAGTACTGATACATGCTACAACATGGATGAAACTTGAATACGGTATGCTAAGTGAAAGAAGACAGATATAAAAGATGAATACTGAATGATCCCACTTATATGAAATATCTAGAATAGGCAAATACATAGAGACAGAAAACAGATTAGCAGTTACCAGGGGCTGGGGGAAAGGGAGGATGGGTTATTACTGCTTAATGTGTATAGAATTTTTGTCTGGGGTGATGAAAACGTTTCAGAAGTAAATAGTGGTAATGGTTTCAAAGAAAATATAGAGAGGACTGAAATTCTATTCCTGAATATGGTAAAGGACCTCATAAGGAAAATGAAGGAAGAAAATAGGTCTTGGAATTTCCCAGGTATATCAGAATGTGTTACATAATGGTATAATATGAGGAACAATCCAAGGAGTCAGGATTTGTTCAATTTGGAGAAAAAAAGGAACAAATGCTGAATTATTAACTATCTTTAACTGTGTAAATGTTAACAATCTTCTCTCTTGAGGCTTTAGTTATCCAGCTGCTGCAGGAAGGGAGTTAGGCCAATTGACCTTTCCAGTTTCTACAGTATGCTGTTTTTTCTGGATCACTGTGTAATAGCTAGTAGATACCCCCTATTGCAGGATCATTACAGCAAAAAGAAATTGAAAATTAAGCTAAAAATCTGGACTTGCTACTGGACCAGGTACTGGCTACCTTTCCCCACTCCTGTGGCAGTCTTTGTGTCTTTCCTGGATTCACATACACACTATTCTGTAATGAGCAATTCATTTGGAACTTCTTTTGTTTTACAATTTGATTTATGAAAAAAAGATGTGGGAATAAAATGCAACCATGTTTCCAGTTAATCAATAGAAATTCAATCCTTCTAACATCTTTCTTCAAAAGCCTAAAAAGGCAACTGGATGAAATCCATGTAACTTTTGTACTCACGGGTTTATCAAGTTTCTTAGTAGGCTGAAAAATCATAAAGCCTAATAACCAGAAATCATCAAACATGCACTAGCAAGTGTCTCATTCTTCTAGGAACCAGCCTCCACGATTGAAATGCACATTGCCTTAGACTTATGATCTGCCACTGAATTATGAATGCATGGCGTCTTAGCATATGCCTGCAGTAAATAGTCTGAGTATACGATATTACAGGGACAAAACTTAATATTTGAAAAAAAGAATGTAAAAATGTTTGTAAAATGAATATGCATGGCTCACATGAAATTCAGTAAAACAGACATAGATTTTTTTTTTTGTTTCAGCATATTCCTTCATAATTTATTGAGTGCATTAGTAGGATACCTTCTGTGTGATTTCCTTCACTTCTGAATGATTCTTAATTACTTTATTTAATGGGAAATACTACTTTACATAAAATTAAAGTGTTATGAGGAGATAGAGCTATGGAACCAAAGTGCAACATTAGCTCTTTATTTCATGAACTATAAGTTTAAGTGTTCGGGCATAGGGGATTTGAAAGACAGGTTATGGTGTTTTTTCAGGTATAGATGCTTGTTCAAATTCAGCCTAAGTTGTTTATCAGCCATTTACATACAAATTCAGGGAAAAATTAGCAATGGTTCGATAGCTCTCTATCTGCTCATTAGTAGTAAGCAATTCACAAAAGCCATATCCTGAAGTAGAGAGAGCTATTGCCTAAATGTTCTATAGGGTGGATTGGGAAAGCTGAGAGAACCAAATTCCTACATTCATTTTTGGATGAGGTACATTTCAGAGTTTGGGGAGCCCAGACTGGATGTACGAGAACACGCTTTTTCTGGTAATAGAAAATTCCACATAGATGTTATTGCTGAGTACCACCCATGGAGTCTCACCATCATAAGCCAAAGATTTATTCTATGAAACACCTTTTTCTCTTCTAACCTCTGTTAATGGTTTTCCCAGAGAAGCACAGGCAAGAGGCCGGTGATGATTCCAGAGTTGTGTAACTTTAATGATATTTTTAAGAATCATTAAAAAGATGCCTTAAAAAGTCGCTTTATCAGGAGACTCACCCTGATATGAAGTTGCTTTTTCACTTCACTGTGGAGAGCAGAAAGTGAAATATGTTTTACATCAGTATCTCTCCAGTTTTCGTCTGTGCATCCTTATTTGTCTGTTCCTTCCTCATCTCATTAACTGAATCAGGATTTGCTGGGCTCAGACTTGAGTTTTAAGAATAATTCTCTCCACTGTCCCTTTTGCATACCTCAGGTCAACTCTAACCAAATTAAAATCACAATACCCACTCACATCCTTTCAGCAAAAGCTCACTTCTATGGTAACCTGTTATTGTTGTTTGCCGTCGAGTCAACTCCAACTCATAGTGACACTACAGGACAGAGTAGAAGTGCCTCAGAGGGATTGCTAGGCTGTAATCTTTATGGGAGCAGATTAGGTCTTTTCTCCTGCAGAGCCCCTGGTGGGTTCTAACCACAGACCTTTGGTTTAGCAGCTGAGTGTTTAACCATTGTGCCACCAGGGCTCCTCTACATTAAACTAAACAACAACAACAACAAAAAACCCATTACTGTCCAGTTGATTCTGACTCATAGTGACTCTCTAGGACAGAGTAGGACTGCCCCATATGGTTTCCAAGAAGCAGCTGGTGGATTTGTACTGGCAACCGTTTGGTTAACAGCCCAGCTCTTAACTATTGTGCCACCAGGGCTCCTACAGTAATCTATACTCTCTGAAATTATAAAGTACCAAATCAAACTCTTCTATGGTTGGGCCAGAGGAAGTCTATGGACTTCTGTAAACTACCTTGAAAGGTCATGTTCAATTACCTGAGTTCTCTTTAAGATTTAGTTTCTTAATATGGATTTTTGAATTAATAACAGCGCTGTTCATGGCTTCACATTTTAGATAAGCACAAAAAAGAATACAACTGACAAGGTGTATAGTAGTTAAACAATATCTGCGAACTGTTTGGAATTTATTAAGTAACAGAGTAGAGGAATCCAGGTATCAGTCATCAGGGTAGTCTTGCCTATTACCGACTTTTACTTAATGACATAGTTTAATACTTCAAGAGGGATGCTGTAGGCTGTAGAGCATTTTATTCAGTAGGCAATTATTCTCCCCTAGCAGGAAGGACCAGTTCCTGGAAAAGGACATCATGCTCGGTAAAGTAGAGGGTCAATGAAAAAGAGGAAGACCCTCAACAAGATGGATTGGCACAGTGGCTGCAACAATGGGATCGAACCTCACAATGATTGTGAGGATGGCACAGGACCAGGCAGTGTTTTGTTCTGTTGTACATAGGGTCTGTATGAGTTGGAACCAACTCGACAGCACCCAACAACAACAGCAATAGGAGTAAAACTTAGGTGATTTGTGATTTCTGTGGGATAGGAGGATGAACATTTTCTGAACTGATGTGGGAAATGGCTTTTGGTAGATGTGAGGTTGGAATTGTTCTAAGAACATAGTTCAGTAGGCGAAGAGAATAAAAGGACAGGCTGTGTTCATAATCCTGAAAACACACATTTGTCTATATAACCAAGCAATAAAAACAAGGTGAAGAGAGGAGCAGCATCTTGTTAGTGTTCCTCTTCAGCCTGAAGACATGCTTTTTTTTATAAAGAAAATGCAGCTTCTTTAACATATAGCAGTGCAATGACTATATGAAGCTCTGAAAGTAATTGTTCCCTCAGGAATAGTGATTGCACAGTATATCTATCCTGTGTTTATTTCAGGGCAGGTGATTGATTTTTGTCCTCTATGGCCTTGCCTCTCAAGCATAGTCCAAGAACCAGCAGCACAAGTATCTCATGAAATCTGGTTGGAAATTAAGAATCTCAAGTCCCATTCCAGACTGAAATGAGAATCTGCATGTTATTAAGATCCCCAGAATAGCCGACATAATCTTGAGGAAGAAAGTTGGAGGACTCACAGGTCCCAATTTTGATGCTTACTGCAAATCTACAGTAATCAATTCAGTGTGGGACTGGCATAAGGATAGATATGAATAGATAAATGGAATAGAATTAAGAGTCCAGAAATAATCTCTTACACTAATGATCAATTGATTTTTGACAACGGTGCCAAGACAATTCAATGGGGGAAAGAATAATACTCTTTTCAACAAGTGGTGCAGGGACAGCTGCAGATCTACATGCAAAAGAATGAAGTTGGACCACTTCCTCACCATATACAAAAATTAACATGGATCAAAGATCTAAATGCAAGAGTTAAAACTATAAAATCCTTAGAAGAAAATAAAGGCTGAACCATCATGACCATAGATTTGGCAATGGTTTCATAGATTATGACACCAAAAGCACTAGCAACGAAAGAAAAAAAAAAAAAACAGAGAAATTAAATTTCATCAAAATTTTCAAAAAATTTTATTTCAAAGGACACTATCAAAAAAGTGAAAAGATGCTACAGAATGGGAGAAGATGTTTCAAATCATCTATCTAGTAAGGGACATGTATCTAGAATATATAAAGAATGCAACACTATAAAGACAAATCATCCAATTAAAAATTGGTAAAGGATTTGAATACACATTTCTCCAAAGAATATATATAAATAACCAGTAAGAAAAATCAAAAGATGTTCAACATTGTTAGTCATTATGCAAATGCAAACCCAAATCACAATCAGGTGAGGTACTACTTCACCTTCACTAGGATAACTGTAATAAAAAAACATGGAAAGTAAAACATGTTGGTGAGAATATGGAGGAACTGGAGCCCTTATATGTTGCTTGTAGGAACATAAAATGCTGCAGTCAGTTTGGAAAACAATTTGGCAGTTCCTTAAAAAGTTAAACATAGAGTTACCATATGACTAATTAATTCCACTCCTGTGCACAAATGTTCACAGAAACATTCTTCATAACAGCCAAAGAGTTCATCGATTGATTAATGGATAAACAAAATGTGGTATATGTATATACAAGGGCATATTAATTCAGCCCTAAAAAGGAATGATGTGCTAATAAATGCTACAACGGATGAGCCTTGAAAACATCATGCTAGGTGAAAGTATCCAGATAAAAAGCCATGTATTGTATGATTCCATTTACATGAAATATGAGAATAAGTAAATCCATAGGGACAGAAAGTAGATTAGTGGCTTCCAGGGGACTGGGGAAAGGGAGTCCCTGCTAATGGACATGGGGTTTCCATTTGTGGTGAAAGGAGCCCTGGTGGTGCAGTTGTGAAAGGAGCCCTGGTGGTGCAGTGGTTAAAGTGCTCGGCTGTTAACCAAAAGGTCAGTGCTCCATGAGAGAAAGATGTGGCAGTCTGCTCCCATAAAGATTACAGCCTTGGATGTATATTTTCACCAAAAAAAAAAAAGGTCCTCCAAGGTTGAGAAGGGAGAGCGTTGACATGTCGTGGGGTTGTTAACCAATGTCATAAAACAATATGTGTACTGACTGCTTAATGAGAAACTATTTGTTCTGTAAACCTTCATCTAAAGTACAATAAAAAAATTTAAAAAAAAAATATTAGAGCCTTGGAAACCCTATGGGGCAGCGCTACTCTGTTCTATAGAGTTGCAAGGAGTCAGAATCGACTCGAAGGCAATGGGTTGATTTGTGGTGATGTTGTTCTGGAACTGGATAGTGGTAATGGTTGTGCGGCTTTGTGAACATACTGAAACTCATTGAATCGAATATTTTAAATGGGTAAACTTTACAGTGTGTGAATTATATATCAATTTTAAAAACTACTATATGGTAAAAGCCATCATAAATAAAAATACAAGCAGCAGCCCAAGAAAAATGAAAGCACATGTCCACACAGAAACTTGTACAGGAATGTTTGTAGCAGCATTATTTATAAGAGCAAAATGGTGGACACAATCCAAATGTCCATCAACTGACAAGTGGATAAACACAATGTAGCATATCCATAGAATGGACTATTACTCAACCATAAAAAGGAATGAAGTATCGATACATAGTACAACAGGGATGAACCTCTCAAATATTATGCCAAGTGAAATAAGCCAGTCACAAAAGATCACATAAGAAATACTAATGATCATTAGATATATGAAAAGCTGTTCCACCTCACTGTTAGACAAGCAAATGAAAATTAAATTAACACTAGATTTCGCTAATTTAATTAGGTAAAATTTAATATGGTGGGAATGTAAGGAAGTAGATATTTTCATACTTGGTTACTGGAAGTATAATTGGACACAGCCTTTCAGAAAGGCACTTTGGCATCAACACTTAAGAGGCACTTTGCCTTTGTCCCAACCATTCCACACCTATGAACGAATCATACAAAAATACCCACACATGTGCCTAAAGGCCTATACTAGAATGTTCAACTGTCCACCAATAGGAGAATAAACTATAAATATCCATAGTGCAGCTAAGGAATAGAATGTCATAGTAAAAAATATGATGTAGACCAGGGTGTCTTAACCTCAGCATTACTGACATTTTATGAAGGATATTCTTTGCTTTTTTGTTGGGGGGGCATCCTGTGCATTGTGGCCGTTTAGCAGCACCCTAGACTCTACTCATTAGATTCCAGGAGCAACCTCCCAGTTGTGACAATCAAAAGTATCTCCACACATTGCTAAATGTCGCCTTGTGGTGGGTAGAGGGGGGTGTGGGGGGAGCAAAACTGCCTCTGATTAAGAACTCCTGATGTAGACTTGTATGTATTGACGTGGAAAGATTCTGTAGTTATGATGAGTCAGAATTTACTTGACAGCAACTGGTTTGGTTTGGCTTTTCTGGAATGATCTTGAAGATACATAATTAAATAATAAAGATGCAGAACAATAAAAACCATGCTAATGTTCATTTCAAACATTGCTTGCAGTTCAGGAGATCAGCTAATTGTACATGTGTAGGGTAGAAATAAATCTGCAACATAACTTTGTTATATGAATAATAGGTAGTAATAGCCTACCCACATTAAACATATGCTAGAATGATTAAAAGGTCACATTTATGAATATTTTTCTTTTTATAATTCTTAGATGAGAGATGTACCATAAAAAAGATATTTTTCTTGTTACATTCTGTACTTAAGAAAGCACTGAAAAATATTCAGTCTGTTTCCCACAATGATTAAAGCATAATTATATAAATAAAAATAAATCAAACTTTTGCATATTCAAGACAAGAGAATGCAAGGAACACCTGTTTCCACTTTAACTGCCAGTGAAAACACTGAATCTAAATTGGATTCTCTAAAAGAAGAGACACCACCTAAGTTTAAAAATACCAAGTCAAAAAGACAGGAAAGATAGGGCTCCCTTATAAAGGCATCACTTACGGAATAATTGCAGTCACTAACACTTTGGAATACATGAAATGGGTCAGGCCTTGCAAGTGCTTTAAGTAATATTTAATTCCTAACAATACTATTAGGTAGGGTTCTTGGGATCATTCCCATTTTATAGCTATGGAAACTGAGGTTTAAAAAGATACATAACACACAGGTGATGAAGCTAGGTCTTGAATTCGGGTCTATTTAATTATGAAACCCATATACTATACTAACCTTATGGTGTCCCTGGGTGGCACAAATGGTTAAGAACTCGGCAGCTAACCAAAAAGCTGGCAATTTGAGTTCCCCCAGAGGTGCCTCAGAAGAAAGTTCTGTGACCTACTTTAGAAGAGTCAGTCACTGATAACCCTATGGAGCACAGTTCTACTCAGACACACATGGGGTCACTATGAGCTGGAATCGACTTGATGGCAACTGGTTGGTTAGCTATACTAATCTCCCACTAAATAAAAATAAATAAATAAATAAAAGTTCTTATTACTTAAGAAAACCAGTGTGGAACAAAGGTTCTGACTTGGATTGCATTTCTTATAACACAGAACTCAATTATCAATGCCACCTTTGCTAATAGAGATAAAAATCACTATGGTAAGTGTCTTACATATATGGTCTCACATGATTGGAATTTGTCAATACTGTCCGACTGTCAACACTGGAACCTGTAGTGTGTACATATACAGTTGGGATATGACGTCTGGATCTACAGGGGAGGAGGTCAAAGTCAGAGACACTTAACAAGTGTGGAGCCAAGATTTGAACTCACGCTTATTTCACCTCTTACCCCTTGCTCTTTCTATAGCACCATGCTGCTTTTCACAATACTGCAAAGTATAGACAATACATATCAAACACAGGACTCAGCACTAGTCCCAGATTTTGACCGAGTACACAGAGTATGTGTATAGAACTTACAACGACATCTATCTATTGCTCAGAAAACAAAGCTTGAATCCTAAAAATGATCTGTTCTGTGGCTTCCATACATGAGAAGTTGTTCCTTCATTAAGTGAGGGCACCCACCATAGATTCCTTCCAGATTGATAAACTGTAAAAGGAGCTTCCACATTTGTGATTATATTTGAACTTCATAGCAATCCATGAAATAGTAAGCGAGGTTCCACTATGTTTTAATTTAATAAATGAAAAGATGGAGATTCAGAGAATTTAAGTAATTTCTACTATTCACATCTCAGTGAGTAGGAAACATAGAACTTTTAATTCCATACTTAGTGTCTTTCTATTATACCAGGATTCACCTATAAATTACATTATAATTATTTTCCAAGAAATTTTGTGTTCTATTAAAATATTTCTGTCTAGTTTAATAATTCAGTCCTTCACACAATCATTGAACTCTGTCTCATTTTTGTCCCAAGAGTAGAGGGAAATATTTCAAAAGATTCCTAAAAGTAATATTTACTCTCACAAACTGCTTCAGTATTTGAGTCTTTATTTCTATCTTCTATCTTCTCTGCTTTATTTCAAGAATCCCCTTAAAATTTTTCCATAGAAACAACTGGAGAAGAAAATGAGCTATGCAACATTCCTTGTGGATGTCTTTCTGAGTTTTGGACATTCATTCCTCAAGAGATTTAAGGTTGTTGTTTTTTGAGGAAGTATACATTTCTAAAGGAGAGTCCCTTCACATTTCTCTTGAATGTTTTAGGTTACTATCTAATACTCTATAATTGTAATGAAAAATTCCAAAGACTATGAAACAGTCTAGATTTACTACTGTAGCTGAAAGGGGGTATCCTCATCTATGTTACCTGCATAAATCCCTTTCTACTCGCCATCTCTGCAACTTCCTAATGTCGAGGTTGGGTCTCGATACTGGGAACTAGCGAGCTCTCTCCAGGCATAGTGGATAGAAGATTGCAGAAGCCCGTGCAGTTGGCGTGGGATGACAGAACAGCAACAAAAAAAGAAAAGAAAAAAAAGTACACTGAAGCTCAGTGGTGTACTTGTGGGAAAAAAAAAGAGGTAACAGAAGATTAATTCCCACACTGGACTGGGAATTTTGCCACACTTTACTGATCATTGAAGCCCAATATTTTTCCATGATAATACCTTTAACACCCATGAATTCTCTAAAATGGGGAAATCTAATAAATATAGAAGATGTTGAAATTTTCCCTTATTGCTATTTACATGACTTTATTATTTACATCTGTACCACAAAAGGCTTGAAGTAGAGGCAATAATTCTGCTACTAGGTATGGAGCTCTGAGGCTTTTGTTCAGTGCATAGGTAAGAGCAATAACTAATGCTGTCTGCTGCTTCAGGCCCTAAATTACATGGTCTTATCTTCACTAGACAGTTTTATATTTGAAGATTTCCCTTATCCACATCTTAAGGCTAATCAAATTGCAAAAATCACTGAAAGGAATTCCAAATTGGCCTCATATATGAGCAGGTGGGCCTATAAATTAGCTAAGTGAGAAGACGTTATGTATTCCAAGTGATATTATAGTTCAATGTTGGTGAGGTGTTCTGATGCTTTTAGTAGATGCCTATTTCAGGGGCTTTTGTGGGGGGAAAACAGAAGAGATTGGTCAGGGTGGCTTTGCAGTACTAAAGCACTGTTGAATCAGTACTGAAGAACTCTTGAATCATATATTGTTTGAGTAATATGTTGTATGTTATACAACTTAGCATGGACTTAGGCTTCTTTAGTGGCTGCCTGCTTCTCCTATAGAGAAACAGATCTATGCAGGAAGGGTAAATCTCCATCCTCTGTCCACAGCTTAGGTCTTGTTAACAATAGCCAGCTTCTGCAACCATTGTTCCACATAGTAGGTCAGCTATGTCTTGGAAACCCATTTACTAGCACTGAAACACTTTTAATTATGCTATTCTACTTTGAAAGCTCCCCCCCCCCACTTTTTTCCTCCCACTGTTGGGATTCATGTCAAATATCATCTCCTCTAAATAGACTTATCTAATGAAGAATTGGTCACTGGCTCCTCTGTGTCCTGTCTCCATCAGACATGTAAGCACGTGCTTTGTGGCAAGCATTGTTTTAACAGGATGACAACGACTATGAGTAAATACAACATAGTTCTTACTCTGAGGGGATTTACAATATTGTAACTCTTATTTATGTATCTGATTCACCCCCTAGAATAGAACATAGACTCTGAGATCATAGATACTGTATTTCATTTATCTTTGTATCCTAAGAACCCAGCACAGGGGTTTGAACAGAAAAAAAGAAAACTGCTTAAAGTGCTTATTGATTGATATATGGTACTACAAACATATATCTGATTTATCAAAGGTGACTCTTAATGAAAATATACAAATATTAAAAACTTAAATAAAATTGGACTACAATCAAGGAATTGCATATAATGGGGTATTTACCTTTTTTTTTTTTTTAAGTAAAAATGATACATCCATTGACTCATGCAGTATATTTAAAGAACATTCATTGAGTTAAGATGTAAACCACATTAAGAAATTTTCTCATTTCTGCATATAATACTAAATACTAAATTTTGCAAATAAAGTATGAAATGATTTAGAAGGAAATTTGCAATCTATTGCCTTAAATCTCTAATAAATGATGGCAAATATGTTTTACTGTAAGCAATGATAGTCTGGTAATTAGACTTACCACTATTAACCCTCTCTATAGCTGCCTCCTCAAAGTAAAGTCTACCTTAATGACATGAATGGAGTGAAGCTTTTGGGACCTTCATTTGCTGATGTAGCATGATTCAAAATGGGAAGAAACAGCTGCAAACATCCATTAATAATCAGAACTTGGAATGTACGAAGTATGAATCTAAGAAAATTGGAAATATCAAAAATGAAATCAAAAGCATAAACATCGATATCCTAGGCATTAGTGAGCAGAAATGGATTGGTATTGACCATTTTCAAGCAGACAATAATATGGTCTACTATGCTGGGAATGACACATTGAAGAGGAATGGTGTTGCATTCATCCTCAAAAAGAACATTTCAAGATCTATCCTGAAGTACAACACTGTCAGTGATAGGATACTATCCATATGCCTAAAAGGAAGACCAGTTATTATGACTATTATTCAGATTTACACATCAACCACTAAGGCAACAGATGAAGAAATTGAAGACTTTTACCAGCTTCTGCAGTCTGAAATTGATCGAACATGCAATCAGGATGCATTGATAATTACTGGTGATTGGAATGTAGAAGTTGGAAACAAAGAAGAAGGACTGTTAGTTGGAAAATATGGCCTTGGTAATAGAAACGATGCCTGAGATCACATGATTGAATTTTGTAAGACCAATGACTTCTTCATTGCAAATACCTTTTTTGCCAACATAAATGGCTACTATACAAGTGGATCTCACCAGATGGAATACACAGGAATCAAATTGACTACAACTGTGGAAAGAGAAGATGGAAAAGCTCAATATCATCAGTCAGAACAAACCAGGGGATGACTGCAGAAAAGACCATCAATTGCTCATATGCAAGTTCAAGTTGAAACTGAAGAAAATTACATCAAGTCCATGAGAACCGAAGTATGACCTTGAGTATATCCCACCTGAATTCAGAGACCATCTCAAGAACAGATTTGACACATTGAACACTAATGACCGAAGACCAGATGAGCTGTGGAATGACATCAAGGATATCATACATGAAGAAAGTAAGAGGTCATTAAAAAGACAAGAAAGAAAGAAAAGACCAAAATGGATGTCAGAAGAGACTCTGAAACTTGCTCTTGAATGTCGAGTAGCTAAAGTGAAAGGAAGAAATAAAGTAAAAGAGCTGAATAGAAGATTTCAAACAGTGACTTGAGAAGACAAAGTAAAGTATTATAATGACATGTGCAAAGAGCTGGAGATAGAAAATCAAAAGCAAAGCACCTGTTTGGCATTTCTCAAGCAGAAAGAACTGAAGAAAAAATTCAAGCCTCGAGTTCCAATAGTGAAGGATTCTACGAGGAAAATATTAACCAACACAGGAAGCATCAAAAGAACATGGAAGGACACACAGAGTCATTAAACCAAAAAGAGTTGGTCGACATTTAACCATTTTAGGAGGTAGCATATGATCAGGAACTGATTGTACTGAAGGAAGAAGTCCAAGCTGCACTGAAGGCACTGGTGAAAAAACAAGGCTCCAGGAATTGACAGAATACCAGTTGAGATGTTTGAACAAATGGATGCAGCCCTGGAAGTGCTCACTCGGCTATGCCAAGAAATTTAGAAGACAGCTACTTGGCCAACCAACTGGAAGAGATCCATATTTATGCCTATTCCCAAGAAAGGTGATCCAATGGAATGTGGAAATTTTTGACCAATATCATTAATATCACACGGAAATAAAATTTTGCTGAAGATCATTCAAAAGTGTCTGCAGCAGTACATTGACAGGAAACAGCCAGAAATTCAAGCTGGATTCAGAAGAGGATGTGGAATGAGGGATATCATTGCTGATGTCAGAAGGATCCTGGCTGAAAGAACAGAATACCAGAAAGATGTTTACCTGCATTTTATTGACTATGCTGTGATGGTTAGGATTGTGTGTCAACTTGGCTGGGCCATGATTCTCAGTGTTTTAATGTAATCACTCCCATGATTGAATATACTGTGAGTAGCCAGTCAGATGAAAGGGAGTCTCCTTGGAGGTGTGGCCCACATCTGTATATAAGCAGACGTTCTGTCTTTTTCCTCTCTCTGGATCCTGTGGCTGCTTCCTGTCACCTCATTTCCTGTTCTTGGGACTTGAGCTGTCAGATTATCTGCTGAACCTGGGATTCGTCGATCTGAACAGCCTGTGAGTGGGAGTCCTGCTCTCCAACCTGCTGATCTTGGGCTTGCCAGCTTCTGCTGCTGTGTGACTTGGGAGAGGCCTCTACCCTGATCCACGGACTTGGGACGTTCTAGCCTCTACAATCACGTGAGCTGTCTCTTGATATAATCTCTCTCTATATATATATTTATACACTTTACTGGTTTTGCTTCTCTAGAGAACCCAGCCTAAGACATATGCTAAGGCATTTGACTGTGTGGATCATAACAAATTATGGATAACATTGTGAAGAATGGGAATTCCAGAACACTTAATTGTGCTCATGAGGAACCTGTATATAGAACAAGAGGCAGTTGTTCGAATAGAACAAGGGGATACTACATGGTTTAAAATCAGGAAAGGTGTGTGTCAGGGTTGTATCCTTTCACCGTACCTATTCAACCTGTATGCTGAGCAAATAATCTGAGAAGCTGGATTATGTGAAGAAGAACCTGGCATCAGGATTGGAGGAAGACTCATTAACAACCTGCGTTATGCAGAGGATGCAAGCTTGCTTGCTGAAAGTGAAGAGGACTTGAAGCACTTACTGGTGATCAAAGACCACAGCCTTCAGTATAGGTTATACCTCAACATAAAGAAAATGAAAATCCTCACAACTGAATCCATAAGCAACATCATGATAAACAGAGAAAATATTGAAATTGTCAAGGATTTCATTTTACCTGGATCCACAATCAACACCCATGGAAGCAGCAGTCAAGAAATCAAACGGCGCATTGCTGCAAAAGACCTGTTTAAAGTGTTGAAAAGCAAAGATGTTACCTTTATGACTAAGGTGCACCTCACCCAAGCCATGGTGTTTTCAGTTGTCTTATATGCATGTGAAAGCTGGACGATGAATAAGGAAGTCAGAAGAATTGACACCTTCGAACTGTGGTGTTGGTGAAGAATATTGAATATACCATGGACTGCCAAAAGAACGAACAAATCTGTCTTGGAAGAAGTACAGCCAGAATGCTCTTTGGAAGCAAGGATAGTGAGACTTTGTCTCACATACTTTGGACGTATTATCAGGAGGGATCAGTCCCTGGAGAAGGGCATCATGCTTAGTAAAGTAGAGGGTCAGCAAAAAAGAGGAAGACCCTCAACGAGATGCATTGACACAGTGGCTGCAACAATGGGCTCAAGTATACCAACGATTGTGAGGATGGTGCAGGATCAGGTCGTGTTTCATTCTGTTGTACGTGGGGTCACTATGAGTTGGAATCCACTCAATGGCACGTAACAACAATGTTTGGAAACCCTATTGGGCAGTTCTACTCTGTCCTATAGGGTAACTATGAGTCGGGGTTGTCTCCACAGCAATGCATTTGGTTTTTGTATTTTGAAAATTCAATTTACAAATTACTTTCACAGTCTTCTGGGTTTTGTTTGAATGAACACTTAGTAAAAGAAAAACAAAAACCCGTTGCCATAGAGTTGATTCCTACTCATGGAGACCCCATAGGACAGAGTAGAACTGCCCCATAGGGTTTCTAAGAAGAGCCTCATGGATTCTAACTGCCAACCTTTTGGATAGCAGCTGTAGCTCTTAACCACTATGCCATCGGGGTTTCTGAACACTTAGATTAGCAGAAATTAACAGCTAATGAAGTTTGGGGTGTATTTTGAAATGCTGGCATTCTTAAATATCTCATACTCTGTCCATAGAAGTTGGATTTCAGTGAGAAACATTTGAATATTTTATACACCCTAGATCTATAAGAGACGACAGGACTATGTTTAATTTTAACTATTGTAAATTTTAAACTTGAAAAGTTAGAACTGAATTATTAAAAGAAAATAGTTGTATTTGGATGTACTTCTTTAGAAATTACTGAAACTAAGAAGGCTTTTTGGTGTCTGTCTGCTCAGTGTATATAGGAGATGGTGTGGCACTAGATGGTTGAAGTCTACTTGCACAAAAAAATACATAGTTTGTAAGTCTCTGTAAAGAGGGTTCACCTTCTGGCATGAAACTTTCACCTTGTGATTATCCAATATGGCCTCTCACAAAGTTCATTAAGTGAAAAAGTCCAGTTTAAATAGACTGAAGAAGGCAAACTATACGATAATCTCAATAAATGCAGAAGAAAACAGACTTCAACAGCCATTCATGACAAAAAACTTGCAACAATGTAGGAATAGAAAAGAATGTCCTCATCCCAGAAAAAAAGGTATCTACAAGAAACCTAGGGCTAACATCATATTTAATTGTGAAAGACTAAATGCTTTTCCCATACAAACAGAAACAAGGCAAGGATGTCTGTTCTCACCTCTCTTATTGATCATTGTACTAGAGGCTAGTACAAAAAGACAAAGGAAAAAAAATGCCATACAGATTGGAAACAAGAAATAAAATTGTCTCTCTTCACAAAAATATGATTGTTTACATAGAAAATGTCAAAGAATCTACATAAAAGCTACTGGAGTTAAATAAGTGAGTTTAGCAAAGTGGCAGGATGCAAAGTCAATATGCAAAAGGTAATTTTCCTTCTATGTACTAGCAACAAACAATTGGAAATAGAGAAAATAGCACCAAGAAACACGAAAAATATGAATAAATCTAGCAAAATGCACAAAGTCTATATGCTGAAAACTACAAAACATTGGTGAAAAAAATTGAAGAACACCTATATAAAAGAAGAGATATACTAAGTTCATGAGTTGGAAGACTCAATATTTTTAAAATGTCAATTCTTCCCAAACTTCTCTAGAGATTCAACGTAATCCCAATAAAAATCTCAGCACTTTTGTGTGTGTGTGTACATGTGTATGTAGAAATCAGTAGGTTTATTCTAAAATTTACTTAGATAGGCAAAACATTTAGAATAGTCAAAATGACTTTGAATAAGAGCAAAATTAGAGGATTCACTGACTGATTTTAAGACATACTATGAAGACACAGTAATCAAGACTGTGGTATTGGTAAAAAGACAGACACATATATCAATGAATCTGAATAGCAAGTTCAGAAATAGACCCACATAATATGGCCAATTGATTTTCTTCAAAGGCACAAAGGCAATTTATGGGAGAAATTATAATCTTTTCATCAAATTGTGTGGGAATATTTGGACTTCCACATTAAAAAAAAAAAAGATCCTTGATCCGTACATCACATCCTATATAAATATTAACTCAAAGTGGATCAGAGATCTAAATGTAAAACCTGAGACTATAAAACTTGCAGAATAAAGCATAGGGAAAAAATCTTTATAACCTTGAATTAGGCAAATAATAAATACGACACTAAAAGCACAATCCTTAACAGAAAAAAAAAAAAATTACATAATAAAAAAAAAAAAAAATCAAACCCATTGCTGTTGAGTTGATTCCAACTCATGGCAACCCTACAGGACAGAGTAGAACTGCTCCATAGGGTTTCCAAGGAGGGCCTGGTTGATTCAAACTGATGACCTTTTCATTAGCAGTCAAACTCTTAACCACTACGCCACCAGGGTTTCCAACTTACATAACAGGTATTGATAAAAACTTTTTTGAATCTACTATTTAAAAGACATTGTAAAGAAAAATGAAAAGGTAAGCAAGGGATTGGGAGAAAATATTTGCAGAACAAATATACTGTAAAAACTTTTATCCAGAATATACAAAGATCTATCAAAACCCAATAATAAGACCTACGCACCAATGACAGGGCTCCAAAATACATAAAACAAACAGTAACAGCACTGAAAAGAGAAACTGACAGTTCCACAATAATAGCAGCAAACTTCTACACATCACTCTTGGTAAAGACAGAACATATATAAAAAAACTCAACAAAGATACAGAAGGTCTAAAGGCCACGATCAACCATTTTGACCTCACAGACATATATAGAACACTCCACCCAACAGCAGCAAAGTACACATTCTTTTCCAAAGCACATGGAACATTCTCCAGAACAGATCATATCTTTGATCACAAAGCAACCCTCAACAAAATCAAAAACACTGAGATAATACAAAGAATCTTCTCTGATCACAATGTCATAAAAGCAGAAATCAATAACAGGAATAGCAAGGAAAAAAAATCAAATACATGGAAACTGAATAGCATCTTGCTTAAAAACCACTGGGTAATAGAAGAAATCAAAGATGGAATAAAAAAATTCCTAGAATCAAAATGAGAATGAAAACATATCATACTAAAACCTTTGGAACACAGCAAAGACTGTGCTCAGAGGTCAGTTTATAGCAAAACAGGCACACACCAAAAAATAAGAAAGGGACAAAATCAAAACATTAGCTACACAACTTGAACAAATAGAAAGAGAACAGCAAAAGAAGCCCATAGCCACCAGAAGAAAGGAAATAATAAAGATCAGAGCACAAATAAATGAAATAGAGAATAGAAAAACAAGAGAAAAAGAGAAAGAATCAACAAAACCAAAAGTTGGTTCTTTGAAAGGATCAACAAAACTGACAAGTCATTGGCCAAACTGACAAAAGAAAAACAGGAGAGGACACAAATAATCCAAATAAGAAAGGAAAAGGGGGACATTACAACAGACTCAACTGAAGTAAAAAGGATCATAACAGAGTACTATGAAAAACTATACTCCAACAAATGTGAAAGCCTAGAGGAAATGGATAATTTTCTAGAAACACATTACCTACCTAAACTAACATAAATTGAGGTAAAAAACCTGAATAGACCCATAACAAGAGAAGAGATTGAAAAGGTAGTTAAAAAAAAAAAAAAAAAAAAGCTCTGGCTAAGATGACTTCCCAGAGAATTCTACCATTCAGAGAAGACCTTGCACCAGTACTACTCAAATTATTTCAGAACATAGAAAAGGAAGGGGTACTTCTGAATTCATTCTTAGAAGCCAGCATAATCCTGATACCAAAACCAGGCAAAGATACCACAAAAAAAGAAAATTAAGACAAATATCTCTTATGAATATAGATGCAAAAATTCTCCACAAAATTCTAGCCAATAGAATTCAGCAGTATAAAAAAAAAAAATCCCTACCAAGTGGGATTCATACCAGGTATGCAAGGACGGTTCAACATTAGAAAATCAATTGACTTAATCCACCACATAAATAAAACACAAGAACCACATGATCATCTCAATCAATGCAGAAAAAGCATTCGATAGAGTGCAACACACATTCTTGATAAAAACTCTCAATAAAATAAGTATAGAAGGGAAATTCCTCAACATAATAAATTGCATCCATACAAAACCAACAGCCAACATCATTCTTAATGGAGAGAGGCTGAAAACATTCTCCCTGAGAACCGGAACAAGACAAGGATGCCCTTTATCACCACTCCTATTTAGCATTGTGCTAGAAGTCCTAGCTAGCATAATAAGGCAAGAAAAAGAAATAAAGGGCATCCAAACTGGTAAAGAAAAAGTAAAACCATCCCTATTTGAGGATGATATGATACTATACATAAAGAATCCAAAAGACTCCACAAGAAAACTACTGGAACTAACAGAAAGATTCAGCAGAGTAGCAGGATGCAAGATAAACATAAAAAATCCTTTGGATTCCTATACACCAATAAAGAAAACTACAAAAAGGAAATCAGGAAAGCAATATCATTTATAAACCCCCCCTCAAAAAAAATTAAGAATAAATATAAACAGGGACGTAAATGACCTGTACAAAGAAAACTACAAAATACTACTGCAAGAAACCAAATGAGACCTACATAAATGGAAAGACATACCATGCTCATGGATAGGTAGACTCAACATTGTGAAAATGTCAATTCTACCCAAAGCAATCTACGAATACAATGAAATACCAACAGCATTCTTAAACCAGATGGAAAAACTAATCATTAACTTTATGTGGAATGGCAAGAGGCCTTGGATAAGTAAAGCACTATTGAAGAAAAAGAATAAAGCAGAAGGATTTGCACTGCCTAACCACAGAACCTATTATACAGCTTCAGTAGTCAAAACAGCCTAGTACTGGTACAATGACATATACATTGACCAATGGAACAGAATCAAGAACCTAGATGTAAATCCATCACCTGATCTTTGATAAAGGCCCAAAGTCCATTAAATAGGGAAAATACAGCCTTTTTAACAAATATAACAAATTTAACAAAATTGGATGTCCATCTGTAAAATACTGAAACATGACCCATACACCACACCATACACAAAAACTAATTCAAATGGATCAAATACCTGAATATGAAACCGAAAACTATAAAGATCATAGAAGAAAAAATAGGGTCAATGTTAGAGGCCCTACTACACGGCATAAATAGGATACAAACCATAACTAACAACACATAAATACCAGAAGATAAGTTAGCTATCTGGGATCTTCTAAAAATTAAACACTTATGTTCATCAAAAGACTTCACCAAAAGAGTAAAAAGAGAACCTACAGACTGGGAAAAAATTTTTGGCTGTGACAAATCCAACAAAGGTCTAATCTTTAATATCACTAGGAAAATCCAACACCTGCATGACAAAAAGACAAATAATCCAGTTAAAAAATGGGCAAAGGATACGGCCAGACACTTCATCAAAGAAGACATTCAGGTGGCTGACACTTGAGGAAACGCTTGCGATCACTTGTCTTTAGAGAAATGCAGATCAGAACTACAATGCGATACTATCTCATCCTGACATTACTGGCAAGAATCAAAAAAACAGAAAATAATAAATGTTGGAGGGGCTGTGGGGAGATTGGAACTCTTATGCACTGCTGGTGGGAATGCAAAATAGCACGAACATTTTGGAAAACGATGTGGTGCTTCCTTAAAAAGCTAGAAATATAAATACCATATGATCCAGCAATCCCACTCCTAGGAATACATTCTACGGAAATAAAAGCTGTTCCAAGAATTGACATACTCACACCCACATTCATCACAGCATTGTTCGCAATAGCAAAATGATGGAAACAACCTAGATGCCCATCAACAGATGAATGGATAAACAAACTATGGTACATACACACAATAGAATACTACGCGACAATAAAATAAACAATGAGGAATTTGTGAAACGTCTCACAACCTGGATGAATCTGGAGGGCATTATTCTGAGTGAAATAAGTCAGTGACAAAAGGACAAATACTGTATGAGACCACTATTACAAAAACCCATGAAAAAGTTTACACACAGAAAAACAATCTTTGACGGTTACTAGGGAGAGGACGGGTGAGAAGGTAAAAACACTAACTAGACAATAGACAAGTGATAACTTCGGTGAAGGGTAAGACAGTACACAAGGCTGGGGAAGTCAGCACAACTTGACCAAGGCAAGGTCATGGAAGCTTCACAGGCACATTCAAACTCCCTGAGGGGCCAAATTACTGGGTTGAGAGCTGTGGACCATGGTCTTGGGGGCTATCTAGCTCAATTGGCATAACATAGTTTGTAAAGAAAATATTCTACGTTCTACTTTGGTGAGTAGCATCTGGGGTCCTAAATGCTTGTGAGAAGCCATCTAAGATACTCCACTGGTCTCACCAAGGGAGAATGAAGAAAACCAAAGACACAAGGGAAAGATTAGTCCCAAGGACTAAAGGACCACAACTACCACAGCCTCCACTAGACAGAGTCCAGCACAACTAGATGGTGACTGGCTACCACCGCTGACTGCTCTGACAGGGATCACAATACAGGGTCCCAGACAGAGCTGGAGAAAAATGTAGAACAAAATTCTAACTCACAAAAGAAGACCAGACTTACTGGTCTGATAGAGACTGGAGAAACTCCGAGAGTACGGCCCCCGGACACCCTTTTAAGTCAGTATTGAAGTCACTCCTGAGGTTCATCCTTCAGCCAAAGATTAGACAAGCCCATAAAACAAAACAAGACTTAATGAGCATACCAACCCAAGGGCAAGGACAGGAAAGCTGGTAATGGGGAACCCAAGGTCGAGAAGGGGAGAGGGTTGACACGTAGTAGGGTCAGCACCTGTCTTAGTTATCTAGTGCTGCTACAACAGAAATACCACAAGTGGATGGTTTTAATGAAGAGAAGTTTATTTCCTCAAAGTAGGCTAAAAGTCCAAATTCAAGGTGTCAGCTCCAGGGGAAGGCTTTCTCTCTCTCGGTCTTCTCATCAGTGTTCCCCCAGACTAGGAGCTTCTCAGCGCAGGACCCCGGTCCAAAGGACATGCTCTGCTCCCAGCACTGCTTTCTTGATGGTATAAGGTCCCCATGTCTCACTGCTCGCTTCTGTCTTTTATATCTCAAGAGATTGCCTCAGGATACAATCCAGTCTTGTAGATCAGGTCCTGCCTTGCTAACACAACTGCCACCCATCCTCCCTCATTAACATCATAGATGCAGGTTTACAATATACAGGAAAATCACACAGTACCGGGAATCATGGCCTGGCCAAACTGATACACATATTTTTTGGGGGACATAATTCAAACCATGATAGCATCCAATGTCACAAAATAATATGTGTATTAATTGTTTAATGAGAAACTGATTTTGTTCTATAAACCTTCATCAAAAGCACAATGCTAAAAATAAAGAAAAAAAAACTTACTAGTAAGAAAACACAACAACCCAATAAAAATGAGCAAAATATCTGAACACATATTTGACAGAATTAAAAAAAAAAAAAACGGAAAACAATCTCCCCTAAACCTGACAATACTAAGTTCAAGCAAGGAAATGGAACAACTAGAACACTCATAAATTGCTTGTGAGAATGCAAAGTACAAATCCCCTTTGGAAAACTGTTTAGCAGCTTCTTATAGAGTTTAACATACAATTATCAAATGACACAGCAATCACATTCCTAAATATTTATCTAAGTCAAATCAAAATACAAGTTCCCAAAGAAACATATACGTAACTATTATACTAGTTCTATTAATAATTGCCACAGACTGGAAACAACCCAAATGTCCTTCAATGCGTGAACGGCTATGCAAACTGTGGTGGTGGTGTTCCAATTCATAGGGACCCTCTGTACAACAGAACAAAACACTGTCCAGTCCTGCACCATACTCACAATCGTTGTTATGTTTGAGCCCATTGTTGCAGCCACTAATGAAATACTTGTTGTGTTGTTGTTAGGTGCCGGCGAGTCAGTTCTGACTCATAGTGACCCTATGCACAATGGAACAAAACACTGCCCTGTCCTGCGTCATCCTCACAATCATCATTATGCTTGAACCCATTGTTGCAGCCACTGCGTCAATCCATCTCATTGAGGGTCTTCCTCTTTTTCACCGATTCTCTGTTTTAACAAGCATGATGTCCTTCTCCAGGGACTGATCCCTCCTGATAACATGTCCAAAGTATGTGAGACACAGTCTCGCCATCCTTGCTTCTAAGGAGCATTCTGGTTGTACTTCTTCCAAGACTACTCAGCAATAAAAAGGATTATCCTACTGATACATGCAAAAGCATAGGTGAATCTCAAAAGCATTATGTTAAATGAAAGAAGTCAGATTCAAAAGGGAGGAGGTGTTTGAATCCCTTTAAATGACATTCTGGGAAAAGCAAAACTGAGGGACAGAAAACAGATTAGTGAGTGGTGGTTGAGAACAAAGGGGCAGATGTGAATTTTTAAGGGTATGGAACTGTTCTATATTTTGATTATGATGGTGGTTACATGACAATGTTTGTCAAAACGCATAGATTTGTACAGTACAAAGAGCACGTTTTACTGTATGTGAATTATATTTCAGTTTTTTAAAATAATATTTTACTGTGTTTTGGGTAAAAGTTTACACAGAAAATTAGGTTCCCCTTCAACAATTTTTATACAAATTGTTCTGTGCCATTGGTTACAATTTTTACAATGTGTGAGCATTCTCATTATTTCCATTCTGTTTGTTCTGTTTCCATTGACCTAACTTCCCTTCACCTCCTTGCTTTCTCATCTTTGCTTTTAGGTAAACGTTGACCTTTTGGTCTCATATAGTTAATTGTTTGACCGGTTCCAACTTATAGTGGCCCTATGTACAACAGCACGAAACACTATCCACTCCTGCACCGTCCTCACAGTCCTTGTTATGCTTGAGCCCATTGTTGCAGCCACTGTCAATCCATCTCATTGAGAGCCTTCCTCTTTTTTGCTGACTCTCTACTTTATCAAGCATGATGTCCTTCTCCAGGGACTGGTCCCTCCTGATAACATATCCAAAGTATGTGAGACGTAGTCTTGCTATCCTTGTTTCTAAGGAGCATTCTGGTTGTACTTTTTCCAAGACAGATATGTTTGTTTTTCTGGCAGTCCATGGTACATTCAATACTCTTTGCCAACACCATAATTCGAAGACCTCATTTCTTCTTTGGTCTTCCTTATTCGTTGTCCAGTTTTCACACAACATGGCTTGGATCAGGCACACCATAGTCCTTAAAGTGACGTCTTTGCTTTTTAACACTTTAAAGAGGTCTTTTGCAGCAGATTTGCCCAATGCAATGAGCTGTTTGATTTCTGGACTGCAGCTTCCATGGGCGTTGATTGTGCATACAAATAAAATGAAATCCTCCTGGTTTGTCTACACATTATCTCTGTCTCTTATTGAGGATTCCGTAAAGTTGCCTTCCCGTGCTCCTTACCTGGGAACATTGCTCATTTTGTCTCAAGATGGTCACTCTGTACTGGGCCAGCTGGTAGGGGCACTGACAGCGTGTAAGTCTCCCCGTACACTGTTTTCATTCACTTTCTTCTTCCCTTCAGTGTTTGATCTAGTTCTTTATCCTTCTCTTTGATGTTCTGGGTTCCCAGATTGTCACTTGTATCTGTTTCACTTGGTTTCTTGATTCTTTGCTGTACAGGGACAGCATGGTGTGTGTGACTAAGCCACCATCTTGGGCTATCTCCTCTATATTTCAGTTTTTAAAAAGGTATGGATAGGACACTCAGTATTTATGTTTTATTTGTAAGTGTGTATGCAATGAGAAAAAGTAGAAAAGCTTCACTCATTGCCACTCATTGTGAAAGCACATAATACTACTGACAAGGTTACTAGACCTATTTACAAATATCATCAAGTTAAAGGATTATTCAGAATGAAACATGAACAGGTCAAGTGTAACTACCTGCAATACCAATTAATTCATGATTTTAAAATATTTTTGAAGAAATAATTTTGAAATTGCATCTCTTTCGCACATTATTATTTGCCAGCAAAGCACAGATACGTAACACTTAACAGGACATGGAACCACCACATACATATCAATCATCATATCATTCCCAGAGCTGTATTTGGCATATAAAAGAGAAATATGTAAACCATGTTTCATCCCTGTATGAAATGATAATCAACCAATACAAACACAGGGCAGCTACATAAAATAAGTGCATTAAAATTATTGGGCAGTAGGTTATTTCCATTATCAGTGATAAAATTAACTACCACTTAGAGTTAGTTAATATTCCCCACTATTGTTCCTGATTTCTTATGCAAAAATAAATATTATTAAACTTCAAGTCATAAAGAAGAGATAAACTTTTCCTCACAGGAACAGCTTTATTTAGATAGTTACTAAATGAGAAAAAAAAAAATATATATATATATACAAAAGGCATTTCACCTGCAGAACTGGAAGTGTCTATGCAATGGTTTGGGGGATTGACACACTCTCTGGAGGAAAACTCACGTGTTCAGGGGAGGCTAACTGCTTTTGTGGAGGCACTTTTTAGCATCTGCAAACAAATCTCCCACTTCAAGCTCAGATGGTCCTCCTGACTTACAGAAGAGTTCCCCAGAGACAGAAGACCAGTGACTTCTTACCTAAATCACAGCTTCTAACAATGTAGCACAGGCTGTCTCTAAGAGAACCAGTCAGCTCAGGAAACAAAACTGACCAGGCCCTGAGTTTGCTGAAATGTCAATGTATTTATATTTCCCAAATGGCTGTCTTTAGCATGTTTGGGGACAGGTTCCAAGAGTTTCTAGGATATAAATCATTTAGGTTGTCTCACATTCCCAAAAGATGGTTTTCAAGCCTTCTTTGTCAGTCATGGAGTAATTAGAGTTATAGAGTCCTTTAAATTCCAGGAAGTTCTGCATATACCAAGGTTGTAAGGCCCCAGTGAGGACTACTAAGTGGATGTGAAAGACTTCAGGAACCAGTTTTGCTAAATTTTTAAATCCCAACAATGCACTCTAATTGATCATGTAGAACTTCATACTAAACTATATAACATATGAGTACTTCCATATATAATAGATGGCATTTTATCAGCTAACTCCCCACCCAAAAAGTCTTTTGGACCCCTTTAATTCCTGAGGCTTAATTGATTAGGTATCTTATTGCATCCGTGAACTCTGACTTCTTTCATTTAAACTAAACATGTTGAAAGTTAAACCCATTTATCTTCCCCGCAAATTTCTCTCGATTCTATATTTTCTGTTTTTGTTAAGAATATACCATCCTGCTCTTCATTTGGGCTAGAGCACTTGATCTTTGACTCCTCCCTGTCTCTCTCTTACCAACACCCCTCTTTGCCTCCTCCACATCCAAGAACACATCAAGTGCTCTCATTCTCTCTCAAGTATCTCTTTCTAATTCATTTCCAATTCCATGGTCTGCCATTCTAGTTCAGGCCCTCATTATCTTTCATGTAGATTATTGCAGTCAGAATAGTAATTAAGTGTAAGAATTCCAAAAACAGACTATCTGGGTTTGAAATTACCTGTTGCCATTGAGTCAATTGTGACTCATAGTGACCCTATTGGACAGAATAGAACTGCTCCATACGATTTTCAAGCAGCAGCTGGTTTGAAATTAATCGTGGATAACTTACTTAGCCTAAGTCTCAATTTTCTGAGTTTCTTGTGAGGTTGGTATATAGTCCTCAGTACACTACCTGGCACATAGAATCGGTAAACAAATGTTAACTAGGGTTATTTATTTCCCTCTCAGGCCTGAACACAGTGTGGTACAATCACATGTGTACTTGTTTTGTCCCTTCCATGTAGATCATGAACTTCTTTATGGTAGACATTGCATCTTACTGGTTTTTGAGCATTCAGGAACTAGCATAACATGGTAAAAGTAGTATGACACATTAACTATTTATTCCATAGAGTTTTGTTGATTTTATGTGCAAGTCATCTGAGAATACTCTTCTCAATCCTGATCCAGATCCCTGATAAGATTTATCTGGAAACAGTATAAGCTTTGGAATCAAACACATTGAGTTCAAAATGTGGCTTTGACACAGACTGTTGTTGGGACCTTATGTAGATTCAGAACCTTTACATGCCTCTTTCTTTTACCTAAAAAACTGCATAACAAAATCTACGATATGGCTTTTTTCTAATGTTTACTAACATAAAATGTTAGTTTCTCCCTTAACATATACCTCCCTACAACAAATATGTACACTGATCCCTCATTTTTATGGAAAGAGTGCATTTCTGTTTTATTGCTTTGTCAGCATACATTGACTAATATCATAATTTTCACATGTAAATAACAAATTGGCAGTAGTTTGGCTGACATTTAATTCATTAAAAAAATCTTAAAAGTTAACATAATTATAAAAGAATTCTTTAGGGAAAATTGAATAAATTCTGCCTTACATTCTTGAAAAACAGTGAATCTAAGTAAAAAAAAAAGAAGGACAAAGTTGCACTTATGGAAGGAAGCAATCTGGACAAATTCACTTAACATCACGAAGATGAAGAGGGTGGGAACTTTTAGTTTCTGGTTTTATAAAGATTAGTAAAAAGGCAAACGTAAGCACTATGCCAACAGGTCATTCATTTATTCATTTGTTTGGTCATCTGTTTGTTTATTCACAACTTCTTCCTTTCTTTCCTTCCCTTCTTCCAAAATCATTTGAGTGAATTTGAGATTGAGTATCATAATTGGAGCGCCTTCAATGTGCTGGGTACTATAGATATAAAGCTCTACCTTTTGAGTAGCTCATGGTATAATTTTAAGGGGAGCTCTGTTCATCTTTCAAAGTTCAGTTCTTTTAAACTGTGACCTCTCAAAAATGGGATAAAAAAATACCATTGAGATCATTCGGATTAGCTATCTGTAAGATCCAGTGGAGTCCTTGAGACAGCAATGACAGAATGACTTCTTTAGGAGGGATTTTATCAGTCCTAATCCCAGATGGGGTTTAGTGGGGACTGAAGTAAGTGCCTTGGTGGTGCAGTGGTAAAGAGCTCAACTGCTAACCAAAAGATTGGCGGTTTGAATCCACCAGCTTTTCCTTGGAAATCCTATGAGGCAGTTCTACTCTGTCCTATAGGTTTGCTATGAGTTGGAATCGACTCGACAGCAATGGGTTTGTTTTTTTTTTTTTGGTTTTGTAAGTCAATGTGTCAGCCTCAGGGAGGACTTAGGCAACATCTCTCCCTAGAGATCCACTGTGTATTTCTGACACACCAACCTCCAGTAGATTATAGAATGTTGAAGGGCTTCTTTAACTGCCACAGTATGTTTGAGGCACACTCAGAATGAAAAGGGCTGTGGTATACACCATGGTTTCCAAATGCCAGTCTGTACACTGGTGTTGTACTTACTACCTAGGAATTAATTCAACAGCTATTTGTTGTCCTCTCACTCTGAGCCTTGTAGTACAATAGAACACTTTTGTGTGGCCTTTCTAGTCACAGTCTTGTAACCCCCACCCAGGTGATTAGGTGGGACTGTGTGATAGGGTAATTGTGGCCCACCAAAAGGATTGGTCAGTTTTGCCATCCTGCTGGGCTTGAAATGAGCCATCCTAGAGGCAGGAAAAGAGAAGATACCACCACCACTAGGCCACCACTGCCAGGGAAGAACATCCAGGAGCCTGTGCATCCTTTGGACCCAGGATCCCTGCACTGAGAGGCTCCTGGGACCAGGAGACAGAGAGGGAGCGAGTTGTAACACTGAAGATGGTGAGAAGCCGTGGCAGGAGAGACCCAGCAGCGGAGACCCGGCAGCAGGAGATGGCGCGTTGGGCTTCGTTGCCCATGGAAAGAGAAAGCTGAGTGCCTTTGGACAGAGGACTAAGGTCAGGGAGAGGTGTGCCTGCGAGCACAGCTGGGAAGAAGCTGTCCTGATGGAAGAACTGTATCCTTAAGTGTTCCTGAGCCTGAATTGTAATCTGCTACTTCCCTAATAAACCCCATAATCGTGAATATGGTCTGTGAGTTCTTTGTGGCCACTGCAATAAGTTATTGAACCCAGCAGAGTAGTACAGAGTGTCATGGGAGGGATGGTTGGTGTCAGAATTAGTAAGGATGACGGACAGAGGAGGCATCGCTGACTGCTGCCTCATAGGAATCAGCCTCTGGCTGTTGATCTTGAGTCTCCTTCTCCTTTGTGAAGTTAGAGGGGGTCAGACACCACCCCCATGCCATTTTTACATGGCTTTGTGGTGGAGAACTTGTTCAAAATACAGATTTTATGAGACCTGCTCTTACAGCTTCACAATGGGTAGGTTGGAAGTGAGATCCCCAAATCTATTTTTAAAAGGGCTTCTGAGATGATCTTAACATGTGATGAGGTTTGGAAACCCTTGTGAACAAACTCCTATATATTAGGGTTCTAACATCTCTGTCATTTGAATGATCTGTTATGAGGAATAGACGTTCCTGTGAGTCACAGACAAGAGCACTAAGACAGCAGTTTGGTGGAGATTGGTACTGATGAGGTCCAGAGGCAGCAGGAAACAGTGGTCAATGGAGCATCCAAACAGGGGGACTCACTGCTTTGATGATACATACAAAAATTCCCTACTCTCTCTCTAACCCCAAAGCCTATTAGAGGAATATTCAGAGAGGCAGATTGCAGGTAAAAGGCTTGATTTCCTTCCAATGAAGTCGACACGAGATCAGAAAACCAACCCTTGGTCTCTGTGGTGTCACATTCATACTTTGGGTGTGGTTAATGGCCTGTTTACACCTTTGGCTTATTTCTATCTGGTTGTTTATATGTATCCTACAGTCTTCCATTTTTGTGATTCAATAAATTTATTGGCTATAAAAAAATAATAAGCCCATTACTGTTGAGTCGATTCCAACTCATAGTGACCCTATAGGACAGAGTGGAACTGCCCCATAGAGTTTCCGTGGAATGGCTGGTGAATTCAAACTGCCTGCCTTTTGGTTAGCAGCTGAGCTCTTAACCACTGTGCCACCAGGGCTCTAGAACATCTTTAATAGGTCCCTGGTGGAAGATCTCTTGCTGCCAAAATTGTTTGGATGGGTTTTTCTTGCCTGGTTATTGGCAGGGAGGTTTTGGGATAGGAGATAGCTTTCCTATCACAATCAACTGCTTGGTTTTAATAAGAGTGGGATGTGACAGGGAGTATATATTTGAATGGATTCTATGACATTTTCTTCCAGTATATAAAGGGACAATGCCTATGGACCTCATTTGGTAGGAAAATTTACTTAGTTCCTTGATGGTGCTTTTTGAAGTCATTTCTTTTTGGTGACTCAATCAAGAGCTTGTTCTATCAAAAACCAAGTATTCCTTACAAACAATGAAGAGATAAATTAGTATGTGATTGGATCAGTTGTCATGTTCTGCATCTTATTTGAGGTCCAAAGCTTGCTCTGGGAAGGAATATTTATAGCTCAGGGCTATTTTTTTTTCTCATTTCTTATCCTTTCTCTGCTGAACTTAGTATTTTCATAGAATCTATTACAAACAATTTTGCATTCAAACTCGTAAATATTTTATATAAAACATTTACAAAAACAATTTTATATTTATATAGTCAGACTTTTTTTTGCTGGTATTTTAGATGAACATTTTATATGAACATGTTAACAAAACTGTGTTTGTTTATAATATTTGATATTTCTCAGAAAGTACTGACAACAAGGTATCTATCTGTCTATTCTTCTGGAAAACATGAACATCAAGAGTGTTTAGCAGGATTATGTTTTGACCTCACCAGAAATTTTCTTTTCCTTTTAAAATTCTTAAATAGCTCCATAAAATACTTTTATAAAAAATAATACTAGTGCAGAAGTTTTGAGTAGCACTCTGAGTCTCTAGTGACTATGCATTTTGATATTTTTTTCAGCCCCAAAGGAATTTTCACTAGACTAATACACACTAATATTTACTAGACTATACAATTTGTATAAATGTTTTGAACAAGAAGAAATTTGCAATAAGGGGATTTGTGAATATAAGCTGCAGTCCACTGGAGAAAGAGCTAGTGATCTGCTTCCTTAAAGATGACAGTCAAGAAAACCCTGTGGAGCAGTTCTGCTCTGTCACATGGGGTCACTATGAATTGGAATGGACTTGATGGCATCTAACAACAAGAACAATAACATGCATACTGCAGCATGATGTTACTATTATGTCTTTTGACTTTACAAGAAATTTTGTTCACTTTTCCAAAAACTGTGTATTCAAACTACTTGCTTACTTTGGACACATCATCAGGAAAGACCAATTGCTGAAAAAGGACATCATATTTGGTAAAGTCGAGGGGTCAGGGAAAATGAGGGATACCATCAGTGAGATGGATAGATAAAATAGCTGCAACAATGAACTCCAACATACCAATAATAGTGAAGATGGCAGAGAAGGGGCAACGTTTTGTTGTTTTATATAAGGTAGCCATGAGTGGGAACCAACTCGATGGCAATTAATAACAACAGCAACAACTTGAAAGATTCACAAAGCATTCCCTTCCATTTTTTTCTTTATTTAATAACAGGACCACAGCTGTTGTCACAGGAGTCTGTTTTGTAAAAGTTGTTGCAGAGAGCTGCTTGGTGACTAAATACAACTGACAGCACAATCCCATTTGCAGCTGCCTCCTTAAAGGCCTCAACTACCTCCCTTTGCTACACTAAAATTAGGTGACTAAGATACTTTAAACAGCAATTTTTTAATTAAAACTTTTTTTCATTAAATTTTAATCAGTGCCTAAAATCTCATGAATTATTATTTATAAAATCTTGTCAGCCACCAGTTGCTATTATATGAAACCATTTACACTTAGCATATATTATTTTAGCCTAATGAAATGGGCTTTCATTTTGTAATGCTTATTAAGTTTAAGGACAGACAAGGCAAGAAATTACACGTTAATAATGATGACTAAGATTTATTGATCTTCGTGCACGGTGGCAAGCATTGTGCTGAGGATTTTACAGGCATTATTTCATTTTTTCCTCTCAACAGCCTTGTGAGGAGACTGAGGGACTGGCAGGCTCAGAAACTTGCCCAAAATCCTATAACTAATAAGTGGTGAAGGAAAACTGAATAAAGACTAGATTTATATTACTTGAGCGATATTTAACATAGGTTAAAAGCATAAGGCTGAGTTTGGTTATGACTTGGCATTAAGCAAGACATTTGATTGAATCTACTTATGCAAATTATGTGTTATATGAAGACTGTATATTTCTATAGTGCTTTTCACTGTATTATTTATCCTAATACAATCTCATTAGGTATACAGGAATAGTAATATCATTCTTTTCTATTCATGGAGGGGTTAAACATCTACCTGAGGCTGAAGAGCCTGGACTAGACCATCTTTTCTAATTCTGCAAGCATGTTACTTTCCACTGAACAACACTGTCTCCCTCTGTAGGCCAATACATTATTTTGCTAGCTATGCTATTTGGTGAACGATAATTTAGAAGAATGCAAGCTACAAAAGAGTACATTTTAATACTGCTACATGTTATTTTAACCTAAAATCCCCAACTATCTCATAAGTATCCACTAAATTTGTAAAGAAGAGTTTCGTTTGTAAGCCAGATTGTATAGGTGGGAAGTTGGGGCATAACTTTACTGAATGACATTGAACATGGGTAATGGTATATATTGGGGAAAAGACTACTCATTTTAGCATTTTACAAAGAAATTTTGTGGGAAATCCAGATGAAGGATTACAATGGTAGGAAAATAATCAATCCAGAATAAGTTTAACACGGAGAAACCTGCATACGAATTACTGTATAGGTTTTCTAGCAGCTCAAGAAAAAGAAAGTTCACCTGTTTACATGATAAAAACAAGACACTTTTTCAGAACTTTTCTAGACACTAGTAGAATGTATCTTAATAAGTCCTCATGACAAGGTTATTGTAAAAGTTATCCTAGACAATGACCTACACAATAAATACAACTGTAACTAGATAACAACAGGATAACGCCAAAGTAACTCAGTAAAAGATTCTAGGAAAGACCAAACCAGTACAGTCCAAATATATCATTTTCTGATGGCTTTCATTGACCCAAGGATAAAATTAGAATATTCAGAAGATCTTACAAAAAAAAAAAAATGGGCTTCGGGACCACATATCCTTTTGAAAATCAGATGAAATCTATGACTTAGAACTTTTCTCTCCAAAAATACAGAAACAAAATTATAATTACAATATATTTAATTTAAAAAATTCTATGTATAGCCAAAGAACTAGTGACATTTCTTATTTGCAGAGGCCCACCCTCACATTCAGAATCCCTCTAACAACGGATTGGTACAACCAGGTTTCTGGGAAGAATTTATAGCAGGAAATTGAAGGCTGCAATGAACCTGTATTGTTTTGTGCCTAATTGAGAAGAGATCCATTTGCTCTGACAATCTACTATGAAGAGACTGGAGTTATACAGCCTTTATGAAAACTGGAGAATACAACCAAGACTTGAACTTTGGAGGTCTCTCTCTGCCTAGAAGTGGAATAAAATTGCAATGGTGCAGTGGTTAAAGCACTCAGCTACTAACCAAAAGGTTGGCGGGTTGAATTTACCAGCTGCCCCATGGGAATCTGCTTTCGTAAAGATTACAGCCTTGGAAACCCTATGGGGCAGTTCTACTCTATCCTATAGAGTCATTATGATTCAGAATGGGCTTGATGGCACACAACAACAACAGCTAACACTTATTGAACATTAGCATATTCGCATTCAACTTTGTGAAGTTAGTACTATCATTATCCCATCTTTTAGATGAGTAAACTGAGGCACAATGAGATTATTTACCTAAGGTCTGACTCCAGACATGACACCTTAATAGAGTTTATTTGGAAAGAAGATTTAAGTCCTCTACTTAAAAAAAAGAATAATTGTAGCATTTATTTTTTCTGGAGAATAAATTAGTTAAAAATAAATTGAACTTGTAAAAGTCCAACTTTTTACATGTCAAATAAAAAATATTGTAAAATGTATTTTACTGTCTGCAGCCTAGTCTTAGCATTCAAGGATTTTAGGCTCAATGAGCTAGAAAACACTTACAGTGAGTTTGAATTTCCTCTTGCCAGTGCTCATATTTGGAGCAAGTAGTTGTCAAATGTGCTTGATCCTGAGGCTTAACAAAAAATCTACAGCCTTATCTCACAAAATAGTCTACCAAATTCTTCAGTAATATTTACCTTAAATATATATTTTGGTGAGAGTGGTAAAATTAAATTTTGATGCCTAAATTTCTGTTTTTCCTTGCGCTATGCAGACTTATCATTCACTTCAGGTATTTATTTCCCACGATGAATTTATCTTATTTTAGAACACATTTAAAGTCTACTATCCATTGTTTATGTTAACTTAGATTCTAGCTTTAGAAAGAAGATTCTCTATTTATTGCATGGCTGAGTTCAGCCTTGTGAAAGTAAAGAGGACTGCAGATGCATGCTAGTTCCTAATTTTTGGTTAAATAATATTTGCAAGCTTTGACCTGTGTCCTAAGGAGAATGCTTCTGCACTAGCTTATGAGAAGGTATTTTTTGTTTAATGTTTTATTGCCTTGCTTCATGATAACACACATTTCCAAGGTAGAAAATGATTCTGTTTTTTCAAACTTAGCACAAGAGATAATGCTCTGAAACCCCACGACATTGCTACATGAACATTATTGAATAAAATACTGTCAGACAGGCAGGTGGATAATTGTGTCCCAGACTTAAATCAGATAAGGCAAATTTAAAAATATATGTTACGTGGTGGTATAAAATTAATTCAGTCCTCTTCCCGTTCCTGTCTATTTTGCCATTCCTTCCTCCACCCCCTTTTAAAGTTTGCATTGTAATTGGTGAGTGAATGTCATTTTCTTCACAAGAATGTGTTCCCTTAGCCCACAGATGTCAGGAGGAGGTGGGAGTGGATGCAGCTGTGAAACGAAACCGAATCAAGTTCCATCCTCCCAATAAATAGTGGGGTGAAGAGTGACTGCTCAGCTCTTCTTTTACTAACAGCATCTTATTAGATTCTGTTGCAAGATTATGGGTCCCAAACTGGGTGATCTCTAAGATTTTGATTCTAGATTCTAGTCTGGGGGACACCCTCAGGAAAAATATGCTCAGCATTGGTTCTACATGTCTGTGGGTTCAAATCCTTGACGCATCTTAGAACTAAACTAGCCCCTGAGGGTTTCCTCCTAGTGGTGAAATCCTGTCTCTTGCCATATTGGGCTTCAGTGGAACTACCTCAGTTTTAACTTACTTGCTGGCGATCAGGAATCCTGTTTGCTGTTTTGCATAGTAGCCTCCATGTATTATTATTCCTAACAGTAATAATAATTAAAAAAAAAAACTATAATTACTATGTGTGCCTTACAGAGGGACAAACTATCATTCACATCATTTTAAATCTGGTATTCAAGGTTAGGATAAAAACACAGAGTCTCGTTATTTACTACGTGAAGAAGGTGTCCTTCCTCTATGGGCATTTTAGTTCTCATGAATAAACACGAACATATGACTATTTTAGAAGTATATGCAAAAAAGACTTGGCTTCTAAATATAGGTCCCAGCCTTTAAGGGGATTTAGAGTGGACCACAAAATCTACCGGAGGTGTTTGTAGACTTGATGTTGTTAGTTTTCATCCAGTCAATTCTGACTCATAGAGATTCCACGTGTGCAGAGTAGAACTGCTCCATAGGGTTTTCAAGGCTGTGACCTTTTGAAAGTAGATCACCAGGCTGGTCTTCTGAGGCACCTCTGGGTAGGTTTGAACCACCAACCTTTCGGCTGGTAGTCGAGAGCTTAACCGTTTGCACCACACAGAGACTCCAAGGTCTGTAGATTAGGATTTCTGAATTCTATTGATTTTCCTAATATTGGAAACACTAACTAATTGAAGAGATAAGAATAAATACAACAGCACACAGTGGGAGTTGTAGCATCGATAATGTGTATTATTATTAAGGCAGAGTAATGCTTTATGAAATGGGCCATTGTGAAGGCAGACGCTTTTATAAAACTGAAAGTCGTTTTCATCACTATATGGGGAGAGCAGGATGACTGATGTTACAGAAGAAAAGTTGAAAGAGAAAGGTCAGTTCATCCCTGATTCACTTGATTCTTTTTTTCTCCCCACTCGGAAAGACATATCTGTTAGGAAGCCTATTCACCTGGAAAAAAATCCTGTGAGTCATTATATTCTCCTGCCACTTATAACCACATGAATAAACCATTCTTACTGATTGTGAAACAGATCAAGAAGAATAATCTATAACTGCCTTGAGGCTAAAATTGTGAAAAATTATGATACCTTTCAAGAAATTAGTATTCTCGGTGTTCACTTGGCTAGGTTACAAATGGTATTTGGGAAAAATTACTATCTTTGGTCTTCCTTTCTGAATTTCAGACTCAGAGTATGTTTCTTTGCTGGATTTGGTGCATTTTGAAGAAATTTTTGTAGCCCAAATTAGAAATCTTGAAAACTTAAAAAAAAAAAAAAAAAAACCATGGTCACCGTTAATCCTGTAGGACATGTTTGACTAAAATTGCAAAAAAAGGTACCAGTACAAATGTTTGCCTTTGTGGAGAATTTTCATAGCAGAAGCATCAGAACTGCTTGATTTTTAGAACTCAAATGGTGTGTTAAAATACATATATTTGGAGAGTGCCTCTTTTCCCCCTCAAGAAAAATAAAAACTTAAACTAAAAATCCACATTTTGATTTGAGGAAGAAATTTAAAGTTAATTTACTAACGTGGTATAATACCAGATCCACTCCACAAATCAAAGAAGAAATCTATATTTGGTACTTTGGGGGCTTTTTAGAAACTCTTGCTTTATCCTTTAATGAAAACAAAGTGTTATTTCACCATGATAATGATCTTGAAGAGACTTGAAAAGTGAGGGTGGTCCGGGTCTAAATGAAACCATTCAAGCAGGGCTATGAATGTGCCTTTGGCAGAGATTTATAACATCTACTTAAAATGCTACTCTGGTAGGAAATGAGAAGAAGAAGAAGAAAGAAAGAAAGAAAGAAATCCTCCGAAAGGCAGGAAACCATTCAGAAAGCAGTGAAAACCTTTACAATAAAACGTTGCAAATCACTACTAATATATTTTTGGCTATTTGACAGTCTAGTTGCATACAGACAGATACAGTGTAGAAAAGAGAGAATTACTATTTTTTTTAAGCAACTGAATGTTCTTTTTTGTGCTTGCCAACTTCTGACACAGGTTCGATTTATATTAATTTTGATACTAACACCCTATCTTACAATTTTAATTATGAACAAAGGTTTTGGTGTGTGTTAAGTGTAGCTAAATATCTTTTTGTCCTTTGGCAAGAACAAAGACAGAAAACAAAACAAAAACGGTGAGAATTTCAGCACTTAAATGGAGAAAAAGAGAATTGAAAAGACCTCAGTAAAAGACTAAATAAGGGTCAAACATCACTATTTTAACAGGTGCAATTTTAATAGGAAGAAACTGTAATGTCATCATTTTGTAACTACCTGGCCTTCACAGGCATGTGTGTGTACGTGTGTGTGTGTGTGTTTATAGCTATTGCATGTTTCATATTATATGATAGCTAAGATCTTTTGGAATCTGATCACGTAAGCCTTATATGGGGGGAAAAATCTCATATAGAAATTAAGGACAGTAGCCTTGGGCATGTTTCTTGAGAAAAGATTTTGAAAGTGAGCTCAGCATTTATAGATTGAGCTGAAGTGAGCCATATGCAGTTAAAGGATCAATCTTGGAGAGCTGTCGATTTTCCACAGTGAAACCTGGAGAATTTTCTCATGAATGTGTACCAGATGAAGAGCCAGCAATGGTTTGTAGACACCAGGAAAGATAATCTAATTTACTAGAGATGAATATTTAAGGGGTTTAAGATTCATTACCATTGCTAACAAATATTACTGATAGTATAGGTTCCTGGTTCAAACAGCTGAGCACTGAGATGCTTCACTCACTAGACCATGTTTTGTCTTTACTTCCCTGCCCAGGATCCCAATTCCCTCTCCTGCTTCCTAGAATTTCCTCTTTACCTATTCTTTCAGATGGTACCCCTCCTCTACTTGTTTCCAACCTAGTGTCTGAACTCTGACCTCCAATGTATGGTACCAACCAGTATTCCTCCTGTCTGCCTGGCTATCAGACACTGGCTTCCTCTAGAAAGTTCTGCCATAATGCTTTCTTCTGCATTCTTTATTTCCATTTGTCCTCTCTGCGCAAGTCATGCCTACCGAGTGAGCAAAGTAACCAATTCCCTATTCTCCATGTGTTTTAAGAACTTCAAATTGGATCACATCAAACTCATTTGCCAACTATGATGATTTTCCCTACCCCCACTATCATCAGTTTCCCCCTTTCTCTGCCTATGTTCTTCCATCCATGCTTCTTTGTGAGTAATCAAAGGGACGGATATTGTAAACTGAAGTAAATTATAAAAAAACAAAAACCAAAAAACCCCAAACCCATTGCGTCAAGTTGATTCCGACTCATAGTGACCCTATAGGACAGACTAGAACTGCCCCATAGGGTTTCCAAGGAGCGGCTGGTGGACTCAAAATGCTGAAGTATTATATTCTACTACAATGTTCCCAGCATGTTTTTTTTACCCCCATTCTTCATAGGTATAAAAAGCAGGGATTTATAATATCACTCATTATACTTGGTGATTCCCAAGAAGGGGAGGCACATCTAAATATGTATCAGGAACATGGAGGTACATATATGGTTTGAAAAAGCCCTGCCTGGCCCAGATATTCCTATATGATGCCATCCTAAATAGAGTGTACTCACTCGGTGAAAAAATCGCTACTCTAACTGATGCAGATATATTAAAAAATCCTCCTTATGCTTGTATTCTTTTTCTACCATTGCATTTTTTCTCATTTCAATGCTGATCGTGAGAATTAATAAGGTATTTTTTCTTACAACCCCAAAACAATTGTACCTTTTCAGCTATTTTTAAGCCAATACTTCATCCTTCATAAAAGTATGACAGGTGTGTGTGTGTGTATACACACACGTGCCCGCATGCATGTACTGTCTGCAGAATGTCACTTACATATATGTGGGAGAAAATGGGTCTCTCTCAGGTCTGCCGAGAGTCATATTATGTTTCTGTGACAGTTCAAAGACGCAGGGCAAGTCTTTCTGACATGAGGATGTGCTGCTGGCAGGTAATTCCTCACTGGGTCCCTTTATATTGCTCCCAATGTACTTGTTTCAAAAACTAACATGTTCAGTTTTTTTCACTGATAGTTGAGAATGGCACTGAACATAAAATCCATCTTAGCTGAGTGAATGCTTTTCCTCTTACTGTTAAGAGAGTGAGTTTGGAAAACTACAATATGAGTCACCCAAGAAATAACAGCAAAGATGCCTACAAGGACATTTTAGAATCTTCTGAAACGGCCACCTGAATGAGACTGAAAAAGATCAGGAACAACCACAACTGAACACAATCAATAAATGACCCAGGTCTAGAGACTGTTTTGGGAAACGGATCTGCATGGACTGCTAAACTGTTGATCCATAAGGGCAGCATATGTGCTATGAGGTAATTTAAAATGTAACTTATGCGCCTGGTGAGGATAGAAAGCTTATTTATATTATTAAAGCATGCACTCCATATGTCTCTGTCAATTGTGCATTCCAGATATTTACCACAGTTTCATGAGAATTTCTCAAGGGACTCAAAATTGATATGATTAACACCCTCTGAAATTCCACTGGATGTATTAGCTACTTCCTTTTCCTTACTGAAACAACAGTGTTGGAACCCATGACCTTTTAATGTCCTGTGGTTGACACCTTTGCAGCTAAATTCTTTGGACATGGGCTGAGTGATTGATTAAATTTTTGTATACTTCTTTTTTCTTATTCAAAGCTAATGTCTTCTCTTTCCATAGTTTCCTGTTTTTCACAAAATTATTTTTACTTGAATTTCTTTCACTGGATTTATATATGTGTGTGTGATATAGTTTGAAAAAGCCCTGACTAGTACAGATATGCTCCTTAAAAGCAAGGATGGCAATACTTCGGCTCGCTTACTTTGGACATGTTATCAGAAAAGACCAGTCACTAGAAAAAGACATCATGTTTGGTAAAATAGAGAGGGCCAGCAAAAACTAGGGAAGCACTCAGTGAGATGGAGCCACAACAATGGATTCAAACATACCAGCAATCATGAACATGGTGCAGGACCTGGCAATCTTTTGTTCTGTTATACAAAGGTCACCATGAGTTGAAGCCAACTTGATGACACACAGATATTCTTATATCTCACCATCATATACATACAGAGATATAAATCCAGTAAAAGAAATTTACACACACACACACGTATGCACACATATGTCTAAATTAACACTTGTATTTCATATTTCATATTGAATAACATTATATCAGTAGTATAGAACTCATTAGAAAAAATATTTGTTTGGAGAATGTTTTTGGAAAATAATTTAATATATAATCAGCAAGAATTATGAAAATGGTGATGAACCTGGAGTGGGTTCTGTGGTGTGGAGCATGTTGGCCAGAGTAGGGATCTGATGTAATGAAGAAAAGGCTACACTATATTCCTTATTCCTGCTTCTGACACTGATTCAGTTCTTAGCAACAATCATCATGAATAGAAATATCTATTGAATATCAACTATGAATAAGACACTGTGGCAGGACTATAGGTTATACTGCAACTATATAGTATACTTTCTGCCCTGCTGGGAGCTTACAGTGAAGCTGGGGAAAGAAGATAGGAACACATAAATCTCTTACACACATACACTACACGTGGGCATATGTGAGAGAGAGAGAGATGCAATGGAAACCAGATAGGATGAGAGGCTAATTGAAGTTAAAACTAACAGAACTGAAGGAAGCCATTTTAAGGGTCTCATGGGTTATATAACAGCTGTAAGTGAGAATGGAAAGAAAAGGGAATGAATTATATGAAGAATAAACCACCTAGACTGGTTCCCGGCTGGACTAGGATTGGGGCCAAGATGACAAACACTGATCAAGAAATGAAGAGATATCTTCAAGGGAAAATCATTTTTATTTACTTATTTATGTATTTATACATTTGTATTTATATTCTTTTTAAAAGATGATCTGGCACAGTGAGTTAACCCTTCACAGCTCGGGAGTGAATCAGACCACAGAGGACAAAGGTGTAAAGAAAAAAATGAGGGCAAAGTTCAATACCTTGAGGGAAAAGCCCACTTTTAGGCTTTTGGCATGGTGGAGATAACTGGCAAAAGAGGCAGAGGGGGAGTAGTAGGAGCATCTGGAAGAGACCCAAGACGGTGCGAGTGACAAAATCCAAGGTGGGAGAAGCAGGCAGTGACCACTAATACACAAAGAATAATAAACTTGTGTCCTTAAAATAGTACAGTGTGAGGCAAAAGCCTCAATACAGATATGAAGAATGAGGAGGGAATGATAAAATGGTACAAATAATGGAGGAGTTTAAATTTGTTAGAAAGAAGAAAAGTAATACAATAGGAGCCAACAGGAGAAGGGTCAAGTGATTTTTTTTTTTCTTAATATCAAGATAATGTTAAAGAACACATCTGGACCTTTGAAGGTTGGTGAGGAAGGGGTGATTGACATGACTGGAGAACTGTGGCTAGAGGAGACCACGTCCCAAGGTTCTGAAAATTCCAGAGAGAAAACGTGGGGGAAAATTACATTGCATTTTCTGGATAAAGAGTGATATATATTGTCTTTAGATATTAAGAAAATTACGGGCTTTCTTTTCTTTTTCTTTTGCAGTTTGATAAATTGTTAAGATCTACCAGTTTTGGATTCCAGACAAATAGCTCACTTATTATTCACCTTGCTTAATCCTCATTTGAGGATTAAGAATATTCAAGATACAAACTACATTTTTATTCTGTAAGGAAAAAATGTAGGTGGAGGATTGCTGTGTCACCAGGGCCCTCTCCAAACAGAGAGAAACTCAATAGTTTCTATTTCTGTTCATTATTGTTATATTTTATTCCTCCTTTATAATCTAATTCAGTTTTCATCAGGACTTATTCTTCACCCTTCATCGAGAGATAAAACATTTAAAAATAGAATTGGAGAACGACTTTCTGTCCTAGTCCATTCAATTCATATACTTTTATGTAGTCCCTACTGGGTTCAAGGCACTGTACTAAGGACTGCCTATCATATAAAACTTTACCAGACTCAGAAACTAAATATTTTCTATAAGAGCTTCTACAGGCAAGGGAGAGACAAACTATAAACTTGCTTTTAGAAGGAAGGACATTTAATTGACTTTAAAAACCACAGTCTGCTGACACAGGTCACACTTAAGTAAATTTGTTCAGAACAGTATGAATAAGTTTAGAGAAATTTGTCAATCCAGGTATCCTCCATTATTACATCTTCTATTAAGACACTGCATTAAAAAAACCATACCGGTTGCCTTTGAGTCGATTCTGACTCATAGCAACCCTATAGGACAGAATAGAATTGCCCCATAGGGTTTTCAAGGAGTGGCTGGTGGATTTGAACTGTCCATCTTTTGGTTAGCAGCTGTAGCTCTTAACCTCTGCACCACCAGGGCTCAAGACATTGCATTAGGAATTATTCTTAATTTTTTAGAAATTTTAGTTTCAACTTCCATTGTAGCAGACTTATAGTATGCATTTTACTATGTTGTTGTTCCGTGCCATTGAGTCTGTTCTGACTCATACGACCTTATGTATAACAGAACAAAACGTTGCCCAGTCTTGGGCCATCCTCAGAGTCTTTGCTATGTTTGAGCCCATTGTTGCAGCCACTGTGTCAATCCATGTCATTGAGGGTCTTCCTGTTTTTGGCTGACCCTCTACTTTACTAAGCATGATGTCCTTCTCCAGGAACTGATCCCGCTCATAACATGCCCAAAGTATGTGAGACGCACTCTCACCATCCTTGCTTCTAAGGAGGATTCTGGATGTACTTTTCCAAGACAGATTTGTTTATTCTTCTGGAAGTCCACAGTATATTCAATATTCTTTGCCAACACCATAATTCAAATGTGTCAATAATTCTTCTTTGGTCTTCCTTCTTCATTTAACTGTAAGTCCTCTCAGATAATTTGGAAATAGGTGCCATATATGAATTCTTGGAATTAACATAAAATGTAGAAATTCTTTAGTCCAGTCTTCCACTGAATTTAGGAATCCATGCTCAACTATCCTTACAAGAAGTTCATTCAGTCTTTCTTTGAGTGCTCTTATGGATGGGTTGCTTACTACTTCTTGAGGTTGATCATTGTGTCATGATAAAAGCCCATACACTTAAGTTATGAAAGTTATTTTTCATATTTCAGCTACAAATGACAAAGCAAAAAGTCATCAGATATTAGTTTGTTAGACATAAAAAATTGCTTCTTTAATGTAAAAGAAAACCATCTCTTTTTATTAACAGAATACATGTTATAAGAAAAGGTGAACTGGAAATATGTTCAAGAATCAAAGGTGAACATTAGACATTTGAAGCAGGAGCAGGTGTTAGTAAACAACATGGGGATGTCTGAAAAATTATCACTGAGTGGATGCAGTGTCCTGGTTCTGGTGAGTGAGTTCTGCTGGTTCTCAAGTTTCAGACACGCTTTGCTGACTATTTGCTTGGGGAGCAGAAGCAAGATAGGGGCGAGGAGGAGAGGAAGGAAGAGAGACAGTTGCACTTGACCACTGTATCAGCCCACCTTCTCCTTTTCCTTCTCCATTTAGGTTTGTCTTGACTACTGGAAAGTGTTATGCTCCACTGATACTCATACCCTGACAGAAATAGTCCAACTGATTAATATCTGTGAGAGATGGAGTGGAGGCAGTGGGAATTGCATGTGTAATGCTATCCATTTGCATGGGTACAATCAAGGTGACTCAGGTATCTGAGGCCCAGTTCCCAAACACACATTTCTCAGTATCAGCAGTGGAGCCAGTGTGTTCAGCCTTTGACCACTAAAGCTATTCCCGGATCCTGATGCATACCGCATATTTAGCTTCTTTCGCCATTCTCTAAGTAGTTGCTTTGTTTTGGCTGTAGCACAGGGGAAAATTGCCAAAGTTTATACTACACACTTACTATAGTTTATTTCTGGTTTATTATGGTTAAAATAAATGCTCTTTATTCAACTTGAAGTAAAATTAGAAATAGATGGATTCTATATATCTTTGGGAAGTATCTTTATTAAAGTGCTTCTTTTGAAGTGGATATCTAGGGGTAGTTTTCACTTTAAAAGAGAAAAAAATTGAGATTTTATAAATTTTACTTCTTGTTTAGTACATCTTCTCATTCACTTTGTTGAGGATAAATACTTAAAAAGTAATTATTGGCTAATAGTGGGCTCGTGCGGCAACCGTAAATGATACAATATTATGTGCAAGACTAGCCTCTTTTCTAGCAAAATAAATTGACTTTTAAGTTAGGTGTTTCACTGCTTTGCAAGAGGATATATTTTTGAATGAATAAAACCTAAACTAAAAAGCTTTTTCTTAAAAACACTCCTAAGTGTTTTTTTTTTTTTTCCCCAGAGACCAGAAAGTCCTAGTCAAGTTAGTGTCTTAACACAGGCTGAAATGGTAGACAAGAAGATTTTATTCTTACTCCTGCATCCATGAGACAGTCAATTAACAGAATTGTAGAAATGGTATATGTTCCAGGAAAGACATTTTGCAATTGGTATATTCATACTGAGTTATGAATAAAAAATGTGTATATAGCAGAAGAGAAAAATCAAAATGACCTTCTAGCCATACTATTTTTGTTCTTTTCTATCTTCCCACATTTATCATTTAGTTCTTCTTAAAATATGAAAATGATAATTAAAAAATTTCCAAGTTTAATTTTTTTTTTAAAACTTGTTATTGTGTATTTACATATTCTTGGTAAGTCTCTTAGGACCAAGATCTTTTTTTAATAGGTAAAATGCTATGTGCTAAGCACACTAGTCTTTATCAGGCTATAATCATCAAAGAATTCTCACTTTCTACTACAGGCTAAGAATGGAGGATAAGATTCCATGGAAGAATGAGGAAATTAGGTTTAGAAGTAAAGCCTTCATTCACTTGTATAATTGTAAAAATATATATCTATGCTCAATTTTGGTGAGAGTATGGCATCTGGGGCTCTTTCACATGCTGCTACAGCAAGTTTAAATTTGTAAAAAACTTTTGAAAACCAGTTGAGCAATGTGAATAAAGAGTTTCAAAAATGTTCATACTCTTTGAACTTGCCATCCCGTAGAAGCTAGCCCAAGGAAATAATTAGAAGTAATCAAAGGCACATACAAAATTGTTCCTCATAACATTATTTATGAATACAAAAACACAGGAAACAACCTGAATGTTTAACACTAGGATATTGTACATGGATTAAAATATTTTATTTTAAAATTTTATGGTATTGGAAGATATTTTTGTTATGAATATTAATGAAGAAATAAGTCCTTCAAAATACATATTAATTGCTGGTAGTAGGATTATTGGTGATATTTACTGATTCATTCAGTTTTTTTTCTTTTTTATTCAACTTTGCTACCATGAACGTTGTTATTTTTTTACATGATAGTTATTACAAGTACAATCTGTATAACTCTTAAAAAAATGACTACGAAAGAATTTGCCAAAATATTGAGTGTTAAGACAAGTGTGATTATTGATTTTTCTTGGTTACTTTTTCTATTTTCCACAATGTGCCTGATGCTTTCCTAATCAGACATAATATAAATCTGTGAGAGAACTAGGATAGAAGGCTTTGTATATATCATGTTACCAGCTTCATAGCAGAACAATTTATATCTATATATGAGTGTATAAAAGAAAAGACATTCACTAAGATGTGAAAAAATGAAGTGTACAATCTGAGAATTGGAAAGAACTTTGAACGTGACTTTGTCAAACTCATTTATTTTAGAAATGAGGAAGCTGAGCTGCAGAGATGGAAAAACATTATTCCAAGGGTATGTGAGTTTGGAGCATGCTTAATCATACAGTGATACCGGAGTCACCCAGCTTGCTCCTGGTCCAACCAGCACAGCTGAGGATTCAAGGCTAACTAAAAGCATAAACTTTTGATTTGTTATGAGTCCCCAGAACTCAGATCAATCGCTTAAGCAAATGTTTTTCCATATTGTTATGGATTGAATTGTGTCCCCCTAAAAAATGTGTTCAGATCCTAATCCTTATACTTGTGGATGTAATCCTGCTTACCCATTGCTGTCGAGTTGATTCCAACTATAATGACCCTATAGGACAGAGCAGAACTGCCCCATAGGGTTTCCAAGGAGTGCTTGGTGGATTCAAACTGCCGACCTTTTGGTTAGCAGCCGTAGCTCTAAACCACTATGACACCAGGGTTTCCATAACCCTACTTAGAAATAGAGTTTTCTTCATGAAGCCATAATAATGTAGGTGGGTCCTAAACCTAATTACTTCTGAGTTATAAAAAGAACAGATTAGACATAGACAAGGGCACATACTGGGGAAGAAGACTGATGCCACTTGAAGATTTCTAAGTGCCAATGAATGCCCAGGGCAACCAACAAGGAAGGAATTGACATTGAGATGATGATATGGATTCATAGCATCCAGAACTGTGAGAAAACAAATAGCTGTTCTTTAAAACCACTCACTTTGGTACTTCTGTTACAGCAGCTCTAGGAAACTAAGACAAGTATCAAACAGCAAGGATTTTGAGTAGCATGAATCATTTTGTAAGGAGACTCTATGAGGAGTGATTGACTAATTATATATCACTATAAGAGTGAAAAAGGAAATCAGTCTCACAGTTTTCAAATCTTTAAGTCTTAGCTTTATTTATAAGTAAGGGAATTTTAGATACTTCAAAGAGCAAGTAAAGCAAAATAGCTACAGAAAACCATCTTACGTAGCTGCCCCAAAGATCAGACTATAGTCATTGGTTTTGTTGAAGTTGTAAACGCTGATTTGAAGAGAGGGGAAAAGAATCAGTCTAGCACAGTGGTTTTTCTCTGTGACTGCACATTAGAATCACCTAGGAATCCTTAAAAATTCCATGCACAGGCTGCACCCCAGTTAAATAAAAACGATTTCTGAGAGCAGGATTCCAACCAAAATCAAATCCGTTGCTGTCTAGTCGATTCCGACTCATAGCGACCCTATAGAACAGAGTAGAACTGTCCCATAGGGTTTCCAAGCAGCAGCTGGTAGATTTGAACTGCCTGCCGACCTTTTGGTTAGCAGCAGAGCTCTTCATTCATTTTTTTTTTTTTTTTATGCTTCCCATGCGATTTCAAAGTACAGCCAAGTTTGAGAACCACCAATCTAGAAGACTTTGATTAATTCATTTTAGCTTCTTGAAATTTTATCCTTTGCTGCAAGTCTCTTACTAAACATTAAGGTTCCATCACTTCCTTTTAAATTCATAGGTCCTTTTTTAGATACTGTAACCAAAGACATCATTAGGTACATTTGTTGCTATTTTTGCTTTCAATTTTGCCTTCTCAAATATTGTCATTGCTATTTTTGATCATCTTTCATTTTTATTTTCACATGTAATGTGTAAGACTTGGCTGTTGACAAGTATTTCAGTTCATTGAGTCGTCACAAGACACATGCCAGGGATGGGTTCAAGCCATCATGGTCAATTTACACCTACAACCAACTCATTTTGGAACAAATTAAAAGGGAGTCCTTCAGTTTTTAAAATCAAATGCACTTAACTGCTTATAAACAACTGTCAGAAATGACATTTTTATGACATTCTCTATTAAATTCTGTAATGGAAAAATGTAAACAATATCTTCTCCCTATCTAATGAAGGAATGAGAAAAAGTCAAGGGTCTTAAACTCTAAAATTTCCTAAGATTCATTTAACTTAATTTTATTTATTTTTTATTTCTAAAGGGATCTTTAACTCGGCCTTTCTTTAAGTACTTCATCTAGCACAGGGACACAAAGGCAGAGATTAGCATTAAAACAACATACAAGTATCTTTAATGCCTGAATTTATGTTCTTGGAATATGAGAATGGTGCACAAAAAGTTAAGACAGGATTTGTTACCGAGCTCTAAATTTTCTTGATTTAATTTCAGAGTAGCTTCTCAGCTATAATTTATCAAAGTGGGGTATTTTAGAGTTGATGCTTTGTTCAATTTCTGGTATCTTGTTTGAATACCTATTAAAGTTAGCATCTTGGGACTGTATTTGGCATGCAAATGTCTCCACTTTGATTTTTCTGACAGAGATATTTACACTTGTAGGCATCTCATGTTTCCCAAACCCTCAAATTGGCAGCATCAAATGGCCTTTACTAATGAAATTTTCCTCCAAATGCCAAATTTCCCAACACTTGCCCTTCATTTGTTATGAAAAACAGAGTTCCCTGGACTACTAGAAGAAGCAGACACATTAGTTGTATAGAGGACAGTAGTTAGTTGTCAAATAAACTCAAGGGGAAAAATGCAAATGGTAAAAATATTGTTTTGGGAAGAGGCCTCATTTCAGTCTGCAGTCCTATGGAAAATTTAGATAGGAAATGGTTGGAAAATTTTTCCTTCTGCATTTCTGATAGAGACTCTAAAAGTTTTAGCCAAACCTTAAGGAAAATACTATATTTTAGTTTCCAACGTGCATTTTACAATTGCATCTGAAGTCTGATTGTTAATATGTAATACAGAACAAAAACTGAAAAAAAAGACACAATGCTAGATAAGTGAATTACAGTATTTTTTGCTCCTGTGTACAAATTTAGGCACTGTAGGAGATAAAAATATTCCCATTTTGGGCGGGGCCAACATGGCAGGGTAGTCAGATGCTTCTAGTGGACCCTCTTACAACAAAGACCAGCAAAAACAATTGAATCAATTATACATGACAATATAGGGGCCCTGAACATCAAAGAAAAGTTGAGAAACCTGACTGAGTGGCAGGGGGAGGGAGAGATGACTCAGAAGCAGTGAGGAGTTGCCAGACCTCACCTGGCAAGAGCCTGAGTGCTTCAGGCCTAATCAGCTCATGGGTGAGCAGTAAGGAAGGCAAGCTGCGATGCTTAGGAGGCATATTCCACACCAGGAGAGATTCAGTGGCAGAGAGTCTACTTGGTCACCCAGAACCAGGAAGAAGCAGCCCTCAATTGCCAAAAGATAAGTACTTGTGTCCGGCCTACCATGCGGATCAAAAACACCCCCCTTAGGGAAAAGCCTCTCTCCCATTTACCTCCCAGCTCCCTGCTCTACACAGGCTCCTGGACCAACTTTAGCAATTGTCAAGTCCCCTGGGCTGGAAGTAGGATCTGTCACAGGCCTGGAGCCATTCTCCTGGCCTTGGAGAGTGAACAAATTAACAAACAGGGAAAAAATAAATGGCCAGCTCCTCTAAGCCAGGAACTCAGGGTAGGCCCAGCTCCTTTGCCTAGGCACAGGCATAAGGGATCCATGGACTTTAAGTGCCTTTCCCCTGCAAAGACTTGTGTGGGCCCATTTCAACAGCGTAGGCCCTCATTACCACAGTACAACAGGGTATATACCTGAAGTCTAACTTCAACTGTTTCAGCTGTGAAGTGGCAGATTCACAATATTTGACACTGCTCTGCCCATTAAGCAGGGTCTTCACCTACTCACATCAGGGGCCTGAGAACTGGTGGCTCCACACATGACACTTAGCCACCTGCAATAGGGGCCCAAGAATAAGAGATGCCCTCCAGTCCTTACAGCCAACAGCATTGGGTGCTCATAGTCTGGCTGCAAAACCCATCCACCTACAGGTTCTAGGGAACAGGGACACACCTTCCTCCTGAACACTTGGGGGCAGTCATCACGCCTGATTGCTCAGAGTGTGTCCCGCTGCTGTGGCCAGATGCCTGTGCCTACAACAATCACCCATGTCTCTCTAGGACTGTAGGTGAGAACCTGCACCACACACTTGGTGGTTATCTACCTGGGCACCTGAGCTGAATCCATACAGGAGGAGTGGGTGGACTCCTGAGCTCACATACCTAGTAACAGATCTAACCACCTGGTGACAGGATATTAGAGCTTCAAAGGAGCAAATAATCAAACTAGCTCACATAAGCAGCCTATTTGGGCATATCCAAACAAAACAAGAAGCTAGGACACAGTAAGAAAACATGAAATAAATAAATATAATAACTTATTGATGCCTCGGAGACAACAGTCAATATCAAATCACATAAACAGGCAGTCCATGATGGCTTCAGCAAGCTCCCAAAATAAAGAATCAAGAAATTTTCAGGAAAATTTCTTGGAATTACTGGAGGCAGAATACAAAAGATTAATATACAGAACTCTTCAAGAGATTAGGAATGAAATTAATCAAAAGGCAGAACACACAATAAAGGAAACTAAAAATTAGAGAAGAGCATAATAACAAATTTAAAGGCCGCAAGAATCCATAGAGAGACAGCAATCATAAATCCAGAAGATTAACAATAAAATTTCAGAGTTAGACAACTCAATAGAAAGTCATAGGAGCAGAAATGAGGCAATAGAAGTCAGAATTAGTGAGATTGAAGATAAAGCACTTGACACCAACTTATTTGAGGAAAAATCAGATAAAAGGATTTAAAAAAATGAAGAAACCCTAAGAATCATGTTGGAGTCTATCAAGAGTATTAAGCTGTGAGTGCTTGGAGTACCAGAACAGGGGGGGATAACAGAACATACAGAGAGAATTGTTGAAGATCTGTTGGCAGAAAACTTCCCTGATATTGTGAAAGATGAGAAGAGATCTATCCAAGATGCTCATCGAACCCCATGTAAGGTAGATCCGAAAACAAAGACACCAAGACACATTATAATCAAACTTGCCAAAACCAAAGATAAAGAGAGAATTTTAGGAGCAGCTAGGGATAAACGAAAAGTCATCTACAGAGGAGAGTCAGTAAGAATAAACTCTGACTAGTCAGCAAAAACCATGCAGGCAAGAAGGCAATGGCATGACATATGTAAAGCCTTGAAGGAAAAACAATTGCCAGCTAAGAATTATATATCCAGCAAAACTGTCTCTCAAATATAATGGTAAAATTAGGGCATTTCCAGATAAACAGAAGTTTGGAGAATTTGCAAAAACCAAACCAAAATTATAAGAAATACTACAGGGAGTATTCTGGTTAGAAAATCAATAACATCAGATAACCACCCAAGACTAGAACACAGGACAGAGCAACCAGCTCTTAGCCCAGATAGGGAAGTCACAAAAATAAATCAAAGCTAAAACACTGAATAAAGGGAAACAGATGTCAGTATGTAAAAGACGACAACGTTAAAACAAAAAAGAGGGACTTAAAAAATGTAGACAAAGATTTTTCATATGTAGAGGAAGTCAAGGTGATGTAAAGAAATAAAAGACTGGCATAAACTTAGAAAAATAGGGATAAATATTAAGGGAACCACAAAGGAAACTAACATCCTACAAGTCAAAATAAAAAACTATAAAAATATAAAGCCTCAGCAAACACAAAGTCAACAACAATGAAAAAGATGGAAAGAAAATACATAAAGATAAACAACTCAGCACAGAAAATTAAGTGAAACAAAGAAACTGTGAACAACACACAAAAAAAGACATCAAAATGATAGCACTAAACTCATATCTATCAATAATTATGCTGAATGTAAATGGATTAAATGCACCAATAAAGAGACAGAGAGTGGCAGATGGGATAAAAAAACACAATCCGTCTATATGCTGTCTACAAGAGAAGCACCTTAGACTTAAAGACACAAGCAAACTAAAACTCAAAGGATGGAAAAAATATATCAAGCAAAAAACACTCAAAAAAGAGCAGGAGTGGCAATATTAATCTCTGACAAAATAGACTTTAAAGTAAAATCCACCACAAAGGATAAGGAAGGACACTGTATAATGATTAAAGGGTCAATACACCAGGAGGACACAACTATAATAAATATTTATGCACCCAATGACAGGGCTCCAAAATATATAAAACAAACTCTAACAGCATTGAAAAGAGAGATAGACAGCTCCACAATAGTAGTAGGAGACTTCAACATACCACTTTCGGTGAAGGACAGAACATCCAGAAAGAAGCTCAAAAAAGGCAAGGAAGATCTAAATGCTACAATCAACCAACTTAATCTCATAGACATATACCAAACACTCCACCCAACAGCTGCCAAGTATACTTTCTTTTCCAATGCACATGAAACATTCTCCAGAACAGACAACATATTAGGCCATAAAGCAAGCCTTAACAAAACCCAAAGCATTGAAATATTACGAAGCATCTTTTCTGACCATAAAGCCATAAAAGTAGAAATCAATAACAGAAAAAGCAAGGAAAAAAGAAATCAAACACATGGAAACTGAACACCTTGCTCAAAACCTACTGGCTTATAGAAGAAATTAAGGATGGAATAAAGCAATTCATAAAATCAAATGAGAATGAAAACACATCCTACCAGAACCTTTGGGACACAGAAAAATCAGTGCTCACAGCTCAGTTTATAGCGATAAATGCACACATCCAAAAAGAAGAAGGGCCATAATCAAAACATTAAACCTATAACTGGAACAAGTAGACAGACAGCAGCAAAAGAAGCCCTCAGGTGCCAGAAGAAAGGAAATAATAAGAATAGAGAAGAATTAAATGAAATAGAAAAACAATTGAAAGAGTTAACAAGACCAAAAGCTGGTTCTTTGAAAAGATCAACAAAATTGATAAACCATTGGCCAAACTGACAAAAGAAAAACAGGAGAGAAAGCAAACCATCCATATAAGAAATGAGATGGGTGATAGCACAACAGACTCAACTGAAATTAAAAGAATCATAACAGAATTACTATGAAAAACTGTACTCTAAAAAATTTAAAAACCTAGAGGAAATGGACAAATTTCTAGAAACTCACTACCTACCTAAACTAATACAAACAGAGGTAGAACAACTAAATAAACCCATAACAAAAGAAGAGATTGAAAAGGTAATTAAAAAAACTTGCAAGAAAAAAAAAGCCCTGGTCCAGATAGCTTCACTGGAGAATTCTACCAAACTTTCAGAGAAGAGTTAAGGCCACTACTACTAAACGTATTTCAGAGCGTGGAAAAGGAAGGAATACTCCCAAACTCGTTCTATGAAGCCAGCATAACCCTGATACCAAAACCATGTAAAGACACCACAAAAAAAGAAAATTACAGACCAATATCTCTCATGAACATTGACACAAAAATTCTCAACAAAATTCTAGCCAACAGAATTCTGCAACATATCAAAAAAATAATTCACCATGATCAAGTGGGATTTATACCATGTACGCAGGGATGGTTCAACATTAGAAAAACAATCAATGTAATACATCACATAAATAAAACAAAAGATAAGAACCGCATGATCTTATCAATCGATGCAGAAAAGACATTTGACAAAGTCCAACATCCATTCGTGATAAAAACACTCAGTAAAACAGGAATAGAAGGGAAATTCCTCAATATAATTAGGGGTATTTATACAAAGTCAACAGCCAACATCATCGTAAATGGAGGGACTTTGAAAGCATTCCCCCTGAGAACAGGAACCAGACAACGATGTCCTTTATCACCACTATTATTCAACATTGTGCTGGAGGTCCTAGCCAGAGCAATTAGGCTAGAAAAAGAAATAAAGGGCATCCAGATTGGTAGGGAAGAAGTCAAATTATCCCTATTTGCAGATGATGTGATCTTATACACAGAAAACCCCAAAGAATCCACAAGAAAACTAATGGAACTAATAGAAGATTTCAGCAAAGTTTTAAGATACAAGCTAAGCATACAAAAATCAGTTGGATTCCTTTACACCAATAGGGAGAACTTTGAAGAGGAAATCACCAAATCGATACCATTTACAATAGCCCCCAAGAAGATAAAATACTTAGGAATAAATCTAACCAGAGATGTAAAAGACTTATACAATGAAAACTACAAGACACTACTGCAAGAAACCAAGAGAGACATGCATAAGTGGAAAAATATTCCTTGCTCATGGATAGGAAGACTCAACATTGTGAAAATGACAATTATATCCACAGCAATCTACAGATACAATGCAATCCTGATCCAAATTCCACTGGCATTTTTTAATGAGATGGAGAAACAAATCACCAACTTCATATGTAAAGGGAAGAGTCACCGGATAAGTAAAGTATTACTCGAGAAGAAGAACAAAGTGGGAGGCCTCACACTACCTGATTTTAGAACCCATTATACCGCCACGGTAGTCAAAATGGCCTGGTACTGGTACAACAACAGATGCATACACAAATGGAACAGAATTGAGAATCCATATGTAAATTCATCCACTTATGAGCAGCTGATATTTGACAAAGGCCCAAAGTCCATTAATTGGGGAAAAGAGTCTCTGTAACAAATGGTGCTGTCATAACTGGAAATCCATCTGCAAAAAACTGAAACAAGACCCATACCTCACACCAGGCACAAAAACTAACTCAAAATGGATCAAAGACCTAAATATAAAATCAAAAATGATAAAGATCATAGAAGAAAAAATAGGGACAACGCTAGGAGCCCTAATACATGGCATAAACACAATACAAACCATAAGTAGAAATGCACAAGCACCAGAAGAGAGACTAGATAACTGGGAGCTCCAAAATCAAACACTTATGCTCATCAAAAGACTTCACCAAAAGAGTCAAAAGACATTCTACAGACTGGGAAAAAAATTTTGGCTACGACAAATCTGATCAGCAACTAATCTCTGAAATCTAGAAGATATTGCAAAACCTCAACAACAAAAAGACAAATAACCCAATTAAAAAATGGGCAAAGGATATGAACAGGCACTTCACCAAAGAAGATATTCAGGTGGCTAACACACACATGAAGAAATGCTCACGATCTCTACCCATTAGAGTCATTGCAGATCAAAACTACAATGAGATATCATCTTACCCCAACAAGGCTAGCATTAATCCAAAAAACACAAAACAATAAATGCTGGAGAGGTTGTGGAGAGACTGGAACACTTACATACTGTTGGTGGGAATGTAAAATGGTACAGCCACTTTGGAAATCAATCTGGCACTTCCTTAAAAAGTTAGAAATAGAAGTACCATATGATCCAGCTATCCTGCTCCTTGGAATATGTCCTAGAGAAATAAGAGCCACCACACAAATAGATATATGCACACTGGTGTTCACTGCAGCACTGTTCACAACAGTAAAAAGATGGAAACAACCTAGCTGCCCATCAATGGATGAATGGACAAATTATGGTATATCCACACAATGAAATACTATGCAACAATAAAGAACAACCATGAAGCTGTTAAACATCTTATAACATGGAGGAATCGGGAGGGCATTATGCTGAGTGAATTTAGTCAGTCACAGAAGGACAAATATTATATAAGACCACTATTATAAAAACTCAAGAAAAGGTTTAAACACAGAAGAAAACATTCTTTGATGGTTATGAGGGTGGGGAGAGAGGGTGAGGGTTATTTACTAACTAGACAGTAGATAAAAATTATCTTAGGTGAAGGGAAGGACAGCACACAGTACAATGAAGTCAGCACAACTGGACCAAACCAAAGCTAAGAAGTTTCCTGAATACAATCAAACACTTTGAGGGACAGAGTAGCAGGGGTAGGGGTCTGGGGACCATGATTTCAGGGGATATCTAGGTCAACTGGCATAAGAAAGCTTATTAAGAAAATTTTCTGCATCCTACTTTGGTGAGTGGTGTCTGGGGTCTTAAAAGCTTGCAAGTGGTCATCTAAGATGCATTAATTGTTCCCAACCACCTGGAGTAAAGCAGAATGAAGAACACCAAAGACACAAGGAAAGTAGTAGCCCAAGAGACAGAAAGGGCCACATAGACCAGAGACTTCATCAGCCTATGACCAGAAGAACTAGATGGTGCCCGGCTACCACCAATGTCTGCCTTGACAGGGAACACAACAGAGAGCAGGAGAAAGGTGGGGTGCAGAACTCAAATTCTAGTAAGAAGACCAGACTTAATGGTCTGAATGAGACTGGAGGGACCCCGGAAAGCATGGCCCCCAGCCTCTATCAGCCCAGAACAAAAACAATATCCAAGGTCAACTCTTCAGACAGGGATTGGACGGGTCTGTGGGACATAAAGTGATACTCGTGAGGAGTGTGCCTCTTAGCTCAAGTGGATACAAGAGACTAAACGGGCAGCTTCTGTCCGGAGGTGAGATGGGAAGGCAGAGAGGGTTAGGAGCTGGTTGAATGGACATGGGGAATCAGGGGTGGAAAGGAGGAGTGTGCTGTCACATTATGGGGAGAGCAGTTAGGGTCACATACAATGTATGTACAAATTTTTGTATGGGAGACTAACTTGAAATGTAAGCTTCATTTAAACTATAACAATAAACAAAAAAAAAATTCCCATTTTGCTGCTTTAACAGAGATTTGAAAGATAGAATTTAAAGAACTATAATAGAGTAGGAAATAACAGACAGCAGACATGCTGTCTTATTTTGAGGTCTTAGAATCTATAAAGAGGGCAGTGGTGGTTCAGTGGTAGAATTCTCACCTTCCACATGGGAGATCTTGATTCAATTCCGGTCAATTCACCTCAAGGGCAGCCACCACTCATCTGTCAGTGAAGGCTTGTATATTGCTGTGATACTAAACAGGTTGCAATAGAGCTTCTGGATGAAAATGGACTAGGAAGAAAGGCCTGGTTAACTAACCCATTGTTGTTGAGTCAATTATGACTCATGGTGACCCTATGTATTACATAGTAGAACTGCTCCATAGGGTTTTCTTGGCTGTAATTTTATGGAAGCAGATCATCAGGCCTTTCTTCTGCAGCACCACTGGGTGGGTTCAAACTGCCAACCTTCAGGTTAATAGCCAACTGCAAACTACTTGTGCCACCCAGGGACCTGCCTGGCTACGTACTTCTGAAAAATCTGCCAACGAAAACCCTATGGATCACACTAGTTGGATCCTGTTGTGCATGGGGTAGCCATGAGTTGGGGGCCGACTCTATGAGAGTTACCAACAACAACACAATCTATACAATATTCTTACAGTATAACTAACAAACCATATCTTATCAAAACCAGAAAGCATTTCATGTTAAAGTCGAAATGTTTCATAAATCAAAGGGGCGATAGTATTTTTAAAATGGAAAATATTTTGTGTATTTGTGCATGTGTGTGTGTGTGTGTGTGTGTAATTGTTAATCTATGTCTCGTTCCCATTTTAAACTATTTTATTAGGCTGGTTATACAGATTACATTCACCCTTTCCTAAACTGACAAACTGTAACCAATCATCACAACATGTCACACTGAGTAAGGCAATGGATTACCTGATACATGCATAAGGAATTTGCATAAGTAATAAACCACGTAAAAACTGTGTATGTAGAAACCATAAACTTTTGCGTTGTTTTTGCAAGTAGTAATAGCATACAATGAAATGTCTTTGAAATCCTCTCTCCGGTCCAATACTACAAACTATGCAACCTATGGATCTACAACTGTCACGTTAATGTAGGAAAATATTTTCTGAACAGATGGCTTTTGCCTATTGCTTAAGCAATCAATGGACTGTTTTTTTTTTTAAATTTACTTGAAAAAAAGCAGTCATTGTTCTGGTGGGAAAACTCAAGCACTAGCTTCATCTTAGGTTTCTCCTTAAGCCTGTATGGTAAAAATCAGTGGAATCATTCTTTTCATTTAACCAGATGAAAGGAAATCAGATAAATGACATCAATAAGGAATTGATCCCCAAGATAAAGCTGGAAAAATCCCAGGTAGAAAGCTCTGCATTTGCATTTTCTGTTGTTTTTACCATCACTATTCCTTATTTTGCTGCTTTAATCAGGCTTTTGAGAGTGGAAATTAACCAAGAATGAAATGACATGAAAAAGAAAGAGGAAAATATTCTAGGTGACAATATAAATCCACACAACTGTGTTTGAAGTTCAAATACCTGATTTTGAGAAGACGAGACTAGTGGATCATACCGTCGACAAACTTGGTTTTATTTTCAATAGCATAGTTGGTTCTACTTAGCCAGATGTTTAGGTGATGTATACTGTGGAAGATGGTTCATTGAGAAAGAGTTATGCAGCTTTTAAGAAGGCAGATGCTGAACATACAAAAGGTTCCTAAGGAGTAGTTTTTTGCCATGATGTTTTATGTAAAATAAAAGCCTGAATTGTTTCCTGCCCATGTTTTTCTAGGTTGCAGAAGAGAAGTATGGAGAGCTAGGCTGTCCTCGGTCCATAACCTGATTCCAAAAAGACTCAGGCTCTCTTACCTTCTGCCTTTTTCTTTCTCTTTCTCTCGTTCCCTTCCTTTCATTAACTCATATTGAACAACTGCTATGAGCAAGGCACAGAGCTTAAAGAGCTGTGGCCAAGTTAAGGCAAGCTTCCCTTCGGGTTACTTTTTCTGATTTCAGTTTTAATTCCTTTGTGAAACCAAAGAATGTGCTCTCTCTCTTGTTCACATTGCAGCTTTTCTCTTCAATTCGAAGCTTTAAAGTTACATAGGTGTATTAGTCACAAATAAAAGCTAAATATAGTCAATGCTGGGCTAGGAAAAGGTGTTTGGGGACACGTAGTCTGCACATCGACCACATCATAAATATCAAAAGGTGAGCGGCAATCAAGAGGGACTTCTGAGATCTGTTTTGGTGAAGCTAAGAGATGGAGTGGGAGCATGGCTGCTGGAGGCAACAGGAGTGGTTATAGCCAGAGAAATGACAAGGAGGTGGAGATATAAGTAGTGTGGTGGAATTCCCAGAACAAAGTTGCACTGGCACTTATATCATGGTGGCACTTTTGTTTTTCAAACCTTTTTAAACATTACTAACAGAAATCATATTTAAGAAATATCAACTATAAATACCACTTTGGATATTAACCAGGAAAGCAAAGTCCATGCTTAATTTTAAGAATACAGCTGGTCTTATAGTTGTGAAAGAAATACTGCATGATGATTGAAATTTTAAGAAATTTGAAGATGAAAGTACATTATGAGAAAACTATAATATAAATAAAAGTATAATAAAAAATTAAAGGAATGTTGGATCCTTAACTGAGAAGCATATTCGGCAAGAAAGATAACGTTATATACACATGGATATGAAGTCCCAAGGTGGTGCAAACGGTTAATGCACTCGGCTGCTATCCCAAATGTTGGAGGTTCAAGTCCACTCAGAGGCACCTCAGAAGAAGGGCCTGACGAGCTACTTCCGGAAAGTCAGTCATTGAAAACCCTATGGAGCACAGTTCTGCTCTGACACACATAGTGTTGCCGTAAGCTGGAATCGATTTAACAGCATTGTGGTTTTTTTTTTGTGTTTTAATACAAGGATATAAAAGTGAATATCATGAAATGTAGTGAAAATTAATTGCTATGGAAAAGGATTAAGAAGAAAAAAATGCAAGAGCTATACAAAGATTTTCTAAAATGGAAAAATTAAAAGAAAGGGGAAATATCATATATCACCAGTGTTGAACTGACAATTTTCAAACACCTGATTTACTTATATTATGCTGGTAGCCTGAAATTAGGTGCTAACAAACAAATTATTTACAAAACTTGAAGAGCAGGGGGAACATCAACTAAAACATAAAGAAAGAGACCGACACTTCTCCAAATATCCTTAATGTATTAATAACAGAGACAGTGCTTGGAGTGTTGCAGTTATCTTTTTCAACCATTAGTGGCATTTGTCAAACAAAGATCAATCGCCATCGGAAAGGTCCCCTGTCTCCACTACAATTCAATCAAGCTGTCACCCTTGTGGCCCTGTGCAGCCTACGATTCAATTACAAATCAACCTCAACTGTCCTCTATTTTAGAATCTCAATTATAAACAGAGTTTACAAAATCATCTTAGAGGCTATTATACTTTTTTTTTAAATCTGGAAAGATAATTTAAGCAAAATTATTTACTTATTTTTCTATTCTCCAAGCCAGATGTTTTAAAGTAACATCTGTTAGATATATAGTTGGCAAACGTATGGAAAATTTTTTCTTATGACAGTATTTTTTATTTATTGATCCTAAGTTAATTTTATTTTTTAAACTATTGATTTATTTTTCCTAGTTGGTGTTGCAGGAGCGGAGTGTGGGTAAGGAGAGGGGAGGAGGTACCAGACAGACTTGTAAACAGGTGGAAAGCTACAGGCGTCTCAACTCCTATCTATTTTGACTTGGGTGATGAGAATGTTCCCCAAAGAGAGAGAAAAAGTTTTGGAGATTATATTTTATTTACAAATAAAAGGACAGAGTCAAGAAATCATTAAGTAAACATTTTTTAGAGACAATATCAAGAAAGTCTAGAACTGCAGTGTTCACTTATTTGTAAAGATTCTTTAGTAATACTGTGGTTAGGGAAGATACCGATTAAAATACACGATGTGTTCAACTCAGAAATATCTTTATACAGCAGGAAGGGGTATAGCATGTGTGTATTTAGAAAGAAATGTACTTATTACAAACTTCCTGCTGGGTCAGCTTGAATTCAGAACCGTCCCCCAAAGTTAGCATTTTATTTTTTACTCTTGCCATGCTTGCTTACCCTTTCCATATGCTGGTGGCACTTGTGAGAAATAGCACAGCTGGAAGTGAATGACACATCCAACATTCAGCAAAAGTTATGGTGCACCAAGTGCAGGAATTGCCAGTGAAACAAAAGTGAAAACGATGGACATTTCCCTTTCTTCACGGAATTCACAATCTGGAGGTGACTGGTGAACAACTCAAGTCCTCAAATTAGATTCATAATCAATTCCAAATTATCAAATAATTAATAATGTTCCTTACTAACTTTAGTAAAGCAAACAATTATTTTAAAAAAAACACACCCCTTGAGTCAATTCCGACTTATAACAAAACTGTAGGGCAGGGTACACCTGCCCCATAGGGTTTCCAAGGCTGTAATCTTTAGGGAAGCAGACTGCCACATTGTTCTCTTGCAGAGTGGCTGGTGGGTTTGAACCGCCGACCTTTCAATTAGCAGCTGAGCACTTAACCAGCACGCCACCAGGGCTCCTAAACAATTACATAAACCACACCAAACCCATTGCCAACGAGTCAATTCCAATTCATAGCGACCCTACCGGGCAGAGTAGAACTGCCTCATAGGGTTTCTAAGGAGCGGCTGGTCGATTGGAACTGCTGACCTTTTAGTTAGCAGTCATAGCTCTTAACTACTGCACCACTGGGACTCTAAACAATTATACAGTAAGTACTAAATTAACTCATTTTTATCCTTATAACATACTTATGAGGTAGGTATTCTTATTACCTCCATTTTATTGATAAGGGGACTGAGACACAGAGAGGTTTTGGAACTTGCTCAAAGTAAGAAATTGAGAAATGGCAGGAGCCAGGAAGTCTGGCCCAAGAATTCATGTGCTAAATCACCTCTCAGCACTAACTCTGAGTGTTTTAATTCTGGCGGTTAATTGTACTTCAAAGCAATATTTTCATGATTGGAACATTTGTCACATATCTTAAGTAACTTTTTTTGGAAGCCCTGGGTTTTAATTTTAATAAAATTTCTGCCCTAAAACAAGATGTAAATGTACTTTGAAGGGAAATTTAATCCATTAATCTATCATTCCTTTACAGCCATTTGAATTATCTGAAGTTCAAGTAAACTTCTGTTCTTGATTAGTTTTTTTTTATCATAATGCTAGGAATATACTTTTTGCAATGTATCATGGTCCTAACATTACAAAACTCAGTAGTTCTAGAGCCAAAATACTTAGAGTTTTAGGCTTCAGATTCTTAATTTAAGATACAGCAGTCTTCATGCAAACCCACTGAACTTACTACAATATTAATCTTCAGAGTTAGAAGACGGTTTATTTGCTGCCTGCTCTGAAGTCATTAAACATATTTCTCCACTTATAAATGAGCCCTGGTGGAGCAGTGGTTAAGCCAACCAAAAGGTTGGCCGTTTGAACCCACCCCATGGGAGAAAGATGTGACTGTCAGCTTCCCAAAAGATTACAGCCTTGGAAACTCTATGTGGCAGTTCTACTGTGTTTTATAGTGTTGCTATGAGTCGGAATCAACTGGATGGCAGTGGGTTTGGTTTTGGCTTGGCTCCACTTAGGTTGAGAAAGGAGCCCTAGTGGTGCCGTGGTTAAAAGCTATGGTGAGCTACAGCTGCTAACCAAAAGGTCAGCAGTTCGAATCCACTAGCCACTCCTTGGAAACCCTATGGGGCAGTTCTACTCTGTCCTATAGGGTCGCTGTGAGTCTGAATCAACTCTATGGCAAAGGTTTTTTCTTTTCTTTTTTTTTTTTGTTTATGTTGAGAAAAGGCTTATGTAAATACTCCTGAATATTATTGCAATGCTTTAAATTGGAAGCTGGTTTGTGTCAACCATTTTTCCTGGAAGGTCTATTACTGAGAACATACATAAGGAAGGACTAAATTAATCCTTTGTGCATATATTGGTTAAATTAAAAAAAAATAACATGCATTATTGATGCAAAGTACTATATATCAAACTAGAGAAGAAGATGAAAGGATTGAGCGCTTAACTGATTTGATGCTACAGATTGTGGTTTTACCTACAAATATCTCATTTTAGTCCCTAAACCTTGATTTTCGTTACTGGTATTCTGGCACCCATAATGCATAATGTTGATATGCAAGATTTAAAATCTGTACCATCTTTGTAGGCAGAAATATAAATCTTAATGAGAATGTTATATTGCACAATTATCATGTCAGGAAGCAATTATAAGCAAAGTTTTATACTGGGAGGAGAAAAGCATTTGCTCATTTGAAAAATCTGGTTTTCTCTGAAAACATTTGCATATAAAGACAAGTGATTGCTGAGGCTTATGGGATGACTTCCCCTTAGTAGCTAAAATTTTGAAAGTGTTCTACTGCATTTTTCTTTGAGAGAGAAACCTGCAACTCGAGTTTTGTAAGTCTACCTGATAGAAAAGTAACTTCTGAGTTCTAATTTGTAGCCAATTTATTTTTCTCTCAGATTCTGGGCTGTTTTTCAGATACCAGATACATGGATACCATAAATACACCTGAGACAGTCATTTGTATCAAGTGGAGGGAGATGATGTAACAAATATAAACTGAGTACTATTTACATTGAGATTTTCGATGGTTGGAAAATTATATTAAGTATATACAATTACATATGTCCGTCCACAGACTGGGTAGCTAGAGCAGAGTGTGGTAATATTTATTTTGGGGGTTGTATAAAGGACAGCATTCATATTCCCATGCAAGAACATAGCAATCATTTCAGCTGCTGAAGAGATAATAAAAGCATTGGTTTAAATGATCTTTGAACACAGATAAGCACAACAGAAGCATAAGAATTCTTTTACAATATTTTCTTTTTCCTTTAGAGAAATACGTCTTGCAATAGATGTTCTGATGAAATATGGTATCCTATTTTCTAAAAATGCACAACAGGATCATACACAAACAGAATGCTTAGTGCTTTTCAGTGCACTCATTAGTTAAAGCATAATCATACACTTAACAAATGGGCGAGCAATGTAGCCCATTGCCACAGGTTTAGGTATGAATGTAAATATATTCAAAGTTATTTGTAGAAAGCTCCCAAAACAAATGGTAAAAACATAATGGAAATTATATATTGAAACCATATTGTTTCCAATGAAATTTGGTTTCCATATACCCATTATATTTTGTTGTTGTTTGAATATGCATATTTTGTGTGTATAAGATATGTATGTGTATGTATATTGTATATGTGTATTTTGTGTATATGTGTATTTTATTGTAAATATGTGTGTATGCATATATACACATATATATGCTTGCAAACATGTTATTATATATGTATGTATGCATGTATGTCAAATAGGATTGCTATGAGTTGAACTGACTCGATGACATCCAACCACAACAACAGTAAAACTATATACATAAAAATAGATGTGCTGTGATGTCTGGCTGATGAATTTGATTTTGCTGAGTCTCAGTGAGTCTATAAAAACAGTAATGGTAATTCCTGCTAAAGAGGTGACACAAATATTTCAAAAGATGTGTTAATATCTAGACTATTTCACCTCAAGTAATTCAGAATAACGAGGAAAGCGATGTCCCTTTCCCTAATTACCTCCTCCCCTTCCCCCATGCATGCACAGCTCTGCTTTATCAAGATGGAAGAAAAATGGTAAATTGGTACCCTATGAATCAACATACACATGTAAGTTAACAGAAAACAATTACAAATCCTGGCACAAGAGCATCTTTTTCCTAACCCAGAAGGTCCCCCGATTGCTTCTTGTCCGGGATCATCATCAGCTAGTGGCAGAGGCAGTGGTCTGTGAGTCCTCAACATTAAGTTCTTTAAGGAATTAGAGAATAATTGTGGAACCTTTGTGTTACATGACAGGAAAGCTCACTGATCATTCTCACCTTGACAGGACTTCTGAAAGCTAAACGATTGTCAACAATTCAGACTTTGATTTTCCAGGTATTCTGCAAGAATATGCAATTTTTTTTTAATCATTGATAGAAGGCAAACTCTAGGAAAAGAATTCCCAAGGTTCTTTTATCCTGACTTAATAGACATACATTTCATTTTAGAGTAAGGAATCTCAGGAACCCTCATTCTTGTCCAGAAAATGGTCTGTGACTGCATATTTATGCAGAATGATAGAATTACATATAGAATTCCCCAAACCAACTGTGTTAGCACACACTGGATCCTAATTAGGCTTTCCACAGAAAACCTGGTTAATGTAACTAGATTAATGACTGACAATTTTATCTATTAGATGGATACTTGATAAAGCCTTGCCATCATTCCCTTTCCTGGTGATGCAGGCTGAGAGTTTGCTACAGTTCTGGGATGATTGTTGTTGTTTTGTTTCTTTTTCCTAACAGTCTCATTCTCTCTTTTCTGCCGTGGGTAGACCGTAAGTAATACATAAGCTATGCAGTGCAAAGGTGCCTTTGAAAATATACCACACTTCTACTTCTATCCAAATTAGCAAACATAAAGTTAGACATGAAAAACAGGTTCTTGGAAGTTAAAATGATCTAAGATTTATGGGAATTGCATAGCTTTCAAATTGGAAAGCATTTTAAAGGGGATTTAGTACAATCTCCTTGCACAGATATGGACTTTGAGGTCCACAGCCATGAGGTGCCTTGCCCAAGGTCATTGAAGTAGTGGCAGAGCAGATCTCCTCAAGTTCCTTCAGATCTTTCCACTCTATCTTCTAATGTAATCCCAGTAATAGGAAATCAGTTACATGAGAACAATATCATCTCTGTATATTCTGTGGCTACCTATTCCTACATAAAATGAAAGAGAAAATATACTATTTATGTTCTTGAAACTTAAATTGAGTATGAATGAATGCAATTTTTGAAAATGATAACTCCCCCATTATAAGTATCTATTAATGTTACTCTATATGAACAGGCATGTTCAGCAATATATGAACTATGATGAAAAAAAACCAGAGTCTTTTGTAAGTAAATAAGAAACTAATATGGACGCATTTTGTCGAGAGGATTTCTAAAGGGTGAAACTGATTAAAACCTCTATCAGAATAATGTGAGGTTCTCATTAAAAGGCAAGTTCCTCAGCCCTGAACCAGAGCAATGATTTAGAATTTCTAGCAGTGAGAACATGAATTGTATATTTTTAAAATAAATGATGGGTAATTATTATGCACAGAAAAATTGAGAGCCAGATGCTTAAGGCTTATGTAACTACTTAAGGACTATTGGAGACAATTCTTGGTATTTCTCATGCTTTTCATAGTATGTATATAAGACATTATAAGCTAAAAATTTGAAACCACAAGTAACTCTATGTGGAAATCCCCAAAGAAGTAAATTAACTCTGAAGTTTTTGAAGTTAAATCTAATTCTATCATACTCTGTGTACTAAGAATTATATTATAGAAGGATATACATTTATATCCTTGCAAAGTAACATCTTTATTAATCAAACATCTCTAATCTATTGAAGCAAATTCTTAATAACCAGTCATTAATTCATGAGCTACTATTGCAGTTTTCTCTGGGGACTCCTCTGAATGATGAACACTGTCAAAATGTGGAAGGGAAAGCCCAGATCTGCAATATGGAGTTCTGCATAAGGCGAATATCATGTTGCTGTCTCAAGCTGTTCATAAAACCACCTGTATCCATGGCATCAATTTCACAAGGAATAATTGACAACAAAAACTACAACAGTGTAGCATACATTATATATATGCGTTATTACTATAAATGGGTTTTAGCTTAATTGTCTGTTTTGATCTTTTTCAGTAATCCTGTGCTTTTATAGATAAGAAAACAGAGGCTTGTAGAAAGTTATTTGTTCAAATTTATTGGTATATTATGTATAGAAATTCGGTTTTTTATTCATTCCTTTTTTTCTGCTAGGATCGCCACTAGTCAGTATTGATTGACTCAATAGCGACTAACAACAACAGGATACACCTAAAAGTAAAGAAGTGCTGGGACCCATTGCCATCGAGTAGATACACCCGTTTGTATCAAGTCGGTGCTGACTCATGGCTACTCCATGTGTTACAGAGTAGAAATTAGCTCCATAGGGTTTTCTTGGCTGTAATTTTTATGGAAGCAGATTGCCAGACCTTTCTTCTGTGGCACCACTAGGTGGGTTCAAACCGCCAACTTTTCAGTTAGTAGTTGCCTGCAAACCATTTGTGCCACCCGGGGACCTCAACGTAAAGAGGAAACACTCATTTTCCTTAAGGCACTTCAAGTAGAAACACAGATAAACAGGCAATTTTGATGTAGTTTTACAAATGTTCTGACAGAGTAAGTACAGACTGCATGGGGCACACATAGGACAGAGATACCTAACTCAATTTTGGGGCATTGTGGGAGGATTCCTGGAGGGGAGACACCTATGTGGACAAACGAAGGAGGAATAGGAATTACTCAGGTAATGAAGTTAAAAAGGTGGGGATAGGGAATTCCGGGCAGAGGGAACCATTTCTGCAAAGGCTGGGATGTAGGAATGTGCCTGGAGTATTTGAAACACTGCAGGTAGTTAAGTTTAGCCTGAATGTAGAGGTGGATGAAAACATGGGTCATGATCATTAAGGATTTTGTACAGCATGTTAAGGAATTTGAACTTCATCCTCAGGGTAACTGCAAGACACTGAAGATATTACATTTGTATATTAGAATGATCCCTATGTATTGGAGACTGGATTGAGAAGGGGCAGAATTGAAGGCAGTGTGACTAGTATGAAGGCTTAAAAAATGCTAATAACAAAAGCCTAGGTAGGGACTCATCTTTCGATTTTTTTTTCCCCCGATATGGTGCTCTCATGTTTTTTTTCTCTTTCCTTTCTGATTCTTGCATCTTAATCACTTTTGCTGGTTTCTTTTCTGCTGTCTCCTTTAAATGTTGGTGTTCTTCAAGGAACCTCCCTTCTCGCTCAGTGAACTATACTCTCTCTAAGCATACCTGGCCATGCCCATATATTCAACTGCTACCTCTGTGCTGAGAACTCCCAAAGAGATGTCCACAGCCCTGACCAACAGGTACAAATGCTTGACTCTCTCATAAGGGATCTTGAACCTGTCCAACTAAAGAAATGGCCCATGTTTCTCCCTGCCTCATGAACCTATTTCTACTCCTTCACATTCAATCCACTCTAGAAATATTGCCACCTGGTTAGCCCCTCAAGCCAAAAATATGAGCATTATCGGAGAAATTTTATAAAACCCAGTGTTTAAGAAAGTGAACTCTACAACTGAACTGCCTGGGTTCAAATCCCAGCTCTGTGACTTTGGACAAGTTGTTCAACCTTTCTGGGTCTCTGTTTTCTCAACTGTAAAATAAGGATGATAATCATTATACCTCATATCATTGGTTTGAGGGTTAGTTTTTGTAAATGAACAGTTCCTGATACACTGTGTGTGAGTTATCATTATCATCATTCACCCTGTCTTCTCCTACACTCCTTGAATCCAGTCAATCTTTTGATTTTATTAAGATTGTATCTCCTACTCACCTCTCCTTTTCTCCATTTTCACTGCTACTGCTGTCCTTGAAACAAGTATATAGTGCCTTTCACCTTTATTTGCAGTGCCCAATGAGGAAGAATATTGAATATACCATGGACAACCAAAAGAAAGAACAAATCTGTCCTGGAAGAAGTACAGCCAGAATGCTACTTAGAAGCAAGAATGGCAAGACTTCATCTCACCTACTTTGAACGTGTTATGAGGAGGAACCAGCCCCTGGAGAAGGATATCATGCTTGGTAGAGGGTCAGTGAAAAAGAGAAAGACCCTCAGTGAAATGGATTGACACAGTGGCTGCAACAGTGGGCCAAACACAGCAACGATTGTGAGGATGGCGCAGGACCAGTGCTGCATTCTGTTGTACATGGGGTTGCTATGAGTCGGAGCTGACTGGAGGGCTCCTAACAACAATAACAGTGCTGAGTAGGCTCACACTCACTGTTAAGTAATAAATAAATTAATGCAGCAATGTCATAAAATCTGGCTCTGAAAAGGGGATTCTAAAACTCTTTTTGGCAATCTCTGGAATGTTTGTCTATCCTCTTAAGGTAATTTTTTTGAAAGATAGATCATTTAGACACAAACATACTAGTGTATTTGTTAATCAGTCTTACTGTTTGTAAACCTGCTGTGACATGATTATACTAATGGTTAGCTTATAGGCCAATCAGAATTCAGTGAATCAACAGAACATTTTGCCATCTACTATTTTTGGAGAAAGATGAGGCAGTCTGCTTCCATAAAGATTATAGCCTTGGAAACCCTATGGGGCAGTTCTACGATGTCCTGCATATAGGGTCTCTAAGAGTCGGAATCAACTTGATGGCAATGGGGCTTGGTTTTTTTTTTTTGGTTTTATTTTTGTAGCAGTGAGCAAGTTACATGCAGAGTCTCTGCATCCCAGTTTCAGGATCTCCTCTAAAATTAGTAAGTTGGACTAGAATTATCTCAATTCTCCTTTAACATTTATGATTCTAATAGAGTTGAGCAATTATTCAACATTAAAATATGAGACACCTGAGAGATATCCATCCTGTAGAAATTTTCAGGCAGGGAGATATTAAACTAATAACCTTGATTTCCCAACCTGTTGCTTAGTTAAATAGACAGGCTGGTAGACAGCATTTTCTAGAAGACAGCTTTTTAAATTTAATTCTGCAAGAGTTTCCCTGTCTTCGCATTCATTTGCATCCATTTCAAACGCTAAATCCTTCTCTCCGAAAAGAGAAAATGATTTTAGTTTAAGCTGGTTACTACATTAAAGTTTTGACCTTACGCCCAGAAAGGGCTCCATAGAAATGGAATCCCTATCATTTAAGATGATATTGCCTTTTAAAAATAATTAGTTCCAACACTTTATTGTCACTTTTCCCATAATTATTTGATCGGAGTTTTTTAAAAGGCAAAATATTTTAAATCAAATTTGATTCATCATTCCACTTCAAGTAGCAAGTCTTTTAAATGCAGCCTTTTAAAACTACTTGATATCTAAAATTTCTTCTGCTGATTAACCTATGGAAAGATTTTGTGTAATAAAAAATGGACCACAAAAATGATTTCTGGAACCTGGGAAAAAGACTTTCCCGTGGACATGAGCAGTGTTTATATCAATGATGAATTATTTATGAGCTAGCCATATTAATGATAAATTTTCACTGAGAATGACCCAAGAATTTTGGCCCACATGCACTGTTTGCTTGAAATTATTATTTTTATGAAAGACAGTCATATTATGATTTGAGTAGAGAAACAGGAAAGTCATTCCATTTCTATCCTGGCCTACAGAAAGTTGTTTTGAATGCAGCGTTAAATTATTTATTTTACATTACGGTTGTCCTTCATTTGATAATTTTCTGCTCCAAAAGGACTGTGGATATGTCACAATGCATCCTTAGGAGATCAAGGTTATTATTTATTAAGAGGACAACTTTCATTAATTTTCTGATGGCTATCATTCGAACTTTACGAATTCTTATTTTGATGAAGAAGCTTAACATAATAAACCTCAAAGACAATATTTAAATAAAGTCAGACCTCAGTGTATGGGAGCTCACTCTATTAAAACGGATTCCATGGTATGATGCAAAGCACATGCTATCACACTGTACTGATTTTCTAACAGAATCTCATTTCGACGGCATTGTCCCATTTTCTCCTTAGTGTAGTTTTTTGTACCGATCAGACTATACACCTGAAATTTTTGGTTCAGAAAATATTGCCACGTCTAGATAAAAAATGATAAAAGGATAGCCCCTAGAGTAAATCTTGTCTTTAAGGGTCACAGCTAATATTCAGCACTGGGTCCCTGCTCTTCCACTTTGTATCTGTATGATCTTGAGGAGGTTCCCTAACCTGCTAAATCTTTGTGTTCTCAGTTGTAGAATGGGAAGATCTGACTACTCTTCAAGAACAGTGGTAACTACTTGGGATTGTTGACAGGGCATACATGATCTAGTCTGTGCCTGGCAAATAGAGAGTAATTGGGGAATTCTAGTTATTAGTAGTAGTAAACCTGTTGCCATCGAGTCGATTAGTAGTATTATGGTTATCATCATGAAACTGAACTAAAAATTATTCGAAAAACATAATTTTGCTTATGATTACAGCATGATTATCACTTCATCTAGGAATAAAGTTGTGCACTGAGAGATAATTACATTCTCATAAAACGTGATTCAAATTCTGGGCGATGCATTAACACTTTCAATTTTTCTAAACAGTATTTTATTTTTACATGTCAGTAATGCAAAAAAATGTATTTACTCTGTGAATCTGGCTATATCACTTAGCCATCATACATCTACTCAGATAATCTATAAGACAAAGGGTCTTGGTGTGATGTCTTGGACTACCCACCTCCTTTTACACTGCTGTGCCCTGTTGGATATAATGATTTCCTAGACATTTGTGTTTGCTTCTTACTGGACTATGCTGACTCTACATAGGCAGAGGGAGTAGCTATTTCAAGAGAACAGACAACTATGAAAAAAATAAAAATTTAAGGCCCAAATTCCCCTGCCTGTAAAGTACAAATTCATCAGCTCATTCCTTGAAAGGCTCAGAGAACAGCTGACTCAATCTGTTTCACCATAGGACATAGACCATTATTTTCTAAGGAAAGAATCATTCAAGTGAAGATATTATAAGAGACAGTATGGCTAATTAGTTGTTCACATATATCCTACAGATCCCATTTAGTTCTTCCTAGAATCCTGAGTTATGCACAGATAGATTAAATCAATTTAATCGTGAGCTGGAAATACAGTGGTAATGTCCGCCCTTCCATTTTGGGGGGTGAACTATTAGGGTGAGGATGTGTCTGTGTGTAGGAGAAAGAGGTCTTCAGAGTTGTTTCTGTCACTAAGCATGCTATAATTTAAGGGTGTGATGGTCGTCCCTCTCTGACTGTCTCATCCTCGTACCTATGATTGCAACGCCTCTCCTTTTGTGATTCACCAGGGCCATTTATATTCCTTCCCTTGCAGAGATTTCTAGTTACTCATGATGTTATGTAAGCCTGGAATAAAATCTTACCTCATAAGAATAAGATTATAGTTTTCTGGAGGTGAACCTTATTTTTGGTGAGTTCCAAACTATATGAACATACAACTAAACCTGCCATGAAAATCTGTAGGACAAATTTCTAAAAGCCTCTTAAAGAGTTGGAGGGCTCTGAAAAAAAAAAAAAGTTAATAATAAGGGCATAAAAGAGAAACATTAGTAAAATATAAGAGGCCTGTATTGTAAATTTTGTCAGTCAGGTCACAGGAATACAGCCAATTATGGCAATTGTGAATATTCAGATCTTATATTTCTCCGTGAGTTTGGTATTTAAAAAACACAATCCAGGGATTATTCTTTCAGTGCCTCTACAACCACCACACAAACTAGGATTAAAGTAGGTGTTCATGTTAAATTTAATGCAAGGTTTTTTATAAGCACTTATTAAATGTTAGCATTCTGTTAATTGGAATTCAAGAGCAATAGAAGAAAAAGTTTTGAACCTCTCAAGGAGTTTAGGGTTTAGGAGGAAAAACATTGCAAACAATTAAAAATACAGATATAATTTGGTGGGAAATTTAGGGACACAAATAGTGAGATAGTCCTCAAAACAGGAAAAGTGTTAAGTGTTGAAAAATTAGGACATACTCCTTGGGGAAGATGGGCCTTGACTTTGTACTGGAAGGAGGAAATGAAAAGATATTTCCAGTGGGGCCAGCAGCATGATGTCTTTACAGGGAAGCAAAGCTGATATATTACTTATACAAACTATTTTATACCATCATTTTTGTATGTGATTTTAATGAGATCAATATAATTTTTTTTCCAGAAAGTGACACAAAAAACTTCCTGTATTTCTCATAGATAGGAAAAACAAAATCTAGCAGCAGCATGCAAAATTCAGAGATAAAATCCTGGATTACAAACCTGAAGAATTGAGAAGTTATAGATTAACACACTTGTTGATTTAAAAATATGCACAGTAACAATTGCAATATATTCGTGAATATCATTGCAAAATTTCCGGCTGGGATGAAGGTACTAGGGACAATTCTCTTCCCAAGGGAGCTTTGCTTCATGCAATGTTAATATGCCACAAACTCCTTGGAGTGATTTATATTTCATGTCTATTATACAGGTAAATCTGTTTTATTAATATTGTAAGTCTAGGTCGTTTGCTGGCACATATTTTTTCAGGTAATACTGTTTCTCTGTGCATGTGTGCAATAAATCCTCTCATTTCAAAATCTGTGCTTTAGTAGCAAGTCCTCATTCTGCATTCCAGTAAAGTAAAATGTCATAGTGAATAAACCACTCTAGCCACATAGCTGATGAGATCCTAAAAGAACCTGCCAGAAAAAGTATTTGAAATTGTGATAAAAGAGGAGCAAATTCCTGGCAGTGATCCATTCATTCTAAAGGGAGATCCTCAGATTTTAACCCATGTCCATATATTCCAGTCTCTCTGCTCTCTCCAAGCAGACTTTTCCTGCGCTCCTTGAGAACAGGCTCCTCATTAGGTCTTGTTTTCTTTTCCTTTCTACATACAGAGTAGCTGGGACACCTTCATCTGGTCAAAAACCAGAGACTGTCTGTGTGCACTCAGGCAACCCAAAGGACAATGGTTTATCTGCTCCACTGTGGGGATGGGCCAACACTTGATACAAAGATTATTCATTGTGAAGAAGATTCCTTCTTTATGGCTCACTAGGAGAATGTATCAATTTTCATGTTCTCTAGAGACATCACAGGGAATCACTGGATGGTGCAAATTGTTCATACACTTGGCTGCCTACCAAAAGGTTGGCTGTTTGAATCCATCCATGGACACCCCAGAAGAAAGGCCTGGTGATCTACTTCTGAAAGATCACAGCCATTGAAAATCCTATGGAATGCAGTTTTTCTCTGACACACATGGTGTCACCGAGTTGGAATTGACACCACAGCAATTGCTTGTATGTGTTTTAATACATATCACTTTTGGAGGCATTGAGGGATGGGAGGGCAACAAATAGTGTTGGAGGCATATTTTTATCACTATTTTTCACTTAATATTGATCGCTTTGAAACTTCATGAAGTCCCTGGGTAGTGCAAACAGTTAAGCACTCGACTACTAACTGAAAGGTTAGTGGTTTGAATTCACCCAGAGGTGCCTTGGAAGAAAGGCCTGGCAATCTACTTCTGAAAGGTAACAGCCTTGAAAACTCTGTGGAGCGCAGTTCTGTTCTGCACACTTGGGGTTGCTGTGAGTCAGAATGGACTTGATGGCAATTGGTTTGGTCTGAAATCATACACAAGGGGATGGTATAAAATAGTTTGTATAAGTAATCAGAATCCTACTGTAATTCCTATGTCTCAAGAATTCAGGTTTGCCTTTGATTCAAGAATTGCTGAAGTGCCAGTGATTCTTTTTGCTCTTCTTCTCAGTTTCTAACTCCCCCTTTTTTTTTAAACATTAAAAATTATAAATATTTAATACCAACAAAATGGTATATTTAATGCATTTTAGGCTATTTTCTTTGAATCATTTTTGTCCATGAGGGAAAAGAAATTCTCTGGATTTTGTTTATGGGTATACTGATTTCATAACCATCAACTATACTAAAGCCAGCACATTTTCTGGCAGATCTGTTCATATTCAGGGATACTGAGAAGCTCAACCGGAAACTTAATCTGACTTAAATGTTCCCTGAAATAACTGTCATTATCTTCCTTGTTGATTTACATTACATACCTATTTAAATCTACCTTTAAATTACATTTCTTTGGAACCATACACAGCTTCCTTTTCACCCAGATTTTAGTCCCTGTAGTTTTTTGAAGCTAAATCCTGAGAGAACAGTTGTCCTGAATTTGTAAGTAGTTGACCTGATAGATATGATTTCCATGGAGCAGAAAGCTTTGTCGACGTTACTTTCTACTAAGAAAATACAAAAATACAAAAAAAAAAAAAAAAAAAAAAAAAACCCAAAACCATTGCCTTGAAGTCGACTCCAACTCATAGCGATAGTGACCTTACAGGACAGAGTAGAACTGCCCCTTAGGATTTCCAAGGAGTGGCTGGTGGATTGAACTGCAGCCAAGCTTTTAACCACTGCTCCACCAGGGCTCCAACATGGACATAGTCATTATTTTTTTCCTGCCTTATATTTTCTTGGAGCCCTAGTGGTGCAGTGGTTAAGCGTTTGGCTGCTAACCAAAAGGTTGGCAGTTCGAATCTACCAGCCCCTCCTTGGAAATCCCAAGGGGCAGTTCTACTCTGTTCTGGAGGGTTGCTATGAGTCGTAATTGACTTGATGGCAATGGTTGTTTTTTTTTTAATGTCCATGTTAAGGAGCCCCGGCAGTGCAATGGCTAAACACTTGGCTGCTAACCAAAGGCTGGCGGTTAGAACCCACCAGTGGCTCCGTGGTAGAAAAGACCTAGGATCTGCTCCCAGAAAGATTTCAGTTTAGAAAATCCTATAAGGAAATTCTATTTTGTCCTGCAAGGTCGCTATGAGTCCGAATCAGCTGGAGGCACCCAAAAACATGTCCATACCCCAACTCCGCCAAAATTGAGTATGACAGTCAATATCATGAAATATGCACTATTACCATCCCCACCCTAAAACCAAAATCCTCCCCTAGTTTGTTGTTGCTAGGTGCTGTCGAGTCGGTTCCGACTCATAGTGACCCTATGTACCACAGAACAAAACACTGCCCAGTCCTGCGCCATGCTCACAATCGTTACTATGCTTCAGCCCGTTGTTGCAGCCACTGTGTCAATCCATCTTGTTGAGGGTCTTCCTCTTTTTTCGCTGACCCTCTACTTTACCAAGCATGATGCCCTTCTCCGGGGACTGATCCCTTCTGACAACATGTCCAAAGTATGTAAGATACAGTCTCGCCATCCTTACTTCTAAGGAGCATTCTGGTTGTACTTCCAAAACAGATCAAGCTTTCCCCTAGTTTAGCTTGTAAAAATCAATACAGGAGTAGGGGGATGGCATCATCAGCCACTAGGGGTCAGCAGACACTAGGAATGTGAGACACCCCAGTAATCACCACCCCCTCTCCACCCTACCCTCCCATGAGGGAATCAACAGATTTCTGGGTGGGTGTAGAGTAACATTGTTCCCTAGCTCATACTTACATTACATTCAGATTGTTTAATGAAAGAAGAGTTTCACACAGCTAAGTGCGGGGACCAGTCAGGAGTTTATAGATTCTCAATGATTCACTCTTGGTTCCACTACCTTTGAGTATGTGAATGGAGGAAGGGGATTAGAAGAGATTTAGAAAGTCCAGGCAGCTGCAAGGATTGGTGGAGTCAGCTAGCTAGCTTTCATCCACAGGCCCGAGGATTTCTCAATGTGTGGTCTTCAGACAGAAGCATGAGCATCTCCTGGGAATCTGTTAGATATGTAAATTCCCAGGCATCAATCTGCAAAAACCCCAAAACCAAACCCATTGCCATAGACTTGGTTCTGACTCATAGCAACCCTATAGAACAGAATGGCCTCACTGGGTTTCTAAGGCTGTAAATCTTTACAGAAGCAGACTGCCACATCTAACCCCCTTGGAGTGGTTGGTGGATTTGAACCACCATCCTTCTGGTTAGCAGCCAAGTGCCTATCCACTGCACTACCAGGGCTCTAGGTAGGCATCTCTCATACGTACTGTATCAGAAACTCTAGGGGTGGATCCCAGCACTCTGTGTCGAAACAGCCCTCCAGGTGAGGCAGGTTAATGTTGGAGAACCACAGTTCTAACTAATAGTTGAAATACTTTGAAACTGGTCAGGAGTAGTAGGAAGGACATTATTGATTTCCATTAAAAGATCTAATTGACTTAATTTTTTAAAACCACTATATGTGAGTGTCATGGATTGAACTGTGTCCCCCCAAAATATATGTCAACTTGGTTAGGCCATGATTCCCAGTATTGTGTGGTTGTCTTCCATTCTGTGATTTTCCTATGTGTTATAAATCATAATCTCTGCCAGTGTAACCAGATTACAGGATTAGGGTGGGATGTAACACCTTTCCTCAGGTCACATCCCTGATCCAAAGTAAAGGGAGTTTCCCTGCGTGGCCGTCACTACCTTTTATCTTAGAAGAGATAAAAGGAAAGGGAAGCAAGGAGAGAGTGGGGGACCTCATACTGCCAAGAAAGCAGTGCCAGGAGCAAAGCACATCTTTTGGACCTGGGGTTCCTGCTCAGAGAAGCTCCTCCTCCAGGGGAAGATTGATGAGAAGGGCTTTCCTCCAGAGCCAAAAGAGAGAGAAAGCCTTCCACTGGAGCTGATGCCCTGAACTTGGACTTGTAGCCTACTAGACTGTGAGAGAATAAATTTCTCTTTGTTAAAGCCATCTGCTTGTGGTATTTCTGTTATAGCAGCACTAGATGACTAAGACAATGAGTGACTCCTCCTTGTGTCCTAAGCTACCCTTTAATATTTGGTGCCTATTGTGGTCAAGTCTGATCTTTGAATCCTTTTCCAGCTCAGCAGGAAAGTAAGCTAACCCTATTGGGAGCAATAACAAACACTAGCAATTCCCATATGAAGCACATTAAATATATAGGCCCATGAGGGTGTTCTTTGCTTAGCAAGAACAACGATTTACAGAATACGAACCCAGAAGACCTCAAAGCTTTTCCTAAGTGATCTGCATGATAAAGTTTTTCTTGAGGAAGAGAAGGAAAATTAGCAACGCCTAGGATGGGGGGCCCCAGCTCTCACCAGTGTCTGAGCCATGTGATGTGGATGTAAAGAGCTGCTAGAAATCTCTTTTTCTGCTGTACGTAATTCCAGTCCATGTCTTTAAAATCTTACTTCAGCCAATAGATAGTATGAGAATCACTTTAGTTTACTGAGTGAATTAATCTTTGTGCTCACAGGATGGCCTAAAATCAAGCCCCCACCCCCCAGCAGATGCAGGCTTTTCCTCTATGTAGAGATGGATAGAGATGCTAATTTATCAATCTCATCAGCAGCTGTCACAGCAAGAACGGCATATTGAGTAACCAGTATACGCAGGGGATTGTAATTGGTACTAGAGCTACAAAGTCAAGGGACCTACAACCTAGCTGTCTTAAAAAAATATTAGGACACAAAAGGGTGAGGTGTTCGAAGGAGAAGAAAATGGCAGAAAAGGTAGTATGAACTCATAAAAAGCATGAATTTTAGAGATCTTTTCTCAGAACTAGTTATTCCTTCATATCAAGTAAATAAATGCAATGCTTATTCTTTTAATCCAGTAGAAAGTAACTTTCCTGAATTCTTTTGGTGCCGTACCATTGAAGTTTTAATATACTTGGATGTCACCATAATTCACTTATATGGGATTACAAGAACACATTCTATTTTGGGATTTGCATATCTTTTAAGAAACTTTTCTTTCTCTGGGGTAGACATTTATTGCAGTCTATTTTCTCAGAGCTATTCATTGTATTTCCCATTTGGTTTCCTGTAGTCCCTGCGTGGTACAAACAGTTAACGCACTCGACTGCTAACCAAAAGTTTGGAAGTTTGAGTCCACCTAGAAGCACCTCAGAAGGCCTCTCTGAAAAATCAGTCATTGAAAATCCTGTGGAGCACAGTTCTACTCTGACATGGATCATAATTGACTCAAGGGCAACTGGTTTGTTTTTTATCCCGTCAAACTGGGCTGCCATGATCTCTGAAGAGGGCAGAAGAAAAATGCACAGTAACAATGAGTACTAGTCTTCTGTCTTCTGGTTATCTGATGATCTCCAGAAACTGTGATAACTCCACAGGGTACTTGAGGGCAGGGTTTTTGTCTCGTTCATCTTCATTTCTTCAGCACCTGAGCTCAGTGAGTGCCTGGCACATAATACACATTCAGTGAATGTTAGACAGATTAGAGGTTGTACCTATTATGCATTGTTCTCCTTTTTTAAAGGAGGCAGGGTTTTATAGGAAGAAAAGTAAGGATGCCATAAAAAATTCAAATCTCTCCAGCTTTAGCTAATGAGGAACCATGTGGCTTCTACAATAATATTCTCTGGTAATTTTTTTTTTTTTTTTGAAGCATGAAAGCTAACTTTCAGTGAAACAAGTGTGATAGCATGTCTTTTGTTGCCCTGAGAAAATCTGATGAGCCGTGTTCAGTGAAAAACCCCGACCTACAGGTACAGTGTTATCACTGGGTGGGAATGCAATTTCACATTCTCTCCACTCTGCATTATTAACTTTACAATACCTAGTTCAGTGCCTGGCACTAGGTAGGTGCACAGTGACTACTGACTGATGAATGAATAAACGCATATGAGCAAATAAAGGAATCAGGTGAGATATGTAGCCATATGTTGAGCTTTTCATTACTATGTGTTCTTAGGGATCTGCTTTCAGTAGATAACAACGGCCTAAAATTGTGTAGCAATTTATGCAAGTAGAAAATTCTTACGTGGTAAAATTGCTGGAAAACATTTTTTACTTAAATGGTTTAAATATTTCCAAACAACTATTCTATTCCCTTTCTTGACTAGAGTCTATCTTTTGAAAATAGCTATAAAAAGGAGCTTTATTAGAGTCCCTCCAAGTTTATTAAAAATTCTAAATGAATAGAAAAGAATCTTAAGGGTTTTATTGTACTTAAATGTTGATTGGCATTTTGCAGTCTTTGGTTCTCTACAATAAAAAAATTGCAAATTCTCTTTATTCTTTACTCCTTTTTAGTTACAGACCCTCAACCTTACACAATCTTATCCTTAGAACTCATCCACTGCTGATCATAACACCCCAATCTATAACCTTTAAAATGAGATATTTCCATTTTGAAGCTTGCTTTTCCAACTCCATTCACGTGTTTGTTTGAATGGAGAGTCCACATGAAAATGACTTATGACTGCCTCTTTTCTCAGAATTTGTTCTCTCTCAAACTGATAGGAAGATCCCACAAACATAAAGGCAAGTTGTCCTTACTCTAGAGGCAGGGAGTTAGGAAGGCATGTTTTATCCTGAAAATGGCTCCCTGGAGACGCTGAAGAGCATCTGTGAATACAAACACTGTCAGACTCCTGTGGTTGACTATAAATGCTTGGTTGCAAAACTATTTCCTATTTGTTAACATAAAATGGAATCAGGTACAGAAAATCTGCAGATACATTAGCCCACAATAAGATCTGGCTAATTGAAAATAATTTCATATCTTTAGGTAGCTCACACCCTGTGGACTTCCTCATTTGAAGCAAAATATGAAACGGGGAGAGGAGGCAACTCTAAACATTTTAAAAGATAATAATCTCTGGTCAGGTTCTGACATGCTATTGAATCTTGGGTTAACTCAACCGTTTGCACTTATAAGATGGGCATAATAACCATATTCACTATATGCCTCACTAAACCATCTTGATAATATACTAATCTCTTTAAGGCTATTTGAACTTTAAAAAGAAAAGGGAATTATCTCCAATTTGAATACACATGCACAAACACACACACACACCCCCCCCCCCAGAATAGAGCAAGGCGAACCACGGGTGTTGGTGATGAGGGCCGAGGAGTGGGTGATGATCAAACAAACCTCAGATCCCTCTATAGAGGCAGCTTCCGATTCCAGCTATAGGTAGGATTTCTTCTGCACTTGGGGCACTGAAATTCAGCTGCTAACCTAAAGGTCGACAGTTCGAATCCCCCTGTGGCTCTCTGGAAACCCTATGGGGCAGTTCTACTCTGTCCTAGAGGGTCACTATGAGTTGGAATCGACTCCACGGCGATGGGTTAGGTTTTGGTTTTTTGGATGTATTCTTCCCAACTCTCCTTTATCTTTATGCCCTTTATTATAAGCATGTTTGATACGGCTATATCTCTTTTCTGTTTTTCCAATAGTATTTTAAAAAAAAAAGAAAAAGAAACTGACAGTACAACAAATGGTGCGACACTTCTGATAGCTGAAGTTAAGGGAAGAAATCTCCCTGAAATAAAGCATTTCCCAAAAAACCATCCTGAGAAGACGATATTGTCACTACTTCACGGAGTACTTGTTCAGGCAACTCCCATTAATGCTAATAGGAGCTAATCGGTAAGAGAATAAACACCTTAGAACACATTACATTAAAACTCAGCATGAACCGAAAAACAGCTATTTTACTCAGTTAGCAGGATGGATGCTTTTCGAGTAAAGGGAAAACCTGCTGATGAGTTTGCAATTCCTCTAGGTCTAAAGGAAAGAAATTAGTTTAAATGCTATTCGTATCTGTAACCCACTACAGAGTTCTAGCTATAATTTGCAGCTACATGTTAGTAAGTAATAACCGATGGAACTCTAATGGTGTTAATGAACACACAGACACTGAGTGTGCACAGACGGACACCTCTGCAGGAGTGGTTATTACGCTTAGAGAGAGTGAGTCTCTTCTCCATTTGTTACCCTTCTCTCTCAGCTTTCTCTTATTTTCTCTGCCCATTTAATTTTTCTACGTATTTCATCTTTGTCCTCACTACAAAATGGCTGATTTCTATAAATCATGGTGACTGATCTATAGAACTGAAAGGAACGTTTTATTAAATCCAATAATAGACAAGAGGTCCCCTTCAAAATGGCATGCTTTCAAATTTCTAACGTTGCTCATTTAAAATACAGTTTGACTGTACCTTCCGTTCAGAGTGTCCATGTCTAAAGCTAATGTGGTGCCTCTGCTTTCACTTCAAAAGGGTCAGCCCTTGTTTCTCTGGCTTCTGACATCTTAATGGATGTCGGGTCAGTTTTCACTGGGATACAAACATTGCTGAAATTCTATTCCTGCAACAAAGTGCTTCTTTGGAATCCAAAGTCTAGTAAAAAGATGACATCTGGATGCCACAACTAAATAGAAATGGTCGTTGAAACATAATGGTGACACAGGTTCAATGAGGTACACACTCCCTTCTGGCCAGCCCCCCCAAGGTGTGGCCCTCGTCTTCCCCAGTACAGTGCTCAGCACCTGCCTGGCTGGCCTCTCTGGTCCAGTCCTTTTTACAGTCCTCATCAGCAACGTGGGCCAGTGGAACCTGCCACTGGGAATAGTCCCCTTTCTTTCCCCCTCACATGCTGAAATGTTACTCTTCTATACCACAGCCCCTTTATACAGCTCTGGTAAAATGACTGAATCTCATAACATATTTCCTGAGGGAAAGCTGCAAGAGCCAGAATTCTATCATTTCTCTTTAATTCATTCATTCAGCAAATAATTAAGGTAAGTACCTTCTGAGGTCCTGTGCTGCAACCACCCTTTCCTACTGACAAGCTCTTCCGGGGTAAACCCTTGCCTTGATTGGTACAAAAGAATTAATCTGTTTGGGGGTTCCCGGCTGGCCCGGAATGGTGAGGCAGGCTGGAAGAAAAGATATTTTTGAGTTGCAGGGCTTTCAGATTCTAACTCACCCCGTGTAGCAACTGACAACACCGTATAAACCAAAGAAGAACCCTGCTTGCTTCCCTAATAGGAGAAGGAGGAAAAGAAGACAGGTTTGAGCAGCACTTCTTATTAGCTCACCTTCAGAAATAAAAGACCCTGGGTGGGGCAAACAGCTAACGTGCTCAGCTGTTAACTGAAAGGTTGGAAGTTCAAGCCCATCCAGAGGCACCTCAGAAAAAGGCCTGGCAATCCACTTCCGAAAAATCAGCCATTAAATACCTTATGGAGCACAGTTCTAATCTGACACACATGGGGTCGCCATGAGTCAGAATCAACTGGATAGTGACTGGTTAGTCAGAAATAAAATTATCTACCTCCTCTCTCTATTTCTTCTCCTCCACTCAACACCATGATTGGAGTCAGTTTCAAAATAAGCCAGGCCAGGGAGTTCCACAGAAATGGGAGGGCTTGACTGTTCTGAATGAGTCTCCAGGGACTCGTCCTAGGCTCCTGCAGTGGGTCTTGATGACCAACATAAATGTATGCTCTCTGGGAAATGCTACCAGCCACTTGTTTCAGGCAATTGTCAGGACCACAGAGTGACCGGCTAGAGGAACTTTCTTTTTTTAATAACTGAGAAAGCTGGAAGACCCTGTGAAGTTCCCAAAGTCAGTACAACAATACAGAGATGTGGAAACTGAGTCTCCAGGAGTTTAGGTCTCTCGGCCACTGTCACACATATATTTGTGACAGAATCTGAGGCCAGAGCTCTGTCTCTGAAATACTGCTGCTGATTTCCATCTTGAAAAGGATGGTATTTAGAAATCTCTAGGACACATAATGGCAAACAAAGCTGACTGTTTCACATACTTAATGTATTACTCAGGACTCAAGTTGGTATTAATGTAGCATCACTCAAGTGAGGACATCCAATACCACTGACAATACACGGAACATTCAGGAAGCACCAGTTAGTCTTTTTTGCACTTAAAATTAAACATAGAAGAACAAGCTTAATTCTTATTTACTTAGAGTTATTTTAAGTAAAGTACCTTTTTAAGATGAATGAATAATTTATCCATGTCCTCAGGCTAACTGTGCAATCCATATCACCCATAGATGTACCAGCTCCTTTAATAACAACAACAGAGGAAGAAAGAAGCAACTGAAAGCTTTAATAGCTTCAATGGGACCGCAAGAGAGTCACTTCTTGTCGTTTCACCAGAGAAATAGGGTAGTGAAGATTCTTTTGAAGTAATGACCAAAAGGAAAATGTAGGCTCAGGGAGAACATGACCCACAAAAACCCACTCTCCTAGAAAGTGAAATCGGACCCAGAACTTCTTCAGATAACAGGTAGAGCAGAATGGAGAATGATTACACTCATTGAACTTCTACTGAGGTTCATAATGCAAGCTCAAGTGATTTAGGTCAAGTAACTCCAAGGCTGGCTAAATATGATTCATTTACGATTTTCCTCCCTACTTTTGACCATTGAAGACTCATTTTAATTCAATACAATGGAGACTGATATTTAAAATATAGAATTAACTACGGAAAGAGCAGATGGATTTCTTCTAATTCCATGCATAATATTTTGTATTTTATTTTCAATTAATTGTTTGATTCCAGTGTCAGTGCTTACCGTTTTATAGTATTATTATATTACTTAAGTGCATTGGTTATAAGATGGCTTTTATAATTTCTGCTTTGATAACAGAATCTAGATCTCATGCAAAGAATGATATAAAGGGGAAAAATGGAAGAAATGAGTGATTTTTTATTTACTGAGAATACAAAATATAAGAGCATAAACAATTTTTAAAGACATGGTGTTAGTACTTAAGATTCTATTGTAGAGAGTATTAAATACATATTATACAGATGCTAACATATAGAATGGATACTTTCTTTCATGTGCTAAATATAACTTAAAATCTGTATTGTGTTTTGCATGCCTAGCCATGTAGACAATTACCTTTTGAATACTTGATGGATTATTTATTGTCCAAGAGTTTATCAACCTAACTCTCCAGACCATAATTTGAATACTTTCAGGGTGAACTTGTGGGAGGAAATGTTTCCCAGGAGGCAGAGGAATTTCAAAGCAAAGGACTTGGATCAGAAAAACCCACTGACCTCTAGTTTTGCATCTTCAACTCACTAGTTGTGTGATCCTGGGGAAATCAGTTAAATGTTTTGAGTCTTGGATCTCTAATTAAAAAAATATAAATAGGTAAATCTCCCCTCTGTTAATTCATAGGTTTATTACAAGGACTATGTGAAATGATGGATGTGAATTACTTCGAAAATTGCACATAACATGATTTTTCTCACATTACTAAACAACTCCCTTCTCTCAAATTGAAAAAAAAGAAGAGTTTTCTGCTGATGTTTCTGTTCCACCCATTTTCTTCTTCCCACCTAATATTCACTGTTTCATTAAGAGGGCTAGAACTGTGCTCAATCAACAAGTATTGAGACCCACTAATACATTTGATTTTTAAAAGTAAGGAAGATCATTATTTTACTGAATTATTGAGGGAAAAGTTTGTGAGAGTCTGCTTCCATAAAGATTACAGCCTTGGAAACCCTATGGGGCAGTTCTACTCTGTCCTAATGAGAACACTATGACTCAGAATTGACTCAACGGCAATGAGTTTTATTGGGAGGCAGAGTCAGAGTCTAGATGATCGCCATTTGATATTGATCTTGTCAAATTATTGTGTAGAAAATTAAACATTTATATGTGTTGTGGATACATTAATTTATATTTTAGTTTTACATGTTTTTATTTAATTTTTTGACCAATCTCTCATTGTAGACTAGGATTTTTTTTTCCCCCTCTTTTAAGCATATTTCTTGGTATGTGATCAGGTCAGAGTCCAATCTAACTCTGGATTCTGAAATCAATGCCCTTTGAGCTCTAGTGACTTGCTAGTCTAAGGAAGATTTAGTTCAGATTTGTTGTTTTTGGTAACAACAGTTGCTGAATGAAAGGTTAGAACACGTCCTTCATTTATTTTCAGAATGATATTATTTTTGTAACTCCTAGTATTATTTCCAAACTGCATCAACACCAATAATTTCTGTCTTGTTTTCAAAGTCATGCTTGCTAAACCCTAGATCTCATGTCCTAGTGTATCAGTTTTACCCTGGCTGACTTGTTACCTGCTACTAGGGGTCCAAAGAGACTCTACATAGACTAGGCCTGAACTTTAAAGCAGATCAGTGAGAAAAATTAAAAATGGAAAAAGATACTACTGTTTGTAAGTCTAATTTATCATAGAAATTGTTGCAATTATTTCCCCTTAACAACTTTCACTGCTGACTTGGGAAATAGTTCATCTTAAAGGGTAAAGCTTTATAGAATCAGAAAATGAGGTCTTACTCATGTATTTTACATAATGAAAATCTTTTTCCAGATGTTTAATCCCTATTTCATATGTTTGTAACACCTATAAAGCACACCTTAATACTCAAATGTTGAAATAATCCCCTTCAAGTCGAGGCTCTCCAAACTCTTCTTTGGGACCTGGTTTAGCTTCATCGAAGGCAGAGTAGGAAGACAAATACCTGCCTTGTTGTTCAATTCTACTGTCTCAGTGTCAGTGCCTGGCTGCTGCGGTTGGCAGGCACTTAGAATTGCAGAGATTGATGGGTGGGAAGTAGAAGTCATTTTTGCACATAGTGACAGCATGAATCAAGTTACTTTTGTAAGGTGTTTTTCCTTTGGAAGAAATGTCTTATGCTTAGAATCTAAATATTTACTCCTATGGCAATGTTTGGTTGGATATATTATGGAGGCAAATAGGAAAAGGAGTTGATAGAAATATGAAAAAAAATCTCTAAAGTAGTTTAGAAAGAACTGCTAGTACTGAATACTGTCAGAGGCCTTCTCTAAAGTAGGAGTTATCTCCATTTTTAGATATTCAGACTTGCTCTTACTTCCAAGGTAACTTAAGGGAACTCTCAGCAGACTTAGATGGTTTTTTTCCATCTCTTGTCATGTGACTTCCTAAGAAAACTAGATGATTTTGAACCCCAACTTTGTTTAATGAATTAGCTTTTCAGTCATTGAAGCATTAAGAAATGAGCGGAAGACACTGAGAATGAGTTTGTAGGAAAACATGTAATTATTACCAAGGACAGAAATGCAGGTGAGCAAAATTTGCCCAGAAAATTGGATACTGGATGGTTAAGCACTTGGCTGCTAACCTGGCTGCTAACCAAAAGTTTGGCAATTAGAACCCACCAGCCTTTCCACAGGAAAAAGATCTGGCAGTCTGTTTCCGTAAAGACTACAGTCTAGGAAACCCTATGCGGCAGTTCTACTCTGACCTATAGGGTCGCTTTGGGTTGTAATCCACCCGAGGGCTACTGGTTTGGTTTTTTGGGGGGTTTTACAGTTGAACTGGAGCCCTGGTAGCACAGTGGTTATGAGCTTGGCTGCTAACCAAAAGACTGGCAGTTCGAATCCACCAGTCGCTCCTTGGAAATCGTATGGGGCAGTTCTTCTCTGTCCTATGGGTCGCTATGAGTCGGAATCACTTGATGACAACATGTTTTTTTGGGTTATTGTTGAATCTGTGTTGCAGGTGGGGCTATGATTCATGGATTTTTAAGGATCAACCAATTGTAAGGCCAAGGTCTGAGATCACTGCTAACTTTAGGTTTATTTTTATTCTTTATGAAAATATTTCCAAGATCTTGGAGTTGAATAGTGATTAACTTACCAATGGTTATGAATTTAAAAATCTTTCCTTAGGTAAATTTCAATTTGAAATAAAACAAGGTATTTTTATGATAATAATGCTTTTTATAATTCTATTGTAGGGGAAATATCTTTAAAAACAGATCTAATTTAAATGACATCCTTCCTCATAATGGTGTACAAGATAAGGTTGTTCTCTCCATAATGGAATGCAAGTATGAACCATTCCTAAGAATTTCCGTTAATCCTCTTAGCCAGAATATTCTTGGTTTCCTTTTCCTACAACTTCTAACCTATGAAGAGTTTCCCTAACATATAACATTATTTCTTTTAAGGTTTTTATTTTCCACAATATGATCCTGTCTCAATCAAAACACCTCCCCCCATTTTTTGTAGCCAGTTAAGAGCGGAATAAACATTTCTATAATAAATTTAGTATTTTTACTTATCAAACCCACAGTTTGAATTGGTCATGGAAGTAGACAGTATTGAGCAATATTTGCTTTCACAGGAGTCAAGTGCTCATCACCTGCACATCTCTTCTCGATCAGTTTTTCAGATTAGTTGTTGGGGGCGGTGGTCTATTCCAGCTACTCACTTCATGAGAAAGCTAATAGAAGGTGAGGGCTTTTTTAGGAGATGACAATTGCCTAAAATGCAGGTTTTTATAAAAAATGGGTAAGAGACAGCTATTTCCAATAATATTTATTATTCAGAGGGCAGATTATCTGAATAGAATTTTCCAAACTTCTTTGAAAATTAGATGTTTGGATGGGCAATGCAATCTTGGCTTAAAAGAAAGATTAAAAAAAAGTGACAGTAAGACTTTGAGAATCAGTAAGGATTTTAAATAAAGGATACATCTATATACAAGACAACTGTCTTGGGTTTCTAAAGCTCATAGATTTAGACGTAATTTCTACCACAATGAGACAGCGTTGCATAGTGTAAAAAATATGGATTTTGAGAGTATAAACACCTTATTCAAGTTCTTGTTAAAATATTTAATAGTATTTAAACTATTCAACTAGCTGAACAAGCTATTTCACCCATACAAGCCTCTTTTTAAACCTTATTTTTCTCATTTTTGAAACAGGGATATAACAGAGAAAATAATTCTGGAACATTCCCTCCTTCTTCCCTATCTCCTTAGGAGTGCTTTGTTTATATTTCTAACCACCGGGCTTTTTTTTTTTTTTTTTTTTAATTGTGCTTTAGTGAAAGTTTACACTTCAAGTCAGTTTCTCATACAAAACTTTATACGCACATTGCTTTGTGACCCTAGCTGCTCTCCCTATAACTTGACAGCACATTCCTCCTTTCCACCCCAGATTTCCTGTGTCCATTCACCTAGCTCCTGTCCCTTTTTGCCTTCTCATCTTGCCTCCGGAGAGGAGCTGCCCATTTAGTCTCATGTATCTACTTGAGCTAAGAAACATTCTCTTCACGAGTATCAATTTATGTCCCACAGTCCAGTCTAATCTATGTTTGAAGAGTTGGCTTTGGGAATGGTTTCAGTTCTGGGCTAACAGAGAGTCTGGGGACAATGTCTTCCGGGGTCCCTCCAGTCTCAGTCAAACCATTAAATCTAGTCTTTTTGCTAGAATTTGAGTATTGCGCCCCACTTTTCTCCTGCTCTGTCAGGGACTCTCTGTTGTTCTCCCTGTCAGGGCAGTCATTGGTGGTAGCCGGCTACTATGTAGTTCTTCTGGTCTCAGGCTGATGGAGTCTCTAGTTTATGTGGCCCTTTCTCTCTCGTGGGCTAATATTTTCCTAGTGTCTTTGGTGTTCTTCATTCTCCTTTGCTCCAGGATGGTTGGGACCAATTGATGTGTCTTAGATGGCCACTTGCTAGCTTTTAAGACCCCAGACACCACTCACCAAAGTAGGATGCAGAACATTTTCTTAATAAACTTTGTTATGCCAATTGACCTAGATGTCCCCTGAAACCATGGTTCCCAGACCCCTGTCCCTGCTACGTTGTCCCTCGAAGTGTTTGGTTGTATTCAGGAAACTTCTTAGCTTTTGGTTTAGTCCAATTTTGCTGACTTCTCCTGTAGTGTGTTTTGTCCTTCCTTTCACCTAAGATAATTCTTATCTACTATCTAGTTAGTGAATACACCTCTCCCTCCCTTCCCACCCTTGTAATCATCAAAGAATGTTGTCTTCTGTGTTTAAACCATTTCTCGAGTTCTTATAATAGTGGTCTCATACAGTATTTGTCCTTTTGTACTGACTAGTTTCACTCAGCGTAATGTCTTGCAGATTCATCCATGTTATGTTTTGCAGATTCATTATTGTTTTTTATCGTTGCGTAGTATTCCATTGTGTGAATATATCATAATTTGTTTATCCATTCCTCCGTTGATGGGCACGTAGGTTGTTTCCATCTTTTTACTATTGTGAACTTTGCTGCAATGAACATGAGTGTGCATATATCTATTCGTGTGATGGCTCTTATTTCTCTAGGATATATTCCAAAGAGTGGTTATGCTGGACAATATGGCACTTCTATTTCTAGCTTTTTAAGGAAGCGTCAAATGGATTTCCTAAGCGGTTGTACCATTTTACATTCTCACCAGCAGTGTGTAAGTGTTCCAGTCTCTCCACAACCTCTCCAACATTTATTATTTGGTGTTTTTTGGATTAATGCTAGCCTTGTTGTCGTGAGATGGTATCTCATTGTAGTTTGATTTGCATTTCTCTAATGGTTAATGATTGTGAGCATTTCCTCATGTGTCTGTTAGCTGCCTGAATGTCTTCTTTGGTGAAGTGCCTGTTCATATCCTTTGTGCATTTTTTAATTGGGTTATTTGTCTTTTTGTTGTTGAGGTTTTGCAGTATCTTGTAGATTGTACAGATTAGATGCCGATCGGATTTGTCACAGCCAAAAATCTTTTCCCAGTCTGTAGGTTGTCTTTATTCTTTTGGTGAAGTCTTTTGCTGAGCACAAGTGTTCGATTTTTAGGAGCTCCCAGGTATCTAGTTTCTCCTCTGGTGTTTGTGCTTTGCTAGTAATGTTTTGTATTCTGTTCATGCCATGTTTTAGGGCTCCTAGCATTGTTTTTATCTTTTCTTCCATGATCTTTATTGTTTTATATTCTATATTGAGGTCTTTGATCCATTTTGAGTTAGTTTTTGTTCATGGTGTGAGGTACAGGTCTTGTTTCAATTTTTTGCAGATGGATATCCAGTTATGCCAGCACCGTTTGTTAAAGAGACTGTCTTTTCCCAGTTAATGGACTTTGGGCCTTTGTCAAATATCAGCTGCTCATAGGTGGATGAATTTAATTAATGGAATTCTGTTGCATTGGTCTATGTATCTGTTATTGTACCAGTACCAGGCTGTTTTGACTATTGTGATGGTATAATAGGTTCTAAAATTAAGTAGTGTGAGGCCTCCCACTTTGGTCTTCTTTAGTAATGTTTTACTTATTCAGGGCTTTTTCCCTTTCCATATGAAGTTGGTGATTTGTTTCTCCATCTCCTTAAAAAATGCCATTGGAATTTGGATTGGGATTGCATTGTATCTGTAGATCAGATTGGGTAAAATAGACATTTTCACAATGTTGAGTCTTCCTATCCACAAGCAAGGTATGTTTTTCCACTTATGAAGGTCTCTTCTGGTTTCTTGCAGTAGTGTCTTATACTTTTCTTTGTACAGGTCTTTTACGTCTCTGGTTAGATTTATTCCTAAGTATTTAATCTTCTTGGAGGCTATTGTAAATGGTACTGATTTGATGATTTCCTCTTCGAAGTTCCCTTTGTTGGTGTAGAGGAATCCAAATGAGTTTTCTATGTTTGTCTTATATCCTGATACTTTGCTGAAATCTTCTATTAGTTCCAGTAGTTTTTTTGTGGATTCTTTGGTGTTTTCTATGTATAAGATCATATTATCTGCAGATAGAGATACTTTTACTTCTTCCTTACCAATTTGGATGCCCTTTATTTCTTTTTCTAGCCTAATTGCTCTGGCTAGAACCTCCAAAACCACGGGGATTTTTTGAACTGAAAAAAGAATATGTATAAACACACACACACATTAAAAAGCCATAAAGGCTGAGAAAAATGGGGAAAGCCTTGAGAGAATGAAACTGGACTAAAGAGGAGGGGAGAGAATTGGTCAGAGAGGGAAGTGAGGGGATAGAGAAGAGCAAAGCCAGAAGGACTGATGGGGACAGAACAAACATACTAAATAGACATTTTGGAGAGATAACATTGCTGAGATTTTTTTAGAAGATTTTCCATGATGCATGTCATGGAACCCACACTTATACTCCTCAAGACAATTTAGAGAATATCTACAGTATTTTTCAATACTTTTGGAGACCAATTGTGAATGGTGTGTGTGTGTGTGCACGAGTGTGTGTATGGTATCTTTTTCTTGATGCCAAAGTTTCAAAATTAACTTTTGTCAAGAGCAAGTACGGTTAAGATGGCTCAGTTAACGGGGAAATTCTTTTACTTTATTGGACTCCTGTGACAATTAGAATTGTTTATTACATTCCCTGACACAGAGTAAGTGAGCAATGAATAGCATCTATGTTGCAGCCTAAAGCAAGGGATTGTTAACATGTATAATTTCAGTATTGGCCATGTCTCCCAAGCCATGTGCTCTGGCTTCTGAATTGCATCAGATGCTACCAATAGAGCACTGTAAAGGGAAAAATGTCTCTACTGTTATTTAGAAATAAAAATATTCCATTAGCTCCCTGATAGACACTGACAGGACACATTTCAATGAAGGGACTATATGCTGAGTGAATTGAGTAGAATGTGGGGGAATGGCTTGGGTGTTTCAGTCTGAACAATTTAGCATTAGGTCTCATCCTCTTAGTGCTGCTGCTCTTCTAGAAGTTGGGAGAATTATCAGGGTAATTTTCTTATTTTACTTGCAACTATGGATGACCATATACTTTAGAAATTCTGTGCTATTTAGGGAGAAATAAAACGAGTCAGCTTCTTTGAAAACCGATTTACCCTAATAAGACATCATGATAATTTCCCAGGTTAATAGTGTCAAGTGTTGTGACTGTTTCTCCCAAAGCTATTTATAAAACTGATTTTAAAACACTTAAAAGGTGTCGACACTTGGAAATGAAATCAAATTACTTAACATATGGTCACTGATTACTGCAGTGACTTTGAATCTAATCCGGTATATTGATATTACTGTTTAATAACTGACTGTCTTTGATTTTATTGCCTATCAAGCTCTAGAACTAAGCCCCGAAGATCTGAAGTTTCAGGTTTTATTTTTAGCTCCATTAATTCACCATGTCACATTAAGCAAATACTTGACCCATACTCCTGATGCTAAAGCATGTCTAAATATTTAAAAAAATAGGTCAAATAAACATCACATTAAACTAACAGATGACTGTAAAATGGTAGATGCATTTAAGGTAAAACTTCAGAAGATTATAATAATTTATTCCTTCACCATAAAGAAAGATGCTGAGTAGAAGACCCAGTATGACATAGGTTATAAAATACTTTCAAATGAATTCCCCTGGATGCTTATGAATTTATTACACAAATCTTTACATATGCATACACTTTTGATGATTAACGACATAATATAGTCCATTTCTCTTTCCTCTTGACTGGAGGAATTCTCACACCACCCTTAAGCAAACCACTGAGCCCAAGATCCAGCTCTGGCTCTCAGATTATCTGGTGTGTCCAAGCATGCAGCCAGAGGCAGCTGGAAAGGAAGCTGACCATGGTCTGTCCTGGTGGCAGCAAGAAAGGGCCTTATGTGCTCAGAGCATGCAAGCTTCATGCATGAGCTCAGAAAATCCTTCTCCAGATTGAGAATTCTGGAAGTGAGACTCTCAAGGTTTTGATTTTCTATATTTCATGAGGTCCTGTTGTGGCTACTTTTAGTGGGGTCTTTGCATAGGAAGATGATGGTTTCCACACCCTAGTCTATATGGGAAAGTATTTCTACTTTCTCCATCAGCTGAATGAAGTTAATCTATAAAGCTTCCTCTGTCCCCAGTGGTGGTTCTGATGATCACCCAGGTTTGAGAACAAAGGATCAGTTCTATAGCAGTGGTACTCAAGAGCTGCAGGTTCAGAGGAGGTGTTTTTTTATTTTTTTTTCCCCTCTCTAAGTTGAGACTAGTACAGAAATTAAGAGTAAAGGTCTGAAAACTTTTAAAGCAATTTGATGAGTAATTTTATGACTTTTTAATCTAATAATCATCAAATTTTATGTCTTTATTTCATTTTTATAGTAATTTCCAACTATATCTTATACAGGGAAAAAACTGAAATTGAACATATATTGGGGTGGGTAGAGAATAAATGGACATTTTTGTTCTGTGTTCTAAAATTCCTAAATCTTTTTTTTTTTTTTAAATGAGAAGAATAAAATAATGTCCAATGAATTGAGGAGAGATAAAGTGAATGTTGGAGAAATTTAAAAGTATTAAGTAGTAAGTTAACCATTTTGTTCTTACAAAATATTGTTGAGCTGTATGTGCAGGAACTGTATGATCAAGTCACTGAAATAATTAAAGTTGTTCCATTACTTTTTTAGTAAAACAGTCAATCCCATTCAAGAAAATCAGTCAAGAGAGTCAATGAATTATTTGACTGATTGGGTTGCTATTTTGACTGACTTATCTATCACAGTGGTTGAGAGTTGCCTGTGTAGACACAGCTGCACCCCCAGGAGCAGCTTCCTTGAGTACAACTTCTCTTGTAGTTGACCTGCTTAAGAAGTGTGTAGAATTTGAGCATGGCTCCTTTCATGAATATTTATCTAAGCCTTTGGCATCATCCAAATGTCTAAGACTCTAATTAAGAAAAATTGTAATGTCACTCCTAAATTTTGACATGTTTTAAAAACACAGTCAAAGCTAGTATATCAACAAGGTATGACAAAACGTTGCTATATATGGGTCCACTCAAACAAGCTGGAGAATATTTAAGTAACTATATCAGGATATGAAACTTAAAGCCAAAATGAAAAATACTTTCTAATAAATTCATAGTTCTGTGAAAGCCTATACACACATATCAAAATAGCGCAGCTTAAGGAGATAGCCTCAAAGATATTTTGACAATTTTATATGATAAGATCAGCTTAAATAGTGTCTTACTTGTTATGTAACACCTCCTGCTGAATCATTTTACAAGTATATTTTATTTAATATGATTCCCTCGCCCTTTCATTTTCTAACCTCCAACCTGCCTGGTTCACCATGATGGAGGCTTGCCCTTATTGTATAAAAGAAAAAAAAAATCTTTATGTAAGAAGCAAGTCTCTATCTTTCCTTATTTTCAGTCTTTCTTTCTCATCTTTGGAGTGCCACATATTAAGAGTTCAGAGATAACAGGGATCTCTAGCTGTTCTACATGCTACTTCGTGTTAAGACTTAACAGCCATAGGTTGATTTCTAGGTTTCCATTAGAGAGAGCTCTATCTTGAGTGATACTTGAGTCATATCCTCGGAAACTGTATGAGGGATGCCTGTCAGTGCTACTGAGAGCTTCATTTTCAAGATTCCTTCCATGGCTCTGCTGCCCTGTCCCCACTGTTTATTCCTTCGCAGGCTCAAAGTGAGCTCTTTGCTTTTCTAACAAATGATTGCAGACATTGATCCCTATGAGGAATCAGGAAACTACTCATAACATCCAAAGCTCTCTTCAAGGTGAAGTTGGTTCCATGAATTTGGAGGCTTATGGCAACCAAATCTAGACAGATGCTATAGATATCCTTGAATTCCTAAGGCAAATATGCAAATCAATTGAAACATACAGTGATGATATGATGTAGCTGCTTATAAGAAAGTATAAAAATAAAAGTATATGTGTATGTAATATCTATCCATTGTCTTATCTATTTATTTGACTTTTAGGTTATAATATCCCCTCCTTGTATTTGTTTATTATGTATAGTATGTATGTATTTATCTACCTATTATTACGTATGATTGATATATATTATTTATAATTGATATATATAGTATAATTAACATATTATATATAATTAATATCTATTTCAAAAATGACTTAAATGGATGACTCGCTTAAATTGTGGCCACACCACCTGGGGATTTCTAGACCAATACATGAAAAAAAGACAAAAATTCGTGGCCTGTGTTTTCTTTTTAATAATTCTCTTGCAGCTGTGACACACACACACACACACACACACACACACTGAAGCCATCCAGCATTAGGACCATGGTGAAGGGTCTTCTGAGGATCATGGATGATCTCCAGCTGGATCTGTTCATTCTGCTATGGACAGCACATTCATTTGCTATTCTCAGCCACAAATAACATTGGGTGCAATTTTAGAATAGTTGCCTCAATTGTCAAAAGCATTAATATCAACTTGTTGCTGTTAGAAGTTATGAGAACCAGAAATTTAGATAGCCTTATTAAAATCCAAAACAGTGGGAGGAAAAGAGCTGTTGTAAATATTACCCTAGGAGAAGGATACTAGGGCGTGGCAGGAAAGTCAGATTTCCAGCACCTGCTTTGCAATTGGGCACATAACCTAAGGTAAATGACTTATCCCTCTGCTCAGTTTCTTCCTTTGCAAAATGAAGATGTAGTAGTAGTAAACTCTATGCTACCTTCCAAATCCAAAATAAACTTTACAAGAAATAAATGTGGGTTTGGATTTTTTGTTACTCATCTAAATATTGCAAACAAAATGCCTTTTAAGTATGGGTTTTAATATACTAAGTTATCTTTTTCAAAGAAACCAGATACATTTTTTATTGTTGTACTTTATAGTTCAAATTAGTCTCTCATACAAAAATTTATACATGCATTGTTATGTGACCCTAGTTGCTCTCCCTATACTGTAACAGCACACTCCTCCTTTCCACCCTGGATTTCCTGTGTCCATTCAGCCAGCTCCTGACCCTCTCTGCCATCTCATCTCACCAAGGGACAGAAGCTGCCCATTTAGCCTCATGTATCTACTTGAGTTAAGAAGCACCCTCTACATGGGTATCATTTTATGTCCCATAGTCCAGTCTAATCTTTGTCTGAAGAGTTGGCCTTGGGAATGGTTTTAGTTCTGGGTTGACAGAGAGTCTGGGGGCCATGATTTCTGGGGTTCCTCCAGTCTCAGTCAGACCATTAAGTCTGGTCTTCTTACTAGAATTTGAGTTCTGCACCCCACCTTTCTCCTGCTCCATCAGGGACTCTCTGTTGTGTTCCCTGTCAAGGTGGTCATTGGTGGTAGCTGGTCACCATCTAGTTCTTCTGGTCTCAGGCTGATGCAGTCTCTGGTTTATCTGGCCCTTTCTGTCTCTTGGGCTAATACGTTTCTTGTGTCTTTTGTGTTCTTCATTCTCCTTTACTCCAGGTAAGTTGGGACCAATTGATGCATCTTAGATGGCTGCTAGCTAGCTTTTAAGACCCCAGGTGCCACTCACCAAAGTAGGATGCAGAACATTTTCTTAATAAACTTTGTTATGCCATTTGACCTAGATGTCCCCAGAAACCATGGTCCCCAGACCCCTGCCCCTGCTACTTTGTCCCTCAAAGTGTTTGGTTGTATTCAGGAACCTTCTTAGCTTTGGTTTAGTCCAGTTGTGCTGACTTCCCCTGTAGTGTGTGCTGTACTTCCTTCACCTAAGATAATTCTTGTCTACTATTTAGTTAGTGAATACCCCTTTCCCTCTCTCCCCACCCTCGTAACCATCAAAGAATGTTTTATTCTGTGTTTAAACCTTTTCTTGAGTTCTTATAATAGTGGTATTATACAATATTTGTCTTTTTATGTCTGACTAAATTCACTCAGCATAATGCCTTCCAGATTCCTCCAGTTATAAGATGTTTCATGGGTTAGTCATTATTCTTTACCATTGTGTAGTAATCCATTGTGTGAATATACCATAATTGTTTATCCATTCATCCGTTGATGGGCACGTAGGTTGTTTCCATCTTCTTGCTATTGTGAACAGTGCTGCAATGAACATGGGTGTGCATATATCTGTTTGTGTGACTGCTCTGATTTCTCTAGGATATATTACAAGGAGTGGGATTGCTGGATCGTACGTACTTCTATTTCTAGCTTTTTAAGGAAGCGCGAAATGAATTTCCAAAGTGGTTGTACCATTTTACATTCCCATCAGCAATGTGTAAGTGTTCCAGTCTCTCCACAACCTCTCCAACATTTATTATTTGGTGTTTTTTGAATTAATGCTAGCCTTGCTGTCGTGAGATGGTATCTCATTGTAGTTTTGATTTGCATTTCTCTAATGGCTAATGATTGTGAGCATTTCCTCATGTGTCTGTTAGCCACCTGAACGTCTTCTTTGGTGAAATTCCTGTTCATATCTTTTGCCCATCTTTTTAATTGGGTTTTTTGTTTTTTTGTTGTTGAAGTTTTGCAGTATCTTGTAGATTTTAGAGATTAGATGCTGATTGGATTTTTCGTGGCCAAAAATCTTTTCCCAGTCTGTAGGTTGTCTTTTGACTCTTTTGATGAAGTCTTTTGATGAAGTGTTTGCTTTTCAGGAGCTCCCAGTTATCTAGTCTCTCTTCTGGAGTTTGTGCGACTCTTTTAGTGAAGTCTTCTGATGAGCATAAGCGTTTGATTTTTAGGAGCTCCCAGTTATCTAGTCTCTCTTCTGGAGTTTGTGCATTGTTACTTATGGTTTGTTTTCTGTTTATGCCATGTATTAGGGCTACTAGCATTGTCCCTATTTTTTCTTCCATGATCTTTATCGTTTTAGATTTTATATTTAGGTCTTTGATCCATTTTGAGTTAGTTTTTGTGCATGGTGTGAGGTATGGGGTCTTGTTTCAGTTTTTTTGCAGGTGGATATCCACTTATGCCAGCACCATTTCTTAAAGAGACTGTCTTTTCCCCAATTAATGGACTTTGGGCCTTTGTCAAATACCAGCTGCTCATAGGTGGATGAATTTACATCTGGATTCTCAATTCTGTTCCGTTGGTCTATGTATCTGTTGTACCAGTACCATGCTGTTTTGACTACCATGGCAGTATAGTAGGTTCTAAAATCAGGTAGTATAAGGCCTCCCACTTTATTCTTCTTCTTGAGTAATTCTTATTTATCTGAGGCCTCTTCCCTTTCCATATGAACTGGATGATTTGTTTCTCCATCTCATTAAAAAATGCCTTTGGAGTCTGGATTGGGATTGCACTGTATCTGTAGATCACTTTGGGTAGAATTGACATTTTCACAATGTTGAGTCTTCCTATCCATGAGTAAGGTGTGTTTTTCCACTTATGCAGATCTCTTTTGGTTTCTTGCAGTAGTGTCTTGTAGTTTTCATTGTATAGGTCTTTTACATCTCTGGTTAGATTTATTCCTAAGTATTTAATCTTCTTGGGGGCTATTGTAAATGGTATTGATTTGAAACCAGAAACTTTAATGGAATTGTAGAGAGGGAAATAGTATTAAATTATTTATGAAGAAAAGCATACAAACCTTCAAAAGTAAACTTGCATTTTTGGACTATGTATGTCAGATGAGAAAAGCACAAAGTATATATGTACATTGTTATTTGTGAGAAGGAAAATGGTGGAAGTAAGTCATGATTTGGCCATAGCAGAATAAAGACATCCAAAGGATATAGAACAGCCCATAATTCTCAAGAAGCTTAGTATAATAGTAAGGTTTTATTAGGATTCATTCACATCCCCTCTTATTTTTTGAGGCATGTATTTCAACTGTATTTGTAGCAGTTACAACTCTTTAAAACCAATGACATAAAAAACAATCTTCCTGGAATGATAAAACGACTTTCTAGAATACCCCTTTTTTTTAACCAGTACACTTTTCATTTATAGAATACTATGTATCAAAGGTTAAAAAATGATTACTTTTATCACTTTACTTGTTGTGGCATGTGCAGTATTTCCCACAAATATTAAACTGTATTTTCTAGTGGACAGGACAAGAGGAATTTTAAGTTTAAATAAGTTTTTATTTTAGAATAATTTTAGATTTACAGAAAAAGTTGCAAAGATAATATAGAGAATTCCTATATACCCCTCACTCAGTTTTGCTTAGTATTACTGCCTTATATTACTATGGAGTCCTGGTGGCACGGTGCTTAAGAGCTCAGCTGCTAACCAAAAGGTCGGCGGTTCAAATTCACCAGCTGCTCCTTGAAAACCCTATGGGGCAGTTATACTCTGTCCTCTAGGGTCACTATGAGTCAGAATCAACTTGATGGCAACTGGCTATATTACTATGGTACATTGTCACAACAAAGGAAGAAACACTGGTACATTACTATTATTTAAATCCCATACTTTATTCATATTTCATTAGTCTTCCCTTAATGTCCTTTTTCTGTTCCAGGATCCCATCCAAGATACCATATTACATTTAGTCATCCTGTCCCCTTATGCTCCTCTAGACAGGGGCAGTTTCTCAGACTTTCCTTGTATAGATAATCTTGACAGTTTTGAGGAATATTTTATAGAATGCCCTCAATTTGGATTTGTTGATGTTTTTCTTGTGATTAAACTGAGGTTATAAGTTCTTCTGGGGAAGATCACAGAGGTAAACTGGCATTCTTATCACATTATACAACGGTATATCCTATCAGCATGACTTATCATTGATGATGTTAACCTTGATCACATGACTGATGTAGTGTTTGTTAGGTTCTTCATAGTATAGCATTTTTCCTCCCTTTCCAGGCTGTAGTCTTTGGCAACAAGTTGACAAGCACATCCTACACTCAAGGGGTGGGATTTAAACTCTACCTCCATGAGTGTGGAGTATTGGCATAAATTGTTCGGAATTCTTCTGTAGCAGTTAGGAGATCCTAACTGTATAGGAGATTTTTATAAGAGATATTTTGATATCCATTTTCTAGGCTATCAAAAAATGTCATCAAGCAAAATGAAGACTTTTACAAAACCCCTGAGGTGTAGACTCCAATGAGAGAATTGGAGAATTTTTTTGGCCTTAAAATCCACTTATATGGCTGGAATAACTGTAAACCCTTCTTTAAGATGACTGGTCTCAAAAGGAGACCATTCTTATTCTGCTGCACTAATTATTTAACCTGTTGTTGTGGTGGTGGTGTGCTGTTGAGTTGATTCCAACTCATAGCGACCCTATAGGAGAGAGTAGAACTGCCCAATAGGGTTTCCAAGGCTGTAATCTTTACAGAAACAGACTGCAACATCTTTCTCCAGCAGAGCTGCTGGTGGGTTCAAACCACCGACCTTTCAGTTAGCAGCCAAGTGCTAAACCATTGTGCCACCAGGGCTACTTTATTATTTAACCTAAATCATTTTATGTAATCAAGATTCAGGCTATAAACTCACCTTACTTAAAGTGGCTAAAGGCCTACAAGGAGAGGTTTGTGAAAAGATTTATATACCAGAAGGAGGGGACCATGGGGCAATCTGAACAAAAAGAGTCAAAACAGTAAAGTGGGATGTTGTATACTCTGTTATCAAATTAATATGACCTATATTAGTTTGCCATATAATCAATGTATTTCACAGTTAGCTCAGATTAAGCATATGCATATTTTGGTTTAATGGAAATTACTTTCAAACATTAGGAATGGATTCATTTTAGCTCTCCTATATGTCGTCATTATTAAAAGCAATATCAAAATTTGTTAAGGGCCTTTGTAGATAGAGCTCTGAGCTAGGTGAAGAGGATTTAATCTATTTTTTTAATCATCTCCTTTATAATTAGGGCATACAATTACTGAAATAAATAACTGTGTCAGAAATCTTTTATCAAGTGCCAGATGAACTGTGCAGAAAATACTATGAGAATTTATGGAGAGAATAATCTCCAAAGGTTTCAAAGGCCTCATGGAGGGAATAAAATGTGAGCTGGACCTTGAAGGCATTATAAGTTTGGCTAAAGGTGAGAACATGCACAGTGTCTAGAGATCAGAAGGTAAATCATTTGGGTTGGATCAGCTTCCATGTAACAGAGAGGTCCGAAAAATGATTGGGAAGGTAGGAAGTGGAGTAGATTTTAGAAGTCCTTGAATTCAAGGTGAACAGATCTGTAAATGAGTTGACACTGAAGGTTTTAGAGATGGATCATGACTTACTGTTCAATTAACGTATTGATATTAACCTTTGCTGATGTTAACATAAAGAATAATTATTGACAAAAATATAAAATAGAGAAAAATTTAAAAAAAAGAGAGTAAAATCATCTGTGAGCTACCCATCAGAGAACTACAGTAAACATTTACTTTATATCCTTTCAGGGGAGTGTGTGTGTATTGTGTGTACTGTGTATGTTTACGTACGTATTTATTCTTTTTAATATATTAAGATAATATGCCTATATAATAGCTTATCCTACACCTTCATTTTATATTACCTCTATGAGGATATTCCTGTGTTGTGACTATTTATCATTATATTGGAGTTATTTTGTATTAGATATGACTCATGCAAATTGCAATATAGGTTTTTTTAATTTTATGGGCATTTTATCTCTTTTAAGATTATTTTAATAAATGATATACTTCATTTTTCATCATGTTTTTCTTTCTATTCTATACTTTTTTTCTGTATCATTATCCACCTAACTTTTAGTAATCTGGCTTATCTTTTATTTCTGGAGTGATCTGAAGAAATACATGAGCTTTTTATTTCATCTAATGGGCACTTTCATTGCTTTTGTTGCTAGCACTTGGTCCTGATTTCCTTCTGTTGTATATGTCACAACTGAGTTTATGACATACGGAATTTTATTAAGAGAATGCAGGATTTAGAACCAAGATATTATAATGACTTTAATGTAATATCATTAATTTTATTATATTAAAGGTAAATAATTAGGCTTAAATTTAACCGGTTTTAAGGTTCATTGTCCCTTAAACTAAAACTTGCCTATATGGAATTATACTGTTTCATTTATTGCTCTGTAGTCATATTACATTATACTGTATACTGTCATAGTGTATCCTTTCACCATGCTTATTCAATCTGGATGATGAGCAAATAATCCGAGAAGATGGACTATATGAAAAAGAATGCAGCATCAGGATTAGAGCAAGTCTTATTGACTACCTGCAATATGCAGATGACACAACCTTGCTGAAACCAAAGAGGACTTGCAGCACTTATTGACGAAGATCAAAGACTACAGCCTTCAGTAGGCATTACACCTCAACATAAAGAAAATGAAAATCCTCACAACTGGACCAATAAGCAACATCATGATAAACGGAGAAAAGATTGAAGTTGTCAAGGATTTCCTTTTACTTGGATCCACAATCAATGCCCATGGAAGCAGTAGTCAGGAAATCAAAGGACGTATTACTTTGGGCAAATCTGCTGCAAAAGACCTCTTTGAAGTGTTAAAAGCAAATATGTCACTTTGAGACTAAGGGGATCCTGAACGAAACCATGGTATTTTCAGTCACCTCATATGCATGCAAAAGCTGGATAATGGTGAAGAGTATTGAATATACCATGGACTGCCAGAAGAATGAACAAATCTGTCTTGGAAGAAGTACAGCCAGAATGCTCCTTAGAAGTGATAATGGGGAGACTTCATCTCACATACTTTTGCACGTTATCAGGAGGGACAAGGCCCTGGAGAAGGACAACACGGTTGATAAAGTAGAGGGTCAGTGAAAAAGAGGAAGATCCTCAATGAAACAGATCGACACAGTGGCTGCAACAATGGGCTCAAACATAGCAATGACTGTGAGGATAGTGCAGGACCAGGTAGTATTTCCTTCTGTTGTACGAAGGGTTGCCGAGTCGGAACCACCTCAACAGCATCTAACAACAATAACAACAGTCATATTATATGTTTGCGCATGTTAATATTTTGTATTTTTAAAGAATGATAATATGGATTTAATTTTTTATTTAAAAGAAATAACAATAATGCATTGAAATCATAGCGAAAATTTCAGAATATAATTGATATTGGTATAATCACTACACAGATTTAGCAAGAATCATCATTTTTCCCTGATCCGCTTCTGGCTTTTGAAAATAAAAATTTAAATATATGACTCCAGCTCCATATCCTACACATCAATAATTCTGTTTGACATGCCTATTAGACAACCAAATGGAATTCAGGAGAATTTGAAACCGGAAGCCTGAGAGTATGCGTAATATTTAAAGCCATGATCCTGATAAGGATCATATAGGGAGTCAATGTAGATTAAAGAGAGAAGAGGTCCAAGGTCAGATAACTACAGACCTCCAGCATTACTTGGAAAGGGAAAGAAGAACCAATAAATGACACTGAAGGAGAATCTAATCAAGTAAGATAAAACCCAGAAAAGTGTGGTGGCATGGAAGTAATTGAACTCTTTTATATAGGAGGTAGTGATTACCTGTGTCAAATGGAACTGAAATACCAAATAAGATGAAGTCCGAGAATTGATTATTAGAACGAGCAGTGTTGATATTACTGATGACACAGGAAAAAGAACTTTCAGAAAGAAAGAGGGTATGAAATCCTAACTGTAAGATATTTAAACACACACACACATACTGCATGTCAAATATATCAAGAGAGAATAATAGAAAAAACTCCTTCGAAGAGTCCCCCCTTTTTTTTTTCTTTTTTTCTTTGTTAAGGAAGGGTGGCAGCTGGAGAGGGATACTTGGTTAAGGGAGTATTTTTTCTAAGATGAGGGCATTGGAGTAAGCATGCTGATGAGAATGATTGCTTGGTACAGGAGAAAGATGGAATAATTTTAAGAACAAGATCCTTGAGGGGATGAGAAGGAATGGAATACAACATAAATTGCTAGTTTTTAAACTATCAGGGACCACTCATCCATGGAAACAGGAGTGAGAGAAATAGATGGGAAGAGGTGAAGCATGTCAGTTGATATGGTGGTAGGAGAATTAGATCCCTTTTTTAAAGGGATCTAAAAATTAAGGCAATCACTTGACGGTTTGGAAGCAGGAAGGAGCACTTGAGTTTTGAGAAGAGAAGAGAAGGTATAAAAAATTATGTGACAGTATGGGAGCGTGAATTGACTAAGGAAACGCAGTAGGATTTCTGGGCAGTGCCGAGTCATAAACCTTTGGCCATAAATTTAACATCAGTCAACTCAAGTGTTGGTTTTCTCCAATGGTGTTCAGCTGCTCATATGTAGGCTGATAGTAGGAGGAGAGTTGTATTTAACCAAAGCTAGGGTTTGACAGGTGAGTTTTACAAGAAAGAAAAGAACAAACAGGCAAAGAACATGAGGGAGTATGCAAGGGAGTAGTAATTATAATTATGAACCATTTAACCTAAGCTATGTAGGAAGACAGCGAGTAAGAGTAAGTGGGGTGACAGAGAGTAAAAAATGAGTGAGGTCAATTAATTGCAGGTGACTTTGGGATCAAATACTGGTTGAAGTCAGGTTAATAGAGAAAGTGAGGTAGAGTTACAGTAGGTTGTGGTCAGAGAGTGGTATATTTGAAATTAAAATTTTGGAGATGATGTCTATAACAATTGTTATTGACGAGGTTTAGGTAGATCCTTGGAATGGGTGCATGAAGTGGGATGAAAGACAAGCTCCTTAGAAGAGATGACCACTAATCCATGTGTTACATGAAAGACCTTCATGGACTTATCAAGAATAACAGAGTAGTTGTTAAGTTTGCAATGAATGATGATGTATTTGAGAGTGAGGAAGAAAATAGTATATATATTCATTACATAGAAGGATGGTGGATGTAGTAATCAGAAACCACATACACTGAATTATTTGTTTCAGGAGAGGAAGAAATGGACTTTTTATTGAAAGTAATTGAGGATATATGATCAATTTCTAGAAAAGGATATCATGTTTGGTAGAGGGCCCACAAAAATAAGGGAAAACCTCAATGAATGAGATGGTTTGACACAATAGCCACAACAACGGACTCAAACATGCCAATGATCATGAAGACGATGCAAGACAGGGTAACGTTTCATTCTGTTATACATACAGTCAGCATGAGTCGGAGCCGACTCAACAGCGACTAACAGCAACAGTGGCTTGATGAGTTTACTCCTGATCATCTCTTAAAAACCAAAACTACTGCCCTGGAGTTAATTCTGATCATTGACTCTATAGGACAGAGTAGAGCTGCCCCATAGGGTTTCTATGGCTGTAAATCTTTACAGCAACGGGATACTGCATGGTTTAAAATCAAGAAAGGTGTGTGTTAGGATTGCATCCTTTCACCATACTTATTCAATCTGTATGTTAAGCAAAAAATTTGAGAAGCTGGACTATATGAAGAAGAATGTGGCATCAGGATCTGTGGTAGACTCCTTAACAACCTGCAATATGCAGATGACATAGCCTTCCTTACTGAAACTGAAGAGCACCTGAAGCACTTACTGATCAAGATCAAATACCACAGCCTTCAGTATGGATTACACCTCAACAGAAAGAAAACAAAAATCCTCACAACTGGACCAAGAAGCAACATCACGATAAACAGAGAAAAGACTGAAGTTGTCGAGGATTTCATTTTACCTGGATCCACAAATCAACACTTATGGAAGCAGCAGCCAAGAAGTCAAAGGACATATTACATTGGGCAAATCTGTTGCAAAAAACCTCCTTAAAGTGTTAAAAAGCAAAGATATCACTTTGAGGACTAACGTGTGCCTGACCCAAACCATGATATTTTCAATCACCTCATATGCATATGAAAGCTGGACAATGAATAAGGAAGACCGAAGAAGAACTGATGCATTGAATTACGGTGTTGGTGAAGAATACTGAATATACCATGGACTGCCAGAAGAATGAACAAGTCTGTCTTGGAAAAAATACATCCAGAGTTCTCCTTGAAAGCAGCGATTGCAAGACTGCATCTTATGTACTTTGGACATGTAATCAGGAAGTACCCGTCCCTGGAGAAGCACATCATGCTTGGTAAAGTAGAGGGTCAGTGAAAAAGAGGAAGTCCCTGGATGAGATAGAATGACATAGTGGCTGCAACAATGGGCTCAAATGTAACAATGATTGGGAGGATGACACAGGACCGGGCAGTGTTTCATTGTGTTGTACGTAGGGTTGCTATGATTCAGAACTGATTGGATGGCACCTAACAGCAAAGCTTTACAGAAGCAGACTGTCGCATCTTTCTCCCATAGAGCAGCTGGTGGGTTCGAATCACAGACCTTTCACCATCGCTAACCTTTTGGTTAGCAGCCTAGTGCTTTAACCACCGCACACCAGGGCTCCAATCATCTCTTGGGAGAACAGAAATAGCCTGCTTTTTGAGACTAGTCTCAGGCTTTTTGTAATGGTGATGCTAGTAGTATTGGTCATACTAGGAGTACAAGGAGTTCCTTCAGTGCTACTCTAACCTGTGCTCAGTCCAAGAAGACAGGCGGCTCATTTAAACTTAGTTTCAAGTTGAGTTAAACATTTGAAAGCCTATGCACAAGGAAATGACTGTACTTATTAAAACTGACTGTGAAATAATCTTGATGGCAGGGTGTCTCTTCTCATATTTGGGGGTCAGCAGTCTATTTATTTAGGAAAGGCATTTTTGCTGCTAGCTTGATTTGCTCTTTGGGATTTTACTGACATAGTTGAAATTTAGCCAAGGTAATAGAACATTTCCAATTCAACTGGAAGAAAAGCAGCTGGAGTGCTGCCATGAAAAGCTTTCTAGAAGAGAAGAACAAGGTGAAGGTGAAATGGCCCAAGTACATCTGAAATCCTGGCATCTCTTACATTCCAGTAATTTAGAATACTCAGCTTCATTGCTGAATAAGCTAGTAGGATAACATCTTTCTCACTTAAGCTCAAACTGAGACAATGTCTAATTTCCAACCTTAATACCACCAAGACTGTGGGAACTTAAAAGAGGCAGGCAAGAACAGTGACAGAAGTATGCCCTGGACTTAGTTTCCAAACGGGTCAATGTCCTCCAGATATGCAATTGCTGTACAAATTTTCTGTACACTACCTTCACTAAAGTTCCTTGGTTGTAGAGAAAGCTACAAACAGCCAAGGAGAAAAAATATTAAACAGCATTTGTCCAAATAGTTTTTAAGAAATATCGATTAATAATATCTACCTTTTTAGAATTAAATAATTATCTGTTAATAGAAAAAATACAAATTTGGGAAGCAGTCAGCTACACATGTTTACAAACGTGTTTGTCAATTTAGAGGTTCTGAAAATCTTATAGCTTCATTCTCTCCTATCTCTCATATGTCAATGTGTTGAAGTTAGGAGACAGTGAAGCTGAGAACAGTGGTTAAATTGGAACAAAGGTTGTATTATGTATTACCAGGAAAGAGCTGATTCTAGCATGGAGTTGAAAAATTTTGTAATGCTGTAGCCATGGTTTCATAGAAGAATATAATCCTTGAAAAGAAGTTTGTCTCATTTTTGTGTTTCATCTACTCATAATGTTACCTTTATCCAGTTAGCCAATATCTGCCCCATGTTCTAGAAGGTGCTGGTTAGTCTGAGAATATTAAGTAGAACAGAGTTAAAAAAATAGAAGATATTGATTTATTTCTCAATTTAGTTTATTTTAAATGACATACAATATCTTCCATGACCATGAATTAACACTTTATCCAAATTATATATTCAATTAGATAGAGTCAATAACACTAAACCAGATAACCTCTAGTTTGCTAAGTGACTTTCTCAAATGTGTCATCAATTTACTTTTTATAATGAATCACTTTAAATACATCTTCTATGTACGTAACAACTTCTTCTCCTTCTCAATCTAGCCTCTAAATCATTTCTCATAGCTAGAAAATATTGAAAATTCAATTTCATATTGCAATTGGGAGTCTAAATTCTATGAGTGCTGTCATTTTTAAAGACACTTTTCTGATCCAATTTGAAGAGCAGTGTTTGTATAAGCTACTGTAAAAATCATTCTTCTTTCCCTCAGGGTTTGAGAGTCTTGGAACAATGTTTGTCTTTGTAGCAGAAAAGTAATGAAATCACAGAAAAAAAGTAAGTATATCTGAATTGTTGTAATACTTTATTGTGTAGCACAATAACAAAAATCACAGCTACATTTGAAAAACATACTTATCACTTTCCAAAACTAGGTCACAGAAACCCTTTGTGTTCAAGACAGACAGGTAAATATCTCTGTTCTACAAATCCGTCTGCCACTTAGGATCTGCTACTTACCCTATTTCACACAGATATGCAAACATTCACCCTTTTATTTATTTAATAAATATTTCCATATGATTTCTGTGATTGTGGCTGTTAATATAAAAACGATTTTAGTCAGGGAGAAGAGGCTGTGAAGAAAGACATTGTACTTCTATTTCTGCTTTGTTTAAAATGTACATGACTTTATTTATTTTGTCATGGCAACTAAAAAACACCTAATCATTTTAGAAAAGTTGAAAAAAATAGAAAATATATAAAGAGGAAATGGAAACCACCCACATTCCCACAATCCTGAAAGACAGGCAGAACCTGGATAGGTAAAAAATGGGAGAAGACCATTTGGGGTGAAGAAAACTTGGGGTATTTCAGGAAAACAAAAAGCTTCCTGAATTCTAGCTTTCTGCATGCATTTCCTCCAAATTATCTGTTCAATGCTCACATCTCTTGCTGGGAAACTTTCTCAGGCCCAGTTCCATTCATAGGGTTAATGCATACTTAACACCTTTCTTAGCAGTATAGAGTACCTACAGTCAGGAGTCCGCAGGTGTTTGGCAGTTGTAGAGATGCCCTTAAGCTGGGTCCAACTAACATGAAAGAAATGATAAGAATATGACCCTTGAGATGTTTCATCGATTTCCAGGAAAGAGGCCTCCTAACGACCACTACACTCTGCTAGCAACATGTTTTATAGATGTTTTTTATTCAGGTTGATTTAATTTCCCGCAGTTCACGTGTTCTTGCTAATTGAATCATTCCCTTAGTTCCCAGAAGACCATAAAATAGAGAATTTATAATAAAATGTGTAACAATAGACATTAGGGTCAATATATATGTGTGTGACTCCTCAGCCAGCACATTGTGCAGATCTGATAAAGCACCACCACAATTACTCAATGAATCAATCGGACGCACTGCATCATACTATCACGAGTTCTATTGGTTACAAAAGTTAAAATGATCCATTGTTTTTATTATTGAATTAAAGTCAAGCATTTTATGTGATCTCAGGTATAGGAAGTGCACATTACCTTCTTCTCAAAACTGATTTTGGATGAAGGGTGGTGAGCTATGGTACTGTAACAGTGGCTATCGGACATTATGCATTTATCAAAACCCATAGGACTCTACAAACCAAAGAGTGAACCCCAGTGTACGCTATGGGCATTATTTAATAATAATATACCAATATTGGTTTATCAGTTGTAACAAATGTACCACACTAATGTAAGCTGTTACTCATAGGAACTGTATTCAGCAGGGAGATGCAGTATATGGGAACTCTCTGTATTTTCTGTGTAATTGTTCTGTAAACCTAAAATTGCTCTAAAGAGTAAAACATATTAAAACATTGATTCTGGTGGTTGTTTGGAAGTTCAGCTTATTGTCCTTCTACCTATGTATGAAATGTCAACAGAAATGGAAAGATTGAAAAAAGTCAGAATTTCCCATGTATGAAAGCAACTTGTCTAGCATGAATTCCATGGCATTTAAAAAGAAATAGAATGATTATAAATTTAGAAAAACATTTTTCTACAGTGGATAGTTATCAAATTTGGTATGTAAGGATTAAACTAAAATTTTCCCTCTTACACTAAATCATACTTGTGAGTCAGTTTGTTGGTTTACTGGATACCTGATATGCAAAAAAAATAAAAATAAAATAAATAATAAAATATCGGGCTCTTTTTTGGCAAGCTTCTCAAATGAATTCCATCCTTTTCCTTTGAGAGTGCACGGAGTGCTGAGAACTATATTTAAGTCCTACATTAGGCACAATCAGAACAAAAAGAGAAAATAAGAAAACAACCTTAAGTTTATTATAAGATAAAGTTTACCTTAAAATATAATCTTCCTTCTGTATATGAGGAGACAACCTCAAGAGGGTTAAATGGAATTATTTTTCCCCAAAACCGCATAAATTTCCTAGTTGAGATTCATCCCCAACTTTTTGACTTAAGATCCATTTCTCCTTCTATACATTGCCATTTTTCTGAGATGCACAATCAGTATTGATTAGTTGAATTCTGAACTGAATCAGAATAAGAAGGCAATGTCTGGTGAATTGTACATAAAATTCATAAAACAGAATTATAGATTGCACTCATAGATTAGCAAGTTAAGGAGTGTGGTCTGGTGAGAGAATGTATTGCGTCAAGATAAATGGTAGTGACTTCCTTTCTCCCGTGAAGAAGGCTTTAGAGATTGCAGGAAATCCCAAGCTTATAGCGGATGATTATCATTTTTCTAAGAAGGAAGGATGGGGAACAGCAAGTTAACTATGCCTGGCTGACATACAGTCAGAACACTGGAATAACACAGTAAACACAATTAGGTTACAATGAGATATTAACAACATGGCAAAATGGAAAATATTTCCAAAGGAAAATTCCATAAGATTGTGTGCTTAGAGACAAATATAAGAAGTCTCAATTTGGCCTTGCCCAGGTAGTAAGAGTCAACTAGACATTTATGATAGGATTTCTTTTTTTCACACATTCATTAAGCAAATAATATTTTGCAGTGAATGAATGGCACTACTGTAGGCACGTGGTGTTTGCTTGCAACAGTGAGTAAAAAATTGTATGATGCTAATGTTGCAGAGTTATACTAAGGGTGCAGAGAGATTTGTGAGTCAATTCAAGCCTTGCAAAGGCATGCATTCATCAAGTGTATGGCCACCTGGGGAAAAGACTGGGATTTCCTGCCAGATACTTAATTGTGCACTCGGAATTCTAAGCAGAGATTTTGAATTTATTTCACTTACTCCAGCTTCTATTATGCTGGTTTAAAACTATATATTCATAGTACAAGTTAGTGCCCTGAAATAAAACAAGAACATTCCTAGCAAGTGAGGTGAGAATTCAAAAACTAATTAAAATTCTGGAGGCTCAAAGTAGGCAAATCTCATTCTTTGGTACACTTTATGACTCAGGCTTGGAATCTAAAAAACTCATTTCCATTCTGGAGCTCTAAACTTTAAAACTTGTTCCCCAAATCATAGTTTGGAGAAACAATTTTTAATATTTTTTAAGTGATTGATAACTTGGATTTGCACAGAGAAGGAAACAAACATTTGGGGGAAATGGTAATGGCAGGTATCTTTGATTTTGGGATTTTATTTTGTCATATCCAAAACACTGATAGTAACACTGACTAATCACAGGTAGAAAAGGTTTAGGTTAAAATAAAGTTTAAGATAAACTATAATAATACCTCACTAATTCAGAATGATTGAAAGAAGCAAAATCTGAGTCAGGAATTAATGAAGATTGCTAAATATTTAAAATGAAATATAAGTTCCAAGTAACATCAGACTGTGAGAGCTTCAAAGACAGGTACACAGTACAATAGCTTTGTTACCCCAATGTTGAATACATTTCCAAGAAAGTGCACCTTATTAATTATCCCTTAGGATCATTTAGTATCCTAAGCTAGCTAACTTAAGCAATTTTTGTTGGCAAGACCAGCATCCCCTATGAGTATTTCATAAAAGGTGCATTAGGATACTGACTGTTCCTAGCATTATCAGAATAATTAAAGCTAAGCTAAAATTGCTCAAATAAATTAACAGAGAACATCCTGATAAAATACCCATGACTTAGTATATTTGTTCACATATTTAGTAATTTCCAAAATCCAGCGATTGTCTCCCTGTCGTTAGTGTGAATTAACAAGGCTCTACGATAATAGCAGCTATGATGGTAATTATGGAAAATGAAATTACATTTCTAAACAAGTGAAGGTTATGTTCATATTTAGTACTGCCTGAAGACAAAATACCAAAGAAAAAGCATTTAAATATAAAAGCTAACATGAATTAAAACAAAAACTTTTAAAAGCAATGAAACTGTTGCAAGTTTTGTTATTGGGCTCTACACCTATTTCTCAGTTCCTATGACCTTGTTATTCCTATTAGATTTGTTTATTTCTCCCTGGCCTTGGGCCTTTGAGAAACATTAGCTGACTCTTTAATTTCTGTGTACTCGAAAATAGGTTTTTAAAATTTTCTCTTGAACTTCCCATAGCTCACTCTTCTTGATTCAACGTAACATTTATTCTTTGGCTACCCAAAATAGCAATTTTTCCACTTAGCAATTTAATTAAAAATAAATAAGGAATTATTTATTTATTAAAATAATAAATTAACTGAGGCATTTCGAAACTTTGAACAGGCCTGCTTTGGCGTATGATTATTTTTATGTAAAAATCATATCAGTTTAAAAAAACAAAAAAACTTACATATAACCTGAGTAATGCTTCCAGCCCATGAAAATACAGACACACACACACACACACACACACACACACACACACACACAGACCACTACATACTAAAATAGAAGCATTAGTATTTTTAAAATTTATTATCTTAATTAAAATGAGAAGGCCAATTTGTTCTGAAATGTCTGGAAATCTGTTTCATTATTAAGCACATACAGAATTCTGTCTCCATGAATTTTTGTACAAAACTCTTTCATGGCAAGAAATCAAGTACAATTAGAATAAAGCAGTAATGTTAAAGAACATACCATCTAGTAACTGAAATTCGTACCTAAACATGGATAGTGGAAATAATGAAATCACAACATGGTTTGTTGTTGCCGTGTGCTGTCCATGGTTCTGACTCACAGCAACCCTATAGGAGGAGAACTGCCCCATAGGGTTTTTAGACTGTAATCCTTATGAAGAAGCCCTGGTGGTGCAGTGGTTAAAGTGATGGGCTGCTAATCAAAAGGTTGGTGGTTCAAAACCATTAGCCACTCAGCAGGAGGAAGATATGGCATTCTGCTTCTATAAAGATTTCAGCCTTAGAAACGCTAGGGGGCAGTTCTACTCTGCCCTGTGGTGTTGCTATGAGTCGGGATCAACAGCAACGGGTTTGGTTTGATAATCTTTATGTTAGCAGATCTCCAGTTCAAACCACTGAACTTTTGTTTAGCAGCCAAGTGCTTAACCATTGTGCCACCATGGCTCCTACAACATGGTTTACAACACTTGAAATAAAATGGGCTCGATTTAATGAACTTGTCACAGAAAAAATAAACTCTTTCAGGTGGCAACTTTCTACAAGTATTTTATTGCTTGTCTTTTAATAAATTATTAAATATTCTGATGAGTCATGGTGTAAATACCACAAATTTTTGAGAAATAAGATTGGAAGCCAGATTTGATGTCATTTTATGTCCTAGTTCCAGTGTTAGGGCTAGCAAGTAACATTTTGGTATAGTTTGGAATATAATTAATGTTTAAAATGATTCTTTAACTGAACACTGCAACTAATTATATACTTTCAGTAAAAAATAACTTTGTTAAGAATGGGAAAAAAAAAATCAAGATGATTAGGACCCACACCCTGTCTTACAGGACTAATAATAAAGTGTGGTAGACAGAAATTTACAGAAAAGATTATAACAATCCATTGAGAGCCATGGTCAATAGGGTAACTCTGCTCTGCCCTCTCTCTGAGAGTTGAAGAAGAGATTATGGAGAACTGCCATTTAAGCTGCTACCCCTCTGTCAGTTTGTCATACTATGGTGGCTTACATTTTGCTGTGATGCTGTAAGCTATGCCACCAGTATTTCAAATACCATCAGGGTCACCCATGGTGGATAGGTTTCAGCAGAGCTTCCAGACTAAGACAGACTCCAAAGAAAGGCCCAGAGATCTTCTTCTGAAGATTAGCTATGGATCACAGAATATTGTCCAAGACTTTGACTTGCTGACTTTAGATGTGTCATTAGGAGGGACCAATCACTGGAGAAAGACAGCATGTTTGGTAAAGTGGAGTTCCAGAAAAGATGAAGAAAACCCTCCATGAGATGGATTGACAGACACAGTGGTCGAATAATGGACTCATACCAATGATCATGAAGATGGCACAGGATCAGGCAGTGTTTGTTCTGTTATGCATATGGTCACTGTCTTAATTATCTAGTGCTACTATAACATAAATACCTCAAATGGGTGGTTTTAACAAACAGAAACTTATTTTCTCACAGTTTAGGAGGCTAGTAGTCCAAATTCAGGGTGCCAGCTCTAGGGGAAGTCTTTCTCTCTCTGTCAGCTCTAGAGGAAGGTCCTTGTCTCTTCTGAGCTTCTGCTCTTGGGTGATCTTCATGTGGCTTGGCATCTCTTTTCCCCATCCGCTTGCTCATTTGCTTGCTTAATCTCTTTTATATCTCAAAAGAGATTGATTTAAGACACACCCTACACTATACTGTCTCATTAACATAACAACTGGGATTATAACCACTACTGGGATTAGCATTTACAACACATATTTTTTCAGGACCCAATTCAATACATAACAGTCATCATGATTCGGAGCCAACTTGATGACAATTAACAACAAGCCATTTTAGCTGAGTATTATGCCTAAGGTCGTAAAGCAGCTCTATCAAACTGGGGATTTGGAACATACAGAACCTGAATATTCATGACATGTATTTACATTTTTTGTCTGTCAGGGATGATTCTCAGTATTGTTATTAAAACTTATGCTGAACAATCACCTTTTTTCTAGGATTTGTAGCAATGTTTGAAAGTGAACAATTTACTTGGCAATCATACAAAGCACAGTAGAGTGACTCATTTCTAAAAGCAAGGAGAGAAGCAAAGAAGTCATATTTATCCCTTTGCCTCCTTCCAAAGACCACTTTACATATATTATCCCATTGATCTTTCAATCTCTGTCTCTTAGAGTGAGTAACTAAGACAATTCCCTTAGCAAAGCGCAGTGAGATTAAGTGCTTCACTCAGGGTCACTTCTTAAGTCCTTGATTGAGAAGTCAACCTTTATGCAGTCTGTTCTAAACTATACCCCATGTCCAGCTGGGGTAGATTAACTTGATTTTTGAATAGTGCTTACCCAAGACCTTTTCTGAAAAGCCTCAATGACAGCAAACAAAGAAGACCGCGGCAGAAAATCATTTCACTTCCTAACAACTGACGGAGGACAAGGATGGGAGAACGGACTGCAGAAGAGGATGACTAGAAAGAGTGGCAGGAAAAAGGTGTAAATGGAGGCCCAGAACCAACGTTGAAAATGCAAAGCTGAAGTTGAGGCTGTGAGCAGCAAGTTGTAACTGGTGTGTAAAATGCAATTCCATATCATACTACTTCATTTTTTCATCGAATAGTAGAACTGGACAGACCTTAAGAGATCATCTGATCTAGGTGTTTGCCTTTAGGCAACTATGCAGCTGATGATACAAGATTGAGGGATGTCAAAACTCTCATTAAAAAAAAAAATCCATTTCTCCAATTTGACTGCTGTCCAGTCAGCTCCTAACTTATGGCAAACCCATGCACAATGGAATAAAACATTGCCTGGCCCTGCACCATCCTAGTGATTGGTTGCACATGCTTTGTTTGTGATTTATAGTGTTTTCATTGGCTTATTTTCATAAGTAGATAGCCAGGTCTTTCTTCCTAGTCTGTCGTAGTCTGGAAGCTCTGCTGAAACCTGTTCAGCATCATAGCAGCAAGCAAGACTCCACTGACAGATGGGTGGTAGCTGCACATGAAGTGCATTGGCCAGGAATCAAATCAGGTCTCCTGCATGAAAGGTGAGAATGCTACCATTGAACCACCAATGCCTCCTCTTCTCCAATTTACTGATATGCTTTGTGCCTCTAGATTGCTAGATGTACACTTCAGATATGCATTGTGTATATGCCTGTGTGGATATATACATACAAATTACACATACACAGACAGCTAGACAGGTATTCAGACAGATAGGGATGTACTTATGTAACGTATTTTATGTTATAACAACTTAGGCATCTTTTTCTTCATTTGAATCTCACAACAGCCCTATGAGGTGTGTACTACATATATTATTAAGTTCAAGTTATAGATTGGGAAATGGATACCCTAAAATGTTCATTGAATATATTTAAAAATCCAATTCTATCTCTTCTTTTGCTGAATGTGACTTGGTGATTACATTTAAATGTATTCAATATTTATTCAAAAACAATGCATTAAAGATTTTGAAATACCAAGGAGAAATAAAATATTCCACAAAGTTAAGATGATCTGATCAAGCTTGTAAAATAACTCTGACACAGATAAAAGAAGCATATTCATTGATTTCATAATTATGCCTCTGATTTTGTAATTCACTAGTAAAACTGAAAATTAAAGGAAATGTTTGGAATATGACACAAGAGATGATTTTTTTGAAATTAGCCATTGCATATCTCACTGTGAGGCCTAAGCTGTTAGGCTTCTTGCTTCCTAGAAACTGGAAATTAAATATTTTTAAGGTGAAGTTATTTTAAATTAGAATGTATTTATTTTCTCCTACTACATTTATAATATTCTTATGTTAAGGCACTAAGTGTGTCCATTTTGCTTCCAATATGCATTGAAACAACTTTCACTGAGCTTAATTGACAGTGTTACTGTCATTTAATGACCCTCTTTCTGCAGTGTTGTCTATGGACTACATTTCTAGACTACCTTGCATCCAGGGTTGGAGCGGGGACTAATTCCCACCAATGGAATATGTACAGGTTGTAAAGATTGTTTACTAAGGAGGTATGGCTTCTCCAGTCTCTCTTACCTCATTAGCCACCTAAATATAGAAGATTCTGAAGTCCTGATGGACTCGATGGAAACAGGTTTGGTTTGGTTTTGGTTTTGGGGGCGGTAGAGCCAAAAGATGGATGGAACCTGGGTTCCTGAATCACCACGACGTGAAAGAAAGCTACTCACCTTGACATGGGAACGTTACATAAACTTCTGTAATGTTAAGCCATTAAACATTTGCACATTATTTGTAATAGCAGCTAGGGTTACCTTAACTAATACATACATCGAAACTGTTTTTCTTTCTTTCTCCTTCCCTTCCTTCCTTTAGAATCCTACATTTTCATCTTTTCCTTCATTTGCTAGCAACCTAATGCCAATTAAAAAATTATCATATCACTAGTTTAACTGACCATTTGATACATACAATCAAGTATTTTTTACTTCATGTTATTTGATTTAGTTACTATCACATGTCTTCACTCAGGCCTATCCATCTGTCTTTATTGTTTTTTAAGAGCATTCTTGAGCATATATACTAAGCTTTTTTTTTTTTTAATTTCACTGCCTTCTGCCCCCACCCCCATCCCCTTTTATTTCAATCATTCTCATATCATTTCCTCTAACCTACTCAAGATCAAGGGCTATTTCCTCTTCATCTCTCTATCCCATTCAAGAAATGATTGCTAAATGAAAAGCCTCTTCTATTCTCACACATGTAGATATAGAAGGTTCTTTTTTTATCCTATGCATTCATTCTTTCACTCAATGGATATAGGCATTTCAAATTCAAAGGTACATTATAAACAATCGTGTATTGTTTACACAAGGTAATCTGACCATCTCCCATGAGATGTTATAGGCTACTTCTGTTTGGTAAATTTTTCACAGTTCAGGGTGGCAGCTAACTCCAACAAGCTGTGAAACTTAACTTTGTCACTATGTTAAGAGAACCTCATCTCTTAGGAATTCTATTTCCAAAGGAGTGTGTATACAACACAAATGGATCCTGAACTATAAAGTGTTTGAGCAGAGAGCTGAAGGATGAGTCAGTGTTAACATTATGAAGAGATTGGGAGGTGGGGTATGGAGAAAACAGCATGAGCAAAACTTAGCAGGACACATTTGTGACACTGACTGAAGGCCAGTGTGGATGAAGAGAAGCGTGTGAGAAGGTAAGGGCCTCAAAAGGAAGCTGGAAATTCCGGTGGGAGCAGGTCATGCTCAACCTTGTTAGATCCTTTAACCTCAGAGCTAAGGAAAGCCATTGGAAAGTTTAAACAGTGTGACGTGGTCAGCTCTCCTATCGAAAATCATTCTGACTGCAGTGAGATGTGAGAAATGGACTGAAGGAAGATTAGGTAGCTGCTGCTGGAGATAAGCAAGAGAGAAATGGATCTTTTAAATTATTTATATGAGCAAAATCTCAAGGATCAGTTTTATTTCCCTCCCTTTTAAGTTTTTTTTTTTTTTTTTTTTTTTTGGAGAGAGCCCTGTTGCCACAGTGGTTAACAGCTTGATTGCTAACCAAAAAGGTCACCCATTCGAATCCACCATCCACTCCTTGTAAACCTTATGGGGCAGTTCTACTCTGTCCCATAGGGTCACTATGAGTTGGAATTGACTTGATGGCAACAGGGTTTTCTAAGCATGATGTAACAACCATTTTTGTATAAGCTTACAGGCCATCAAACAGCTAAATAGTGTGAGAAGACAGTTATAATCAGACTCAAAGGGTTTAAGAAATAGGCATGTTGATACAGATATTTATTTTAAATTATTTCAATCACATCCTACAAGTGATATATACAAAAGTGTTTGAAAATACAAATAATGATCATAATTTCATTCCCCCCAAAATATTAGTATTTATGTTTATTCTCTTCCATTTTCAATATTTATAAATTTTAAATGGTTATAATTTTATTGAACATTGATTTTTTAAAATATTTTTACCTAAAATAATTATCTTTTGAGCTGGAGCCCTGGTGGCACAGTGCTTAAGAGCTTAGCTGCTAATCCAAAGGTTGGCAGTTCGAATCCACCATCTACTCCTTGGAAACCCTATGGGGCAGTTCTACTCTGTTCTAAAGGGTTGCTATGAGTTGGAATCAATTCGACAGCAACAGGGTTTGGTTTTATATACTTATAACTATCCTTTGCATCAGATATCATTGAGTTTGTTTCCTAGAATTTGAGTAACTCCCACTTAAGCATTTTTGCTACTAGAAATGACATTGCTGTGAGTAGCCTTATGTATAACTTTTTTTCATATGTACAAGTTTTTCATTAAAATAGATTCTTAGTATTATTGAAGTTATAATATACTTTAACTACTATATCCATTGCTAACACAAAGGGCAGACAAAAACACTTAAAGAAGGACTTTTTCTTTCACATTTTAATTATGATTATGCCTATATTACAAGGCTATTATTACTTATTCATTATAAAGAATGGTTGTTAATATATTCATTGTGAAAGGGTACTCACCAAATTAATGAGAACAACCATTACTTCCGTAAAAATATTTTCTATATGCAAATATTATGATCTTTGATAATTATAATAATTTTGTAATTTATATTCATGGCTTACCTGATAAAATCATTATGTATCTTAACATTAACACTGATTGCATAAATATTACATTAAATTCAATCACATAAGAATTTTAGATACACTATTTAAAATAAACATGAAGGTAATGGATCAGGCTTGAGTGTAAAAACCACAACAACCATATACCAATAAATTTTATTATGTTTTAAAAGTTTTATTATATCTATTGGAAAACATTCTTTAAATTCTGATGGCTGTGTTAATGAAATAATAATTTCACCTGAAAGAGAGGTTAGAGGAAAATATATATTTTCTTTTGCTGCCATAACAAATTATCACAAATATAGCAGCTTCACACAATACTGATGTATTATCTCAGAGTCAGAAGTCACTGCTCCTGCTCTCACAAAGCTGAAATCAAGGTGTGAGTCAGGCTAGGCTCTTATGTGAGGTTTTAGGGGAGAATCCATATTCAATTCCTTGTGATATTTGGGCTGAGATCCCATGTTTCCTTGCTGGTTCTTTGCTCTGAGTCTCTCAGCTCCTTACCCATTGCCGTTAATTCCAACTCAGGGCAACCTTATAGACAGAGTAGAACCACCCCATAGGGTTTCCAAGGAGCAACCAGTGGATCCAAACTGCCAGACTTATGGTTAGAAGCTAAGCTCTCAACCACTGCACCACCAGGGCTACCTCAGCTCCTTAAGGCCACCTGTATTCCATGTCACATTGCCACTTGCATTTTCAAGAACAACACGCCCCATCCTCCTCATGCATCAAATCTCACTGGCTTTCCTTCTGTGGCATCTCTTCTTCCAGCCAGAGAAAGCTGTCTGCTTTTAAAAGCTCATATGATTAGATTGGGCCTACCAACACAATTCAAGATACTCTCTCTGTATTGAGGCCCCTACTCTGGGGGCACAGTAGTTAAAACGCTCGGCTGCTAACCAAAAAGATCGACAGTTCGAACCCACCAGCCTACTCTGAGGGAGAAAGATGTGGCAATCTGCTTCTGTAAAGATTACAGCCTTGGAAACCCTATGAAGCAGTTCTACTCTGTCCTATAGAGATACTATGAGTCAGAATCCACTCGATGGCAATGGGATTGGTTTGGGTTTTTAATCTTAATTACATCTGCAAAGTCTCTTTTGCTGTGTAAAGTGACATATCCACGAATTCCAGGGATTATGGCATGGACATCTTTTGTGAAATGTTATTCAGCCTATACCAAGTGCTATGCTGCTGTAGAAACAAATTATTGTTTTAACACTTATTTCTCTTTAATTTATTTAATTATTTTGCTTAGATTCTACATTTCTTAACTCAATAACAAGTATAATAAAATCTGGATTCATTCTAACACGGTTTTTCATTTTGTACACAACTATTTAAAGTGTTGTTGCTGTTATTAGGTACCAGTGAGTCATTCCAGCTCATAGCAACCCTATGTACAACAGAACGAAACATTGCCCTGTCCTCCGTCATCCTCACAATCATCGTTACGTTTGAGCCCATTGTTGCAGTTACTGTGTCAATCCATCTCATTGAGGGTCTTCCTCTCTTTCACTGACCCTCTATTTTATCAAGCATGATGTCATTCTCCTGGGATTGGTCCCTCCTGATAACATGTCTAAAGTATGTGAGATGAAGTCTCACCATCCTCGCTTCTAAGGAGCATTCTGGCTGTACTTCCAAGACAGATTGGTTTGTAATTTTTGGCAGTCCATGGTATATTCAACATTCTTCACCAGCACTCTAATTCAAAATCCTTCTTCAGTCTTCCTTATTCATTGCCCAGCTTTCACATGCATATGAGCAGTTGAAAATATCATGGCTTGGGTCAGGTGCACCGTAGTCCTCAAGGTGATATCTTTACCTTTTAACACTTTAAAGAGGTCTTTTGCAGCAGATTTACCCAATAAAATATGTTGTTTGATTTCTTGACCGCTGCTTCCATGGGTGTTGATTGTAGATCCAAGTAGAATGAAACCCTTAACTACTTCAATCTTTTCTTCGTTTATCATGATATTGCTTATTGGTCCAGTTGTGAGGATTTTTATTTTCTTTCTGTTGAGGTGTAATCCATACTGAAGGCTGTAGTCTTTGATCTTCATCAGTAAGTGCTTCAAGTACTCTTCACTTTCAGCAAGTAAGGTTGTGTCATCTGCATATTACAGGTTGTTAATGAGCCTACCTCCAATCCTGATGCCTCGTTCTTCTTCACATAGTCCAGCTTCTCAAATTATTTGCTCAGCGTACAATTGAATAAGTATGGTGAAAGCATATAACCCAACACACACCTTTGCTGATTTTAAGTCATGCAGTATTCCCTTGTCTGTTCAAACAACTGCCTCTTGGTCTATGTGCACGTTCCATATGAGCTCAATTAAGTGTTCTGGAATTCCCATTTTTTGCAACATTATCCAGGAAGAAGGACCTGCCTATCTACTTCTAAAAAGATTGGCCAATGCAAACTTTATGAATAGCACCAGAACATTTAAAGGGTTAATTGGTATAATTTGTACATACAGCTTCATTCTTGAACTTCATTCTAGCAGGTTTATCATTATGAACAATTTAACAAAAAAATTGAGATAAAATGAAGGAAAGAATTGTGGTGATTTTCCAGATGATTCAAGGGGAAAAATTATAAGAACTTGTTGACTGAACATTTTTATTCTTTGTTTGATATTTGAGGTATTTGTTTTGATCACTTTTTTGGTTACTTTATTTTAAGTGGTAGATATTTACCTCAATGACTCAATTGATTGTTTAAAAAAATTTTCATAATGAAAATTATTTTGACTTGACACTAGCTAGCCAGTCAATTTTCTATTGATGAGAAAGTATCTTCAGGTAGAGAGGATAGTCTAGATTTGCCTTAGGAAAAAATACTATATCAAAATAAATCCTGAGCATGAGAAAATACACATAAAAGGTCTAGTATATGCTATGTATTCACTACTGCCATCTGTTTTATGATTTCCTAGGCCTGATGCTCATCTTTTGTAGAGATATGGTCACAAATACCTATTTAACAAACTCTTTCATCAGGCATATATAATTGCATGCTCTCCAGCCATGCAAAGCCCATTACCTGTTGCTGTCAAGTGGATTCTGACACATAGCAACCCCATAGAACAGACTAATTACAAAGCAGAATGGTCCCGAGAGGAGAACTGCATAGGGGACGAAGGGACAAAATGAAGGCAGGCTTGGTCTTCTCAGAGACATGTGATGCATACTAGTATAAAATTATGTTAAATGTGCTATTTCATCAACACGTGGAGATTTCAGGGATGAAAAGCTATATGAGATCAAATACTGGTTATGAAATGCAAGAGGTTTTATGCACTCTTAAAATAAAAATCTAATAATTTATTCATGTACACTATCTAATGAAGACAGATAAAAACAAATGGCTAAACTTGACAATAGCAGTGTACTCATAATAGCCAAAAAAAACCTGTTGCCGCCGAGTCGATTCCAACTCACAGTGACCCTATAGAGCAGAGTAGAACTGCTCCACAGGGTTTCCAAGGCTGTAAATCTTTACAGAAGCAGACTGCCACATCTTTCTCTTGCAGGCAGCTGATGGATTCAATCAGCTGACCTTTTTGGTCAATAGCCCAGCACTTAACCACTGCGCCACCAGGGCTCATTGTACTCATAATAGCTATCCTTTATTGAAGTTAATGTTAGGTGCTTGGCCACACAACAAATTTAAGAGGTGAATATTATTTTGTATACATGGAGGTTCAGATAAATTAAATAACTTGTTTATAGTCACATAGTAAGTGAAGGAGATTCTATTTAAACACAGATTCTGTCCTTTTTTTTAACCTTTACATTTTTTCTTTATCTTTTATAAGCCAGATACTAAATAATGACTTTGCTGACACTGCATAGTTACTGATATTAATTATAACTTGAACTGCATCTATGGATAGTATTTGTGAACAACAGTGACAGAAATAGTTATAGAAGACAAGATTATTACTCAACAAACATACTGAGAATAACATTTGCCTTATTTTCTCCTGAAAGATACTGAATATATTATTAAGAAACTCTTTCTGAGTTTTAACTATGATTGTGCCTTATGCAATCAAGTCACAAAAAAATCAGTAAGTGTAAATTTGTGTGCAAATCCAGTTTTGACAAATGGAATTGCTTTTTTAATATACAATGGGGATACTTTAATAAAAGTAATCGTGTAGTCAAAAATTTGTAAAGTGAATAATCAATTCCTAGTTTACCACTGTTTTGTAGGTCCTGACCTGCTGTCCATAAAATTATTTCACTGGAACAAATGGTTTCCTTTGGAGAGAATGAAATTTTGGCAACAGCTTATAATGCTGATTTCATACATCTCTAAACAAACTCAGGACCTCTATAGTTTTATGATAATATCCATAATCATATTCACACATTAAACATATACAATGGAAACTCATGATATCATTAATTAAAAACTCTTACGGCAATTTCTCAAAAGACATCTTTGCCTTAGGGCCTATTCAAGTTAGTTGTTATGAAAGGAGCTCATTGTAAAATCTTTCCATCCATTAAATGGTCTTACTCTTGGTTTTTGAAGCTCTGAAGAGCAACATGTAAAGGCACATGTGTTTGAGTCTGTGTATGTGTATTTTCATATACACAAGATGTATATATTTGGGTCTCATGGGAGAGTTTCTGTATTCTGTCAAATTAAATTCAGACTGTTAATGTTAATAGACTTCAGCCAATTCACTCCCATGTGATCAATTTACAGTCCTTGGAGGATCAGGCAGAGTATTAGTTTCCTAGGGATGCCATAAGGAAGTGCCATGAAGTAAGGGGCTTTAAGCAACAGAGATTTACTGTCTCGCAATTCTGGAGGTTAGCAGTCTATATATTAAGAATGTCAGCAGGGCCATCCATGTTCTCTCTAAAGTCTCTAGGAGAAGATCCTTTCTTGTCTCCCTGGCTCCTGCTAGCCCCAGGAATTTCTTGGTGTTCTTTGACTTGTAGATCCATCTCCACATGGCCATCTTTCCCTTGTGAGACTCTGTGCCTCTTCTTTTTTATAAAAACACCTCTCAGATGGAATTAATACACATCCCACTCCTGTATAACCTCATATAAACTGATGTGTCTTCAAAGACCCTATATCCAAATAAGGTCACAGTCACAGATTGGGATTTCAACATACCTTTTTAAGGCACACAACTGAATCCATAAAACCAGTTGCCTTCTAGAAGATGCCGACTTCTGGCAACCGCATGTGAGTCAGAGTAGAACTGTGCTCCACAGTATCTTCAATTGTTGATTTTTCAGAAGGAGATAGCCAAGTCATTATTCCAAGGCACCTCTGGGTGAACTCAAACCTCCAACCTTTCAGTAAGCAGCCAACTGTGCTAACTACTTATACCACGCAGGACTTGACTGAATCCATACCCATAGCCATTGAGTTGATTCCGACACACAGCGACCCGATAGGACAGAGTAGAACTGCCCCATAGGGTTTTCACAGCTGTAATCTTGACTGAAGCAGACTGCCACATCTTTCTTCTGTGCAGCAGCTGGTGGGTTTAGACTGCTAATCTTTTGGTTAGCAACCAAGGGCTTAACTACTGTGCCACCAGGGCTCCTTCACTGAATCTATAACAAGCAGTATATACATAAACTTGTGCCAGCACATCATTCTGGATGTAGGTAGCATAAAGATCTTCATTTTGAATCTTGGTTTTGTCCCTGGCTTTCCAGCCTCTATTCCTAGTCTACACAGCCTCTTCCTTCAATGGACTCATCATCATGATCTCTTTCTGGGATTCTGCAGTCACTTTCCCTTAGTGGAGAAGAGATAAAGGAGTAGGACTGAACTTGAGAAACAATAAATCTTTCGAAGAACTGAAGAAATATTTGTATAATTATGTAGCCTCCTGTAATACTAATTTTAAAAGAACATTTTCTTTTGTATATTTGTTTGGATACATGTATTATAATAAGCATACTCAATAAAATCCTGGAAAAATCATTTGAATGTCAAATAAAAGAAAGAAATTAATCTTCTAGTGATCTTGTCTTATAATAAAATATCCAGTCCTTATAATTGAAAAAGAATGGGCTTTGATTTCGGGGGATTCTTATACTCATTCACTCAACAATATTAATTGCAACAAGAAAGTTCAAAATTTGAATCATATCTAGATATTAACCCTCAGGGATCTTAGAGACTGAGAGGTGGTAAGATAATAGGAACTACTACATTAGAAGAAAGAAAGTGCTAAGTACTTGAAGGAGGCATAATTAAAGTGCTTTGATGCTGGTGGAATCCCTGGGGGGTGCAAACGGTTAACTCACTCAGCTGCTAACCAAAAGGTTGGATGTTTCAGTCCACGCGTAGGTGCCTTAGAAGAAAGCCCTAAGGATCTATTTCCAGAAAGTTAGCCATTGAAAACCCTATAGTTGTCTCTTGGAGCTAAACCTCCCCTTCTCTACTCTGATTTGTGATGCTGGAGCTGGCTTCTCCTTTGCCAGCTGGCTTTCTGAGGTTTTCTCGAATCTAGAGATTAGACTGCAAAAGAAAGGAGAAAGGATAGGACTCTTCACTGTCTTGCTTCCTGCTCCTGTCAGCATCCCCCCAGCAAGGGCTTTTTACCCTCATAGCATCAGCTTATTCCATTTTTTATTTCTACCTCAGGCCCTGAAACAGATACAAGAACCAGCCGGCTGGTATGGCTCCTTCTCAGCGTTCCACATTACAGTTCTGTGGTGGGCCTTCTCTGAGTTCCTGAGGTACCACCAGCAGCAGAACAGTATCTAATCCTAAAGGAATAGGTCTTATCTCCATGGGGAACTTCCCTTAAGCTTTTTGGTTCTAATAATCCCAACTACTTCCCTCTGTTCTCCTGGCCCTAGAGATGATAGATACATCTTTTCTGAAATTACTTTCTGTGCCTAGGAGTCCTGGTGGCCACCTGGAAGAGTTTATTTATTTATTTATTTTCCCTGTGGCAAGTTCTTTAAATTGAGCCCACTTCATTTCAGGTGTGGTAAACCATGTTGTAGAAGCCCTGGTGGCACGATGGTTAAACTGCTCACCAAAAGGTTGGCAGTTTGAATCCATCAGCAGCTCCGTGGGAGAAAAGACCTGGCAATCTCCAGTAAAGACTACTGTCTAGGAAATGCTACGGGGCAGTTCTACTCTGTCACATGAGATCCTGCGGTCTGGGATCAACTGGACAGGACACAATAACATCTCTTCCTAACTTCAGGCTTTCCCTCCTCCCTTTTTACCCCGAAATACCTGTTTAAACAATGTCTTACATTCGATTATTGTCGTTGAAACAACTGGTGTGGTTTCTGTTTTTCTAACTGGATCCTGACTGATAACAGCAATGAAAACTCAGAGAAAGAAATATTCACTTCCACACAGAGAGATCAAGGATGGTTCCGCAACCAGCACATGTATTTCTACTGGGCCACAAAAGATAATGTTGTGAAATGAGGACAGAGGTTAGGACAAGAGATGAGGACTGGACAGAAGCATATATGAGGAATGTGAGTAGGTCAGTTTGGCTGGAGCAATGGAAAATGAACAGGAATAGTGAGAATAACTCAGAACTATTTGTCCTTTTTGGTGTGCAAAAATGCAAAATACAAATTTGAAGCCTTTTCATTTTCTGAAATAATATTACTGGGAAACCATAGATTTTTAAAAATTCTGTAAGAATGCATTTTAAGTGAGAGTGAACTTCCTGATTCCAGTAAGAAAATGCATTACAGAAGTACACTTTTACTATCTAATTTGGTGCAATAAAAACAAACCACAATTTATAAATAAGTAAAAACTTTGTATGATTTGATTAGATGCTAGAATGTCCTGTTTAAACATACTTTCTAAAATTTATATTAGATAGAGATATAATTTACAATTGCTTAAATGTAATTTTTGGTTGAATCCATAAAAATCTAGATATCAGCTCCCTAGACTTAGTGTGACATGTATTTGTGACATGCTTGTAGCTTGGATATTTGCAGTTTATATACTGTCTTTGAAAAAACTGAACCATGACTTCTGCTTCACAACTGATTTCATGTACTTTTGACAGTTTTCATATATTTTTGACAGTTACAAAGCATCCTTTGCCTTCTGGGTTTTTGGTGTGGACAGGTAAGAATCTGAGCTAGACATCAGTCATGAGAAAAACCTTCCATCATGCCAGCTTTTTATTCATATTTTATTGGGAAAATCAGGTTTAACTTATATTATTTAGATTTACAACATCTTTTCCAGGAACTTATACCATTGTAAGTATGAGTAAATTATAGATAAAAAAAATAAATCATTATATCAATTGCTTAGTACTTCTAGCACATGTCCTGTTGACCTCAATGGAAGCAACGTATGAGCATCCAAGGGCAGAGTTTGGGCCATTATTGTTAATGAATTCACATTTAAATGCCCATTAGTGGATTTAAATTGTTAGTAGAAACACGTTAAATGTTAGCCTGTGTGTTTTGCTAAAGTAGTGGCATGGTTTAAATCAAACTGTCTTCAAAACAATTCCTGAAGTATACAGTAGTTTTGACTCATAGGACCTTTGTATGGATATTTTTAGTCTCTTTATTGGTTTCTTAAAATAAAAAAAGGCACAGGGGAACTTAACTGCTTGTTTATACATTAAATGAAAATTTTACCTTAATGATGCATTATGCTATACTTATACATGCAAATAAATAAACACAGGGCTAGCAATTAGGGAAAAAAAAACCTAGAGTGCTATAACGATTTAAAATAGAACAAAATTGCTCTATAGACTTATATTTATCTACTTATGTTATATCAATTTAAAGCAAAATAGTTAGTCAATTTTGTTAGTTTAATGAAATTGTTAGGTCATTGCTGTGAAACAAGTCAGTTCAATCATTTGTTCTTAAAAATGAAGTACCTGAGTCTATAAAAATGTTAAATTCTGTAACCTCACAACGATATAACATAAAGCTGTATCATCTATGTTGTGTTTATGACAAAGAGAATTAAAGAGCTGAATAAATTAAGATATTTTTGTGAGAAGAAAAATAGTGATACAATGTCACTATTGATTGCCTGTATTGGTTGGCTTTAAAGTCTTGTAAGGCAAAAATATTGCAAATATGCATTTCTCACAACATGAACAGGTATTAGAATGTTATGAGATGCTCAGTTTAATTAATTAAGATATAAAGATTTGAGTGTCATCAGAAAATTGCTCCATTCTTCATTCACTTTGCCTATGAAGTCACCTTGTCAAAGACATTCCAAAACTATAATTCTTAGTTGATTTAGACAGATTCTATCCTCCCTGACTTTATGAAAAAGCAGAGAAAAAAAGAAAACCTTCACTAATTTGTTATAATTGATCTTAACATGCATGTGTCATCTACAAATAACCTCATCAACATTCAGAAAGGATTACCTAAATGAACCCGTCTACATATTGCTCCTTATAATGAGCTTCCGCAAGACTAATGACTTAGTAGTGTCATGGACAATGAATGATTAATTGGTCTATTCAAGAATGAATTGTTAAGAGTATAATTGCTACCTTTTCCTAATTTCTGAAGGTTAGAGGAAGTTAATGTGATGCTAATGTAGCTCGATAGATTCAACAAAATTTTTTTTTTGTTTACTAACAAATTGAAAAACAGGATTTGAAAAAGCTGACCATAACATACACTGAGTTTTAATATTTATATTTAATTAATGTTTAACATTTCATATTTATAACAAAAATAAGCAACTATACATATGCTGAAGCCCTGGTGGTATAGTGGTTAAGAGCTTGGCTGCTAACCAAAAGGTTGGCAGTTCGAATCCACAAGCTGCTCCTTGGAAAACCTATGGGGCAGTTCTGCTCTGTCCTACAGGGTCGCTATGACTCAGAATTTACTTGACAGCAATGGTTTTGGTTTTTGGTGTATGTATGTTCATAAATATTCCTTACTTAGAATCCCATTAATTCTTTCTTTGAAAATTTATATGGTTTCATTAATATCATTATCAATTTTCAATGTAGATAAAAAATTTCGCACTTGCATTGTGTTTTTTGAAATGTGTTAATTCTTCTTTATTCTTTTGTAGGTTGGCAAGTTTCCTGCTTTTAAAAGTTAGTTAGATCATGGGATTGTTGATCTTCCTAAATACAATCAACTCTCAATTATTCAATGTCAATGAAGGGAGGCACTAGCATGAATAAATAATACCAGTTGATAATTCAAACATCTGGGTTAGGGCAAAGGCAATTTATCTCAGGTTGCTCCAATCATCTAAATGAAAAGGAAGTATAACTGGGGAAATTCCATTTGTGTCAGGTTTGAGAAGCAGTGGGGACGTGGGGCTGTTATCATACATTATAAATGGGCTGGTCTGGGATCCTGTTCAGGGAGGCTCATAAATGTTCTCAATAATGACCAGCTGTATATTAGCCTGGCATTTCTATATACCTCTAATTTAATATCTCCTAGGTATTTTCTCTTCACTGACATCTGCAAGGTAAGTGTTGTTATTCCCACATTACCATTGGGACAACAATCTCAAAGAAGTTAAAAAAAAAATTCATAGTCCAAATGATAAAAAGTGACAGAGTCAGAATTTAAATCTATATCTCTGGAATGTACAGAGAATTAGATACTAACAAGTTACTGTACTCAAATAGCACAGAAATCATTCTTGAGATGTAGACCACATCAAGGAAGAAAAATATTATTGATAAGTGCATCCCACTATGCACTGTATAAATTATACAATGCATTTTGAGATTCACTCATTCATTTATTCATTCAACTAACATCTATTGAACGGCTATTCCTGGCTAGGTGCTGGAGATATACAATAAATAAAATTCTCTGCCCTCAAAAAGAACATATTATTTGGAAAAGAGACAGACAAAAAGTAAATCAACAATTAAGTATATAGTAATGTTAGATGGTGATAAGACTTTTGGGGAAAAATGAAGCATTGCAATAAGGCTATGCTTGAATAGAGGGAGGAAAGATTTGCGATGGTTTCCTTAATAAGGTGACTACTGAACGGAGATGTGAGAGTGAGCCACAGAGCTCTCCGGGTGAAAATAAAAAGCTGTAGGGAGAGGATCAGTAAAGCCCTGAGTTGGGGTCTTGTTGACATGTTCAAGAAAACTGAAGGAGACTAGAATAGTTGGTAAGGATTGTGCAAAAGAGTCAATGGTTAGAAAGAAGCTCCAAGAAATCTGTGAGTGCATGTGTGTGTGCCATGGGTGGAGTGTCATATCATATGAGACCTAACAGGCTATTTTAGGATTTGGGTTTATGTTTTACTCTGAAATGGGAAGCCACTGGAGGATTTGGGCAAAGGAGTGACTTAGGTTTTCAAAGACCCACTGGATGCTGTGTGGAGAATTGATACGAGGTGTGGGGTGGGAGGATAAAAAGTTAAAGTACAGAAAACTGGTTAGGATGGCTAAATTTGTAATCTGTGAAAGGTATTCCTGAGTTTTAAAATGCTCTAGAAATCACTGTACCTAGATACAGTCAAATAATTTTGAATGTGGGAAAGAATTTAGTGCTCATTAGGTAGAGGATTTTTATGTTTACATTGGGTTGTTATTTTACTTTGGGTTGCTAAAAGATACGATGTCAAACAACTCCTGCCCCCAACCACACTTTGGGAAACTGACATCTAGTGACATTGTATAAATTTACTAATAAATAGTAAGGTCCATTGAGATGAAGACTTAAGCACTGTTAGCTAAGGTTGGACTTGAGTTTAGGTCTTTAGGCTCCCAAACAGTGCTTTTTCCTTCATACTTTGATGCACTGGCAAGATTCTGGGAGGCAGTGGGTGAAGTGAATTCGGAGCCAGACTCTCTGGGTTCAAAATCTGTCGCCACCACTTACTAGCTGGTGATCTTGGGCTAGTTAGTTGAAATTTCTAGGCACAGTTTACTCTTCTCTAAAATTAAGCTAATGCTAGTGTCAACTGCAAAGAGTTTGTGAATCATGAACTTTAGTACACGCAGAGTGGGTAGAACAGTACCTGGCTTGCCCTGACAGCTAGAATAAGCTGCATTTGATATGCTACCGTCAACCTATTTCACTGACAAGGGCATTTTTGATGTTAGAAAAGACTCAAGACCTCTCATCTGGAACGTTAGTGCTGGTGAGGTGTACACTAGGGGAATTTTGCTACACAGGAAAGAATTATTGTTAAAGTTCAAATATGAAAGTAGGAGAAATGATGAGGGCGAGGAGAGAAACCCGCTTATTATAACCTACAGAGTTGTGTGGCTTTCTAGAAGGTCCAGTGTAGAAGAGATGGTATTCTTACCCAGGAGCTGTCCCACAGCACCTGCCATTTGGCTACTGTTTGGGTTAGAATAAAGAATCAAAGTTTATCCTAGATAGTGTCAAACTATGGAGACTGCAACATTGTATACTTTCTTGAAGGGACTGTGGAAATTATTCCCTTTATAAGAGGCAAAATCAATCCTAAGTACTTGAATGTAAGGTGACAGATAATTTTGCCATTGGAAATTGTTTTCACATTGTATTGAGGTAAACAACATCAAACTAATGCCACTGCAACAACACATTATTAATATGTTAGTGTTGTTGTTGTTGTTAGATGCCATCGAGTCAGTTCCGACTCATAGCGACCCAGTGTACAACAGAATGAAATGCTGCCCAGTCCTGCGTCATTCTTACAACCGTTGCTATGTTTGAGCCCATTGTTGCAGCCACTGTGTCAATCCATCTCATTGGGTGTCTTCCTCTTTTTCTCTGACCTTCTACATTGCCAAGCATGATAATCCTTCTCCAGGGACTGGTCCCTCCTGATAACATGTCCAAAGTACCTGAGACAAAGTCTGGCCATCCTTGCTACTAAGCAGCATTCTGGCTGTACTTCTTCCAAGAGAGATTATGTTAGTACACACCCATTATTCCATGCAACAGATATAATAAATGTCAATAAACAGAAAAAAAAATTAATGTACCATTTGAGTGTTACTAAGTCATATAACTCTTCTGGTGTGTTGTCATAGAAAGTAAAAAAGTTTGCATCATTGAGGAGCTCATAAATTGAAATGACAATTCCAACTCTGGAGGAGAATTTACTCTTGAATACCTATATCTGGATAACATAATATTTTAATGTATTTTTTCAAATACATTTTTCATTTGAGAAAACTTTTAGACTTACAGAAAACGTCAAAGATAGTACAGAGAGTTCTCATAATACTCTACACTCAGTCTCCCCTATTATTAGGAACTTACATTAGTATGGTACATTTGTTACAGTCAATAAACCAATATTAATACATTATTATTAATTAAATCCTATACTTTACTGCCACCACCATTTGTCTTACTGTGGTGACTTGTGTGTTGCTATCGTGCTGGAAACTATGCCATGGGAATTTCAATACCAGCAGGGGGACCCATGGTGGACACTTTTCAGTGGGGTTTCCAGACTAAGACAAACTAGGAAGAAAAGCTTGGGAATCATTAGCCAATGAAAATCTTGTGAATCACAACAGAACACTGTCTCACACGATTGCTTTGAAGACCTCATCAAAAGGGATCAATCACTGGAGGAGGGCATTATATTTGTTGAAGTAGAGAGCCAGTGAGGGCAAGGGAAACTCTTCGTGAGATTGATTAGCATAGTGGCTGCAAAGATGGACTCAAACATGCTTGTGATTATGGGAATGACACAGGAGCAGCAGCATTTTCTTCTGCTGTACATGGGTTCACAATGAGTCGGAACTGACCCAACCGCAACTAACAACAACAATATTTTATTCAGATTTCTTTAGTTTTTACCTAATGTCCTTTTTTTATTCCAGGATCCCATCTAAGACACCACATTAAATTTAGTAGTCATTTCTCCTTAAACTTCTCTGCGTTGTGACAGTTAACACAATATTTTTATATTATAAAAGTAATTAAAACTAAAATCAAATTTTTAATTCATACATTCCTTATGCTGATTTGGAAACTTCTCAGCATAAACACCTCTTTCATGTTTCACCAGTTTATGTCACATGCATATTCACAAATGTGCTCTGTTTTTTTCACCCCAAAGTCCAGAATTAGAAGACAGAGTACAGACACAGATCCCACATTATCAGATATCCAGATACATTCTGTGTTGATACACCTTAATATGTACACTTCCCTTCTCAAGGTCACCTCATGCTCCAAGATAACTGTTGAGGTGTTAATTATCAGAGCTGCATTCCAGCCAGCAGGAAGGAGGATAGAGAATGGGTATGCTCCCATCCATAGGAGTATTTTCTATAAATTGCACACTCAAGGCTTCTGCTTGTATCACATGTTGGCCAAAACTTCATCTGCTGGTCACACTTAGCTTCAAAGAAGGAAGGTTGCGAGATATAGTCTCTTTGTCTTGTGGCCATATGCCCAGCTAAAATTCAGGGGCAGTATTACTAATGAGCAAATGGAAGACAGAAATTGAAAATAACCAAAAGTCTCTGACACATATGTTAGCACAGAAAAGTCAACAGACATGCCTATTCTCCACAAATTTGGTAAGGAACTATAAATCCTACTCATAAAAGTATTTTATTGTATCCAACATCTATATCCTGCTATCCTTTCAAATCCTTGCTCTCAAAGAATAAGACTACGAAAAACTTTCTTTGGTCTCCTAAAATGTACAATATAATCATTAAAAAATGAAGAATATGGTCAACGATCATGTGTATCCCTCCGAAATCATTTCAAACAGCCATATTGAGTAAATGCTTAACTAAACTGACTAAATCAACTGGTTGATTTATTATTATATAGATGCAAAAACAAAAAAACCCAGTTGCCATTAAGTCAATTCTGACTTATGGCTACCCCATGTATTTCAGAGTAGAACTGTGATCCATGGCATTTTTATGGCTGTGATCTTTCCAAAATATATCACCAGGACTTTCTTCTGAAGTGCCTCTGGGTGGACTTAAACCATCAACCTTTCCATTAGTACCTGGGTACTTAAGTGGTTGTGCCACTCAGGGACTCCATTATATGGATACAGCCCATGAAATCTCATGAGAAATGTTGTCTTTAGTTCCTTCTTGTTTATGGGCTTAATTCATAAAAACAAACAAATGATGGCGATTATCATTCTGACACCGATTAGAGACTTAAGCAAATAATGTAGATAATTAAATAAGAAAAAAAGTCAGAGGAGATTTAACTGATAACTCTGTTGTGGAAAATCTGCCTACAGTTTATCAACAACTAAGAAATCTCTCCGTTCTGCAAAGCATCACCTTTGTACGATTGTATCTGTTATCCTAAATCCAGATTATATATTTAAGACTTGGTTCCTAGTAATGAGTTAAAGAATTCTTAAATTTCTTTACTCTATAAAAAACATTTTAAAATTTAAAATATTTTCCAGATGATAAAATTAATCAGTGCATTTTGGCTTCAATATGTTTCACAGGCTAAAACAGAAACACATTTTTTGAGCATTTGAACAGTCATATAAAATATAGTCTCAGAAACCCTTTCTGTTATCTTTCCCTGAGCTTCTGTACTCTGTATATCTTTGCTGTATGCTCTTTCAAATTCTTTTTGGCAAGAGATTAGAGTACAAATGCACAAACTGATGGAACTATCTAATCTGTATGCAATCTATGGCCATAGAACAAAGAGGAGCTAATTGACCCATAAGTGGAATCTATGATCTTGGCATCATTTGCTATGGTGCTCTAATCCAATTAACTGGTCGCTGCCCTTGTCTATATGCTGCTCAAGGGCACGAATCTTATTTATCTTTGTGTACCTAGCATCTAACACATTTCCTGGCATATGGATTGAATTCAGTATTTATTAAATAAAACTATAATTCCATACTATCGACTTCTTTAAATATTTTGTCTCTTCATGTATAAAAAACCCATTGCCATTGAGTCGATTCCGACTCATAGTGACCCTATAGAGCAGAGTGGAACTGCCCCATAGGGTTTCCAAGGAGGGGCTGGTGGATTCAAACTGCTGACCTTTTTGGTTAGCAGCTGTACGCTTAATCACTGTGCCACCAGGGCTCCCCTTTCATATATACATGTACACATATGTTGTTGTTATTTACTGTAGAATCTAGTCTGACACATGGCGACCCCACGTGTGTCAGAATAGAACTGTGTTCCACAGAGTTTCCAAGGCTATGACCTTTTGGAAGCAGATCATCAGGCCTATTTTCCACGGCACCACTGGCTTGGTTTGAACTGTCAGCCTTACAGCTAGTAATGGAGTGCTTAACCATTTGCATCACCCAGGGACTCCCTATAGCTGCTCTTTTCATGTATTTCTTCTTACTGCCAAATTTTAAGAGAGAAAAATCATTTTTAAAAATATAGCTTATACTTCCCCCTTGCCTCGAAATAGAAGAAAAGATAGCCATTTTTGTTTTTGGGAGGTTTAAAAATTAACAATAAGTTTAGTATTTGAAACAAATATAATATATAGAAACTATTTTTAAATACTTTTATTAATCTTAAAGAATAAAAGCACTAAAAGAAAATCATTTATTTATTTACTTGTATTGAAAAGAAAATATATTCCAATGTCAAATGTGCTTTTTTCATATCATGTCAAACAAGGGGTTACATGGATCAAGGAGGAAGTAGCACTCAGCCACTTATAAAAACCAATTGCCAATGAGTTTATTTTGACTCATAGTAACCCTATAGGGTTTCCAAGGAGTAGCTGGTAGATTCAAGCTGCACCACCAGTAAAATTAGACAGAAGTAAGCAGACTACTCCTTAGAAGCACGGCCAGAATACTTCTTAGAGGCAAAGATGGCAAGATTTTGTCTCAGATACTTTGGACATGTTATCAAGAGGGACCAGTACCTGGAGAAGGACATCATGCTTGGTAAAGTAGACGATCAGCGAAAAAGAAGAGGACCTTTGACTAGACGGATTGACACAGTAGCTGCAACAATGGGCTCAAACATAGCAATGATTGTGAGGATGGTGTAGGACTGGGCAGTGTTTTGTTTTGTTGTACAGAGGGTTGCTATGAGTCAGAACCAACTCGAAGGCACCTAACAACAACAAGCAGACTAGGCCTTATGATCCTACTGTTCACCAACAGTAATTTTCACTGATTTATCTCTTGTATTGACTCTGAGTCCAGAATTCTTGCCACTATTTCAGCTGTTCAGAGATTATTCTGATATCTCTCTGTATTTAGCTAGGCCCAGGGGTAATCTCCACAGTTGGAGAGTATGTAGGCTGACACAGGCCCATGGGCAAGAGGCCTTATTGAAGAATCCTTGAAACTTTAGATTTTGATTGACACAAAAAAATTAGATTTTAGCAAAAACAAAAGTAAGTTTTTGTGTTGTTCTGTTATCAACATACAGTTTCTCTCTATTTCCTAAATGTTATCACACAGGAATATGGCTTTGGCACAACATTAAAATACAGGGAAAAAAATGTTTGAACTTTTAGCTTTATTTGCAGCTGAATGCTCTGGTTCAGCAAGTAAAAGTTCTGCTTCTCTGTCTTATTTTGATTCTTTTGCACACTGCCCTGATATTTGTTTCTGAAGATTCCTCAGATAAATAGCAAGGTGGCGGGGGGGAGGCAGGAGAGGGAGGACTGTCTATTATTTCAAAGATTCCATCATGTTTTTACTTCCAGCTAGCTCCATCTGACATTTTTAGTGAGATGGAAAAATAAAATTATAGAACTAAAGTATCTTTAATGATGTTATTCAATAAGAGCAAACAAAGCGGTTGTTTTATACCTCATGAGAATGAATTTTTAAACACTGCCTGAACATTTTTATTATTTTCTTTTAATTCGGTAAATTGTTATTTTTGACAATAGAAAATATTAACTAAGGTTTGAGTCCTTTATTTTAAAGCAGAAGCGTTCTGTATTTTATAATAGGACAATAGTTTCTTAGTGTCTTATCCAATATCCAGATGCTATAAATATTTGCCCACCTACTCACCTACTAAAAAAGAGCATATCAATATTCATGAGCGATCTGAAATTCTACCAGCAGAAGCAACATTCATCAAAGTCTTACCACAGGTACAGGTAGTGCATGCGTGTATTGCAACGTTTTTTGGAATTAGCCCTTCGGCTGAACTCAAATCTTAGTAATACTTTACAGAGCTTTCTATACTTTATTGAAACACCCCCTAATCCTTAATTCAAACATGTATACTAATATTTTTCTAATTTTAATGACAATTGTATCACGTGGTCTTTAGGATGGCAGGCTGCCTAGAAACTGTTTCAGTAAATTACACACCAAGATGATCTACTCTTTGGATTGTCTCCAGAACAAAGACTATGATGTATAATTAACACCAACTAACAATTAACTGCCATCAAATATAACATGAGGGACAAGCATAAATTTAGTTATTTACAATAGGAAGCAATATAAAGGCTTTTTTTCAATGAATGATAAAAATAGATCCATATCCTTGAGGTTATAATTTTAAGGTTTAAATAAAATAATCATCAAATAAAAGAAAGCTAACAGATCTGCTTTTCACCGTGTTGCAATAACAGTGTTAGCATAATCAGGAACTGTCTAAGAACTCAGATTTCCTATTTACTGCATGTTCTGAACTAAAGAATTATTTTAAGAGACATAGTAATATTACTTTGGCATCATTATTATCCTTACGTAAGTGTAAAGGTGTTGAATGAGCCAAAATTATGTTTTTGTATAATATATTTGTGCATACCAAAAAAAGTTACTTAATTACCATGATGTAGCTTTTATATTTAACACCCACTTAAGAATCAGATCTTAAAGATCTGAACTAGCAAGTTTCTTTCATTATTTATTCTTATATAACCTAGGGGAAAGACACAGGGAAGCGGCTATCTAATTATGACTGTTTTAGAAGGATAGAAGAAAGGAGCAAAAGATCTGTCATGGCTTTTTATACAGGGATGCAGAGGTGGATTTGCTGTGCAGCTAATAAAGCTTCAGCCCCTTGCTTACAAGGGTCCCTTCCAAGGCCCTGAACTTAATATGATATTCATTATTTTGTATTCTATTGCTTAAAGAAGACTCTCCCCAAATTTTATAAACCTCAGTCTTCAGAAAAAGTGGTCCCACCAGTGTGAATGTATGAACATCTGTATGCCTTCTTAGTTTTAAATAGCAGGGGCCTGCAGGATCAAGAAGGGACCAGATATAGGGACACTGAGGACTTAGGAAGGAGCCCTAGTGGCACAGTGGTTAAAGTGCTTGGCTGCTAACTGGAAGGCCAGTTGTTCGAACCCATCAGCTCCTCCACGGGAGAAAGATGTGGCAATCTGCTTCAGTAAAGATTTCAGCCTTGGAAACTCTATGGGGGAAGTTCTACTCTGTCCTATACTTGTCCTATACTCGGAATCGAGTTAATGGCAGTGGGTTGGGTTTGGTTTTTGGGGGGACTTGGTAATATAATTGTGGGGGAATTATACTCATCTTCAGAACATCTTCAGAAGTACATGAGGAAAAGGAACAAAAGACAGAATGCAGAAGGGAGGAGGAAAGAGGTGAAGGAAGATAGAGAAATGGAAGAGAGTATGAAGGAGACATAGAGAGAGAGAACAAAGTTTGAAAGATTATGTTGAAACACATTTGAGTTTTATACAGTGACTGAAAAGATTACACAGACATATCATCATTTTGCTCCATACTTTCTTGCCCAGAGCTTTCAAATCTATGCCTCACTTTAGAAACTAATTTAGAATCTCAAGTTTTAAAATGTAAACTCCGACCTATTATCATGGATTATTGTTACTCTTAACCTGGACATGGCATTTAATGCCAAATTTAAAGGCCATTTCATTTTTATTTCATACATTAAATAGATTTGGAGAATCAACACAATGTGTTTTCAATATATGAGCCTGTTCTTCCTCTTTCCTCTCTTTTGCTTTGAATTTTACCCATCTTAGTATGTTTGCAAAAGAATTGCTAAGTATCTGAAGTGCAGTAGATTACACTTACTTTAACAAGATGTTAAAATAGATGTTTCAGCCTAGACTCCAAGGAGTTAGATAACAGGTAAGGGGGCATACCCTGTAAGAATTTCAAAGTGCATAGATAAAAACTGAAAAACCAGTTACTTCTTGCCTCCTTCAAGCACATAACGTGGTTGGGAGAGTTAGATATGAAGAGTAAATTTGTAGAGCAGATTTCCTGGGTCTTACTGTCCCCACCAAGTGATAAGGGAGTGTGCCTCCTATTTTACTGTATATCCAGAAAGAAGGTATTAACAGGACCACTTGGAAAGCCTGTCTATGTATCCTTTGTAGTGAGGGGATATAAAGTCTTACTTTCACCCAGAAATCTACAGGAAAGCAGCTCACTAAATGCTCTCGTGCTAGAGTGAAGGAGAGTAATTGCTTTGTTGAAATTATCTTGCATTCCCATGGTTTGTTCATGAAAAGGAACACAGAGCCCTGTTCCACAGGGCCACCTGAAGGGGCAATGGGCTCCCAGCCTATCAAAGCTGGAAGTAGATTGCTGGATTCCCAGGAGATGCTGAAGCAGTAAGCAATCAGCTGGAATAGAGAAACTTCCATCTAGACTGAGGGAACTTTAGGTGATGGCCCCCAGTTAAGGGGTCTATGAGAGAGGAGAAACAAACAAAGAAATAAGCAAACAAAAACAGTTGCCATCAAGATGAGTGTGACTCATGGCAGCCCCGTGTGTGTTAAAGTGGAACTGTGCTCCACAGGGTTTTCAGTGGCTGATATTTCAGAAGTAGGTCACCAGGCCTTTCTTCCAAAGCACCCCTAGGTGCCTAGGTTAGCAGCCAAGTGTGTTAACCATTTACACCACGCAGGGGCTTTTATGAGACAGGAGTAACCTTTAAATATCTACTAGGCTCAGGGAGGGTGAAGCCATCTTACTAGTCAAGGAAGAACCTTCGTGCCTCTCCCCTCTCTTCACTCTCTTCTCTCTCTATTCCCCTTCAACCAGCAGGGTCATAAATCTTCATTAATAAGATGTTGGAAGTGGGGTGTCTTAGTTATCTAGTGTGGCTATAACAGAAATATGACCAGTGGATGGCTTTAATAGATAGAAATTTATTCTCTCACAGTCTAGGAGGCTGGAAGTCCTAATTCAGGGCACCAGCTCCAGGGGAAGCCTTTTTCTCTCTGTTGACTCTGGGGGAAGGTCCTTATCATCAATCTTCCCTTGGTCTAGAAGCTTCTCAGCGCAGGGACCCTGGGTCCAAAGGACACGCTCTGCTCCTGGCTCTTCCTTCTTGGTGGTATGAGGTACCTCTCTTCTCTGCTTGATTCTCTCTTTTATATCTCAAAACAGATTTACTAAAGATAAAACCTAATCATGTGGATTGAGTCCTGCCTCATTAACATAACTACCTCTAATCCTGCCTCATTAACATGATAAGAGGTTAGGATTTACAACACGTAGGATAATCACTTAAGATCACAAAATGGTAGACAACCACACAATACTTGGAATCATGGGCCAGCCAAGTTGGCACACATTTTTAGGGGACATAATTCAATCCGTAACAGGGGGTAAAATCTTACAGTAGGGAAAGAGAGAAAAAAGACAATAATCTAGGCTCTCTAAGCGAGTAGCCAGTCTTTAGTGACCTCAGGTTGGGAAGGTGAAAAAATTGCATCCTTACATCAGGGTTTTGAGTGTTATATGGGACTGAGTGTTCAATTTAAGCAAGGAAGCAAAAAAGTTATGTGCTTTCCACCATTTTCATCCCTGGGCTACAGAATTCCCTCCCCTCAGTAAATTTTAAAGAGCAGTAGGGACAAAAATAAAGTTGCTTTCTGATTATATCTCACTGGTCTTGCCTATTCAAAGCATTGCTTACAAACCCTTCATACTTCTTATACATTGTTTTGCTGTGGATATACTTTCCTCAGTTGATTAGATGAAACCTTCTTTTTAAAGCACCTATTCGTCACAAACTTTTACTTAGTCAAGACATTTTTCTTCTAGTCACCCAAAATGAATATTTAATGAAAAATTAAATTTTAAAAGTAAAGGTTTTTAAAAATCTGCAGCACCCAGAGCAATACAGAAAGCCATAGAAGGAAATAAATGTTCTCGAGCAGCAAGAGCTGGAATTCTCTAAACAAAGCAGAATTGTCAGCATAGACTAAGTTATTTTTTTCTCTAGAAGACACATCCCAATCTTATGTTTTTTGTGTCTATGAATTTCTGTAATTCTCAGACTGGAAACATTTCAGAGAACATGTGGAGTTTAGATGCTAAATAATTCAAGTAGATTTTGATTTTAAATTTATTCTTTACCTTATCAAATAATTTTCAGATTATTTTTTTCTTTTAAGCCATAAGTATTTTATTGCAAAGATGACAGGAATCACAGTAGCAATCTGAAAGGGTGGAGGAAATTTATTTAAATGCCACTTGTTGCAACTGCCTTGGCAAATGTACAGTGTTTAGACTGAGCATGGGAGAAATATGATAATCAAGTGCATTGTTCAAGAACCTGAATCACAACTCCTTTCTTTTCTGTGTGCAGTTATTCTCTCCTATGATGTACAAAACCTTAAGGGACCTGTCATATAAACATTTCTAATTATCAGTCAATACCTGCAGCATTGCCATCCATCACTGCTGAGCAAGTACTGTTTTACACAGTAATCACATAAATCGAGTTACAAGAGATTATAATTCTTTATGACACACCTCTTGGTCCTTGGCAAGGTCATTACTTTGCTGTGAGTCTGTTCTCCAAGATGACATATGGCAAAATATAAAGATTTGGTGCAACCAAGAAACAAAGAACATAGCGTAATATTCTGGAGTAAGTAATCTTACTTAAAAGAAACATACCTAAAACATTGCTTTCGGGTTTACATGCTAACATTTGATGAATTCTTATGAAGCCCAGTGAATGTAGCATTGTATATTTTCTATATTTGTATAAGAAGGAATTCTAGTCAGAAATCATACAAGAGTTAATGATATTTGTGGCACAGTAAAATTGTACAATAGTAAAATGTATGCTAAGCAAATAATTCAAAAAGCTGGACTATATTAAGAACATGCTATCTGGATAGGAGGAGGTCTCATTAATAACCTGTGACATGCAGATGATACAACCTTGCTTGCTGAAAGTGAAGAGGACTTGAAGCACTTACTGATAAACATCAAAGACTACAGCCTTTAGTATGGATTATACCTCAACATAAAGAAAACAAACAAACCAAAAAAATCCTCACAACTGGACCAATAAGCAACAACATCATAAATAAAGGAAGAAAAGATTGAAGTTGTCAAGGATTTCATTTTACTTGGATCCACAATCAACACCCACAGAAGCAGTAAGCAAGAAAACAAACGACGCATTGCTTTGGGCAAATCTGCTGCAAAAGACCTTTTTAAAGTGTTAAAAAGCAATGATGTCGCTTTGAGGACTAAGGCGCACCTGACACAAGCCGTGATATTTTCAATCGACTCATACGCATGTGAAAGCTAGATAATGAATAAGGAAGACCAAAGAAGAACTGATGGCTTTCAAATATGGTGTTGGCGAAGAATACTGAATATACCATGGACTGCCAGAAGAACGAACAAATCTGTCTCGGAAGAATTACAGCCAGAATACTCCTCAGAAGCGGGATGGCAAGACTTCGTCTCACGGAATTTGGACATGTTATCAGGAGGGATCAGTCCCTGAAGAAGGATGTCATGCTTGGCAAAGCAGAGACTCAATGAAAGAGAGGAAGACCGTCAATGAGACGGATTGACATAGTGGCTGCAATGGGGCTTAAGCAAGGATGGCACAGGACCCAGTAGTATTTCATTCTGTTGTACACATGGTCGCTATGAGCTAGAACCAACTCAAAGGCACCTAACAACAACAAAGTGAAAGTGATCTGAGTCATGTTAATTATTAACAGGCTTAGGTATTATAGGTAGAATATTCTCTGTAATGATACTTAAACCCATATTCATCATTACTTCTAGACATACGTATGTTTTAGAAAAGCAAAGTTTATCTGTGAAGTGAGACAAAACACATATCAAGTTATCTAACTGGGTTAAATTCTGCTTTTCCTTGGGAAAGTTTTATAACTTAAACACATATTTTATTTTTGTTGTTATTGTTTTTTTGGTTTGGTTAGTTTGTTTGATTTCTTTTTTAGATTTAATGGCCCCTGGATATTTAACGTTTTTTTTTTTTTCCTTTTTTTTATTTTAAATATCTGTTCCAGGCAGCGTTTCTTTGGAGAAATTTCAGAGAAATATAAGCACCTGGGAATTCAGATCTAAGATCAGAAATTGTGACAATTTTCACAGATTTTGCAAGAACGTTGCAAGAGTTAGGAATAAGATCAAGTTAGATGACCTCAAGAAAGACTGTACTTTAATCACTCATCTGGTAAGAAAAGAATAAGCACTATTTAAATGGTTATGGAAATATGAAATTCTTACAGCAAAAGAACATTTACTTATGCTAAATTAAAGATGACTGGTAAGTGTGCTGTGTCGAAACGGAGGTTATGCCTATCTACCTGTGTGCTTCCTTGCTGGGGTTTGGTGAAGCACAGGAAAACTAGCAACTTTCCACCTCTAATTGTGCTGTTAGACCAAATAAAATCTTCTAAACTCACCAAAAAATACTAGAAATTCAGGTGAGAGATCACTTCTGACTTGGAGGGCAGTTTCTAATTTAGTAAAGTGATTACAATGAACAACCCAAGAAGTCAAATCTTCGGAACTGACAAAGCCCACATAAAAACAAAATTTAATGAAAATGCAAATATAATCCATTATTTATTTAAGTGTTGTGTTTTTTTTTGCATATACTACTATTGCATTTTTTGAGCCTCTGTTATGTGTTGGGTACCCAATGCTAAGTAGGGACAGTGTTGGTACCAAAATTAATCAGACACGGATTTGGTGCTCAAACTAGTCATCTAATAGGAGAGACAAGATGGCAAAGTACTATAACCAAATATATATATGTGTGTGTATATATATATATACATAATGTGCTACATGATAAAATCAGATAAGTATATTTGGAATGCAGAAGAGGCAGGCATGGCTTCCAGGTGGGGACAACATGGTTTTGCCGATATGTCATATGTGTCTTGAAAGTTAAGTAGGATATGCTTCAAAGGAAGGGTGTGTATTGGAGGCAGTACAGGGGCAGAGAGGATTGGCGCATATTGAAGAAGATCATTCTAGACAAAGAGAACAATATGAGCAAAAGCCCCAAGTTACTTATAAGAATCTTCACAATGAAAATTCTTAGTTTAAAATTATTTTTAGTTCTTGAGAAATACAAGCTGCCCCTCTTATAATGTACCTTGTACAGATCCCAAACAATATACACAATTAGGAGTAAAAGTCTTTCTGTTAATGATGGTGAAAAGAAGCCAAATACATACGGTTTTCTCCTTCATTTTGGAACTTTAAATGTTCAATAAAATTAATGGACTAATACAAATTATTTATTATTGGTTTTTTAAATCAAGTTGTAATTTATTTACAATAAAGCACACTGATATATTTTTGAGCATTCACTAATTTCCATAAGTCTGTAAGATCTGGATTTGTAAAATTTCCCTTATCAGAGAATACATTTAAATATAGCTCAGTATATAATGAGGTTTTCTTCCCCTTGCTTCAGCTGAATATTTAGCAATATAGAAACTTGACAAGTTAGGCCAATTAGAATATAATTTATGATACAAGGCTCAAGTGGATGAACTGCTTCCTGACCATAATTTTGAATGCAAGTTAAATCACAGATTTCTTATGTTCGTATCAAAGAAAAATTTTCCTGTGAGCCGAATAGTAAAATATATTAATAGCTTTACTTATATCTACAAGTGACCATGCTAGAAAACAGTATCTAGTGCAATTCATTTGGCCTCTTTAGTAACGATTAAAAAGCCCACAAAAACATTATACACTGGTCAGCCTAAGCACCCTGACACCATTTATTTCCCTTGGATGCACATTAACATGCTCAGGTTTCCACAGTGCCTTTAGTTACTGCTGTCATTTGGTTTATTAAATGCTCTTCTAATAGTCCCTGGGAGCCACTGTGCCTTAGAATATGCCTATCTCAATGACAGTGTTACTTGATAGCTAAAAAACACTGGTAAGTGGCTATCTCCTTGCAGTAATATTAACTAAGGACCAGTGTGGCAAGCCGCAAAAGTTAAGACCTTGTTGCTTCCTCAACTCTTGGGTCAATTAAATTTATTTCCTTTAATCCCTTCTTTAGAACCTGTACCCTTTTGTCGCAGAGGCTGCTAGGCATCCTCTAATATCCATACTCCTCTTCTTCCACAATAATAAAACATCCGAGTTTTACCTGAGTGTGTATATACATTTGAAGTAAAGTTCTTTCCTAGACTCCTTTTGTGCTAAGTGTGACCGTATGAGTAATTCTGGTCAATAAAATATAACTGGAATTCTGGGACCCTCCCTTAAAACACAGGGATGCTCTAATCTTTGCCTTTTTTTTTTTTTTTCATTATCTTTTCCTCTATCCTGCTGAATGGAACTGGAGCTGGAGCTACAGTTGCCATCTTGGAACATGAGAGCAAGAACTACACCTAGGAACTTTGGTGAAGGGTAAGACAGTACACATTACTGAGCAAGCCAGCACAACTTGTACAAGGAAAGGTCATGGAAGCTCCATAAACATATCCCAACTCCCTGAGGGACTGAATTACTGGGTGGAGGGCTGTGGGGACCACTGTCTCGGGGAACATCTAGCTCAACTGGCATAACACAGTTTATAAAGAAAGTGTTCTACATTCAACCTTGGCGAGTAGCGTCTGGGTTCTTAAAAGCCTGTGAGCAGCCATCTAAGATACTCCACTGGTCTCACCCCTTCGGGAGCAAGGGAGAATGAAGAAAACAAGATACAAGGAAAAGATTAGCCCAAAGGACTAATGGATCACAACATCCATGGCCTCCACCAGGCTGGGTCCAGTACAACTAGATGGTGCCCAGCTACCACCATTGACTGCTCTGACCAGGATCACAACAGAGGGTCCCAGACAGAGCTGGAGAAAAATGTAGAACAAAATTCTAACTCACAAAAATACCCCAGATTCACTGGCCTGACAGAGACTGGAGAAACCCTGAGAGTATGGCCCCTGGACACACTTTTAGCTCAGTAATTAAGTCACTTCTGAGGTTCACCATTCAGCCAAAGATTAAACAGCCCCATAAAACAAAATGAGACTAAAGGGGTACTACAGTCCAGGGACGGGACAAGAAGGCAGGAGGGGACAGGAAAGCTGGTAATAGGGAACCCAAGTTTGAAAAGGGACAGTGTTGACATGTCGTGGGGTTGTTAACCATTGTCATAAAATAATATTTGTACTAACTGTTTAATGAGAAACTATTTGTTCTGTAAACCATCTACATTACAATAATAAAAAAAAAAGAAGCTGTAGTACTGGGGGAAAATGGTACTTAAGGTGAAATGGAAATTTTGTAGTAAATACTAGGGGGAAAAGGTATAAGTGGGATTTTATCTTGAGAAATTAGTCAAAAAAGAAAGAAAATTTTATTTTATCTTACATTCAAAAAAATTTAGGTTTTAATTTTGATTATACCCATGCTTATGGATGGAGAATAAAGCAAATGATAAATATTTTTGCAACATTTTTCTAGTCAAGTCATATGATAGCAGAGCAGTAGTACATTCTTCACCTCAGGTTAGAATTCGACAGTAAAATCTGAAAGGAGTCCATTTTGTAGAAAAGATTTCTGGAGCTTCCTCAGCTTTCCTAGGAATCTCTCTTGGCCCTTGGATAAATAAATCATTCTTTTTGAAGCAAAAAAAAAAAAAAAAAAGAAGAACTACACCTAGGAATGGCTAAATAGATGGCTCGAAGGTTCCTGTGTCCCTGGGGACCTTATGGAGTAGAGCCACATTTACCCCCTGACTTTTAAATGAGAGAAATATAAGTATTTTTTAGAGCATAGTAATCTAATTTTAACATAGATAAATGGGTGAACCTAATCTTAACAAATTTGCTAACTCTTCTCTTTCATACCTAACAGTTTCTTTTTAAACATTCTGAAGACTCTCCTCTTCCAGAAAGTTTTCCAAAACCAATAATACCACTTATATGCCCTTATGAATATTTCATTTTTCAGTTGTCACCATACTTCCCCTCCAAAGGGTTCTTAAAGGCAAGATGATTTCTTACATATATATACCTCACATAAAAGATACCTTGATAGCTTGTTGGTAATTAATAATAATTCAATTAAAGTGCTTATGATGATAGAATTGAGTGTTCTTATGCAGTTATTATTTTTATCTCTAAATGTTATCAGTATCCTTTATTTTTACTTCACATTTCCATCTAGTTAACAAAAGGAATGATTAATCAGTATTTTTACATGCTACACATAGCACTTAGTAAAGAAAGGATGTTATTATAGTCTCAGATATATGACAGTTTTTGTAAATTATCTTTGTCTTAAAAAGAACCTAGGCAAATCCAAAATCATCATCATCATTAAGCTAGATTAATATCTTTTCATGGGGAAGGGGCATAGGGAGGAGTTCTATTCTGCTCAAGAAACCTTTGTGGTAGGAAATACAGGGCTTGTATACAAATTACCGTTGATTCCTTTCCTTGGGGAGGCTCCCAAATTATATGGAAGGTAAGACAAAAACTAGTTATAACACAAACCCGAGTATGAGACATGCCATGAAAGACAACAGAGATTTGGAGAAGAGAAAGGTCACAGCCAGTGAACAGGATTTACAAAAAGCTTCAGGAAGCAGGGGCAGTGGCATGCTGGGCAACTCTGAGCCAGTTTAGAATATACAGTCTCCTCATCTGACACTAACAGTGGCCTCCCTTATTCCAAGAATGACACAAAAAAGATACAGCTGGAGAGAGGTTAGAATCTACCAGATAAGTCTAAGGCTTAAAGTCCTAAGTCCTCCAACCTCAGTGTCTATCAGGGCAACTTCTTCAGGAAGAGTATTCTGGGTTACAGAACCACTTTGGCCCAGTGAGATTTCTGAATCAGAGCGGTTCCCTTTCCCTCCTCTTACAAACGAATTCTTCCAACTGCCGTCTGTCTTGCCCTCTTGACAACCCTTGATAATGACTCGTCTTACTATTATTAATTCTGAAGCTACCTGCCTATGTTGACCTTTTCTTTATTTGATTTTGCCTGTTTCTTGTGTTAGTCTAACCCACTTCTAGCATTTGCTTGACTATGTCATGTGCCTGCTGCTGGTCCTAGGTACGCAGCCTGTTAAACAACAATATGGTAGCCGGTTATCTTACTTCCTAAAAGCGTAGGAAATTCATATCCTTCCTACTACATTAATGCCAGAATTACTATTTTGTATTTGTGTAAACTTGGGTAGACACCAACCCTAATGGCTGGGGGGTTAGAATATTTTGAATGTTTTTCCTCACCTTTCTTTCCAATAACCCACCTCACCCAGAATAGGTGAATGTACCTTCTATGAGTGACTTTTTAGTGTTACAAAATTTGGGGGGAAAAAAATCTCAATTGAAGATCCACCCGTGACAAATCTAAAATTGTAATTTTCTACATTTTCTTCTCCTTCCAGGGGATGGGAAGAAGTTAATGGCATTAAAATGCATTAGGCTGATCAGCCATTATTCTAATGCACAATCTGCATAGCTCTGGGTCAGTAACATTACAACCCCAACTTTTCTGATTGAAAGGGACACAGCGATCTGGGCAAACGGGTTTGACAGGCTTGTTTCTTATCTCACATTGATAAAGTGGGTCTCATACAAGAGCCAGATCATTCTGAATTGGGGTAAAAAAGGTTGTCATTGTATATCCTGTTTTAAAATATCCAACAGTAGTTTCTTAATATCTTCGGTTTTTAATGAAATCTTTGATCTCATTCATTAATTTTTCAAATCATACTGTGCTTAAAAACAAGCTAACTTATTTACTGTTTGTATTAGGCTTAAATGTAAGATTTTATAAAATATAAACATGAACTGTTTCCAGGATACTGTAGCTGGGGGAAGGGGGGTAGGAAACAACTAATGTTTCAAAGACTCGATTATATTTCTAAAGCATCTACTTATTTCAGTAGCTTTATTATTACTAATGCACATGATTTCAGGGGTGCAGAGAGAAACTGAATTTAAATAACTACTTGTGGCAACACAACACCAATTATACACTCAGTGGATATTAACGTCCTCTGGTGATCAACTAGCAGTGGGAAGTAAAATTGACAACACACTGGTACAATCATAATTATGGGTCAAACTTCAACAAGCCTGTTTAAATGGTTCCACTAGGTTCTACTTGAAATACTGATTTACATATATTTTGACTATTTTCAGACATGTTATCCACTAATATGCAGGGATATAATTATTTCCCACAAGGCTGCATTAGTCTAAAGCACTGATAAAGTAGCATGTTATGCATACACACTTCTGCAGATTTTAAATTGCATTAAAATACATCCCAAATCTTATTTAAGCTGGTTAAAGTATCATTTTGATTCCCCAACAAGGCTATTTAATAAAGAATTTGAATCTTTTTGGAATTGCATAAATGAGCTTTTCCTCAGAGCATTAATGGATTTTTTTTTTTTTCTTTTATTCTTCTTCAGGTGAAGGCTTTCAGAACAAACACTTTCTCATGCAACAGTAGTACACATATTGTTTTATGACTTTGGTTAACAACCCCACAACATGTCAACCCTCTCCCTTCTCGACCTTTTTTTTTTTTTTTGGTGAAAATATACATAGCCAAATATACACCATTTCAAAAATTTCTACATGCACAGTTCAGCGACATTGACTACTATCTTCCAATTGTGCTGCTATTCTCACTTTAAATGAAGGCTTACTGAACAAAATAGTTTCTCATTTAACAGTTAGTACACATGTTGCCCTATGACAATGGTTAACAACCTCATAACACATCAACACTATCCTTACTCAATCTTGGGTTCCCTATCACCAGCTTCCTTGTCCCCTTCTGCCTTCTGGCCCTTGTGACTGGACTACTGTACCTCATTAGTCCCATTTGGTTTCACGGGGCTGTCCACTCCCAGGCTGAACGGTGAACCTCAGAGATAACTTCACCACTGAGCTAAAAGGGTGTCTGGGGGCCATACTCTCGGGGTTTCTCCAGTCTCCTTTAAGCCAGTACATCTGGTCTTTTTTCTGTGAGTTAGAATTATGTTCTACATCCTTCTCCAGCTCTGTCCAGAAACTTCTGTTGTGATCCTGCTCAGAGAAGTCAGTGGTGGTAGCCGGGCAAAATCTAGATGTACTGGACTCAGTCTGGTGGAGGCCTTGGTAGCTGTGGACCATTAGTCTTTCAGACTAATCTTTTCCTTGTATCCTGTTCTCTTCATTTTCCCTTGCTCCCGAAGGGATGAGACCAGTGGGGTATCTTAGATGGCTCCTTACAGGCTTTTAAGACCCCAGACACTACTCACCAAGGTAGAATGTAGAACACTGTTTTTATAAGCTGTGTATGCCAATTGAGCTATATGTTCCCTGAGACCATTGTCCCCACAGACCTCTGCCCAGCAATTCAGTCCCTCAGAGAGTTTGGATGTGTCTATGGGGCTTCCATGACCTTTCCTTGTACAAGTTGTGCTAGTTTCCCCTGTATTGTGTACTATCTCACCCTTCACCCAAGATACCACTTATCTATTGCCTATTTAGAATTTCCCCCCACCCCTCCCATCCCTGGTCACCAACAAAGATTGTTACATTTTGTGTGTGAACTTTTCATGGGTTTTTACAATAGAGATCTCATACAATATTTGTCCTTTTGTGATTGACTTATTTCACTCAGCATAATATCCTCCAGTTTCATCCATGTTATGAGCTGCTTCACAGATTCATCATTGTTCTTTCTCATTGCATAGTACTCCATTGTGTGTATATACCATAGTTTGTTTATCCATTCATCTGTTGATGGGCATCTAGGTTGTTTCCATCGTTTTGCTATTGTGAACAATGCTGCCATGAACATGGGTGTGCATATGTCTATTCCAGTGACGACTCTTATTTCTCTAGGATATATTCCTAGGAGTGGGGTTGCTGGATCGAATGGTATGTCTATTTCCAGCTTTCTGAGGAAGCGCCATATCATTTTCCAAAATGGTTGTATCATTTTGCATTCCCACCAGCCATGCATAAGAGTTCCGATCTCCCCGCAGCCCCTCCAACATTTGTTTATTTCCAGTGATTTTGATTCGTGCCAGTAATGCTGGGGTGAGATGGTATCTCATTGTGGTATTAATTTGCATTTCTCTAATGGCTAGTGATCGTGAGCATTGCCTCATGTGTCTGTTGGCAGCTTGAATGTCTTCTTTGGTGAAGTGTCTGTTCATTTCCTTTGCCCATTTTTTAATACGATTATTTGTCTTTTTGTTGTAGAGGTGATGGATTTTCTTGTAGATTATGGAGATCAGACCTTTGTCTGACTTGTACTGTCCAAAAATTTTTCCCAGTCTGTAGGTTCTCTTTTTACTCTTTTGGTGAAGTCTTTTGAAGAGCATAGGTGTTTGATTTTTAGAAGATCCCAGTTATCTAGCTTACCTTTTTGGGTTTGTGTGCTGATGGTTATGGTTTGCATCCTGTTAATGCCATGTATTAAGGCCTGTAGTGTTGGACCTATTTTTTCTTCTGTGAAATTTATACTTTTAGGCTTTATATTCAGGTTTTTGATCCATTTTGAAGTAGTTTTTTGTATACGGCATGAGGTACGGTTCCTGTTTCAGTTTTCTGCAGGTGGATATCCAGTTTTGCCAGCACCATTTGTTAAAAAGACTGTCTTTTCCCCATCTGATGGACTTTGGGCCCTTGTCGAAGATCAGGTGACCGTAGGTGGATGCATTTACATCTGGGTTCTCAATTCTGTTCCACTGGTCAATGTATCTGTCATTGTTTTGACTACTGTAGCTGTATAATAGGTTCTGAAGTCAGGTAGTGTGAGTCCTCCAACTTTATTCTTCTTCAGTAGTGCTTTACTTATTCGGGGCTTCTTCCCTTTCCATATAAAGTTAATTAGTAGTTTTTCCATCTCTTTGAAGAATGTTGTTGGTATTTGGATCAGAATTGCATTGTATTTGTAAATTGCTTTGGGTAGAATTGTCATTTTCACAAGTTTGAGTCTACCTATCCATGAGCATGGTATGTTTTTCCATTTATGTAGATCCTTTCGGTTTCTTGAGTAGTGTTTTGTAGTTTTTTTTTGTATAGGTCTTTTACATACGTGGTTAGATTTATTCCTAAGTAATTTATCTTTTTAGGGGCTATTATAAATACTATTGTTTTCCTGATTTCCTTTTCATCATTCTCCTTATTGCTGTATAGGAATCCAACTGATTTTTGTACGTTTATCTTGTATCCTGTTACTCTGCTGAATCTTTCTATTAGTTCCAGTAGATTTCTTGTGGAGTCTTTAGTGTTTTCTATGTATAGTATCATATTATCTGCAAACAGGGACAGTTTAACTTCTTCATTACCAATTTGGATGCCCTTTATTTCTTTTTCTTGCCTTATTGCTCTAGCTAGAACTTCCAGCACAATGTTAAATAGGAGTGGTGATAAAGGGTATCCTTGTCTTGTTCCTGTTTTCAAGGGGAATGTTTTCAGCCTCTCTGCATTAAGAATGATGTTGGCCATTGGTTTTTCCTAAATGCCTTTTATTGTGTTGAGAAATTTCCCTTCTATACCTATTTTATTGAGAGTTTTTAACAGGAACAGGTGTTGGACTTTGTCAGATGCCTTTTCTAAGTCAATTGACATGATCATGTGATTCTTTTCTTTCCTTTTATTTATGTGGTGGATTACGTTGATTGATTTTCTAATGTTGAACCATCCTTGCATAGCTGGTATGAATCCTAGGTGGTCGTGGTTTATTATTTTTTTTTGATATGATGCTGAATTCTATTGGCTAGAATTTTGTTCAGAATTTTCGCATCTATATTCATGAGAGATATTGGTCTGTAGTTTTCTTTTTTTGTGATGTCTTTGCCTGGTTTTGGTATCAGCGTTACGCTGGCTTCACAGAATGAATTTGGAAGTGTTGCTTCCTCTTCTATGCTCTGAAATAGCTTGAGTAGTACCGGTACAAGTTCTTCTGTAAATATTTTAAGGAATTCTCCAGTGAAGCCATCTGGGCCAGGACTTTTTTTGTTGGGACTTTTTTTTTATTACCTTTTCAATCTCTTCTCTTGTTATGGGTCTGTTCAGATTTTCAACATCACTTTGTTGTAGTTTGGGTAGGCCGTGTGTTTCCAGAAATTTATCCATTTCCTCTAGGTTTTCAAATTTGTTGGAGTATAGTTTTTCATAATATTCTGTTATAATCCTTTTTATTTCAGTTGGGTCTGTTGTAATGTCCCCCATTTCATTTTTTATTCGGGTTATTTGTGTCCTCTCCTGTTTTTCTTTTGTCAGTCTGGCCAGTGGTTTGTCGTTTTTGTTGATTCTTTCAAAGAACCAACTTTTGGTTTTGTTGATTCTTTCTATTGTTTTTCTGTCCTCTATTTCATTTATTTCTGCTCTGATCTTTACTATTTCCTTTCTTCCGGTGGTTGTGGGCTTTTTTTGCTGTTCTCTTTCTATTTGTTTGAGTTCTATAGTTAATGTTTTGATTTTGTCCCTTTCTTCTTTTATGATGTGTGCATCTATTGCTATAAATTGTCCTCTGAGGACTATCTTTGCTGTGTCCCAAAGGTTTTGGTATGATGTGTTTTCATTTTCATTTGATTCTAGGAATGTTTTGATTCCATCTCTGATTTCTTCTATTACCCAGTGATGTGTAAGCAGGGTATTATTCAGTTTCCATGCAATTGATTTTTTTTCCTTGCTCTTTCTGTTGTTGATTTCTACCTTGATGGCATTGTGGTCAGAGAAGATACTTTGAATTATCTCCGTGTTTTGGATCTTGTTGAGGATTGCTCTGTGGCCTAAGATGTGGTCTATTCTGGAGAAGATTCCACATGCATTGGAAAAGAGGTTACAGAGGTTAGATGGAGTGCTCTATATATGTCTATGAGGTCAAGTTGGCTGATTGTGCCCTTTATGTCTTCTGTATCTTTGCTGAGTTTCTTCTTAGTTGTTCTGTCCTTCACTGAGAGTGGTGTGTTGAAGTCTCCTACTATTATTGTGGAACTGTCAATTTCTCTTTTAAGTGTTGTTACAGTTTGTTTTATGTATTTCAGAGCCCTCTCATTGGGTGCATAGATGTTTATTATGGTTATGTCTTCATGATGAATCATCCCCTTAATCATTATATAGTGTCCTTCTTTGTCTTTTACGGTGGATTTTGTTTTAAAGTCTATTTTATCTAAGATTAGGATTGCCACTCTTGCTCTTTTTTGGTAGTTGTTAGCTTGATATATTTTTTTCCAACCTTTGACTTTTAATAAATTCACATCTTTGTTTCTAAGGTGTGTCTCTTGTAGACAACATATTTATGGATCCTGTTTTCTTATCCATTCTGTCACTCTCCATCTTCTTATGGGTGCATTGAGTCCATTTACATTCAGTGTAATTACTGATAGAGATGAGTTTGTTGCTGTCATTTTGTAGTGCTTTTTTTTGTGGGGCTGACATTTTCTTTGTTCTTTTTACTCTCTTGTGCTGAGTTACTATGGTTTGTGGATTTTTTTTCATTTCTTTCTTTTTTGTAGGTTTTGTTTTTGCTGAGACTTTATGTTTTGCCTCTTTATTTTTATGAATATGTTTGTTAACTTTCTTTGTGGTTACCATGAATTTTACCCTTATCTTTCTAATTTTGAAGCAGTCTATTATTACTTGGTATCGCCTTGCCTTCCTCTCCACTAAAAGCTTCTATACTTATGCCGTTTATTCCATCTTTTATTGTTTTGATGTTGTTGTAATTTACTGATTAACTGCTCTGATTCCCTGTTCTATTTCTTTTGGTTTGGAATGTCCTTGAGAGTTCATTTCCTAGATTGGTAGCTGGCTGGTACGATCCTGCATCCTAGATTCTGCCTGTGAGCTGAAGCTGTTTGTCCTCAGACCAAAGAACTCCCTTTAATAATTCTTGTAAGTTTTGTTTTGACTTTTACATATTCCCTTAATTTCTGTTTATCTGGAAATGACCTAATTTCACCATCAAATCTGAACGAGAGTTTTGCAGGATATATTATTCTTGGCTGGCAATTTTTTTCTTTCAAGATTTTATATATGTCATCCCATTGCGTTCTTGCCTTTATGGTTTTTGCCGAAGAATCTGAGCTTAGTCTTATTTTTTCTCTTCTGTATGTGACTTCTTGTTTTTCACGAGTTGCTCTCAGGATTCTTTGTTTGTCTTTGGTTTTTGTGTGATTATGATATGCCTTGGTGATTTTCTTTTAGGGTCTATCCTATATGGGGTTCATTGAGTTTCTTGGATGGCCAGTTTTTCATCTTTCATGATATTGGGGAAGTTCTGTCAGCTGTTCTTCAGTGATCCTCTCTGTGTTTTCTGTTTTCTCTGCCTGTTCTGGAACTTTGATCACTTGCAAATTTTTGCTTTTGATTGTATCCCACATAATATCCCACATAACTCTCATGGTCTCTTCATTTTTCTTTGTTCTTTTTTCTGAGTTTTCCTCAAACAGAATTGTGTCCAAGTGTTTGTCTTCCATTCCACTCATCCGGTCTTCCACCGTTTCAAATCTGCTCCTCAGCCCTTCTATGACACCGTCCATTTCTGAAATCTTGTTGTTTATCTTTTGGATTTCTAACTGTTGTCTTTGTGTAATTTCTAGTTGTGAATTTATTTTGGCATTTTGTTGCATTATTTTCCTGAATTCTTCCAATATTTTGTCTGAATTTTCCATGAATTTGTCTATTTTTTCCTCATTTTTGTCTTGCTTTTGCTTCAGCTCTTGGAGAATTCTAATTCTGAGTATTAGAGATTTGAATTCCCTATAAGGTAGTTCTATTGCCTTTTCTTCCAGTGGAAAGTCATCTGGTTTTTGATTTTGGATGCCTACTGGAACCATCCTGTCCTGTTTTTGTAAATGTTTTGAGATTGTCTGCTGTCTTTGGGGAATTCAGTAGTTATTTTTCTCATTTATTGATTGTAGATTTGTTGTTTCTCCCCCTCCCCCCCTTTTTTTTTAATTTGGCTATGTCTGAGCAGGTGGGCTGTGTGTTCTTGTTGTCTGCTCATTTGTGGGCACAATACATTTCACCTCCTTCTCCAGTTGGCAGGGTCAGTCACTCAGATATGGTACAACAAGTCAGGTATAGCTGAAGAGGAGTTACTGGGATGGGTTGTTTGTGGCACTTACTACAGCCACCAGGGTGGGTCGGTAAGCATTGCAGGGCAGGTTCCAGTAGGCCATGCCTATGCTGCTTGGTCGTGTGATGTTCAGCACACAGTGCAGGTAGGCAGGATGTAGCGCGGAGATTGTTATGTGTGGAGCTAAGATGGATATGGGAGAGGGGAGAGAGGAACAGGAGCCAAAAACATACAGACAAACAAAAAATAATTCTAGGGGAGTTTGCCATTGGAGTGGAGAGATGAGAGACTATGAAATGGAGAAAAATTATAAGGTGAAGAGGAAGAAAAAAAAGAGAAAAGAAAAGAATGAATAAATAAAAATCGGAAATGTTATAGAACAGCAAAGTTCCCAGGGATCCCACTGGTGTGGGTGGCTGTGAGGTCTGGGGAAGTTGTTCTCAGGTGTTGCAGTACAGCCTGGTAGAAGGCATAGAAGTATACAACACCAGGTCTTCAGGGAACAGAAAGATAAGGAAGATACAGAGAGACGAGAAACTGAGTAATGAAGAAAGACAAAAAGGGAAAAAGAGGGAAAGAAAACAAAACAAATTAAAAAAAAAAAGAACAAGAAAAGCCCCCCCCCCCCAAAAAAAAAAACCCAACCAACGAGAAAAGAAATGCCCTCAGTGATCCCTCTGCACGTCTGTGCAAGCCGAGGTGGTAGTTTCCAAGCCACGCAGCGCCACCTGTCCAGAATGGGCTCCCTACTGAAGAAAAGGAAAAGAAAACAAACAATTCAAAACAAGCAAATGAACAAAAGCCAGGATCCCACCATCACGGCAGCCCAGACCGGGAAGCAGTTCCACACTTGAAAGGAGTTCCGGAGCCCCTCAGGAAGAGGCAAAGATGGCTTACGAAGCCAGGTATTTGAGTGAAAGGAGGGGGAGGTGGTGAGCGGTAAGGAAGAACTCAAAGGAAGTGGGAAAAAATTCAACACCAGCAGCCAACAAATGGTACTCAGAGAGCCAGCTAGTGCAGGCTGGTGGAATCCAAGCAGCCAGTGTTTCCCGGACAAGAGACTGTGTCCACGGGAAGCAGAGAAGGCCGAGTGTGGGTGAAGAAGGGTAGGGGGTAGGAAAGCGTATATCACAAATTACCTGAGCTCCGCAGCCCCTCAGGAAAAGGCAAAGATGGCTCACGGAGCCAGTATTTGAGCAAAAGGAGGGGGAGGTGGTGAGAGGTAAGGAAGAAATCAAAGAAGCGGGAAAAAAAGCAACACCAGCAGCCAACAAATGGCACTCAGAGAGCTGGCCTGTTCGGGTGGGTGGAATCCAAGTAGCCGGTGCTTCCTGGACAAGAGATTGTTGCCATGGGAAGCAGAGGAGGCTGAGTGGGTGTGAAGAAGGGTGGGGGGGTGGGAAAGCGTTTATCGCAAATCACTGTTTTGTCTCCCGCTGGAAGCTCCATGAAGCTGCTTTCTTGTACCCCATTTGCTGGTCTCCGATAGGAGTCCAAGAGGGTGGATCCGTGCTGCTTTAGCTGATAGGGGACTTCTGCATGAATCTCTCCTCGCTCTCCGTTCTCTTTCAGTTTTCTCACTCCATTTGGTCCTTGGCTGAGTTCTTTATCTCTTCATTTGATGTTTTAGGGTTTCAGGATTGTTGTTTTCTCTGTTCAGCTTAGTTTTTTGGATCTTTGCTGTGGAGAGACAGCGTGGTTCTTCTGCCTAGATCGCCATTTTGCTGGAAGTCTAATGGCTTTTTAATGTAAACAAAATCTGCATTCATAAGACATCAGATATATGGACTCATGTGACCTAATTATGACTCTTATATTGTTGTTATTGTCCGGTGCCATTTAGTTGGTTCTGACTTATATCCATCCTACGCACATCAGAGCCAAACACTGCCCAGTCCTGTGCCATCCTCACAATCATTGCTGTGTTTGAGTTCATTGTTGCAGCCATTGTGTCAATCCACCTAGTCTAGGGTCTTCGTTTTTTTTTGATGACCCTCTACTTTACCAAGCATGATGTCCTTCTCCAGGGACTTGTCCCTCTTGATAACATGTCCAAAGTATGTGAGATGAAGTCTCACCAACCTTGCCTGTAAGAAGCATCCTGGCTCTACTTCTTCCAAGATAGATTTGTTTGTTCTTCTGGCAGTCGATGGTATATTCAATATTCTTCACCAACACCTTAATTCAAAGGCATCAATTCTTCTTTGGTCTTCCTTATTCATTGTCCAGATTTCACATGCTTATGAGGTGACGAAAATACTGTGGCGTGGGTCAGGCTCACCTTAGTCATCAAAGTGACATCTTTGCTTTTTAACACTTGAAAGAGGTCTTTTGAAGCAGATTTGCCCAATGCAATATGTCCTTTGATTTCTTGACTGCTGCTTCCATGGGTGTTGATTGTGGATCCAAGTAAAATGAAATCCTTGACAAATTTAACCTTTTCTCCATTTATCATGATGTTGCTTATTGGTCCAGTTGTGAGGATTTTTGTTTTCTTTATGTTGAGGTGTAATCCATACTGAAGGCTGCAGTCTTTGATCTTCATCAGTAAGTGCTTCAAGTCCTCTATGCTTTCAGCAAACAAGGTTGCATCATGTGCATAACGCAGGTTGGTGATGAGTCTTCCTCCAATCCTGGTGTTCCATTCTTCATAGAGTCCAGATTCTCAGATTATTAGCTCAGCATACAGATTGAATAAGTATGGTGAAAGGATCAAACCTGACATACACCTTTCCTGAGTTTAAATCATGCAGTATCCCCTTGTTCTGTTCAAATGGCTGCCTCTTGGTCTATGTACAGCTTCTTCAGGAACACAATTAAGTGGTCTGGAATTCCCATTCTTCACAATGTTATCCATAATTTGTTATGATCCAAACAGTCGAATGCCTTTGAATAGTCAATAAAACACAGGTAAACCTCTTTCTGGTATTCTGTGTTTTCAGCCAAAAGCCATCTGACATCAGCAATGATACCCCTAGTTCCACATTCTCTTCTGAATCCCGCTTAAAATTTCAGGCAGTTTCCTGTAATCTTATTATTAGTTTGACCTAAATATAGCACTTCCAGGTGCTTTCTTCACCCACTACAGCCACTTCCCCCTTGTAACATGTTCTAAATATTTTCCTTTTAGTGACATGATTTATGCGACAGCCATATCTTATTTAAACTATTTGCTTTTAAACATGATGTCATAATACATACAAAACAACATGTATAGCATACTAGATTATGAAGCATAATGATAAAATGTGTGCCTAAAAACCCATCGATCAACTTGAAACCTAGGCATTATTGCTACTTGAAGTTGCCTGACTGATCTTTCTGGATTCCTTCTTCTGTCTTCCCCACCAGAGGAAACAGCAGTGCTAAGCTTTGTTATTCTTATCATCCTATTGCTTTAAAATATAGTTTTTAATATCATACACATACCCTTAAACATTATATATTTTGTCTTTATTTTTAAACTTTCTAAAAGTATCATTCTAGAGGTTGTCCATTGCTACTTTTTGTTTATTTTTATGTTTTACTATTTCTAAGATTAATCCATAAAACCCAAATCAAACCCATTGTTGTCAAGTAGATGCTGACTCATAGTGACACTACAGGACAGAGTAGAACTGCCCCATAGGGTTCCCAAGGTTGTAAATCTTTATGGAAGCAGACTGCCACATCTTCCACAGAGCAGTTGGTGGGTTCAAACCATCGACCTTTCGGTTAACAGCCAAGCACTTAACCACTGAGCCACCAGAGCTCCTCTGATTCATCCATGTTTACATATAATTAGCTGAAGGTCAGTAATTTTTACTGCTTACTTAATATTCCATTGTAAAAATACATTGATTTATTTGCTCTTTGGATATTTGAGATGAGATGTTTCCTGTTTAATGTTATTCTGGACTATGTTGCTGTGATCTCTCTGATCATGTCTCCTGATACAAAGACACAAGAGTTTCCATAAAATATACACCTAGGATACAATTGCTGGGTAGTAGGATACAGGCATGCACATCTCTACAAGCCAACGCCAAGTTGTTTTCAAAAGTGATGGTGCAAATTTCCACTCCCATGAGCAATATATGAGTTTGCATTGCTCTACATCTTCAACACTTGCCATTTTAAATTTCTTAATCTTTGTGAAACTAGTGGGTTTGAAATGCTATCTACCAGTGGTTATGGTCCTAAATTGTACTTCCCTTATTACTGATAATGTTGAATATCTTTTCATAAGCTTCTGCTATTTTTGTGTTTAGCTTTTCTGTGAAAAGAAATGCCTATTTACGTCCTTTGCTGATTTTTCTGCTTTGTTACTTGTTTTCTTCTTATATATGTGCAATAATACTTTACGCAATTTATTTTTTTCTTCATGTCTGTCTCCACCCTAATAAACTTTGAGTTTTTTGTGGATAAGTACTGTGTCTTCTTTACTGTCATATATCTCATTACTAGCATTGTGACTCAATACATAATTCTCTCTTTTGCAGATAGTAGCCTGATCCTTTTGCTAAAATTTCTTCTTAAATTATAAAGGAAAGAATAGAAACATTAACCACTGATATACAGGATGGTTATCAGATGCTGGAGCAGGTTTGTGAGAAGGGAAATGAAGCTTCAGGATGAGAAGTTGTTCTCCAACTTTTTGGGGGGTTTTGCCTAGATTTCCCAATTTTTAAGTACGTAAAAAGCATTGTCCTCCTGCCCTCTTAATATACTCTCTTCTTTCTTTTAATTGCTGTTTCTCTAAATCCTTAGGTGTGTGAAGGTGGTGTAGATGGTGAATAACCAAAGCTAGTAAATAATAATAATAATAAGCTATATATACAAACATAAAAATATTCATATATATGTATGTATATATATATTTACTATATGGAGTATATATACGTATAAAACAATGGTTCAATAGAAAGATGATACATAACTTTGCAACTTGGTGTGGTACACCCCAGCTCATCTATATAGTGACTTCAAGAAATCCAACTACCATGTGACTTTCTTTCTAAATCATACATTATTTTATGATTTTATATTACCACAGAGAAGATATGATGAGTGTGTGAATTTTGCTTTTTACTAGATGTTTATTCCACAGCAATGACTAGAGATGGAAACTGAAGTTTTCTGAGATGTACAGAAACAAATTAATTCTTATTTGTTTGATGGCCATGAAATAGTGTGGTCTGGCAAATACTGACATCTGGAATACTTATGCAAGGCATAAAGAAGACATTTTTCCATCTGCAAACATGAAATTACAACTGCTAGTATGTATGCCATAGTAATGAAAAGTTTGATTAAACATAATTTGGATGGCCAAAGATTTAGATAAAGAAAAACCTACTGTTACATGAAATCTCAAGGAATTATAGGTATTTCATTTAAACATAGCAAACCATAACTGCTAGATTATAACTATTTACATTAATTACATAATTGCACTAATCACATAAATAGGTAGTAGCACTGTTGAACATTCCCTAATTGCTTCCAAAATTTCAAATATATGAAATGAGAAATAAAACTAAAAAAATAACTAAATAAATAAAGAGACAGCAGAGCTCTGAGAATTCATTTTTTAAAAGATGAGTTAATGTGTTCATAGTGTTTAGAATAACTCATATATTTTGCTAATATTTGATATTACTTCTATGCCTTTAACACTTAAAGACATGGCTCTATTTCCTGTGCATCTTTGTATGGAACTTGTTCTGTTATGTACAGCAATTTAGGCTATTATCCTCATATTCTAGCCTTTTTACCATAGTTCCACTAAACATGAAAAATTTACCTTTTACTTATGAATGGTAGGCTACCAGTCATAATACATTATCACTTCAAAGGAAGGAAAACCTTTCTACGAGAAAAACTTTTTTAAAAAATATAATACTTGAATTTCTGTAATCATACATCCACACTGTTGCTGTGGGAACAATACATTAGTGCCATGCCAATAGTGGGTATCTTATAACTATTGATAATTGATCAGTACACTTATATTGGGAATATAGTCTTGCCCAATTAGAATGCTTTATTGCTGCTCCATGGTATCTTCAATCTAATGAACCCAGCACTCAGAATTATGAGAGGTGTGTTCATGTCTCTTAAATAGGATTCAGAATCTAGTTGTGATAAACCTGTGTAATAAAAATTCTCTGCTCAGTTGTGTGGACTTAGAAGTATTTGATAACTCCTCTATCATAAGCACAAGTGGCAGATTTTTCTCTCCCACATCTCATCAATGTGAATGTGAGGCAAAGTTCTCCATTGACTTATTCCATAGCATTCACTAAGTTCTACTTTTCAGTTTGTAGCTGTGTCCAGTTGGGTGGGCACTTTATTCAATCACCCTCTGAACCTCAATATAACTTCAGTGATGAAGTGAGAGATTACTTGCTTTTGCAAAAGTTTTGAGCCAGATGTTGATGACTAATGTGGAATATGGCGAGAAATAACTACTTCCTGACCTATCCATATTTGTTTTATGTAAATAATTCTTTCATCCAATCAGTTGAAGTCCCTTGGTGGATATTAGCACTTTTCAATCTCCTGGGAAGTGCTTAAGTTTCACACTAGAGATACACAGGTGTAGCATAAAAATTACTCTACGTCTTAGGCTTTATGTGATGCAATGTTGCTGCTGCTGTGTACCTTCTGGTCCATTCTGAGCATCTTAACTGTTTATGTGCCATAGGCTTCTTTGGTATTCTGGTGAAATCTATGGATTCTTTCTCTGAGTAGGGTTTTAAAATGCATAACATAAAATACATAGGACTATAACAAAACTGGAAACCCTGGTGGTGTAGTGGTTAAGAGCTGTGGCTGCTAACCAAAAGGTTGGCAGTTCAAATCCACCAGGCACTTCTTGGAAACTCTACGGGGCAGTTCTACTCTGTATTATAGGGTTGCTACGAGTCGGAATTGACTCAACGGTAACAGGTCTGGTTTTTGGTTTTTTTAATAGCAAAACTAGTAACACCAAAGGTCAGTTAGATTTATTAAAAATAAAAATCATGATATGCCTTTTATCAACAAATTAGGTAACAAGATCAAAGATTGGGTTTAGTATCTACCCATATCATAAACTACTAATGAGTTTAAATGAAGTTAGGAGATATGAGATATTTGCAACTACTATAATACAATATGATAACTATGATATAGTAGTATGGTGATACTAATGTGTTTGTTGCTTATATTCATAATAGAGGGAAATGCTAGATATTAACAGACATTGTGGAAAATAAAGTTGTAATTTTGTTTCACCCAAGTTTATGGACATCAGATTATTACTGGACTCTGATTCTTGAGAGGAATGTGCTCCAGGCCAGATTTGCCTGTGGCCCAGAGGAGCTGTTCTGATATCCCTCCCAGGGTTCAGGGTTCAGGGTTCAGGGTTCAGGGTTCCAGGCCTCTCTGAAAAGGCCTAGGTTTTGAGTCTAGTATAATAAGGGTGTTTCTTTGTTCACAAAGAGATGCCAGACCTACACAACGATTTACAGGTTCTGCATTTTCTTTTTAGTGCATCTGGCTACCCCACACTAGAGGTGGGTGTTAGACTGAGTTAGCACCTAAAATCTTGACAAAACTTCTCTGTATTTTTGCTAGAATTATCATATGGCATCCACCTTTGAAATACAGGTAATCTTCACTAATTTATGGAATTTCTAGGACCCACTATTTTTATTACTTCAAACCACAAATCCTCCTTCCACATCCCTTTGGGATGGGGCATGAAAACTTGTGCTTTCTTTAATTACATAAAATACCAACACTTCAAGTTCAAGGTTAATGCTGCCATTGATAAGGGTATGATCCAGTGAATAATACCCAATTGAGATGAAAGCATTTCCATCTCTACTGGAATTGCTGTAAATGCAACATGGGAAAATAACATCACAGAATATGCTTCTGTCAGCAAATTGAATGATCTGTCAGGGATAAGGAGCCCTGGTGGCACAGTGGTTAAAACTTCCGCCGCTAACCAAAAGGGTGGCAGTTTGAATCCACCAGCCGCTCCTTGGAAACCCCATGGGGCAGTTTTAGTCTGTCCGAAAGGGTCGCTATGAGTCAGAATTGACTGGAAGGCAATGGGTTTGGTTTGGTTTTGGTTTTATGTATGTATCTAATGCAAACATATATCAACTGAAGAGTGTTAACTTGTAATAAAGTTATAAAAATTACTTAAAATGCCCTACATATGTATTACGTATAAATTAATTCCTATTTATGTTAAGTGTTTTAAATGAGATGTATTAGTTATACAAATATAAACTATTCTGGATGGTGATATAGTATTTTTTCGGTATGTGTTTAATATACAGAATATTAATATATATGCAAAAAGACTGAATTTATTTCTAGCAGAGTAGCAATTTTAATCAGGATACTTGTTAACATTTAGCTGTAATTGTCAATTTGTCCTAATGATCTAACATTCTATACTTTCAAATAGTTGGGGAAAATTGGACAGATTACTCAGAAGAACTTACTGAATATGTGCTTAATTTTTTAAAAGTCTAGAAAAAACTATTTTGGTTCAATCAACATGCTAGATGTCCAAAACAAGTCACAATTGATCATGTTGGTTTTCCTATATATATAAAACCTCTAAATAAGGAATGATAAAGGTTTTTTGTTTGTTTATTTTTTTAGTAAATACAGATGAAAGGATGAAAAAGACAAGTAATGCAAGAGAAAACAGAATTAGTAAATAAATATGAAATGATGCAAATAAAAATAATGTGGATACCTTAATTTTTCCAAATGAAGAAGCCAATTTTATTTTACTTTAACAAATTATATATTAAAATTTAATAATATAATATTTTACAAACATTTAAACAGTAAAATATACTCTCAGACCATCTACCAAAATAAAACCACTGTCACTATTTTCCTGACTTTCTTTTGTTACTGCATATCTTTTATATGGGTGCTTTAATAATGAACATAAAATTTTGAATCTATTGTTTCATTTGCTATGTAAAATCTTCAGATCCATTCCCATATTATCTGAAAGAAATCCTTAGCTGAGGTTTAGTGTAGGCAGTGGGAAAAAAGATGTGATTTCAGTATTTCATTCTCCCTTGCCCTTCCAGGAATATTGAATATAGTGATGATGATGTTGCTCAACTACAGAAATAGTCTTTCCACATGATCTACTAACTGCAGTGGAGGGGCCAGGCTGTGGGGACAACACAGGGTCACTGCAGCTGGACTTCTCGTTTATGTAGGGAGACAGACAAAGAGAAGTAGAACAAAAGCTAGGGGATCTTGATCTTTAAATGTTAAACCAAAACTATCCCCTGAAGTTTTCTTTAAACAAAACAATAGGTTAACTTATTTAGTAAAGAATGTTTGCCTTGAGCATTGTGGTCTTCTGAGGCACTATCTACAAGGAATCAAACTGACAACAGCAACTCCAAAGTTTAGATAGGAAGCTTAGAGGGCAGTGAGTTCATGTTAATGGAGGAGGAACAATTCAGAAGAGGAGGGTGAGAAATGTTGCACAAATTGAACGTAATCAATGTCAGTGAACTGTACATGTGAAATTGTAGAATTGGTATATGTTTGGTTGTGAATACTTTCAACAACAACCAAAAAAAAACCCAAGGCAATCTTGCTCATCCTCAGTTTGCTGTTGGTCTTTCTACAAAGAAGGCACAGGAAGACTGTGGTTCTGTGGAATTTAGTTACACTGGAGATATTTTGGTGACATTCTATGTCTCTCTCTCTCTCTCAATCTCTTTTTAATTCTACCTTGTCTCTTCCACTTTCCTTATTTTTTCTAATACTTTACTTTTTAAATTGTTCATTCTCTCCTATCTTGGTCTTTGGTGATAGTTGGACCCATAAGAGTTATTCAGCTCAGTTTCTGATATGGAGAACTAATTTTTTGCTTACTTTAATAGTAAGGCTATCTTTCTTTTTTTCCTTTACTTAGAGATCATGCCCTATTTCTAGTAAGAGTTGTAGGCCTATTGGAGAGAAAGCCAAACCTGTTGAAATTTAAATTATAGAACGAAAAAGAACGCGGATGCCAGGCGTAGGTGGGAGCCAGGCTGGATCGCTAGAATGCTCCTGCAACTGTGCTTTCCATGTTGGCTTCCAGTAGCTTAGCATATTGATTTTACAATTTATGGCTTTCAAAGCCATTTGCAGCCTTGATCCTTCTTATAGTTCCAATTTGCTTATGTGAGTCAAGAACATTAAAATTATTCCATGGCAGCATGTTTCCTTTGTAGCTCTGATTTTTTAATAGTTCATTTAAATTGGGACTGAAAGTTAACATTGATTTTCCTTTTTAATGTCTAGCATTTCTCAAGTTTTAGTCCCATATATTTTGGGCTTATTATATATATATGTTTGAAAAGACAGTGCTGGTTGGTAGTAGTATTTTACAAATTCCTCTGGTATTGTCCCAATTACTATAACTGACTCAGTTAATCTGTTGAGTTATCCAAGCCAGGAAAAAGAAAATAAATAAAGATCAAGGCAAAGAAAGATGCCTGGGACTTCTCACCATTCTGCATGGAGATTTTCCCTCATTTCCTTTGTTTTCATTATGACATTCTACCTGTGTCCAGGGTTCCTGAGTACACAAGCTTTCTATCTTTGTAGAAAGTAAACCTCTGGTCCTCTTCCCTGGAGACTGGTTGGCTAGCTAACTGTTCCTTACCTTAATTTTCAATCAATCTTCCTTATCCTACTCCTACACCTTTAGAGGAATTTGGTACCTGCAATTCTTGAGTTTTTCTAAGGTTCTGCAGCATTAACGACCTGGCGCCCTCTTGGCTCCACCCACCCTATGATTATTTCATTGTTTTCTGGTCTACTAGGTCAGTTACCACTCATCTCTTTGCTCTTGGGCTTCCCAGATGTCTATTATATCTTTCATTCATTATTTTTCCTCCCATTCCCTTTGATCTCCTTGGTTTTATTGCCTTCTTTTATTTACTTTACTATAACCTTGGTGGAGTTTCAGGATATAGTGGAGTTAAACATGTGTTCAATCATACCAAGGGTCTCCAGTGTTCATTTTCTCAGTTTCATTATCTGGAGCCCTGCCCTATTCAAATCTCTGTAACATTTTCTGCGCCTGTTTCTGTCTTCCCCTGTTTACACCCTGGTGACTCTGACACCACTTGCTCCTGATTTTCCTCCTCTCCCTCAGAAGAATAGCCTGAGTCACCAGTGCTGCACTGTTATTTCAATCTGTCTCTAAATGCAGATATTTTTAAGACTCCTTTGCCAGTCTTATTTTCTAGCATTCTAATTACTGAGGTAATATCCAATCTTGAATATTTCTTCTGTTTTACCTATCACTTCCATGCAAATAAATCACAGCTCTATATGTATAGCTCTGACCTTTTGAGAAGCAGAGGGATCCAGATTCGTATTACAGTTGCCTGTTGAGCATTTTCTCATGTTTGTCATTCCGGCATCTCAAACTCCACATGTGCGAACTCTAAATCATCATTGTTTCCTTTTCTTGTGTTTTCCTCCTCACCATCCCCCTTGCTGACAATCACACACCTTTTAAGACTTGGTACAAATGCCACATTCTCTTAAAGTCTCTGACAGTGTCAATCAAAAGGGCTTATGAATGTTTTTGTAAAGTTAAATTCTTAATAAATAAAGTATAACACCCTTATGTCAAAAGACCTTATACCACAGTGGTTAAGTGTCCAAGTTTTCAAGTCAGCAGCTCTGGGTTTGAATCCCAGCCATGCCCCTTAGTAGCATTTTGAACTTGATCTCAAGTCACTTAAACTTGTCAAGCCTTGGTTTTCTCACCTGTACAATGAAGATAATAACAGTGCCTCATTTATATGATCATGAGAAATACGTGACACAATCAAGCACAAAAAATTCATCACTGTTTTCAGAACATAAATACTCAGTAAGTTCTAGCAATAAGGCTTATTATTAGAAATAAAACAAAATTCCTAGAGTGTAGTCCAAAATGGCGGTTTGAGCTGGAGACATCATGTTCAACTTCAGGGCAAAAACCAAGCCCATTGCCATCGAGTCAATTCCAACTCATAGCGACCCTATATGACAGACTAGAACTCCCCCATAGGGTTTCCAAGCCTGTAATCTTCATGGAAGCAAATTGCCACATCTTTCTCCCTTGGAGCAGCTGGTGGGCTCCATTCAGTTAACAGCCGAGCTCTTTAACCACTGAGCAACCAGGACTCCTTAACTTCAAGGCAGCAGGAAGAAAATAAAGAGAAGAGCACCTTTCCTCCCTGTCTATCTTTTATTGCTCAAAACATAGTTTCCAGGGAATCTGTGAAATGTGGCTTTTAATTGAGTGCAAGGCGGTTGTGAATAAGGTGAGGAGAAAGGAGTATAGATGTTGGGGTAGGCAGCAAGATGCTCTGCCACAAGGATTATCCAGTTTCAAGTGTAGCAAGATTAATCAATTAGACTTAATTATTTCAGTTGTGTGGCTTAATTAATGCAATTAATCTATCCAGTGATTACCTCTAGAAGAGAGAAGCACTTATAGATGAGTTTATAGATAAACTCAGTGAAATATAAGAGTTTGATTCCAAGGCTCCCAAGATTCCCATTTAGAAACCATCTGAGTAGTGCATGGACTGCAAAGTTAAGATGCTATGTGGAATGGGAAATATTTGTGAATGTGAAAAAAAAAAATCAACTTATCCTTGAAAATTAAAAAGGAAAATACTCTGGCTTATAGATTTTTAAGAGCTTTCCAGATACTATTTTTTTAAACACCTATAAAATGTCACAAAAGACTTATTTTAATGGCCAGAAAGAAGTCAAGACACATTTTCCCTATGTAATTCTAAAGCTAAGAATATTATGAATCATACAGTTAAGAGAATTAAATCTGATTCCAAAATTAGACAAATGTCTGAATATTATCAACTTACAGATATTAATGCTCACCTTAAAAGTTGTTTTTGTTAAAAATAGAATTACATCATTAATTGAAAACTAATGTGTCTCTACTAAGTGTCTCCTAGAGACTTGGCAATGTAGTCAAAAGTTTTTAAGTGCTATCTTTATTTTAATAAAAGGAAGAATACTTCACATTTACAAATGCTTTGTAGTCTCTCCTAGGTAGCTTTTCCTATAGTGCAGTTATCTGTAGATTTAGTGTTAAAAAGCCATTAGTACAGTGGAGATTGAGTAAGAACAATTTAGCATATGCATATTACATTACCATTCAGTTCACTCATCTAGGAGCCCTTCTGGCACAGTGGTGAAGAGCTACAGCTGCTAACCAAAAGATCAGCAGTTTGAATCCACCAGCTGGTCCTTGGAAGCCCTATGGGCCAGTTTTACTCATAGGGTCACTATGAGTCGGAATAGACTCGACAGCAACGGGTTTTACTCATGTAATCACCATGTGAAAACTCATCTCTGTGGTCTAAGAATAACCTATTCTAAGAAATAGCCTTAACAGTTTAAACTTTAAAGTCTTTTTTGTGAATAAAATTCTTGATACTTGAACACAAAAGTTTATATTTTGGGCAGCTATCAGCGTCCATCGCCATCACATTACTACCATGTAATAGTCACTTGCATATTCCTTCTAAGAAAGGCCTGGGGATCTATTTCCAAAAATCAACCGACGAAAACGCTATGTGGATCACAACAAGTTCAATCTCCAGCTAATCATGGGTACGGCGCAGGACAAGAACACTTTAGTTCTGTTGTACACAGAGTTGCCATGAGTCAAGGGTGACTTGATGGCACCTAACAATAACACATTCCTTCTCTATACGGATATTTTGATTGCTTTTCTCTTTAGAAGGGCATTTATTGAGATGAAATAGAAAATCCAAGCTGAGAAGTATCAGTATAAATATTTTAGAATTAAATTAAAAAAAAACAAGAATATATGTATGTGTATATATATAAACTTCTTGAAATTCTCCACCTATAAAAACAACTATTGTTGGAAAAAGCAACACATATTTTGAGATTATAGGTTCGTTTTAAGGAATAAAATTTTCTTTGAGGCTAAATACATTTTTTTAAGTTCCTTTGTAATGCTATCTGCTTAGAACTCTTTTGTCTTTTCAGTTCACAAGCTTACTAAAAGTAAAAAGTATTACAAAATCAAGCTAAGAAAAGTACCTTTTTTTTTTTTTTTCCACCCAGATTTGGATGTTTGATAATTTATCAATTTTTAAATTAGGCTGATTTATAAGTATGCATTTTTATTATAGAAGAAAGCTGAAATTTAATAAACATTCATTAGAATTCTCACTTTACTATCATTATTATATAGATATGTAACATATTCTAACTGAATATATATTTGGTTAAATTTGAGTAGAGATAACGATGATCTACTAAATTTGTAAGAACGTTCTATATTTGAAATGAAAATATACAGGAACCTATAACATTTGTTTATGTTTTTTTCTAAGAAACACCAACATACTGGTGCACTAAAAGGATGCATTTTAAGCTTCTTAGGAAAAAAGTTATGAGGTTTTGCTTTTTCTTTATTTCTAGTTGATGAAATTGTATGCATGGAGCCTCACAACACATCTGCAATACTAAAACCTTGAATTTTAAGTTGATATTGCCCGTAGTCATGTGTGAGTCATGAATTTCGATACATTTGTTTCGATTGTTCCCTACAGCAAAGATGCAGAAAATACTTATTTCCCTGGTTAATATCAAATTCAAATGAATTTTATCATTTGAACCAAGGAGAAGACTCTAAGGTACTATCCTTCGTATAAAAATGCATAATGAGGGAGAAAATAGTAATGGTTTAATACATTATTCAATTAGAGAGGATCAAGTTTTCCTTCTATTTTACTTGAATATAATTATAAAATCTCCAATATGGGTATTCTCCCGGCTTGTCTAAGAAAGAGATAAAAGATCCTGTCTCTTGAGCCTGATAGAAAACATTATAGCCAGAGGCCAGTACAAGAAATTGTTACAGAGTCAGTGATAGGAATTGTTAGTAGGGCTTTTTTTTAAACTTATTTTTTATAGCTATAATTATATTATTCAAAAATATTTATGCATCTCTTCACCCAGATCATTAGAGATTTTAACTTTTTTAAGTTCTTTATTTTTCATAGTACATCAGGAAAAGGAATCCTATTTCATAATTCATTGTGAATGCTGAGGATAAATTAATTTACGCTCTTTCCAAGAGCCTCTGGCATAAAGAAAAGATGAAGACAGTAACAGGAGTTGGTTCCAATCACATCCCCACAGTAAAGTGAAAATGCTACTTCACTGACGAGTTTTGTAACAAAACATTGGCAGCACTTATTATTGATATTGATGAGGGAGCTAGTATGACGAAGTGATAATTTATGTGTGATATGAGGTCAATTTAAATGAGTGACATAAGTGAAAATTCATGGGTGATAAAAGAGCGGTTTAAAAGTGTCGTAAATAATATGACGATTCCATATCTTTTATGTCTGCAGTATGCTTTTACTAGTGAAAATGTTTTAGGACATATTCTTATTTGGGCCAGATTTAGAGGAATCCTTTGAGCTAGCATAGAGGTTATACAAATAATCCACTTTATAAAGCCTATTTCTTGTTTATTTTTGCTCCAAATTGTTGTTGAATTAATGTGCAATGCATGATAACTGAATGATTAGCAGAATTCTATTTTTATTATTATTATATTGTTAACGCTCATAGGAAAGGTATAGAATCTACTCCAAGAATTTTGAAGGGAAAAGCTGGTATGAGATAAATTGAGAGAAGTTTGTGACCAGAATTTTGAAAAAGAAAGCAACTCTTATCAGTTTTTACCCCAATTCGTGTGTCTTGTAATACTTATAGATACTCATGCTGATCTTACCTTACAAGTAAAGAGGCCAAATGGGGGCTGAATTATTCAGTTGGCCCTATGATACTCTAATTTATTCAATTTCAGATCAATGCTGTCCATTTGTCCAGCATGCTTTACTGCCAAACACTGTAGGCAGTCTACCATCCATCTCCTAAAATTAAAGTTTAGTGCTTAATGTTCAGAATGTCACTCTAAGCTCCTTAGTACACAGTATGTTAGTTGGCATATACTAAGCTAGTTAACATACGGTAAGATAGTAGCATAGAGTGAAAACACTTCTAAACCGATTCAAGCTATTGCATTACTGCTTTCATGCATATCTTCATTTTAACATTCATGCACTGAAGATACCAGAAGAAGAAATATGCTAAGGTAAGAGAACAGTCCAACAACTTCTCAAAAACCTCCTAAGTTGATGGCTACCTAATTCACCACTTCAATCATGAGATGAGGCTAGCCCTGCTGTTGGCTTTAGGAAAGGTTGAAGGCTGTGCAAAAACTTAAGTCACTTGTGATGCTGAAACACAGCAACTACTACTGTGGTTTAGACACGTCTTTCCTTTTCTTTTATGGGTTGTAATTTTCTATCACTATTTTATTAGCTTGATTGTCCTCTGGTATAGCACAGATCTCTCCTGAAAAGAAATAACAGCTTAACGGACATTTTGAAAGGAGGAGTAAGGATGAGTCTAGTGAGGTTATGTATGAAAGAGATATTATCCACTTACCCCTGCCCCACACATACCTGGACACACACAATATCGTGGAAAAACAACAATTTAATTTGAAGAAGGACAGGTCAAGTCTAAAGTATTAATTGACTTAGAGGGTCGATGATATGAATAAAATGAGGTGGGCTGGTTAGCTTCACACTCTCTACTTTGCCTGTTTGGTTAAATAATAAACATTCATTTAATTAACATTTGAAAGTGCCTTAGTAGGACCAACAACAGTGAACAAAACAGACAAGAATTTCTGTTCCAGGAGCTTACACTCTAATGATAACTAAAAATTTCTTACTCAGTGCTAGGGATTGTTTAAATTGGCTTATGTGTTTTTCAGCCTGAAAACAACCCCATCAGATAGGAACTATTGATACTGATGAGGAAACTGAGCAACTGGAAGGTTAAGTGACTTGCTGTGGTCACGCAACTAGAAAATGGTCATACTGGGATTTGAACCCAGTTAATTTCTCCCTAGGTTCCTTCCACCTCAACCTGGGACCTCAGGGGAGCTTTAAAGGGGAAACATTTACAAAGCAACTGTTTTATAAATGATACATTCTTCTCTAATGAAACTGAGAAGCATTTTTTTTAAGGCTTGGTTATGATAATGAGTGTTCACCTTTGCCACTTGCTGAATTTTCCATCCTTTCATAACCATATCTTGACAATTGGCAGTACATGATTCAAGGAACAAGAAGTTGATTTCATGGCAACTTTATCATATTATTTTCCTCTGTCTGTATTTTTAACCAAATTTACTGAGTAGTGTCCATTGTTGTACATGAGAGAGGGAATACTATTTAAATGTGTGCGCAGCTTGGTCAGACTGGTGTTAAGAATAGCATGCATCAGTCTTATATTGTCACGGTTCATTAATAAACGAACAAACTAAATTTTCTATTGCTTACTATAATGCTATACAACCACAGGATAACTGTTAACATGAGGAAGCTTGGAAGAGAAGAACAAACATACATTTCTTTCATGTATTCTTTTCATAGCTCCATTATGTTCTGTTATTTGACATTGGAGCCCATCACTTAAACTCCATAAACCCCAGTCTTCACCTCTAAAAAAAGAGATATACTAATAGCCGTGCTCAACATCAACATAACTGATGTTAGGATCTGATACAGAAAATGTAAATAAAATGGCTTTGATATTCTAAAAAGTTACTCATATTTTAATTTGCAATTATTTTTAAAGAAGGGGATAGGGCATTCACCCTACTACATGGTCAACGGTATGCAAGACAGTTATAAAGGTCCTTACTTAAGAGAACCAAAAAACAAACAAACTAAAACCTGTTGCTGTCGAGAAGATTCCGACTAAAAGTGACCCTGTAGGACAGAGTAGAACTGCCCCATAAAGTTTCCAAGGAGGCTGGTGGATTCAAGCTGCCAGCCTTTCGGTTAGCAGCTGTTACTCTTAACCACTGTGCCACCAGGGCTCCAACTTAAGTGAAGAAGAAATGGAATGATGAGTAGAAGGACCAAGTGCATAGTAGTCATACAACAAATGTTAACTTTCTCTGCCTTTTCCCCTGATACACATGCACTAGAACATATCCCTCTGTATTTATGTGCAACTTTATGAACCAAGTTAAAGAAAATGGAGGGGAATATAATTACCTCTTGCTATTCAAGGGCATAATGTTTAAAAACTAAACACTTTTTTTCCTTTGTCTTTCTGAGCATAAGACTTTTCTGAATAATAATGTCTGAAATAGAGCAGGATTTCTTACAGTGACAATTCATGGACAGTGAAATGTACAATGTTTCATTTTACTATCCAAAATCAGGTCCTTAATAATGGAAAGTGAAGGCCTTGAGGTGAGCAGATGATGGAGTTCATGCCTTAGTAAAAACTAGAATGAGAATATACTGAGGAGCAAATGACCTTGAGACCGCCTCCCCTGGTCCCCTGGGGAAACTAGATAAAGTTCGTGAGGACGGGTGATGAGTACAATAGCAAGGGCACAGAACGCTCTTGCTTCTACTCTTCATTTAGGCCTCAAAGGATGCTGCCGCTCAGATGACACTACGCTCACCTCTGATGACTTCATATCAACTTGGCAGAGCAGAACGGTCAGGCAGCGGAAGACATGAGGTCCTCATGTGTCATCCAGAGTACCTGTTCAGAAGCTGCGGCTAGGGTGCTGGAAAAGGGCATCACAGAAGAGGATGATGGTAGGTGCTTTGAAGAAATGGATGTTCACTCCCCATGCTGAGACTGAAAAGGATGCACAGCAAGACCACACAGTGCTACAGTGAAGTGAGAGCCGAGGTGAAGTGGAACATGGGCAAGGTGTACCATCAGGCCACAACACAAGTAACACAACCAGAGATTTCAGCCAAGAGTAACAACAGGACAAGCAGAAACTGGTTGGATAAAGAACACTATCCAAGAGCAAAAGACTCTTCCCAGGGATCCTGAATGTCCCTTCTCACTACAGGGCCACAAAAGTCTCCGCCCTTCCCTAGTACACAGTCACTAGTTTAAGGAGGGAAGTGGGATTAGGGGAGAACATCTATGAGACTAAGAATTTTTATCTATGAAAACTGAATATTACCTACTGACATTGTTAAAATCATTGATTAGAAAAAACAACTTAAAATTGGATTCGATTAGAAGTTTATTTTTTCTTATTAACCAGTGCGTAAAGTGCTCACAAAAAGCCAAACCACTGGTTGCCATCAAGTTGACTCTGACTCATGGCGACCCCATGCTTGTCAGAGTAGAACTGTGCTCCATAGGGTTTTCAATGGCTGCTTTTTTCAGATTATAGACAAAATAAGGAAATTACATTTCTTCTTTGCATGCATTTATGTTAGAGTAAAATTTATTATCCTTTTACAAGAATAACTGGGGACAGAGAAGAAGGGTAGGTGGGGTGATTAGAGGAAGCCTTTTTAAAGAGATGACACTTGAGCTTGGTCTTGAATGATTAGAAAGACTTGTACAAATGATCATGAGGACAGTCTTCCATGCAGAGAAAGTATACAGCCCCGACCCTGAAACATGACCTGGGTCTCCTCCCATAATGATGCATTTTGTTGCTGTCATCAGATATACTATGTCCTATTAGAGTGGCCATGAACACAGAAGTTTAGTCATTTAAACTGAGCATTAGCCAATGCTGCATTGGATCACATACCACAAATCACCAGAACAATCCCAAGCTACACACTTACATCTCACGTGCCACCTGATAACCATGGTTTTCTTGGGCCCTGGGTGTGTGCCGAGCCTTGGCACTGCTTCCGTGGCAAATGCTGGGTCTGCTTGCTGGCCTGGGGCAGTCTCCCCATCTGGAAAGCTCCACATTCTGGCATCAGCTTCCAGTCTTCCTTGCCTCCATTGCACTCCTAACTGCCATTGCCTACATTTAACAGTTGAATTTCATTTTGTTTTTTGTTTCTGAGTTCCTGTTAATTAACTGTTCATCACTCTTTGTAGTCTCTTCTCTTTTCCTTGTGGACGTCAGCCTCATGCTGAATCTCAGGTCTGTGGCTGAAGATCTTGCTGAATGTCTTCCCTAGAATCCTTGGCTATTTAATAGCAGTGCAAACTCAGGTAAATTTTGTCACTTTCCTGAGTCTCATTTTCCTTATTTCCAAAATGTGAATGATAATAATAGTAGTAGTTGTAGTGAGCATTAACTGAGGTAATACTTGACACATAGTAAATGTTTGTTCTTACAGTTTAGTTGTTTTGCTATTGGCCACGTTTTCTGCAACTTTTTACCATTCCTGATCTAATCACCCATTTTAAGGTATGTCTTAGTTACCTAGTGCTGCTATAACCGAAATACTGCTAGTGGATAGCTTTATCAAACAGAAGTTTATTCTCTCACAGTCTAGGAGGCTAGAAGTCAGAATTCAGGGAGCCAGCTCCAGGGGAAGGCTTTCTGTCTCTGTCGGCTCTGGAGGAAAGTCCTTGTTATCAATCGTCCTCTGGTCTAGGAGATTCTCAGCACAGGGACCCTGGGTCCAAAGAATGCACTCTGCTCCTGGTACTACTTTCTCGGTGGTATGAGGTCTCCTTGTCCCTCTGCTCGCTTCTCTTCTATATCTCAAAAGAGACTGACTTAAGACACAACCTAATCTTGTAGATTGAATCCTGCCTCATTAATATCATGTTGTTGTTGCTGTTGTGTGGCCTCAAGTTGACTCCAACTCAAAGTGACATAGGAGAATCACATCAGATGACAAAATGGTGGATAATCACATAATACTGGGAATCATGGCCTAGCCAAACTGATACACATATTTTGGGGGGACATAATTCAATCCATGACAAGGTAGATAATTTACTTCTCTACATTTGCTTTATCAAATATTACTGTATTATTACAGCTTTCTCCAATATTTTGCATATTTGAAGTTCACTCTAATATTTTGTAATTGAGGGTAGAATTCAGTGTCCTATCCAATACGGTTAGTTTTCAAAGGAATAATGTTATCTTGTTATCATCCGTCTCCTTATGACATTGGCCCTGAGGACAGTAATTATGAGGGGATACTAAATCAAAGTCTGAGAGAGATTAGATAGCCTGACCATGAGTGAAGCAGACAGATAGTGACAGTAAAGAGCTCAAATTTCTGGACACTCATTATTAGAATGCTGCTCGACTCAAAACAGGTGTAACTAGTCAGTATCAAATGTATGTGATTCCAGATCTGTGGTGCCAATATTTCAAGCATGCAATTTCTATTTAGAGATAATTTGGAGATATTTTTAAAAGAATCGTCTCCTCCAACTACACATATATAATTCTTATTCCAGTTGAGGCAACCACAAGTTGCTGCTATTTGTACATCTGCCACAGTGAATTACCTTTACTTTAAGGATTAACATCTGATTAAAAAAAAAAAAATTAATGATATCTTCTGTTTGAGGACAGGTGGATGACAAAGATGATAAAGTTTTCAGCTGATCATCAAGATGTACTAATAGAAAGAAGGAACACAATCTATCCTAAGATACTAAAACATAGTAGTAGCCCACTCAAAAATGTCATTATATGGCAATAGATGAATTTGGAAAAAAAAAAATTTCACTTATTTACGTTGTATATAACAGTTAAGTAGAGTTTGCCTGTAATTTGATGTAAAGCTTATAACATGGAATTTTTATCAGTATATTAACCAACTCTAGTGTATTCCACATCTATTAATCGATCATTCATTTATAGTATCTAACAGTTTTAATATTTCTCTCTTTTTATTTCATACACACACACACACCACATATTTTTTCTTTTTTCTTAGGTTAATAGGATGTATATGGGGACTTAGTAAACTCCATGATCAAATCACACAGTGGCTTAACTGTGAGGGATTTTCAAGAACATTAATTCAATCCTTAAATGAAGATTGAGATGGATTGTACCTCTCTTGTATGTTACGTATGTAATATAATGAACTGGACTGTGTCCCCCAAAATGTGAACATGACATTGTTTGGAAATACTGTCTTTGAAGATGTTATCAGTTATATTAACATGAGGTCATACCAGAGCAGGGTTGCTCCTAACCCAATCTGAGTGATGGCTTATAAAACAGGAGAACAGACACAGAGAGACAGAGGAAGTCCAGCAATGAGAAGATGTACCTACAAGTCAAGCAGTGCCCAGGGCTACCAGAAGCTGGGAGAGAAAAAGCCTTCACCTAGAGACTTCAGAGGGAGCGTGACCTGACTGACATGATGATTAAGACTCTAGCCTCCCAAACTGTGAGCCAATAAATTCCATGATTATTAACTACCCACTTTGTGTTACTTTGTTACCACAGCCCTAGGAAACCAATACAATATAATATCGTAATATTACAGCAATGAAGTGAGTTACCATGGCAGCTATCCTTCTCTCTTCCCCCTTGTGGACTATGATAGTTCTCTTTTTATGCCTTTTCTAGACCAGCTGTTAATTCTTACAGAATCATAAATTCTCTATGCTTTGGAAGGGAAATTAAAGGTCACCTAGTTTTTTCCTCATTTCTATTTACCATTTTCCCTAAACTTTCATGTAGTAAAAATAAAACAAAACAAAACACACACACACACACACACACACACACACACACACACATGGACACATACTCTAATTAAAAAGTTTATAGAAACTTGAATAAAAGAAAGAATATTTTTTGTATGGTTAAGTTTGAAAACACGTTATTATCGTGTAAGAAATAAAGAAATGAAATGTGGGACATAAAGTACTTTAATCTGAATTAAAAAAAAAAAATTAAAAAGATTGCCATTAGTTTACCCAGAGAAGAGATAGTGGGCACACTCAACATACATGGTAAAATGCTTGAGAGAAGAAAGTGAAGAGGGAGGCTGCAGGAATATTTGTTCCAGAATTATGGGCATTGTTGTGCGCTGACTCATAGGGACACATGTGACAGAGTGGAACTTCCTTATAGAGTTTTCTAGGCTGTAATCTTTACAGGAGATCTCTGAGTCTTTCTCATGCTAAGCCACTGGGTGAGGTCAAACTGTCAGGCTTTCAGTTAGCAGCCAAGCACTTAACCATTGCGCTACCAGGGCTTATTAACATTGCTAGGTTGCAAACATTTAACCCACCACGTGGTTAAATATTGAAGTTGTAAAGGATTACATTTTACTTGGATCCACAGTCAACACCCATGGAAGCAACAGTCAAGAAATCAAATGACACATTGCATTGAGCAAATCTGCCAAAAGAACTCTTTAAAATGTCACTTTACAAAGCAAAGATATCACTTTAAGGACTAAGATGCACCTAACCCAAGCCAAAGTGTTTTCAATTGCCTCATATACATGTGAAAGCTGGAAAATGAATAAGGAAGACCAAAGAAGAATTGATGCCTTTAACTGAGGGTGTTGGTGAAGAATATTGACTATACCATGGGTTGCCAGAAGAAGGAATAAATTGCCTTGGAAGAAGTACAGCCAGAATGCTCCTTTGAAGCGAGGATGGCGAGACTTCGTCTCACATACTTTGGACATGTTATCAGGAGGGACCAGTCCCTGGAGAAGGACATCATGCTTGGTAAAGGAGAGGGTCAGGAGAAAAGAGGAAGACCCTCAACAAGATGGACTGACACAATGGCTGCAACAATGGGCTCAAGCATTAACAACGATTGTTAAGGATGGTGCAGGACTGGGCAGTGTAGAGTTAGGTTGTACATAGGGTTGCTATGAGTCGGAACTGACTCGATGGCACCTAACGACAACAGCAGCAAACATTTAACAGTGCACAACTCATTTAACAAAGTAAACAAATTTTATCCCTTTGTTTTGAGTAGATATAACTGGATAGCTGGTAGTGGTGCAATTGTGATATATGAGGTTTGAGTTTTATTAATTTGTTAACAGCATGAGTATTTCTTAGGATAACAGGAACTATGTGTACCAATTTTTATACATAAATATGGAAAGAATATTAGTCTTGCTATCATTAAAAGATAATGAGTCACTCTCAGAAACTATGCTCAATACTAAGTAAGAGAATGAAATTACTTTCTACTATACACTCTCCCGCATCAGAGATAAATTACTAACCATAAATCAAAGAAATACTCAATCTATATTCTTAATCTGTATTATGAACTGACACACCAAGTATGACATTTTTACACTACCAATAGGCCTTAAAAGTTCAGCGGTCTTTCGTGAACCAGGAGACGGATTTTTAGCCTCTCATTTGAATAACACTGGCACTAGTATCATGCAGTTAGTTTTGTAGTTTTCAATTTTGAAGATTCATTTCAGATTTATAATTATTTCAATCAGAAAAACACTCACAACTGGCCTAACAGAGAAGAGGGGGGAAATGTGTGCTGATATATTTCATCCCAGTTCACAGCCACTGCCCAGGGCTGCTAATTTGGTTTCTGATTTTTGTCATGTCCCACCGAACCATTCTGGGGGAAATAGCCAGGCATTTGGCAGATAAAAACAGATAGAAACTGAACTGAGACTTGAGCTCCCAATCCTCTACTACTGAAATAGAGTGTTGACTAATGATAGTTTCTCTGACATTACTGTCTTTGGATCTCCATATCCTTTTGTTGAAGTTTTCTGGCTCTGGGGAGCTAAGAATGAACACACAGGACATATTTATTGCTAAAAAGCTTATGCATCCACTAAAGCCATTTAAAATTCCAAAATGAAATTATATGTAGCACTTCTCTATGAACAGAATTTAAATACGCCAATCATGAATGGAATCATGAACTCCATTTTACTTTCAAATACACATCTTTATAAAATTATATTCAGCTAATAACTAAACCTATTTCATTACAGAAGTATGACAAAGATGAAGTGCTGAGCTTCACAAATGAGAGTATCCAATTCATCTATGTTTTGTGAATTACTCATGCTTGACATTTGAGGAATTTATACCAATAAAATGCATAATGGGCAAAGCTTATTAAGTTTTCAACTTAATCTTTTTTTTTGAATGGGCCTTTAATTTTATTTTGTAAAATTAGCATTATGGTATTTTTTTTTTTTTTATTGTACTTCAGGTGAAGGCTTACAGAACAAATAGTTTCTCATGAAACAGTAGTACACGTATTGTTTTATGACATTAGTTAACAACCCCACAACATGTCAACCCTCTAACTTCTCACACTTTTTTTTTGGTGAAAAAACACATAGCCAAAGATACACCATTTCAAAAATTTCTACATGCACAGTTCAGCGACATTGACTACGATCTTCCAATTGTGCTGCTACTCATACTTAAGATGAAGGCTTACAGAACAAAATAGTTTCTCATTTAACAGTTAGTACACATGTTGCCTTATGACAATGGTTAACAATCTCACAACACATCAACAATATCCCTACTCAACCTTGGGTTCCCTATCACCAGCTTCCTTGTCCCCTTCTGCCTTCTGGCCCTTGTCACTGTACAACTGTACCTCATTAGTCCCATTTGGTTCTACGGGGCTGTCCACTCCCAGGCTGAATGGTGAACCTCAGAGATAACTTCACCACTGAGCTACAAGGGTGTCTGCAGGCCATACTCTCGGGTTTCTCCAGTCTCCTTTAAGCCAGTAGATCTGGTCTTTTTTCTGTGAGTTAGAATTATGTTCTACATCCTTCTCCAGCTCTGTCCAGAAACTTCTGCTGTGATCCTGCTCAGAGCAGTCAGTGGTGGTAGCCGGGCAAAATCTAGCTGTACTGGACTCAGTCTGGAGGAGGCCTTGGTAGCTGTGGACCATTAGTCCTTTGGACTAATCTTTTCCTTGTATCCTGTTCTCTTCATTCTCCCTTGCTCCCGAAGGGATGAGACCAGTGGAGTATCTTAGATGGCTGCTCACAGACTTTTAAGACCCCAGACGCTACTCACCAAGGTAGAATGTATAACATTGTCTTTATGAACTGTGTATGCCAATTGAGCTAGATGTTCCCCGAGACCATGGTCCCCACATCCCTCCGCCCAGCAATTCAGTCCCTCAGGGAGTTTGGCTGTGTCTATGGGGCTTCCATGACCTTTCCTTGTACAAGTTGTGCTAGTTTCCCCTGTATTGTGTACTATCTCACCCTTCACCCAAGATACCACTTATCTATTGCCTATTTAGTATTCCCCCCCCCCACCTCTCCCATCCCTGGTAACCAACAAAGATTGTTACATTTTGTGTGTGAACTTTTTCATGGGTTCTTACAATAGAGGTCTCATACAATTTTTGTCCTTTTGTGATTGACTTATTTCACTCAGCATAATGTCCTCCAGTTTCATCCATGTTATGAGATGCTTCACAGATTCACTGTTGTTCTTTCTCATTGCATAGTACTCAGTTGTGTGTATATACCATAGATTATCCATTCGTCTGTTGATGGGCATCTAGGTTGTTTCCATCGTTTTGCTATTGTGAACAATGCTGCCATGAACATAGGTGTGCATATGTCTATTCAAGTGATGACTCGTATTTCTTTAGGATATATTCCTAGGAGTGGGATTGCTGGATCGAATGGTATGTCTATTTCTAGCTTTCTGAGGAAGCCCCATATCATTTTCCAAAATGGTTGTATCATTTTGCATTCCCACCAGCCATGCATAAGAGTTCCGATCTCCCCGCAGCCCCTCCAACATTTGTTATTTCCGGTGTTTTTGATTCGTGCCAGTAATGCCAGGGTGAGATGGTATCTCATTGTGGTTTTAATTTGCATTTCTCTAATGGCTAGTGATCGCGAGCATTTCCTCATGTGTCTGTTGGCAGCTTGAATGTCTTCTTTGGTAAAGTGTCTGTTCATTTCCTTTGCCCATTTTTTAATAGGATTATTTGTCTTTTTGTTGTAGAGGTGTTGGATTTTCTTGTAGATTGTGGAGATTAGACCTTTGTCTGACTTGCACTGTCCAAAAATTTTTTCCCAGTCTGTAGGTTGTCTTTTTACTCTTTTGGTGAAGTCTGTTGAAGAGCATAGGTGTTTCATTTTTAGAAGATCCCAGTTATCTAGCTTATCTTTTGGGGTTTTTGCATTGATGGTTATGGTTTGTATCCTGTTAATGCCATGTATTAATGCCTGAAGTGTTGGTCCTATTTTTTCTTCTATGAACTTTATAGTTTTAGGCTTTATATTCAGGTCTTTGATCCATTTTGAAGTAGTTTTTGTATACAGCGTGAGGTATGGGTCTTGTTTCATTTTTTTACAGATGGATATCCAGTTTTGCCAGCACCATTTGTTAAAAAGACTGTCTTTTCCCCATTTGATGGACCTTGGGCCCTTGTCGAAGATCAGATGACTGTAGATGGATGGATTTACATCTGGGTTTTCAATTCTGTTCCATTCGTCAATGTATCTGTCATTGTACAAGTACCAGGCTGTTTTGACTACTGAAGCTGTATAGTAGGTTCTGAAGTCAGGTAGTGTGAGTCTTCCAACTTTATTCTTCTTCTTTAGTAGTACTTTACTTATTCAGGACTTCTTCCTTTTCTGTATAAAGATAATGATTAGTTTTTCCATCTCTTTGAAGAATGTTGCTGGTATTTGGATCGGGATTGCACTGTATTTGTAAATTGCTGTGGGTAGAATTGTCATTTTCACAATGTTGAGCCTGCCTATCCATGAGAATGGTATGTTTTTCCATTTATGTAGATCCCTTTGGGATTCATGCAGTAGTGTTTTGTAGTTTCCTTTGTATAGGTCTTTTGCATCCCTGGTTGGCTTTATTCCCAAGTATTTTATCTTTTTAGGGCTATTATAAATGCTATTGTTTTCCTGATTCCCTTTTCATCGTTCTCCTTATTGGTGTATAGGAATCCAACTGATTTTTGAATGTTTATCTTGTATCCTGCTATTCTGATGAATCTTTCTATTAGTTCCAGTAGATTTCTCATGGAGTCTTTAGTGTTTTCTATGTATAGTATCATATCATCTGCAAAAGGGACAGTTTAACTTCTTCATTCCCAATTTGGATGCCCTTTATTTCTTTTTCTTGCCTTATTGCTCTAGCTAGAACTTCCAGCACAATGTTAAATAGGAGTGGTGATAAAGGGCATCCTTGTCTTGTTCCTGTTTTCAAGGGGAATGTTTTCATCCTCTCTCCATTAAGAATGATGTTGGCCATTGGCTTTGCATAGATGCCCTTTATTATGTTGAGAAATTTCCCTTCTATACCTATTTTATTGAGAGTTTTTATCAGGAATGGGTGTTGGACTTCGTCAGATGCATCTTCTGAGTCAATTGAGATGATCATGTGATTCTTTTCTTTCCTTTTATTTATGTGGTGGATTACGTTGATTGATTTTCTAATGTCAAACCATCCTTGCATAGCTGGTATGAATCCTAGTTGGTCGTGGTTTATTACTTTTTTGATATGATGCTGAATTCTATTGGCTACAATTTTGTTGAGAATTTTTGCATCTATATTCATGAGAGATATTGGTTTGTAATTTTCTTTTTTTGTGACGTCTTTGCCTGGTTTTGCTATCAGTGTTACACTAGCTTCATAGAATGAATTTGGAAGTGTTGCTTCCTCTTCTATGCTCTGAAATAGCCTGAGTAGTACCAGTACAAGCTCTTCTGTAAATATTTTATGGAATTCTCCAGTGAAGCCATCTGGGCCAGGACTTTTTTTGTTGGGACTTTTTTTTTATTACCTTTTCAATCTCTTCTCTTGTTATGGGTCTGTTCAGATTTTCAACATCACTTTGTTGTAGTTTGGGTAGGCCGTGTGTTTCCAGAAATTTATCCATTTCCTCTAGGTTTTCAAATTTGTTGGAGTATAGTTTTTCATAATATTCTGTTATAATCCTTTTTATTTCAGTTGGGTCTGTTGTAATGTCCCCCATTTCATTTTTCATTCCGGTTATTTGTGTCCTCTCCTGTTTTTCTTTTGTCAGTCTGGCCAGTGGTTTGTCGTTTTTGTTGATTCTTTCAAAGAACCAACTTTTGGTTTTGTTGATTCTTTCTATTGTTTTTCTGTCCTCTATTTCATTTATTTCTGCTCTGATCTTTACTATTTCCTTTCTTCCGGTGGTTGTGGGCTTTTTTTGCTGTTCTCTTTCTATTTGTTTGAGTTCTATAGTTAATGTTTTGATTTTGTCCCTTTCTTCTTTTTTGATATGTGCACCTATTGCTATAAATTGTGCTCTGAGAACTGCCTTTGCTGTGTCCCAAAGGTTTTGGTAGGATGTGTTTTCATTCTCATTTGATTCTAGGAATTTTTTGATTCCATCTCTTATTTCTTCTATTACCCAGTGATGTGTAAGCAGGGTATTATTTTGTTTCCATATAATTGATTTTTTTTCCTTGCTCTTTCTGTTGTTGATTTCTACCTTGATGGCATTGTGGTCAGAGAAGATACTTTGAATTATCTCCGTGTTTTGGATCTTGTTGAGGATTGCTCTGTGGCCTAAGATGTGGTCTATTCTGGAGAACGTTCCTTGTGCATTGGAAAAGAATGTGTCCTTTGTAGCGGTTGGATGAAGTGTTCTATATAAGTCTATGAGGTCAAGTTGGCTGATTGTGCCCTTTAGGTCTTCTGTACCTTTGCTGAGTTTCTTCTTAGTCATTCTGTCCTTTACTGAGAGTGGTGTGTTGAAGTCTCCTACTATTATTGTGGAAGTGTCAATTTCTCTTTTCAGTGTTGTTACAGTTTGTTTTATGTATTTTGGAGCCCTGTCACTGGGTGTGTAGATGTTTGTTATGGTTATGTCTTCATGATGGATCATCCCCTTAATCACTATATAGTGTCCATCTTTGTCTCTTATTGTAGATTTTGTTTTAAAGTCTACTTTATCTGAGATTAGAATTGCCACTCCTGCTCTTTTTTGGTAGTTGTTAGCTCGATGTATTTTTTTCCAACCTTTTACTTTTAATAAATTCACATCTTTGTTTCTAAGGTGTGTCTCTTGTAGACAGCATATTGATGGATCCTGTTTTCTTATCCATTCTGTCAATCTCCATGTCTTTATGGATGCATTGAGTCCATTTGCATTCGATGTAATTATTGATACATGTGGGCTTGTTGCTGTCATTTTGTAGTGCTTTTTTTTGTGGCGCTGAAGTTTTCTTTCTTCTTACTCTCTTGTGCTGAGTTACTTTTGTTTGTGGATTTTGTGTTCATTTCTTTTGTTTTTGTAGGTTTTGTTTTTGCTCTTTATGTTTTTCCTCTTTTTTTTGTTTGTTAACTTTGTTTGTGGTTACCATGAATTTTACCCTTAGCTTTCTAAGTTTGAAGCAATCTACCATTACTTGGTATCACCTTGTCTTCCTCTCCATTACAAGGTTCTATACCTATGCCGTTTATTCCCTCTTTTATTTTTTTGATGTTGTTGTCATTTAGTGATTAACTGAACTGAGTACCTGTTGTATTTCTTTTGGTTTTGGATAGTCCTTGAGAGTTCTTTTCCTAGATTGGTATCTGGCTGGTACGATCCTGCGTCCTAGATTCTGCCTGTGAGCTGAAGTTGTTTGTTCTCAGATTGAAGAACTCCCTTTAATAATTCTTGTAAGTTTGGTTTGACTTTTACATATTCCCTTAATTTCTGTTTATCTGGAAATGACCTAATTTCACCATCAAATTTGAATGAGAGTTTTGAAAGATATATTATTCTTGGCTGGCAAGTTTTTTCTTTCAAGATTTTATATATGTCATCCCATCACCTTCTTGTCTGTATGGTTTCTGCTGAATAATCTGAGCTTAGTCTTATTGTTTCTCCTCTCTGTGTGAATTCTTGTTTTGGTGAATGTGATTATGATATGTCTTCATGATTTTCTTTTGGGATCTCTCATATATGGGGTTCATTGACCTTCTTGGATGCCCACCTTTTCATCTTTCATGATATTGGGGAATTTTTCTGTCAGCAGTTCTTCAATGATCCTGTCTGTGTTTTCTGTTTTCTCCCCCTGTTCTGGAATTCCAATCAGTTGCAAATTTTTGCTTTTGATTGTATCCTACATAACTCTCAGGGTCTTTTCATTTTTGTTTGTTCTTTTTTCTGTGTTTTCCTCAAACAGAGTTGTATCCAAGTGTTTGTCTTCAATTCCACTCATCCTGTCTTCCACCGTTTCAAATCTGCTTCTCAGCCCTTGTATGACACTGCCCGTTTCTGAAATCTTGTTGTTTATCTTTTGGATTTCTAATTGTTGTCTTTGTACAATTTCTAGTTGTGAATTTACTTTGGCATTTTGTTCCTGCATTATTATCCTTAATTCTTCCAATTTTTTGTCTGCATTTTCCATAAATTTGTCTATTTTTTTCCTCATGTTTGTCAGCTTTTTGCCTCAGCTCTTGGAGAATTCTGAGTATTAGAGATTTGAATTCCCTATCAGGTAGTTCTAGTGCCTTTTCCTCCACTGGAAAGTCATCTGGTGTTTTATTTTGTACGACTACTGGAACCATCCTGTCCTGTTTTTCTAAGTGTTTTGATATTGTCTGCTGTTTTTGGGGCATTCAGTAGTTATTTTTCTTGTTTATTGAGTGTAGATTTGTTTGCTTCATCCCTTTTTATTAAATTTGGCTCCGTCTGAGTAGGCGGACTGTGTGCTCTTTGTTGTCTGCTTCTCTGTGGGCACAACACCTTTTGCCTCCTTCTCCAATTGGCAGAGTCAGTCACTCAGATATGGTACGGCAGGGGAGGTCCATCTGAAGAGGAGTCACTGGGACTGGCCTTCTATGGCACCCACCACAGCCACCAAAGCGGGTCGGTAATCAGTGCAGGGCAGGTTCCAGCAGGCCATGCCTGTGCCGCTTGGTGGTGTGATGCCAAGCGCACGGTGCAGGTAGGCAGGATGTAGCGGGGAGATTGTTATGTGTGGAGCTAAGATGGATATGGGAGAGAGGAGAGAGGAACAGGAGCCAAAAACATACAAACAAACAAAAAAGAAGGTTAGGGGAGCTTGCCGTTGGAGTGGAGAGATGAGAGACCATGAAATGGAGAAAAACAGAAAGGAGAAGAGGAAGAAAAGAAAAGAATGAATAAATAAAAATCAGAAAGGTTAAAGAAATGCAAAGTTTCCAGGGATCCCACCAGTGTAGCTATGAGGTCCATGGAAGTCCTTCTCAGGTGCTGCAGCACAGCCTGGCCAGAAGGCACAGAGATATACAATGCTAGGTATTCAGGGAACAGAAAGAGAAGGAAGATATAGAGAAATGAGAAACTGAGTAATAAAGAAAGACAAAAAGTGAAAAAGAGGGAAAGGAAAACAAAACAAATTAAAAAAAAAAAAAAAAGAACAAGAAAATCCCCCAAAAAAAACAGAAAAAAAAAAAAATGAGAAAAGAAATGCTCTCAGGGATCCCTCTGCATGTCTCTGCAAGCCAAGGTGGTAGTTTCCAAGCCACGCAGCACTGCGTGGCCAGAAAGGGCTCCCAACTCAAGAAAAGGAAAGGAAAACAAACAAACAATTGAAAACAAACAAATGAACAAAAGCCCCGGGATCCCACCAGCATGGCAGCCCAGACCGGGAAGCGGCTCCATGCTGGAATGGAGTTCCACAGCTCCTCAGGAAGAAGTAAAGATGGCACACGGAGCCAGGTATTTGAGCGAAAGGAGGGGGAGGTGGTGAGAGTTCAGGAAGAAATCAAAAGAAGCAGAAAAAAATGCAACACCAGCAGCCAACAAATGGCACTCAGAGAGCCAAGTAGTGTGGGCTGTTGGAATCCAAGCTGCCAGTGTTTCTCGGACAAGAGACTGTGTCCACGGGAAGCAGAGGGGGCCAAGTGTGGGTGAAGAAGGGTAGGGAGTGGGAAAGCGTATATCAAAAATTACCAGAGCTCCTCAGCCCCTCAGGAAGAAGCAAAAATGGCGCACGGAGCCAGGTATTTGAGCAAAAGGAGGGGGTGTTGGTGACAGGTAAGGAAGAAATCAAAAGAAGTGGAAAAAAGCAACACCAGCAGCCAATAAATGGCATTCAGAGAGCCGGCCCGTTCAGGTGTGTGGAATCCAAGCAGCCAGTGCTTCCCGGACAAGAGATTGTGGCAGTGGGAAGCAGAGGAGGCCGAGTAGGGGTGAAGAAGGGTGGGGGGTGGGAAAGCATATATACCAAATTACCGGATGTTTTGTCTCCTGCTGGAAGCTCTGTGAGGCTGCTTTCTCGTACCCCCTGTTTGCTGGTCTCCGATAGGAGTCCAAGATGGTGGACCCGCGCTGTGTTAGCTGGTAGGGGACCTCTGCATGAATCTCTCCTCGCTCTCCGTTCTCTGTCAGTTTTCTCACTATATTTGGTGCTTGGCTGAGTTCTTTATCTCTTCATTTGATGTTTTAGGGTTTCAGGATTGTTGTTTTCTCTGTTTGGCTTAGTTTTTTGGATCTTTGCTGTGGAGGGACAGCATGGTGCTTCTGCCGAGAGCGCCATTTTGCTGGAAGTGCATTCTCAACTTAATTTTAAGATATAAGGACTCTGCCTTAGCTTTCTAAGGCTGCCATAACAAAATACCACAAAGTGTGTGCCTTTAAAGAACATAATTTTATTGTCGCACATTCCTGGAGGCTAAAAGTCCAAATCAGGGCATCGGTCATATGGATTCCTTCTGAGGGCTTTGAGAGAGGAACTGTTCCATGCCTCCCTCCTAGCTTCTAGTGGCTACTGGCAATCCTTGGCATTCCTTTGCTGCTTGTGTCTCCATATGGTGCTTTCCCCCAGTGTGTGTGTCTACCTCTGTGTCTGTTTTCTTCTTTTATAAGACACCACTCAGAGGGTCCCTCGGTGGTACAAATGGTTTGCACTCATCTACAAGGTTGGCAGTTCGAACCAACCCATAGGCATGTTGGAAGAAAGGCCTGGTTATCTGCTTCTGAAAAGTCACAGCCATGAAAACCCTATGGAGCCCACTTCTATTCTGAAACACACTGGGTCAAGTATTTGTTGTTGTTGTTATTCTTTGTTTGTTTATTCCCTTATGACCTAATGTTAATCTAACTGATATCATCTTTAAAAATCCTATTTCCAAACAGGACCACATTCAGAGGTACAGAATTTAGGACTTCAATATATCTTTGGGGGCGGGGCACGATTCAATCCATAACAGCCTCAATGGAAGGAGTGGCATTTTGAGGATAAGTGGCACTATGTGTGTATATATGTATGTATCCAATCCATCAGATTTTTCCAGAATCTTCTATTATCGCCCAGGGGCCATGTTTCCTAAGTAAAGTCTAATATAGAAACAAGAGGGATTTGATGGTCAGCAAAACTGCTTCCTTTCTTTCAGTCAGGGATCAGTGAAGAAAAAGCCTGATGCTGGGCCTGTATCCTATGCAATCTCATGACAGTTTTCTAGGAAATCAATCTGTCTGCTCTTTATTGCATGCTTCTCAGATAGATAGATCACACTGAAATTCAGCCCGAAAGTTCTTCAACTCTCATTCCACAGAAAACAGCAACAGTGGAACCAGTTCAATGTTAAAAGGTACATAAATATGTAAATAAAATTGTAGCATATAGATAGGCTTGTTGTTGCCATGACCTTTCAAATATCCATAAAAGAATACAATTTTCTAAAATTATCTGATAGAAAATTAAATTTCTAAATAGAAGTCACTTTAATTTTTCCAAAAAGGAATGCTGTGCATAAAATTTGGGAGTTTTCATGCAAATTATCAGTAGAAAGAACCATTATTATAATACTGTCTGTGGGTGCCATAGGTCTGAATCATGGATAAGGTAATGACATTAAGAAGAATATCCCTTATGATGGTGTTCAGACAAAGCTATCCTCATTTCCTGATCTGCTTTAGACAAAATCACATTACAATACGGAGACTCCATTTATTATTCATTTTAAAGCTGAAAAAAAAAAAAGACTAACTCTCTTTCCCTTACTCATCTACTTGTGAAATGAGAATATAAGAGAGAACTAAGTATTTAGTTAATATTTGTGAGGAGCTTAAATGGGAGAAGTAAGAAAAATGTCTTAATAGATGAACGTTGTTTTCTACACTTACATGAAATTAAAAATTTTCACATCCCAATTACTAAACCAGCTGCAAGCATCCTCCTAGAGACCAATTACTTTACAATACTCTTTTCCTTTAACAGATGCCCAAAGATTCCAGAGCCTACCTTGATGAATGCAAGTTTGCGTATCTATGTATAATTGTCATTTATCAACACTAATGTTAACAGTGAACTTCATAAGTGGCCATTAAAAATTCTCAGTGAGACCTGATTTTTCATTGTAAAAATACTACAAAAGTACCTTTATGGATTTATGTTCCAGATGGCAGTACCATATGGGAGCTAACTTTCATTGTCTAATGGTTTCCTGTTACATTTACATGTATTAGGCATCAACACCCACTTCTGGTTACAATTATTTTCTTTGCTGTGTCAGTGCTTAGTAGAACGCATTGTGTTTAGCTTATTATGAATGTGATCTCAGGTGATAAAAAAGAAGTAAATAGACTGCAAATTTTATATGGCTAATAATAGAATGCAGAGCAATAAAATGACCTCTGTTGACCATTTTGAGACGAGAGATCAGAATCATTCGTGCCTAACCTGACACTATATTGCATGAACTGTGAATCCCAAGCAGGTTGGGTTTGCCACTCTGTTCCCTTGTGAATGTAGACTTGCCAGATGGTCCTGATGAAACTTGATTTTCTTGAGAGGCTGCAGTTAAAGAACACCTGATTGGCTTTGAAATGCACAGAAATTTAACTGTGGGATATTCTAGCAGATAGACCAACATAAGAATGAAATGGAGTGAACAGTGACAACCACAGTGCCTTATTCTCTTAGGGACAATGATCCTATTGTAGTTCAGTCTTGTAAACCAAGGAATGGGTGGATAGACCAGTCTCTTTTATTTCGTATACCAAGACCAAGGCCTGGTGTTTTGTTTTGTTTTTTTCCCAACCTTTGCCAAAGGTTCTTGAGATGGGAGATTATTTTGGATTAGTCAAGTGGGCCTAATGTAATCACAGAGGTCCTTAAAATATGAAGGCAAGAAGGTCAAAGTCAGAAGAAGTAGATGGGATGATGAAAGCAGGATATCTGACTGCTGAGAACTAAATCAAATGCCCTTGCTCTGTGTTCATTGTCTATGGTTCCATAGTATTCTCTGATATATCAGTTACACAATTTGCAATATGGTATTAGCACTTAGCTTTGGAGAAATGGAAAAGGTCTATAAAAGATTACAGAGCATTTACCCACAAGAACCCAAGATGGGTATCACTTGCCTGTTTTGATCAGATTCTCTTCTTAGAATGTCCTTCACAGGCTACCAGTGCAACCATGAATCTCATTTTCGGAGGAAAAAATAGAGATAGACAGATATAAATACAGATATGTATATTGTGTGTGTGTGTTATGTGTACACACACACACACATAGAATTTCCTTCTAAATAGCATTTCATTTTTGCCAGTAGTTGTTATTTCAAGTCCATTCATTATTCTTCCACTTATATATAATTTAAAATGTATATCTGATCACACAAAATCCCAGCTGAAAAGCATTCTAGGACTTTTCCTTCTCTACAGAAAAGCCTGGAATTCTTTGTTAGAATTCAAAACCTTTTACAATGTAGCCACATCCTCAATGATAAATTGTCATTCCTTCCACTCTCCCTCAGTCCTGTATCAACTGAAGACTTCCATACAACCACACTGGACTTCCCAAATTTCCATCAAAATATGACATGAACTTTTATGCTCCATTGTCTCTGCCTTTTTTCTCTCTAAAATGCCAGAGTGAAACATTACCTCTGTGAAAAAGACTTCCCAAAGTGTATTGCTATGGTTGTTAGGAGCCATTGAGTACATTTCGACCCATGCAACAGAGTAGGACTGCCCCATAGGGTGTTCTTGGCTATAATCTTTATGGAAGTACATTGCCAGGTCTTTCTCCCAAGGAGCTGCTGGATGAGTTTGAACCTCCAACCTTTCGGTTCGCAGTTGGGCATTTTACTGTTGCAACACCAGGACTTCTTTCCCTAAGGGTAGTAGGCAGAATTCTAGAATGACCCCCATGACCTTCATCCCCTGATGTTACTGCTGCCTGTTATTATGTTACCTTACATGGCAAAAGGGATTTTGCAGTTGTAATTAAGATTACTAATCAGTTGACTTTAAGATAGAGAGATTATCCAGGTGGGCTTAATATAATCACATGAGCCCCTTTAAAGCAGAGGATTTTTTTCTGGCTGGTAGCAGAAGAGGAAGTCAGAAAGATTTAAAGTATAAGGACTTTACCGGCCATTGCTGGCTTGAAGATGAAGTAGGCCACATGAGAAGGAAGACAGGTGCTCTCTAACAGTAGAAAGTGGCCCTCCAGCTCACAGCCAGCAACAAAATCAGGACTTCAGTCTGACAGCCACAAAGAACTGAATTCTGCCAACAACCTGAATGTGTTCAGACGCAGATTCTTCCTCAGAGCCTCCAGACAAGAGCTTAACTTGGTTCTTGATTTCTACCTCATGAAACTCAGAGCAGAGAACACAGTCAAATCCTTTTAGACTTCTGGCCTAGAGAACTGTGAGATAATAAATGGCTGTTGTTTTAAGATGCTAATTTTGTGATAATTTGTTAGGCTGCAATAAAAAAAAAAAAAAATACACTAAGCAAGCCTCAACTCTTCCTCCACCTTAGCAAATGCATCACTGCTTTTTCTACACTATTGTTCATACAACTGTTATAATTTCTATATGTATTTGCTTCTTCCACCACTAGCTTTTAAGCCCTTTAAAAGCAGGTGTTGTGTATTATTCACATAATATATAAGAAATAAGTCAAAAAAGATTCATGTGACAAATAATTAGTCACACTCTTGGGTTGGTGCTCTGGAAAGGAATATTTTATAACATTAACCACTCAGATAAAACCTTCCAATTAGCTTGCAAGGTTGGACTCAGCCAGAGGCAGGACCCCTAACAACACAACTTGGTATAGCAGTAGAGTCTAATTGACAGCTAGGGGAAAACCAGGCAGTTTTGTGAAATGCTATGGGGTGGCTCAGTACATGCTCTTCTTGAAAAAAAAAGGCTCAACTGCAAGAGAAGGAAATGAGAAACGTTTCCAATATATTCAGTCAGGGTATTCTACTAATATATATATATTAACTGTGTGTGTGTGTGTGTGTGTGTGTGTATATATATGTTCTCATCCTTCAGGAATGGATATTCATTGTTTTCTGTATTCAAAGGTTTCATTTGTGTGGCAACAAGTCCAACCATGACCAGCAGTCCTTTTGTAGAAGTCATATAAACCAGCAATGTCACCTTCAATTTTGATAAACCAAGATACAAATGGTAAAAGATGTGGCAGTTGAAGATGCCTCCTTTGTTTCTTTCTGAAAATCAAATACTGTAGTTGCTGGTACAATGCAACTTATAATTTACAACTCAAGAGTAAAAGGAAAAGACTGGCAGCTGAACCATCTTGATTTAACTATACCGACCAGGTACTCAATTTTAAAAACTATGTCTCTCATTTTTAGACTTGTTGTTAGGTGCCATCGATTCCGACTCATAGCAACCTAACGTGACAGAGTAGAACTGCCCCACGGGGTTTCCTAGGCTGTAATATTACAGAGGCAAATTGCCATTTCTTTTCTTCCTCAGAGCCAATGTGTGGTTCAAACTGCTGACCTTTCGGTTAGTAGTGGTAGCTGAGTGCATTACCAGTGTGCTGCCAAGGCACCTTCATTTTAGACTTAAAAAAAAAAAAAAATTTGCTATCAAGCTGATTCCAACTCATAGCGACCCTATAGGACAGAGTAGAACTGCCCCGTAGGGTTTCCATGGAGTGGCTGGTGGATTCGAACGGCAGACTTTTTGGTTAGCAGCCAAGCTCTTAACAACTGGTATCAAAATAGATGGTGAATGAATCAGATGGAGTGATCTGAATGTATAGAAGTTTTTTTTTTAAACACAAGTATTACTTGTAATACTAAATATTTTGCAAGATAAAAATGTAAGTTTAATGCTCATTTATACACCCATGTATGGGACTTTATAGATTACAAACGTGAAAAATAATACTTCTTAAAATAACTAATGGAGAACACTTTGAGGTAAGAATAGTGTCAGTTACATTTACTTTGAGAGATTTAATTATTGTGTTTTTCCAGATGATTTCATTAAAATAGGGAAAGAATGGCCTAACTCCCCTGAGTCTTGAAGGATAAAATATATATGTCAAAGAGTCCTGATTTAGTAATCTTAACTTGTTTAGGAAAAGGATTACATTAAAAAAGTGGATATTAAAAAAAAAAAAAAATGGATACTAGAACAAACTAGTAATATATATGCTACCTTCACCAACCTCCTTTAGTCTTCAAAAGAAAAGGAATAAGCTTATGTCGTGTAAGCCATGAGATTTCATGATTTTATTTGTTACTGCAGCATAGCCTATTCTAGCTTGACATACAGATGGGAAGGCAGTATGTTTGGGTGAATAAATATATGGAAAGCAGAAGCAGAGCAGAGCAAAAAAAGACTAGTGATCTTAGGTTTGTTTTCTATATTCAATTATTTGAATGCATCATTACAATATGAAAATCAATTACAGTGGATTGTTTTGTACTTATTCAAAAAATTTATTTTTCATCTCTTGTGCCTTTCTAGCAGTTATATTATTGTTTTATCTCTCTTCATGAAAATAAGCTGTAAATTATATGATAAAATAGGTATTATTATCACTTAGTACAAGATAAAACACAAAGTAGATGATTATTTCAGCCAACAAGCGAAATGGCTCATGGTAGATAGTATATGCTATTCCAATTTCTAAAATGGTATATTTTCAAAAGAATGTTAGGGGTTTACATGCTCATAAGTATTATTCTATTAAAAGAACATTACTAGAAATAGATTTCTTCCTGGCCAGAGACCATTATAATTATGGTTTTGCTGTCTCTGCTCTTTAAAACGCTCACGGTTACCTGCAACTTTATTCTCAACAAGGTAAAGCAGAATGAATCTCAGAATCTAGAATTTGTACAAAAGAGTAGAGGTGAGCATTCCTGTTGGAATTTCCTCTTCTAATAGGATGATACTCCATTTACATCAATTTTCTCAGGATTAGTAATCTTATTTGCAAGATTCCACTTCAGATACAAAATTTTCAGTTTCTGTTGAAGGCCTAATTCTTCAGATCACCACATAGCCAAAAAAAATCCACTTTTTTTTTTCTTTTTCTGGGATTTTTTGGGCAAAAAAACTTGAAGTGTGTTAGGAAACTATGAAAATATTTGTAGAGAGAATACCAATAATAAAAATTTTTTAGCACCTTCTTCTTACACATCCCATGCTTGGCATTGTGAGAAGAATTCAATCTTACAATATTATTTCTGACATTTGTTCTCTCTGTCTCAATTCCCATTCTGATTGACAAAAATAATTATCTTTTTGGTTATTTATAAGGAGGAATGAATGTAAGAACCTAACTTTCTCAAGTGTATTTTAAAATTTCTTGAATGCACTAAGCATACCCCCTGATTTGCTAGATCTGCCATGGAAAACTACTAGTACAGGAGTGGGAAGATTGTGATTTTACAAAGGTGACAAAAGCAAAGTTAAGTGGGGGCAGAAATCTGTTTTTTTAAACAAAAATAGTGTTCTATATTGTAAAAATAACACCATTTCCATTAATCTACATACATATTTATAGAGTTCTTTTCAAAAGCTTCCTGCATGTCTTGGAAAACCCTAACAGTTTGTAGAAGTCTGTCAATTATCTGATTTCAAATCAGAGCTCAGATATTTAGCAGCCTCCCCAAGTATACAAAACCACACACATAATGGAAAATAATAACATGAATGAAAAGGGAACTCAAAAGCAGACATAGCCACATAGGTTTGAACAAGGCAAGGATGCAAGAATTTGGGTATTTAAAAATGAAACAGTGAATTGAGGCAAAATATCCAAAAATACCAACTGTAACTGGATGCTTGAAGACATGCCAGTAATGGAAGAAATATTTTATCTGGGGAAAAAAAGTAATTATAATTTGCTCTAGGAACCCTAGTGAAAAAATGGATATTTTCCACAAAGAGGACAGAGACTGAATGGCCTCAGCGATGGCTGACAAGCCACCAGCGCTAATTAGTTGCTAATCCATCAATAGGTACATTTCACTGTAGGTGCTGGGGGCTGCCACAGGAATTCTTTAAGCTATATGCCTGTGGCAGGAGGTGCTAATGACCCCACAGCCGCAACCATTCGCGTTGTCTCATGTGAATTTTGGCATCCAGGAACATTGAAGGCGCAGGGTGACAGCAGAATAAAAAGTCGGACGTAAGGTTGAATAATAAAGGATGAAGTAGAAACGAGGGCTCATTTCCCCTTTTCGCCAAGTAATATATCAAAGCAGAAAAAAAAAAAAAAAAACCAGTTCCCTTAACTATCTGGGGGAAGGTATTATTTTTCTAATGGTCTATAAGAATTACTTTTCTTGGTTGAATTTGTAAAGAAGAGTGTCAAACCTCTAAAACCTTTTTTGTCTTTCATGTGTTTCTTTTTGTTTAGATTGAAAGAAAGTGGTCTGGGCAGGCTGAACCCTCAAATTGGGAAGATTGCCTCGAATTTCTCTTTAACTAGAAAAATACAACCATCATCAGTATGCAAATGACCCCCAATAATTCCACAAGCTGTTTTTAGCTTTTTTTTTTTTTTTTGGTGACTTACCTCCCTACACTTTTTCTTTAGACAGATAATTGTTTCCAAGGTTTACATTCTCAATTCTAATTTCAAATATTAAAAAGAAGAAGAAGAAGAAGTCTGGTGATGAAACAAATTCTGTTAAGCTTTTTACTCTCAGGATGCTCTGGGGGCTGAGAATAGAACTGGAATAAGGACAGACCACATGCGATGCAGGGAGAGGTATATGCAATCAGCACTTAGTGAAGTGGGAAAAGAACCATTTTTGGGGTTCAGCATGAGTTTGGATGTAAGTTCCATCACTAGACAGCTGACGTTGGGCACACTGTCCATTTTTGTCTAACTTCAGTTTTCTAAACTAATATGGGGATAATTATTTATAGCTATAATGTTGTTGTTTGAATTATGTTATAGTTCTGAAAGCTCCTAAAGATTGCTTGGTCTATAGTACACGTTTAATAAAATGCAAACGGTCTGCTCTGTTCTCTAAGGGGACTTCAACTAAATCTACACACAAAAAATATGTTATGGTTAGTTATGGAGGAAATTAGTGGCCTAGAACACACCTAGGAAAATTATTTCACTTTTTCCAAGTTTGAACAAGGAAAATATTCCCTTCTACTTGGAAGAATATATATTTCTGCCCTGATTAAATTCTAAGATGAGAATCACTAGCAGAAAGAAGCAAAAGGAAGGAGCCATTGAAAAAGAAACAAGCAGAAGATGCAGCCTAAGGTGACTAATTTCTATGTTTCCTCATTCTTTTCTCACTGATATTTTGGAAGATTAGAAGGTGTCTTTATTCTGATATTTATTTTGAGAAGAAGGAGAAGGATCCTTGAGCTGTGAGTCTACAGGGGTAGGGATGGAAATATGATCTTCAAATAACAGATGCTGAAATTACTTGGAAAAGAAAGTCTAAGGCACAAGGAGAAAAAGTAAGGCAGAAAGAGAAACATATGTGTTTTCACTCTTCGATTGGAGTCTTTTCACAAAACTGGTGGATACCTATTATTTAATCATTTATTTGACAAATATTTATTTAGTGCTTATTGTATGCTAGGAACTTACTGTTTTAGTCATTGTGGATCAGCATTAACCAGACAGACAAAAACCCTTGCTCTTACGGAGCTTACGCTCTCTTGGAGGAGAGATATAAACAGGACACACAACAATAAGTAAATGACATAAAATACTAGGAAGTGACAACTGCTATAGAAAAAATGTAAAACAAGGAAGTGAGATGGGATAGCCATGCTGGGATCGCCATGCTGGGGGCAGCCGTTTAAATTTTAAATAGGTTTTCAGGGAAGGATTCACTAACAAAGTACAATGGAGTAAAGACTAAAGGGGGTGAAGGAACAAAATATAAAGATTATTAGAGGAAGAGGATTCTAGACAGAGGAAACAAAAAAGAACAAAGAAAGAATGAGCACTCTAAGGCAAAAACACTTTCCAGTGTTGGGAGGAAAGCAATGAGGCAGGTGGAGCTAGAGCACAGGGAATGAAGGAGGGGATGGTGGGAGTGGCTGTGGTGGCTGTCAGTGAGGCTGGCTTTTGTAGGACCTTCAGGCCACTCTACGTATTGGGGGTTTTATCCTGGGAGACATTGAGAGCCATTGCAAGGTTTTGAAGGACATATTCTGACCTCCATTTTAAATGTCTTGTTTTTGCTGCTTTGTATTTAAAACACAGTATAGGAAGAGGCCAGTTACCAAAACCAAAAACCAAACCCATTGCCGTTGAGTCGATTCAGACTTATAGCCCTATAGGACAGAGTAGAACTGCCCCATAGGGTTTCCAAGGAGCGGCTGGTGGATCTGAACCACTGACCTTCCGGTTAGCAGCCAAGCTCTTAACCACTGCACTACCAGGGATCCAGGAGGCAATAATAATAATAATTTTACAGATACAAACTGAAGGAAGAGTCAACAGGATTTGCTAGTGGATCAGATGTGAGGTGTGATAGAGAGGAATCGGGGTTGATTCCAAGGATTTTCAACGTAGGAAGAATACTTCATTTTCTTGATTTAAAGCTAACTGCAACAATTCTCATATAATTCTGCCATATATATTTATCCTCCCAACCTGGGGTTCCCTTTTCATGCTCCCAAAGCTCCTATCATAGAATCAAATTTTCCGTTTGATAATTATCTTAAATCGACTGCTCTTTTGACAACAAGGAATGTGAATTACTCATTTTCATATTCTCAGGGTTGCTACAGGACCTGACGCACAGTTGTGGTTATAGCAGGTATAGAACGGTAGGCACTTTTAGTCATTTTAGCCATCTAGCATCTGAATCTTTTTCTAGGTTATGGGAACTCACTCACTTAATGAGTCTTGTTAGATATCGTAGACTGTCTGACTTACAGAAGGTAAAAATGTTACATATTTGCTTCCTCAACCTCCCCCGTTGTCTTGAGCATAGCCAAGACATAGCAAAGGAATCCATAAAGAACATACCCTGGAGAGTTAGTACACAAGAGGCAAGGGACAGTTAGCATTTCCTTCTCTCTTGAGGCAGCTGTGCTTTCTTTATCAGATTAGTTGTGAGGCATGGTTTTGGGTTTTTTTTGGGTTGATTAGGTTCAGGCCTGGTTCTCCAACCTACTCAACTATTTTGTGTTTTACTGAATAGCCTTTCATAATCTTTCTTTCTGCTTAAATAAACCAAAGTTGGTTGGCTTTGTTTCTTCAGATGGAGAACCCTAATTGATGTAGTACTCAATAAATAATCAATTAATGAAAGAATGAATATGGCCGACCACTTTTAAAAATGTATATACGTTACCCTGAGACAGAACAGAAGATGCGGGGCTTGCAATTCCCACTTCTATTTTCATATTTATCACTCACAAAATATGAAAGAACATACTGACAGGTAAGAGCACAGGTAAGGTGTCATTGATAAGAAATGATGAGAACGGCTTCTGATTTGGTGGTCACTGACAATTTAAGAATCTGATAAGCAGTATGGATTATGGATTGAACATAAGCAAAAGAACAAATTTTTGTCATGAAATTTTATTGAGATAAAATTTTATCTTTGAAAAAATTTTGTATAGTTTACAATAACATTCTAAGATGTGAAATACTAGATGGAATCTATTCTTAGCTGCTTTGATTTATGCATGTTATTAAAATGACTGGGATTTCAAATTCGTAGTTAATAAAATAACCAGTTTTATTGCAATGAAACAGCATTTACTTATTTGATAGTCCCAGGGAAAAAATAAGTCAGGAAGATAAAAATATTAGTTGAATTTCTGCAGGTACTATATTGATATACAGATGTTAATATAAAAACTTAAAGATCAGTTACTAAGGAATTAAAGTTTAAACTGCTACATCAATGCTAAATAATTAAGACCAACTAAAGAATAGATTTTGAGAGCTGTAGAGATTATTACAGATCATCCCAACTAATGCCATTATTTTATAGAAATTTGTTCAGAGTAGTAAAGAAGTTAGGTACATTATACCCAGTCACCCATCTAGTCATTAATTCTTTCATTAGAACAGTCATTTTAAGAAGAAATTATATTACTCTTGTTTAAATGAAATCTTACAGCCAAACTCATGCATATGAATAGATATGAGCAGAGTTGAATGGAAGACTTGAGGGGTCTGCAGGCCTTCTTCCACTAGGAGCATGGTTTGAAGCCTCTATACTATGTCACATCCATCTTTCATTATCAGTATGCAATAACACATAATAATAATTGCCTATTTGTGTACAAGCCTCATGCTACGTGCTTTCAAGTATGTTATCACACTCAGTCTTTCCATAAGTCTATGCCATGGGTAGTATTGATTGTTAACTCCAATTTACAGTTGAAGAATGGAGGAGTAGAGTGGTTATATTACTTGTCCAAGGAAATAGAGTGAAAGAACAAAAACGTGAAAACTGAGCTCTTTGACACCAAAGCCTAGGCTCTTAAGTCACTATATTCAACAGCCCTTCAATTTAAAAACTTTATATAGTTTAATATGCTTTATGTTTCTTTATGTTCTGGTCTGTTTTATATTCACATATTACTTGTTTCTTATAGCCTATAATGATGAGCTCCTAAATAGAAAGAAAATAATAAAATTTTAAAAATTATCAGTAAGAAATTTTTTTTTTTTTTTTTTACTTTCTGCTGTAGTTTGGACAATCACAGATACAGATACCATGCAAACAGTTCACAAAAGAGAAAGAGTACTGAAAATAACAATGTCAGCTCATCCGTACATGTAAGGCTTAGCCTGTGACTTGATATTTAGGAAATTCTTCTAAGTGATTGAGATTTCTAAAAGTTTCAGTGATATCCAAGCATCAAGACTTTAGACCTTCTTGGGTCTTAAAAGCCTGTGAGCAGTCATCTAAGACACTCCACTGGTCTCACCCCTTCGGGAGCAAGGGAGAATGAAGAAAATGAGATACAAGGAAAAGATTAGTCCAAAGGACTAATGGAGCACAGCTACCAAGGCCTCCACCAGACTGGTTCCAGCACAACTAGATGGTACCTGGCTACCACCACTTCCTGCCTTGACAGGGATCACAACAAAGGGTCCCAGAGAGAGCTGGAGAAAAACGTAGAACAAAATTCTAATTCACTAAAAAAGACCAGATTTACTGGCCTGACAGAGACTGGAGAAACCCTGAGAGTATGGTCCTCGGGCACCCTTTTAGCTCAGTAATGAAGTCACTCCCAAGGTTCACCATTCAGCCAAAGATTAGACAGCCCCATAAAATAAAATAAGACAAATGGGGCACAACAGTCCAGGGACAAGGACTAGAAGGCAGGAGGGGACAGGAAAGATGGTAATAGGGAACCCAAGGTTGAGAAGGGACACTGTTGTCATGTTGTGGGGTTGTTAACCACTGTCATAAAACAATATGTGTACTAATTGTTTAATGAGAAACTGTTTGTTCTGTAAACCTTCATCTAAAGTACAATAAAAAAAGAAGGAAACAAAAAAAGACTTTAGAAGTTCCTAGGGTATCAGTCATGATAGCACTAGATGACCAATAGGTTTCATCTCTCTGGGTCAGTGCATACTGACTGGTAGTGATTGTGCTGTGATTGATGAGCAAAGTGTGAAAAGATCCTGGAAGGGGAGGTACCATCACTAGAGTCATATGTTTACTTATCATGTATAAGACCTTCTGATGTCACTAAATGCCTTTATAGTCTATGGAGAAACTAAGTCATTATTTAGCAATAGGCGTTCGTCAATTTGTAATTGAAGATGTTTGAAATAATTGATATATTTGCATAGTGCAGTGCCTGGTCTATAATATATATTCAATCAATGGTGGCTATTATTATTATTTATAAGAAACATTTAAATAAGCTACAAGGCTTTATTGGCATATGAGCTTCCTAGAATTGCTGTAAACTGCAGTACCATACGATAGGTGGCTTAAAACAACAGGTACTTGTTTTCTCACAATTCTGGAGGCCAGGAGTTCAAAGTCTAGGTGTCAGTAGGGCCATGCACTCTCTGAAGGGTCTAGGGGAGGAATCTTTCCTTAACTCTTCTAGCTTCTTGTGGTCCCAAGCATTCTTCGGCTTCTGGCAGAGTCACTCCAATCTCTGTGTTCCATCTTCACATGGTCTTCTTCCCTCTGCATTTCTCTGTCTAGGTCTTGTCCTTTTACGAGAACAACAGTCATTCTTGGATTAGGGCCCAACCTACTCCAGTAAGAACTCCTGTTAACTAAGGACATCTGCAAAGACTCTATTTTCAAATCAGTTCACGTTCACAGATACCAGGGTTAGGACTTGAACATAATTTTGGGGGGAACATAAATTGATCCATAACATCTGGTTTCTTCTTCTTTTACAGCGTTATGAAACAGCTGTCATTCAAAATCCTCTTTCTGTCCACAGTGGAATTCTTCCAAATATATTTTCTTCTTGAGAGTTGAAGTTCCCTAGGATTTAGATATTTATCAGAGATTAGGGCAAGCCTTGATAGCGCAGTGGTTAAACACTTGGCTGCTAACCAAAAGGTGGGGAGTTGGAACCCACCAGTCCTCCATGGGAAAAACATGTGGCAGTCTGCTTGCAAAGATTTACAGCCTTGGAAACCCTATGGTGTAGTTTTACTCTGTCTTATAGGGTTGCTGAGTCAGAACTGAAGCAACAGCAGTAGATGAGGGTAAGCCAAGTTGTTAACCCTTTTCCTCCAGTAGATTCCAACCAATTGTGAGTAGACACAGGGAGCCACATAACAATCTAGACACAGCACTGGTTTTGTTATTGGTATCAAATTTTTGTTTTATTTGTTAAATGCCACAATGAAAAACTCAGGTCACCTACCTCAAATCCTAAAAGGGCACTGCAGTGGAAAAGTTCTGCCTGAGCCACGGGCAGAAAGGAAGCAAACGCAGGGCTCAGGGAGTGATTTATTTGAGGAAGAGGCAACAAAGAGATGGCAGGAGAGTGACAGAGAAAGAAAGAGAGAGAGAGAGAGAGAAGAGAGGTAAGGAGAGTAAGAATGAGGGTGGGAATGAGGCTGAGAATTGCAGAGGGCTGCTTTTCACTCTAAGTCAACAGAACCTCCACCATCTTTGGAGGATGGCCCAGTGGAGATCAGATGGCCCAGTGGAGATCAGATTTCCTAATCTCACCCACAGGAAATTCCTCCGCCTCCTGAGGGAAGGGCTGAGTAAAAGAGGTACCAGAAACAATCACTAACGTATGCTCTAACCTCATTCTCTCTTGGGCAGTAGATCAGAAGTCTCATTACCTTTATGGAAATGTGAGATGAAAGAAATGAGCTCTATCACTTACAAGACCCACAGTGAAATACTTTAGATGTTTTTATACTTATCCTGAGTCAAATAATATTTCCTTTGCCTTGTTCTCCTAATACCTCTAAATGAGATCATGTGGCATGAACTGCAGAATGCATACTGCAGTAATAGGGAGTTCCAGTGTTGTGTACACAAGTAGCTGCTTAGTGCCCTTCCTATACAAATTCCTGGAGGTCTTTTCTCCATTGTGATAGCCTTCTCATCTTTTTGCTGCTGTTTCTTCCCTTATACACTTTTCTTTCCCCGCTTCCTCTCCTTATCCACTTCCCACACAATTCAAATCAACAGGCTTTTATTAAACCTCTATTAAAGATGTTACAGTCAGCTTCCAAAAAGATTTACAGCCTTGGAACTCCTATGGGGGCAGTTCTACTCTGTCCTGTTGTTGTGCTGTTAGGTGCCATGGAGTCGGTGCCAACTTATAGCGACCCTATGTACAAGAGAAAGAAACACTGTCCCGTCCTGCACCATCCTCAAATCCTTGTTACGCTTGAGCCCACTGTTGCAGCCACTCTGTCCTACAGGGTCTCTATGAGTCAGAACCGACTTGACAGCCACGAGTTTTGGTTTTTTCTGTACTTAGATAGGTGGAGAATAGGTACTTTCTTCATTTGAGTCAAAAAACAAGTATTGAAGTTTGTTTTTAATATACTCTTCAAAGGACATTATACGATGTCTCACCTTGGGAATTTCTTAATGATTTGTTCTTTTCAAAATTTCATATTATTGAGTGATTGCAGCGATAGATCTCAACCTCTGAGCTTTGCTCAATGGTTTTACTCACAAAAGGCTGAAACTAGCACTTTGCCATTACAGAGTTAGATTTGAAATTAGCTAAGCAAGTTGTAGTGTTACGTACTTTGACATCACAGGCAGTCAGGCACTGCGGGTGAATTATAAAGTGAGTGGCAGGCCTAGTTAAGGACTTTTTTTTTTTTTCTTTCTTCAATAGAAATTTTCCCTAAGGGGGGATTTTCTTATCTTGATGGTTTAGAAATTATACATCTGCTTCCATTAATGTTAATGAATCTAAGTGATCCCATCCCAGCTTACCACAATGAAATTAAACTCTTTTAGTTTTAAATTGGGATGGGATTTTCAAATATTAAACATGTTTAACTCCTAATGAACCAATGTTTTATAGAAACAAACAATAAAAAAAAAAAAATTCAAACAAACTAGCCACATGAGTTTCATTGTTGTTAATGGGAATTGTGCAGTAGTCCCTTTTTATGTGCTTGGAATCAGTACCTCTTAACATGCTCAAATACTAATAGGGTGTCTATCATATTTATAGGAAGGATGGTGATATTGATAATTAACATTTACAGTGCATTCACCATGTGCTCTACACTCCTAAAAGAACTTAAAGTTTATTAATTCACAGTAACCTCACAAGAACCTTAGATGGTTGGAGCTCCAGTATTTTCAATTAATCAGTAAGGAAACTGAGGCCCAGCAACGTTATACGACTTGCTACGGTGACAGAGCTGGTAATCGGGAGAGTGAAGATGTGAACGTTCTGCTTCCAGAGCCTGCCTCCTTAACCACTACCTTGTATTTGATACGTGAAAATTAAAATGAATACAGAAACCTAGTATTCAGTTTTTCCAATTTCTATATAGTTTAACCAGATATTTTAGAGGAACACAAATAACAGAATATTTGGCTCATCAATTATGGATTTTCATATTTGTTTACTAAAGTGTATTTTAAAAATTTCACATTCCTATTAAAATATTTTATAACTATGACTATAATTTATATCCAAATTCAGATTTTCAAAGGTGATCACATATTAAAGGATATGACAGATGTTGCCTATATTTGGTGATATCAAGGATAACAGAATCAATTTTACTGTAAATACAACGTGTGAAGAAAGATGTTCAACATCATTGCTCTAGTCATTCAGCCTGACATTTCTTTGTGAAGTGGGCAGAAAATTAAATTGCCTCAAATTACAGGAGAAAAATCACGCACCATGAAAAGTAACATGTCCAATGCCAGTTGAGGTTATGCTTCCACTGAGGTGTGTGTGCAGTTTACTACACGAGTTTCATTGATATTAAGGGAAAATGTGCAATTGCCTTTCTTTATGTGCTCTGAATCATTACCCCTTAGCACCCTCAAAATATCAAACTTTTCCTGGCATTTTATGTTAGTTTTACAGTATGACATTCTTATTCATTTGTTTGAAAAGCTGAAGTTAACTTCATTGTCTTTAGTTGTATTTTTTGAAGTCACTTTCTCCTTCCCCTCCCCGTTCCCTATATTCTGATATTCTAGTCTTGACTCTTCTGAACTCTCTGGATTAAATAAGCACTTAAAATTAGAATACATTAGTCAGTTTTTCAGTATCCATGTTTTTACAGCAAACTTTTTTTGAGGCCAATTCTGCTAGATAGAAGAGTATCTTAGGAAACTGGGAGATAAACGTGGACTTCAGGGAGATACTGGTCTAATACAGGAGATGAGAAGAGAAAATGGCATGTGTAGGCAGTAACTAAGCCCAAATATCGTCTTTATGAAAATCAGTAAAAGGAGTTTCATACCTAGAGTAGAAACAGCCAAAAGGTTGTTGTTATTTGTTGTTAGGTGCCATCGAGTCGATTCCGACTCATAGCGACCCCATGTACAATAGAATGAAACACTGCCCGGTCCTGCGCCATCCTCACAATCATTGTTATGCTTAAGCCCATTATTGCAGCCACTGTGTCAATCCATCTCACTGAGGGTCCTCCTCTTTTTTGTTGACCTTCTACTTTACCAGGCATGATGTCCTTCTCCAGGGACTGAATCCTCCTGATAACCTGTCTGAAGTATGTGAGACATAATCTCACCATCCTTGCTTCTAAGGAGCATTCTGGCTGTACTTCCTCCAAGATAGATTTGTTCGTTGTTTTGGCAGTCCATGGTATACTCAATATTCTTCACCAACATCACGATTCAAAGGCATCAATTCTTTTTCAGTCTTCCTTTTTCATCATCCACTTTTTGCATGCATATGATGCAACTGAAAACACCATGGCTTGGGTCAGGCGCACCTTAGTCTTCAAGGTGACAGCTTTGCTTTTCAACACTTGAAAGAGGTCTTTTGCAGCAGATTTGCCCAATAAAATGCATCTTTGGATTTCTTGACTGCTGCTTCCATGGGTGTTGATTCTGGATCCAAGTAAAATGAAATCTTTGACAACTTCAATCTTTTCTCCATTTATCATTATGTTGCTTATTGGTCCTGTTGTGAGAATTTTTGTTTCCTTTATGTTGAGATGTGATCCCTACTGAAGGCTGTGGTCTTTGATCTTCAACAATAAGTATTTCAAGTCCTCTTCACTTTCAGCAAGCAAAACTGTGTCATCTGCATAAAGCAGGTTGTCAATGAGTCTTCCTCCAATCCTGATGCCCCATTCTTCTTCATGTAGTACAGCTTCTCAGATTATTTGCCCAGCATACAGATTGAATACGTATGGTGAAAGGATACAACTCTGATGCAAACCAAAGGGTAAAGGTCTAATATCAGAGAATCTGGATTTCCCCTCTAACTTGCCCTCCGGTGGGAGGAAGACAGTAGAAGTTGTTGTGGGTGGGGCGGGGGTGGTGGTGGCCCTTATGAAGTGAATGTGTTTCAATGCCACTCATTATGAGCAAGGTCACTATAAGTCGGAAATGATTTGACAGCAATGGGTTTGGTTTTTGGTTTTTATGAGCAAGGAGTCACAATGTTAAGTGGAATTAATGTATTAAAAAAAAAAAAAACTGCCTGGCATGTGGTAGGCATTCAGTGAAAATTAATTGCCAAGAAGTCCAGGAGGAAGGAAAAATAGTTTTGAACCAGTGATCAAGGCAACTTCATTTTGGGGACATGGGATTAGGGTATGAAGACAAGAAGGTGAGACATTTCAGGCCCAGGAAGCAGCATGAACAAAGAATGAAGACAGGAAAGCAAGTGAAGTTCCAGACCAGAAAATCTCAAAGGGAGAATAAAGCTTTCCCACCGGACATTTGAAAATGGGTGAGGATATTTTTGGTTCTCACAATGACTGAGGGGTGCTGTTGGCATATACTGCCCTGAAGCCAAGGATGCTATTAATTCTATAACTCAGTGCCATACACAAAAATTGTCCCTCCAAAAATGTCAAAAGCACCACAGTTGAGAAAAACTGGAGGATACAGCTTATGAAAGGAAGCTGTGAGAAATGAGGTGGAAAAAGTAGGCACTAATATCACACAGGACATTGAATGACATGCAAAGAAATGTGACTTTATTTGGTAGGCAATGGGGAGTCCTTGAAACTTTTGGAAATGAGCAATGAAATGATTAGTCTTTAAAAGAGTTGAGAATAACTTTAAGGAAAGATAACTATTCAAGGAGATGAATTTGGCATTCACTGGCCGGATGACTGACTTGGGGGAACAGCAGGCAGTGGGGAGACCAGTCAGGAGGGCTTATAGGCAGTGAAGATGAATAGGAGGAACATGATGGCAATATCAGCTGCTCCACGGAAAGAGGCTGAGACACACTTCCCCAATATCTTACCATATTCTTTTCCTCTGTAGGAATACTTTTTATTTTTATTATTATTTTTCTAAGATTGTCAACCAGTCAAATTTTCAAGTTTTTCTGAAGGCTTAGGATCTGAGGAGGAGAAGGAAATCCTATCTAATCTTTCAAGGCTAGATTTTCTTCTTGTATCCCACTCTTTAGTTTGTCACAATAACATTGCCTTGAGGGACACAGTGGGAAAGCAAGCGTCAGAAATGCAATTTCAGCAGCACACTTTGCCCTGATTAGCTGCAAAAAGAAGTGCAGGAACTGATGCCCTGGGGCTACACCTGAGGAAGTCTGTCAAAATTGACACAGCTCCACTTCTTCAGGACTGAGAACCACTAGTCCAGGAATACTTGGAAGTGATAGAGCAAGACACATGTACATGTCTGTGTGCCCACACGCATGCACAAGCACGCACACTCTTGTGTATTCTCTTTCTCTCTTAGAACAAAGTAAAGGGATGTGGCCACTTAGTGATTGATTCTGAGAACATATAACCAAAAACCAAACCCTTTGCCATCAAGTCAATTCCAACTCATAGAGACCCTACAGGACATTGCAGAACTGCCCCATAGGGTTTCCAAGGAGCTGCTGGTGGATTCGAACTGCTCACCTTTTGGTTAGCAGCCAAGCTCTTAACCACCGAGAACATATATAGACCTAAAGTTTCTTATTTTAATTTAGCTTGTTTTTTTAAACTAAAAATTCAAATAGCTTAGGACCAATTCTTCCTCCCCGAGTTTGCTTTAGAGCAAGGGCTGGAAATGATGGACACATGTGGCAGCCACATTGGTCAGCTCTGTCCAAAGCGTAGCGATGGCCCCATAGAGTGCACTGTTGGTTCCAGTCAGAAAGCCACTTTGTGTTCTTGAAAGTGTTCTTTGTGTAATTTCTCAGAGAGGTGTCTATAAAAATCAGTTTACGTGTGCTATGTTACACACACCCAGCAATTAACTGCTCTCCAACTATGTAAATCACAATGTTCAACAGGTTAATTATACATTACCTTAAAAAAGATTTGCTATTTTCTCTTTTCATGCTGTAGACTTTTAAGTTACCACTTATTTCTGCATGTCATTTTGTATTTTAAAGAATTCTGTAAAGCCTCTACTTATTATTTTCTTTCTCAGTTAAAGAAAGGTTGTTCAACAACAGGAGTTACAAATGCAAATCTACAAACTTAAGATACTAGGTTGCAGTGGGTCGGTGGTAAACTAGGTGTGGCATGCCTCACAAAAGGTATTTACATTCACTGCTCTTAACAGTCACTCAGCTGGGCACACAAAACATGTGCGCTGGTTGCATTTGATTCTTGGACTGCTAGCTTGAGATTTCCATTCGTAAAGCTTCCTTCAAGTCTTTAGTTGTTAATGGGTGGTCCATATAGTGCAGCCCTTGTGAACTTCGATTTCCTGTTTGAGAGTTGGGCAGTGTCCCCTGATACTGGAACTTCTGAACTTCCTCTATAAAATCAAAACTAAACCTACTGCCATTGAGTTGATTTCAACTTACAATGACCCTATAAGACAGAGTAGAACCACCCCATATGGTTTCCAAAGCTGAAATCTACCGAAGCAGAAAAAGCTGTGGTGACGCTATCTCTATTTTAATATTAAGCAAGTATATGCCAGTGTCTATGAAATCTCTGGAGCCCTGATGGCACAGTAGCTAAGAGCTCAGCTGCTAACCAAACGGTTGGCTGTCTGTATCCACCAGCCACTCCTTGGAAACCCTATGGGGCAGTTCTACTCTGTCCTACAGGGTCACTATGAGTTGGAATCAATTTGATAGCAATCGGGTTTTTTTTTGGTATGGAACCCCTGGGTGGTGCAATGGTTAATGTACTAGGCTGCTAATAGAAAGGTTAGAGGTTTGAGTCCACCTAGAGGTGCCTCGGAAGAAAGACTTTGTGATCTACTACTAAAAAATCAGCCTCTGAAAATCCTGTGGAGGACAATTTTACTCTGACACACACATGGTCTCTATGAGTCAGAATCAACCTGATGGCAGCTGGTTTGTTGTTTTTTTTTTTTTTTTTTTTTTTGGTGGTACTTTTTACCAAGAACAAGGCTTTGTGGAGACCAAGAAGACCTTTCTTGGATATTAGCTGACTGCCAGTTTGCTGGCAGTTTACAGCAGGCCCATAGCAATAGCCCAGGTGCCAGAAAGAAATTTACACTCGTGGGCAGAGTATGGTTAACCACAAATTTTGAGCACATATTTTATGTTCTGACCCCAACTGATGACAAGCTTATTCTCCAAAGCACAAAGATATTCCCCGTAATTAATTTTAGTTCATATCTGTCCATTTGTTAAACTAATTCAATTAATTGTTGCCTAACTAGGTATAGAGAAATCTTCTACAGGTTAATTACGTGTTGTATAAAAGAGAATTTTCAATGTCCCTTTTTCACTGGGTTGCCTGTTAGATACTCATTTATTTTTACAAGGCCTTCGTTATTTTATAGACTACTGTAAAGTATATACTCATTCTTTACATAATGGAAAAGTAAACAAAGCCCACCCTACCATTTTTTTCACATCATTAAAAATAATCTCTGTCTTTGGTAACCAAGGCTGAAAATCAAAGACCCATTTCCTGAAGGGTAAAATGAATAGGCCTGTGCTCAATGTTGCTGCAATAAATAAAGAAAACATACGTTAGAGTCCTACTAGACCCCTGGGTGACACAAACAGTTTGTGCTTAATTACTAACCTAAAAGCTGGTTGTCTGAACCCACTAAGAGGCCCAAAGAAGAAATGCCCGGCAATCTGCTTCTGTAGAGATTACAGCCAAGAATCCTCTGTGTGGAGGACAGTTCTACTCTGCAATTCATTGAGTCGCCATGAGCTGGATTTGACTCTATGGCAATCGGTTTGGTTTTTGGTTTTATGTGTCAAGTACTCGATATCTCTCCCCCATTTCACACTAATTTTATTCTCCTAATACTCTTAGATTTATTTTATTAACATAGTTGAACAAACTGTGTCACAGAAAGTTAAATAATTGCACAATTTCGCACAATTAAAAAATAGAAGAGTCTGGATTCAAATGCAGGTCTCTGAGTCTACAAAACACTGCTCAATTTCAAAATATCTGTAAAATTATCTATTCTCTTCTTAACTAGCTGTTATATCTTTTGGAAACTAGGCAATTGGTTTAATATAATTTGTCTTCCATGAAACTGCCAGCTGTAAAGTAATGTGAAAGGGGTCCCTGGGTGGTGAAAATGGTTAACACACTCAGCTGCTAACTGAAAGGCTGGAGGTTTGAGTTCACCCAGAGACACCTTGGGAGAAGGCCTGGTGAACTACTTCCAAAAAATCAGCCACTGAAAACTCTATGGAGCAGAGTTCTACTCTGACACATGTGGAATTGACAACTGTTTATTTTTTTAGAGGCTTTCTTGGATTGTTTTCTTTACTTGTAACTATTAATGTGGGCACTGGAAGCTGAATCAACAATAAAATCTGACTGCTATTCATGCAACTGATCATTACTACAGACAAAGAAAAAGAGTAACTTCAAAATTTGAGCATTTGTGTTTACTTGTTTATTGAAAAATAGCCTGTGGTATTACCAAAAAAAAAAAAAAAAAAAAATCTTTTATAAGGATAGAATAATGAGAGATATCTTCAGAGAAGAAAAATTTTGGAAAGATACAAATCAGGAACATATAAAAGCTCACCAGGATCATAGAGACCCTAGGATTCAGAAAATATTCATGGGCTCACTTCAGGAAGAGTGTCAATTCTGTATGCCAAAAATTCAGACAGGAACTGGTTTATACAAAGAAGCTCTGTAAGTGCCTCTCCACTTGGGAAGTGAGTGAAAATGAATAAGATATAGATGTTCTAAGTATGCATTTTAGGCCAACTAGACAATTTGTCAGTTTCTCATTACCTGCCTCCATTCCCTGAGGCGATTTTTGTATAGCTAAGTGAACTCAGTAATTCACAAATATCTAAAGGAGACCATGGTTTCTATCTAGAAGAAACTGAAATAAATTCATGCATTTTTGAAAACTGTTCATCATTCCTCATCTGAAAACACTAGACATCTGTTTTAATTTTGTAAACAGTATCATCTAAAAAGCAAAGATAAAATTATATTTTATTTCCCGCAACTCTTTCTTCCTCAGAACATGAATATAAAATATTTGTTTTCAACAATTCGTTAAGGAGGGTATCTAAGTTCATAGAACTACCTTAAGAATTTATTTTTCTACACAGGGTCCCGATTAATATCGTTCTATACTAAAAGTAAACAAACTCAAGGAGTCTTGGAATTATAATTATGTATGGCTTATTTGATACTATATCAAATGAGATTCCTCATCTAGCACTCAGTATATCTACAGGAGATTGAAAAGCAGTGTTTTATAATAATGAAGGCATCACTATTAAATCCTCTGTGCCTTCTGAATCTTCAAAGATCATGCTATATTTAAAATAGCTTGAATTATGAATGTTATTTACAGCCTTCTAGTGTCTGCTTGCTTGTTGAAAGTGAAGAGGACTTGAAGGACTTACTGATGAAGATCAAAGAATACAACCTTCAGTAAAAATTACACCTCAGCATAAAGAAAACCAAAAGGCTCACAACTGGACCAATAAGCAACATCATGATAGACAAAATACTGGAGTTGTCACGGATTTCATTTTGCTAGGATGTACAATCAATGCCCATAGAAGCAGCAGTCAAGAAATCAAATGACATATTGCATTAGGCAAATCTGCTGCAAAAGACCTCTTTAAAGTGTTAAAAAACAAAGACGTCACCTTGAGGACTAAGGTGCACCTGACCCAAGCCATAGTATTTTCAATCGCCTCATATGCAGGCGAAAGCTGGACAAAGAATAAGGAAGACCGAAGAAGAATTGATGACTTTGAATTACGGTTTTGGCGAAGAATATTGAATATACCATGGACTGCCAAAAGAACGAACAAATCTGTCTTGGAAGAAGTACAGCCAGAATGCTCCTTGGAAGCGAGGATGGCAAGACTTCATCTCACATACTTTGGACATGTTATCAGGAGGGACCAGTGCCTTGAGAAAGACATCGTGCTTGGTAGAGGGTCAGCGAAAAAAAGGACGACCCTGAACAAGATGGACTGACACAGTGGCTGCAACAATGAGTTCAAGCATAACAACGATTGTGAGGATGACACAGGACTGGGCAGTGTTTTGTACTGTTGTACATAGGATCTCTGTGAGTCAAAACTGACTCGACCACACCTAACAACAACAACAGCTCCTGGTTCGAGTAGAGATTCTAAGAAATAAATAAGACCACCCCTAGAGGCATGCACACACACACCTTTTAGTCAAGGTAGCATATAAGAGGCTACTCAACAACTAAGTAAATTGAAATCTTATTAAAAGGTTTGTGTTTCCTCTAAAAAATCTAAGTTATAGTAAAAACTTGAAGAACCAATGATGAAAGTAAATTTTTACCGAATAAATTCAGGAGAGAGGTTGTGGGAAACACAGGTCCACGTATAAACTAAGACTATACATTCTGAAGAGGAGGTCTTGTCAGTTCAGTTTACTGCTGTACCCAGGCTTAGGACTATGACTAACACATAATAGGAATCCAGATAACATCAGTATCTAGTGATGATGAATTAAATGATTGAATAACTAATGTTGAGGACCGGGACTTCAACTATTAGATATTTGGATTAATGCATCTACTTTTATAATGCAAAATGCCTCTGTGTTTTGGACTCAACAATTCTTCTCAACATAACAATTTTGATTAAATATTTCAAATAAAATAAAACATCAAGTGAAGATTCTTTGACTCAAAAACTATTTAAATCCTATTTTAATTGGTAGGAGCTAGGTTGGGGGGTGGGAATGCCACTTCAATTAATTCCTTTAACATGATGTCTACAATATACATTAGAAGCACAGTCTACCCTAGTATTCCCTAAAAGGTAATTCAAAATTTAATCTCTTTTAAAACTTAATGACTGCTTTCTTTATAAAAAGAAGGCTCAGGTCTTCAGCCTAATATTTCACAGAGGCAAAGAAATTTCTGAAACAGCTAGTCTACTATTGATCTTCTTGAACTAAGATCAAGACATGGTGAACAAGATTTAAGCTCCTAGAACATGGCTCTGACATGAAGAGGAAAGTTAATAAATATTTGCCAATTTAGTAATGCAAGAATGTTATGGAAAAAGCTGATTAAAACAATGTAAGACACTTTATAATTTCAATAACCTTATATAAATGAATTGAAAATGAACAGAAACCAGCTATGGGTCAGGCTGAATGAGCACAATAACATCTGATTTTTAATGTCACAAGAATCAAGGGTGATATCCTGGCACACCCCTTCTCATCCCCCCAATATATTTTTATGTATAACTTTATGATTTAAATCATTTTACAGTTAAGTGCAGCACAGGAATTCTTATAATGCATATCATATGGTTTTACTATTATTATTATGACCACAAAGTGACCACAATAAAACATTGGGCTTAGTGCCTATCAATCTCATTCCAGAAAGTCTAAATCTCTCTCTCTCTCTCTCTCTACCTATCTACCTCTACATACAGTGTAACTATATGTAGTATGACTATGCTATACATTTTTACTGTATCTTTGACAAGCAATTCAAATTGACCTATATGAAATAATTCTACTTAAAGCTGAATAAAGTGAATGTTGAATAAAAAACACATTATTAAGTATCAAGTGGATACATCAAGAGTCTCACCAATGAATATAATGTGGTCCAGGAGAGCATCATGAAATTGTTCCATCATTATGGCTGGCTCCTGATAACATCTGTCATTATCTATGCTGTGAGATTCTGGGGACTAAATTAAGCACTTGATCATGTACTGCCACACAAAGTTGCTTTCTGAAGAAAATGCAGAGGCTACCTATGGACAGCTTTGACTGGAGGTGGACTGGTGCTCTATAAGTCTCCTCAGTTTCATAACAGCTTGCCAAACATGACAGCTGCTCATCTGATTTCCAAACATGTGCTTCCCCTTCTACAATGAAAAGGAAAGTCAAACCCTCGAGGCCTTCATTATGTAGCACAAACCAGCATCTCTGCTCTTCTGCTACTGATTCTTTAGGTAAGACAAGGAGTTTTTAGGGAGAATCACCTACGATGTATGTATTCCTAGAGGTACCCCATAATTTATTATTGGATAAAGTTGGATCATATTTGATTAGCCATTCAGAATTTTGGCTGCACAGATTTGCATTCTAATGTGATGCCTTCAGTTTGTTTTCAATGGTTACTACAAGGAAAAAAAAAAGTTTGAAGTCTAGAATCACATTTGCTATATCATTCAGTATCCCATATGGAGATAGGTAAACTAAATGTATCAATATATTGTTCAGTACAATATATGTAAACACATAATAAACGTTTAATAAATTTTACTCTCATAACTTGAAAATTATATTAGCAATGTGACTTTTGTCCTTAGTATTTTCTTTTTATCTTGTGATCTTTTCTCTAACTCAGTTAACAGCTAGAAGCTTCTATGCTCACTGTCTCAAGTAGTTTTGGAGGTTCCAAAATCCAAAAGTTTTGGAAGAATGCATAATGCACATATCAGTGCCTTCTTCCAGGGAAAAATTCCACGGGCTGGGAAGAGAAAGAAAATGAGAGGCAAAAAACAACAGAGTCTAGATACTTGAGAAAATTGAGAAAGGGGTCATTTGATTGTTGGTATGCACAGAACAAACTTCAGTATGGGAGAGAATGACAAAAACCTCAGATTAATTGGGATTCTCTAAAAGCAAGGCTTGACTAGGCATGTGAGCTGAGAGCAGCTCCCAGAGTCTTCCTTAGCCTCAAGCAGTATAGGAGAAACAAAATGTCACCTGTGAAAAATGCACAGAAAGCCAGCAGGCCTAATGTGTCCTTGGAGTGAGGACAAGGAGGCTGCAGTGGCACTTGTAAGGACCAGTGACCACAGACCAGACTGAAAGGAGGAAGTCTCAGCAGGTGCCAGGAGGGATAGCTGATGACATTGAGAGCCAGATGGCCCCCCACCTGGCATTGTGCAGACACAGTCCTGGAGTACAGTCGGTTAGGGCTGATTGAGATTGAGTTTCTGCCACTTGATGGAACTGGGGCCCAGAATACAAATTATATTTGGCTTAGAGAAAAATACAGAAAATGGTGTTTCTTGCATATTGAACACCTGAGCATACGCACTGAGATTTTTCTGATACAAGTCTATGAATGACACATAGGGCAACTCTTATTAATCAAATATTACATCCCAATTATTTTATTTACATAATGTACTTAATTACTCATGTATCTACTGCTCCTTACCTGCCAACTATTTAACTACTGTATGATGCTGTTGTCGCTGTTACCAACCAAACCAAACCCACTAAGTGAAAGTTCTGCTGTTTGAAACCACCAGCTGCTATTCAGGAGAAAGATGTGGCAATCTGCCTCTTTAGAAATTTATAGCCTTGAAAGCCCTATGGGGTCACTATGAGTTGGAATTGATTTGATGGCAGTGGGTTTGTTTTATTTTATTTTGGTTTTTGTGGCAGATTTGCCCAATGCAGTAAGTCGTTTGATTTCTTGACTGGTACTTCCATGTGCGTTGACTGTGGATCCAAGTGAAATGAAATACTTGACAGCTTCAATATTTTCTCCATTTATCATGATGTTGCTTACTGGTCCATTTGTGAGGATTTCTGTTTTCTTTAAGTTGAGGTGTAATCCGTACTGAAGGCAGTAATCTTTGATTTTTATCAGCAAGTGCTTCAAGTCCTCTCTACTTTCAGCACGCAAGGTTGTGTGTCATGGATTGAATTGTGTTCCCCCAAAATATCTGTGAACTTGGCTAGGCCACAATTCCCAGTATTGTGTGATTGTCCAACATTTTGTTGTCTGATACGATTTTCCTGTGTTGTAAGTCCCATCTCTATGATGTTAATGAGGCAGGATTAGAGACAGTTATGTTAATGAGGCAGAATTCAATCTACAAGATTGAGTTGTGTCTTAAATCAATCTCTTTTGAGATATAAAAGACAGAAGCCAGCAGAGAGACATGGGGACCTCATACTACCAAGAAAACAAGAGCCAGGAGAATAGCATGTCCTTTGGACTCGGTCCCTGCACTGAAAAGCTCCTCAACTGGGGAATATTAATGACAAGGACCTTCCCTCAGAGCCAACAGAGAGAGAAAGCCTTCCCCTGGAGATGACACCCTGAATTCAGACTTCTAGCCTCCAAGACTGTGATCAGAATAAATTTCTTTTTATTAAAGCCATCTACTTGTGGTATTTCTGTTTAGCAGCACTAGATAACTAAGACATGTGTCATCTGCATATCACAGGTTGTTAATGAGCCTTTCTTCAATCCTAATGCCCCATTCTTCTCCATATAGTCCAGTTTCTTGGATTATTTGCTCAGCATACAGACTGAATAAGTATAGTGAAAGGATACAACCCTGACTTATATTTTTCCTGTCCTGATTTTAAATCATGCAATATCCCCTTGTTCTGTTCCAACAACTGCCTCTTGGTCTATGTACAGGTTCCTCATGAGCACTATGAAGTGTTCTGGAATTCCCATTCTTCTTAATGTTATCTATAATTTGTTATGATCCACACAGTCGAATGCCTTTGCATAGTCAATAAAACAGAGGTAAACATCTTTCTGGTATTCTTTGCTTTCAGCCAGGATCCATCTGACATCAGCAACAATATCCCTTGTTCACATCCTCTTCTGAATCTGGCTTGAATTTCTGGAAGTTACCTGTCAATATACTGCTGCAGCTGTTTTTGAATAATTTTCAGCAAAATTTTACTTGCGTGTGATATTAGTGATATTGTTTGATAATTTTTGCATTCTGTTGGATCATCTTTCTTTGGAACGAGCTCAAATATAGAACTTAATTTATATATTACCCTTCATTTCTTAATCATGGCATATATTAAACTACACTGTAAGAATATTTGTCTACCCTATCATGTGTTTCCTTTTCTTTCTTTTTTTTTTTTTTTTTAAATACTCCCCTCTAGCTTGTCAACAATGATGATGGTCAATATTTGTACTGGAATAGAAAATATCCAGAAAATAGCAACAATAGTTTATCAATCCCAAAAGCAAAATAAAGTTTTATATTCCTCCCTTCTCTCATTGTTTGTGTGTCTCTTTATTTCGGTTTCAAGTACTATAATTCTTATGTTGGTACTCATATTGCAATTAAGTAGGTCAATCATTTAGCCTCCACATGCTACTCTTAGACCAATTTCCTAACATCTTCATTTGATTAGACCCAGTAGCACATTGATGCAGATTCAAAATTCTGGGACATGCTTTTCCTTAACAGTGCATTAGCTCTCCTAGGGAAACTGGGAAAACACATCCTTTACCCAAACAAACGAACAGACATATTCCACTGGAATAGGAGGATAGGAAGGACAGAGAGATGCACTCCACTGAGGCCAGCTATGCATGTGTACATCCGTTAGATATGCCAGAGGGAATTATGCTTCAATTGAATGGTTTAAAACTTTTTTGAATTTTTTTTTCTTCTTCTTATCATTACTTTTCTTCTTATTATTAATGTCCAATCAAAGATTCGATTCTAAGTTATATGCATATCCAATTAATTTTGAAATGGTTTTTTTAATTTATTATAACTAGCATTACATTATGTTTTATAACATTTCTTATTAAAAATGAGTTAATGTTCTACCTGGTCATTGTTAAACTTTTAACAAACATAACTTTCTAAAACATAATAAAACTAGAAGTAGCTAAAGGTAGCTAGTCTAAATTTGTTTTTGATATTCTACATATCAATTTTAAAATTTGCAAGGTAAATTATTCATGTTCCCTTCTGCCCCCACAGATTAGAAGTGAATTGTTTTTTTACCATGCAAATATGTCACTTTCTTTTTTAAAAAATTCTGTCAGTCCTGTGAGTCTTAGAAGACAATGTGTCCACTGACATCTACTAATGGACAATGATCACAGACTAGTGCAGGTGGGAAATGCTATTTCAGGGTAATAACTCACACCTGGAAAGGTCTATTTTTTCCACTAGGATCTTTCTACACAGTGGCGAAAATAAGCTAATTAGGTCAAAGCATCACATTGGGGCCCATGAGTTACAACGGTATCTCGGTTATATCCCCACAAGAGGCCCTGTCCAAAGGCAAGCCAGCAATAAACTTCAACTAGAATACGACCTCTTGATTTAGCCACTTCTTTCTGTGTAGCTGCCACTGTGTTTCATTGCACTTGAATTCATGCAATGTTCACAGGGGAGACAATTGGTACAGAGGCATAAAGAGAGGCAAAAAAGGAAAGAGGAAACAAGAAAAATTGGGTTATCTAGAACCATAACCTGTGCTCAGATTTTAGTTCTGTGAGGCCCTGCTCAGGACAGAGAAACTTCACAACCAGGGGTCATGAGCTCTAATCTTCAGCTGTCTTGAGCATATGGAAGTCCAGTATGGCAATACCCAGGGAGATGGAAATTCCAGACATGGGCATGGCTGCTTTTATTTTTTGATCATTTCACCCCCAGCAATAAAGGAAAAAAGTCAAAAACAAAACTAAAAGAACTTGCTACCTTTTCCCTTCTAGACCCCTCTTGTGGTTTACTCAAACTCTCACAAGAAGTGTGATACAACCTCACTTAAGATACAAGTTAGGGGATCTGAGCAAGTAAGACATCAGTCAGTATTGGAGCTCTTTCTAATATCACCAGTGTTTCTTAATACAATGATATGAGTTTGGGTATGACCACTGATGCCCCTTAACAGTTTATTTTCCGTTATTAATACAAAGTATTACTTCAAAGTTTCAGAATATTATTTCAGTTAATATTACTTCAGTTAAACTTTTCATTCTTTTAGTGGATGGTTATTGATCACCTACAACCTACAAAATGTAATGAGATGCAAAGATTTAAGGCATTCCCTGCCCTCAACAATGAGCAAATAATATGACACATACTAATATATATTTAACGCCCGCTTAAAAATGCATTTTGTTTTAAAATAGTAAGTAAAAAAAAACGTAATTTTTAATTTAGCAAAATAATCACAATCTCATCACCCTAACAAATCTTTTATTCCAGTTTTCTTCTCATGTCTTGCCTATTTTACACCATGCTCATATACTTTAAGCTTCTTGTTATACTATAAGTACTATTTCACATTTACTCGTGTTACTAATACTGTATTTATTTATCGAACTCTGCAAAATGTTATAATTCTACTATTGTTGAATGTTAGGTTTCAATTTTTTTTCACTAATATAAAATATAGATAGTAAAATATTTGTTCACTCAACCATTCATTCAATACTGATTTACTAAGCATCTGCTACATGCCTGGCAATAGTGCTGGTCATCAGGGATATAATGTGATTGCTACACTCAAGAGGTAACAGTCTAAGCAAGAGACAGACTTATAAACAAAGGATTAAACAATTAAAACAGTGATGTGTCCTTATAGATCTGCTAGTAGAATGAACTATGTTACATTGATTTTCCTGAGGGCTGATATGGCTAACCTAATACAATGTGTTATGGAAATCTTGATGATGGGAAGAAGGGAGGGCTTCAGAGAAGACGTTAATATTTGAGCAAAATTCTGAAAGAAGATTTGGATTTTACTCAGCACGCAGAATGTATGCATGATGCTCCATTTTTATCTATTCTATTACTAAGGTGCAGGATCATCTGTCAGTGCTAACAATGACTCATCATATGACTGAAAACTTCCCTCATGATCAACAGAGTTCACCAGCCCTGGTAGGGGCATTATCTCTAAGAAGGGGATAGGGACATGGACAGTTTGAAAAAGCCTCCAGATTATACTGACTATCCCTTTTTCAGTCTCCCCAAATCCCCTTCCTACCATCTCTGAAAAGTCATAGCTAGAGGTATGAGACCCACCCATCCCTGTGATTGGAGCTTGGAGGAAAGGTAGGAGATGAAATTGGAAATGTAGGCAGGATCCAGACTGTGAAAGCCCAAGAGAGCCCGATTAAGGAGTTTAGATTTTTTTTTGCAATTGATAGGGAAACATGAAGAGTTTTGAAGTAGGGAAGAGAAAAGATGAGATTTGAGACTTAGAATGAAAGGTCTGACAGTAATGAACCTTTTGTTTTAACGCCCTGTGTTCAAATGTTTATAATATTGAAATGGAAAAATTATAGTTTTGAGAACTTAATAGGAACTGCTTTGTATTTACACTGTTCCCATTCCCAAAACTTTCAAATAAGATGGGAACCAATTGGATCACCCAGAGCTTGTCAGAATAATCCTATACAAAAATAGAAATGGGGCAACTTTATGATCATATAGGAAGATACTATTGCTATAAAAATGTAGTCTTGAAAGACTTTCAGAAATGTCAGACTAAAAAGAGAGAGAGAGGCATCTTTCCCAATTATTAGATTAGTGTGGTTACCTCTACTAAGAAGGGTTTCAGCAACAATGGAGTGAAAAATCACCCTAGTAGCAAACAAAACAAGGGAAAAAAAATCAGTATTTTCTTTATACTAGAATTAACAAAATCTTTGATATAAAGTATCTCATGAGTATAGATAAACATTTTCTCATGTATCTTTCACATTCTTAGATTTTTATATTTATTTCACATATAAAGTAATAAATATTTGCTGTCAGCTTTTAATAGTCCATTCACCCCTCATTGTACTTAACGCTTTAGAGCTTTGGCATTGTTATATCAGTGGTTGAAACATTGATTTGCCCAGCTGAGTCCTTTCCATTTGTTGGATGTTAATGATCTGAAGAGCTTTCTCATGTGAAAATTGAAGTGGTTAGTCCAAGGCTCAGGCTAAAATTCATCAAGATGTCCTGGTCTACTGAATTGTTTGAGTGGTACAGTACAGCCCCACAGGGGTGGACTGCCAAGGCTCTGCTTAGAAGGGTATGCCTGAACAGTGGCAGGGGACATGAGAAAAAAGGTAAAGGAAATGAACTATTTGCTATGTTCTGGGAATTTTAGGTTCTGGTGCCATTTAAATTTGTATGAAACATTAGCGGATGCTGATTTAGGATCAAATAAGTAAATGACACTGACTTAGGGAAAGTATATGAAATACACTGTGAGAAAGGCACTGTAGAACTTAAATTGGGAGATTTGTTCTGAGATAACCCTCTAGATAAAATCATACTTGAGTTTACAGCATCAATCTGGTTTGTTCTGAATTCATCAGATGCACTTGACCAGGAAGACTTCTCCCCTGCAGATTTTTCCACTAAAAAGTAATACTATAAATGGGAGGGAGATTTACAAATAAGGAGTAGATGTCCCTTATGATATTCTCCAAAGAGTAGAGAATTTTAAGGCAGCAGGAAATGTATTCAAAATATTTTAATTTAACTTTGCTATTTAACTTTTAAGAGTCAAACTCAGAGTTAAATTTACCATCAACATTCTGGAAACTAAAAACGTAAATTATTTTCCAATGTTAGACAAATTTCTTGGAAAATGGGGAAATCTTATGTTTCTTCTTTCATTTGATCTCTATTAAATGTACATCCCTACCTTTAAGACAAAAGAGAATGTTAAGAAATTTAAGTTTGAACAGCATTTTTAATCTTTGGAAGGTTAAAACTTCATAATACCATTTTCTGTTTAAGAAAATATTATATATATAAGCAATAGGGTTTAATTTTTATTATATTTCTTCCTTCCATTTACTAAAGTGTTATAAGTACATACAAATTTAATCATGTGCTCTTCCCATTTCAGACTTGAGGGATATTTTCTTATTCATTTTTAAAAATATCGTCAATTATTGATACACCTAAGATAATTTTTATATACACGGAGAATTTAAAGAGTGCTATTTTTAGGATACTGCCTTACATCTAAAATAAAATTAGCAAGCTCTAAAAAATAAAAATAGGACAAGAATGGGGAAATAAGGTAGGGGAGACAGGAAAGTAGAAGAAAGTTGCTGAAATATAGGAGGGAATTAAAAGAAAAAAAAAAAGATGCAGCAGTTGAAGTGATTGAGAAGGTCAACTTGCTTACTTCCCACAAGCCAGGTGGAAACTTATGATCTAGCATGGCAATACAGCCAGGATTAATGTGTGTCTATGAAAAGAATAATGCTACCTCAGTGAATGGCACAGTCTAGAATCAGAGAATGGGGCTTCGTGGCACACTCACAACACAGGGTCGCTATACCAAGTGATAATGGGAAAATTTGAGTAGTGTTGAGCTACAGGAAAAGCCTGCAAAAGAGCTTCATAAGGGGAGTAATAAGATAAATTTTTACAGTACAACAGTAGCTGGGATGTTCAGCAGTGGTAGCCGCAAATTAAATAGGCGATGTTGGCACTGGAATCAGCATAAGTACAAAATTCATGTGTCTATTTCAATTATTTTCTCACTGTACATCGCTTTCGTGAATATATCAATTTCTCAAAAACTAGTTGTTAACTGATGGATGTTGAGGGTGATGTTGCCTCAGGTAAGCATCATATATCTGAGGCTTTGGCGGTGTTATTGAAAGGTCGGTGTGTGTGTGTGTGTGTGCATGTGTGTGTGTGTCTGTGTGTGCATGTGTTATATACTATATTCATTCCAATCTCCCTTTGCTAAATGGCAAAACATTCTGTATAATGGGAGTAGATAGAACAAGCTGCATTTCTAGTAAACTAGATGGAAGGGGTGAGTCAAAAATAACTTTATTACTATATTTTTTATTCCATTATGTGCTCAGTTTGCACCTGTTATATAAACATAGCAGAGAAGAGCATAAGGAAGAGGAAAAGGAATATACAAATATATGCCATACAAAGAAAACTAATTATGTACACCTTGGAAAATGAACAGAAAGAGAGAAATGATTCTGAAGTTTCAGTATAAAAATGGAATCAATTTGTTCCCCCTTTTAGCAAGTTCTGCCTTGAAATATTTTTTTAGGCCAACTCTATGATAGTGGCAGATATTAACTGTGGAAATAAACTAGCAAAATGCATGTCACACTAAAGCACAAATATAGCTGTGGAGAAAAAAATGTCCTTCACTAATTTGCTTTTAGATTAAGGGGTAGATTGAACTTGACTTCACATCTATTGTCAAGCAAGCTGGCAATTTATTTGCAACTTCATTTACTTTTATGCCTCCTATTATTTTCTGTGGTAGCTATGTTCAAATTTCTTACACTGGGCTGATTTGTGAACTCTGCTTATGAAGCAGAAGACGGGGTCAAATGCATTCTGTAGGAAGGCATTGTTTACTAGGCAGGGATCTATTTCAGGAGACAATGTAAGAAACTGTACAGCTCCAGATCATATATATCTTTCTTCCTATGGAATCTGTTCTTGGCTTCTAGAGCTAGGCTTTATGACCATTAACGGAAGTGAATGTGACCAAAATATCCCACCATTTTATTTGTTGATTGATTTACATGGATTGCTGTGATTTGTACCTAACAAACCACTAGATAACATATTAGCTTTTCCCATAGAAATCCTACATACCTTATCTCATTTAGTCTTCATTCAGCTCTGCCAAGAGGAAATATTATCTGCATTTGGAAGATCATAACCTTAGAGACATTATTAACATGTCCAAGATCACAGACCAACAGTGGCAGTGTTGGGCTTGAACACCAGTGATTTGGTTTCAAAACTTCTCTTCTTAGCCAAGAAGCTGTCACCCACTCGACAGTCAAGTTCATGCTGAAATAGGTATAAGCCTTGTCATCACTACTAGCACAAGCTATAATGGCCTGTCAATGGCAGAGTTATAGCCAGGATTTAGAGAATCCATATGGTAATCAACCTTTTGCTGGGTGGCCTGTAGGGTAACCAACATTCTTAATATGTTAATCAAGGGAGAAAAAGTAGGGAAAGTGCCTGATAGCTAAGCCTAAAGTGACATAAGAAAGTTTGTCTTACAGAGGTTATAAAATTTTACATAACGAGAATTTTTATATCTTATTTTGTTCAAGTTGGGTTAAAATGTCCTGATAGAAAATAAAGAGCAAAATCACTAAAAGGAGCAGTTTGGTTTTGATAGAAAGCCAATTTTTAAAATGCCAGTGGTGTGTACCAGAACAGGAAGGGTTAGTAAACAAGGCAATAAAATGTATCATTTTGTTGTAAGGGCCAGTAATGCAGCATGAGTGTAATGGCTTATTCCAGAGAAAGAAATACTTCCTGCCTGTCATGGAGGGTAAAGGAAGACAAGATAGCTCTGTTTCAACTGTTTCCCATCTTAAATGGGGTGGGTTCTTGTGTTCAGACCAGATGGAGGTCTGTAAGCAGCTTTATAAGGGGAGGTATAAACCCAGGCATGAGTTTAGGTGAACCCTATGAGACTGCTCTTTAGAAGGGCGGTATGCTTTCACTTAGGGTAAACTGAATGTTTGAGCTGACAATTTATTTTTGACATCTGCAAAGCACATCCCCGTCTCAAGATTTTTGCATGAAGTCTAATGTAAAAGGAAAATATTTTAAATAGCATTGAACCTATGAATCAATCATATTCATCTGCAAACCTCCCTATGTTTGGGCCCCAGGTTAGAAAGAAGGAAAAGTGAATCAAAGGAAGAAGTGAATCAAATAGGGAGAATTTCATAAAATAGTATGGTAAAGTAAATGAATGTCCTGATCTAGAGAAGCTAGATGAGGACAGAGAAGAAGCGACTTAAGAGGTCCTGGCTCTCCATTTGAGGTCCAAACAATAAGGTAATGAAAACTGGTCAGATAAGTTTGGTAAAGTCCCAAAGCAAGAGATTTGCTCTTTTCCTCAAGGTGTAATCCACAACAATCACCAACTGTTGAAAGAAGTTCCATATTCAGCAAGGCACTGATACTACGTGGCAGCAGATCAGAAATACCTGAGGGAAGTATCCATGCAGAATAAGGGCTGGGACAGACTGCCTTGCAGTGTGTTCTCTTGCAAACATGGAGCATCCCAAGCATATGGAAAATGGCAGTGTAGTAAATCTACTCAGAGACTCTGTCTTGACTCCTGGATTAGAAATTCTCCAAACCCTGAAGGCTCCCGGTGGGAACAGGTAAAAGTGCCGAGTGGAGGACCAGCAGGTTGCCATGGATCTACCTTAAAAGGGTGGAGTAACTATGTAGCTGAGACTATGGGCTAGGGAATCCAAGATTTGCAGCACACATGAGAAAAAAGGGAGTCCAGAGAACAGAGTCGAATGGACGGGATCATCATGGTTCTGCCCAGTGGAAGTTTGAACAATAGGGGCTACTAGCACAGAACCCACAGGAACCAAGCCGAGTCAACCACACTTCAGCAGGTACCATAGAAAAGGTGAGGACCAATCACACCACCTGAAGATGGGACCAGCATAAACCCAGAAGATAGCCCAAGGGGAACAGTCCCTTCCCCAATCTCAAGAGGATAAGTGTATTGGTGAAGGGGAAGGAAAAAGGAGAAACAAGTCTAAGAGTGATATGGGATTTGAATTGATTGCATATTTTATTGTGACACTTTTGAAGTGGAAAAATGACAACAACAAAAAGTTATAAGCAAGAAAATTTGAGAATCTTATGTTCTTTTTCTGCCGTCCAGAATGGTAAAGCTTATGAGGACGTTTAGATCACTTATAGAAAACAAGGAGGATAAAGATTTTGGCATATCAGCGTTAATTAAAAGTATAAGTAAAATCCTGCTACATATTCCAGGCCCAGATGAGAGGATCCACCCCTTCACTCTTTTCCACATTTAGCACTTTATGTAGTAATTTTCCTAAATATTTTGTAAGGAAGACGTATTGAACATCCTTCTGCCCTTCGATTGTATTGCTGGATTCCTACACTGAAATTCCCAACAACAATGTTTCTGACATAAGATTCGTCACCTTGCAAAACTCCCTAAGAACTGGTCACTAGTCCACTAGGTCCTCTCACTTCTCCTGTGGGGAGCAGTTGTGTTGGGCTAGTCCATGCTGCAATTGGGGCTGCGGATGCAGATGTTCTATTTTGTTATCTAGGCTATAATTGGACTAGCCGGGCAATTCAAAACTTGATACTTCAATAAAGAGGGAGTAGCGTGAAGTGAGGACTGGTTGTGACATTAAAACAAACAAACAAAAACGTCCTGTCCAGTTGACTCCAACTTATAGCAACTCCATGTGTGTCAGAGTAGAATTGCGCGCCAGAAGGTCTTCAATGGCTGATTTTTAGAAGTACATCACCAGGGATTTCTTTTGAGGCACCTCTGGGTGGACTCAATTCTCTAACCTTTTGGTTAGCAGCCAAGAACCATAACCATTTGCACTACCCAGGGAATACTGTGCAAACCAAGATCTAGGAGTATGTAGGTGAGATTGGGCGCTCTATGGCAGAAACATTTCAAATAGTGTTTCCAAATGGTGATCACTAAAGCTGGCTGAAAATTAACAATAACTTGTAGATCTTTGAAAACATAGATTTCTAGTTGTCGTCTTAGAGAGTCTTTTCCAATAACATGGTAAAACATTTAAAATATTTTCACGTTGCTTTTCTCATTCAGCCTTCAAAATAGCAGTGTGATGAACACATCCACATATCCATTCTTCAGATAGAAACTTGAGTTTCAGAGATGTTATGTGTGCAGGATCATGCGGTCGGCAAAGCTGATTTCAAGTCTCCCGGCCACAGACAAAGGCCTTGTCCTGTACTTACATCTCCAGGTAATTTGCCTAACCTCTTTGGGCCACAGATTTCATCATCTCTAGAAAAACCAAATCCATTGCTGACGAGTCAATTCCAACTCACAGCAACCCTATAGGACAGAGTAGAACCTCCCTACAGGGTTTCAAAGGCTGTAACCTTTAAGGAAGCAGACTGCCACATCTTTTTCCCATAGAGTGGCTGGTGGGTTCAAACCACCGACCTTTTGGTTAGCAGTCAAGTGCTTTAACCACTGCACCACCAGGGCTCCTTTCATCATCTTTAGAATGGAGATAATTATCCACTTTAGAATCACCATGACAATAGTAACAGTGCTAAAAGCACATAGAAAAGACAGCCAACATTATTATTGTTGTTGAAAGTTGAGCATCGCTTCTCTGTTAGTCCTATCCAAAGTTAGGAGAAGTGGTAGGTACTTAAATTGCAGATGCTATGACTAGGAAATCAACAATGTCAAGTGATAATCTCATGATTTAAAATTTATTTCAGCGAAATAATCACTGCTGTTGTTGATAAATTTATTATTGATAGGCTCAAATACCTGTCACAGTGTTAGTAATCATAATTGTTATTACAACTATTATATTGTTATTTTTAAAGCAGTATCATTCAGCGCTTCGATTTGTTTTCTTATAAATTTCTGCTGATGTCACATACAGCTCTTGATTTTAAGTATGCCAATTTTAAGTATGCCAAATGATTTTAAGTATACTAAATTCCTATGTTCATACCTACAGAGGCATCTTTTTTTCCAGCAATTGTCTTGAAGATGATGTTCTCTTCCATGCACCCATGTAATTTTTAAAATTTGAATCTATGTTTTTTTAATCTCTTATCTATATTCAGATAATGAAAATTTATCCAGCCTCCTTAGTCATCAAGTAACAAGATAGTAAGATTATGGATTTTGCTTCATTGTCTACTTGCAGGATGATCCCATGCCTTTCTGAGATGTCTCTCTCTTTCTCTCCCTCACTCTGCACTCCAGATGGATATACACCTATTCTAAAGAAATCCTTCTTGGCTATTAAGCATCCAGTACCACTCCATCATACTGAGCTGTGATTGTCTCCCAACTATGCAAATAATTATTGAGCACCTACCATCTGCCAAGCACTGTTCTATTGAGGTAACACCTATCTGCAGGAAGCAGTGGATCCCTATTTATAAATTCTTTGTTTCTCTCTGTTTTCTGTAATTTTACTCTATAAATAGATGTAAAAACAAGACAAGTAGGTGTCTTCTTATAAAAATATCTTTATTTCAGTGCAATACTAATCATTAGTAATTATAGAGTAATTAGTCTATGTTAGGCACTATGTAAAGGTTTTGCATAAATTAATCTTACAGTGTTCTCATACCAAGGCTAATGTAAATATCCTTTGTCATATTTTTTTTAAAAAGGAAACAGGTTTAGAGAGATTGTGAAATTGCCTAATGTCAAACTACAAGTAAGTGGCAAAGCCAGGGCTCAGATTTAGAGCTGGTACTTTTAAACCACATGGCTCTTCCGTTTTTCTGGTATAATAAACCCTGGTGCTCTACCTAAGGTCTAGTTGGTAGGGGGATAGGGAGAAAAAACATACTTCTACATTTATTTTTCCAGATGGTGAGGGGCATTAGGAGTGAAGTTTGTTAAGGACAGCAATTTTTATTTTTCCTAATCTGGTTCCAAAAGTCTGGTAACTAGTGGAGATAATTCTTAGATTCTGACCATAGGCTGTGACCATCAATTTTTATGGTGGTGTTTGTTCCTTACTTTCTACGTCCCCACAGGAGAGGAAAAACTTGGGCTATTGCCTGTCAGATTTCAAGTATACAACATATATATTGTATACATTTTTGAATTATGGCAGTGGCAAAGAATATTGAATGTACCATGGACTACCAGAAGGACAAATAAATATGTCTGGGAAGAAGTACAGTCAGAATGCTCCTTAGATGTGAGGATGGCGAGACTGCATCTCACGTACTTTGGACTAGTCCTTGGAGAAGGACATCATGCTTGGTAAAGTAGAGGGTCAGTGAAAGAGGAAGACCATCAACGAGATGGATTGACACAGTGGCTGCAACGATCGGCACATGCATAGCAATGATTGTGAGGATGGCACAGGAAGGGGCAGTGTTTCATTATATTGTATATAGGGTCGCTATGAGTCAGAACCGACTTGATGGCACCTAACAACCACAACAATTGTATACATATATAACATATCTCACCCCCACATTGTCAACTGAGATGATCCTGTTATGAACTCATTTTGGATGAGTTTCAAGAGAGGCATCCTATTGGATCCTGCTGCTTAGTCAACTGAGTTTAAGGGAGATTCCTTTGCATATATATGGATGCCTGCAACACGTTACTGAGACAAATGGAATTTAACTATATTCTAAATTTATTTAAATTTTACATAAATCCTTACAGTAAATGATTTTCTTTTCTTTCTTTTTTTGTTATTTTTTTGACCAATCATTTTAATTCTGTTTCCTAGAATATTCAGAAGCAATGGGAAATTCATGCGCAGCCCCTTCAGGAATGCATAGCAGATGGGAAGTATAAGCTTTAAGAGATGCAGAAGCTGCCCCTCCCTAGCAATAGACCTTTTATTTCAGGATAGACAGTGATCCAGGTTTAAAAATGACTTGTGGGTGATATATATAGGAAGTACGATATGTTCCAATTTCACAACAGGAACAGTACTTTTTCAGAGGAAAATATAAATGCAGGGATTCACTCATATTCAATTATATCTTTTAAAAAAGCAGGGGGATTCGGTGGCATAGTGATTATTTCACCAACAAAGGATTTGGAGAAGGGCTATCTGATGAATATTTAGCAGAGACCAAGCATCACTTTAGTCAAACAAATGATTTAACTTTTCATTTTTTCCACTGAATTCCCTGCCCGCTTCAATAAATTAATGCTTTATTTTAACAATAACTATGATAATAAAGCAACAGATCTGTTTGGTGGAATAATGAAATGAAAAAAGGACAAAACCACAGTGAGGAGTGTGGACGAGGAACTAGACTGCATCCTCAGAGGGAACTTCGGATGCTCTCAGTTGTTTCTTTAACTTCAAGGTTTCTCCTGATTTAATCAGTAAAGTGGTAGATTGGGATCAAGCATTTAGGCAGTGGTTCCCAAGCCTGGCGATCTGCTTCTGAAAGGTCAGTCATTCTTCGAAAATTCTGTGGAGTAGTTCTACTCTGCCACACATGGGGTCACCATGAGTCAGAATTGATTCACAGGCAGCTGGTAACTGGTCTTAAGCCTGGATGAATGTAACCATCACCTGCGAACTAATCAAAAAATATCCTTGCTAGGGCCCCACCCCAGATCAATATCAAGATCAATTCAGGATCTCTGTAGGAGGGACTTCTGAGGCATAAGTATTTCTAAAAGCCATCGCCCCATCTAGGGTGGGTCTAGACATTGGGTTGAGCTTCTGTGTATTGGATACCTATAAGCTGAGCTCAAAGTGGACCCCTAAAGAAGCTCGTACTTGAATAACATTTTTTATCACAAAAGAATTTCTTCTTAAGTTTTCTTGCCTATCAGGTTAGGAAAATAATAAAGGGGGCTTAGAAATCTTCCCAAACATTCCATTTTGTGAAATCATAGAAATTAATGTATGAACCCCTTCCTTGATTATCACAATGAAGATACAACCTCACTGAAAGGCATACGTCCTTGTTTATATCTAGATAGATGCTTGCTGAGATCTTGCCATTATGATAATAAAGTTAAGCCTCTACTCTCTCTTAATAGGATTTAGAAACAAATGGAGAGATTAATAATATCACAACTCAGGTAGAAAGTAGAATTGACCTTTAATATTAAATGAAGGACAATCTAAAAAGTTTTTCTATCTTAAACAAGGAAAATGCTTCATGATACAACCAAAATCTTTTCTTGGATCAGCAGCATTTACCAAGCGGCTATTTAGTGGTTTCTTTGAACTGAATATTTTATTATATTTCTGAAATTTATAAAGGGCCATCAAAAGGAGTTTAGAATGCCTGGCGTTAAATCTACACAGCTGGACCTAGACCCCTGGTTCAAAGAAATTAAGTTTATATCCACCATAAGCCAGATCCTTTTTCTCTCTTTGAACTCTTGGTTCTGTGTTGTGCTGTTCCAACTGACACTGTAAATTAAAGGACAAAATGGCGAATTTCAACTCTGCTTCCCATAATGATGTATTCTTAGCTGAGCTTAGGTGAGAAATTTGAGTGTTTCAGAAAACCAGATTGCTTTCTTTCCTGCCTCAGGGACCAAACTGGTACAACACAGGCTTGTATATCATTCCAAAAAATTTATACTTGCTTACAGTATTAATTTTTTTTAGCCTTTTATTTCTTCTCAACAGATTTTTCACAGCCACAATACTGGAGGCTGTTTCTGAAAACTGCTAATTTTTAAAAATAGACCAGTCAACCAAATTAGCAGGATGACTGAGGGAGAACTTTATTAGGGAGTGAGCAGCCGTAAGGTCTCAATAAATCTTTTCAGTCATCTGAAAAAACGAAAAGCTTAGAGAGGTGAGGGGATGGGATATGATTATTTCAGATTTATTCTACCAACCAAGAAAAAGCAAATGTATGATTTTGTATGAGTCCCTTTCAAATTTCATTTTCACAGACTAAACTTCTTGCCTGAGGGGCACAATCATTTTCCATGATAACATAGGTTTAGAAATGAGATATCCTATCTATTCGGGGGTTATTTATTTTAAAATATCTATCAGGTTTTCCCCAATCTTTCCCTCATCAGCAATCTTTCTACATACTGGCAACAGGTCTTGTTGTTGTATGCCATTGAGTTGATTCCCATTCATAGTGACCCTATAGTACAGAGTAGAACTGTCCTGTAGGGTTTCTTAGGCTGAAATTTTTACTACAGTAGATTGCCAGGTCTTTTCTTCCTTGGAGTGACTTATGGTCTCAAACCACCAAACTTTGGTTAGCAGAAGAGTGCTTAACAATTGTACCACCAAGGTTTCTTATAATTTTTTTTTAAAGCTGTCTGTTTTTCCTGTTACACTATGAATCCCTCCAGAGACACGTGTATGTCTTTCCTTTGTGCCTGGCATATGGTAAATACCAAACATTCACTTAATTGAAACATGGATTATCTTTCTTTGAAAGAGTAATTTTGCTTACTTTTTTCCTTTTTTAAAGGTGGCTGACATCTCTGAAAGATTATGAGATATTCAGGAATATACACTGGTTCTAGCATATATTACGTACTCAGTAAATGTTTGTTTAATAGAACTGTTTATTTCTCATAAAACTGTATCATCGAATTACTATATGCTTAGTTGTAAAGCCAGCTTTTATGGCAAATATCTACGGGATACCACGAAAGCCACATATAGGGGGATTGATCTTATTTGAAGGATTTCAGTGAAGTGATATTTGAGCTATGTTCATAAAAATGAATAGGTAAGGGTGGTAGGGGTACATATGTAGGGGGCATGCATGAAATAAAAGCAAGAGTATGTGCTGAGGCAGATAGGCAGTTGGCACATTTAACAAACTAAGAAAAGGCCACGTCCCTATTATGAGTGGATGTCTGCAGCTGCTGCTTCTCATTTTGAGTCATGCCACATTAGCAAATGAAGCTGATGTGCCATGACTCAAAATGAGATCAGCTGCAAACATCCATTAATAATCGGAACATAGAATGTACAAAGTATGAATTTAGGAAAATTGGAAGTCGCCAAAAATTAAATGGAATACATAAAGATCGCTATCCTAGGCATTAGTGAGCTGAAATGAACTTGTATTGGCCATTTTGGATCAGACAATAATATGATCTACTATGCTGGGAATGACAAATTGAAGAAGATCACATCACATTCATTGTCCAAAAGAACATTTCAAGATCTATCCTGAAATATAACGTCGTCAGTGAAAGGATAATATCCATGTGTCTACAAGGAAGACCAGTTAATATGACTATTATTCAAATTTATGCTCCAAGAACTAATGCCAAAGATGAAAAAATTGAGGATTTTTACCAACTTCTGCAGTATGAAACTGATCAAACATGCAATCTAGATGCATTGATAATTAATGGTGATAGGAATGCAAAAGTTGGAAACAAAGATGAAGGATCAGGAGTTGGAAAATATGGCCTTGGTGACAGAAACGATGCCGGCGATCCCATGATAGAATTTTGCAAGACCAACGACTTATTCACTGTAAATAATTTTTTTCAACAACATAAACATAACTATACACATGGACCCCACCAGGTAGAATACACAGAAATCAAATCAGCTACATCTGTGGAAAGAGACAATGGAGAAGCTCGATATCATCAATCAGAACAAAGCCAGGAATGACTGCAGAACAGACCTTCAATTGCTCATACACAAGTCCAAGTGGAAGCCAAAGAAAATTAAAACAAGTCCATGAGAGCCAAAGTACAACCTTGAGTATATCCCATCTGAATTTAGAGACCATCTCAAGAATCGATTTGATGCATTGAACACTAATGGCTGAAGACCAGATAAGGTGTGGGATGACATCAAGGACATCAAAGATGAATAATGCAAAAGGTCATTAAAAAGTCAGAAAAGAAAAAAAAAGGCAAAAAGGATGTCAGAAGAGACTCTGAAATTTAGTTTTGAACGTAGAGTAGCTAAAGAGAAAGGAAAAAATGAAGTAAAAGAGCTGAACAGAAAATTTCAAAGGGCAGTTCAAGAAGACAAAGTGAAGTATCATAGTGAAATGTGCAAAAACCTGGAGTTAGAAAACCAAAAGGGAAGAACACACTCAGCATTTCTCAAGCTGAAAGAAATGAAGAAAAAATTCAAGCTTCAAGTTACAGTACTGAAGAATTCTATGGGCAAAATATCGAACGATGCAGGAAGCATTAAAAGAAGATGGAAGGAATACACAGAGTCACTGTTCCAAAAAGAACTGGTCAATATTCAACCATTTCAGGAGGTAGCATATGGTCAAGAACCCATGGTACTGAAGGAAGAAGCCCAAGCTGCACTGAAGGCATTGGCAAAAAACAAGGCTCCAGGAATTCACAGACTATCAATTGAGATGTTTCAACAAACAGATGCAACTCTGGAAGCACTCACTCATCTTTGCCAAGAAATTTGGTACCTGGCTAACTGACTAGAAGAGATCCATATTTATGCCCATTCTAAAGAAAGGTGATCCAATGGAATATGGAAATTATTGAAGAATATCATAAATAACACATGCAAGTAAAATTATGCTGAAGGTAATTAAAGAATGGTTGCAGCAGTACATCAACAGGGAACTGCCAGAAATTCATGCTGGATTCAGAAGAGGATGTGGAACCAGGGATATCATTGCTAGTGTCAAATGGATCTTGGCTGAAAGCAGAGAATACCAGAAAGATGTTTACCTGTGTTTAACTGACGATGCAAAGACATTCAACTGTGGGGATCATAAGAAATTATGGATAACATTGCGAACAACGGGAATTCCAGAACACTTAATTATGCTCACGAGGAACCTGTACATAGACCAATGGGCAATTGTTCAAACAGAACAAGGGGATGCTGTGTGGTTTAAAATTAGGAAAGATGTGCATCAGGTTGTATACGTTCACCATACTTATTCAATCTGTATGCTGAGCAAATAATCCAAGACCTGGAGTACATGAAGAAGGGGGTATCAGGATTGGAGGAAGACTCATTAACAACCTGCGATACACAGTTGACACAATTTTGTTTGCTGAAAATGAAGAGGACTTGAAGTACTTACTGATGAAAATAAAAAACTACAGCCTTCAGTATGGATTACACCTCAACATAAAGAAAACAAAAAGCCTCACAACTGGCCCAATAAGCAACATCATGATAATGGAGAAAAGATTCAAGTTGTCAAGGATTTCATTTTACTTGGATCCACAATCAACATCCATGGAAGCAACAGTCAGCAAATCAAAGGATATATTGCATTGGGCAAATCTGCTGGAAAAGACCTTTTTTTTAACTGAACTTTATATGAAGTTTTACAGAACAAACTAGCTTCTCATTAAACAGTTAGTAGATATATTGTTTTATAGCATTGGGTAACAACTCCATGACATGTCAGTACTCTCCCTTCTCCACCTTGGGTTCCCTATTACCAGCTTTCCTGTTCCCGCCTGCCTTCTAGGCTTGCCCCTGGGATGGTGTGCTCCTTTAGTCTCGTTTTGTCCTATGTGTCTATCTAATCTTTGGCTAAGAGGTGAACCTCTGGAGTGACCTCATTACTGAGCTAAAAGAGTGGTCAGGGGCCATACTCTTGGGGTTTCTCCAGTCTCTGTCAGGCCAATAAGTATAGTCTTTTATTGTGAGTTAGAATTTTGTTCTACATTTTTCTCCTGCTCTGTCCAGGACCCTCTATTGTGATCCCTGTCAGAGCAGTCAGTGGTGGTAGCCAGGCACCATCTAGTAGTACTGGACTCAGACTGGTGGAGACCATAGTAGTTGCAGTCTATTAGTCCTTTGGACTAATATTTCCCTTGTGTCTTTAGTTTTATTCATTTTCCCTTGCTCCTGAAGGGGTGAGATCAGTGGAGTACCTTAGACGGCTGCTCACAGGCTTATAAGGCCCCAGATGCTACTCACCAAAGTAGAACATAGAACATTTTCTTTATAAATTATGTTATGCCAGTTGAGCTAGATGTTCCCTGGAACCATGGTCCCCACAGCCCCCAGCCCAGCAAAAGCCCTTTTTAAAGTGTTAAAAATCAAAGATGTCACCTTGAAGACTAAGGTGCACCTGACCCAGGCCATGGTATCTTCTATCGCCTCATATGCGTGTGAAAGCTGGACAATGAATAAGGAAGTCTGAAGAAGAACTGATGCCTTTGAATTATGGTGTTGGTGAAGAATATTGATTATACCATTAACTTCCGGAAGAACGAACCAATCTTGGAAGAAGTACAGCCAGGATGCTCCTTAGAAGCAAGGATGGTGAGACTTCGTTTCATGTACTTTGGACATGTTATCAGGAAGGACCATTCCCTGGAGGACATCATGCTTGGTAAAGTAGAGGGTCAGTGAAAAAGAGGAAGACCCTCAATGAGCTGGATTGACCCTGTGGCTGCAACAATGAGCTCAAGCATAGCTACGATTGTGAAGGTGATGCAGAACTAGGCAGTGTATCGTTCTGTGTACATAGGCTTGCTGTGAGTCAGAACCGACTTTACAGCACCTAGCAACAACTACAAGGAAAGGCCACATAAAGTGGATCAGAATGGTTTTAGAAGCAAAAGAGTTTAATAATATTTGTCTTTCAAAATTCTCTGTTACTGTTACATGAAAAAGAGAGTCATAAGAGATATAAGAAGGCCAGATGGGACACTTTTGAAGCAGTCCAGGCAAGAGATAATGGTGGATTGTACTATGCTGTGGTAGTACATGGAGAAGTGGAGTGACCCAAAATATATTTGGAGGCAAAATCAACCAGGTTTGCTAATGCACTGAATAAAGGGTGAAAGAAAGATGCCCTGAATGACTCCTAGGTTGCCTTTGCAAACAGGTGGATGTTGGTCCTATTACTAATGAATAAAACAATGGAGTAAGGCAAGTATGTACTATTGGGTGTAACTTTGGCTGTGTTAAGTTTGATGTGTTTCTGAACATCTAAGTTTAGAAACTGAAGAGCAGGTGACATACATTTCTGGAAGTCAGGAGAGGGCTGAGTTAGAGTTATTATCCAGCTCATTGGCATGGATGGCTGGTTTTGAGCTATAGCCATTCGCTGGGTAAGTTGTTCTGGGATGGGATGTAGAATGGAAGTGAAAGGAAGTCTTAAATGGAGCCTGGAAAACCCCAACATTTAACAGAAAAGCAGAGGACAATGAGAAAAGAACATCAAGAAGGCAGCTATAGGGAGGTAGGAGAGAAACAAAAAATGTATGTTGTTATGGAAATAAACAAAAACCGTAATTACAAGTAAGCAGAAGACTCAAAAACTTTTATTGGATTTAATAACAAGGGGGGGATAAGAGGTGGATGATGCTGACACAGGTAGGGGTATAGGTTTGATAGCAGGGCTTTGAGAACATTGCTAACGAATATCTCCTTATAACTGTTTACTTCTCTGTATTCCATGACAAACTGAACGTTTTTATAAGAAAGATTTTTTTTTTTCCCTTGTTTCGGCTAGGTCATCTACAGAGAATGAAGGATACAATAGGGACTTTGGAGGTTTGTAGAGAATAGAGCAGGCTTGAAATAATCTTTTCATAAGATGAGAGAAATGGAACTAGTAGGATTACATGGCAACGTTGATAGCCCAGCTGAGATTAATAAATATTAATTATTTACAGTGGTACTAGTTTGACCTACATTGTTATTGTCGCTAGCTAAGCTCAGCTGCACAGATATAGGCAGGACAAAGTAGATAGTTGGTTTCATATGAGGTTGATGATTTTTCTGTGTGGAAGGTCAAGGACAGTGAAGCAAGGAGATTTTGGGTATTGGCTTGAACTTATTGACATGGTGACCCATGTAATCTAACTGAATTAAGAAGGGAAATGAAGACAAAAGGGAAAGGTTGAGGGAAGATAATGAATAACAAGAGGACTATAATAGTGGTATCAAGGCTCTGGATATCAAGATGAAGTAGAAGAATAATCATATGGGGGCACTTCAGCAATCAAGCTGATGAATGAGCAGAATCTGATGATAATCGCACCAAGGAAACAGAGGTGACAATGAAGTAGAAACATAATCGTATGTGGGGGTACTTCAAAAATCAAGGTTGTGTTCCCAAAATACAGTGCTTAAATTAGTGATTGTTATTGGTTACATGGTTTGGGGTGATAAGTATAAAGTGTGGCTGTGAGACTGATTGCCTGAAGTGTAGCATCAATGCTTACAGAAGCCGAGGAGGCCAAGAAACTGAAACACTAGGCCCTAGCAACTAAGGTTTCCTAAGGGTTATTCATATGAATATTCACCAATGGCTGTGGCAGGAATTGAGCTGCAAAGGAAGACTGAAGTAAGTTCACACAATAAATGTTAACTAAATGATTGACAATAAGAAAATAGTCACATGGAGGTAATGCTCACTGGACAACTGGCAATTATTTTGTGACCGCTGGCTGGAAATCTTCTGGAAAAATCCCAATAGTTTTTGATCTAGGTGAAAAAGTAGAATAACCCATCTTACTAGTTAAATTAATCCCTTAACTTTATGCCTGCAAAGCCACATTTTATATATAAATTAATTATTAGAGAGAGTCTTTTTCTTACTGTTACTTTTAAGCATGGCACAATTAGTTCTCAACATTAAAAAAAAAATCAATGATGATAAAGGGCGAAGAAATTTTCCATAAACAGAGGCTTTCATTCTGTATTTTCTGTTTCTCTTCTGCTAGCAGAAGAGAATTATAACCTCATCATCAGATTTAGCACAGAGGAAAAAAAAACTGAACTTCAGTCTAATAGATTAACTTACTGTACATGTTCTGAAAAAAAAAAAGGAAATTGCCTTAGGAAATATCTGAAACATAATAAATCAGTTTAAGGAATAAAACAGGACCATATATCGCAATGCCAGAAAACATCCTAGAAACACTAATTCATCTGAGCCTTCCATAGTGAAAAAAAAATCCTCAGCCAGCGAATGTTAATCACCTCAAATGAAGTATTTATTTTAAATACTCAGATAGAAAGTGTCAACTCAGAGGAAGAACATCAATTTCCTTTTCCAACCAACTTGACGGATTTTTTTTAGTGTTTTTAATATAAACTCTAAAATTCCGCTTCAGAGTTTTCAAGGATATCTTCCATGAAAAGAGATAAACGGCTACTAAAATACAGCACAGAATACGGAATTGGTATGGTTATTTAGGTATGTGACACTGTTTAAAATTATTCTTCCTCTGTTATCAGTTGCCTTCTAGTTGATTCTGACTCCTGGAGACCCCATGTGTGCAGAGCAGAACTGCTCCATAGAGTTTTCAAGGCTGTGACCTTTTGAGAGCAGATCACCAGGCCTGCCTTTCAAGGTGCCTCTGGGTGGGTTTGAACCAGCAACATTTCTGATAGTAGTCAAGTGATCACTTAACTACTTCCACCACCCAGGGACCCCATTCTTTATATATGTGTATATGTATGAATGTGTGTATGTGTGTCTGATGATGATAAATGGTAAAATATAGTTGATTACAATATAAACATTCTGCTCTTAGAAAAGCATTGTTAAGAAGATGAAAAGGCAAGCCACAGACTGGGAGAAACTATTTACTGAACAAGTATTCATTAAAGAACTTGTATCTAGATTATATAATGAACTCACATATTCAAGTTCTAGAGTATACAAAGAACTCTTAAAACTCAATAATTAGAAGACAAACAACCCAATCAAATTAATGGGCAAAATATTTGAACACCACTCAGGGCCGGACTACCCAATAAGCAAGGTACACACAGGCCTAATTGTGCCTTCCCACCAATCTGCAGTGCACAATTTCACCTGTCCCCCACCACATGAAAGACGTGGTGAAACCCACATGAACAGATTAGCAAGTAAATACAATTAAGCCTCGAGTACTTTGTCCAACGCAATCAGGGGCATACCATGCTTCCTGAACCACTTCAACAACAACAAAAAATATATGAATGGCAAAAAGTACATGAAAAGATGCTTAGGATGATTAGTCATTAGAGAAATGCAAATTAAAACCATAATGAAACACCACTATACACCCACTAGTATGGCTCAAATAAGAAAGGCTGACAATACTAAATTTGGGCAAGGATGTTAAAGCAACTAGAACTCTCATACATTGTAGAAACGCAAAATGGGGCAAGGCTTTGGAAAGCAAGTTTGGCAGCCTCTTATAAAGTTAAACTTATGCTTATATTATCCAACAATCCCTAACTTTGGAATTTTCTGAAGGGAAGTGAAAACATGTTTACACAAAATGTGTTTATAAATGTTCACAGCAGTTTTATTAATGATATCCAAATGACCATTATCTGGTGAATGGATAATCAAATCATGGGAGAGCCAAATAGGAGTGGACTATTGACAAACACCACCAAGCATGAACCTCAAAAGCATTATGCTAAGTCAAAGAAGTGAAGCACTAAAGACTACCTATTGTAGGATACCATTCATGTGAAATTCTAGAAAAAGAAAAATCTATGACAGAAATATCAGAGATTTCCTGGGTTTGGGGTTGGTGGAAGGAGCACAAGGGAGTTTTTGGAGGTGATGGAAATGATCTCTGTCATGATGGTAGTGGTACTTATAGGATTGTATACATTTTTCAAAACTGAACAAATTTTACACTTAAAATGAGTGAATTTTATTGTATGTAATTTATACCTCAATAAAACAGATTTAAAAAAATCTTAGAGCAGTATTAGGAACTAGCATAGGAGAATTAATTCTAATAAATTCTGTAGTCCTAGCCACCAGAAGAACATGACAAGGGTTGCTCTAAAAAGAATCAGATTGAACACAGACGTAAATAACATTTATTAAGCACCTACTGTATACTGGTACTGTACTATTTAACTTGTGATAACTATTTTTATTATACTTCTTAGTTTGCCCAATTACAATTCTTACCTTTTTATGTTATGGCACAGATAGACAATAATTTCTGTATGTTCCAATGGGGTAAATGGACAAGGCTGTTCAAGCTGTTGGTAAATGGCTTATGGGCTGCAGCCACCCCTAAGCCTTACATGAACTTTTACAAGGGCTTTGAGGTTTCTAACTCAGCATACCTGCACCCATTACTGCTACACACTGGTTGGACCACTATCATTTAACACAATATTTCAGGGGTTATTCTAGGTGCTTTACCTATCTCCTTTAATCATCACAATTATCTCATGAAGTAGGTGTTATTTTGTGCCAGTTTGCAAATGAAGAAACAGAGGCTCATAGAGGTTAAATATCTTGTCTAAAGCTCCCTATCAAGAAAGAGGCCATGTTATAAATCCAACTCATATCTCTCTGAAACAATTGCCTCATTCCACCATGCCACACTGTCTGCCAGCAGCTCACTATCTTCTAAATTGGAATAAATCAGGTATGTTAGCTTGGTCTTGATTAAAATACATAGCACTGATTTTCAGAAGGACATAAAAAAGGAGCATACACATTTCTTTTGTCATGGCCTGCTGGTCTCTCCCTCTTAGGAAACACACACTATGTAGCTCTAGACACGTTATTATTGTCTCCTTTTTCTAATACTTTTTATGTTTGCTCTTGTGTTTTTGTGCTCAGCTTATGTGATCTAAAGAATCCACCTGTTGTACACCAAAGGTTGTATGTTTGGTGGAGAGTGATCTTCAAATGCTTACTAGAGAATTATTTGGGAAAATGAACCCACATAGTAATGTCAAAAAGGGCAAGAAGACAGCAACCTGTATCTAAGTCTGTTCCTCAGTGAATAAGAATACCAAGCCTGCGTTTGAGGGGAGTGGTGGGTTGGGAGGTAGATCACAAATGACTCCTGAAGGCAAGTTCCATCTTGAGTTCAACAGTATTAGATACAAGAATTTCTAAGCACAGCATCATTTAGATCACACTATTCTTGGTTTCTTCTTGTTGTACATTCTTTTCTCAGATAAGGTCCTTAGTGATCCTTCTGTCTTCACTATACTGTCTGTCTAGGTGTTCTCATTATTTTCCTTGTCTTTTACAATATGGGAATGTGTTGTGACATGGTGGGCATTTGCATATCTTTACCACTAGCTCAGATCCCTCTCCTGGGCTCCAGATATATATGTTCGAATGCCTCTTAGATAGAGCCCTCTGTATAAACCATTGGGACCTCAAACCCCAAATAAGCACAGTTTGGTCCCACTGTTGTTCTTCCTGCACTATTCTGACCCCTCAGCTCATTCTGCTCTTTTTCGTTTGTTCCCTAAATCACTACTATCCACTTGGCCTCCCAAGCAACAAACTCAGCATTCATTCTCAACTCCTTTCTCTCCCTCACATCTCATCAGTCATCAGATTCTTAGAATTATGCCCCTTGACATAATTTTTTTTTATTCTAATTTAGGTCAAGGTTTACAGAACAAACATTTTCTCATTAAACAGTCAGTACACATATTGTTTTATGACATTGGTTAACAACCCCATGACATGTCAACACGCTCCCCTCTTGGCCTTGGAGGACACTTTTTTTTTTTTTTTGTGAAAATATACATAGCGAAAGATACATTATTTCAAAAGTTGATACCTCTTGATGTAGACCTTTTGTCTTCCTTTCTACTGCCATTGCCTTAGTTCGAGCCCCCATTTCTTAAACATGATATTACAAGAGCCTTTTATCACTAGAATGACCTTTCAAAACTGTAAATCTGATCTTGACAATTCTCTACCTATAACCCTTCCTTGGATCCAGATTACCTATATAATCAAGAACAAACTTCAGTCTGGCACCTGCATCTCTTCAGCTTCAACTTTCCCCTCTTATCTCTTCATAGAGTGACTTTTAATAATATCAAATTATTGAAAATTCCTAGAATACATGAAGATGCTTCACATACCTGTGCCTCTGTAAGTGTGGCTCCTTCTTCCTGGAATGCCTTACCCTTACGCCTGCCTCTGTACCACTCAGTGAACTCCTGTCCCTCTTCCCAAAGGCAGCTCAGGTGTCATTATGTTTTTATATCATCTGATAACTGTAAATGCTTACATGGTGCTTATTGTTGCCAGGCAAAGTTAAAATTCTTTATATGCATTATCATTTAATCCTCATAATAGCATTCTGAAGTTGGTATTATTTTTCTCCATTATACAGATGAAAAAAAACACTGAGGCACAGAAAGGGCAAGTGCTTTATTGAAAGACACATGACTAGTAAGTGCTAGTGCCAGAATTCAAAACCCAGTGGTGTGTCTCCAAAGTCCATGTGCTTAACCACCATAGTATTCCTGCCTTCCTTTTGCATAATCTGTTACTGCATACATCAAAGACTATTATACTTTTTTGTTTATGATCACACTGTGAGATATGTGAAGTTAAGATCTATTTCTAATTTAACTCACATTCACATTCTTCCTCCCTGATAAAATGTTGATACACAATAGAGCTCAAAACTTTTGAGTGAATCAAATTTTATTTGCCTTCCTGTTCAACAATGATCAATGGTGGTATTTCCAAGATTTTGTTCCATGTACACCTATGCTGTGAGATGCTCCAAAATCACAGTCAAATGAGTTTGGGGATTAATTTGTTCTATATCGTCCTGGTGGAGTTTCACAATGCACATTAATATACTAAGGGCTCTATGAAAATCTGTCATAATTTTAACTGAGAATTTCCCAAATATATTTGAACTTCCAAATCTCACCCTGTCCTTACTCTACCCTCAGGAATAGCTATTACATCTCTGCACCTCATGGAATTACTGTTTTAAAGACTGTGCTCTGGGAAATTCTGATTTTAAGGGTAAAGTCAAAATCACTTAGCCTGACATTCAAAAGCTATCATGCTCTGACTCTAAGCTAATTTGCTAATCTTTCAACTCTCTACAGATCCCCTTCATATATCCATACTCAGTCTTACCACCTAAAAAAGTTAGTTTTACTTTTTTCTCTCTTCGCATTAGCTCTGGAGGTTTCTTCCATTTCTTGAGCCTAGAATGACTTTCTGGCCCTGCCTCTGTCCCTCATTACTCAGCTCAACTCCTACCTTTGAATTCATGTGTGCCTCAGCCTCCCCAGGGAAGTAATCTTCTTTTATGAATTCTGTCAACAATTATTGCCTAAGCCATTGATTTTGCTATTAATCATGTACTGCTTTGCAGCATATTTCTATCATTGACTAAAAAGGTTATTTACATTTCTAGTGTGTATATGTTTTGTTTTCAAAACAGTCTTCAAACTCTTGGACCTGTACTTGAATTCTCCCCCTCCCCACACAGAGCAGTACATATAGCAGGCACATCATGGATGGCTGATCTTTTGTTGCTGCTTCTAAACCAGAGGAGAGGATTTGCTTGAAAATCACAAGCTTTATTGTACATAAATGCCATGAAAGAAAATTTCAAATGATGGCGAGCTTACATCTTCTATGTTGTATAAAATAGGTTGGTTTTGAGATTCATAGAAGAAATAACGCATATTTTAAAGAAGCTACCTTGTATTTTACTTGAAATACTTATCCTTTTCACAGAGGAAAAGAACTGTAGTCAAGAAGTAAAAGTAAATTGCATCCATTAAGTTTAACTACTGATGGACCATGGTTACAAAAAAACCAAACCCATTGCTGTCAGGTCAATTCTGAGTCATCGAACCCTAGAATCATGATTACTTCACTTACTGTCTTATATCCCTCCTGTCCTGCTAGGGGAAAAGAAATTACATTAAAATATTTTGTCTGTGATTGAACTGAATTCTAAAATAGTTCCTTTCTATTTCTTTCACAAGACAAATGTACCTACCAGAAAGCACACAACTGAGAAATGAAAGCTACAAACAAACAAATTTTCCTTCCTTTTTATCACTAACCAATACCCACCATACCACGATAGAAACGAATAAACACTCAATGCAATTTATAGTCTCACTAGCATATGGTATTTCCCCAGGAGCTTTCCTGATGTCTAAACTGCTACCATGAAATGTATTCAATACTCCTACCTCCATTCTACATTTAATATCTGTCATGATTCTGCCGTTAGAAAGACAAATTAGTCATATGATGACAAGTAGTTCAGTAACTACCTGACAAATTCAGATGGTTTTATAAAAAATCTGTTCTCTTAATTTTGATTTTGAGGTGACATTTATTGTTATGAATTTGGCAGATATACTCTTATAGCTGAGTGCATGTGAATGATATATTTTAGTATTTATTTGCTCATTTTTACTTGAAGTATTTATGTAAATATACATGGAAATGTGTTATTTTTTAATCTGACGTAAAAATTATGCTGTATTTTCAGTGAGTCAACAGAATAAGATGCCATCTTTCAGGTAGATGTGTTTTCCATCACTCATTCTTGCGTCTAAACCTTGGTTGTATCAGCATCAATCCACACTGTTTAGTACACCTGGACCTGCCCAACCATCAGTCACTCTTGAAGAATTGTCAGGAAGAGGCATTAGGAACTCAACTGGGATTCACCACATCAGATATCAGTAGCGACAGGCTTTGTAAAGTTGGCTCAAAGTAGCACATGGTAAACATTAACTTTAAAATTGAGAATAACAAATGATGTACTGGACTTACTCTGATACAATCTTTATTACTTGCTTTGGTCTTTAAAATACTATTGCAAAAATAGCTATTTTTATTTTAGTTCCTTTTGAAAAAATGTGGCTCTTTGCTTCTTTAGAAAACTTAGGGAGAGTAGATAACAAAAAGCCAAACTCATTGCTGTCAAGTCATTTCTGACTCATGGTGAGCCCACGTGTTAGACAGCAGAACTGCTGCACAGGATTATCTTGGCTGTAATCTTTACAGAAGCAGATCGCCAAGCCTTTATTCTGCAGTGCCACTGGATGGGTTCAAATGGCCAACCTTTCGGTTAGTAGTGGAGCACAAACCCACAACTGTGGCACTTTTTTCTCCATTATCTGAATTGCATATAAATAGCATCCAAACTTCTAAATGTATTCCCAAAAGGGTTTTCTGTACAGCCAATACCATCTCATCTTTACACATACAGAATGAAGTACACTATTTTATCTGCAGTGCCAATCACTTTGCCTGGCACTTGTTATTTGCTGCATCAATATTTGTGAGAGAGAAGTTGGAAGGGAGGTAAGGAAGAAGGAGAGAGTTGTCCTCTAGTCAATTCTCACTCATGGTGACCTCATATGTGTCTGAGTAGAACTGTGTTCCATAGAGTTTTCAATGACTGATTTTTTTGGAAGTAGATCACCAGGGCTTTCTTCTGAGGTGTCTCTGGGTAGACTCCAACCACCAACCTCTCAGTTAGCAGCTGAGTATGTTAACCATTTTCACCACCCAGGGACTCCAGAAGAATACAAGAGAAGAACAATTCACAAAGAACCCTGAAAAAAAGCAAGGCTGATGAAAAAGAACCCCAGAATCCTTTTCTCATATCACACATGTCAAAAGTGTGCCTAAGGGAGGTTAACAGCAATACAAGTGATTTCTGGCAGAGCTGGGTCTGGAACTCAGTAATTCTGACTTGCAGACTCTTGCCTCCTAGAATGTTGCTTTCTTAGGGTACAAACACGGACACAACACAAGCATTATTTCTGGCTTAATGTATTAGCATACCGTTACGGATTGAATTGTATCCCCCAAAAATATGTGTTATAAATCCTAACCTCTATGCCTACATTCATAATCCCATTTGAGAATGGGTTGTCTTTGTTATGTAAATGAGTCGGGATTAGGGTAGGGTTGTCGTAAGTCAATCTCTTTTGAGATATAAAAGAGACTGAACAAGCAAGCTAGAGAAGCAGAGATGAGGGAAGAGAGATACCAAGCCACATAAAGATCACCCAGGAGCAGAAGCTCAAAGAGACACCTCCCTCCAGGGCTGACAGAGAGATTGAAAGCCTTCCCCTCTAGCCAGCACCCTGAATTCAGACTTCTAGCCTCCTAAACTGTGAGGAAATGAATAGCTGTTTGTTAAAGCTACCCACTTGTGATATTTCTGTTATAGCACCATTAGATAACTAAGACACATACTTTATCTTTTCTTTCCACAAATTGTATGCATTTTCTCATTTACCATGCTTTACACTGTTTCCTCATCTTTTAAACATGTGTTGAAAATCCAACAAGCTATAAACAGTCTTTTTACTAACAGATGTGACATTGAGATGTCACAAACGGAGAGGTATTTGGTATATGCTACTAGCAATGCTATAAAGGTTAGAAAATTAACATGTACTAATAAGACCCATGACACTAATAAGAGAATCTGGTGTCATATAGCATCTTAAAATCCTCCCCAGGGTTCATTACTATGCTATGTTGGTAATGTCATTTTTAGTAAATTCAGAAATGACTCACCCCTGGCTGACAGGTAAGTGCAGATCCTGTTAAAGTTGCCTCTGAAGCTCTGTCAGTGAACTTGTCAGAAAGTAAAACAAAGCATCTTTATCAGGAAAACAAAAAGGTTCAAACTTTCCAGTTTTTTGTCTTAATATACTGAAATTTCTTCTATTCTCTCTGCTCAGATACTAATTTTCAAGCATGAAGTGAATATGTTTTACAAAAAAAAATCATCTTTGAAGTTATACACAAAGATTATATTATCTTTTTTTAATCTTGGAAATACAGCATTTCTTTTTTTAACTTTAGTTTCAATGATGTGCAAAAAAAAAGACATTCTTTGAAAGTATCTTGGTATTTTAATTTTTTTATAGGCAGAAGAAGAATTAGATTTCTACTTCACTAAACAAAACTGTCATTGTACCTGGACAAAACTGCTTTTAAAATGTCTCTTTGATAAATGAAATTTGAAATATGAGTGCCGATATTTAATTATATAAATGTGTCTTCTTGCCAAAAATGAGATGCTTTTAATTTGTTACTCTCTACAATTAAAATTTCGCATGTGGAATTGTTTTTGTTCATAGATCTTACATTTTAAAAAATGGAGAATTATCTTCCGTACTGGTAACCAAGTGATTTAGCTAAACTGCTGAACCAATCTGTGGCTGTCATCTCTTGGGGCATCTTCTTCGCTGGCATCCAGAAACTCCCTCTATGCACCCATGGTCAAAAATTCTCTTTCCAAGGTCACTGAAATTGGGATTAAGCTATTGTAGTTTAGTCTGGGTTAATCTCTGGAAGGAAGAGCTTGTAAATTTGGGAGCTTTGGCTCCACCATCTTGCCATGTAGACAATGCATGTGAGAAAACCAACTGACAAAGAGAACCATGGAAATGTAGAAGACAGAGCAGAGATGAAAGAAGAATAAATATTATTCCCTGAGTCCCTAAACATTTCTATTTCCTGCACTCAGTCCCAAGCTTCTACATTCTTTCAGTTCTAGGAGACACCCTACAGTTTACATTTAAGTAAAGTTACTGATACTTGTTGTAATTTCTGTTGGTTTTTTACTAGGCTCTCTCAAATTGGTTGCTGTTACTTACAAATAGAGTTTATTGAGGACTCAAACTTCTATGTATGTGTATGTATGTATGTGTATGTGTGAGAGATAGAATAGGGATAGATTAGAGGTTTTTTTTTTTTTATTTGACTTCTCCAAATAATTTTTCTAGAAGTCTACAATGGGCCAAACAAAAGATTAACAGAACCAGAAAATGATGGGTATCTTCAGGCGGGGCCAGTCAATCAGAGAGGGTGCCTCCAGCAGTCAATAGGGAACTTTTGGCAGAGAAGAATATTTCATCAAGAAGATTTTGCAGATGGTGGCTTTATGAGAAGATGAAAGGGAGAGAAGACAGTCTGACAACATCACAGCAGGGACCTATCCATGGAGACTGAGGTCTAGGGAAAATATATTTAAATTTTGAGCTTTCCCTGAGGTAATTTGCAGTCATAAGTCTAGGAACTTTGACAAGGGGATTAAAGACAGAGCCCAGCTACCAAAAGTGGATAATAAAATGGAGGCTTGCTTGCAAAAAAGAGATTAAATGCTCACATAATGAAACCCAGTTATTCTAAACCAGGGATGGTCTTGCCTCCCTGCCCCTTGCCTCCAAAATTCAGCAATATCTGTAAATACTTTTGGTGGTCACAAGTAGGGAGTGGGTGAAAGCATCTAATAGGCAGAGGCCAGTGATGCTTCTAAACATCCTGAAATGCATACAACAAAGAATTATCTGGCTCAAAATATCAATAGTGTCAAGGTTAAATCATGAAAACTTGCCTAACCAATAAATAAGCTCTAAGTGGATTCTTTAGAGACTTCACACTGAGTCTCCAAACTCTATTTCATGGTCTTCATGGTTCTCATTTATTGAGATAAATTGGTTTCAGAACATGAGTATGGGTTGATGGTGAGAGGAGATTAGCCTTGACTGGGTCAAAGTCCATTTCCCAACTGGCACATTGAGTCACTATAGTTATATATTATTTTTCTTAGCATATGTCTAATCTGCATACTTAGCACCCAACCTAACCTGAAAGCTTCAAAATCTTCTCAGTAATATGGTTCTTGAAGCATTAAAACAATTTCATCATGCTACACTAAGCCAAAGTACAGAACAAACACTGTGACCTATTTAATGGTAAACTGTAGCAGAAGAACTAAGCTAGGGGCACCATATTATAAAAAGAATATTACAGTAGGACTGAAAAGTTTATAACAATTATTATTTGTTTTCTAATAACATGTAAAAAGTTAATATAAACTGAAACAAGAAAATGAACGTACATAATTTCACTTTTAAAAGGAGATCTAGGAAAATGTTAATGTACCAGTATAAAAGTGTTTCATCTACCCAGTCTGCATTACACCTTGGGAACTGTAGTTATTTATATTTTTTGAGGGTTCCAAATGATGTAAAATTTCAGATGACCACCCTTCCACACACTCACCTAAATATGGGAACTCAGCTATATTGTTTGACAGGTTCTTCATAGGTCTTCAGAAGAGTGCTCCTATCTTTGACTCCAGTACTCACTGTATTAGTTTCCTATTGCTGCCTAGATTAATTAACACAAACTTATTGACTTAACGCAACACAGATTTACCATATTACAGTTCTAAAGGTCAGAAGTCCGAAATGGGTCTCACTGGATGGCATTCCTCTGGAAGGCTCTAGGGCAGAAACGATTTTCTTGCATTTTCCAACTTCTAAAGACTGTCCTCATTCCTTGATTCAGGCGCAAAGCCATTTATTACCACTAGAGTCTTTCTCAGGATTTGATCACTCTGGTTCTGAAACTTCTGTCTCACTCTCCCTTATTAAAGGTCCCATGTGCTTATAACTGGAGTCCCTGGATGGCACAAAAGTTTACCTGCTTAATGGCTAACTGAAAAGTTGGAAGTTTGAGTCCACAAAGAGGCACTTCAAAAGAAAATCGAGGTGATCTATTTCCAAAAAAATCAGCCATTGAAAACCTTATGAAGCAGCCAGAGAATCCACAAGAAAATTACTGGAACTAATAGAAGATTTCAGCAAAGTTTCAGGATACAAGATAAACAACAAAAATGAGTTGGATTCCATTACATCAACACAGAGAACCTCAAAGAGGAAATAACCAAATCAATACCATTTACAATAGCCTCCAAGAAGATAAAATACTTAGGAATAAATCTAACCAGAGACATAAAAGATCTATACAAGGAAAACTACAGACGCTACTACAAGAAACCAAAAGAGACCTGCATAAGTGGAAAAACATACCTTGCTCATGACATTGTGAAAATGTCAGTTCTACCCAAAGCGATCTACAGATACAATGCAATCCCAATTCAAATTCCACCGGCATTTTTAAACAAGACAGAGAAACAAATCACCAACTTCATATGGAAAGGGAAGAGGCCCCGAATAAGGAAAGCATTACTCAAGAAGAAGAACAAAGTGGGAGGCCTCACACTACCTGATTTTAGAACCTATTATACCGCCATGGTAGTCAAAACAGCCTGCTACTGGTACAACAACAGATACATAGACCAATGGAACAGACTTGAGAATCCAGACATAAATTCACCACCTATGAGCGGCTGATATTTGACAAAGTCCCAAAGTCTGTTAATTGGGGAAAAGACAGTCTCTTTAACAAATGGTGCTGGCATAACTGGATATCCATCTGCAAAAAATTGAAACAATACCCATACCTCACACCAGGCACAAAAACTAACTCAAAATGGATCAAAGACTTAAATACAAAATCGAAAACAATAAAGATCATGGAAGGAAAAATGGTGACAATGCTAGGAGCCCTAATACATGGCATAAACACAATACAAACCATAAGTAACAATGCACAAGCACCAGAAGAGAGGCTAGATAAATGGGAGCTCCTAAAAATCAAACACTTATGTTCATCAAAAGACTTCACCAAAAGAGTCAAAAGACAACCTACAGACTGGGAAAAAAATTTTGGCTACAACAAATCCGATCAGCATCTAATCTCTAAAACCTACAAGATACTGCAAAACCTCAACAACAAAAAGACAAATAACCCAATTAAAAAAAGGGCAAAGGATATGAACAGGTACTTCACCAAAGAAGATATACAGGCAGCTAACAGACACATGAAGAAATGCTCACGATCATTAGCCATCAGAGAAATGCGGATCAAAACTACAATGAGATATCATCTCACCCCAACAAGGCTAGCATTAATCCATAAAACACAAAATAACAAATGCTGGAGAGGTTGTGGAGAGACTGGAACACTTATACACTGTTGGTGGGAATGTAAAATGGTACAACCACTTTGGAAATCGATTTTGGCACTTCCTTAAAAAGCTAGAAATAGAAGTATCATACGATCCAGCTATCCCGCTCCTTGGAATATATCCTAGAGAAATAAGAGCCGTCACACGAATAGGTATACGCACAACTATGTTCATTGCAGCACTGTTTACAATAGCAAAAAGATGGAAACAACCTAGGTGCCCATCAATGGAAGAATGGATAAACAAATTATGGTATATCCACACAATGAAACACTATGCAATGATAAAGAACAATGATGAAGCCATGAAACATAAGATGGAGGAAGCTGTAGGTCATTACGCTGAGTGAATTTAGTCAGTCACAGTAGGACAAATATTGTATAAGACCACTATTATACGAACTCAAGAAAAGTTTTAAACACAGAAAACATTCTCTATGGAAAATCTAATTTTGAGAATATTGCAAATACTGCTGTACATAATGACACCTCTGAATATCAAAAAAAGATACAAATACACTAAACTTACTCTTTTTAAGAAGTCAAGGAAATAAACAATGCCTATAAAATTCTTACATCCTAAAATAATAACGATATTTATTATTAGGATTATAATAAAAATTTTTGGCGGTTCAAATGGTTTTCCTTTAGTTATCCAAAAACCTAAGATGTTTTAGAAAACAAACATGAAAAACAAGCAAACAAATCTTCTCTGAGGTTACAAATATATCATGAATGTTAATAACAGTGTAAAGCTGCAGAATAGGAGATGTCCCATGGTATAAATATTGTCAGCTAAATCGTATAAAAAATAAGGGCTGTGAGGTTTGTCTTACTGAAAATAAATGCCATGTATCTTAGCTATCCTTTTAGACTTACATCACTGGTCTGACCAAACACCTTTTGAGATTGTAGAAGGATGAGAATATGTCTTATATTCCTTGTTCCCATACAATGCCTGTTACTTGATCTTAGCAGGCAACACTATTTTTTGTTTATTGTGTCCTGCATAACTGAATATTGACTTTATCAGATATTATAAATAAGATTAAATGCCACAGAGCTCCAAGACAAACATTTTAAAATTCAAATCCATTGTTATCTAAGTTAGCTATAGTCTGTATTTCAAGTTATGCTTCCCAACTTTAATTATTTATCAACCTGGTTCAATTAAACACCTTTGACCTAGAAGAGTGGGTACTGATCCCATCACTCAACATTAATATTATAAGGAGGTTTTACAAAGAACTTCATTACCATTATATCATCATCCACTGCAAGCTCATTAAGTCAAATCTATAATCTATATAACATATGTAGATTATATAAGTAAACTCTATAAAATGTTAACCTATATAAAATAAAGAAAATTTGTAGGTGCATTTTAAGTGCCTTGGAACATTAAAACAAACAAAAAAAAAAAAAGCTGGAATTTATTTATCAAACTTTCTTCCATTAAAGCAACAAAATGAATCATCTTTGGATGGTAATGAAAAATTTCACCTCCAGGTACAGTAGCATGTGACTAATAGCCATAAAATAGCAAGCAGCTTTGCAATACCCAAAGAAAGAATCTACTGTGGTATTTATTAATCCACATAATGTAACTGATCTTATATTGCCTTCTCTAATATCTCCTACATCTTAAGATAAAATCCATTATTCTCTGATTCCATTGAGGAAAAATAATTCTTAAAAAATAAAAATTTTCAACACCTAGAAAACAAACATGTGCAGTTCTCAAAAGCTGGGTTGCACTGGGTTGCTACGATCACTATGTTCTGCTTGCTGTTGCTGGCTCTCTGTTCCATTTAGCATCCTTTTCGTGGGGAAGGGATGCACACAGGAAGCTTCCTTAATTTAGTTCCTTTCATCTGAAGATTTCAAAAGCTTTGCTGATGGCTTTTATTTACAGCAGCTGAGTAAATGGGTGCACTGAGCCAATGGGAGGCTACAGCTATTCTATAAATGAATTACGGAGCAGAAGAATCTTGTTAAAACAAGTCGGGATGTAAAATGGCTTAAGCGTCCTCCACTCTGAACCCATCTTCTATTTATTTTAAGTAACTTTCTCCATTTTGACACCTTTTTTATATCCTTAGATTAATAATGACCTTGCTCACAGTGTAAACATATGGAGGCCTTTAGAAATCTGGGCTAGCTAATGTAGTGCCTCTATGGATATGCTGAAAACAAGGGTAGGAAGTATGACATGTAATTTGAAAGTGCTTTAGGGTCTAAGTTTTACAGAGAAAAAAACAGAAACCTTTGGAATGAAATTGATGGAAAAGGGAATAGAGGAACTTGCAAGTATGGTTAGAAGGTTATTGTTGTTGAGTCAAGTCTGACTCATGGCGACCCCATGTGTGCAGAGTAGAACTGCTCCAGAGTGTTTTCAAGGCTTTGACCTTTTGGAAGAAGATCACCAGGCCTGTCTTCCAAGGTGCCTCTGGGTGGGTTCAAACTGCCAGCATTTCAGCTAGTAACCCATTTGTCACCCAGGAACTCCTGTTAGAGGGTTAAAATGTGCAAAAAAAAAAAAAAAAAAAAAATCAAGGCCACACAAAATAATATTAGACAGGAGACTATCAAGAGACCAGATGAAGAGACGAGTTATGTGCAAGAGGCACAGACTTGTGGCTGAAGATAGGGGAACTATGACTTCTTATAAATACTCTTTATAAAATCAATAATGAGATTATTTATGAAGGTGTTTCAAAATCATGGCTCCCACACCTGGCAGATCATCTGAATCACCTGAAGAGCTTACAGAAATAGATTCCCATTCCGTACTCCCTGGAGATAGTGATTTATTAGGTCTGGCTTAGAGTCCAAGGATCTGCACAGTAGTTTCAAAAGATCCTATGGTGAATCTGAAAAGTACAAATGCTTTAGAAAATCTAACCGTCCACTATGGTCAGCACGTAAGAAGCATGTCCAGTTCTAACAAGCAGCACATACTTTGCTTGCTCTTTTCCACTCCCACTTAGGATGTGAACCGTGGAAGGAGACGTCCGTCCCAGGATCAGAATCCACACTCAGGCTGTTCTCTGGTGTCAATAGGCCTACATGGACCCTACCTTGAGATGCTATTCTATCACCTGTCCCAGATTTTGCTCCCTGATGTTGAATCATTGGATAGTGACCTTAAAGCAGCCCATCTGAATGCCAGAGTTTACCTAGACCCTTAGGCCGCCCTATGGTCTGCGTACATTGGCAAGTTTGTCCTTAGCTTTACCTTCTATTAACGCTGACCTCACAAATCTAACAGGCATGGAATAGGAGAACGTTAGAGAGAAGACTTTCACCCCACAATCGCTTCAGGCCTTTTCACGCAGTATGTCCAGTCCTTACTCACTTGGATCCTCTCAATTCAGAATCAGTGAACACTTACCCAATGATTTTGCTAAAATTTACCTGAATCACAAAGACTCCTTAATCACATTATATCAATGTTTTTAAAGAGCAATTTTTGCTTCTGCATCAGAAACACTGGTGTACTTGTTAAAATACACATCCCCAGTCTCCAGAGCCCACTGAATTAGAATCTACATTTTAAAAGGGTAAGCCTTAAGATTTAGGAATCAAAGAGAAATCATAATGATAGTTTAATTAATTAAATAACTATTTCCTTCCTCTATCGCTCCCATAAACACTAATTTCATACTTTTCCATGTGTCAGATGCTTGATAGGCTCTGGGACTATAAGGCTGGTTTACGAAGGGCGTATTCCAGTCAAGTGGGGGAGACAGACAAGTCAACAGATGATTGAAAGAGAGGATGAGAGGTGCTATGACAAATGAGCACAGGATTTCTGAGCACATGGAAGGGCTGCCCTACTCCGTTCTGGTGATCCTGGGAAGTCGCTGACAGCTGTGCACTTTGATAGCATGTGTTTGTTTTATTGCAGTGTCAGTTGGTAATACATTGTTTGCTATTTATTCTATACTAAAAAAAATCATAAAATTTTCTTTTAAAAAGGTTCCAATAAGCTCAAAGAGCACTTCATCATTGAACAATCCCTCTGCATTTAAACATTTCAAAATGACATAACTAGTATATAGAATTGTTTGTGTTAAGATGTCACTTAAAAAAAAAAAATCAAAACGAAAGAGCCAAAATGCTTTAACCACTATTTTTGCTGTTGCCCAGAGAGGTACTATAAAATGTTTTGGGATAATATAATTGAGATTTTGGTGTTTGATAGACACAGCCTTGTTAATGCTTTAACTTATAAGTAACTATGGATAAATTACATATTGACAAAATGTACGTGAAAATCATTATGCAAAGAATAATATTATTAAAAAAATCTTTGAATCATCTACACATTATTTATTGCTAAATTTTGTAGATGTTTGAGTTACAGGAAGTTCTGTAAATACGGGACATTTTAATACAATTACAATACTATATAAGATATTTAAGATTCTGTATCAGAATGGTGGCACAATGGTTAAGAGTTCGACTGCTAACCAAAAGGTCGGCAGTTTGAATCCACCAGGCGCTCCTTGGAAACCCTATAGGGCAGTTCTACTCTGTCCCATAGGGTCACTATGAGTCGGAATCGACTCGATGGCAAAAGGTTTGGTTTTTGGTTTATCAGATTACCTTAAATGATAAGATATCTAATATTTATTTTGAAGAGATTAAAAATAATACCCAAGTTTTCTCAAATGGAAAAAGCCTATGGTCATTCATTCAAACACTATTTATTATTTCTCTAATATAGAGTAAGCACCACCCATATACCATAAACACTGTCCACAGAGTCCACAGCGTTTTCTGGGAGACAAAGAAGTAAGTGGTGTATGCAATATGATATGATGAATGCTATGATAGTTACCTCTGAACTAAATGCGTTGTTTTAATAATTAAAAAACATAGTGAACTTCTAGTATGTAGTATATATAATAACCAATACCAAGGAGAATACAAAAATGAATAAAGACCTTATCTAGTAAGCTGTATGAGGCAAAGGCATGTATACACTATGATTTAAGTTAAAGTAAGGTTGGTGTCAAGAGGAAGTACATGCAAAGAGCTCAAAACAGGGTGAAATTGAATTTATTTGGATGGACAAGTAAAGGCTTCATGGAGGGGAAAGAACTGAGACAAGTTTCAGAACTGTCATTTATTCAGAGTAATGATAATAACAATATTTTTCTACTGTTTCTGTCACTGAGTGCCTTCAATTGGCCGAACACTCTACTGGGCGCTGGGCTATTAAGTTCTCATTTAATAACCCCACATTTGAGCTAGATAGCACCTTTCCTATTTCATACAGGAAGAAACTACAGTTCAAAGAGGTTAAGCAAATTTCCCAAGGTCAAACAGCATTACTTCAGAGCCAGGATGCCAAGCCTGGTCTCTCTGATACAAAAACCCACGTACTTTTTGCTGCAGTGCCTTGCAGTCCTTCCTTGAAGACTGAACCTCCATACAAGCCAAGTTTGTGGAAGTAAAGTACTATTGAGATAGATTAGTAGTTCTTCAGCTATTTTGCACTGAAATGTATCAAGAGAATATGTTAAAAAAATCTGGAGTCTCTCTCCAGAAAAGTACATATGAACACATTTGTTCCCAATTTTAACTTTTTTCACAAAACGTGAGACTGATGAAAACTATGGATCTTCATGTCTGCAAATTAATTTCTGTACGTTCAAGGCATTCACCGACCCTCTCGGGTCTTGGGAATCCCTTCACCTGAAGATTGTGATGCTGGAGGAAGAGGGTATAGCAGAGCAGATCAGCCCTTTACTCCTCTCCCTCCTCTTCAGCCAGCACATCCAGTAAGCACCATAATCTAGCTTCTCTCCATGTCCACCACCACTGAGACTCAGCAACTATCACTTGACCTATTCCTACAGGTCTTACTGCTGACAATGTCTTCTCTACTTTCCTCCATTCTCTATGCTCTCTTAAGAATACTTTTCTAACAAAAAGTCAGTCGTCTCTTACTTAAAAACTTCTTTTTGCTCCATTTTGGAACTAATGTTGGTTAAAATTACTGAACTTCTTAGCAAGGTATGGTTCATTCCACACTCCACAAGGTGGGCCCAAACTACATTCTGCCTACTCCCACTATTCTGTGAAAAAGCACCTTTTCATTATCTCCAGTGTACACCTCTGCATTTGTTTATTTTTTAATTTTTTTCCTTCACTTTTTGATAAACTCCCACTCATGTTTCTACAGCTATTACCTCCTCTGTGAAGTGTCCACCAATTTCCCCACTCACTCCGTCTTTGTGTTCTCATAATACTTTCTTCAGATACCTCTTGCAGCCATATTTTACAGAAATGAATCTGTTTCATGTAAGCATATTCTGCAAAGCTACAAGGATGAGCTTATGGCTCCTTGCTCTTTGTACCCTGGCCATGGAGCACAGTGCCTGGCACACAGTAGGTGTATAGTAAGTAATTTTCTTAAATGAATGAACGATCATAGAAGAGAAGATAACTTTCATATTATTCCCAGGACAATTCTCAGTGTAATATTTTTCTGGATTACTTTTACAAAATTTATTAGTCCTCATTTTCATTTATATCTCCTTGTGGCTTCTACAAGGTCATCATCATTAATTTATTGCTAAAGGACATCCTATCTATCCTATTAATACTATGCATTCAGAAAATGGCCAACTTTACACCCAGTTGGTTGAGATAAAATTAGTTGTAATATATACTGCAGGCAAAAGAGCAATATATATGAAACTATTTCAAAATTGTGCAAGCTCTTAAAACAGTAATTCAATTTTTAGAAATTTGTTCACAATAAACAACTTTCTTTAGTTATTTAATGCTAATTGTTTTTATTATAGAAGTATTTTAATGTAGGAGGGTAGTAAATACATCTGAAATATCTAGCCAACATGATGATATACAGGAATATTTAATGATATAGTGAAAACATGAATTACATGCTAAGTGAAGACTGGGTTAAGAAAGAGTACAGACCCTAGGGTGGCATACACTTAACGTATATTTAGTCAAGTTTAGGAAAACATTCAAAAGAAGACAACACTGAAAAACAATTAGAAAAATGAAAGAGAAACATTTCAAAAATTAAATATTATCTCAAAGAATTTAAAAGTTCTAAACGTTACATATTATTTTTATATTTGATAATAAAATCAATTTGTGCCTGCATAAAATAGATGTTATATTACAAGGATCTATAAAATTACAAGCACCAAGATTTCTCTGCCTAACAAACAATCCTTAGAAATTAAGGTTATGTTTCACGTATTTTCCCTGACTTCAGACAAATCATTTAATAAAAAAAAAAAAAGGAGGGTTAAAACAAAAATTTTCATTCCCTTCCATAAATCATATTTTAAGGTCAAAATATATCTGACACTACAAATGGAGGCACTATGGGTGAGCACTTAGGAATCTTTGTCATGTGTAATAGGCACTGGGAAGAGTTAAAAGCAGCCTCCATGTTTACCTTAGTATGTTTCTTTATTATGTCACACAGGAAACCATATCTTCCAATGCAATTGGAAGAGATTTAAAATTGATATTTTTCCTGACCTAATACTGAGTATGAAATCATATATATGTATGTATATACATACACACACAATGTAGCATAAAGTAATATATAATTATTTTGAACACATCTGAGATATTAATGAAAATATACCCATAGGTCCTATAAAATTATTATAGATGTATGTTAAATGTTGATTACTTGAGAGCTTCCAACTAACTTTAACTTACTAATAAAAATGCAATTATACCATATTTCACTCATTCATTCATTCATTCATTCAATAATCTCTGAATGAGGACCTAATATGCATCAGTACTGTGCTATAAACATTAGTGGTCAAGGTGTCTTCACGGATCCTTAATTTGAGCTGGTCAGCAGGGTCAAAGAAAATAACTATATGCATTTATAAGGTTTTATGGAAACTTAGAAAAGGAAGAAACTACTTATGACTGGAGGAAAGACCAAAAAGTTTCGGAAATAAAGAATGAGGGAATTTGAATTTGATTTCAACCTTGAATTCAAATTAGGCAGAGTTGATGGAGAAGAAAACCAGTGACCCAAAAGGAGTAGCGAGATCAGAGGCACAGGAGGTGCAAAGGAGGGCATGGATGGAAAAAGTGAAGTCTTTTGCAGGTGGTTTAGTAAGCCTATATATTTGAAAGCATAAAGGAAAGATATACATTTAAATGGAAAAAGTCATTGGGTGGTATAACTTTAGGGGATTTTTTAAATCTTCCTTTTTTCTTTCATAAGTATGTATTACTTTAAAGGTGGAAAATAATCAATATGTATGTTCTAAATATGCAGTCTGTTCCTGTGTTTTGAAGCATATACAGTATTTTCCCACTTAGGGGAAAAAAAAAAAAAAGAACTACAGGAGACAGGAGATAATTCTGGAAAGGAAAAAATGGGCAAAAAGGGAACAGTACCCACAAAAGACTTTTCATGTCATTCTGTATAGTGAAGAGACAGAATGCTTTTATTTGTTTGTATGTTTGCTTATATGTATGTTACACAGGTAGTAGGCAGATAAGTAGGTAGGCTGGTAAGGAGGTAGGTAGGCAGGTAGGTATACAGGTAAGTAGATAAGTCGGTCAGTGGGTCGACTGTTTTGTTGATTTAGCAGGGAAAATAAAAAAATTCAGAAGTTTTGGAAGGATAACCAGAAGTAATGATGAAAATGGTCTGTCCAAAACAACCATGAAATCACTATGAGCATCAAGTAAATGCTTAATAAAGTTTTTTTTTCCTTGCTTAGAATACAGTGAAGATGTCAGCAATCATATGGATTGTCACATTTTCTTGAAAAGGATTGTAAGATATCTTCTATGTGATGTCTTTTTCTCTCAATAAATTCACTTTTTATAAACAAACATTTTCAAATTCAGTTTAGTAATAGTACAGCTGCCTCAGATATTGAAATTGATACCCATTTCATCCTTAATAGTGTCTCCTCAACTTAAAAGCATTTTTAAAATAATCAAATCTGTATTTCTTTCTTTCTTCCATTCTCTCTTACCATCTTGGTTTATTCAAAGTTTCCTCATATCGAGTTAAAAAAAACAGCTATAAGAGCACTTTATACTTATTTGAAACAATTATGAACTACAAATTATCAAGCCACTTTAATTATCTAAATAAGTAAACACATTTAACACAGATATATTAAAGCCAAGGATTTGTAGTTGGAAAATACAGTCTTGGTGACAGAAACAACACGGGAGATTACATGATAGAATTTTGCAAGGAAAACAACTTATTCATTGCAAGTACCCTTTTCAACAACATAAACAGTGACTCTACATGTGAATCTCACCGATAGAAGATACAGGAATCAATCAACTACACCTGTAGCAAGAAACAATGGAAAAGCTCCATATCATCATTCAAAACAAGGCTGACTTCATAACAGGCCTCAATTGCAAGCTCAAGTTGAAGCTGAAGATATCAAAACAAGTCGAGAGCCAAAATACAACCTTGACTGTATCGCACCTGAACTTGAAGACCATCTCAAGAATAAATTTGAAGCATTGAAAACTAATGACCAAAAACCAGAGGAGTTGCAGATGACATCAAGGATATCATACATGAAGAAAGCGAAAGGTCATTAAAAAGAAAGAAAAGACCAAAATGGGTGTCAGAAGAGACTGTAACTTGCTCTTGAATATAGAGTAGCTAAAGCAAATGGAAGAAATGACAAAGTAAAAGAGCTGAACAGAAGATTTCAAAGGGCGGCTCAGGAAGACAAAGTAATGTATTATAATGAAATGTGCAAGGACCTGGAGTGAGAAAACCAAAAGGGAAGAACATGCTCAGCATTTCTCAAGCTGAAAGAACTGAAGAAAAAATTCAAGCCTTGAGCTACAATGTTCAGTGATTCTGTGAGCAAAATGTTGAACAATGCAGGAAGCATCAAAAGCAGATGGAAGGAATACACAGAGTCACTGTACCAAAAAGAACTGGTCAACGTTCAACCATTTCAGGAGGTAGCATATGATCAAGAATTGATGGTTTTTAAGAAAGAAGTCCAAGCTGCAATGAAGGCACTGGCGAAAAACAAGGCTCCAGGAATTGATGGAATACCAATTGAGATGTTTCAACAACTGGATGCAACACTGCAAGTGTGCATTTTTCTATAGTAGGAAATTGGAAGACAGCTACCTGGCCAGTTGACTGGAAGAGATCCATATCTGTGCCCATTCCAAAGAAAGGTGATCCAACAGAATGTGGAAATTATCAAGCAATATCATTAATATCACACACAAGTAAAATTTTGCTGAAGATAATTCAAAAACAGATGCAGCAGTATGTCGACATAGACCTGCCAGAAATTCAAGCAGGATTCACAAGAAGGTATGGAACAAGGGATATCATTGCTGATGTCACATGTATCTCGGCTGAAAACAGAGAATACCAGAAAGATGTTTACCTGTGTTTTACTGACTATGCAAAGACATTCGACTGTGTGGATCCTAACAAATTATGGATAACATTGAAAAGAATGGGAATTCCAGACCACTTAACTGTGCTCATGAGGAGCCTGTACACAGACCAAGAGGCAGTTCTTTGAACAGAACAAAGGGATATTGCATGGTTTAAAATCAAAAAAGGTATGTGTCAGGGTTGTATCCTTTCGCCATATTTATTCAATCTGTATGCTGAGAAAATAATCTGAGAAGCTGGGCTATACAAAGAAGAATGTGGCATCAGGATTGGCGGAAGACTCACCAACAACCTCCAATATGCAGATGACACAACCTTGCTTCCTGAAAGTGAAGATGACTTGAAGCACTTACTGACGAAGATCAAAGACTACAGCTTTCAGTATGGATTGCACCCCAACATAAAGAAAACAATAATTTTCACCAATGGATCAATATAGAACGTCATGATAAACAGAGAAAACACTGAAGTTGTCAAGGATTTCATTTTACTTAGATCCTCAGTCATCACCCATGGAATCAGCAGTCAAGAAATCAAACGATGTATTGCATTAGGCAAATCTGCTGAAAAAGACCTCTTTAAAGTGTTAAACAGCAAAGATGCCACTTTGAAGTCTAAGATGTACCTGTCCCAAGCCATAGTATTTTCAGTCACCTCATATATATTACAAAGTTGGACAATGAATAAGGAAGACTGAAGAAGAATTGATCCCTTTTAATTATGTTGTTGCCAAAGAATATGGAACATAGCATCGATTGTCAAAAGAACAAAACAATCTACTCAAATTCTAGTAAAAAGACCAGACTTAATGGTCCGACTGAGACTGGAGGGACTCTGGAAGGCATGGCCCCCAGACTCTCAGTTAGCCCAGAACTGAAAACCTTCCCAAAGCCAACTCTTTAGACGAAAATTAGACTGAACTATAAGACATAAAACGATACTCGTGAAAAGAGTGCTTCTTAGAACAAGTAGATACATGAGACTAAATGGGCAGCTCCTGTCCGGAGGTAAGATGAGAAGGCAAAAAGGGACAGGAGCTGGTTGAATGGACACGGGAACTCTGGGGTGGAAAGGAGTGTGCTGTCACATTATAGGGAGAGCAACTAGGGTCACACAACAATATGTGTATAAATTTTTGTATGAGAAACTAACTTGAACTGTAAAATTTCACTTAAAGTACAATTAAAAAAAAAAAAAAGAAGGAACAAATCTATCTTGGAAAAAGTACGGTCAGAATGCTCCTTAGAAGCGAGGATGGTGAGGCTTTGTCTCAAGTACTTTGGACATGTTATCAGGAGAGACCAGTCCCTGGTGAAGGACATCTGGCTTGGTAAAGTAGAAGGTCATCGTAAAAGAAGAAGACCCACAACTAGATGGATTGACATAGTGGTTCCAACATTGGGTTCAAAAAGCAATGGTGCAGCAACAGGCAGTGTTTCATTCTGTTGTACTATGAGTCAGAACTGACTTGAAGGCATCTAACAACAAAAACAACACCTTAACAGTAACATTGAGAGCTTTAAAGTCCATAACTTTGCCAGAATAATTATACAGAGAAAGTAACACATGCTTCAAGATTTCTAACTCTTTACTCTCTAGTTCGTGGTTGTGGTCAAAATACTTTAAATATATCCATGGAATAAGCTAAAGAAGCACAGACTACTAAAGAAAGAAGTGGAGAGTCTTTGAAAATATGTAGTCATACCTACCAGGGTCTGTAGGTAATATTATTGAATATGTTTGCATATTACGAAATTAAGATTTTCTAATTTGGTGAATGAGTTTAATGAGAAGGCTCAAAATTACACTTAAATTTTGCTAAGATTAGCTGTTAACGTAAGTACTCTATTATTGGCTGATATAGTTTGTCTCAACCTCTTACAGAGTTAAGATAATACTTCATTATTTATTCAATGGCGAATGAAACTTCTACATAGATAGTAAGACTTTCATTCCTAGGAACATGTAGATAAACCAAAACAAAAATTAGATAAGCAATGTAGGAACTACTCAAGAAGATTAACTTAAAGAAAATAGAAAATAATTAAATGTGGATAGCTTGACTTCCCAAAGCCTAGAGGGACATGCTAAATACTGATAAAATAAGACAGCAAAGTCATTTAGTAAGGTTCAAGCTATTCAATAAAATAGCAACTACAAATAACATGGTCATGGTGCTCTGAGGTATGTAGGGAATGAACTTGGAGGGGTCTTGCTTTTGCCACTGTGTCATCCTACATCCAACAGCTCACTTTGTTAAACATACAGAAATCATTTGGGGTATTACGTTCACATACACACACATGCACACACACACACGCACGCACACACACGCACATACCCACACACAATAAAGCTAAACTAAACTTAGGAATACTGAACCTCTAATTAACTGAATTGCCTGTAAGACACACTGCTTCCTGATTTTAATATGAACTCACAAATAATAATCAATCTACCCAGTGAAAAATGCAAACCAAGTGAAAACGACAGATTCAAGTCAGTTAGCTAATGTTCTATCGAAAAAAATCACAAAGTCTTATTATTAATGTTAAAATATAACTATTCTACCCAGTTCAAAAAATCATTTGGAGCTGTTCCAGGCTAAGTCAGGAGGGTGCCATGGACATTTAACATAAAATATACTTCTTGACCCTGAGTATATAAATCAGGAAACTATTAGCTGAAGGACAACAGTTGATTTTGTGAGGCTCTTCAGAGAGTTTCACATAATGTCCTCAACAACTAGGAGGAGAACCAATTGATCGTATGATTAATTTGACCAATACTGGATGTGCATTGAGGTCACAGTGAATATTGGGTTTGACATTGACCAACCTGGCTATTTACATGGATCAAATTAAACAAGTAATTGCCAGAGTGTGGCCATAGCAGACTCTGGACTTGCACCTCTTAACCTGACTTTGGAAGTTCAGCTATTAAATTTGTGCAATCTATTTACCCAAATATATGGCTAATCTCTTGTGATTTGCTCTTCTGGAAGTTTTAAGTGATCATAAAAGGTAGCCCCAGATAACAGTTTACCTATATGGAGAGTGGAGCCCTGGTGGCACAGTGTTTAAGAGACTGGCTGCTAACCAAAAGGTTGGCAGTTTGAATCCATCAGCCACTCCTTGGAAATCCTATGGAGCGATATACTGTCTCCTATAGGGTCACTATGAGTCAGAATTGACTCAGTGGTGCGGGTGGGATATGGAGAGTATAAAAGTTAAGTAATTATGGTGAGCAAGGAAAATGAACACCAAGATGCAAGGCGAGAGTAACACTGGCTGTGATGGTAAAGGTTATGTGTCAAAAATTACGTCTTCAATACTTCAGCCAATGTTAATATTCCTACCTTGAAAATGAAATAGGGAGACTGGAACAACCCAACTAGTTGACATTTAATTACACTGAGTTACATTGAATTTGAAATAAAAGAATAATTACTGAAAACTGCTCCAAATATAAGTACTGTGTACAATGCAAAACTGTAACTGAAGAACATGCAGTAATCTATTAGGGTTTACCACATATTGAAGATTTTTAAAAGTCATAACAAAGCCACATTTCTGCAGAAATATTGGTAGCCCATCGATATGTGAAATTAGAAATTTTCATGAATAAATCCCTGGGTAGCTAAACTTCCGGCATATGAAAGTTTGGGGAGTTATCATAGTATACCTACTTCTCACTTACCAACAGTCTCGTTATCTGACACTTTGCATTTATGACAATAGTAAAAAATCTACTATTTGTGCATATGACATATGTCTGGCAGTAACGAACTTCGAGGTGTGAGGTGACAGTAACACTGACTGTGATGGTTAAGGTTTATGTGTCAACTTGGCTAGACCATGAATTTCAGTGGTTTGGTAGTTATGTAATGATGTAGTAATCCCCCATTTTGTTATCTGATGTGGTATCCTCTATTTTCATATAACTCTGATTTTCACTTAAGGACCTAGTCTTTGGAACTTAATCATGTTAATAAGTGAGGAGTGGGTGTAAGAGAGTTTCAATGACAGGGAATCTAAACTTGGCATCATTAACTGGTATAACATACAGTAGCATTTTTTTCTGATAAACAATTAACCAGAGGAGAAGAATCTATCTGCTCCCAGCAAAGTTAAAAGAAACTCCTTTTCTTCTCATTCATCCAAAGGTAGGTGAAAGCAACACTAGTAATCTTAAAACATACGTGGACAGTCATTTGATGTAGTGGGTTTAAGTGGTTACCTCCTGTGATGGTTAAGATTGTATGTCAGCTTAGGTGGGTCATGATTCTCAGTGTTTATATGTGACCAGTCCTATGATGGGATCTGCTGTGAGTAGTCAATCAGTTGAGAGGGAGTTTCCTTGGGCATGTGGCCTGCATTCAGTTATAAGCAGATGTTCTGGCTTTTTGCTTGCTCTGGATCCTGCAGCTGGCTCCTGTTCATCTGACCTCCTGTTCTTGGGACTTGAGCTAGCAGCTTACATGCAGAACTTGGGATTCGTCGATCTACATAGCCTGTGAGCAACAGCCTTGCTCTCCGACCTGCTGATCTTGGGTTCAGGAGCCCCTGTGGCTACGTGAATCAGAAGCCTCTATCCTGATCCACAGACTTGGGATGTTTCAGACTCTACAACCGCATGAGCTGTTTCCTTGATATAAATCTCTCTCTATATATATATTGGCATAGTAGTTAAGAGCTACAGCTGCTAACCAACAGGTCAGCAGTTCTAATCCACCAGGCGCTCCTTAGGAACCATATGGGGCAGTTCTACTCTGTCCTCTAGGGCCACTATGAGTCAGGATCGACTCCACGGCAATGGGTTTGGTATATAAATAAATAAATAAATACATACATACATACATATGCTTTACTTGTTTTGCTTCTCTAGAGAACCCAGCCTAAGACACCTCCTTCACAGCAGGAAGGCCAAGCAGAGAGTCACTAGAAGTGCTTTCCATTTCTGATTATTTTTTACTAATATAAATTCATTACGGCATATATTTAAAACTATTTTTATGCCGTAAAAAAGAATAAATTATCTTATTGTTTTCATTTATCACATGTTCTCTCTTATGAAATAATATGTGTTTTGAAGTAGTTAAAAATGACTTTCCTTCTAAAAATTTCACTGTTCTGAAGACTATAGTAATTAAAGAATTTTATGTCTTTGGATTGGCTAGACACAATAGAATTGAAAGAAATTTTCTTAGGATAAATTTCAAAAGTTAAAAATTGAAATTAATGGGTCTTATTCACCATGTAGCTTGATGGTATTATCTGGACACATTTAAGTGAGGAACTGAGAAAATCATCCCATGAAACAATTTGTAAGTAACCTAAGCGCCAAAATAATCAGACTGAAATGGCTAAATCTTAAATCTTCATACATTCCCATAATCAGATATCACAGGTTGCATGGTGTTTAAATAAGCTGTAGTTTACCAAGAACGCATTTATATATGATAAAGTGGGAAAATAATACATACAACATTGCAAACCTCAGGTGAAACATTTGAATGATACAAGTGTATTTCACCTGCTAAAGAGAAATGAGAAGTCAATGCATTTCTAGATGATACTAAGCAATTTTCTTTTCAAAGGTATCTAAGATTAAGAATTGAAGGTAAAGAATTTTGAATGGCTCTTCAATAATAATTAGATACAAGAAACTAATATTTATAGATGCTTTCTATGAGCCTGGTACAGTGCTAGGCAATTTGCATATTGTTATCTAATTTATTTCTCTCAACAAGTCTGACAGTTAAATACCATTATCCCTATTATTTTAATATATATAGAAAGTAAGGCTCACAGAAATTAAATATTTTTTTCCAATATGGCACAGCTAGGATGTGCCATTAAGTGGGAAATAAATCTAAGTCCATTAGCTTCAAAGGTTTGGATATTTCAGACAGCTTAAAACACAAAGGAAGAGAAACTGAGGCTGTCACAATGTTCCCTGTGAACTCTCATTTTTCACATTCAGTGAAGAACATCCCCCATTACACTGATTTGAGAAAAAAGCCCACTTTTTCGATATGCATAAGTTATTTTATATGATACGTAAGACTTGTTTCTAAATACATATTCTTACCACTAGACTGTACATGGAAACCCTGGTGGTGTATTGGTTAACAGCTATAGCTACTAGCCAAAAGGTCAGCAGTTCAAATCCACCAGGCACTCCTTGGAAACCCTATGAGGCAGTTCTACTCTGTCCTATAGGGTCGCTATGAGTTGGAATCGACTTGACGGCAACGGATTTGGTGTTTTTTGTTTTTTTTTTGGGGGGGGGCACTCTTGTAGTAATATAGCAAAATTTATCTAGTTCTTGTTAAAAACTCAGAGCTCTATATTGTATAAAATTATTTTCATCTTTGTGCTCTTAAGTGCCCTTATCAATATTTGACTAATCAGGACCTTGTTCTCACGTTCAGACTTTAGGCAACGAAAAGATTGAGAGTGGGAAAAAAAATTGGATAGCTTTAGATTTTAAAAACTTTCCCTACTTTCCTGAATTAAAAAAAAAAGAATAATAACACTTTTTTTCCTCTCTCTCTGCTGGAATATGCTTCATAATCAGCTTCATATTCTTAAAACTCCTCAATGAAAAATAAAATATGTTCAGCATGACAAAGTTGATTGGATTATGGATAGAACTATAAAGCAAATAAATATTGTAAAACTACTGATCACATTATTTCCTTTCTCTGGAAATACAAATATCATTCAACTTTTGAGTTTTATCATTGTTTACTTCACCTTTAAACCTGATGAGAAAATACTAGTTTTCTCCTATCTCTTTCTTGAAATTGAGTTATATAGGTCCTATTTAAATATGAATTGCTTCTACATACTTGAAAATACCTTTTCTTTTTTTTTTTAACTAGAAATACATTGTAGAAACAGTGTAGAAACTATTTAATTATAATTTTGTCAGGCTTTATTTTTTTTACTTATATTTCTAGTTGATATTTAGTAGGATCTTATTGCTGAATATAAAATAATCTTCCTCAGTTAATTGTAATTGTGAATGACATTTCTGTATATTATTGCGCCTCATTAGCTTACTTCTTATTTTTCCATGTAGCACCGAAAAGGCTTTCTTTCAGTCCTCCCATTATATCAAATTAAAAAGATAATTAAATATTTGGCAAAATATAGCCCCAGATACATCTGCCGTGTTTTATTTTTCCTGTCTACTATATTATTATCAATAAAACTTAAAGCCTCTTTTTCTCTTAGCAAAACTAATTACAGTATATAATTACTTTTTACAAAATAATAATTGTAGTATATGTAATATTTTGTTACCTAATTTTGCTATTTAGCAATATATTGGAAGAATTTGCTCATATATTTTAGATTTCTGTGAAAAATATCTTGAAATCTTCTATGGTCTTCACTAGGCAGTGGTTAAGCGTTTGGCTGCTAACCAAAATGTCAGCAATTCAAATCCACCAGCTGCTCCTTGGAAATACTATGGGACAGTTTTACTCTGTCCTACAGGGTCGCTATGAGGGGAATGGACTCGATGGCAATGGGTTTGGGTTTTTTTGTTTTTAAGATACCATTGTGTGAATTTAAAATAATTTATTTAACTAATTTACTATTGTTGATTAATTACCAATGTTAGTTATTAATTTAGTACTGTTGGTTAGTTATCAATGTTTTTGAGCTGAAAATATCTGAAACAATTTTTGTACAACATATAAATATGCATACTTAAATTCTGCATCCCTGGCCATGTATGAGGAGTCCTGGTGACCCAATGGTTAAAGCTCTCGGCTGCTAACGGAAAGGTCGGCAGTTGGAACCCACTAGCCGCTCTGCGGGAAAAAGATGTGGCAGTCTGCTTCCATAAAGATTTACAGCCTTGGAGACCCTATGGGGCGTTTCTACTTTGCCCTTTTGTAAGGTCACTATGAGTCAGAATACGGAGCCCTGACGGTGAAGTGGTTAAGAGCACAGCCACTAACCAACAGGTCAGTGGTTCAAATCCACCAGCCACTCCTTGGAAACCCTAAGGGGCAGTTCTACTCTGTGCTATAGAGTCACTATGAGTTGGAACTGACTTGATGGCAATGGGTGTGAGTCAGAATAGATTTGACAGCAGTGGGTTTGGTTTGGTTTGGGGCCATTTATGTAGGGCACATCTACTCTCTCTGTTTGTATTTGGAGAAAGGATTTAGATCTATCTTTATACTTGTCTATATTTTTGGGCCATGATTAGTACCTATGTTGTCAACATATATATATAACAACTGGATGTTTTCCTTACAAAATGTTTTAATGTCAGATGATTATTAAGTATGTAGCTCTAAAAGTTGATCATGGCAATTCTACAAAACAGAGTAATGTCATTTAAATATTGTCCATTCAATGATGAGTTAGATTTGAAAATCTATTTCTTGACTCTGTCAATTTTTATGTATTGTCTTTGTTTTTATTTTTGTCATTTTCTAAAATCATACTGCTTGGGAATTTGTGCTACATCAGAAGCCTCTGCAGGTCCTGAGCTGTCAGGCTTCAATTTATCATCCACACACTCCCTGACCTAAAGACCATGCTCACTTCAGAACAAACCCATGCTTTATAAATGGGAAGAGGAAAGGCATGGATGAATGGGCAAAGATAATAATGTTCTACCGTGCACAGGTGGTCACATAAATGCAGTCCTCACTGGATCTCTTTCTAGCATTAATGATGCAACGGGTAATGCAATTCTGGTAAGATTTTGTAATATGCACATATAAAATATATTCCTTTATACAGCAGGTATTTTTGAAGGTTGTCTAATTCGAATGAGCATTATGGTGCTTGCCATAATAAATAATTATAAATAAATAATTACAAATTTATAATAATTTAAATAATTTATAAATAATTATAAATTCACATTTTCATGTATTAGATGCATTTCTCAAAAGGTTAAGTGCTCAACTACTAGCCTAAAAGTTGGCAGTTCAAACACTCAGAGATGCCTCAGAAGATAGGCCTGGAGATCTGCGTCTGATAGGTCACAACCTTAAAAACCCTGTGGAGCAGTTCTACTCTGCACATTTGGGGTCACCATGAGTCTGAATTGACTCAATGATAACTAACAACAACAAGGTATATTTATTTATTATAATTTTTTGATATGCCATAATTCTTTAAAAAAGAAGACATATAAATCAGAATAGGATAAGATAGGCTAAGGTAACAAATAAACCCCAAAGCTCAGTAACTTACCATGGAGAAATTGGTATTTTATTGACATAGGTATGCTTTGGGTCTGCAACGCTCCGCAGCACCTGTTCTACATGTGGTGACTCAGAGATCCAAGTCAACTTGACTTGGAAGCTCCACCATCTCAGACTGAGTCTTTCAGTTTGTTACAGCAGAGGCAGAGAAAGACGGTATAACAGCACAAAGGTGTTTCCCTGCCCCTGCCCAGAAGTCATGTTTATCTCCCCGAATCACATTCATTGGGCAGAACGTGACATAGTCTAACTACCTCAAGACGTTTGGAAAGTCTGGTTTCATGTGTACTCAGCAAAGAGGAATACAAAACAAAATTTGAGGAAGAAATAACATTGTATCTGACACAAGGGTTAACACTGATTTTCCATATTTATTATTACTGGATGAGAGGTATTCACTAGGCATTAACAATCACTGGATAAAACCATTCTAATTAAATGTTATTTCTTTTTAAATGGTTGCCTGACCACAGACAGAAATGAATTGGGAGGAGATTTTAAGAACGACTTTAAGAAAGGCAAATTTGAAATTATTCTGGGCCAAACCAAAACCAAACCCACTGCAGTCGAGTCCATTCTGATTCATAGCGACCCTACTGGATGGAGCAGAGCTGCCCATAGGGTTTCCAAGGAACGGCTGGTGGATTTGAACCACTGACCTTTTGGTTAGCAGCCGAGCTCTTAACCACTGAGCCATCATTACTCTGGCAGTTATCCACAAATTCTTCTGTATGTTTTATCTTATGGAAATAAACAACGTTTAACACCGTTTTTCAAAGCAGTGTTGTCAAGTGGCAAGTAAGTTATGGAAGTTAAACCGATATTGATCAGTTTTGACCTTAAAGTGTGGTACATTATCAAATTTTTCTATGCCATCAGTACACCACTGAAATATTAGTAATCACACTAATTCAGTTCTTATTAATATTTCCCTGACATATGTTATTACATATGGATGAGGGACTTCTTCCATGGCTGCATGCCAATAACCAAAACTTTATCAACACTATTTTCAAATCCATTTTAACTACATTATAGAGTTTGGAATTCTATAGTGCATAGAAAACATAGTCTTATTTTTCTAGGCTATGCTAAGTATCAAAATAATTTTATCCCATTCCTGAGAAAGGGTTAAACTTGAAGAAAAAGCCTATTAAACATTTCTTATATCAAAAATTTGCATGGGTAGAGATCTGCCTGCCTTTAAATAATTAAAATTTTCTGGCCACTTACTTCAGTTTTACTGTATTTTCATTTACAAATGAGTTCTTCTCTTAAACATGCATATAAATTTCCAGCAGAGATTAAAGCAGAAGATATGAGCCATTTGCTACTGAGAAAAGTAATATTACAACCAAGATTTTATCACCCTCTCTAAGCTCCTAGAACAGTTCCAGTATATGAGATTCTACACTTAAAAAAAAAAAAAGAAAGAAAAAGTAAGAGTCTTAAACAAAAAAGCAAATTATCCAAGGAAACTTTCTAGATTTTTTGCCATACTTTGAAATGCTGATATTTTTGAGCCGTTACTTAGCAATAACTTTTTAAATTTATGTTGAAAGCAGACATTATCCCTAAAGATTTATATGGCTAGGCAAGCCAGGGATCAGATTTTTATGAAACTGCTTTGCATATAGTTTTGTTCTAGTTATAATATCTAGTATTTCAAACATCTTGTAGAGCTAACAAAATAATTCCTATAATTATTGCATTCTGTTACACATTCACATAAATTCCTATGCATTATGTGTCATTGGAGAAAATACAGCTGGTACTAAGGGAATTCTGTAGCTGATTCCTAATTTCTACAAACATGTCACTGTGGTGCTGGTGGAGATGGGAGACTTCCCATTCAATTGGCATTAGTTTAATCAATAAAACCAATCAAGGGAGACTGCAAACTTCATGATTCCTGGTTTAAAGTTTTTGTTCCAAATGTCATTGTCTAAATCTGTACCTACTGAAAGAAAGCAATATAATACTTGTTTTTTTTGACATATTTCTGCCACTTTAATAAAAGTCTTCTTTTTACCTCTCTGAATATTAATCAGGAGCCTTGATAGCACAACAATTAAGTACACAGCTGGTATCCAAAAGGTTGGCAGTTCAATCCCACCCAGCAGCTCTGCAGGAAAAAGACCTGGAGATCTGTTCCCCTAAAGATTACAGACTAGAAAATCTGATGGGGCAGTTCCATTCTGTCACATGGGGTCACTATCAGTAGAAAATCAACTCGACAGCACCTAACAATGACAACAACAAATATTAATCATGGCAGGTGTCACACATAAAGAAAATTTAGAAAAACTACATATATAAATATTTTTAATTATAAATTCTAATATGCAATATATGTATTTGAACAAAGGGGCTGGATAATATGAACAGTTTCTGTTTGCCTTAAAGGTCAAGCTTAGGTGTTTTCCTATGTCGTCATTGATTTGTTCACTAAGTAGTTATGCTGTTATCTCCTATGCACTATTCTTTTTCCTCTAAAATTATATAGCCTAGTTAGGACAAGGATAACCAAACAAGTTATCAGCCAATAACTGGTAACTATAATGGAGGCTACATTGCACATGCAATGTGAGCATAGGAAGAGAAATACCTAAGGGGGCTGACTGTGTCAGGGAAGGCTTTGCTTTGTTGATGAAACACCTTCAGAGATAAGATCTGAAGAATGCAGAAGTTCTCTGGGTGGATGAATTGGGGAGAGTATTCCATGCAGAAGGGATAGCATGTGCAAAGCAATGGAAATATGATGGCACATGGTAGGTTCCAAGAATACTTACCATTTAAAAGATAAGCACTAAACAACTATACTGGCTCTCATTCTTACAAATAAAGAAGAGGCCCAGAGAGTTTAAGAATCTAACTGGTGGTCCTTGAATATAAACTTATATCACTGCTCTGATGCTATATAGTCTTTTCTTAGGGGGAAGAGGGTGGGATATGAGACTTAAACATAAAATCAGTACATTTAAAAAAAAATTTTCATATCCAGAAAAACTTCTAATAACATACTACTCACTGATTTTTAAAAATTAAACAGAATATCTTCATAGAAAACTGGTCTAGGATAAGGAAATCTGAAGAGTAAATCATTTCTGGGTGTAAAACCTTGAGCCCACCACACCTTTTCGAGCTGTTGGCTTTTTCTGGATGTATTTTTCATCCATTAAATGAAGGATTAAAACAATAACATTCTGAGGTAAATGTTTCTTTGCCTTTACATCATAATTTACATTTACAATTAAATCTATATTCACTATTTCTCTGATCCTTACATTAATCTCATAGGGCAGTAAGTCAGCATTTTCATTTCCAGTTTTAGGAGGACAAATTAACTCCAAGAAGTTAAGTGACCTGTCCAAAGTCACACAGCTGCTATAGGGCTGGGCCAGATTTGAATTCAATTTTTCAGATTTCACCTTCAGCACTTTCTTCATACCACATCTAATGCTAAGCAAATTATCAAATTCTAATTTGAAAATACCCTAACTTCAACTTGAGTAAAAACATTAACATATTGTGAAAAGAAGATATTCACTAAAAAGTCCTTGTTTCCCATGAGAGACAAAAAAAAAAAAAAAAAAAAAATCTGAGCTATACACTCTGCCTATACAAAAATGAGAAATTTAGTGAGTCATATCAATGCCTTAAAAGGGACGATAAACATGTAGAAATATGAAAAATACTCAGTATGGGTGAATTTTTAATGCTGGCATTTGAGAATCTAGTTGAGATAAAACTGACCAACCCTACTTTTTTCATGACTCTTTAAAAGTAGAATAAACTAATGCATTGAAATAAAAGGAATCAATGTACAGTGGCTAAAGCTAAATATGATTGTTCAGTTCAATATTTCAAAAGAGGGTGAGTTCAGGTCTAGGGATTCTGATTGAATGCAAATACATTTGGGATGAAAGAAAATAAGTGAAAGTCTTTTTTTAGAAAATAACAGTAGAGGGGATATCAAATATGAGTAACTGACTATATTTGAGGTTTTATAATAATCACTCTCTTAATAATGCAAAGAAAACCTAATATTGGTTCCCCAAAAGTTACCGGAAGATTCTTACATGGATTGCCAATTTGTAATTGGGTTCTTGGCTCACAGTGTAAGTACAACCAACTCCTCCCCCTAATAGCGCTCTTCTTATGATGCCTGAAATTTATCTAAAATTCAATGCATTTTAAAGAAAGAGAGCAGAGGATGGATAAAAAGTCACTGGGGATTTTGTTTGATATTCTTCCGTAACAGTTTCTTGTTTGAGAGACAAGAATGGGATACTGAATGTGAATGCAGTTCTGGTAGACAAACAGCAAGGGTGTAGTAGTATCTGTGTTTGGTTGGGGTTAAATGATAAAAAAAAACAAACTCTGGTTTTACCCAAATATACAATTCAGGTTTCAATAGAAATGTTTGCTATGACAACTAATTTTCCTTATCGGATTATTTTTCCTCTTCAAATCCTACATATCCTATTTTGATTAAATGACTATGACTTCTTTCTTGTTGTAGGTCACATTGACTTTAATTGGGGGCAGAAAGGGGTTATTTGATAATGTTGAGAAATTATTCAACAATCATTACAACACCCACACAAACAGACTTAATTCATTCATAAATTTGAGCTTCAGAAAACTCTATGTTAACTGGCTTTTCAGATGCCAGAGAATGGTTCATTAGCTTTAAGTGTAATATCATAATGACAATTCAGGTAATAGAATACAGAGCCATATCTTTTTATCTACATAAAAATAATGCAGTTCTCTGATAAATTTAGAATTTCTGACAGTTGAGTTATCAAGCCTTGATATAAATTAATGCAGCATATTGAAAAGGCATATTTCCATTGTTATGGTACATTTAAACTGACAAGGAATAAGACTGAACAATGATACTTTGATGGAAAAAGACTTTCTACGGTATGTAATAAATATTATGCCACCTAGCATTTACATACAGAAGATCGAAAGGAATCTAAATTTAAAAGTATATTCTGGATAGAAGTAGCATAGACCTTAGTTAATAACTTTGGAATAAACATATTTTGTGAAACAAAAAAGGTAGCTGTTTTAAGTATTTCTGCAGAAATACATTCTCAACTGGAGACTAACAATATCAACACAAATCATAAATTCAGCAGTCTAAGAGATTTTACTTTAGTGGTCTTGAAATATTCATTAAACAGCAACAAAATAAATAAATGAAAAACAAACGAACCAAAAAGTCCTCATGTACTGAGCACCTAACATACTCCTGGCACTATGCTAACTGCTGGAAAAGAGGCAAGTGACTTTCTTTTAGAAGCTCAGATTCCCATGTGAGAGATAGTTACACTGTGGAGACAAGTTCCTTTAGAGAAATGAGAAAAACTTATTGCTACCAGTTGATTCTGACTCATAGCGACCCTACAGGACAGAATAGAATTGCCCCATAGGGTTTCCAAGGCTGCAATCTTTATGGAAGCAGACTGCCATATCTATCTCTAGGAGAGCAGCTGGTGGGTTCAAATAACTTGCCTTACGGTTAGTTATCAAGTTCTTAACCACTGCGCCACCAGGGTTCCTTAGGAATGGACAGGGACTCTGTAAACAGAGAAGAGAGCTGTCTTGGCCTGGATAGACAGAGGTCTGGAAAATTCCACCAGAAAAATATCAGCTGTATTTCCTACAGCAGTGGGATATTGTTAGATGCCCTCAAGTTGATTCTGATTCATGGCAACCCCCATGTGTGCAGAGTAGAAGTGCTCCATAGGGTTTTCAGGCTGTGATCATTTGGAAGCAGATCACCAGGCCTGTCTTCCAGGGTGTCTCTGGGAGGGTTCAAATCACCAACTTTTTGGCTAATAGCTGAGCACTTAACTGTTTGCACCACTGAGGGACTCCTTCAGTCATATTTCTGCACAATTATTAAAATACAGCAGGACAGGTGACCGGGGTTATGTACACTCAGGCAAAGAAATGCAATGTGTAGAATCTGGAAGGCATTATGCTGAGTGAATTTAGTCAGTCACAAAATGAGAAATATTGTACAAAACCATTATTATAAAAACTCAAGAAAAGGTTTAAACACAGAAGAAAACATTCTTTGATGGTTATGAGGGTGGGGAGGGAGGAAGGAAGGTATTCACTAACTAGATAGTAGACAAGAATTATCCTAGGTGAATGGAAGGATAATACACACTACAGGGGAAGCCAGTACAACTGGATTAAACCAAAGCTAAGAAGTTTCCTGAATACAACCAAACACTTCAAGGGACAGAGTAGCAGGGGTGGTAGTCTGAGGACCATGCTTTCAGGAGACTTCCAGGTCAATTGGCACAACAAAGTTTATTAAGAAAATGTTCTGCATCCTACTTTGGTGAGTGGCGTCTGGGGTCTTAAAAGCTAGCGAGCGGCCATCTAAAATGCATCAATTGGTCCCAACCCACCTGGAACAAAGGAGAATGAAGAATATCAAAGACACAATGAAAGTATTAGCCCAAGAGATAGAAAGGGCCACATAAACCAGAGACTTCATCAGCCTGAGACCAGAAGAACGAGATGGTGCCCGGCTACCACCAATGACCACCCTGACAGGGAACACAACAGGGAGTCCCTGACAGAGCAGGAGAAAAGTGGGGTGAAGAACTCAAATTCTAGTAAAAAGATGAGACTTAATGGTTTGATTGAGACTGAAGGGACCCTGGAAGACACAGCCCCCAGACTCTCTGCTAGCCCAAAACTAAAAGCATTACCCAGGCCAACTCTTCAGACAAAGGTTAGACTGGACTATGGGACATAAAATGATATTCGTGAAGAGTTTGCTCCTTAGCTCAAGTAGATACATGAGACTAAATCGGCAGCTCCCGTCCGGAGGTGAGGTGAGAAGGCAGAGAGGGTCAGGAGCTGGCTGAATGGACACAGGAGATCTGAGGTGGAAAGGAGGAGTAACTAGGGTCACATAACAATGTATGTATATATTTTTATATGAGAGACTAACTTGAATTGCAAACTTTCACTTAAAGCACAACAATAAAAAAAAAAAAAGAAGAAGAAATGCAATGTGTATAGGTACAGAAGGAGTTCCTGGGTGGTGCAAACGGTTAAGCTCTTGGCTACTAACCTTTCAGTTGGTGGTTCAAATCCACCCAGAGGCACCTCATAAGAAAAGTCTGGCAATCTACTTCCGAAAGATCATAGCCATTGAAAACTCTATGGAGCACAGTTCTATTCTGACACACATATAGTTGCCTTGGATCAGAATAGACTCTACAACAACTGGTTTGGTTACGGGTACAGAAACACAAAAGAATAAAGTGTGTTTGAGAAATGGAAATAGCTTTAGTAAATTGGAACACATCCTACAGGCTTTGAGTCTCAAAGGAAAGGCAGGGTCATACTGAGAAAAGACTTGAGTTGTCTAGTAAAGTCTCAATTCTATGTGAAATGCAATGTGAAATATTTAAAGAAAGTCTCTTAATTAAGATCAAATGCATATTTTAAGAAGCTTAACTTGGTGATAATTTGGAAAATGAAATTGAGCCTAGACAGAGAAAGAGAACTGTATGGAGCACTTGCAGTAATTTAACTAAGAATCTAAAAATAGTCATATAGAATGCAATTAATCAGCCAAATCCTAGCTCAAATCTACTTTTTTTTCCCCTCTTAAATTATAAAAGGAAGTAGGGCAATTAAGAAGAATTGTAAATAAACACATACTTTTTTGTTTCCTTTGAAATTTTGCTTATACATCTTTTACTTAAATACCTACTGTGGGGTAAAAATTGTTGTAAGCATCAGGGTAAAAAAAATTCAAAGATTAAAAAATTATATGGTCTTCATGTGGATAAGGGCCAAAAATTACACTTAATCAAAATATAAGTCATGTTATTCCAGGTTAAAATAGAGAAGCTTCTCTTTAAGACAGGTAAAATAAGACAAACTCTGTCCAAAAAAGAGAATTTTAGGTAATCTTTGGAAATATTTTCAATCTCATTTTCTACAAAATCATGCTAATTATGAAGGCAACTTTTAAATATAAATAAGCTAGTAGTAGGATCAAATGTTTTAGTTTTTTATTAATCATCAGAAAATACAGAATTAATGCCTATATTTAATTTTCTTATGATTTCAAATTTTCTGAAAAACATGTAATGGAGATAGACAAGCTTGAAAGTTGTTTGACTTTAATGACACTGCCTTAATTCTTCAGAACTAGGTAGGAAAAGCTGTGAGTCAGTTTTCTATGGTATTTTCCTGAGCTCAACATGATCCACACAAACAAGAAGTTTTTAAGAAAAAAGTCAGCCAAACATGTTTTTTAATATACACATATTCTAATTTTGTCTATGTCTACTACCTAGTGTACCCATGGATCTAAATGAGTCCATCTAAATGTTCAAATTACAAGGTATTAGATGGTTTAAAGCTTTATGTGTTTATATTCACAACCACTTTCTTCCCTGTGTGGAAATAGCTCCACCACATTCTAAAAGTATGGAAAGTGTCTCCTTACAGAAGCTCAGATATTCCAGAAAAACATGATTAAGTTCATTATTATTCTTAAAAGTGAAAAGCAACTCAAAGCTAAGTCAATTCTAAGGAGAAGGTTAAGAGACTTACATATTTGCAAATGTTATTACTTCTTTTGAAAGAGCTTCCTGTTTTCTAATGTGAGAGGCTAAGAGTTCATCGGTTATTCTGGAGTGAAATATACTTGTTAATCCCAATAGAAATGGGAACAGGGTCTAGGTACCTGCCTTAGTCATCTCATGCTGCTATAATAGAAATACCACAAGTGGGTGACTTTAACAAACAGAGATTTACTTTCTCACAGGTTAGGAGGCTAGAAGTCTGAATTCAGGTCGCCAGCTCCAGGGGAAAGCTTTCTTTCTCTGTTGGCTCTGGGGGAAGGTCCTTGTCTATTCTCAGTATCTTTAAGCCCAGTGTTCCTTGGCTCCTTGGTGATCTTCATGTGGCATGACATCTACTTTCCCAACTGTGTTTCCTTCCTTCCTTTCCGTAATCTGTTCTCAAAAAAGATGGACTCAGGACAAATCCTACACTAATACTGTCTCATTAACATAACAAATAAAAACCATTCTCAAATGGGATTATGACCACAGGTATAGGAGTTAGGATTTACAACACATATTTTGAGGCAACACAATTCAATCCACAACACTACAGGTAGCAAAACATAGATCTAAAATGCAGCATCCATGCAGTACTATTACCATAAAATAAGATTAATTTTTTATGACACTCCCTAATTATAAATACTATCAGTAAAAAAATTAGGTTATTGTATTCTTCTACCTTCTTTATGTCAAAAAAAAAAAAAAAAAAAAGGGAAGTAAATCAATGCTATATTCAAAAATTGAGCCCTAGATCAGGTGAAAGTAAAAATAAGATGAGAAAATGCAAGGGTAGAAAATAAATTCTCTAAAGATCAAGTAAATTATATCTGGAATTTAATAATGAATTTGATGTGGAAGGAAGAAAGTCCCAAAAGATTGCTAACTAATATGAAAATTCTGATAGGGCTCAGGCACAAGTCACTGAAAGGTATTATTTCCCAGCGAATATTCTAGTGAAGTTAAAGGATCCCTGAGGGGAAATAAAGCTAAGGGCACCAGTCTGAAATAAAACTTTAAAACAGAATTCAATTCACAGAGTTCTAACTTCAGTCCAAAAAAGTCCAGCTGCATTAAGACTTGTAGTTGAAAGGTTGGTGTCAGCTATTCCATTTTGGGGACTCTGTAGAGCTTTGATCCTGGAGTATTTGACAGTGCTAAACTTAGCAGACCTGTTCCTCTATGGAAAAAGAAATCTCCCAGGAAATAAAGAAGTTTATCAGTAAAATGAAAAGACAATTTTTATAAAGTTAAATAGTTTTGACTATTTGGGCAAATGCTCTAGAATTTTTAATTCTAAAAAAACGGAAAGAAGGAACAATTGTTACCAGAAAAATGTGTCCACAATTTTAGGAGACAGGATTTTCTTTGTAAAAAATTGAAAATCATTTCAAATTTTCTGATTCTTTTTTCAAAATCTATAAATGAAGAGGATGTTTCCATATTAAAGAGGAAAAAAAATTACAGCTTTTTAGTTGCCAAATAAACTGAAATAAATTATTTTGCAAAGAGAAAATACAATAAATTTGCATTTACAAAATGAATTTTTATTCATTGCCTAGTAGAATATAAACAGTAATATTAAATTTGTGAAGCAATATTAACACTTTTTTTGTTGAATTTGATTTATAGCAATTCTAGACCTATCAGAAAAGGTTTAAAGAGGAGGTAGTTTGAAAACCTTGGACTTGGAGAATCTTCAGCAACACGTGTAATTCAAGAAAGAAATAAGGTAAATTACTCTCGTAAGAGTATCATAAAAATTGTCCTAAAACTCAAGAAAATTTCTGTAGCATAGCTTTTACCTTATATCTAAAACAATACAAGAGCCTCTCTGGGGAAAGAACAAAGTAAACACACACACACACATACACACATATTTTCTCTGATACACAGCATCTAAGACTTCTCTTTTATGTCATTCCACAGGAGCCACTTTCCCGGATCAGCCCATTCCTATAGAAGGCCTTCCAGCATACATTCCTACTCTGATTGTAGAGAGGGGGGGAAGAAAAGTTAATCTGTTGATCCTTTCCTGAAGATTTGTTTGGAGTGAGGCACAAATGGGGCTTCCAATCAGTTCATTCCAGTTTGATCCCCTGCAGAGAATTTGCATTTCCATACCAGATATACTGAATCATAAGAATCACCTGGGGATCTTGTTAAAATGTAGATTCTGATTCAGTATATCTGGGGTGGAAATGCAAATTATCAGCAGGGGTCAAACCAGAAGGAAGCGGTTTGAAGCCCTGGGCACAAAGAGCTAAAACTAGAATACTGGAATCACTAGCATACCACTTGCTTTTGGGACAGATTTGATTAAATGAATTCACCTGTCTTCAAGTTAGCCATTTATTCAGGAATTTATTCACAGAACAGCCAGACTGATCCGTTTAAAACACAATTCACATGATATCAGTTCTCTGCTCCATAGTCTGCCATCACTTTCCATTTCTCTCAGAGTAAGCACTGGCCTCACAGTAGCCAATGATGTCATCCATGTCTGCACTGGGCCACACCCCACTTGTCCTTCTCCAATCTCATCTCCTACTATACCCTCTTTCTCACTCTATTCAGGGCATCCTGGCCTCCTTCCTTCTTCAGCAAACCAGGGAATGCTTCTGCTTTTGGGCCTTTGTTCTAGCTTTGCCCTCTGCCTGGAATGCGCTTCCTCTAGAGAATCCCACAGCTAAGTCCCTCACAAGAAGCCCTGGTGACACAAATTGTTAAGCACTTGACTGCTAACTGAAAGGATGGTGATTTGAACCCATCCAGTGGTTCTGCAGCAGAAAGAGCTGGCGATCCACTCCCGTAAAGATTATAGTCAAGAAAACCCTTATGAGGCAGTTCTACTCCATCGCATGAGGTCACTATGAGTCGGAGTCTACTCTATGGCACCTAACAACAAGCCCCTCACGGAGTCCTGGGTGGCACAAACAGTTAATGCACTCAGCTGTTAACCAAAAGGTTAGAGGTTTGAGTCCACCAGTGGTGCCTTGGAAGAAAGACCTGGCTATCTACTTTCAAAAAATCAGCCACTGTAAACCTTATAAGGAGCTCTGGCGGCGGCGCAGTGGTTAAAGTGATCAACTGCTAACCGAAAGTTCGGCGATTCAAAACCATCAGCAGCTCCATGGGAGAAAGATGTGGCAGTCTGCTTCTGTAGAGATTTACAGCCTTGGAAACCCTATGGGATTGCTATGAGTTGGAATCAACTTGATGGCAATGGGTTTGGTTTTTAGGCAAACCCTATGGAGCACAGTTTACTCTGACACACCTGGGGCTATCATGAGTCAGAAGCGACTCAAGGTACCTGGTAGTAGTTAAGTCCCTCACCTTCTTGAAGTCTTTGCCCAAATGTCACCTTCTCAGAAACCATCCTTTTAAAAACTGTAATTTTCCTCTCCTCCTAAACCCCTCTACACATGCACACACCTTGAATACTTGTGACTGCTCTGACTGTTGTATATATTTTATTTTATTTTTACCATAGCACTTACACCTTCCGACACACTATGTAATTTGCTTATGATACATGTTTATAACTAATACCTTTTATCTGCCACAAAATCAAGGTAAATTCATGAGGGAGGGTTCTTTGTTTTGGTCATTGATTCCAAGCAATTAGAATAGTGCCTAGCACATTTTAAAAAAAAAAAAAATTACCATTGCTGTTGAGTGGATTCCGACTCATAGCGACCCTATAGGACAGAGGAGAACTAACCAACCACCCATAGAGTTTCCAAGGAGCAGCTGGTGGATTCGAACTGCCTACCTGAGCTCCTAACTACTACACCACCAGGGTACACAGTAGGTGGTAAATAAATACTGTTGGCTCAATGAATGAACCGAGCATATTGTGAAAGTTTTTTATAAACAAAACCTTCGTTACCAATTGAGTATGCCATCATGGAAAGTTAACTTCTAAGAAACTGTGCCAATTAAAAGAGAAAGAGTGCTAAAAAAAGTAAATAAAGCCCCGCTGGTGAGGTATAGAGACAGTACGAGGAATTCCGTATTCATGGAGAGATTACACTTGGATTTAGGAAGGTCATTTATTTCAGGCTCATAAGGAAATCATGTCCTCAGAAGCCCTGAGACTGTAGCAGTGTTTAGATCTGTACTTTAATATTTAATTTCGTATATTTCCTGGAGGAAGCTGATTAATAATTGCAACCAGTGAAGCAGATACTTTAAAAGATTGACCCCCGCAAGCTGTTGTTTTTTGAAGATAAAAATAGTACCTTTTTTTCTTATAAAACAAGTCACTGCTGTGACATCTTTTTAACTTCACAGAGCTGAAAACAAACTGAGACAAAATATGAAAGTTAACTAATTAGCCGCATGCTTTGTAGCTTTTGTAGTGACAACAACAAAGCTGATTGGTGCACATTTTAATACTTTGACTTGACCCTAATAAAATATTAATTTGAAATTATTATGCCTTTCAAAACCCCTGTCTAATTTAGCCAACTATCTCAACCCAACAATACTGTCAACTCTCATATTCTACCTCATGTACATTTATCAAAAAAGAATCAAAGATGGCAAAACCCTCCAAGTGCCATCTCTACCACAGCAGGCCCGTCAACATACCCAGGTGTTTCAAATCACTAGTTCCAGTTTAGTTTGGGAAACGAGCAGCTGCAAGTTATCCACAGAAGGTAAAATCTTTTAAGAACAATGAATAACATAATCTGATTCAATAAAAATACTTGAAAGTGAAACATGCCAAACCAAAAATCCAGCCCATTGTCGTCTAGTCGATTCCTACTTTTTCTTTAATTCTATCCTTTATCTTCCACCAAAGCCTTCTGTCTCTTTATTATAATCTTTTCCTCTTTTCAACTTTTAAATTCTTTGTGGATGGCAATAGTTATTTCTGAGATATGTGGCTTATAGTCAGATTTCCTATAAACATCTTTATATTCTTAATCAAATTGAAAATGGTAAAGGAAAATTAGTAAAAATGAGTGCCCCTGAAAATTTAAATGGAATATATAGTGGGCTTATATAATTTGGGATAGACTAAATTTGTATATTTTATTATAAATAAAAATACTGTCAGATATTTTTTACTTTACAATCAGATTTCCACTTGCAAAGAAAATTCACTTTTAGAATGAAAGATTTTGGTCATTTCCATGTTTACGAAGAAATACTTTAATAGATATTTAAGATTTATATCAAGGATACATATGTTGATTTACTTTAAGATAGTAGTTTGGCTTCCACACAACAACATTTAAATTCTCAAGAAACACCTTGAAACTCAAGAAATTTGCATTAAAAAAAATAATAATAGTTAAAAAATCTACCCTATTCTCAACTAGCAGACAGCAGTTGAGATTAAAGAAAATCTCAACAAGGAAACCTGTCTCTGAATCTTCAGGAAGAATTTGAAGAACAATATAATGAAATATATTTTTAAATCTTTATTTTTAACGATTAAAGAATTCTTGGTCTTTTCACTGGAAATGCCTTTGATTGGAGTCAGTGAGAGGTAAAAGCTGAAGCTGAAATGGTTTGGATCAAATGAACTGGACATAGTGATATAATCTGAGATCAGTCAGGGAGGGAAGATGAGTAGTAGTGTGTTCAAACTTTTATATGTGACACTCTTGGTTATGGCATGCCCTGCTGAATTAGTATCAAATAGAGCAACATCTCAAGTCTTTTTATACTCCGGGAACAAAGGTCCCAAAGGACATTACATCTTTCTAAGCCGCTATTTTCTCTGGGTGGATGCAGCCCTTCCCTAGTCTCCTTGATAGGGCAATGAAAGTGGAATATCTTGAGGGTAACAGTTATATCATCACTACTTATTCCTTTTGAAAATGAGTATGAAGTGAATTGGTCACTATTTTCTGAAACTAATCGACACTACAGAGTCATAGCTTTCCTTTGAGAAGCAAACCCATAGCTACCTAGTAATTAGAATTACACCTATAAAATTTGGCAAAAATAACTTTTTTGTTTTTCACCCAAGAGTTTATAGAATAGAGGTTTTTGAAAGAAGGAGGAACTGTTAAAATCATCTATGGGGCTTTTTCGAACTTGGAATTTCCTGAAATCCTTCACATAGGAGCTCTCTCCTCAATATCTACTTTAATAACATTTATAAAATTTCCAAGATTCTAGTAATGAAATATTGCAAGGATACAAATATCACAAGGGAAAAGGAACATCATTCTCAAAATGATCTCCTTTCTCTACCCCATATAGGCACCTAAACAGACCTCCTTCCCCACCCTCCTCCCCAGAGGAAATAGGTGAACAGCCATTACATTCAGTCAAACAGAACAGAGAAACTCCAGCTGCCTTGACCTTTTGGCTCTCTGGGAAATAAGCTTGGCAGAGTGGTGTCAGGCAGACCTAGGTTTGAATCCTAAACTCTGCTATTTATATTTTGACCTTAGACAAGCTAGTTTACCTCTATGAGCCCCAGGGTTCTCTTCTGAAGCATGTGTATGATAATCGCAATACAGATTTGCTAAAAGACTCAATGGGAGAATGTATTATAAGCAGGTAGCTTGATATTTGGCATATAACATTGACTCACTAGTTGTCAACCTAAAGGTCCTTAAAAATTATAAGGCATTGTGGTTATTCCCTATATCTTTCCATTTTAAAAGTGCTTTCACATATATTATATCATGTACTTCTCAAGAGAAAGAACAAACGAACAAAACAAAGAAAATAAAGAAGGAAAGAACAAATTGACAACTAATCCTCAAGTAACAATTTAGCAGATGAGGAAACCAAAAGAAAGAGGCTGGTAATCTGTCCAAAGTCACAGAGTAAATGACAAAGATTTACAAATTCTGCAAATTATTTGGTCCAAACTGTTCTTTTGACAGTTGAGTAGACAAAGGCCCAGAGAAATTCAAGTGAGAAACTGTGAACCAAACTAGAATACTGTTTCCTAAAACAGTTATTGGACTATACCCCATTGTTTTTCCACATGTTGGGTTCTAGCAAGGAGTAAGGGCAGCAGTAGCATATAAAGGATCTACCCCACCAAGAACCTGGGAGAAATAATTGTTTATAGGATTCTGGCTTAATCAGGAGCTTCTACCCAAATCCCAAAACTAGCTTACTCTCCACCTCCACACCCAGGGCTGTATTAAGACATTAAAAAGCTCCAAGAACTGGAACGATGATTATATGAATAACCCCCACATAGATTCACGTTTTGTAATTCAATATAACAAAATAGTACTGAACTACAAATTGAGGTGAGACAATCAATACAGTATAGTTTCACTCATGGTGACCCATTTAAAACTTCTTTTGAGATTTTAACTATGAAATTTATTTAAAAAAATTTTTGGTCCTAATCTCTGCTTTGCTGTTGTCCTGAACACACACACAGTTGGCCCAGCAGATAACAGCACTACCCGAACATTTGTCCTCAGCTCCTGAACACAGAACTGTATACACAGTGGGGACAGGAGCCAAGGCCCTTCGCTAATTCCTTTTCTTTCTGGAGTTAAGTCTCACCCTTTGTTCTATTTACAATTTCTGCCTCTGTTTCCATAGAGATAAAAACACCCAGCCTTTCCATTCCTAGGGCTATATCCATTTTGATCACTTACTGCCTCATGGAAAAAGGATTTTAAAAGATAGTATCCTGAAGCATAACGTTATCTATGGTGCACCAATACTGTGTCTGATTGTAGCAATTGCATTGTAAATCCTTAGTAGCAAAGTATTAACTTCAGAACAGCAAGTGACCAAGAGAATTTTAGAAGTTTGGATTCAGTGCAGAAAAAGTATTTGAGAAAGGACTGTAAATCAATTAGATGGTAGATACCTTTAAAAGATCATCATCCCATGGTTTTGCTCTCTCAAAACATTTTTAGTGGAAATCTAACAACAAATTCCCTTGACTCTTTGTCTAATGTTCTTTATACCCCATTACCCTGTCTGTGTTTTGTCATCACAACTCAATGATTTCTCCTTCATCAAGATAAAGCTTACTTTTCCATAACACTGTGTGATTCACTACCATGCTGTTTGTTAACTGGAATCATCTCTACTTTAATTCACAGTTGTCCAAAGTTGCTTATAAATAAGGGGCACGGTTGTCAACTCACTACAAGCACTTTTACAGATCACTTTCTTTCTTAGAATAAAAATTTTAAATAAAATTGAAAATGATATCTTTAAACCTCTATTTAACAGTTTTGTTTTATTCATATTTTCCTCACTAGAAAGTTCCTACATTTTTTCCAATTATACTTATAAGTTATTTTTAGCTCATATAAGATTCATCATCAAAACAATCCGTCTTCCACACTTACAGAAATTTATATTACTAAACATGGAGTTTCTATTTAGAAATGTGCATCCTGCTTGAACAATCTCATTTTTCTTTTCTTACAGGTGCATTTTCCATTTCCTCCTTTTCTATAGCCTTAACCATGCACATCAAAAAGTATGAAGTAATTGCAGGATTGATATCCCAGTATTTTCTCAACTCCATGCTCATTCCTCTCAGGTCCAGCACATCTGCCCTTACCTTAAACCAGGAGCAAGTAGGATTTTTCAGGGCATTCACTAAACCCTTGGCTGCAATATGTTCAAACACATACCAACATCTTCTGTCCTCTCTGAATAGGGATTGAAAAAGAGGAAAAAGAGCTCTAGCTGATTCTTTAGCCTTCAATCTTCTTAGTCCCTCAGGTGCTAACCCAATGTGAAATCTGCTGGATCATTTCTCTGTCAGGATCCCTGTTCTTCACTTTTGCCTAGCCTTGCACTCTTCCTGCCCACACCCAAAAGTGACTCCTTAGCTCAAGGCACATCTCAAAAGCAGTTTTGTTAATTAGTACCCTTGATTTGCTTTCTTTTCTTCCTTCCCTTTTCCAAAGCCAAAAAAGAGAGAAAAATAAGTTATAAACTTGACCTTGGCTTTGTCATAACATCACCATCTTATTAAATCTTTAAATACTTCTTCCTATACCTTTGTTTACAATATCAATTTTGTATTCCAATCTTTTCTTTGCAAACTAAATTTTTTTATTTTGCTTCTTCCAATCTTTCTTCTCCTTCTGCTATCTTCTCAGCTTATGCTATTCATATGGTGTGCCTCCTAGTCTGTGAATGGTTTTTGCTTTTGAAAGTTGTCCAACTCCTCTTTCCACTGCTTTCCTCCTGAGTAACTGGAATAAAAAATACCTCCTTTTACTAAAGCAGGGTTCCTTCTGGAGAACACCGAATACTCTGTTATTGATAGCACATAGGACAATGCTCCCCAGAGAACTTGGCAAACAAAGCACAAAGCTAACTTCAGGGTAAAAGCTGTAACCTGGACACACTGTGGATGAGATTAGCATCTGTGGAAGTAAGACAAATCCGTGTGGTAGAAACATAGCATCTAAGATTCATCCATTCAACGAATATTTACTAAGTATCTACAATATGCCAGAGACTGTTCTAGGTGCTTGGGTAACCTCAGTGAACAAAATAGACACAGGTGCTGGGTAACACAGTGATACAGAAATTCAAAGGAGGTGAAGCAGTTAGCCAAGTGGGTACCTGGGAAAAGTGTTCCAGGCTAAGGGAACAGCCTGTGCAAAGATCTCTAGTGCATTCCAGGAATAGTAAATCAGAGGGAAGTCCAGTGAGGCTGGGGCAGAGTGATCAAGAGGAACAGTCAGAGGAGATATATTGGAGGCGCAGAAAGGTAAGGAATAGGAGGTGGTATGGGAAAAGATCATGCACAGCCATGCTGACAATTGTAAAGACTTTGACTCTTACTCTGTGTATAATGGGAAGTGACTGCAGCATTCTGAGCAGAGGAGTACATACCCTGAGCTAACTTAGGCTTTGACAAGATCACTCTGGCTGCTGTATTGGGGGCATGAGTTGAAGCAGGGACCCTGGTTAGGAAGCTGGTGCAATAATACAGGTGAGCGGTGACAGTAGCTTTGACCAGTGTGATAGTAGTGACAAGTGGTTGCTCTCTGGATATATTTTGAACATAAAGCCATAGATTAGATGTGGTATGTGAGAAAGAGCTTAGGATCAAGGACGACTTCAAGGTATTTTCCCTGGAAATTTGTAAGATGGAGTTTCCATCTACTGAGATAGCTAAGATATGGACAGAGGAGGTTTTTGTTTAGAAAAGTTAAGTTTGGGGCATATGTATTTTGAGAGGTTTATTAGACATAGAAGATGTATACCGGAATCATCCTAAAAGAAAAACTCCTCTCCCCTTTTTTTCCTCCTCCTTTTCCAGTTATTCTCCTTCCCTGTTTCCCAACTGATAATTTCCTAGGGAAATATTCTGCTTGGACCTTCCAGGTTCTATTCACCGTTAGTCCAACCTATAATCTAGTTCAATAGAAAAATAGAAAATATATTGGGTAATTTTGGAAGATAAAATATATTTCATTGTTAAACCGATTCTGATGGGAAGTCATAATGTATAGCCTATGTCATGGAATTACTGACTTTTAGGAACCTTAGGCAGAATCTACAGCAAATTTCATATTTTATAGCTGAGGAAGCTGAAGCCCAGGGAGTATAAATGACTTTCTAAAGGTCAGTCATCTAGTTATTATGGAGCCAGAGCTAGAACACAGGGCTCCTGCTGCCTATTAGAACCTGCTGCTTCTCATCTGATTTCCTGCTTTTACTATTATTTATATGCTGCAGCATTCACATCTATTTCTATATTTTTATTTTGAAATATAATTCCACACCAGATATTTAGCATAGGGTCGCCCCTTTCCTGGCCTTGAAAACCAAACTCTTTCTTTTCTTTCCTTTTCAAATTAAATGCCTTTTGAGACCTTCAGTGATCCTGAAGATGGAAGGACTATGAATTGCAAACTTCAAGGAGATAAACGATTTGCACCAATAAGATGGTCTGGGATTTAAACCAGAGAAAATGTAACTTTTAAAGACATTTCAATGAGTAGAATTGGGATATATAAAAATGATGACATTATAATAGCTGTAAAAAATATTTATTGAGAGGATGCGGGACTATCACAATTTAGAAACATTCTCTTCAAATTTTCCAGAGGCACTTAGTTTTATGGGTTTAATTATAATTTATACTGAAAGGTATGGGATCAAATGAGAACAATAATAGATTAAATTTCTCCCAGGTAGAAAATACTGAATAGCTTTATTTATAACCTTCTGTAGTTACATAAAGTGAAATATTATTGATTTGTTATAATTTTTTAGCTGTACCTTCTATATCTTCGTAAGGAAATCCTCACAAGACCACAATGTTTATTAGATCCACAAAGAAGGCCCTAGATTCACTGGGAGCAGTAAATCTTTCTATTCAGCTATGGTAGTATAGAAATAGAATCAGTTCTTTTAAGGTAATTAAATAGTCAGCAGCACAATAATCTTTATATAGAATTAGAACTTACTTTGGAACTTCTTTTCAACCAGGTTCTCTTACTACATTAATGAGCCAAATAGGGATTAATGGTGATTATAGCAAATCAGTATGTGAAATTGTCAAAGCTTTCTTTTTAAGCATTTTGACTTTTGCCTTTCTGCTTCTCAGTCTTCTGTCATGGGCTTCTCCTTTTCATGCAACACCCTTAACATGCAACTCACTCACCATATGATGCCGTTGCTCATTCTTCAACCTGCCCTGAACACCTCAAATCCCAACTCTCCATCCTCAAATCAATGGCTTTTTACAAATTGTCCTTCTAAGCACAGGAAGGTGATCTACTGAAAATTCAACGTAGCTAGATTATCTACTGAGAAATTAACTAATATCTTATTTCTAAGCTGTAACTCTTTAGGGAAAAAAGAGAGGAAATTGTCTCAGCTTCAAGGATACAGCAAGAATTTGTTCCTAAGGCTGTGCTCCACATACACTGAGGGGATAAGAAAAAGAGATTTGCTGCTGTTTTCGAGCTATAAAGGAGAATATTTCAGCTAGGGTGGGCCAAGGACAATTCACTAAGCAGCCTTTGGTTTGAGAGTTTAGATCAGGCATTGTACACTTGGGCTACATAGTAACTTGTATAAAATATGAAGTTGGCCGTAGATTCTGCCTAAGATTTCTAAAGTTGTATGAAATAAATTATATATTATGACTTCTGTTTAAAAATGAAATATATTTTACCTTCAGAAATTACACAGTACATTTTCTGTGAATCAAGGTTGCCATGACAGTTAAAACAGAGGGACTACTTATTGGGAATGTGTAAGTACCGTAAACTTGTGCAGAGTCACGCAAAGATGGGTCTTCTCACCACAAAAAATGGGCAGTAGTGAAAGTCCTACCATATACGTGTGTATAGGGGCAAAATCGAGTCCAGCTAAACTTGAGTTAAACAAGCAAAGAAACTTAATATTGCCTCCACAAGTGCTTTAAAGGAATTGTACCTATTGCATATAGCTAATAGGTTCATAAATCACACTTAGCAGAAAGCAAAAGCATAAAAGCCACATGATCATATCATTTTAAGTCTTTAATAAAGTAAAATGGGTAAATAGCCATTTCCATTTCTTTTAAAAGTTATGAATTTCTCTACGTGTTCTAGTCATTGTTTTCTTGTATCTAAAATTTTAGTTTCGGTGTATTTAAATTAAAATGCATGTACTAATGGCACCAAGATCTATAGGTTTATAGATCATGTTTCTTTTAATGAAAAATAGAATATAGAAGCAGAAGTCAATGACAGGAAAAAAAAAAAAAAAGACTTCCACTTTGGCCAAATCATCTAAATGAGATGTTTAATTAAAAATTTATTTAGAGCCACTCAGTCCACTTTCAAAGTATAAGTTATAGAGTCAAATAACACTGGTACAGAGGTTTCTTATTTAGACAGAGTTAAGGTATAATTTGTTAAAAGTTTTATAGCTTACGTTTAAATCTGATAGTTTTCCCAAGGCTTCCAAATGACAGCTTCAAATTGCTATGATGATAAAACCGTGGCACGTGCAATAGATGACATAGGGGCAGCTGGAGGACGGCTTCGATAAACCCTACCAATAATAGGAGGTCATTGGAAATCTTTGGTCAGGAAAGTTATAGGACCAAAATATAACCTTATAAAACTCCTTGAGGTCAAGACATTCATGTCTTTGCTCTTCCTCTGCAAGACCTATCAATCTTGGTCAGTTATAAAGAACACTAAAAACATATTGTATTGAATTGGCTTAAAACCAAAACGAGCAGATGATAGCAATCATTAGCATCTTTATCAGTAGGCTAATCAGAATTTTGCATGGAGACTTCTATTATCCCCAAGGGAAAATGGCCACATTTACAGATTTTCCATATTTAGCTTCTCTGGTCAAAAGCTTTCATGATGCAGAAACTTGTTCCCATGTTAAACATTTTTTTCATTATCTCAGAGAGACATTCTAAGGTCTACCAACTTTAATTATAGTTGGTAAATTCTCCTTAAGGAAAAAATAAGAGAACTATGAAGAATAAAATTTACCTTCTCATTTATACAAAACATATGTAACTTGGGATTTCTGGATTATATGAGTACTATACATTGTGAGGAACACATAAGATCTTAAAATATCCTGAGGTCTCAGAATACCTGAAATGCTGGGAGATGTCAGGCATATTATGACATATATTGGTGGTAGTAAGGCCAGACTATATCCAAAAGGTCAGGTGCCACCAGAGAGACAGACATTAAACAATTTCCCTTCCTCCTGAATATTTTCTTAGTACTTTACTTGTAATATACAGAATGTGTGTTATTATGGAGAAGGAACGGACACTTTCCTTGGCAGGAAATTTAAGAAAATATTTATAGGATATAAAATTTTTCCCAAAGTTACCATTTATAAGGTAGGCTTGATATAGAGCTCAATAGTTTCCCATTATGGGAAGCACAGAACATCATGACCTAATTTATTTCAGTTTGTAAAATACCGCTATTACTAATCCCTCAAAAAGCACAGTGAGAAAGATTAAACACTAAGGATTAATGAATGTCACCTGTGGCTTGTGTAGCTCTCTCTCTCTTTTTGAATAAGTAAACTATGCCACAGGATAGACCTGCTGTTGTCGTCAATAAAATTTACTATGTATCTACTGTATGCACAATGCAATGTCAAGTAGTGTAGAAGGTAGAAAATGAAATCCTTGCCTCTAGTTGTGAAGATAAAATTTACCTGCATAAAGAAAAAATTCACCTGCATGAATTATCCAAAGATCAATGCAAGATAGCATATTATCAAATCCTTTGCTGAAGAGTACAGTCTGTAAGTGCTTTATAAATCTACTGGTTACAAACACCAAGTAAGGCTTATAGGTATGGAAGTTGGACTAGAAGGTAGTCTTCTTACAACAATTGGATTAATGTAGAGGAGTTGGGTAAGGCATTTCAGACAAGATAAATTCATGAGCAAAAGCCTAAGAGGAGATTTAGGTATAGTCTGTACGTATTAGGGATAGTGCTGATGTTGAGCTGATAGAAACATGGGGTTCATGCTGGGTAAAAACATGAGATAAGGTGGGACAAGCAAAATGAAACCTTGAATTGAAGTCATTAAAGCTCCAAAATGAAAAGTTTGAACTCAATGCAATAGATATCGGTAACTGTTAACTACCAGCAGATCATTTTAGCTTTGAATCAATCCAAAACAAAACTGTAAGTCTCGGCTAGATCTTGCTTGGGTGAGGAAGAAGAGAGAGATACATTCTGACTCAAGGAGTATCCTAATGCATATGTTGAGAGGATTTTTCAAGGACATCATCATCTGTCCTAACACATTTTCCCAACTTTATCACCTGTTACACCCACATTGCTCATTCCTAATTAAGTATCTTTGCTCCTGTAGTTGATTTCCATCCTATGGAATTTTCTGTCCCCTATGCTAATTTTTTTCAGATTATATCTGTCCATCAAGTTCTAGTTTGTATCTCCTTTCCTCCAGGGTATGTGTTAGAATAACCTCCACCAACACTATACTTGAGGCCCTGATGCCCAAATGCTAATCAAAAGGTTGGTGATTCAAACTCATCCAGTAGCTCCCCAGAAGAAAGACATGGTGATCTGCCCTCATAAAGATTACAGCCTAGGAAACCCTATGGGGCAGTTCTACTCTGTGAGATGGGGTCACTATAAGTAGAAAATCAACTCAGTGGCACCTAACAACAACATACTATAATTAATCCTCAATTTTCTAAATTAATTTTTTTTTTTTAACTCACTGGAGGACTGTTTCATGTCTATATTTACTGAGGACTTGTTTTACCTCCCTTATTTGACTTTGAGCTTCTGGAGGGCAGGGCAAAAAATTATCTCATTTTGTTAAAAAAAAAAAAAAATCTTAACAATGCTTGGGATATTTTATTTGTTGCAACAATGTTAGCTGATTAAATGTATGCATACATGAATGAATAGATAAACGAATGAATTGATTTCAGATTTTCACAGAAGAAAACATTCTTTAGGAAGATTAAACCACTGTAAGGACAGGAAAAAAGTGAAAATCACTTGAGCATACCAGTACAAAATAGGAAGAGGACAGTGTAATGGAATGATTTTGACTTTGGACTCAACCTAAGTTTTAATCCTGACTCCTCCAGTTAATAACTGTGTAGCTGGGTCTTCAGTTTCATCATTTTAATTACTGGATAATAACAACACTTAACTCTCAGTATTATCACAGTTAAAGAGACTGTTAAGCACTAACTAATTTCTGGTGATACTTGGTTAATAAATGCTAGCTATTCTGATAATTTTAAGTAGTAAAACTAGGAAAAGAATTAATTAGGGAAATAATAAACCTTGACAAAAAACGTAAATGTGTTACCATCAGTCTGAAAGGAGCCGGTAAAGTACAGAAGACAGAACAATGAAGAGCTGATTTACTGGAGGAAAGGAAGGACTGCTAAGCAGTATTGAAAGATCTAGCTTAGCCTGGAACCCTAACTTTGTAAATTTTTCCAGCGATGTTAATTGGAGTTTGGGATTAGTCTGGAAGGTATGGACGAAAGACAAGAATATCTAAAGAGAACGAGAGTGCTAGTGAAAATTTCCATGAAATGTTAGGTTTTTGATCCATGCTGGTTAAGAAAGCAAGGCAAGTTAAGAAAAAGCTGATAGCAAAGGAGGACAGGGAAATGGAAGTTGTCATTATTTTCCTGCTTCCATTTCATTGAACTATTTCTCCACTTCACCAATCCTTACGGCTGCTCAAAATTGCATACTTGGTTATATCCTAGCTCTGAGCCAAACTAGGGTCTTCTACTCTGATCAACCACAGTTTCAATTAAGTCATGGCAATGTGACTTACATTTTACGATTGTCTCATTTATTACCTGCTGTCATGATATACTGCTGTAGGACCTGTGATCATTCAAAATATTCATCTGTTCTTTAGAATTCCTATTATGATGTCTTTAGATTTTATGTTTATAAAGAAAGACTAATACTTGCTATTACCCTTAAGGTCACTATACTTGCAGCAGTGTAATTATAGTTTATATTCTCTTGAAGGCATACCTAAGGAAGCACACATTATTTCATGACTTTGTAAAAAAACGTTATAATTATGTAATCACCAGGGAAGGCATCCCTTCTGTTCAGGGAGCATATAACAGCTCAGTAGTTTTCCATTTGAGCATTAGTCATATGGGTTTGTCTTAAAGAGTTAGGTGCCCTCCCTCAGTTCAAGGTTAACACATTGGAATCACAGGATTCATACTCCCTTTGAGACTGGTTTGTCCTTTCTCATAACTTGTCTTCATCTAAATGAGTTATCTGATATCCTAGGAACTCTTGTTTCTAAAGCATAACACTTTAAATGCTCCCCGCTATAAGAATTTAGGGAGAACAAATATCCACAAGACTACATTCAATGTTTTCAATGGCCTCTACATACATTTTCTCAGGTGATACAGATATTATAATTTATAAGGGATTTCCATGGGTATTTAGAAATACTATCAGCTTGAAGTTCCTCATAAATGGCAAACTATTACAAATAAAAATAATTAAAAAATAAAAATGGATGAAGATGAATTGCATGAATTTCTTAGCATAAGATACATGTATGGTAGGAAGGTTCAATCAAAAAAGCAGAGGGGGAAAAATCCTTTCTTGACTGTTTGGACAAACATAGCTTTAAAGAACGATTATTTTTATCAGAATATTGACTTTATGATTTTTTATCCCTTCTAAGAAAATACTTCTTAGTATTGTTCATTTGAACTATTATTTTTGGATACTCATTAAAGCTACAGAGTATTACAGTTTACACGAAGTATCTCATGTATAAACTGTTCGTTATGGGTTTTCCTTAGAGAATGTCTAGTTAAAGTTACTGAAGCAAAAGAAAATCCCATAAAATGTATTTACCAATATCAGCTAAGTTTCTCCCTAGTCACATGATTCTCTATGTGTGCGTGTTTGTATATTTATGCAATTCATGTCTTATGCAATGGACCCTAAGTTTATCTGAAGTAAACCTCAGTGAATGGCTGAGCTTCATTTCCCTTAGAATTGAGACTCAAGCCACTTCCAAATCACCAAATACAATCTAATTTTCTAATGTAAACTTTTATATTATTTCATTTAAAAATAATAATCATAAACCCATTTCTTGTTAACATAAATAAGATAGCATCACCACCTCAAGAACCATACCTGATTATTGGTCACGTTTCCTCCTCTTCTCCTAAGCTGCTCCTCTTTTATTTTCTCTCTCAGATGCCATCATTTGCCAAGTCACGGAAGTCAGAAACCTAGGAGTCATTCTTGATTTTCTTTCTCCTTAACCCCTTATGTCTAATTAATCTCTAAGTACAATCTCTTAATTATATTCTTTCCTGTCCAACCCCATCAAGATTGAGTTAATTCAACTCCTCAGCACCTAAGAAAATGCCCTATTCCTGGTTTTCTTCCTCCAGTCCCTCTCTCCTCTTAGTCATCCTCCACTGTCCTACAAATGTTAGCTTTCAAAAAAAAACAAAAACAAATATAGATCGTACGATAGTTAGGGGCAGAGACTGTGTCACAAGGTCTTGGTCTCAATTCTTTCCGCTGCCGTTTCCTCGCTGAGTAACCTTGGCAAATTACTTAGGTGCACTGTGCTATATTGTTTGTCTTTGCAAAATAGCTTTTTAGTAAAAGTATTTATCACAAACAGCTGTAAAACAAAGAATGAGATAATTCAACAGGTGCTATGCAGACAAATTCTTATGGTGCCATCACATAGTCTGGCATCTAACAAGTTATTAATAAATGTTAACTATTATTATTTTTTCATTTCCTCCTTAACAGTCTTTCAATATTGTTGCAGGCAATAGCTTACATGTCTTTTTCCTTCCTAGACTATGATTTCCATGAAATTATGGACATTAACTTATTCTTCCTCTTATGCCCAGTGAATAGCACAGCATCTGAAATCCAGTTGATGTTAATAAGTATCAGTTAATGAATGCAAAGTTTTCTCTGAATTATCTACAAAAGCAGACTTCCTTAGTATACTACTATTTGCATTTTCTCCAATTATATGTCTCAATTTTTCAAGATCCTATTAATTACCAGATAAAAATATTGTAATAGGTTAACACATAAAAACTAAACTGTATCAAAAAATTAACCAGAAAACAAACATATTGTCCTCAAACTGGTAGAATCCCTAAGCCTGTTTTTAAAGCATATTTCTTCTAACGGCTCATAAAAGCAAAAATCTTAACCTTTTCATTTTTGGCCTGAGGAAGAGTGGGGAAATTCCATGAAAATCATGAAATTATGCACATTTTTAAGTGAAAGTCATGCATGCATTTTTTGGGGGAAGTAGATCAATTGCTTTCATCAGATTCTCAAAAGAGGTATACTGCCAAGACAGCGTTAATAAATCCTGTTACAGAGAATGTAGTACCAGGAGTTGGCAGGGTTCATGACAGACTGGTGGGGACATATTTTTTTTCAGTAAGGAAATATTTTGGAACATATCAAATCACACAATGACAGCAACTGCCTACTAGGTCTACATTTATCTGAATTTGAAAATAAATTATATGGAGTCCATGGCCTTGAACTCAAGTGCCTGCCCCCTGAACAAGGGCCAATAAATAAAATTATTAAATCACAGTGCCAATTTTACTACACACTTCTTCACAGTGTGAACTGATTTTGTTGTCAATACTGCTGGGGTCTTAGAACCTGTGCTGATTATAACTTTGGATTTTGTTTCTGTCTGTGTGTGTGTGTGTAGTCTCCTCGATTTGTGAGGTGATCTAATTGGTACTAATGAAAAGGCACATATATGATACAGAATATCTAAATACGTAACATAAACATACTATATAAAACATACCTATGTAATATAAATATAAGCTATACTATATAATATCAATATAGTTATATAGCATATAGTTGATAATACATGATAGATAACAATGCTTTCTAAAATACATGGCTTTTTTGAGTAATAAACAGAATAATTTGCATATTTAATATTGTACAAGATCTTTTCAAGAATTTACAAAAAATACCATTTGATTAAAGTCATTATTAACTATTAATAACAAAAACACATTTATATTTTCATAACTACATGTAAATTTCTTCACACCAACATTCAATAGGGATATACTAGTTTAAGGTAGATTCTTCTTTAGACTCATTTTTGTGTTGCCGCAGTTTGTAAGTGATTTCAAGTTTAAATACATCTAGCGGACCTGGAAGTATATTGTTTAAATGAGTATTTGTCGAAATAGAAGTATAATTGGAACCACAGTTTAGGATTTGGGAACTGATTTTATCACCTGTGAGTGCCAACAGGTGTTCAGTTACAGGCTACCATGGGGTCAGAAATCTGCCCTGAAGTTGATAATTGACTAAGGAACTGAGATAGAAATAAAATGACTGTGTTATACACATCAACATTTGAAACCAAACACACTGATTAAAAATTCACAGGGTTGCCTCTAAATTCGCTAGTACTGAAATAATAATTATCAACTTTTCCATCTTTATTATCTGTTCTTGTCCGCTTCATAAAAATTAGAAGATTAAATGCAAAAGCCTTCCATTAGTGCAATGTTAAAGCCATAAATTTAAAAACAAATCAGAGAATATGAGAGTTAAGATCCTCTTAGTAACATTAACTTGTCCAACATTGATTATATATAATTCCTGGATTGCAGGTTAGTGTTCTAAATGCACATTTTATTATAAGGCATAAGAAGTGTAGGGAAATTAATGCTGTTATGAAAATTCTAGCTTTTCACTTTCTTGAGTAATGACAGTTTAAATTTGAAATCCTAACACTGTATTAGCAAAGGATTCTGCAATTTAAGAAAATATACTGGTTCAGTAAATGAACTATGCTCACTCAATAAAAATGATGCCTGTTCTTGGATGGAACACTTACAGCACCTGCATTTAAAGGTAGCAGAAGAAAACTTTAATAATTCAGTAGTTTTTGCAAACATTGATGAAGTATATATATTACATTATAAAATGATATTAAATATGCCTGAAAATCTGCAAAAGCTTATTTATGTTACATCAAGTTATAAAAATGTTATTCACTAAGTAATGTACAAATGATAAATTTATATACTATATATATATATATATATATATATATATATATATATATATACCAAAAAAAAAACCCACTGCCACTGGGTCTATTCTGACTCATAGCGACCCTATAGGACAGAGTAGAACTGCTCCATAGGGTTTCCAAGGAGCGGCTGATGGATTCGAACTGCCAACCTTTTGGTTAGCAGCTGAGTTCTTAACCACTGCGCCACCAGGGCACTCTCTCTCAATCCCTCAATCCCTCCCTCCCTCTCTCTACTATACTGAATAAATACATATAAAATAATTCTATTATTATTCATTGCATTTGTAAAGGAACAAAGAAGGCACTAGATAGAATGACGGTAGTATATATCATTAAGATTTCATTATTCTTATGTTGTCTATCATGGACTATAGACCAAAAGGAGTAAAGATAACAAAAACAACAACATAAATGATAAAGAATAGTAAAACTAAATGCCAAGGCAATCAACAGCTTTGCTTGTTTTGATCACTGAAATATAAAAAGTACCTAGAACAGTAACTGGGCTATCATAGCTACCAAAAAAAATTTGTTACATATTACTTGCATGATATCTTCAATAACATAAACGTTAAATAAACTCCTTTATTGTTACTGATGTTCCCTGAGAAAGGTCTGACAGCAGAGCAAACCAGTTACTACTGGCATACAGGCTACTCAAGGAAAAAAAAAAAAAAATCCAAAGTCAGGTGGGTCTGTAATAAAAATCCACCCTAGGATAAAATCAGAGACTTTAGAGGTTGCACTTCAGGTCGTCTTACTCGTATTTACTTCTCTGGGTTAAACAACAAAGACAGGTGCATTTATTTCAGAAAGACATTGTTAAAATGTCCTAAGAGAGAGAGACAGCGTGTGTGTAGTAGCTTAGACAGGGTGGTAGTGGTCTCATGATTCTCTTACTACCTCAGATGTCCATATAATTAGCACGCTGGGCATCAGGAAAGCATGTTGAGCCTTTCTTAGGTGAATGCAGTATAATATAAGTGAATTTCATTGGAGGATTCAGAAAAAGGCTATGTCAAGCAGTATAAGTCTCCCATAAATGGGAGACATTGTGAGACGTTAATGGAGTATAATAGTACCCATCGTGGAATAGGTCAATTGAAATTATTCCTATGAACTTGTCCCACAGATAAAAAAAGTTATTGAGTATTTGATATATTACTATGGGCTCTGTAGCCAGGCTGTTACGCTCAAATCCCACTTTGCTGCTGGTGACAGGCTGATGAGGAAGACGTGACCTCTGCATTCTAAGAACATTATAGTTAAATACAGGCATGAAGTAGCAAAAGTAAAACCAATACATATATATAAACTTAGAAATGTACAGTCCTATTTCTAAAAAGCAGATGTATGAATAATCCTCAAACACATTTCTGACAATGGCTAAAGCAGCCTCTCCTAAGGAGAAGCATAGTGCTGATGGCTTTCCTTTTGGTCTGTCATATCATTTGTCAGAAAGAATGCTGGATTCAGGAGAATGCATTTATCCCCGGTGAGGTTGTAAGTTATGTTTCACTCAGGTCTTGAGGAGGACAGAGTAGTTTGGCCACTCTAATCTCTGTTCCTGGCAGAAGAACTATTTCTTAGCCATTGTGCATGTACAAAGGTAGTTTGTACCTCTGACTCAGCTCTCTGATTAGAATAGTTGGCCTTTGTTAAAGTATACATTACCTTTCTCAAGGCAAATGTCCCTATTTTATTTGTTTGGCTTTAAACTGATAGTCTTTTCAATCTTTTAATATCATTTGACCAATAAAATAATCATGAGAAGCTTTATAACGCAATTATGAAAGGCTCCTTAAAGTTCCATCCATGAAAGACATCCAAAGGAGGTCAGTGTCCCCAGAAGCCTACCTACCTTAGCCCACTTGGAGAAGAGAAATGGAGTCAGACTTGTCTACAACAATCACTTTATTCTGTTCATTGATACTTTGTGGGGCATCTAAAAGAAATCAATACCATATTTGAAATCAAAGAGGCAGCCTTACAGTGTATTCACTGCTTCCATGTTTATCTTAATCTCCATGCAAGAAAGACCTCGTGAACTGCCTCCATAAAGATTACAGCCAAGAAAAGCGTATGCAGCAGTTTTATTCTGTAACACATGGTGTTATCACCAGAGTCGGGATTGACTACATGGCAATATGTTTGGATTTTTTTTGTTTTATCTTTTATCTAGAAAGTAGACCTTTTAGTGTCAAACACTAGAGCTTCCTACCTGAGCTTACCCAGTCCCTTAATGCAGGTGCCACTGAGTCTGCATATACACATAGCAGAATGGACAGATGCAGATGTTAAAAGCTGAGGCCTCTTTGTTATCATAACTGTATATATACAGGCCAAAACCAGCTCTGACTACCTGTGTATTTAAGGGATGGTGTCTCTCATTACGGGCGTGATAACTACTTATTGGAAGACAAAAACAGACTTGAAAAATCCTCAGAGCAACCGTTTATATAGTTCTATGAAAGCAAGTTAACCTTTATTAACATAAATCCTCTTAGAAACAACTTATACAAAAGAGTGGGATGATTTGGGTTTAACTCTTATGGTAAATGCTGCTCACACCATGGCTTCAATCAAAAGAGCCTGGGGAACACTAAAGGCAGGCAGACACATTTTACCCAACTTAACTGAATCACTTTTCCCTGTTAGACTATAAGTCCCTAGAGGGAAAGAACTATGTGGTAAGTAACCTCTCATATTCACCTTCCTTCCAGAGTAGAGCACAAAATAGTGCTTACAACAATTATGAATAATTCTGCTCATGTCAGTCTAGAATATCTTAAAGAAGCTTCTCTCACATTTCTGTTCAAGACATTGTGCTAGATTACCTAACAGGGAGACCAAGGCACCAGTAAAGCAGGACCGATATAAGGGAATTTAATAAAAAAAGAAAACAAGAAGAGCGAGAAACGCAAAATTTTAAAGAAACTACTTAATTTCAGCACACGCATATAGGTAGTCCCCAATTTACGACTTATTCATGTTATAATGAACCTCACTTATGAACATCGTTTTTTTCCCTTTTTTTGTGCTCTTATCCTTAGTAATATGTACTACATACAATGTTGCAGTGCATAATTTCCTGATGTCATCATTCTCAGATGTAATATTTCTAACTCCCAGAGACAAATAAAGATCGAATTTATAAAGAGACTTGGTAATTAAAGGCAGTAATAATGAAACCCCCCCCCCCCGAAAAAATGAAGTATTCAGCTCACATCAGAACCGACTTATGACAGAGTAATCGCCCGAACGAAACCCTGTTGTAAGTAAGGGGCTACCCATACAATGAAACCTGTGAAAGCCAGAGCTTGATGAGACTGCCTTGTTTTTCCAAGTCTCACAGGTTTTCTGCCTTTGACAGCATGTGGTCTTACCACTTATCTATGGTTAGTTTTAGTGGAAAACATTTGTGTTTTTCTTCTCTAACAGGTTTCTGCCTTAAACAGGTTCCAGTTTTTACAGGTTTTACTGTACAGAAGACCTCTTTCAAGTGTTAAAAAGCAAAGATGTCACTTTAAGTACTAAGGTGTGCCTGACCCAAGCCATGGCGTTTTCAATCACCTCATATGCATGTGAAAGCTGGGCAATGAATAAGGAAGACTCAAGAAAAACCAATGTCTTTGAATTATGGTGTTGGCAAAGAATATTGACTATACAATGGACTGCCAGAAAAACGAACAAATCTGCCTTGGAAGAAATATAGCCATGATGCTCCTTAGAAGCAAGGATGGGGAGACTTCGTCTCACATATTTTGGACATGTTATCAGGAGGGACCAGTCCCTGGAGAAGAACATCATGCTTGGTAAAGTGGAGGGTCAGAAAAAAAGAGGAAGACCCTCAACGAGATGGCTGCAACAATGGGTTCAAGTGTAACAACGATCGTGAGGATGGCGCAGGACCAGGCAGTATTTCATTGTGTTGTACATAGAGTCACTATGAGCTGGAACTGCCTTAACAGCACCTAACACACACACACACAGAATACATTTTCATCATTTTGGAAAATTTAAATTTTATTTTACAATTCAACATTTCTTTAATTTTTAAAATATGCATGGGAAATAGATTCTGAGATTGTGGGCTTAAAGATCACATCATCCTTGTCAAGATGAACACTAATGAGTAATCTTTTAAAATAGAAAGACATAGAAACATATACTAACTCATACTCTCAATTTAGTCTAGGACAAATAATTTATTTAGTCTATGTATCCAAACTACTGGATGTCATTGAACTGATGCAAGGCAAAACTTTCGAGAGAAATCTTAATCCTACTACTTATGTGAGTTAAAAGCATACCATCATGTCAAAACTAAATGACCAACACCATATGTCATTGGGGCCCTGATGGCAAAGTGGTTAAGAGCTTGGCTGCTAACCAAAAGGTCAATGGTTCAAATCTACCAGCTGCTCCTTGGAAACCCTATGGGGCAGTTCTACTCTGTCTTACAGGGTTACTGTGAGTCGGAATTGATTTGAAGACAACAGGTATATGTCATTAGGGAATTGAAAATTAAGACAACAGTGAGATAATACTACACACCTACTAGAATGGCTGTAATATGAAACACTGACAATATCAAATGCTGGGGGATGTGGAGCAACATAAACTCTCATTCATTGCTGGGCTGAATGCAAAATGGCACAGCCACTTTGGAAAACAGTATGGTAGTGCTTACCATATGGCCTAGTAATTGTGCTCCTGGGTATTTATCTCAATGAACTGAAAACATATGTCCACACAAAAACTTGCATATGAATGTTTATAGCAGTTTTATTCATAATGCCAAAAATTGGAAGCAACCAAGAAGTCCTTCAATAAGTGAATGGATAAACAAACTGAAGTACATCCATACAACAGAGTATTACTCAGTGATAAAAAGAAATGAGCTATTAACTTACATAACTCCTGACCAATAATGTTCAAATAGGGCCTAAGGGACCCATCGACCATTTATTCCTCAAATCTTAGAACTTATTATCAAACCAGTTCTCCTAACTTCTAGGCACCTGGACTATATTATTGTGGTTCTCCAGAGGAATGTTCTCACAAAATATCTGCATAAAATTATGCTCTCCCATTTTTGAAGTAAGAGAAAGTTCTGCTCATTTCTCTTTTAATCTGTGAACTGCTAATACTTTAAGATTAACTCCATATTTCTTCCCCTTTGAGGTCTTCTCTCTTTGACTGCACTGACCACTCTTTCCTTTGGGCCACCATTATGCTTTACACTTATTTGTTGCATTTACTGCCCAATTAGATTTATACAAGCTATGAGCTCCTTAAGGGTAAAGATGCTTCTTTCATCTCTGTGTTCCAAGAGCTCAGCAGAGTGCCAGGCAAGAAACAGGAGTTCAGTATTTATTTATGGGATGATGTTGAAGCCACGTGTTGTAAAACTGTCTTATTAAATAATTGCAAAATAAGTTCCTCTCAGAGATCAGAGTTATGAATTAAAAAAAAAAATCTTTGCTGCTTCTTTTTACAAAAGAAGAGGTGTATATATATATGTGTGTGTGTGTGTGTGTGTGTGTGTGTGTGTGTGTGTGTGTGTGTGTGTGTATTCTTTTTTGACTTACAAACCAAGAAGCTAAATGCCAGAAGGCTGTCCTAAATAAAATTTACCCTTAACGTAAGTAATCTAGTATGAGCAATCTGGTGTTATTCCACCATTACCCCATCCTGTCTTATTCTTGCATCTGTGCTATTGTAACATTATCTTGTTAAAACGTCCTCAAGTCTATTTTGGAAGCAAGTGGGATATGATCAAAATATGTAAAATATGCAATATGAGGCTAAATATGAAGGTGCTGTTTTAAAGCTGCTCTTTAGTTCTCTTTGTTCCCTGAATAATGTTCCCTACATTTCAGTAGAATTCCAAGCAGCCGTGCTCTCATTACCGCAATATCTGTTCTTATATACTTTATCTTGTCTGGTTCAGTTCTGAGTAGGCGATACAGTATGTTCTCCATAATTTGTTTTCTAATGCATGTCCACTTTTGTGTCATATTATTCTTTTATTCTTAAGCTATTTTTCAAAATAATAAGACAATCTAGTCAAGATTCTTTCTAAGTAGGATATGCACACATTAGCTCATATAATTAAGGCAATAGGAAATACAATTTGCCTCTTAACAATACTGAATCACTGAATTCAGGAAACCTGTATCTAGATTTAAGAAGCCCTGGTGGAGCAGTGGCTAAGCGCTGGGCCGGTAACCTAAAGCAGTCTGAACCAGCCAGCCACTCTGTGGGAGAAAGATGTGGTAGGTCTGCTTCTCTACAAGATTTACAGCCTCGGAAATTCTATGGGGCAGTTTTACTCTGTTCTGTAGGGTTGGTCAGAGTTGGAATCAACTTGATGGCAATGAGTTTGGTTTGGGTTTTTGGTATCTAGATTTAGATTTAGGATTAACTGTGATTTCTTGGAAAGTCATTTGAAAAGTTCTCTGCAACTCTAAAAATCTTATGGCTCCATCGGCGATACCGACAATGACAGTGAGGTACTAAACCCATGCATGGCGAGAAGGATACATACTGATTTGCATGCAAAGAGGCGTATGTTTATACATTGCTTTGTATAACAAGCAACAATACATAACATGTGAAAATAATACTCCATTCAAATTAATATAAACTAAAAAGATTCAAACTGCAGAACTCAGTATTATACATGTTTTTGCTAATAACCTCTTAAATGTATTGTCAATATTATATTATTTAGTTTTTTAACACAAATGAAAATATGGCTTTCAAAAAATGACAAAATTTCCCAGCCTGGTATGCAATGTGGACCATGGTCTCTGATCCTACTTTATCTATCTTATCTATATGCAAGCATTTCTTACTGCTCATGAGTTAAAGCCCATTCCCTCTCAGACTCATTTCACTGTTGAAATATAATGCAGGTTCATTCCTACTTTCAGTTATTTGCTTCCTGAAAAATGTACTCAGTCTGTTTAGTGATAAACAGAAATTCATGTGTATTTCAAGGCCTACCCACAAGGTTTGCCTCTTTTATGCAGCATTCCCCAGTTACCTGGATTCCCTGGATGATGAAAATGGTTAACCCACTCAGCTACTAATCCAGAGGTTGGAGTCTACCCAGAGGCACCTTGCAAGAAAGGCTGGGTGATAGACTTCAGAAGAATCAGCCACTGAAAACCCTATGGAGCACAGTTCTACTTTGACACACATGGTGTCAACTGGACTGCAACTGGAAAAAAAAATCTGGCTCTCTGGTTCAAAATAATCTATCCATTTTTTAAATTTTTATAGTACCAGAAAGTCCATACTTGACTTCTAATTTAACAACTACTCACACATCACCTCTGGAATAGATGAGCTGGCTCACCCATAAGCATGCATTCTCCTCCTTGACACATATTTGGACAATATTTCTCAGCCTCCTTTTATCTGGGCAGGCCATGACTGGTTCTGGCCAGTGGAATGTGGGCAAATATGATGTTCACCACTTTGCGGCCTGACCCTTAAACCTCTTTCACAGTCCTGTACGCACTCTCCTTCTTTGTACTTTTTCACTGGCGAGCAAGGACTACAAGATTCTAGGGCATGGCAGAGGTCCTAGATGGAAAGAGTGTGGGTCCCTCAATGACTATATGGAAGACAGCTCCTCCTCCTTCCCCAACAGGCCACTTTATATGGCATTCTTGTTGTTCATAATTTATTTTTTACTTCCCTCCTTGATGTAAAAGACTGGGAATATATCCCACCACTTTTGAAATTCTCTACATAACCAACCACAATTTTTTTTAAACATTCTATTTATTTTTAGTGGCAATATACACAACCAAACATACATCCATTCACAATTTCTACATAAAAAGTTCAATAACATTGATTACATATTTCACATTATGTCACCATTCTCACTATCTGTACACATACTGTTAACATTACATAATTTAGGCTCTCTGCCGTTTAAAGTTCTCACCTGTGCTTTAGATTAACTGTTGTCAGCTTACACTCATATAATTCTTTATAAGAGCACTACGCTCAATGCAAACATTCTTTATTAATTGGGCTAAACAGTTATTTAGTTTAATGATGGCTTCATGGAGTAATTTTGGTTCAAGGTTTAAAGATTATTTCAGGTGTTAGATTCAGGTGTTCCCTCCAGTCTTAATGGAATCAGTAAGTCTGGTTTCCATGTGAGTTTGAAGTTCTGTTCCATACTTTTCCTCCTCTTGCTAAAACTTTCAGTAATGGTAGCTGGGTTCCATCCATATCTTAGGGTAATAGAAGTAGTAATTTATGGAGGCAATTAAGCCTGCAATCCATTTCCTTCTCTGATTCCTATGTCTACTTCTTCCACTGCTGTTCCTGGTGAATACAGACCAATTGTTGCATCTTGAGTGGCCACCTGCAAGTATTTACTACCCAAGGTAGTGGTCACTGAACTAGGAGCAACCACAATTTTTGATAGCATTCATTCCACATGAGTGTATTTTTAGTAGAAAATATGTATTGTCTTAAAACTTCTGCCATATTATTATCCTTCAATTATACGCCTCCTATTATTCCTAAAGGATTCTAAATGTTTAACTATTTTATATATTTACACACTCTTCATTGATCATGCTAATACCTCTTCCTGTAATTAAAAAAGTAAAGCAAAAAATTAGTACACACTTACTATTCATTATGAAAAGAATGACTAATGTACAGATTTTACTATTCTGATTGTCACTCTCTATCCACCAGCTTCTCCTTGGAAACCATGTGGGGCAGTTCTACTCTGTCCTACAGGGTCACTATGAATCAGAATAGACATGATGGCAACAGGTTTTAAAAGTCCACAAGTACATTCTCAAGTCACTGAATAACATACAACTGGTGTATTAATGAGTTCATGGATCATTATCAGTGGTGATACCACACCAAACCAAACCCACTGCCATTGAATCGATTCCAACTCATAGCAACCCATAGGGCTTCCAAGTCTATAATCTTTATGGAAGCAGACTGCTACATCTTTCTCCCATGGAGTGGCTGGCGGGTTCAAATTGCCGACCTTTTAGTTAGCAGTCAAACACTTTTAACCACTGTATCACCAGGGCTCCTTAACAGTGATGACACAAATCGAAATTATTTACCTCAGAAATCTATCTTTGTTATAATACCCTATAAATACATTCAATATTTGAATCTCTACTTTGAGGGAGGAAACTAATATTAATTGAAAGCTTATTTTATGCCAGTGGTTTACATTCATCATTGTACTTACTCCTCACAATCACCTTGTGAGGCAGTTATTTTTATCCCTATTTCAGAGATCAAACATCTTAATAAAGAATGAACTCATTAATGGTAGCACCACGACTGAAACTTACATCTGCCTTACTCTTTCTTTCATGCTTTTTCTCTCGAGCACATATTTCCACCATGTGCTTTTTCATGACATCTTATTTGAAGTATTTCTCTTTTCTAAATATCAACATGTAAGACAAATAATTATTATTTAATGAATTCCTACATTATGCTAGACATAATAAAGTTTTTAAAATCACATGAAAAAATTCCTTTTATCAAAGAGGTCACATTCACAGGTGGCGACCTCTGTTGTTAAGATAATTTCTATAACATTCTCCTTTCCTCCACCCTGTAAATCCTTGCTTTCAATCCACTGTCATCAGATTATATTGCTCATTACCTTGATTGTTGAAGTCATTTACTGATCTAACAATTATCTCCTCCTTGTTTCTCAGCTATTTTGGCTCCCACCTCACTGTCACTCTCTCTAGCATGGCTCTTGATTTAATTATTAACAATTGCAATATATACATATACGCTCCTTTCTAAAATCTGACCTCTTCATTCCTTGAACTCCTTTCCCCAAACTTCTTGTCCTCTACATTATATCAGCCATTCAACTGCATGGTCATTTCTAGACCTGGTTATTACCAGTAACACTTGTACTTCCATAATCTTAGTTTCATGCATCCAGTTCTTTGACCGCCATCTCCTATCTTTCCAGCTTATTCCCTCTAGTATCCAACTCAAACAATCATTTGATCTCACTAAGACCTTCAACCAGTTGATCTTACATGCTTTCCAATGTCCCTCAATACTTGATGTCCTCTACTCCCTCTCTAAAAAAAACACAACAAAACCCAATGCCATCGAGTCAATTCCGACTCATAGCAACCCAATACAACAGAGTACAACTGCCCCATAGAGTTTCCAAGAAGCAGCTGGTGGATTCAAACTGCCAAACTTTGTGGTTTGCAGCCAAACTCTTAATCACCCTAACTTCCTCTCTACCCACATTAAATCCCAGGGCAAACTATTGCTTGCAATTACTACATAACCTTCTTCACTAGGCAAAATTATAATCCTGGTTAATCTAACTCTCTGCCTCTTCCACTCTAAACATGTCTGGAAAGAAAAGCACAACTTTGAATGATCTCACTTTAAATTCAACTTGAAAAACTGTCAGAACAGCCCTAAAATTGCCAGTAATCACACTACATTTCCCTAGTCCATGTACTTTTCCACCCTCCTAAATGACATTTCATACCTTCTCCTTTCTTCTTAAACTTTCAACACCTCCATTCTAATACGCACTCTCAGCTGATGACTTTGCTTCTTTCTTCACTGTGAAAATTGAAGCAAAACACATCTCCAGACACTCTCACAGCCATGTATATTCACCTGCAACTGAACACATCTACTCTGCTTTCTTGCATTTTTTAAGAGACAAATGGTATTAACATGTTTCTAAAACCTGCCCTTGTCCATTAAATACAATTTCCTGTCACATATTCAAGAACACAGAGCCCTGGTGGTGTCAACCAAAAGGTCAGCAGTTTGAATCCACTAGCCACTTCTCGGAAACCTTATGGACAGTTCTACTCCGTCCTATAGGGTCACTATCAGTCAGAATCGACTTGACGGTAGTGGGTTTGGGTATTCAAGAACACAGTTTGAAATTTATTCCTTGTTCTTCTGCAAAATTAATTTATCCTAATATTGAAGAGACAGGATTACCACAAGCAAATGAAAATGCTGTTTTTCTCCCATCTTAAAAAAAATCCTGTTTTACACTTCATTTTCTCCAGTTTATCTTCTCCCTTTTGCAGCAAAACATCCTGAAATATTCCACTATTCTCAGTAACACCAATTCCATTCTTCCTATTCTTTCCTTAATCTTCTTCAGTCAGGTGTTTCCCCTAATCATCACAACAAAGCAATTCTAGTCAGGGTCACCAATGACTTCCACATTGCCAAATCCAGTGGTCACTTTTCAGTTTTTGTCTTACTGGGCTTAACAACATCTAGTATCATGTCCTTGCTAGGCTTTCTTCACTTGGCTTCCAGGACACTATACTTTTGGTTTTCTTCTAACTACATTATTCTTCCATCTCAGCCTCCTTTTCTGATTTCTCCTCCTCTTCCAAGTCTCTTTATTTTTCTTTTTTTATTGTACTTTAGGTGAAGGTTTACAGAACAAATAGTTTCTCATTAAACAGTCAGTACATATATTGTTTTATGACATTGGTTAACAAACCCATGATATGTCAACCCTCTCTCTTCCAAGTCTCTTAATGTTGGAGTTCATGAGAGCTCAGGTCTTTATCTTTTCTCTGTCTACATCCACTCCCCTATGACTTTTAATAACAGCTATGTGCTCAAGTCTTCCATGTGTATATTTCCTGCCCAGACATATGGTCTGAACTTCAAAGCCATACATCCAACTGTCTACCTGACATTCACTGAGATGTCTAACCGAGATCTCCAACTGAACATGTCCAAAGCTGAATTTCTCATTACTCTTACCCCCACCCCCTAAACAAATCTATTCTCCTCAAAGTCTTTCTCATTTCTCATTTAAGCAGATGGCAACTCCATCCCTTCAGTTCAAAATCTTGGTGACTCATTCCAGATTTTCCCTTTTCTCACATCCCATATCCAGTTTGCTGGAAATACTTTTATAATATCTTAAAATATATCTAGAATCCAACTACTTCTCAAAACTTCCATTGCTACCACCCTGGTACCAAGCTATCATCGTCACTCACTAGGATTACTATAATAATCTTTTAACTGGTTTTCCTGCTTCCATTCATGTGTAAACTATTTTCTATACAGGAGCCAGAGTGATCTTTGTAAAATCTAAGTAAGATCAGGTCTCTCCTTTGCTCCAAATCCTCTAAAATATTCTCATCTCAGAGTAGAACCCAAGTCCTTACAAACAAAACAAAAAGGCACTACAGTGACTATAGGATCAGGTCCCACTTCCTTTCTGACCTAATAGTGCCCTCACCCACTCCCTTCCATCTAGCTAATATTCTTACTATTCAGCAAGTGAACTAGGCATGCTCAGGCTTTAGGGCTTTCAGTAGTATAACTTCTTGGAATGTTATCCTGTCAGATATCTGCTTGGCTAATCCCCTGAATTCCTTCTACTCTTTGCTCAGAGGCAACCTTCTCAATGAAACTAACTCTGACTACTCACTTAAAAAATGGAATCTGACATTCTTTCCTTCTCCTCTGCTCTGTGATTTCAATAATAGTTATCATTTTCTACTATATACATACTTTGCATATGTGTATATGTGTGTGTATTCCAAGTAAAGTAATACAAATGCCTAAAATGGTGCTCAACAAACATTTATTGAATAAATTAACGAAGCATAAGCTTGGTTAAACCTACATCCAACACATAATACACAACACACACACACAGCTCTAAAGAGAATTGGAAATTTGTCCTCAATAATTGACATATGACAATAATCTACATCTAAAAGATAATTAATAATGATGTATATAGGATAATAGGCTCTCAAAATTGTGAAGAACCTTCATGGTTATATAACCCAATCATGCATATAATGTTTATATTTCTTCTACATGTTTTCCCATATTAATTTTCTAGTCTACACTTGAATGCTGCAGTAATGGTAGACCTTTTACATGGTTTGAGGTGAGAAAATTGAAAGTCAAGGTTGTTTAACATTACCTGTCTGTCTTGGAAGAAATACAGCCAGAATGCTCCTTAGAAGCAAGGATGTCAAGATTTTGTCTCAAGTACTTTGGACATGTTATCAGGAGGGACCAGTCCCTGAAGAAGGACATTATTCTGGGTAAAGTGGAAGGTTAGAGAAAGAGAGGAAGACCCTCAATGAAATGAATTGACATAGTGGCTGCAGCAACAATGGGCTCAAGCACAGCAACAATTGTGAGGATGGCGCAGGACTGGGCAGTGTTTTGTTCTGTTGTGCACAGAGTTTGGAAGCAACTGGAGGGCACCTAACAACAACAACAACAACAACAAGACTATGTAGCAATTACAGAAAGTAGCAAGTGTAAAATCAGATAGCAGGTTGCCTGCCTACTAGTCTGGTGCCCTTCGCCATACTCAACACTATATAGAAAACCTCATATGCATTTAAATATGTTGTTGTTGTTATTATGTGCCATCAAGGTGATTCCAACTCATAGAGACCCTCCATATGTCCATTGAATAACCCAAATAACTACTTTATTAATTGACAAAAAAATTATACACCTAAAGTCAATTTAAAACATTAACATTCTGTATATGTAGAAGAACCTCAAAAAAAAAGGGGGGGGAAGAGTTCACCCATGGTCTGGAGCTGTTATATTCTTCCCAACCTTCTGAGAGTGGGCTTTAGGTGAGGTCTGTGGGACAAAAAGTCTGAGGTAGAGGGTCAGTGGGTAACTGTGAAACACCATTTTACTATGCTCTAAGAAATCCACCTTTGTGTTAGAAAGAGGAAAACAAGAACAAACAAAATTTAGATAAAATGAAACCCTATAAAAAAGTCTCCCTCCCTAAATAATTGAGGAAAAGACTGACTATATCACTTAGAAGTCACTATACTTTCTACTACCTGGCAAGTAGAAATTTCCTTATGCTCAGAGATACTAAATACTGACAAAATCCAAACACTCTCTCTGAATTGTGAAAGTTTTTCAAATTTTAATTATGTTTTGGTCTTCTGCTCAATGTACCACACTATGATTCAAATGAATACCAAAGTAATAAAATTATAAGAGACAATGAAATACTTATAATTAGGATGCCTAAAGACAGCACAGCAATCATGAATAACAGACTCAAGTGCTTGGTGAAATCATTAAACTCTTCAAATTTCCAAAGATCTTCCTATCACAGCTCTCCTGTGTAAAGATGCTATATTTAATGGATAAAAGAACAATTTTTATTACTGTGAGACTCAGAAATGTAAAACAGCTTGACATTTTTGATTCATCATGTAGATATATCATGTTCAAATAGACTTTATTCTGTGCAGCTAAATAAAAACTTAAAACTTCAAAAGAACACACTGTCTTAAAATCCTTTCTCAGAAGAAGCAAGTTCTTGATACTGTTTTAGAAAATAGAAAAAAAATTGTTTTCAAAACAATAAGCACACCTCTTTAAAATCTGTGTAAACCAGGGCTTTGAACAGGTTCATTCTGTTTCGAACCCCTGCTGAGAATTTGTATTTCTAACAAGTTCCCAATGCTGCTGGTTAGGGACCAATTCTGAGAACCACTAGTAGAGCACTGGTTCTCAAAATTTACTATACATGAGAATCACCTGGGGATCTTCTTAAAATGTAGGATCTGATTCAGGATATCTGGGGTAGAAATGAAAATTCTCAGCAGGGGTTTGAACCAGAATGAAACAGTTCAAAGCCCTGGGAGTACACTTATTCTAATTGGGTCCTTTTCCTCCAAAAGACCTTCTCTACTTATGCCCTTGTTTTCTCATTTTATATATTTATATATATATATATGTGTGTATGTGTGTGTGTGTGTGTGTGTGTGTGTGTGTGTGTATGTATATATATATATATACACATAAATAAACCTAAACCAAGCCTGTTGCTGTCTAGTCAATTCTGACTCACAGCAACCCTTATGTTGTTACATGCCATGGAGTTGGTTCCAACTCATAGCGACTCTACAGGACAGAGTGGAACTGTCCCATAGGGTTTCCAAGGAGCAGCTGGTAGATTCGAACTGCTGACCTTTTGGTTAGCAGCAGAGCTCGTAACCACTATGTCACCAGGGCTCCACACACACACATATATATATATATATGAGTGTGTGTATTTGTATATATTTACACATATATGTGTGTATATGTGTGTGTGTGTGTGTATATATATATATAGATAGATAGATATCGGAAGTCCCTGGGTTACGAACGAGATCTGTTCCTAAGTCTGACTTTAAGTTAAAATTGTAGGTAAGTCAGAACAGGTACATACAATTCTTATTTAGCTTCAGTTAGTCAAATGTTTGCCTTAGTATATAGTGTGTATTTTACCTTTCTGTGCATATGAAGGAAACCCTGGTGGCATAGTGGTTAAGTGCTACAGCTGCTAACCAAAAGGTCGGCAGTTAAAATCCACCAGATGCTCCTTGGAAACTCTATGGGGCAGTTCTACCCTGTCCTATAGGGTCTCTATGAGTTAGAATCAACTCGACAGCAACCGATTTTTTTTTTTTTTTGGTTACGCATATAAAACACTGAAGAATGCTCCCAAACCACACAATGTTTTCATGAGCGTCACAAAATAGTGCATGCATTCATTATTACAAACCACCATATTTAACTTCAAATTTTAATATAATAGGCTTTGCGGCAGTCTGTTCTTCAGTACAGGTTGTCTGTAAGTCGGATGTTGGTAACCTAAGGACTGCCTGTATTATATACATATGTGTGTTTCTGTGTAGACATATGCCTATTAGCTTCATAGGTCTAGAAAGTTAAAACTATGGAGATATGACTTTAGAATGGGAAGAAAACTTTCCGGTAATCAGCTCCAAACCCCTGATTTTACTGATGGAGAAACAGAAGTGAAAGTAATTTAAAAACCTACTTATCAACAGAAACCAGGTCTCCTGACTCTCACTGCAGTGCTCTCTCTAATATTCCACACTGCCTTACTGTTTATGGAGCCCTGTGGCTGCAACCCAGCAGGTCGGCAGTTTGAATCCACCATGTGCTCCTTGGAAACCCTATGGGGAAGTTCTACCCTGCCCTATAGGGTCTCTATGAGTCAGAATCGACTTGACAGCAATGGGTTTGGCTCTTTTGGGGTTCGCTGTATACACCAAGCTGATAGAGCCTCAAGAAACAGTCTTTACTAGACCCTTATGCTTTGTTATATATATGTTATATTGATAATCTTTGCTTGAATAGAAGATTAAAAAAGACTCAACTTCAGTTGCAAAATTCTGACCTGTATGGAAAGTTATTCATAATATCCTTCATGTTTTAAATTACCTATTTTCAAAGGTTAAAGAAATAAAAGGAAATGAAATTGTTTTGCCGGGAGAAGAAAAATATTATATGTCGATCTTGACTCAAAACTAAATAATATACAAAAAAGGAATGGGTTACATCCTGTAGTGTGATGCATATATATATGAATGTCTATTATATTTCTCTTTTTCCTTGTCATGTAAGTTACACAAAGCAAAAAAAAAAAAGAGCAAGTGAAACCAAATACTAAATAACTGTACCCCTTGCACAGTCGATCTTCCCACTTCAGGTGGGATTATAGATCTTTTAGTTACTATGTTGGAGTTGTAAACAAATCCTGGTGATGAGAAAATGACTTCTTAGATCAGTGTCTTTGAAAGTTTTAGTGTTCATGAGATTTACTCGGATGTCCTGTAAAACCTATGCATCTAGCTCCCCCTTTAACTCTCCTCCCTCCCCCACTTACTTGGAGATTTTAACAAGTATTCCAGCTGCTACTGATGCACTGTACGTTGAATGGCAGAATTGTTCTTTACCTTGTCTGCCTTCTACCAATAGTACAACTGATTGTTTCAGAAAGGTACTCAATAGTTGAAGACCTGGAATAACTCCAACTGCCTCTCCATGTGTATATATATATAAAACTGCTAATAATTTGTAGGAAACATACATCCCTGCCTTACATGGAACCTGCCTTCAAAGAACAACATCTTCCTAGGAAAGGACTTATTTATACAAACACAAGGCAGAATGTGTCAACGGACCTGGAAAAAGCCAATTTAAAACATATGACTGAAAAAAAAAAAAGAGGTGGCACTTTCATCTTAGATGACAATGTGGACAATGTGGAGGGAGATCTGAAGGTGAGGGAATGGGCAGTGGGAAAGCAGGGTGATGATTAACAGAATCATGGAATCTCACATTTGGAAGTGTCTATAGACATTATCCAGTTCAGCTCCCCATCTTGTCCTTAACTCAATTCTGCAATATGCTTAACTAAGGGGTTGATGACTTCTGATTGAATAAATCCTGTGACAAATGAATGAGAATTTTTTTTTTTAAAAAAGGTAACTATGTTTATCTTACCTAAAACAATAAGTTAAGCAAAAAATATTTAGGATGTATGCTTTTGAATTTTTGCATTAGGGTAAGTTTTTACTACTTAGCAGATATTAGCTGTAATATTGCTTCTTGTGCTCCCCTGAATTTGATTAAGTACTTGGGCCAAATAGGGAAAATCTATGATCAAAATGAATGAAGTAATTAAATTGTGTCTCTAATGAAGTAACTTTGGGGAAGTTGTACTATTAATAAGTAATCTCCATACTACAGCTGCCAGCAAAGGGAGGAAAGAAGTAAATTAAAAAATAAAACAACCCTAGACATACCAGTGCCAATTATATGTCTCTCATCTGGATGACTTCTTGAGACCCAAAGGTACTCTTTCAGCTTTTCCTGCTCAGTGGAGGGAGGGTGTGTCACTTGACAGGGAGTTAGTAGAGTCAAGCTATACTCTTCAAGAAGCCATGTCCACGTGTGTTATTTTTCACCTCTACCTTGGCATTATTCTACTCTGGGGGAGAGAGTTAGGACAAAGGGGAAAGCTAGTCTTTCTTTGTTTATTGCAGCCAAATTAAAAGCTTATGCCTAAAGAGCTTATATCTACGAAAACTCATGATTTTTTTTTTTTACCATGGTGGGTCATGTGAGGAAATCCAAATAAACTGTTTCTTTTGTTGAACTCAGTGTCTTGTTAGACCCCAGTAATCTGTGAGAATTTTACTCCGAGGTGATATATATATATATTCCCTTGACCCTATCTGAGAGCAAGTGACCACAGTGGACCCCTTACATACTTCTACATACCAGGTATAGTGCTTAAACTCTTTGGACAAACAATAGAATTTTGGAAGTGTGGCTTTACTGTGTGTTTTCGAGTGATTTGTCTATAGGCTCTGAGAAGATAGGTTACTTTTGACACTGACTGAAGTTTGTATCCTTCAAGCAAGGAACACTTACCACACGATCCCTCTATCAGGGACATATAAGTTACTGTAGAAGCTTGGGGGACCTACCTCAAGCAAGTTAAAATGATCAGAAGAACAAGACAACTAATTCTGTAGTTGTAAGATTCAAATTATTAGAAAATCCATCATTTAATTGAAGAGATATTAGTATCCCTGCAATTACCACCAAAGGGTATGAGTTCTAGCTGTCAAAATATATAGAATAAGTACAGTACTCTTTGAATTGACATCCACTCAAATATTTGAAAATTTCTATTTTGACCTGTGAATGTTCTATTCTCCAGACTAAACAACAACAGCTATTTTATCCCTCTTGATCCTCATGTGACATTGATTAGTCCCCCTGTTTCTTCTGAGCAGTCAGGTTTTCCTATATTCCTCTTGAAGAGATGTCCATTGAAACAAAAAACCCAAATAAAAGTGGCTTAAAATGTTAAACAAATGTATTATCTCAAGAACTCATTTTCTTTCCACCTTTATCCTGCAATAGACAAAATTCTGATCATCATCCATTCATATAAAACAAAAATGATTAGATTTACATGGCATTTTAAAACACAAATGTTTTAAATATTAACACGTTGTTATGATCTAAAGTGCCAAAACACATTTTGGAAAATATTTTGGAAGCATGTCCTCATAAATTGTCTGCAAATACATGAAATGAAGGAGAATTTTGGCAATAATAATTTATTTTGTTTAAGGTTAATAGCCAATTCTACTAAATCAAGGACCAAAGTGTTTGTTACGGATGGAATTTGCTAGCTATACTATCTGTGTTGATCAAAATAAAATAATAATTGCAATACAGTCAGTTAAACTTTAGAGTCAAAATATTTGCAGTCAGTGAACTGTATTCTAGAAAAGTACATTAAAATATTTACACAAATGTTTTCTGTTATACTTTTCTTACTTTTCAAACTGTACCACAATGTTAAAGGTCCTTAAATGCTTTATTGGAAATAGTATTTTCTGGTTTAAGGAAGGTTTTGGTTGCTTTTCCACAAATGTGCCTGAATTACTAAGCATCTGTCCATGTTTTATCACTTAATTGTTCTGGTGATTGACAGCAACCAGTTGCAAAGATTACTGATCGGATTGTAGAGAAAAATTAACCCTTCTTGGAGTCAAGGCAAGCAGTAAAGACTCATTTAAATATAATCACATCACTTAATCAATAGCTATAATAACTCTTGATTATTATAAACTTTTTTCAATCTGAAAGCAAACTATATTTGATTTGCTTCTTTCAATAAGCCTATGAAGTAGCCAAGGAATGAATTATTAACACCTTTTTACAGATAATTCTGCTACACATCAGTTTTTTTTTTTTTTTTGTTCTTTTTTAACAGATCAAGATAATATGATAAGCAGCTGAATCAGTGTTTGACCAAGGTTTCTATACCCCAGACCCCTGCTCTTCCAATTGTTCTGCAACGCTGTATGGAATGCTTGTCATGAAGATAAACTCTAAAACACACCAAAAACACTGACGAGTGTGCACGACACTTCTGGATGGGTGTATTGTTATATTAAATGGTATGTGAGATGAAATGATTCTGAATGTGTTAAATAAGTTGTCTTTATTATTTTGGCTACATTTTTGTTTACTTAATTTCAAAAGGCTTGTCTAGCTGTCTTTTCACTTGTTATAAAAAGAATTTATATAACCTTTATATAAATAGTCAACTATTTAGGATCTATAAACTATTAAAGTGATTAACCCAATTTTTTTTTTTAAACAAAGAGGGAAAAGAGATATCTTAAGTAACCAAGTAACACTGAGCTCTTATAATTAGTTTCTCTTTTGTACAACTCTCGGTGTGGTTGTCTAGAGCAGGTTTCTGCCCCTAAGTTTTGTGAAAGACTCCTTTAAAAGAAGCTCCAAACTAGGATCCCAGAGTATTAAACCTTCAGTGAAGCATTTAAGAAAAAAGTACAGGATATAAAGGCTTCAACAGCCATTCATTTATACTGGAAACACTTCTTGATTAGATGAAAATCTAACTGCATTTGGGTTTCTTACATTTAAAAAATAACCATCCAAGAAATGTCAGCCACATACACCTACGTTTTCTTACATGACATAATTAGTCCTCTGAAACCTAACTGGTAAACGTATCACTGATTTTTAAAGTATGAATAAAATAGATGTGGTATGTTGCCTTAAGTCTCACATTTGTGCTGAAAAGTCAGCTATTATGTGCTGCCACAGGAACTGATAATTGGCTTAACATTTAGGAAAACTTTAAAGATGATTCCACACGTGGATATTTACCTTTCTCTGGTATTTTAAGAGGTTTTTCTTTTTTAAAAAAAATTAGTTGGAAGAGATAAAGAGCTGCTCCTGATGTTAACTTGTTTGAGTTACATTCTAATAAGCACTAAGCTACTAACCTAAAGTTTGGCAGTTCAAATCCACCCATGCAGCTGCTCTGCATGAGCTAGACCTGGAGAACTGCTTTTGAAAAGCTTACAACCTAGAAAGCCCTATGGGGCAGTTCTATACTCTGTCACATGGGGTCGATATGAGTCAGAATCAGCCGGAGAGCCCCCAACAAGAACAAACACCACTGCAGTTGTTGCTGTTGTTAATTGCCATCAAGTACATTCAGACCCATAGAGACCCCAGGTAGGTGCTGGAGATAAAAACAACGGCAACCAGAAAGGGAGTCAGGGCTAGAGAGAAAGGGATACAATCAAGGTATTTTAAAACATTAGGATATGGCTCTTAATGTGCAATCAAAGCATCAAGGTGGTTTTTGAGTTTTTGGATGCCTTCACTTACTTCAGATGGGCTGCAAGATAACTTATAAGGTGATGTTTTTCTTTTAATATGACAAATTATTAAATGTTGCTCCAGAAAAACCCATTGCCGTCCAGTTGATTCCGACTCATAGTGACCCTTTAGGACACAGTAGAACTGCCCCATAGTGTTTTCAAGGAGCAGCTGTTAGATTCGAACTTCTGATCTTTTGGTTAGCAGCTGAGCTCTTAACCACTCTGCCACCAGGGCTCCGCTCCAGAAGATGTATTATTTATAAATATAATTCATATTCATAATCATTGTGAATTTCTTCAATTTTGTGTGGGATTATGAAAGCTAAAACAAAACAAAAATACCCATCTGATTTTTCCTGCTACTATAGCTTACATCAGCAAAATCTACCTTTCTCATCCCTCTCTCATCGACACAAACTTTTTTTTTTTAGGGGGTGGGGTGGTAACGAAAAAGCACTCCTGAGACCCTAGGCTCAGGACAAAATAATTTTGAAAACTGCCAAGGTAAAGTGTCAAACTAAAGCAAACCCTTTGTCATGGAGTCGATTCTAACTCATAGCAACACTACAGGACAGAGTAGAACTGCCCCATAGGGTTTCCAAGGCAGTAAATCTTTTTGGAAGCAGACTGCCACATCTTTCTCCCTACCAGTGGCTGGTGAGTATGAACCACTGACTTTTCAGTTAGCAGCTGAGTGCTTAATCACTGCCACCAGGGCTCCTCAGGTAAAGCATACAACCATTAAATATATAGAAAATAAAGTGTATGACCATTAAATATATAGAGAACAATTTTTTTACAAAAGAATAAGGAGGGGAAAAAAGAAAAGCAAGGGGCCTATACTTTGATTTTTTTCCTTTAGAAATTAGAATAATTCAAAAATGACCAAATTATATTTGAAAACTATTAATTTATTTGAAAATTTCTATTTCTAATAATAATAGTGAGCAAGTTCAATAACACATATTATTAAAATATAAATCTGTAAAAATATTATTTCCTCAAATATCTCATGCTAATGTGGCTATTAAGGAGTCCTGGTGGCGTTGTGGTTAAGAGTTCGGCTGCTAACCAAAAGGCCGGCAGTTCAAATCCAGCCGTTCCTTGGAAACCCTATGAGGCAGTTCTAGCTATCCTATAGGGTCACTATGAGTTAGAATTGACTCGATGGCAATGGGTTTGGTTTGTTTTTTTGTTTGCTTGTTTTTTTTTGGTTGGTGGCTATCAAACTCTAATAGTGTAATAGGTTAAAACACAGGAAATATTGTTTCAAAATCTTACAAAATGATTAACAGAGGACAAAAAAGTCACACAAACCCAATTTTCTTTTAAAAGGGTATTTCCAACCTAATTTTTGTCTCATTTTAATCTTCAAAGCCATTTGAAACATGCTTCATTTCTCATTTCAGTTTCAGTTAGGTATGTGTGTATGTGTATTTTATATTGTTAACAACACTGATGGTTTATAGTCTATTTTTAAAGCTTGTTGAAGTGTTGAAAGCATCATACTTTATTTAGAAATAGGAGCATAAATAAATTAAATAGCCAAATATCTACATATATTAATTGTTCTACACCTGCATGATTGTTTTATAATTTTTCACTTCCTAAAATGGTATGCATCCATAACCTTTGGTATAAAAATGTAAAACTACAGCTTTCTTTGCCTTTTTCTTATTTCAGCAGGCTTTGTGTTTGAATTTGACCCCACCCAAAAAAAGAAAAAACTATGTTGGGAATAGTAATGCTAGTGCATATGAACTGATATTTTTTTTAATGCGCCAAGCACTTTTCTGAGTATTTAACAGAGATTAACTCATTTAGTCCTCACAAGACCCTTCTGGAGTAGGTATTTGATTAGCCCTAGTTTACAGATGAAGAAACTGGCAAACAAAAGTAAACAACTTGCCCAAGAGCTACACGTCTAGTGAACAGGGAGCTTCAATCCAGGCAGTATCACTGTAGAGATTGGACCCATTACTCTATAGCGCCCCTATAGATCTTATTTTATTTGTAACAAAACATAACTAACAAAAAACACTTCTCAGTGGTGAATCTCCTATTAATTGTCTGGCTCCAATGTAAACATGCTTAAGAATTGTACTTTGAATATATGGACGTGTTGAATTACAACCAACTATTGATTGGAGCCAGACAATTAATAGGAGGTGCACCACTGAGAAGTGCTTTCTAATGTAATTCAACACATCCATATATTACATGCATTCTAATAATACTCTCCAGATGGAAAATAAATTGGAATATATGCTACTTTTAAAGTCATGAATAATTAAACAACATGGAACTTGAACAAATTTGCTGCACAACCAACAAGCATTTTCTACATTTGTCTAAATCCAGAAATTCACTGGACACTAAAACTCTCACTTGTGTGGTTAACAGCAGAAAGATCTCTCACTGCCTAGACGGAATCAGTTATTTGGCATCTAGAGTGGTCACTTGAAGTATAGTTTGCAAGATTATTTTCCAATAACTTCAAATTCTAGAGCTCAAAATAATTACTCCATTGTCAAAAAGATCTTCAGAAAGCAGGAATGGCACTTCAGAAAAGACAAATGACCAGAAAAATATACATACGTCCTTATTTTAGTAGACAAAATCCCACATTTTCTACTGGGAAAAGCAATAATTCTTTCTTTTAAAATTAACTAAATTTTTAATTTTCATGAAAACAGTATCAGAATGAACTCTTGGGAAATTTAACTTAGTTTTCAAATAGCAAGGAAAATTCATAATAAGGTTCTGAATCAGAAGTATGCATGAGTATGAATACATACTAAGCTAGTTATATTTTTATTATCATGCAGTTTCATCTTACCACATTAGATTATTTTATTTCCGTGACAGTAGATTGCAGTAGCTGCCCATCAGCTAGATTAAGGTGCTACATAATCGAAGTAAGACAGGGAAAATAACTAACCAACCGAACAATTTATAGGGAGATATTTTCTATGGCATTTCTCAGATGACTATAACCCACTGCCATCGAATTGATTCGGACTCATAGTGACCCTATAGGACAGAGAAGAACTGCCCCATAGAGTTTCCAAGGAGCACCTGGTGGATTCGAACTGCCATCCTCTTGGTTAGCAGCCATAGCTCTTAACCACTAACGCCACCAGGGTTTCCCAGATGACTATAGGGAGACAAAAACATGATGTGCTAAAAAGCACTAAAAAAAACCTACATTTCACAAGTATCAAATACATACTTATTAGAATATCATCTAACTCATAAAACCTCCATGATAAAGAACATATAACTAAAACAATTTTTGAAAGTACATTCAGAATCTTAATACTTAAGGGAAAACAAAGACTATAATATGCCTATTTTTCTTACACATACCCTCAGAAAATTATTTTCCTATTTTGAAGCTAAAAGCGAAAATGTGAATATAAAAGATAAGTAATGTACAAATTAGAAACTTAACCACCATTTCTTAATAGTTTTTTTCCCGTCTTTCTTTGATGTTGAGATACATTCTATATAATCATTCATTCATTCATTTTAAGATACAATGTCTTCTCTTGAGGTTGTAATTCAACAAGTCTATATATTTATCGCACAGTCCTTAAGAATGTTTATATTGGAGCCAGACAATTCAAAATTAAACTTACAGCCTTGCTATATACTAGTTATATAGCTGTAAGCAAATTACTTTTTCTCTATAACTACCAAAAAGAAAGAAAAAAAAAAAAAAACCGTTGCCATTGAGTGGATTTAGACTCATAGCAACCCTACAGGACAGAGCAGAACTGCCCCAAGCAGCAGCTGGTGGATTGGAACTGCCGACCTTTTGGTTAACAGCCAAGTTCTTAACCACTGCACCACCAGCGCTTCCTATAACCACCAGGTTTCTCATACATAAAGTGAGAATAATAATAGCATCCACCCTAACAGGGTTGCTCTAAAATTTAAATGAAATACACATGGTTTAAAATCAGAAAAGGTGTGCATCAAGGTGGTATCCTTTCACCATACTTATTCAATCTATATGCTGAGCAAATAATCTGAGAAGCAAGACTGCATGAAGAAAAACAAGGCATCAGGATTGGAGGAAGACTCATTAACAACCTGTGATATGCAGATGACACAACTTTGATTGCTGAAAGCGAGGAGGACTTGAAGCATTTACTGATGAAGATCAAAGACCACAGCCTTCAGTATGGATTACACCTCAACATAAAGAAAACAAAAATGCTCACAACTGGACCAATAAGCAACATCATGATAAACGGAGAAAAGTCTGAAGTTGTCAAGGATTTTATTTTACTTGGATCTACAAGCAGTGTCCATGGACGCAGCAGTCAAGAAATCAAATGACCTACTGCACTGGGCAATCTGCAAAAGACCTCTTTAAAGTGCTGAAAAGCAAAGATGTCACTTTCAGGACTAAGGTCCTCTTGACCCAAGCCATGATATTTTCAGTCGCTTCCTATGCATGCGAAAGCTGGAGAATGAATAAGAAAGACCAAAGAAGAATTGGGAAAAAATACTGAATGTACTATGGACTGCCAGAAGAATGAACAAATCTGTCTTGGAAGAAATACTGACAGAGTGCTCCTTGGAAACGAGGATGGTAGGACTCATGTACTTTGGACATGTTATCAGGAGGGGCCAGTCCCTGGAGGACATCATGCTTGGTAAGGTGGAGGGTCAGCAAAAAAGAGGAAGCCCCTCAGTGAGATGGACTGACACAGTGGCTGAAACAATGGATTCAAGCATAGCAAGGATTGTGAGGATGGCACAGGATTGGGCAATTTTCCCTCTTTTGTACATAGGGTCACTATGAGTCAGAACCAATTCACACCTAACAACAATAACAACAACACACTCTCTATTATTCAAAATATATTCTCAAATATTGAGAAAAAATTAATGAATTTGGCTTCATAAGCTCTTAGGAATCCTTTTAATAACAACACCTCATGAGAGCTGTGTGGTATTCTATAGAACTAAGCAATGGAAACTGAATCAAAAATGCTACCACCAGGTCCAGTGGGGATTGCTATGATATTATATCATGAAATACAAATGAAATACATGGGCTGTAGTAGTCAGAATAATGACAAAAAGCAACTGGGCAAAATTAAGATATAGATCTTGTAGGCAATTACATACTATCGATCTTTGTAGCTGGTTATGTGCTCCAGGAAATCAGGACAACACTCAATCTATAGATTTAGAGATTTAGTTGCTATGGCATGGTCTCAAACTTAACCAAAAAAAGAAAAAGCTTAGTGGGAAGTGTCTCACTTTATGTAAAAGATATTTTCACAAAATTTTATATGTAACAGAATTAAAAATAAATTCCAAAATTTTTTAATGATCTGGACCATTTTGCTTTTTAAAAGATATTTAAAATTTTCTTAAGGTAGGCACCTTCTGCATTGAATATGATCATCTCTGTAATGTACTTCTTTTAAAAATCCGAGTTTGCATATTTTCCATTCCTCCATGATAAGCTGAATAAACACAAGAAAGGTTATAAAGGTGTCAAACAGCGTATTATGTGCCTTATACTAGAATTGATTATTTCCTGTAATCTTATTAATTCATACATTTTTTAGTTGCTGAAATTCAGAATTGAGTTCTAACAAACAAAGTTTTGTCTATAGCCTGGAAATAGTGAGTCTTCCTATTTACAGTTTACAGAGAGTAACTCTTGATGCAGGTGGAGAAGGAGATAAAATTCTAAATGTTAATTAATCCATTTAAGAAACATTTTAGATAAACGTGGAGATAAAAACATTCACAAACACATTCTGAATTTAGAGATCATTAAGGTTTTCTCCTAGGGTAGTGTGTGAAATTCACGTTGGGAAATGTACATCTCAAAGGTTTAATGTAACTCCTTGGAATATAAACTGCAATCTCTAAAGACCTTTTATGCTAATAGGTCACCATGGGTAACCGTATTCAAATTCACACTCTTAATTCTCTAGTGTAAACAACAGACAAGCTTTTTAGGCTCCATTTTTCCTTATCTTTTCTCCTCTGAACTCAAGCTTAATGTAGCAAGTCTTGTGGATTCCATATTTTATAAAAATGTGTAAAGAGATTTATTGTCAACAAAGAGTAATATGTGGGAATGTGAGAAACATGACATTTTTTCTTCATATCACTTAACGTAATGTAATTAAATGTTTATTGATGTAAGTATTTGATATTTTTCCTCTCACTGACTACACATTAAGACTGCAAACTATCCTTGTTTTGTGCCCACCATACACCTATCACATTGTTCAGCACCTGACATTCATTCCATCAGCAAAAGCTTATTGACCGCTTACTACGTACCAGGCACTGTTAGTGGAGCAGGGAGAGTGTAGAAGGAAAACCAAGTTGCTGCCTTCCTGCAGCTTACATTTGTGAATAAAAAGTAAGATACAAAAAAATACACTCTCAATACATATTTGTAGAATACACGAAAGAAAAAAAAGAAACATTATTCATTTTATTATTTTATATCTATATCTGATTGAATCTGATATAATTATCTCTACAACTTTCTTGAAGAGTTTTCCAAATTCTCCATTTCTAAGACAAAAAAAAAAAAAAAATACTTTCCCTTCAATAATAGTCTACCAATTAGTCTTGATTTTCCTTCCACATCTATCAATGATCATGGATGTCTATGCCAATTTATGCATGTTATAATTGAACAAGTCACTTAAATAAGTATATTAATGTAAATATTATATGTAGTCACTTTTCTTTTTGACTTTTTTAGAATTGTTAGAAATGTCTGCTTTGGGGGGGTAATATGTCAATAAACAAAGCATAAAACAAGTATAATTTTTCTATTTCTTTCTCTGTCATAAAGTGATGGAACATTTATTAATGAACTGCATTATAAAGGCTACATTCAATTTAGTAGAGTGCTGTTTTCAAGTAGCCCCAAAGCAGGGTAAGCAACACCTGTGCACAGGCGCATTCTGCACCTAACCTCCCTAATCAAATAAGTGCATATTTAATATATAAGTAAACAGACATGTATTTACTCAGTATAAATATTTAAACTTAAATACAAATAATATTTTAATAATACAATAGCTTAATAAGAAAATAGACTCTACCCAGAAATGCCTTCATTTGTTTTTGTGAACCAACCACATCATATATCAAACTTGTCTTTAAAGAAGTCAATTTTGTACAATTAAAAGCTTTGAAAACTCGGGTTCCTAATATCACTTATAACTGAACTGTTATCCTCCGACCTTCCCTTTGATGTAGACTTTCTTCTCTTCCTTTGAGTACTAGTTTCCTTCATGACTGAAGACTGACCCCACAACATAGGACATGTCACTGCCACTAACCTGAAACCAAACCCACTGCCATCAAGTCAATTCTGACTCATAGTAACCTTACAGGGCAGAGTAGAATTGCCCCATAGGGCTTCCAAGGCTGTAATCTTTATAGAAGCAGACTGCTACATCTTTCTCCCACAGAGCAGCTGGTGGGTTCAAACTGCCAACCTTTCAGTTAGCAATCAAGTGTTTAACCACTGTGCCACCAGGGTTCCTCACTGCCACTGCATCAGTAATAATTTTCCAATGATCTCACCCTAAGCTGGCACCATTACTTTCAATTAGTTGATTCTGTTTTTAAATGCTGACCGTTTTTCTTCCAGGTTGTTAGTTTAAACTATTCATTAAAGTCACTGTGCTGATCAATGACCTTATTTCAGAACTATTTGTTTTTTATTATGAATCAGAAAAGTACATTTATAGTAAAGGATTACTTCTAGTAATATCTAGAATTTAGTTTGAAACATTCAATGAAATGGCACTAGATAAAAAGTCAAAAATTCATTGATTCAGCACCCAAAAAGTCAATTATTGGAACAAATTTTACGTTTTCAGAAGACTGATCTATTATAAGTCATGCCAATAATACTACTGCGTTTTACTCAAGACATAGAAAATACTATCAACTAACTAGTTAACAAGCGGGAAGTGTCGTCTTTAATCCTTATGATGGCCTAACGGAGAACAAGGCAAGATGATGGCACTGGTACACTTAAAACAAATTTCCCCTTCTTAAATGGTTATGTCATCTGAATTATAACATCACCTCTTATTTAAATTATGAAAGACTATAGAGTTACTATTCAACCCAAAAATGCAACACTATAAATAACTAAAAATCGTTTTGTTTGCTTTATGAAAATTTATCTTTAAAATAATCTCAACATGAATATATGATTATATATGGCAATTCTGTGTAGCAGAAACAGTGCTGGACAAAGAAAGGGGGTTGGATTTTGCCCTAATTTTCTCACTGACTGGATGTGCAGCCTTGTGTGGGGAACTTAATATCCCTGGGTCTCAGTTTCCTCACTACAAATAAGGGCTCTAGAACAATTGAGTGTTGAATTACTTAGATTTCTAAAATTTATAAACCTATTAAATAAAAAGAGCTTACATTTGACATAAAAATATTACAGACTAGACTATTTTATGTACCCATTGACTTCAATTATGCCTTTTTTAAAAAAGAATTGTTGTTTGATGCAATACCAAAATTTCTTTGACCTATGATTAAGTTTTCTTTACTTTCAGAATCTAATTTTAAAAATTTTACCACTCTTTATTTTCTTTTCAGATTTCTTCTCTAAATTACCTTCCTTTATATCCTAAACTCCTCTTACTTAGATAGATTGGTAAACATGCCCTTATCTCCAGAAATGCTGGTTTATAAACCACTCACTTTATTACCAATGGGGAAAATAAAGAAAGTGAAGATTAAACGTTTTTGCTATTTGTTAGTATATCTTATAAAGGTGTGATTAGTAATAAAAATTAATTAATGGCAAAATGAATATTTTAGATTGCTTTTCACGCAAGTCTACAATAAAAACTGAAGTTGGTTTCCAAGAGAAGTAAGATTTCTTTCACTTGCCAGGTTACTAGTCTGTTAAGAAATTTAAGAATGACCAAATAAATAAGGGCAATTAACCATAGCTATCACCATCAAGGAGCCCTGGTTACTCAGTGGTTAAGAAGTCATCTGCTAACCAAAAGGTTGGCAGTTCAAATCCACCAGCTGCTTCTCGGAAACCCTGTGGGGCAGTTCCACTCTGTCCTATATGGTCACTACAAGTTGGAATCAACTCAACGGTGATGGGTTTGGTTTTTGTTTTTTATCATCAACAACTTTCTCCCCCCATTTCTATCTTCCTTTCCAGTTAATTGTTACTTCTTGGATATTCCAGATGTTTTATGACACCCTTTCTTAGGATCTTACAGAAGCTTCATACAATGCGTTAGGTCCCAAAACCTTCACAGTATGGATTAAACCACTCCATCAGCCTACTATTTTCTTTCTGCTTTATTATTCAAATTGCTGCCTTTCCACGTCTTAATCTCTTATTCCATATTCACATCTTTCTTCGAAAGATATTCTTAAAATTTTTTTAGTACTCATTTGTTCATACTCAACTTGTCATTTATAGTTCTGAAAATACATAGCTCACAAAAAGCATATTTGGCAAGCCTAAAATGAAAACATAAAATCCACAACTGTTTGTACTACCTGACAAATTGTATTTGTTTTACGTTTTAGTCTTTGTTGATTTTTAGATCTACAGCCCATGTGCACTTTATTAGTCCTGCTATGTTTCAGTTTTTAAAACACATACTTCAGTGACATTTCACATCTACTTTCACTCATTTGACACAATCTTCTCCTTGTTATTGGTAATTGCCTTTTGACTGCACTGATAATACTAGGAAGGAAGGAAAGGAGAGGGAGGGAGGGAGGGAAGGAGAGAGGGTTGTTAGAATGGAAGGATTGAATAACGAAGAAGAAAAAGGTCTGAAATCTCCCCATCACCCTTCAGCTGATGTCCCTGGCCTCAATTCTCAGAAATCATTTTCCATCAAAATAGAAAGTCACTGAACTGTCTAAATTCAATATACTTTCTAGAAAAGTGATATATCTTTACTAGACACTCTTCCATGCCTCCTTACATAACACAAGTGCTCAACATGCATTTTAAAAAATCTAACATATACTTTCACTCATGCATTTAAACAGAGTTTAACCCCTCAGTCTAGCATAGGTTCCATATCTCTCCTCTTAAATCCATCCTTTTTCCTACCAAAAGAAGTACCTTTTAAAATTTAAAATTGTGTTCATCTCATTCTTCTAATTAAAACCACTGTTATCTCCTAGAGTCTAAACAAATGAACAAACAAATCCAAAAAACTTACATTTCTTAAACTCATTGCCAAGGAGTTGATTCTGACTCATAGCAACCCTATAGGACAGAGCAGAAATGCCCTACAGGGTTTCCAAGGCTGTAATCTTCACGGAAGCGGACTACCACATATTTATCCCTCCAAGCAGCTATTAGGTTCGAACCGCCGACTTTTTGGTTCGCAACTGAGCGCTTAACCACTGTGCCACCAAGCCTCCTTAAATTTCTTACTAACACATAATCAATCCTTCACAATCAGCTGAAGTCTACCTGTTCCACTCTATATGTTCAGTGGGCCCATTCTGAACTTAGAACCCAAGTATGAAGTGCATTAAGAATGCCGATTTTAAGGGACAGTTTCCAGCATTATGTACTATCATTTTCATTCATTCATTCATTCAACAGATGTTTGCAGATTTTGCTAGATAGGCACTGTGGAGTACATGTTCTGTTGTAGGCACCAGATATCTCCACACGCCCTTCAGGTTAATATACCCAAAACCGAACTTGTCTTCTCATCAAAACCTGCTGTTTTCCTTGCATCTGTCTGGATGAATGCTTCTACCCCTGACCATACCAACCAGGGTAGAAGCAGAGAAATCATCTTTTTCCCCCGACTCCCATTTTCACTTACTCATCCCCTTTGTTTCTGCTTTCTAAGCAGAGCCTTTTCCTTTGCTTCCTTTTCTTTTCTATCTGTTTCTTCCCTTTAGACCATTGCAATAAACCCCTAATTGGCTTTTATGCTTTTGATTTCAACCTACTTCAATTTCTGAAGTGCAGCCATATTGTTACTTCTTGACTTGACCCCTGTCTTTGAGGGAATAAAATAAAAGTTCTTTAGTTGAGTGGGGAGCCCTGATGTCACAGTAGTTAGGAGCTCGACTGCTAACCAGAAGGCTGGCGGTTTGAATTCACCAGCTACTTCCTGGAAACCCTATGGGGCAGTCAGAATTGACTCGATGGCAAAGGGTTTGGTTAGTAGAAGTGGAGAGGTCTTTCCCTAATTTGCCTCTGACATGACTTCACCTTCTCTGCTTTATAAACTCCACACACACTAAACCATTTGCCATTCCTTAGACATGACATGTTCTCACATTTCTAGGTTTTGCATCTTCTAATCCCTGGGTAGTGTGTTCAATTCTGAATACCTGGCAGTGTCACAGTCATTTTAGTAAGCCAGATTACTAGAGGCCTTATGTCCTCTGTGACTCTTTCCTTAACTCCCCTGTACAGATATGATCATTCTTTCCTTTGTAACAGCCCCATACTTTCTACAAGTCATGACTACTCTTATCTTAACTATATTACATGTCTGTCTCCCTGACTCAACGTATGTCTATATCTCTAGTACCTGGTACATACTGACAGTTTGAAATTCTCTCAGTGTTTGTTATTATACAGAAGTGGCACCAAGTGACAAAGGAGCTCAAAGTGGACAGGATCACTCAGCTAAACTCGCTGACTCTATATGAATTTTAGTTTCAGTATATTTCTTGTCAAATTTTAAAAAAAAATCATCTTTTTACTTTTGTACTTATATAGGCCTAACCTAATAAATATGCTTTAACATTTAATGCTGACCACTAAAATCTGCATATTAAGAAAATACTTCAGACTCGAGGAACATCTGGCTCAACTGGCACAACAGTTTATAAAGAAAATGTTCTACATTCTACTTTGGTGAGTAGCATTTCGGATCTTCAAAGTTTGTGAGTGGCCATCTAAGATACTCCACTGGTCCCACCCTGTCTGGAGCAAGGGAGAATGAAGAAAACCAAAGACACAAAGGAAAAATTAGTCCAAAGGACTAAAGGACCACAAGTACCACAGCCTCCACCAGACTGAGTCCAGCACAACAATGTGGTGCTTGGCTACCACCACTGACTGCTCTGACAGGGATCACAATAGAGGGTCCCAGACAGAGCTGGAGAAAAATGTAGAACAACATTCTAAGTCGCAAAAAAAGATCAGACTTACTAGTCTGACAGAGATTGGAGAAACCCCGAGAGTATGGCCCCCCGGCACTTTTTAACTCAGTACTGAAGTCACTCCTGAGGTTCACCCTTCATCCAAAGACTAGACAAGTCCCTAAACCAAAACGAGACTAAATAGGCACACCAGCCCTGGGGTAAGGACAAGAAGGCAGGAGGGGACAGGAAAGCTGGTAATGGGGAACCCAAGGTCAAAAAGTGGAGAGTGTTGACATGTTGTAGGGTTACCAACCAATGTCACAAAACAATATGTGTATTGTTTATTGAGAAACTAATTTGCTCTGTAAAAGTTCATCTACAGTACAGTAAATAAATAAATACTTCATTGACTTTAAATAAAGCATGATAGTAATAAGAATAGAGTGTATACATAGAAACATCCAAAAAACCAAACCTGTTGCCTTCTAGTCGATTCCAACTCATAGCAATCTTACAGGACAGAACAGAACTGCCCCACAGGGTTTCCAAGGAGCAGCTGGTAGATTAGAACTGCATACCTTTTAGTTAGCAGCCAAGCTCTTAACCACTGCACAACTGGGCTACATAGAAAGATAATGAAGTATAATTTTGAATGAAGTATAATTTTATATACTTGATAGGGATTATATATATATAAGTGAATATGTATAAATGCAGTATAACTTTGGTTATATGATGTACTCTGCTTAAAATGGAGGGTAAAATTGTTTATATCATAAGAGTAAATGCAATAAAGAATATAAGTAATTTAAATCATATCTTTGGTATTTCATCTAGATTCTTGAAACCCTTTAAAATTTTGACTTGGCTATACAGTTACTTTGAGGATTTTTTTAAATGAGTCACAAATTATTTTACTGTTTCAATGATGTGAGCAAGAAAATGATACAAAAATATGGTACTTTTTGGAAGAATTGACTGTAGTGTTACTTATTCTGATCTACCTGCAGAAGCAGAGAAAAAAAATGCTTCTGTATTGTTGTAATCCATTCTCCTTCCATTTCATAGCAGGTATTATGAAAAGTTTATCTACCTCATGAAGAAACTTAAATACCGAGAACCTGTGCATAATGTTAATAAAAAAGTCTATTGTAATATGTTAAGGATGTTCAACAGACTAGTGAAGGAAAAGTTTATGTCCTATTTTGGGCTTGAATTGTTTGTTTAAAAAAGTGTACTTTAGAAAAATGTATTACTATTCTACAAGTTACCCTTTTAAAATAAAAAAAGCTCTATAGCTGCTCTCTTGTTATGGCATGGGGATTTTGGAGGGATGCCTAAGTTTATATTTGAAGCCTCTGAAGAAATTTAAAAAAAATAAAAAAGAAGATCATATAGCTAACTTAGAGTTTGTTCAGGAAGAAAGGTATTAAAGCTGTCTCTATTAACAAGGTAAATGGAAAGAAACCGTGGCCCAAAAAATATAAAACTAAATGCTCTGATTCTTCCATGGATTAATGCTACTGGGAAGCAGAAAGGTAAAGAATAGTAGGTAAAAGGAAAACCGAGCTAATCTGTTGAACAACAGTGATTGCAACAGCACAAAATTATCTTTAAATTACAGGTAAGACTTCCGGCGAAATGGCACTCTAGGCAGAAGCATCACGCCGTCCCTCCATTGCAAAGATCCGAAAAACTAAGCCAAACAGAGAAAATAACAATCCTGAAACCCTAAAACATCAAACGAAGAGATGAAGAACTCAGCCAAGCACCAAATGGAGTGAGAAAACTGACAGAGAAACGAGAATGAGTAGAGATTCATGCAGAGGTCCCCTACCAGCTAACATAGCATGGATCCACTATCTTGGACTCCTATTGGAGACCAGCAAACAGGGGGTACGAGAAAGCAGCTTCACGGAGCTTCCAGAGGGAGACAAAACATCCGGTAATTTGCGATATACGCTTTCCCACCCCTGACCCTTCTTCACCTCCACTCAGCCTCCTCTGCTTCCTGCAGCCACAATCTCTTGTCCAGGAAGCACCAGCTGCTTGGATTCCACTCAACCAAATGGGCCGGCTCTCTGAGTGCCATTTGTTGGCTGCTGGTGTTGTTTTCTTTCCTGCTTCCTTTGATTTCTTCCTTACCTCTCACCACCTCCCCCTCCTTTCGCTCAATACCTGGCTCCGTGCACTATCTTTGCTTCTTCCTGAGGGGCTGCAGAGCTCCATTCAAGTGTGGAACTGCTTCCCAGTCTGGGCTGCCACGCTGGTGGGATACTGGGGCTTTTGTTCGTTTGCTTGTTTTGAATTGTTTGTTTGTTTTCTTTTCCTTTTCTTGAGTTGGGAGCCCGTTCTGGCCAGGTGGTACTGCGTGGCTTGGAACTATCCCCTCGGCTTGCACAGACGTGCAGGGGGATCCCTGAGGGCATTTCTTTTTTTGTTGAATTTTTTTTTTTCTATTGTTTGGGGGGCTTTTCTTGTTCCTTTTTTTTTTTTAAATTTGTTTTGTTTTCTTTTCCCTCTTTGTCTTTCTTCAATACTCAGTTTCTCATCTCTCTATATCTTCCTTCTCTTTCTGTTGCCTGAGTACCTGGCATTGTATACCTCTACGCCTTCTAGCCAGGCTGTACTGCAACACCTGAGAACAATTTCCCCAGACCTCATAGCCACACTGGTGGGATCCCTGGGAACTTTGCTGTTCTTTTCCCTTTCCGATTTTTATTTATTCATTCTTTTCTTTTCTTTTTCTTCCTATTCCCCCTTTTTTCCCTCCATTTCATAGTCTCTCATCTCTCCACTCCAACAGCAAGTTCCCCTCGCATTTTTTTTTGTTTGTTTGTTTGTATGTTTTTGGCTCCTGTTCCTCTCTCCTCTCTCCCATATCCATCTTAGCTCCACACGTAACAATCTCTCCTCTACATCCTGCCTACCTGCACCATGCGCTTAACATCACACCACTAAGCAGCACAAGCACGGCCTACTGGAACCTGCCCTGCACTGATTACCAACCCGCCCTAGTGGCTGTAGTCAGTGCCACAAACAACCCGTCCCAGTAACTCCTCTTCAGCTACACCTGCCCTGCTGAAACATATCTAAGTGACTGAACCTGCCAAATGGAGAAGGAGGCAAAAAGTTTGCTCACAGATGAGCAAACAACAAAGAACCCACAGCCCGCCTGCTCAGACATAGCCAAATTTAAAAAAAAGGGATGAAACAAACAAATCGACAATCAATAAACGAGAAAAATAACTACTGAATACCCCGAAGACAGCAGACAATATCAAAACATTTACAAAAACAGGACAGGGTGGTTCCAGTAGGCATCCAAAATAAAACACCAGATGACTTTCCAGTGGAAGAAAATGCACTAGAACTACCTGATAGGGAACTCAAACCTCTAATCCTCAAAATTCTCCAAGAGCTGAGGCAAAAAGCTGAAAAACATGAGGAAAAAATAAACAAATTCATGGAAAATACAGACAAAAAATTGGAAGAATTCAGGAAGATGATGCAGGAACAAAATGCCAAAATAAATTCACAAATAAAAATTATACAAAAACAACAATTAGAAATCCAAAAGATAAACAACAAGATTTCAGGAATGGATGATGTCATAGAAGGGCTGAGAAGCAGATTTGAAACAGTGGAAGACAGGATCAGTGGAATTGAAGACAAACACTTGGATACAACTCTGTTTGATGAAAACTCAGAAAAAAGAACAAAGAAAAATGAAGAGACCCTGAGAGTTATGTGGGGCACAATTAAAAGCAAAAATTTACGAGTGATTGGCATTCCAGAATGGGGGAGAAAACAGAAAAAACAGAGAGGATCGTTGAGGAACTGCTGACAGAAAACTTCACCAATATCATGAAAGATGAAAAGCTGGCCATCCAAGAAGCTCAACGAACCCAATATAGAAGAGACCCCAAAATAAAATCACCAAGACATATCATATTCACACTCACCAAAACCAAAGACAAACAAAGAATCCTGAGAGCAGCTCTCGAATAACAAGAAGTCACGCACAGAGGAGAAACAATAAGACTAAGCTCAGATTATTTGGCAGAAACCATGCAGGCAAGAAGGCAAAGGGATGACATATATAAAATCTTGAAAGAAAAAAATTGCCAGCCAAGAACAATATATCCTGCCAAACTCTCACTCAAATATGATGGTGAAATTAGGTCATTTCCAGATAAATAGAAATTAAGGGAATATGTAAAAGCCAAACAAACTTATAAGAATTATTAAAGGGAGTTCTTCGATCTGAAAACAAACAACTTCAGCTCACAGCAGAATCTAGGAAGCAGGATTGTAACAGCCAGATACCAATCTAGGAAATGAACTCTCAAGGACTATCCAAAACCAAAACAAATACAACAGGGAATCAGAGCAGTTAATCAGTAAATGTCAACAACTTCAAAACAATAAAAGAGGGAATAAACAGCATATGTATAGAACCTTCTAACGGAGAGGAAGGCAAGGCAATACCAAGTAATGGAAGACTGCTTCAAACTTAGAAAAAGATAAGGGTAAAATTCATGGTAACCACAAAGAAAGTTAACAAACATAAAAATAAAGAGGAGAAACATAAAGTCTCAGAAAAAACAAAACCTGCAAAAACAAAAGAAATGAAAAAAAAAAATCCACAAACAAAAGTAACTCAGCACAGGAGAGTAAGAAGAACAAAGAAAACTTCAGCACCACAAAAAAAGCACTAAAAAATGACAGCAACAGACTCACTTCTATCAATAATTACACTGAATGTAAATGGACTCAATGCATCCATAAAGAGATGGAGAGTGACAGAATGGATAAGAAAACAGGATTCATCAATTTCCTGTCTACAAGAGACACACCTTAGAAACAAAGAGGTGAATTTATTAAAAGTCAAAGGTTGTGAAAAAATATATCAAGCTAACAACTACCAAAAAACAGCAGGAGTGGCAATACTAATTTCAGATAAAATAGATTTTAAAACAAAATCCACCATAAAAGACAAAGAAGGACACTATATAATGATTAAGGGGACGATCCATCATGAAGACATAGCCATAATTAACATCTATGCACCCAATGACAGGGCTCCAAAATACATAAAACAAACTGTAACAACACTGAAAAGAGAAATTGACAGTTCCACAATAATAGTAGGAGACTTCAACACACCACTCTCAGTAAAGGACAGAACGACTAAGAAGAAACTCAGCAAAGGTACAGAAGACCTAAAGAGCACAGTCAGCCAACTTGACCTCATAGACTTATATAGAACACTCCATCCAACCACTACAAAGGACACATTCTTTTCCAATGCACATGGAATGTTCTCCAGAATAGACCACATCTTAGGCCACAGAGCAATCCTCAACAAGATCCAAAACACAGAGATAATTCAAAGTATCTTCTCTGACCACAATGCCATCAAGGTAGAAATCAACAACAGAAAGAGCAAGGAAAAAAAATCAATTGCATGGAAACTGAATAATACCCTGCTTACACATCACTGGGTAATAGAAGAAATCAGAGATGGAATCAAAACATTCCTAGAATCAAATGAAAATGAAAACACGTCATACCAAAACCTTTGGGACACAGCAAAGGCAGTCCTCAGAGGACAATTTATAGCAATAGGTGCACATATCAAAAAAGAAGAAAGGGACAAAATCAAAACATTAACTACAGAACTCAAACAAATGGAAAGAATACAGCAAAACAAGCCCACAACCACCAGAAGAAAGGAAATAGTAAAGATCAGAGCAGAAATAAATGAAATAGAGAACAGAAAAACAATAGAAAGAATCAACAAAACCAAAAGTTGGTTCTTTGAAAGAATCAACAAAATCAACAAACCACTGGCCAGAATGAAAAAGAAAAACAGAGGATGCAAATAACCCAAATAAGAAATGAAATGGGGGACATTACAACAGACCCAACTGAAATAAAAAGAATTATAACAGAATATTACGAAAACGTATACATCAACAAATTTGAAAACCTAGAGGAAATAGATAAATTTCTAGAAATACATGGCCTACCCAAACTGCAACAAAGTGATGTTGAAAATCTGAACAGACCCATAACAAGAGAAGAGACTGAAAAGGTAATAAAAAAAACTCCCAACCAAAAAAAGCCCTGGCCCAGATGGCTTCACTGGAGAATTCTACAAAACATTTACAGAAGAGCTTGTACCAGTACTACTTAAGCTATTTCAGAGCACAGAAGAGGAAGCAACACTTCCAAATTCATTCTGTGAAGCCAGCATAACACTGATACCAAAACCAGGCAAAGATGTCACAAAAAAAGAAAATTACAGACCAGTATCTCTCATGAATATAGATGCAAAAATTCTTAACAAAATTCTAGCCAATAGAATTCAGCATCATATCAAAAAAATAATACACCACGACCAAGTAGGATACATACCAGGTATGCAAGGATGGTTCAACATTAGAAAATCAATCAACGTAATCCACCATGTAAATAAAACAAAAGAAAAGAATCACATGATCATGTCAATTGACTCAGAAAAGGCATTTGACAAAGTCCAACACCCATTCCTGATAAAAACTCTCAATAAAATAAGTATAGAAGGGAAATTTCTCAACATAATAAAGGGCATCTATGCAAAACCAATGGCCAACATCATTCTTAATGGAGAGAGGCTGAAAACATTCCCTTTGAAAACAGGAACAAGACAAGGATGCCCTGTATCACCACTCCTATTTAACATTGTGCTGGAAGTTCTAGCTAGAGCAATACAAGATAAACATACAAAAATCAGCTGGATTCCTATACACCAATAAGGAAAACGATGAAAAGGAAATCAGGAAAACAATACCATTTATAATAGCCCCATAAAAGGTAAAATATTTAGGAATAAATCTAACCAGGGATGTAAAAGACCTATACAAAGAAAAGTACAAAACACTACTGCATGAAACCCAAAGGGATTTTCCATAAATGGAAAAACATACCATGTTCATGGATAGACAGACTCACCATTGTGAAAATTACAATTCTACCCAAAGCAATTTACAAATACAACAAAATCCCTATCCAAATACCAACAACATTCTTCAAAGAGATGGAAAAACTAATCATTAACTTTATATAGAAATGGAAGTGTCCCTGAATAAATACTAAAGAAGAAGAATAAAGTTGGAGGACTCACACTACCTGACTTCAGAACCTGCTATACAGCTACAGTAGTCAAAACAGCCTGGTACAAACAGTACTGGTACTGGTACAATGACAGATACATTGACCAGTGGAACAGAATTGAGAACCCAGATGTAAATCCATCCACCTACGGTCACCTGATCTTTGACAAGGGCCCAAAGTCCATCAAATGGGGAAAAGACAGTCTTTTTAACAAACGGTGCTGGCAAAACTGGATATCCATCTGCAAAAAATTGAAACAGGACCCATACCTCACACCATATACAAAAACTACTTCAAAATGGATCAAAGACCTGAATATAAAGCCTAAAACTATAAAGTTCATAGAAGAAAAAATAGGACCAACACTACAGGCCTTAATACATGGCATTAACAGGATACAAACCATAACTATCAATGCACAAATCCCAACAGATAAGCTAGATAACTGGGATCTTCTAAAAATCAAACACCTATGCTCTTCAAAAGAATTCACCAAAAGAGTCAAAAGAGAACCTACAGACTGGGAAAAAATTTTTGGACAGTACAAGTCAGACAAAGGTCTAATCTCCATAATCTACAAGAAAATCCAACACCTCTACAACAAAAAGACAAATAATCCTATTAAAAAATGGGCAAAGGAAATGAACAGACACTTCACCAAAGAAGACATTCAAAGGGCCAACAGGCACATGAGGAAATGCTCGCGATCACTAGCCATTAGAGAAATGCAAATTAAAACCACAATGAGATACCATCTTACCCCAGCATTACTGGCACGAATCAAAAACACTGGAAATAACAAATGTTGGAGGGGCTGTGGGAGATCAGAACTCTTATGCACTGCTGGTGGGAATGCAAAATGATACAACCGTTTTGGAAAATGATATGGTGCTTCCTCAGAAAGCTAGAAATAGACATACCATTCAATCCAGCAATCCCCTCCTAGGAATATATCCTAGAGAAATTAGAGTCGTCAGTTGAATAGACATATGCACACTTATGTTCATGGCAGCATTGTTCACAATAGCAAAAAGATGGAAACAACCTAGATGCCCATCAACAGATGAATGGATAAACAAACTATGGTACATACACACAATGGAATACTATGCAACAAGAAAGAACAACAATGAATGTGTGAAGCATCTCATAACATGGATGAAACTGGAGGACATTATGCTGAGTAAAATAAGTCAATCACAAAAGGACAAAAATTGTATGAGACCTCTTTTGTAAAAACCCATGAAAAAGTTCACACACAAAATGTAACAATCTTTGTTGGTTACCAGGGATGGGAAGGGTAGTGGGAAATACTAAATAGGCAATAGATAAGTGGTATGTTGGGTGAAGGGTGAGACAGTACACAATACAGGGGAAACTAGCACAACCTGTACAAGGAAAGGTCATGGAAGCTCCATAGACACTTCCAAACTCCCTGAGGGACTGACTTGCTGGGTGGAGGGCTGTGAGGACCATGGTCTCGGGGAACATCTAGCTCAATAGGCATAACACAGTTTATAAAGACAATGTTCTACATTCTACCTTGGTGAGTAGCATCTGGGGTCTTAAAAGCCTGTGAGCAGTCATCTAAGATACTCCACTGGTCTCATCCCTCCAGGAGCAAGGGAGAATGAAAAGAACAGGATACAAGGAAAAGATTAGTCCAAAGGACTAATTGTCCACAGCTACCAAGGCCTCCACCAGACTGAGTCCAGTACAGCTAGATGATGTCCGGCTACCACCACTCACTGCTCTGACCAGGATCACAACAGAGGATTCTGGACAGAGCTGGAGAATGATGTAGAACAAAATTCTAACTCACAAAAAAAAAGACCAGATTCCCGGCCTAAAGAAGACTGGAGTTACCCCGAGCATATTTTCCCCAGATGCCCTTTTAGCTCAGTGGTGAGGTCATTTCCGAGGTTCACCATTCAGCCAGGGAGTGGACAGCCCCGTAAAACCAAATGGGACTAATGAGGTACAGCAGTCCAGGGACAAGGGCCAGAAGGCAGAAGGGGACAGGAAAGCTGGTGAGTTGAGTAAGGATAGTGTTGATGTGTTGTGAGGTTGTTAACCATTGTCATAGGGCAACATGTGTACTAACTGTTAAATGAGAAACTTTTCAAATTGCAGGTAAATACTTCAGAATACAAATAATCTTTACAAAATTTGAAATTTATTCCATATTTACATAAGGTTAGTTTAATTTTTAGATTGCTATGAGATATATTACTGGTGTTCTATTTATTTATTTATAAAAGTATAAGGCATTGTCCCAAAGAGCAATACAGATTTGCTTCCATGCAAAAGCTGTCTTCTAAATTTGTTATGCTAGCATGTAGTATCAGTTTGTGGTTTAGATTGGTCAAAAATATTCCCTTGCTCTTCGTGATTGTGAAGCTTGGAAGAGATTCTTGAAGCAGTAAAGAAAATGTTATACATATGCTATGGATTGAATTGTGTCCCCACGATACATGTGTTGGAATCTTAAAGCCTACAGCTCGGCTGCTAAGCAAAAGGTTGCCGGTTCGAACCCACCCAGTGGCTCCGCTGGAGAAAGAACTGGTGATCTGCTCCCGTAAAGATTACAGCCTAGAAAACCCTATGGGGTAGTTCTACTCTGTCACATGGGGTCACTATTTGTCATAATAGACTGGATGGCACCTAACAACAATAATAACATACCTGTGGGTGTGATCCCATTTGGGAACAAGGTTTTATTTGTTATGTTAATGAGGCTATCTCAGTGTAGGGCATGTCCTAAACCTAATCACTTCTGAGATATAAAAAGAGCAGACTAGACACAGAAGTAAGCACAAACGGGGAGAGGGAGATAGATACCATGTGAAGATTACCAAGGAACAGAGAACATTGGGGCTACACAAGCTGAAAGAAACAAGGATCTTCTCCCAGAGTTCACACAGCGAGCAAGCCTTCCCCTAGAGCCAGTTCTCTGAATTCAGACTCCTAGCCTCCTAAACTGTGAGAAAATAAATTTCTGTTCTTTAAAGCCACCCACTTGTGGTATTTCTGTTACAGCAGCACTAGATAAGTACGAAAATATACCATTGAAGAATTTTCTTATCAGCTTTTATTTGGTTCCCAACATAGAGGTCGGAGCCCTGGTGGCCCAGTGGTTAAGAGCTTGGCTACTAAACAAAAGGTCAACAGTCTGAATCCACCAGCTGCTCCTTGGAAAACCTATAGGGCAGTTACACTCTGTCCTATGGAGTTGAAGTCGACTTTATAGCAACGGGTTTTTGGTTTTTGTAACCTAGGGGTTAGACCACCAATTTCAAAACACTGTCAAAGCTAAATGAGTAATAAGCATTATCTTTAGAGCAAATAAATACATTGCATAAACATAAGAGTTGTGATTGATGCTATCTATCATTAATTAAATCAAATTATTGTAAAATGTTAATTCAGCACATGTTTTGGTCATTATGAATGTCCTTAATCAACCGAGAATTCTATTGGTCTTTCATGTGGAGTCTATGAAACTGTTTGACATTATTTCAGAAAAAGATGGGGATCGTTATCCAGACATAATGATGTAATTGAGTTTTATATTTAATCAGTCCTTGACTTTCCTTCCTATGACACTGCTTTATAGGTTGTACAGTTTACACTTTACCTTCTTTAGTCAACCCAACACCTACTCTGGGCTCTAAGCTTCTCTTATTTTGTTTTCCCTTGTAAGTTCTAATTTTAGTGCTGACTCTAATTTTAAGTGTGTGAACTTGATTAAGTCTCTTGTATTTTCTAGGTCTCAACAATAACATAAGAAAATTGGACTAAGATGGTTTCTAAAATTCTTCCCAACTCTAACGTTCTCATAACTTTCTTACATCCTTCATCGCATCCCTCACACCTTGGAGTACAAGGTGGAAAATACACAGCAGGTGCTTAATGAATGCTTGTTTAATGAATATGGCATAGCTTTTGCTACTATAGCCCATCTAGGCTGACTGCAGGAAGATTGCCTATCTTAAAAGTTTTTCACAAAACTAATGGTTGGAACATTTTAGAGCTCTCTCCAACTGATTGATTCAAAATCATTGGCTTTATACTCTCCCCATAAAACTGCAGGTTTTTATAGCTTTATAGACAATAATGAGTACACTTAATTACACATGCACAGTAGCAATAATCTCTAAAGACAATTTAATTTCTGAAGCCATGTACTGTAATCTCAGCCAGATCATAGTTTCACACAAATCAAATTGGGATGAAGTTTAAGGGTGAAAAGCAATTTGTTTCACTTTACAGTACTCTAAACTTATCTTTAAATCTTTGGTTAACTTGTAACTCATATTAGAACCAGATATATTAAATGGGCATTTTTAATTAGAGTGAGATGCTCTTGGTAAAAGATACATAAAATTCACATTATGCACAGCTGAATGCAGAAAGAAAACACAATGCATTCCCTTTTTTCAGAGAAGTATGTAATTTCAGTTAAGGTTGTTAACTTGTTATGTATAAGTTAGGTACAACATGTATATATACATTTTGGTTAAAGTATAGGGTCGCTCTGAATTGGAATCTACTCAATGGCAACAGGATTTTTTTGTTTGTTTATCTTGAAAGTTAATTAAGTATTAAACAATATAAAAGTTACCTAGTTTCCAATTAATGTATATGTTAAAAGACTTGTTCCCACTGTTTTGATTCTACTTTTTCTCAGAACAGTTGTCCTTTATCAGACAGAAGCGAAAAGATAGAAATATAAACATATTTCAAAGGGTTTCTTGCAGAAGTTTGAGATACATATTTCTGCTCAATCAATCTCTGAATATATAAATTATTTATATTAGGATGCAATTAGGATGTCATAATTTGATTTTTTAATCCTGAACATCAAGCACAATAATTCAGTACGATAAAACACTATACTATTTCTTTGCTAAATGAAAAGCTTTACCAATAGGCATTTCAGATAGAATCTATTTAAAGGTTTAGTTATTCACCATAGTAACCAGACTCAGTAGCCAGTATAGTAATATGATTTGAAAATACCCTGATAAAAATGCAAGCCTAAAATTTACTATGATTGCTTTGGCTAAGGTTTAATAAACACATTGGGAAGAAAATCTTTTCTACTAAACTTCACATGTAGAAATAGGAGCTTCATGCACACGGGACGCAGAAAGCTTCAAAAGTCTAGGAGAAATTAATTATTTCAAAATTGAGTTTTGATGTAAAAATGTAAGGTAGAAGTAGTTATGGAAAAACATTAGGAAAAATTGGAAAGGCCTTGTTAAAATATTTAAGCTTGCAGATGCAGTGATAAGAATGTGAATCTGAAAATTGCCTCTGCATCACATAGCTAGCTAAATAATCCTAGAAGTGAAATAATTTTTCTTTCTCTTAAAAGTAAAATTGGAATTTTAATAGGTGCAAAAAAAGTAGTATAGAAATCAGAAGACCTGGATTTCAATCTCTTGTAAGACACATCAAGGCAGATGTAAAATAATACGGTTTTATCCTTGAGGTTTCTAAAACTTAAGGTAAATACTAAATTTTAGTTTTCTTTAATAGTCTATTATGACTTTATTAACCATGAATGTATTTAAATTTTTGAAATAAACAAATATTACCAACTTTTTCCCTTTTGAACTCCATAAACTAATTCTGATATAGTCAAGCATTTATTTTTGTATACCATCCGTTTTTGTGTTTCGAGGAGGGATGTCTGGAATTTTGATGCATCTACAAAAACTCTGCTTTGGTAATGCTACGTACAGATTCAATCATCTTCAATTTTCTTCATCTTGCAATGGGTACATTTCTTAGTCTCATGGTCTACAATTGATAGTACAGCCAGATCTACCAACTATTATAACTGAGCAAATGTATTAGTCACCATATAGGGCGAGTGCCAAACGTTAATTTCTGATTAGTACTTTGCCAGGAGGTCCTACTTATGCAGCGGTATGTTCACACCTTAATGTGCTTTCTTATCTTCCATCAACTAGTAGTTTAATGAATTCTCTAGTTGGTTTTCATCTCATAAATTATTGATATGGTAGTCCCAAACCGTTTTTTTTCCTCCAGTTCTTGTTGAACCCATCTAATCCCCAGCATGTTGAAGAAAGCTTCAGTAATCCATGGATTTATATTAAAATCCCAATATTTGCTCATTTATCATCCTTCCAGAACTCTACATTAATACCTACAGCCTAGCATAACACTACTAAAATTCCCTTCAGAAAAAGAATTCACATTGCTATATATGATTTGTTTCCTCAATTCACATAATTCATTTTATCCAAAGATGAGTGATCAAAAGCTCCTCTACACTACAGTCACTTTTCAGTAATGTATTGGCAACAAAGGTAGTTCCATACAAATAGTGAACTAACGCCTAGGGTTCTGTCACGCTTTCCAAACCACTTCTATTAACATCAAAAGTCAAAATTAGATCAAAAGTGTAGCCATTATAAAAAGTGCAAAGATGTAGCATCAATGAGAAGGTAAATTTTTCTGTTTCATTTTGAGAAGCCATGTTTCTGAAGATTGTAGATGTCCTCATAAGTGTTCTTTCTCATAGGTGTTTTGATTTTTACTTTTAGGGATAAAAGTTTACTTATTTAGGGATACATATCAATATTACCTCTCTCCATAGTCATTCTTAGATATGTAACATCTAAATTAATTATTCTAAGAATCTTTTTTGCCCAATTACTTGAGAAGAGAGCATCATGAAAATCAGCAGTATGGAGTCATTTGGTCATAAGGTACAAATAAGATGAAATAAACTATCTATGACTCTCCATCTATATTTGCTGTTTCTCAGTATGCTACATATTGGTGTAGGATATTGGTGGTTCTAAAGGTCACTTAAGCACTTAAGTGGCCAACAACTTACAGAGATGTCAGAGTTCTCAGAGGATCTAACAAGATAAAAAATTAGTTTTGATTGATGAATCCATTTGAGTACTACATAATCTAAATAAGAACTGTAAACTTATTCTAAAATGTTTTTATACCTCTCAAATTGTGGTGTGTTACATACACATATGCTGCTTATAATAATAACTGAAGAACTATGGCTTTAGAAGAAAATTGAGGTTGTATTCATTCTTTCTTTATTTTAATCATGATTAAAATACAATTTTTAAGTAATCACTATTAAGATTTTTAGTCTTGGAAATTCACCCCAAAGATTTTAGTTTAAAATTGTGGACAATGTCATTATATATGTGAACATGGAAGGAAAAAAGGGAATTATATATATTATGCTAAATATAGAATTTGCCATTTAAAATGTACTCAAAATTATATCTTATTACTGGATTATCAACTCTAGAAATACTTTTTTTCAAGAGTTACATGCATTATGTGTAAAAATATAAATAGCAAATATAGAAAAGCCATTGGCTTAATCAAAAAAAACAAAAAAACAAACTAAACATCTATCAAATGCCCCACAATTTATTACATGCATTTTTCTTTGATTTAAACATTTGTGGGCTCTAAAATGTATACTGGATTGGAATTCAGTAAGCTGCTTATTCCTAGATTGAGGAAAGTCAGTAAATCTTAAAAATCTTAAGACATCAAAAGAAAAAAAAAGCGTTCATGAAAAGCCATTAGGCAATCTATGTTTCACTGCTTTGTTTTCCCTACATGCTTAACAATGGTTTATGTCCTTGATTTTACCACATGCTGATGTAGGTGGGCAGATTTCAGACAGACTCTGACATTCTGGGGGCTTTAGGGACTATCCCAGAAGAGTGGCATCAGCATTTGTCAAATATTTCATAGGCAATAAGTGTGTTTTTTCTATGTGAATCAATATCAAAATTTGATAGAGAAGTAGACAATATTAGGTGTCACTCTGCTAACTGAAAGGTCAGAGTTTCAAACTCACCAGCGGCTCCGTGAGAGAAAAGATATGCTCTAGGAAAGATTACACCCTAGGAAACCCCATAGTGGCAGTTCTACTCTGTCCTGCAGGATCGCTATGAGGTAGAGTTGACTAGACAGCACAGAACTGCCTGCGAGGCTTCCACTTTGCTGTGGAAAATTCAAGTATCACAGGTTTGCATTGTTTCCAATTTCACTGTGTCTCCCTAACAATACTCTGAAATAGTTTAAATTCCTAAAGACTCTGAAAAGCATCCCATTCTATGTATAAAATGGATTTTTCAGATCAAAGTATGATGATTGTGAACTCAAAGACTGTTCCTGTGAATGCACCAATTTCCACAGAAAACCCTGGCTGGCTCAAACTCAGACCTGTGATAAGTGGTGGTGGTGCTGGGGAAGGCGAGAGGCAGCAGAAGCCCAGAAGAAATACTGAACAAGGTTCAATTCTTTCAAGCTTGCATGGATCTCAAATAAATCATATTAACAGATATTTTTTCTTTCCCTTACAAAACAATTTAAATTGGACTAAGCTTTAATCAATGGTAAATTGATAATTTGCGCCAATGTATCTTTCAATAATTGTACTTTCCATACCCTCCACAAATCGTGTGTATGCATCTATATGTGGAAACTTAAAAAAGTTTCAGTGGTTATAATGTATTCACTCGTTCTGAATTTTCAGGAAAGATAGGAAAGAGCTCCAATGACCTAAAACTTCAATATAGCTAATGAATTTATAAAATTTATAAAATTAATGAATTTTAATACATTTGACTCTTTTAAAATAACATTTTATTATTTTTTTAATTGTGAATTTCTCCACTTGAGAATTCTACATAGAAATTATTATGTATTTCAAGTCAAATAATCTATACATTAGCAGTTGGTTACAATGATGTGCTGTTTTGCATTGTAATGTAAATAGACAACAAACTTGTAATTATTGAGGAATTTTTTGTGCTGGTTATATAGCTTCCAGACCTACTGCTTATCCTATCCATGACACATTTAACAGTATAAACTACCAGTCAATTCTCTATAAATCTGTTTCCTTATGTATAAAATGAGATTTATAATTTCTTCTTTATGATACTGTGAGAAATATTCAGAATAAAATATGTGAAATATTTACGAATTACTGAGTACTAATTCAGTTATTCTTTTATTCTCTCAAATTGTCCATAAATATCCATTTTGCTAATAGTCTCTTAACCCAAGAGTTAGTCATTAAAAAAAGAAGAGGTCCATATGGTCTTTGCTCACATCTGGTTGATCTTAAACAACCAAAAAATTAAAAATAAATTTTTGGAAATATAAAAACACACTGCCCACATTAATCATATTCTGGTTTCAAAAAAATAATTTATAAAAATAAGAATTTCACAGAATCTGAATAGTTCTCTTTCCCCTCTGCATTTTGTTTATTTTTTCCAAGTATAGGGTCCTTTTTGAAGTGAGTGGAAGCTCAGATCATGTTGTTTTATATTTATATAGAAGAAATGAAAGCATCCCTACAGAGCCTTAAAATAGAGGCCTAAATTCCCAGGATTATTTGTTATTCAAATTCCTGGACAGGGATGTGTAAACTGTTGGATTATGTCTTAGAGTAGAATATCACAGGATTCTAAAAACATTGCATGTTTCCAGAGCAGGACACTGTTCTTTAAATTTACAAAAAGAACCCCTAGAGACAACTTGTGCAGAGTTTCCGAAAGAACAACAAAGCACAGATGATCCACTAGCAGAAGAGACAGTGGCAGACCTGGAAGCAATTTGGACACCACCAACTAGACAGGCTATGGCATTCTAAGACCCAGCTGCTGCCACTTCAAGAAGTCCTCCTACCCTTGCCATCCCAGTCTTCTAATTACTACTTAAAGGAAACAAGGAAAGGACAGAAAACGTGGTTTAAGTTACATCAACTATAACTTTGACTTCTCTATTTAAAATTATTAAATCTTTAGTAATATCTCTTTTCACAAGAAAACATTGAACAACAAATGCTTTCCTTCACAAAAAGTCTTTAGCACAAGCAGTTCATTATCTATTTAATTGCATGTGTACATTTATATACATATACAATAGGAATATTGTATCTATTAGGATAATAATATAAAAACCTGGTCTTTATCAGTCTATTTGTTTAGGATAATTTTCCTAGTCAGTAGTAACACAAGTTAAATTTATATTTCACAAGCATCTATCGACGTATACGCTTCATTTCCACTCTTGTGCTGAACCAAATAAAGAAAGTTCACAGTGACATTTTAAAATGATCAGAAAGAAAAATGGAAGTGTGAAATTAAGCATGGTTTTGCCTCATGGGTTAGTTTAAAAAGTTCCAAATGACTCAACAAACCTGTTGTTGCTGCTATTACATGCTGTCAAGTCGATTTTCAACTTGTAGCAACCCCGTGTGACAGAGCAGAAGTGACCAATAGTGTTTTCTAGGCTATAATCGTTATGGATTAAAGATCACCGGGTCTTTCTCCTGCAGAGCTTCTGGGTGGGTTAGAACTGCCAAGCTTTAGGTTAGCCTAGTGCTTTAACAGTTGCCTTAAACAGGGCTCCATCTCAATAAACTACCATAAGTAAACTCACTTTTTCAAATTTCTGCAATAGACCAGCCCTCAGAATATCTTTAACTACATTGCTTCGTGTTAGAAATGCTTCTAGACCAGGTAATACTCTATCATAGCCGGAAGCCTGAGATTTGTGAAAAATACTGGGAAGGATCTCATCAGACTGTTTTAAAGTACCAAAAGATGGCCTTTCTCATCTCTTTAAAATAGCTGCTGGGGACCTTCGTCTATCCCTTTAACTGTCCATACATCCATTTACCCAAGTTTATTTTGTAGTTATTATCCTTTCCATTGCCGTTGAGTCAATTCCGACTCATAGTGACCCTATAGGACAGAATTGAACTGCCCCATAGGGTTTCCAGGGCTGTAAACTTTATGGACCCCCACGTGTTTGTCTGTTTGTCATACTGTGGGGGCTTGCATATTGCTGTGATGCTGGAAGCTATAGCACCAGTATTCAGATACCAGCAGGGTCACCCATGGTGAACGGTTTCAGCTGAGCTTCAAGACTAAGACAGACCAGGACGAAGGACCCAGCAGTCTACTTCTGAAAAGAATTAGCGAGTGAAAATCTTATGAACAGCAGCGGAACACTGTCTGATTTAGTGCTGGAAGATGAGCCCCCCAGGTAGGAAGACACTCAAAAGACAACTGGAGAAGAGCTGTCTCCTCAAAGTAGAGTAGATCTTAATGATGTGGATGGAGTCAAGGTTTCGGGACCTTCATTTGCTGATATGGCATGACTCGAAATGAGCAGAAACTGCTGCAACATCCATTAATAATTGGAAGATGAAATGTATGAAATATGAATCTAGGAAAATTGGAAATCATCAGAAATGAAATGGAACGCACAAACATCAATATCCTAGGCATTAGTGAGCTAAAATGGAGTGGTACTGGCCATTTTGAATCAGACAGTCATACTGTCTACTATGCTGGTAATGACAACTTGAAGAGGAATGGCATTGCATTCACTGTCGAAAAGAACATTTCAAGATCTATCCTGAAGTACAACGTTGTCAGTGATAGGATAATATCCATATGTCTACAAGGAAGACCAGTTAATATGACTATTATTCAAATTTACGAACCAACCACTAAGGCCAAAGATGAAGAAATTGAAGATTTTTACCAGCTTTTGCAGTCTGAAATCAATCGAACATGCAGTCAGGATGCATTGATAATTACTGGTGATTGGAATGCAAAAGATGAAAACAAAGAAGAAAGACTGTTAGTTGGAAAATATGGTCTTGGGGATACAAACGATGCTGGAGATCGCATGATAGAATTTTACAACTGCAACAACTTCTTCATTGCAAATACCTTTTTTCACCAACATAAACAGCAACTATACATATGGACCTCGGCAGATGGAATACACAGGAATCAAATGGACTACATCTGTGGAAAGAGACAATGGAAAAGTTCAATATCATCAGTCAGAGCAAGACTAGGGGCCAACTGTAGAACAGATAATCCATTGCTCATATGCAAGTTCAAGTTGAAATTGAAGAAAATTAGAACAAGTCCACAAAAGCCAAAGTACAACCCTGAATATATTCCACCTGAATTTAGAGACCATCTCAAAAACAGATTTAATGTGTTGAACACTAATGACTGAAGGCCAGATGAGTTGTGGAATGACATCAAGGATATCATAGATGAAGAACATAAGTCATTAAAAAGACAGGAAAGAAAGAAAACTCCAAAATGGATGTCAGAAGAGACTCTGAAACTTGCTCTTGAATGTCGAGTAGCTAAAGCGAAAGGAAGAAATCATGAAGCAAAAGAACTGAACAGAAGATTTCAAAGGGCAACTTGAGAATGACATGTGCAAAGAGCTGGAGATAGAAAACCAAAAGGAAAGAACATGCTCAGCATTTCTCAAGCTGAAAGAACTGAAGAAAAAATTCACACCTCAAGTTGCAATAGTGAAGGATTCTATGGGAAAAATATTAAACAACACAGGAAGCATCAAAAGAAGATGGAAGGAATACACAAAGTCATTATACTAAAAAGAATTGGTCAACATTCAACCATTTCAGGAGGTAGCATATGATCAGGAACCAATGGTACTGAAAGAAGAAGTCCAAGCTGCACTGAAGGCATTGGCAAAAAACAAAGCTCCAGAAATTGATGGAATATCAATTGAGATGTTTCAGCAAATGGATGCAGTGCTGGAAGTGCTCACTCGTCTATGCCAAGAAATTTGGAGGACAGCTACCTGGCCAACCGACTGGAATAGATTCATATTTCTTCCCATTTCAAAAAAAGGTGACCCAATAGAATGCGGAAATTATCAAACAAAATCATTAATGTCACACACAAGTAAAATTTTGCTAAACATCATTCAAAAGCGGTTGCAGCAGTACATTGACAGGGAACTGCCAGAAATTCAAGCTGGATTCAGAAGAGGATGTGGAACCAGAGATATCACTACTGATGTCAGACGGATCTTGGCTGAAAGCAGAGAATACCAGAAAGATGTTTACCTGTGTTTTATTGACTATGCAAAGACATTCAACTGTGTGGATCATAAGAAGTTATGGATAATACTGCGAAGAATGGAAATTCCAGAACACTTAATTGTGCTCATGAGGAACCTGTGCTCAGATCAAGAGGCAGTTGTTCTAACAGAACGAGGGGATACTGAGTGGTTTAAAGTCAGGAAAGGAAGGAGTGCATCAGGGTTGTATCCTTTCACCATACCTATTCAATCTGTATGCTGAGCAAATAATCTGAGAAGCTGGACTCGATGAAGAAGAAAGGAGCATCAAGATGGGAGGAAGATGCATTAATACCTTATGCATTATGAAGATGACAACCTTGCTTGCTGAAAGTGAACAGGGCCTGAAGCACTTACTGATGAAGATCAAAGACCAAAGCCTTCAGTATGGATTACACCTCAACATTAAGAAAACAAAAATCCTCACAACTGGACAAATAAGCAACATCATGATAAATGGAGAAAAGACTGAAGTTGTTGAGGATTTCATTTTACTTGGATTCACAATCAACACCCATGGAAGCAGCAGTCAAGAAATCAGAAGACACATTGCATTGGCCAAAATGGCTGCAAAAGACCTCTTTAAAGTGTTGAAAAGCAACGATGTTACCTTGAAGACTAAGGTGCACCTGACCCAAGCCATGGTATTTCCAGTTGCCTCATATGCATAGGAAAGCAGGACAATGAATAAGGAAGACCAAAGAAGAATTGATACCTTTGAACTGTGGTGTTGGCAAAGAATCTTGAATAGACCATGGACTGCCAAAAGAACAAGCAAATCTGTCTTGGAAGAAGTACAACCAGAATGCTCCTTAGAAGCAAGGATGGCAAGACTACGTCTTACATACTTTGGACATGTTATCAGGAGGTATCAGTCCCTGGAGAAAGACATCACGCTTGGTAAAGTAGAGGGCCAGCAAAAAAGAGGAAGACCCTCATTCTGTAATACAAAGAGTCGCTAAGAGTTAGAACCAACTCGACCTAACAACAACAATCTTTAAGGAAGCAGACTGCCACATCTTTTTCCCACAGATCGGCTGTGGATTCAAACAGCCAACCTTTTGGTTTGCAGCTGAGCGCCTAATCCCTTTACCACAAGGACTCCTTTTTTTATCCCTAGTGCTATCAATATCTAAGAAGCCCTGGTGGTGCAGTTGTTAAAACAATTGACTGTTAACTGAAAGGTCAGAGGTTCGAAACCACTAGTGGCTCCACAGGAGAAAGATGTGGCAGGTTTGTTTCCGTAGAGATCTACAGCGTTGGAAACCCTATGAGTTTCCTCAATGTCCAATTCTATCCCAACTGCCTCTATAATTAATTAAAACCCTTACTATCACTGCCATGGAAAGTGCTGGCAATTGTTTAAGGTATTTATATTGTTATGCTTCTCTCTGGTTTCTTGTGTTCTATTACAATGGCCACCTGAATAATTATCTAAAAGACCCTGCAAAAAAAATCTTCAAAATTTGCATTGTTATCTTGATGTCACTTGGCTTGAGACTTTCATCAAGAACTCTGGATATTTCAGCAAAATTTCCCAAAAAGCACTGCATTGCTAACAAGAAGACATGGCATGCTTCTAGGCTCTATTTACCTGAAAACTAAACAAAGAAGAGGAAACTTTACATGCTATGAGAGTGAGAACAAAATGGGCTAAGATAATCCGCCAACTAATCAAAATATAACCTGCAGTATATACTTCACTGTTTTATATATACACACAAATGCATACAAACACAATTTAAGCAATACATATAAGTAATATATAACTTCTTACATAATAAATTAAAAAAAAAAATCATCGCTGTTGAGTTGATTCCAACTCATAGAGACCCTATAGGACAGACTAGAACTGTCCCATAGTGCTTCCAAGGAGCAGCTGGTGGATTCAAACTGCCAACTTTTTGGTTAGAAGCCAAACTCTTAAAAGCATAATTATATCACATTATTAAAACATAATTATATTACTAGTAATTCTATAGTGTGAAAGCAAGGCACAGAAAGAGACTCAATCCTCTGACTGTGCCACTCTGCATTTTGTCAGCCAGATGTGCAGGCTTTTTGCAAATAATAGTTGACAGGTGTCAATTATCTTTGTCTAGGAAAACAGTTCCTTTAAAGAAAAGCATAATGGAGGAAAAATCAAGTTAAATTGTTCTTCATTGTCCTTAGAAACACTGAAGAATATATGGTGTGCTGCTTACTAAGGTATAATTACAAGTTTTATGAATTTACTTATTTGTTGATATTATAAAAATAAGTGACTTTAAGACTTTTAGGTTGACACAAATGATAGTGTCTGCCAGATCATTTGTTTTTTATTTACCTATATTTAAACATTTCTTAAACTTAAAATTCACATTGCATGTTAATGTTAGTTATTCTCTTTAACTTTCTCTCTCTCTCTCTCTTTCCCTTTTTTCCAGAAATGCTTTGATATAGTGAGATGTACATATAAAGCACGTGAGTACAGTGAACAAGAGCCATCGGTGCTATTTCAGGAAGATGTTCCATGTGTTCTGCAAGCAACAACCCGGGGGAGTCAGGAAAGGCATCACAGAAGTAACAACTGAAATGAGATTTTGAAAAACAGTAGAAGTCTGTCAAGTGCACAAGAGTTTAAAAAGTCAGAGGCAGAAGGAGAAGCATATGCAAAGATAAATTAGTATGAGAGAATTTGGCCTTTGGCAAGGAATTCCCCTGACTGGTGTGTAGGTAATGGAGGGTCTTACGCAGCAAAATAAAAAGGTTGGATTTTATTGTATATACCAAACCCAAAAAACCAAATCCATTGCCATCGAGTGGATTCCAACTCATAGCGACCCTATAGGACAGGGTAGAACTGCCCCATAGGGTTTCCAAGGAGTGGCTGGTGGATTCGAACTGCCCATCTTTTTGGTTAGCAGCTGTAGCTCTTAACCACTATGCCACCAGGGCTCCTTTATGGTATACAAAGAGTTGTTATTAAACGGTTTAAGCTGGGGAGTGACAAGATCAGAGAACAGACCGGAGGGGTTACGTGAGTCTGAATACAGGAGACCAATCAGTACCACCACCTCAGATGGTTGTACTGAGGATTAAAACGAGCTAATATGTGTAAAGTACTTAAAACAGAACCTAGCACATAATAAGCTATATAAGAATTTAATAAATATTTCATATTGCATTTTACTTATTTACTAGGGAAACTCTATTATTCTTATTCAAGTTACTTTTTTTTTCTTCTAGAGATGTATCCAGTTACATATAAAACATTACATAGATCTTCATTAAACACTCTTATTTTTAATATGGTTCTCTGCTTTACCAAGCCTCTCTTTCTTCAAATGTTTTCTGGTTTAATTTCCCAAAAGAATAAATACTTTATCTTTTGCCCAGGTCACGAAGAGTACACTGGAATCAAGAATCCTAACTATTCCTCACTCATGTCTCCGAAATACCAGGCGTCTTCACTTCTTGAAACTTTCTGGTTTTTTGTACCACACGTTGGCTAGTTTCGTGTTGGTGTTCCCTGTAAAAGACACTTGCCATTTACACAGCCGGTAAGTGGCCAAGGACAGAATTAATTAATTCTAGATGTACCCGCCTCTCAGGCCATTTTCTCCTATCCCACACTTCTTCGAACAATACAAATCTGACTTCTTGATGAGGAAACCAAACTGACCTTATCTAAGACATAGTTCTGCAATCAGTAACCATTGAAAACAACACTTGAATCAGCAAACTATACGGATCCATATAATTTGAAGTCTTTGTGTTAAACACGTACAATGCCTATGCCCACTGAAACCTTGATTGTGTATTTTTATCTCAATGAGAGTTTTGTTCACTTACTGTTAAGAAATAATTGTAAAATTCTGCTAAGCCCTCAAAAGACAAGCCAAAAGAGCTCTCTTGCTGATAGCTGTAAGGATGGTAATGTCTCATCTCGGCATGGCACTGCTTGAAACTATTTCAGTAAACAGGATAAAGCCATGTTAGACTAGAAGAGCTGGTGCCCTCCTCCCACCTTTCTAGAAGCCATACAGTGATTATGAGAAGCATGGGCAGAAAACTGCCTTTATAATCATAAAAGGTTGTGCATCATTTGAAGCCAGACAATGGATAAGTCTAAGAGAGAACGTTTTTTTCCTTTTCCTCTTTAGTAAAGTCCTTCAGCAAGTGGTGTTACAGGAAAAATACAAGAAGCTCATCACAGAATTTAAGTTCGTCACACTTCAGCAGCTGCAGTGTTAAATTGATAATTGTCCACATAAACAACTCATATGTATCTGTTTACTTTACATGTACTCCTGAAAAAAAAAAAAAGGCTTGCATCATAAAATTCTAAAACTCACAAGTTTTAGCTCTTCTGTCACATCTCAGTGCACTTAATATCCTTCTGACATATTATTTACGACTTCACAAAGAAGGTAGTTATATTATCTGTTCAATAAATAAGTAGAGGAATGCATGCTGCAGAGATACAATTTGTTAATGAAATAGCCCAGAGAATCTTCACGGTGTCTAGTCTCAGAAGCTTGCGCAGCATCTATTAAAGCTTGCCTTGGTTCTAAAGAGTAACTCCAATTTCTGTACATTGATGTGTTCTACTCAGATGGCTGAGACGTGCTTTCTGAGTAGATTTATGCAACATGAGTAATGCGTGCTGTGATACAGCATATATCTGACCATACAGGCATGGGCTAAACACTTTCTTCTTCTTTTTCAACATTTTTCTATTACTAGGAAGACTGTATCAGTTTAGAAATGGTAGAGGTAGGACTTTCAGTTCTTGGAAGTTTTTTCGAGAAGAGAAAGAAACTTTGCTTGACGCTATTCTTACAAAATATTATGGCACTATAATTTCACAATACTCCAGAGCTAATACTATGCTGATCAAAGTTACAAGGAACCTATAAGCTGGGAAGAGAGTAAGTAGGTACATCACTATTCCCATATTTTTATACTTTTATCATCTTGTAAACCAACAACATACTGTCTTTTAAAAATGTTCACCTTATACTGATAAATCCCCTTGCTGAAAGAAAAAATGAATAGTAGACAAAGACTAGTTATAATACTGTATACTTCCCTTACTTGCTGTGAAGGTTTTGTTTTCTCTGTAATAATGAGCTACCCAAAGGGAGATATACATATTTATTGGATAGTGTCAGATTTTGAAAAGAAAAACTGGAGGATGAAAGAATACATAAAGACATAAAAACCTATTTCTAATCATCAGCATGGATTTTAAAAGCAATCCTTTGATTAAACTTTGACCTTAATCAAAATTTTAATGTGACCAAATGCTGCTTGTTGTTGCTGGGTATCGCTGAGTGGATTCCGACACATAGTGACCCTATGACACAGAGTAGAACTGCCCATTTTAGGTTGACTATTCTTTCTTTTCCAGTTTATAAAATGTTGTAGCAATCCGTATGACAGACTACAGTGCAAAACTCTGGGGATATTCAGTACAAACATGTTTCACTCATTTTAGTTCTGAGTATTACATTAATTAATAATATTCCCTTGGTTGTTTTTACTATTCAATTATTTTAATATGTAGTTAGGAACGGTTTAAATCCCTAAAATAATTTATATTCAATTATATGAGATGCATATTTACCACTTTTATTTGATTTAACAGTAGAAGACCTATATTTAAGCAGTTATGAAAATATGTATTTCTTACCCCTGGATATAATAATAGCCATTAACTTAAAGACTGTTTTGACTAATATTTTCAACAAGAGTGATAATTAATATTTCTGTATAATTGTTTCTTGCATAGAAATGGTTACTAACATTTTACCTAATTTTTAAATTCAGCTAGTAATAAACCTAATGATTTTGTATTGAATGGCTTATATAAGACGTTCTTCAGAGAATCTCTAAATTAAGATCATTGACAGTTAAACATGACTAATTTCCCTTACTTGATTGTTGAAATAGTTGTCCCAAAAAACAATTAGTGTCTTGCAAAATTCTCTCTTACTTATTATCTATCTCAGATATCTAGAAATACCAGGAGCCGTAAGGTTTCAGGAAGTCCCCAGGTAATGCAAACAGTTAACGGGCTCAGCTATTAACTGAAAGGTTGGAGTTTCGAGTCCACCCAGAGATGCCTGTGAAAAATGGTCTGGCAATCTACTTCAAAAAAATTAGCCATTAAAAACCCTATGGAGCTTAGTTCTACTCTGACACACACGGGATTGCCATGAGTCTGAACTGGCTTGATGGCAGCTAATTTACAAGGTTTTATGGGTCTTAGTATTGAGGCAGAAATACTTGAGAGGCTTTCAAAGTCCAAGAATCATCCGGAATGACTCCAATGTGTACTTATGTAAGAGAAAGATACGTGCTTTTTTCTTGTCAAGTTTGGACTTCCCTATTTGCTGTAGTTATCATTAATTTAACAGAAAAAACTAAGTTTATAAAATATGATTGTTTTAAATGTATGTGTGTGTGTATATATATATATTCCCTGATTTTAATATTTGCCACCAATATATAATTTTTGTTTTAATATTTTATCCATATTTGTACAATATTCACTTTCTATTACCTTTTATTAATCTGAAGTTTACTCCATGACAATACAATATCCTGGAAATTACAATGTTAAACTATCAATCTAAAAAATATGGTAACTATTTTCCATTTTCTACTTTATCCTACTCCAAGATTTATCTCTTTTCTTCTTTCCTCTGTCTCTAGCTATTCCAAATGATTTTTTGTGTCTCAACAGATTTTTTTTTAAGTTCCTGGAAGTAAAATATTTCGATTGAAGGAGAGAGGAAATATGGAGAAGGTACAGTAATCAATATTTGAAAAAGTTCTATACATATACTCCCACACACATGCACATAAACTTGGAGTTTTGTAAAAGATTTTTTTTTGAGCAACATGGCAATTATCAGTTGCTTAAGAAAATGCCCTAATAAAACAAGAAATGCTTTTATTGAAATTTTATAAAAGTGAGAAGAAACGTAACTAATGAAATTATGCTAATACTATTTATAATAATAGTGTGACAAGAATAATTTGTGAAATGCCCCAACTTGTTTCACTTCGCAGTTTTAAACTTTGGTAAATATTTTGTCTTTTATTTATTAAAAAAATTAAAACTTCACTCAATTCATCAAGTATTATTGAATATTTTCTATAAATACGGTACCATGAAGAGTTCAAAACAATGACTAAGGCACTGTTCAAAAATATTACTTTTTAACAAAAATTCATGGTTGAGGTTGAGAAAAATACACAATTTACTACCAGTAATGTAGAATGAGGTGTGGTCATAAAGATCTACATATTTTGTAAGGCAGAGTCTAAAAGACATTTTATGGAGGAGGTGGCATTGATGATGGGCCTTAATGCAATACAGGATTTCAAACACTAAGGGAAGAGCCACAAAAGTCTTGGTGACTGAACCAGCAGAAGAAAGTCATGCATGCAGGAAATAACAATAGTTGCCACTTGGTGGTTCAGTGGTAGAATTCTTCCCTTTCATGCAGGAGATGTGGGTTCAATTCCCAGCCCATACACCTCATGTGTGGCCACCACCCATCGGTCAGTGGAAGCTTGCATATTGTTATGATGCTGAATAGGTTTCAGGGGAGCTTCCAGACTAAGATGGACTAGGAAGAAAGGCCTGGATATCTACTTTCAAAAATCAGCCAATGAAAACCCTATAAATCACAATGGTCCTATCCTCAACTGATCGTGAGGATGGCGTGGGACTGGGAAGTGTTTTGTTCCATTGCGTATGGGCTCGCCATGTGTCAGGATGACTAAACAGCAGCTAACAATAACAAACAATAACCACTTAAGGTGGGTCTACTATATGCTAACCATTTTAGCTATACTGGGGCCCTGTGGCACAGTGGTTAAGTGTTTGGCTGTTAACCAAAAGGTCAGCAGTTAGAATTCACCTGCCACTCCTTGGAAACCTTATGGGGCAGTTCTACTCTGTACTTAGGGTTGCTATGAGTCAGACTCTACTCTGTGGCAATAGGTTTGGTTTTTGGTTTTTTACCTATACTATCTCAACAAATCCCTAAACACTCTATTATAAAAGCATTTTTATGCACATTTTAAGATTGTTGTTGTTGTTGTTAGGTTTTGACTCATAGTGACCCGATGGGACAGAGAAGAACAGCCCTGAAGTGTTTCCAAGGAGAGGCTGGTGGATTTGACCTGCCGACCTTTTGGTTACCAGCCAAGCTCTTAACCACTATGCCACTAGGGATCCATTTTAAGATTAGTACCATTCTTATAGCTGTTAAGAATCTTGCCAAAGGTCAAACCCAGGTAAGTTTAAACAGTCTCACAAACTATACTGCCACCAGGGGTCAAAACGATTAGATCCTTAAAAGCATTCAAATTCAGAATTTTAAGGCATTCCTCACCAAATAAAGGTTTGGTTAGCAATAACAAAGTTTACTGTAAAGAGTTTACAGATCTTGTAATTCTTCAAGATGCCTCCAAGAAGATCTGGGCTATATTTGGAACAGGTTAGTTTCGCTGCATTTAGAAGAACAGAAAGTGGGAAGCGGGAGGGTGGGGGTATATTTTGGAAGGTTGTGGATTTCATGATGAGGAATCTGTAGATTTTGGAAAGTCACTGAGGATTTTGAGTAGGAAAATACAAACAGAACTGTGCTTTGAGATAAAGGAGCTCAAGGTTGAGTACAATTGAGACTGAAATGGGAAACAAAAAATAGGTAAGTCTTTCCCATGCTTCATAAAGATTTATATAAAAAAATCCCTCATTGTCTCTTATTTGAAGATATATCCCCTAATTAAACCTCTTTCATTGCAGGTTGTCTACTTTTTTACTTAAACTTACATCTAACCATCTCCTCATGATGCTTTCAAGGTGAGCTAAAGTGAGTCATAGCCACATTGTAAGAGCCACAAGGAAGAAAAAGACGGAGGGAACACGAATTTATGTCTGGCTTAACTTGGGCACTTTTTCAACAGAATAGTTTGAACCTACAGCCTCATAATTTTCATGCTCTTGAAAAAGACACTTGGAAAATTATTTTCTTGCTACTTTTCAAAGCCCAGGTTCAGAAAATTACTACCTTTTTGATGTGAAGGCTGATGTAACTAATTATAGCTAGGAAGACACAATTTCTCTTTTAATAATAAAGAAATAGCAGTCTTTCACCTAGAATATAACACAGTGTCTGGATTTGAAGCATGAAAGATTAAATCAGTAAGCTTTGCAATTCTATTATATTCAGAGAGGCAATGTCTCCAAGGACAATAATATTGACAATAGAAGGAGGCTTCTTCAAGAGTGTTTCAACCTATTAGCAGACTGTGGTACAGCGAAAAGAATGCTGGGCTGAAGGCAAGGAGATATGCACCCCTATCTCGGCTCTTACCAATCAGCTGAGTACTTTGGTCGAATTAGTTAACTCCTCCAGTCCTCCAGTTTGACAATGACTTAATAACTAGCTTCAACCACAGTGGGGGGAGGAAAGAGGGGTAAGAAGGAAAGATGGGGGAGAAGGAAGAGACAGGGAGAGAGAGAAGGTTGACGGTTTATGTCTGTGGCTCTTAACTTTAATTTACATCAGAAGAAGCTGGAGAGTTTGTTAAAACATACATTGTTGGACCCCATCCACAGGAGTTTTGATGTAGGATGTTTAGGGTGGGGGGTGTAAATGTGCATTTCTAATAAGTTCCCAGATGATGCTGATGCTGCTGGTCTGGAGACCATGTTTTGAGAATCACTTTTATAGGTCTTCATCTACCTGGACACTTAACCAAGGAAACAAGTGTAGTTAAGTCTGTCATTTACGTTATTGTCTCAATAGCCACCTTTCTAAAAGTTATCACCCTTCTAACTGCTGTATTCTTTTTATTTCAAATCATTGAACTTTACCTATATGGTTGTTAAAATCATTACTTATATTTGTGTTGTAATTAAACACATATTAAAGGTGGAAAGAAAAAAAAAGCTTAGTGGAGCATAGAAGCATCATATTTACGTCGATGGCGTAGTGACAGACTGGCCCAGAAGATCGTAAGATAAAATGGGCTTTGTTTCATTGCTGGTTCAAGTATAATTTGACCTAGTTGTTTTCAGAATACATTTTGGCACTATGTGTCAAAAGTCTTATTAACACAACAGCTACAGGTACCATTGCAACCATGATTAATAACAACAGTAATTGAGCGCTTACTCTGTGCTGCGATTTGGCTAAGTGCTCTGTAATGTGTTATGATATTTAATCCTCCCAAGAGTCATAAAAGCAAGAAAAGGATCCCACTGTGCTTTTTATTGGTCAGATCAATTTTGTACTTTTATTCACTTGTGCAGTCATCACTTTAAAAGAGACATTGACAAACAGTAGAAAGATGTATGACTATATTCTGAACGAGAGTAGGGAGGACATTCTGTCTTTCACCCATCTAAGGATGCTCAGGCAGGCAGGGAGTAAATGTATTTTCTGCTGCTCTGGATCAACATCCTTGAAAATAGTTTTAAATCTTGGATGTCCAAAGAGAGGCTGGGGTTGTAAATGGTATTTCCCCTAAACCTGCTGAAATGAAGTCTGCCCTCAGCAGAATACTGGGAAGTAATATTCAAACTTATTATTATTTTTTTTAATATTTTATTGTACTTCAGGTGAAGGCTTACAGAACAAACAGTTTCTCATGTAACAGTAGTACACATGCTGTTTTATGACTTTGGTTAACAACCCCACAACATTTCAACCCTCTGAATTCTCAGCTTTTTTTTTTTTTTTGGTGAAAGTACACATAGCCAAAGATACACCATTTCAAAACTTTTTACGTACACATTTAAGTGACATTGACAATGCTCTTCCAGTTGTGCTGCCATTCTCATCCAAGATGAAGGCTTACAGGACAAAATAGCCTCCCATTTAACAGTTACTACAAATGTTGCCCTATAACATTGGTTAACAGTCTCACTACACATCAACAGTATCCTTACTCAACTTGTGTTCCTTATCATCAGCTTCCTACTCCCCCTCTGCCTTCTGGCTCAAACTTATTTTTTAAATTTTTTTTAGAAGCTAAAAATGATTTAAGATGATAAAAACAGAAGAAAGCACATATGCTATATAATATCTCTTTTCAGAGTTTGCAAGGACAGGTATTTAATGATTTTATCTTTAACCTCTTAAACTTCTTATTAAAAAAAAGAATAAGAAAATAATAAATCTGTTGGGAAATCCAGTTCTCTACTCTGATGGGAAAACATCATCAATTTGTCATTTCATAATATGTAGAGGTAAGACTAGCTTTGCTACAGTCATAATGCCACTAGGTTAGTGGTTATAGAACTGCTTTGAACATTTGGGGAGTCTTCACTAGTGATACTGATTATTATATATGAATTGACTAGGTAAACAGTTACCTGCATCACACACACATCTACAGATCATATCATGTCATATAATTTATATATATATATATATATATATATATATATATATATATATATATATATATATATATATACATATACATATACATATATGTATTCTTACACTAACTCATCAAAATATTAACTGGTCCGTAACTTGGTGTTGCAACTCATAACAAGTAAACTTAAGTTATATTTAGACATGGAAAACACAATGTAGGGCTATTAAAATTGTACATATAATACAGCAAACATGCCTTTTGGTGAAAAGGAGTCATCTGGTGGACTCTTTCAGTTCTCCAAATTCTCTCACTTAAGTAGGCTTTCCAAGGGTTATGAAGACAATGATGGCAGCAAACACTTTCATTTTTGTTATTTAGTTATTTTATACTACATTCAACTTACATTCCCGATTCGAACCTTACTTTATACAAATTCTAACTTTAGGTGCATAGTTTAAGCAATGTTTTTTTGAGCCACAAAAGCTCTACTACTATATCCAGCAAAGATGATATTTGAATAATACAATTTCATAGGTTGCTGGAGAAACTGGGCTGCCATGGAACTGGGCTCAGTGAGGTGGCAATTTTCATGATATTTAGTTATAAAGAAAGTAGACAATTAGAGGATTTACTAAATTGGCAAAAAGCATTCCAACATTTCATGGAGATTAAAACAAACAAACAAATAAACTTGAAAGCTGCTTAAAGCTTTTGGGCTATGATGTACCAAAAAATGACTAGATCTTTCATAAACATTGCAGGAGAAATTCAACGGTCACCTGATGACTAATTCTGCTTGGTTCCTTTACTAAGGAGATAAGACCAGCGGTTGTAGCATTTTCATGTTTACTGCTCAGAAGCAAATGCTAACATCTGCTAAGCAGGTTATTTCCAGGACCCTTCCTAACAATGAAAAGAGTGGCACGGACGGCATAAAATGGGAATGATTATAACAACAGCACCTACCTCACAGACTAGTTGTGAGGATTTAACGAGTTAATTTACATAAAGCACTTAAAACAACATTTGTTCCACAGTTAATATTATAGAAGTTTTATCTACTGTTGGTTATGTTATTGTTTGTTACATATACCCAATGGAAGTCTATCTTCAGATTCTTATTTGGCTATCCAGGGCTACATTATGACTTTGGTGGGCCCTAGGGACTTTTGGCTTTCTGGGCCTCTTCTTCCGTTAAAAAATTTAAAGTTATATTTTACAACAGTATTGGTATAAGTATTAACATATTAATATTAAAATACTTTTCAACCTGAAATTTCATTTTTTTTCCTCTCTTAAAAAAAGTAAACACTTTTTTTTTTTTTTTTTTTTTTTAGTGGGCCCATACAAGTAATGGTGGCCATACACACTTGCCTACTCTGCTGAACAGAGAAGTTGGTCCTCTGGATATCAGAATCTTCATAAACTTGAGTATATGGGAGAGAGGAGTTGTTAAATGTATAGCTGGAGTACATGGGATGGACTAGTTATTAAATTTACAAAGAATTACACTATGATAATTGGTTTATGTTTTGTTAAATTTATAAGAATATTTTAAAACGTTATCAGTTACTATAAAATTAATTTAATCAAAAAAGAAAATATAATTTTAGCATATGTTCATCACTTAATGTTTTTTCCCCCTCTGAGTAAAATCCATGTACACTACATATTTCATAGAAAAAACAATATGTTTTGGATAATTTTGAAATGAAAACAGCATATACTAGTATCCTTAAATAGGATTCCAAAAGCTGTTAGTTCATTCTCTTAAGTTTTCTGCCAAGTCAACAATCAGATGCAAATCCGGTACTCCAGGATATCATGGGGATTTAATGGTATATTCATGTGGCCAAAGCATTTAGTTCTTTTATCTATTTGCCGTGAGGAGTTCATCTTGAGCACTGTATTACGTTTTCTTTGCCACCTGACCCATATTTCCAAGACAGAACACAATAGCATAATGCAAATATCCTACTAATAAGAATTAATTCATTTGAAGTTGTCAGACTAGTGAAGTGAATCATTTCCAAACTGTTCTAAGAGTTTGTCTCTTATAAGGTATATTTTTGTGAGTGCCTGACTCACTGTCCCACTCAATGGAACCAACCCCTTTATACTGTGGATCTTTCTTAATACTGACATTGCTATGAACAGGGCCTACAGCCTTGATCTATTTTGAATTTTTATTTGCAAGTCTCTGTATATCTCAGGAATAGTGATAATATGTGCCAAAACAATAGACTATTTTATAGTGAGGCAGAAAACTCATCCTTGTTCAGTATTAATCTTCTAAAGGAAAGCTTACTATTGGAATCTGTTTGATCCTTTCTGTCAGAAACCTCTGTTTCTTATTTTTAGAGATTATTAGCATGAACACCAGAAACCTATGGCTGCAAAAGGCAGTACTCCCAATCAACCATCATCCAAATCACCCTGAAAAGTCCATTTAAAATCACTAAGTGATCATTAAGTAAATAACTACACTGAAAAGTATAAGTGGCTGGAAAACTTTAGTCAGTTGCCTGGAATATTTCATATTCCTGGTTGTTCTCAGTGTGAAAAAAATTTTATTTTTATTTTCAATACCAACATAGCATAGGAATGTGTTTGGGATATTCTACTCAAATTATTTCCCCTTTTGGTGAGTAGTCCAATTTTGCAATGAAATTACACAGGGAGAGGATGGCCCACGTAGAGTGCCCTGATATGTGTAGACCCCTTTCTTTTGAGTTGAGTGCTAAGTTAACTCAATTATGCATATTTAGAAATATAGTACTTTACTAGCCACAGTTAAAAGATAATAACTAGAACTGCTTTATCCAATATCTACTAGCCACACATGGCCATTTAAATTTAAAATAATTAATATTTAAATAATTTAAAATTCAGTTCCTCAGCCATATTTGCCACATTTCAAGTGCTCAATAGCCACATGTGGCTAGTGGCTACTGTACTGAACAAAACAGATATAAAGCTCTTCCATGAGTACAGAAAATTCTACTGGACAGTGCTGAACGAGACTTTCATGCATCAGCACACTTGGAAAGAGTAATGATTTAAAAATGTAAAGTTAATATTTAAAATGACCTTTACTAAACAGAACAAACTCATAAAATATATTTTTTTTCCAAAATACTTCAGTAATAGAGCATGAGCCTGAAAATCCATGAGAAATGATAACTATTCATAAATCAGGCATGAGTAGAAATGTTTACAAAACAGAATTGCTTGACACAGAGAAGTTATTTAAAAATAATCTGATTTAAAAGAGGCATTATAGGAATATAAATGTCAAGTCAGAGCTTTCAACTCATAAAAACAACAATGGAATACTATTTCCTTATATCAAATTTGCAATTTTTAAAAACTAATAGCTTGAAAATTCTTAGAAAATAACTGCTAAACAGACAAAGGCTTAGTGTTTGGGTGTTCTAATTGTTCCTTCTTGGCTCCTTTCATTGACGTCTTATTTTCAGGTCTGGCTCTTGTTTCCTGTACCGTAGCCAACAGATCCAAAGACTATTTCAAACATTTGCTCCTTCAGTTCTCTAAGTATTTCTCTAAGTCATCATTGCATTTTTCTGAATTTATGTAACAAGAACCACCCAGATAATTAGAATGGCTGTAAAGAATTCATTCTTCGATTGTTTTACTATGGACTAAAAGAGGCTTTTACAAATAAACAATCAGTATTCCCATATGATCATACTGTAGGTACAAAATGAAAGATTATGTGAAGCTAATTATTAGTACTAAGTCTTTCTCAGGATATTTCTTTGAAATAGTAAATTCATTTCTTAAGAGAATAAATTGAAATACAGATTTCCACTCTCCAAGGTCCTAGGAATTAAATTTAATGAGATCTAGCACTTTGAATCCAATATTTTGAAAATTTGTGGGGCAAAAGTCACAGTTAGAAATATGACCTCAAACACTTCAGTTGGAGAAAATGGTGCGTAAAAGACAGCTTTCCCAGAGTGGGAAGAAATGTCAGCCTCAAAGGCAACGCTTCAATTTCTTAGAGTGTGCATGAATGCAATCCTGACCCTGTCAAAAGAAGACTGAATGACAATATAAAAATGGTTCAGAACTAGAAACAGATATGCTGACCTTTTCAATGAGTGAAAAACAGAATTAAATTTTTAGTACTCTATATTAGAAAAATGTCCAAGTTTTTTTTTTTTTAGGTTATACTTGAGCATTCAGTGTTTACCTCAAAAATCCTCATGAACACTTGCTATGGGATTCCAGCCCAATTGTCCCTGTCCTCTTCTTTCCAGGCTAGTTTATAGCTGCTCTGAATTGTTGGGAGTATCCTGACCCAGTGGAGCCCTGGTGGGGTGGTGGTAAAAGCTATGAGGTTAGCAGTTCGAATCTACCAGCTGCTCCTTGGAAATCCTGTGGGGCAGTTCTACTCTGTCCTATAGGGTTGCTATGAGACGGAATCAACATGACAGCAGTGGGTTTCTTTGTTGTTTCTATCCTGACCCAAAATGGCAGGATCGTATGGGCTTAAGAGTAGGGACTCTGGAGTCAGACTGCTTGTTTTTAAATCCTAGCCTCCCTGCATTTGAACTATGAATTTGCATCACCTAGTCTGCAAAATGGTATTAAACACATAATACCTATTATTTCTATTATTGTTAAAATATCTTACTTAGCCCTTTGATTTTGCTATTCCTTCCATTTAGAATGCTCTTCCCATTTTCCTTTCCCATTCCTCTTGATATCTACTTATCTTTTTACATTTGGTTCAGGATCCACCAGCAGCAAGCTGTCCATGAGACTTCTAGCAAAATTAAGTGCCCCTCCTAGGGGTTCCCATAATTCTTTCACATACTTTTATTACTATAGTCTTTGCATTGTGTTGTAGAATTATCTTTTGTGTGTGTGTGTGTGTGTGTGTGTGTGTGTCAGACTACTCTATGCCTTATTCCTTTAAGGCAGAAACTATGCCTCATTAATCTTTAAATACTCAACACTTTGTGAGAGCCTGGCCTAGAATAGGCACTCAAATATTTGCTGAATAAATGAAACAATAGAATCTTGATATTTTCTAATAGCCACTGAGATGGAACATTATAATATTTTTGCAGCCAAAGCTGAACTGAGCTGATATTTTATTGAGTTTGCATCCTTGGCATTGATATGAATTCTTAGTGTTACATATTGAAAATCATTATCTCCAGGTCAAGTTAATCCCCCTTTATAAATAGAAACTGTATATTATCATCAAAACCAATATAAAACCAGCAAAAGATTGTATTGTATTTAATGCACAGAGTATTAAAAAAGAGTTAGATACAAGTCCTGACTTCCAAAGGCTTATAATATAGGAGAGAGTACAAGATAAATAATAGATATCTTGCAAATAGTTTTGTGTATAGTGTACATATAGGTCTACATACACATACATGTATACCATATATACATATATAGCACAGAAATGTAGAAAAGTTAAATGTACAATAACAGACTAAAGTATTTACTTAATAAGCATATTTTTCTTACAAATTTTCCTCACATAAATGATATTTAAAAATGCATTAATTATTGGAGTGAATTTTAATCAAGTCCCAATTAATGTTTAGTAAATTGGTTAAAAAAAACTATTTATACATATTGTAATCATACCTTTTTACTTTATATGGCACTAATTAAGGAGCCCTGGTGGTACAGTGGTTAGACTGCTTGGCTGCTAACCAAAAGGTCAGTGTTTTGAACCCACCAGCTGCTCTTCAGAAGAAAGACATGGCAGTCTGCTTCTATAAAGATTTACAGCCTTGGAAACCCTACGGGGCAATTCTACTCTGTCCTATAGGATTTTTATGAGTTGGAATCGACTGGATGGCAGTGGTTTTGGGGGCACTAATTATAATCAGATCAAGTGGTTTTATAAATGAGGATAATGTAACAAATAAAGTTATAGAGAAAAAAAAGAATTGTTAAAAATATTGCCCATTTATTAAGGGTAAGCTGGCATCATTTTCAGGCTTAATGTATGTCCATTACTGTTAACATGACATACCAATAAGTAAGTCAGATAAGAGACTACAACTAACCTCTCCCTGTATTCAATATAGACTCTATTTCTGCAGGTGTAACACCATCAATCCTCCCTGATGTAATGAATGTATATTTTATCCAGTCATGTATTATTTCAATGATACTTGGAATGATAACTTCAATCAGAAGATGTTAGAAAACATTCTAGAGGATTATTTCCAACTGCAATAAGATAAAATAAACAAGCTTTCACCATCTACCCAGCTTTTCTCTAAACTATTTTAGGAAGGCTGTGTTGAAGATTGTTTTTCATCTTGAGTGACTCCAATTAGGAGCCTTAAACTTTGCAAATCGAAAACCAACACATGCCTACAATACTCTATCACAAATGTATTTATAAATACGCTTTAAGAGCAGGAACTTTAGTTTTGCCATTGCTGCTCTTGACACACTTTCAACCAAACCTCTTCCTCAGAAATTCTACCTCCAGAGTGAGGGTTTACATTACTAGTACTCATTATTTGGCAAATATAAATAATTTCTGAGAGTTTGTGTGTCTGTTGATAACTTACATGCTTTAGAGACAGAAAAGACTTAGCATCAATCCTTTCTGAGTCACATTTTCTTTACCTGTGAAATAAAGGTACTACCTATGATGCAGAATCATATTGGATCAGAGGCAATATACGCAAACCAGAGCTGGGTATAGTGCCTCACCCAGGGTAATTACTCATTAGATGAGAAGTTCTGTCTTAAAGACGAAGATGATAATGATGACATTGATGATTGTTATTTTATCTCTTAGCATTAATTTGATCAAATAAGGAGGAACAGGAAAGTTGCCTGTGTCTGACCCTTTTCCTCCATCCATCCCAGCTGTCTTAACAGGCTCATCATGGATAATCCACCCAGGGAGTAAAGGAAAAAGCCATCAGAGACCTGAATAAAGCTCAGCCTAGGGTCAAACAGAACAGAAATAGCCCACTGGTGCTGGGACAATTCAATTAGAATTTTTTTATATACTCTTTCCTTTTCTTCTCCCTCCTCTATCGGATTTTTAAATGATTGCACTAGATAGCTTCTTTGTGGTATAATGATGTGGATTCCATCGATGAGAAGGTTACTCCTTTATAGATTTTCCAGAAGAACATCGCCTATTGTGTGTTCCATTTCATTTTTATAGTACAATTAAACAGACTCACAGAGAAGTTTGGACCATGTAGCTAGGTAACACTCAAACAGTGCATTTTTATTAGCTCATGGAATGAAATTTAACAAGGATTAAAAACTATCTGGTTGTATTTATCCTCGAAGACTAAACAGTATGGAAAAAAAAGGAGAAAAAATTTTTTTTATTGCATTTCAAGTAAAAGAAACAAAAAAAGATGCTATTTTACCACAAGATCAATATGAGTCAATGCACTTAGGCTCTTTCCATAGATTCACAGTGTTGGTGTCATGGTAAGTCAGCATGCCAACGTGATCGCTTCCAGTCAGATCAGCTTCAGAGGATTTGAGATCAAGGCAATGAAGGGCTCCAGGTACCACATAATAAGGCAAAAGTCTGAATAGCCTAGGGAGGTTGACCTGAGCAAAGAAAAGCCTAAGGTTGGACATGATAGCACTCTTCAAGTATGGCCCTGGAAGGGATGTGAAAAAGAAAACATACTCTCTTTAACTTCGTAAAAACTAATTTGGATAAATGGATGATGGAGAAAGGTGTACATTTCAGCTTCATTTTTAAAAAATTTAAAAATTTAAGCTGTGCTGCAAAGAAATGGACTGCCTTAAACTTCCCATTACTCAGAATATTCATACAGTTTATAGAAGACCATATAAATACAGAAAATAAGTATAATAAATACAGAGAATGTGAGAAGAGAGACTTCCAGTGGGTGGGAGTCTGAACTAGATGAACTACAAGAGAACTTATAATTTCATGATTCTATGATTCTACGAAATAGAGCACAGTGCTATTTGAAGAATGTCATCTAAATGTCTATAGCTATGAAACATATCACTGACAAATACAAGCATCTTGGAATATGATGGGCCTACATATCCATGACTAAATTGAAAAAGAGTTGGATACCATTGCAAATCAATGAAAATTAATTAGGACAAAGGAGCAGGAACACTAAGAGAATTTGGAGGAAATATTTAAATCAATTGAAATAGATCTTTCAAAATATGACTAGAACATTTACAGTGGTTAGACTCGTGTAAATATTTCAGTGTAACTATCTGTATAAAACTACCAATCTATATTTAAGCAAATATTATATACTCTCCAAGGTAAGATTAAATTATTTATCAATTATATCATACACTATGTAAAACTATAAAGAGTGTAGGGAATCTTAAACTATATGAGAAAAAAAAAACAAATTGATTATTTATATTTAAACAAAACAGAGTAAGAGACAACAGGCACAGATAGAAGCCAGCTCAAAAGGTAGCTTCCATACATCCTAGCTATACTTCCCCATTTGCTAGGATGGTCCTAAAAGGTGGCAAGAGGCATTGGTAGAAGGAAAACCATGTTCAAACGTCCCTCCACTCCCATACTCTCCATGGGCTCTAATGTGACTAAGAAGAATTGATGTCTGACTTTGGTTCCTTCCACTTCAAGCAAACAATCAGTCATTTCAGAGCATTAAAAAGTTCCTCACACATTTTATATCATACAAACACAAATATACTTTGGAACTGCATTCCGTCTCTGCAGAGTCAGCCAGAGGGAAAAGCCCTGAGTTAAAGACTCAATCCTTTGGTTTAAAATCCCAGCTCTGCACAGCATTTAACTTCTCATATTTACATCTTCTGTTCACAGTGCCAAGTATACTGCCTAGCACAGAGAAACAGTCAATAAATTGAGTTAAATGAAATCTGGATTCTGTGTTTACTTGCTAAGTTTTATACCTATGACTGTGGAATTTTGTTGTTGTTGTTTTTCTGTTTCTGGGCATCATATTTGTTTCTCTTAAACAGCAACTTTCATGTATGTTTGGCTCTATGCAACATTTAAATACACATCAAGTTCATCTGCTACTGATAAATTAAAAAAAAAATAGTTGTTTTGAAGTTGATTCTGACTTATGGCAACCCCTTGTGTTGCAGAGTAGAACTGCACTCCAAAGGGTTTTCATAGCTGTGACCTTTTGGAAGCAGATTGCCAGGCCTTTCTTCCAAAGCACCTCTGGGTGGGTTGAAACCACCAACCTTTTGGTTACTTACCTCAGTACTTATCCATTTCACCACCAGTATTAATTTTAAAGTGAAGTGAGACATAAGTAAAGAGAGTTGTATTAAAATATTATGTCATACGTCACAGATTATTTGGTGAGGGGGTCTCAAGTGTGAAGATTATTAGACAAGGCTCAAATGTCATCTTATTCAATCTTTATTCTTTCCTACTGCTAGCATTAATTTCTTCAGCTTTATAAATCTGAGTCAATTTTTAATGCCTGTCCAAAAACATTTTAATTTATTCTTTCATTCATTCCATGAATATTTGTTGAGTACTTATGAGAGACAAAATATGTAATACAAATACAAATATGAAAACCAATATAACCTTTAAATAAAGGTATACTTATTTGTACTGCAATAATTACTTTAAAATCAATTCATATCAGAATTTATTAAGATTCAAAAGCGACAAGTGATACCAGAAATTTGTTCAGTCAACATTCAAAAGATATTTGAGTGTCAAATGAATGTACTTATGATCGACTTGATGACAATTGGTTTGGTTTGAGCCCTGGTGGAGTAGTGGTTAAAAGATCACTGCTAACCAACAGGTCACCAGTTCAAACTCACCTGCTGCTCCTTGGAAACCCTACAGGGCAGTTCTACTCTGTCCTATAGGGTCACTATGAGTTGGAATAGACTCGAAGGCAACAATTTGGAGCCCTGGTGGCACAGTGGCTAAGAGCTCGGCTGCTAACCAAAAGGTTGGCAGTTCAAATCCACCAGCCACTCCTTGGAACCCCTATGGGGCTGTTCTACCCTACCCTGTAGGGTCGCTATGGGTCAGAATCAGTTAGAAGGCAATGGGTTCTTTTTGTTTTTTTTATGTACCCAGAATATGCTCTGAATTTTTTGCCATTGAAACTTTGCTTATGTCCAGTAAAGGTCTCTCCTCTAATCCAAACTATGGTTGGCATCACTAATTGGTCCTGGCACCCATGACTACCGACCCTGGACATGCCTCAGAATTCTGATTAGTCATACCAGCAAACATCCAAACTCTGATTGGAGTTGGCATTCAAGAAAATATATATATATATACACATATATACATGCATATATATATTTCCATGCACGCATAACTCATAATACATCGGATCTTGAATAACGTGCTAACTAGACAGTATTCTATGTCTAATGGTTTTGCATTAGATTTAGAAATATTCTCCATATGCCATTTCTTATGCTGCTTGTCTATAAAAGACAAGGACATAGTATTTCCTGATGACATAAATCTGGCAATTATGGTTTTAAGTTCAGAAGAATGGTTCAGGACAGATATATGTAGCTATGAGCCAACAGCATAGAGATGAGAGAAGTAGCACAGAAGTGAAGGGAATTTCTTTCCAAGGTGAAGGAAAATGAATAAGAATTTGGAAAACAGTTTTATAGAGGAATCGATCAGCATATCAAAAAAGTATAGAAGTCCCTCTAGGAGTTTATTCTATGTATAATTATTTTTTTAAAATGTATGTTGAGCTAACAGTGCTGAAGACTGCATCTGGGGAAATTTTATTTTTGTATGTTGATATTTGTGTGTGAGAGGATGTGAGGGTGAGAGAGAAGTAGCTAGAAAGTATTGTGAGTCTATAAGCTCCTAAAATTGAGTGGACCTTTAACTCTACAGTAAAGAGAAAAACAAAATCTTTATTCAGCACCTATGGTCTGCAAAGCAGCATTTTACGCATTGTCAGAAAACCTGTGGGGAAGATTTCAACTAAGGTCTGAGGTTCTTTGAAGACAGAACTTTTGTCAGCAGGCATACTGAGGCCCCTTAAACACAACAAGGCTCTAGGTAGACAATTATAGAATCATGGATTTTTTTTTCTTATTTGTTTCCTAGGGATACCACAAATAAACAGAAATATAATGTGGGCTTAGAAACAACTTATTAAAAATAAATCATATATGTAGCTCTTCAATCAAACTGACCCCTAAAAATGAACTAAAATAAATGTGACTAAGAATCAAAATCTAACCAAAATATATCTTCAATATTTGAAAGTTATTCTGTTTCCAACATTCCAGATTTAAATAGGAAGTCAGAACTTTCATGCATGGCGAGTATGGTGTTTGGCTGATGGTTATGTCTGGCCTGATGTGCAGAGAAAGGCCATCTGTTGCTCTGCACACCCACTGATCCTTTCTGCAGAAAGGTAAAAGGACTTGTTCATTTTGTGGCTCAAGGCTCCAGTCTCCGGTAGAAGCATAAGGTTCTTCTGTCAGGACTCCTGATCAAGGATATGAGCTTGAGTACATAAAATTATTTGTTACACCTACTCTGATATTCTCCCAGAGGAAGAACTTCATAATATGACTCAGACTTGCTGCTCAGAGCATATTCTATTGTTTCAGGGTCCAATTTTTTTTTTTTTTAAATTAAAAGAATTTGCTTGATTTTTTTTTTTTTTAATGTTAGCCCTAGCCATTTGTGGCCTTATTTTGGTTTCATCTCTTCCATTTTCTTGAGTAATTATTTAGCTTCTTTTAATTGATCTCTCTTTCCAACGGAAATCAAAAAAGTAGCAAAGCAGGAGGAACAGTTTGTGCACTGTATGAAGTTAAATAACACTGCCAATGTGTGATCAGTCCCTGGAGAACAACATCATGCTTGGTAAAGTAGAGGCTTAGCAAAAAAGAGGAGGACCTTCAACAAGATAGATTGACACAGTGGCTGCAACAATGGGCTCAAGCATAACAAGGACTGTGCGGATGGCACAGGACCAGGCGGTGTTTCACTCTGTACATAAGGTCACTATGAGTTAGAACTGACTTGACCACTACAACAATGTGTGAAGGATGGCAACTGACACAGAGCAGGGGCCCACTAAATGCAGACTTTTATCTTGTCCCATTGTAAGAGTTACATTGCCTCCATACACCTCTCTCTTTGTCTCTTCACATATATGTTCTGTTCAAAAAGTAAGGGCTTACAGAGGGTTTATAAGACTCTCTTCTCTACTTAATCTGAGTCTAGGATAAATCCGTCTCATCAGACTAACCTCACTTCACATCAAGATTTCAAAACCTTCATGTCAGGCCTCCTTCCTGATCTTAACACTAAGGAGCACTTGAGTTAGCATGAGATAATATTTATCAGGACTTTTATGACTGGTGATTGCACTGACTATATGTTACCTTTTTGTTTTTTTAACCAACGTCCGATGTTAAAAAAATCTTGCAACCACAGTTAGACAGCATCCTCCAAGGCAGGAAGCCGATTTCAGTTCCTGGCCATATAAATTGTCAATCAGTCTTTCACATAACAGTTCTCTTTGCACCTGGACTTCATGAGCAAAGATTTACTGCATACTTCCCTATATCTACCTGGGAAGAATATGAAGTCATCTGGACAGGCCAATGGCCATGAAAAGCCAATTTCAAAGTTCGGCATTAAATAAGTCATTCAATGAATTTTTACACAAAACTTCCTTTATGCTCAATTGTAATCTGAGAATTCACCAGTAATTTGTTTCTATCTTTAGGTTTTCCACAACACAGTTGAAATCTCCCACATGTGATAAAAGTAAATCTGTCCAAATCAACTTTCTGCTCACATAGAAGAAAAAAAAGAGACAGCAGGATCATGGAAAATCCAGGAGATTAAGACTACCCCCTTCACACTTGGCGCTGACTTGCTTCTCAGAAGCCCCTCCCCTCCTCAGAGGCTTCCATCTAAGACCATGTGTTCTTCATTTTTATAATGCTCTATCGGTCAGTTTTCTTGTGCCTCCAATAAGAAAAGCTCAGCCCACCCGTCCTTGATGGTGCCAGTAAATCAGTAACTCTAAAAACTCACATTCCTAAATACCCAAAGGGAAGCAGTTGTGTTTTCTCTGCTCTGGTTACTCTCCAGAACACTAGTCCTAATGCTTATTATCCCTTCAACCTTATTTCTTAGCACATGATAGTTTTTTGCAATAAAGAATCAGTTTATCACCTATATTGAGGACTATTCAAGTATTTATACCTATTTACACTAAATACTAAACACTAGTACTTTAATTACTCTATCTAGATCATAGTTTTAAATGATTTGGTTTTTTTTTTACCTCCTTTCAAAATTTCAGAGTGCTAGTGGCACAGTGGTCAAAAGTTACAGCGCAGTTTGACTCCACCAGCTGCTCCTTGGAAACGCCATGGGGCAGTTCTACTCTGTCCTATAGGGTCACTGAGTCGGAATCAGCTCTACAGCAATGGGCTTGTTTTTTTGTTTTTTTCAAAATTCCAGCTAAGGCCAATAATATTCCAGGATGGTAATATTAGAGATAGGCTGGGCGTGCATTCTTCCAGATCAGTGATTATCAAAATTTGATTGGAGAGGTGAAAATACAGATATCTTGGGTCCACCTCCAGACCTATTTAAATTGCTTTAAATGAACTCCAAGAATTTTCAGGTGATGCATATTCTGGTGGTCTTCTGTCTATATTAAGAAACTTCTCCCTGGATTTGCTGAACTCTGTATCTAAGCCCTGGTGCCACAGTGATTAAGAGCACAGCTGCTAACCAAAAAGGTGAGTAGTTCGAATCCACCAGCTGCTCCTTGGAAACTGTATAGGGCAGTTCTACTCAGTCCTATAAAGTCACTGTGAGTCGGAATTGACTCAAAGGCTGTGGGTTTTGGTTTGGATATACAAATCTTATCATTATCTGGAAGTTATATATTTTGATCAAATTATTAATACTTTCTATTAAAATGCCTTTACATTCTTACAATTAAATATTATATACTTTGCTTATCTACAACATAGGCAAATCAAAAGTAGTTCTAAACATTTTGTGAAATTACGGTGAAGACAGTATCCATGAAGCTGTTAAATAACCTACTTATAACGATCTACATGACAAATTCCTCTTGAACATTGTTGTTATTGTTGTTGTTAGGTACCATTAAGTTAATTTTGACTCATAGTGACCCCATGTTGGGGTTGATTTTGAGTCACAGTGACCCCATGGAACAGAGTAGAACTGCCCCTCAGGGTTTCCTATGCTTAAATCTTTAAGAGAGCAGATCACCAGGCCTTTTCTCTCGCAGACCAGCTGTTGGTTTCCAACTAAGGACTTTTCAGTTACCAGCGGAGCTCTTAACCATTGTGCAACCATGGCTTCTTTCTCAAACATTACATTACTCTTCTAAAAAATCTCTTCGTGAAGTGATATACTTCCTTTTCTTAGATAGAGTTGTGAAACATGTTATCTTTTCCTTCTTTTCTTCGGCTTCCAGAAAATTCAGGGCTATTTTTATGTTCAGCAATGCTTTATTTAATGTATTTTTCTTCTTGATTATTTTCCCTTTATCTTCAATTCCTGGCACTTGTTTATTTAATCTTTTTTAGTTTATTTAATAGTTAAGTGTTTCAAAATCCTGTTTGAAAATTGATGGATTAAAAGTAATAAAGGAATGGATTAAGTACATAATTTCAAAACAAATTTGCCAGACATAGGGATTTATATTTTGGTAACCCAAATTCATTTAACTGTTGAATTTTTAACCAAAAAAAGTTTTTAAGGCAACTCAAAATTCCAGTTTCCAAATAGGAAATGACTCCTAATTTAAGGTGTGTCTTCAATCAACAATCTTCAGCAATCATTTCCTGTCTAATTGTCTACTGGTATGTCCCACTAGAGACTTTCTCTTATGCAGAGGAAATATGAACTACATCTAATACTATATTTAATAATAATAATAATAACATCAGTCCCTCATATAGCATTTATGTATAAGTCCATGTTCTAAGAAATTTAAATATTTATATTTTTTTCTGTAAAAATCCCATGAGGTAGATATTATTAATCCATTTTTACCTATGAGGAAACTCAGGCAATAAGAGGTTAAGCAACTTGACCAACTTCATTGAGCTGACATTTTGGGGCACTGGTATTAGAATCCAGACAGTCTCTTTTCTATTATCCTATATCTTTAAGATATTTTGAGTGAATCATCAAAGACTTATTGTACATGGAAGGTATCTATTTTTAAATAACATATGATAAGGTTTTTACATGGAAAAATATAAAGCAAATAGGTCCCAGATTTCACCAGAGACCCTCTTTTAACAAAAGTTTTATAGGCTAATGACTAGTTTATTACCTCCTAGAAAAATAAGGGGATTATGTATATTCAAGGAGCCCTGGTGGCACAATAGGTAACAGCTAAGCTGTTAACCAAAACATTGGTTGTTCCAACCCACCAGTCCATTCTGTGGGAGAAAGATCTGACGATCTGCTCCCATAAAGATTTCAGCCTAGGAGATCCTATGGGGCAGTTCTACTCTGTCCTATAGGGTCACTATGAGTCAGAATCAACTTGATGGCATACAACAGTAACATGTATATACCAGCATATGCATGTGTGTATAATATTTGCTGCATACTTATACATATTTATATTTATGTATATGTGTTTGTATTTTATAAATGTATATTTGAGCATGCATTATATATTCATATATATTTTAGTAATATTTGGAACAATATGGGGTGGGCCAGAAATGGGGCACTGGATAATGTGGGAAGTAATGAAGAAACAGAAGTAAAAGAAATGAGTAGTCTGTAAAGTGATTTCTTAATTTATTCAGTTTGGCTTAAAATAGTATATTTCAAAACACATTGCCAACATTTGCTACTTGACTGAAAAATGCCAGCCTTTAATTTTTTTTAAATAGAATAATCTTACCTTTCATTAAGATGGTTATGAAGGTATGTGGACTCTTTACATGAAAATAATCAAGTGCTTTGTGAAATCCATAGGCACTTTACTTTCACTACTCTAGGACTTTGCAAACCTTGAAAAAAGAAAGTGCCCTATTTCCATAAAGAAGAGTTTTATAGCTATGTTCTAAATTACTTTCTTTTTCTTTTTTATTGGAATATTTGCTGTTATCTTCTAATATGAATGTATCACATTCATATATTTTTTATAGTCAAAAGCAGAAATGCTATATTTAAAAATAAACAGTAGGTTAACATGTATACACTCCAAGTTAATTATGCTTTTCAAAACAACTGCCTTTTATGTCAAACATGAAAAAAAAACTGCAAAGCTATCTATGAAGGAAATATGCTGGAAATAATATTCAACTTAATTTCCATAATTAAGGATTTCCTGAAATGGAAGTAATTTCCTTTTGACATTTATTCTTATATCCTATTTCACAATGATGTATCCCCTTCTGAATGTCTATGAGAAGCTTTGAAATTAACACATTTTTTTTCTGGCTATAACAATATCCTTATAAATTAGAAAATATGGATGGAGAGAATGTGAATACTTTCCTGATTGCACCTATTTGCAAAAAGTTACATAATGTTTCATAAAATACTATTTTATTGACTATAAACCAGTTGAGTGTCGATTTCAATACTGTTTAATTTCACACGAATAAGTAAACCAAAGCCTTATGAGATATTTTCAGGTTTGATATTTTTCATATTATTGGCTTGGATTGAGTTATCTGCAATCAAACATACAATCGAAGTTTAAAAAAATTCACATTGTAAGCATATAAATACAGTGTTTATCAGAGTAAATATTTTCAGGTTGAAAAAATTAAGAATCATACTGCAAATCATGGAGTTGAATAAAATGCAAGTTATCACTGTTGCATTTGTATTTATTTCTCATCTCAAAAACATCAAGATAAAAGTAATACACACCCTTTTAGCTCAGTGATGAAGCCTCTCCTGAAGTTCACCGTTCAGCCAGGGATTGGACAGCCTCATAAAACAAAACAGGACTAATGCGGCACAGCAGTCCAGGGACAAGGACTAGAAGTCAGGAGGGGACAGGAAAGCTGGTGATAGGGAACCCAAGGTTGAGAAGGGACAGTGTTGACATGTCATGGGGTTGTTAACCATTGTCATAGGGCAATATGTGTACTAACTGTTCAATGAGAAACTATTTGTTCTGCAAACCTTCATCGAAGGTACAAAAAAAAAAAAAAAAAGAATTATCTATGTGAGATCAAATTGACAACAGCAACTCAAAAGGTTTGATGGGAAGCCTAGGGGGCAGTGAGTTGAAGATAATGGTGATGGGATAATTTGGAAAAGTATAGTGAGAATAGCAGCACAACTGGAAGAATGTAATTGATGTCACTGAATTGTTCTTGTAGAAATTTTTGAAATGGTGTATCTTTGGCTATGTATAGTTTCACCAAAAAAAACAAACAAAAAAAATATCCTCCAAGGTCCAGTAGGGAGAGTGGGGACATGTCGTGGGATTGTTAACCAATGTCATAAAACAATATGTGTACTGACTGTTAAGTGAGAAACTATTTGCTCTGTAAACCTTCATCTAAAGTACAATAAAAAATTTTTTAAAAAAAGACAAAAGTAATACCAATGGAAACAAAATTCTTAATTTCTTCATATTAAGTACATGCCTCATAGAAATCTTTTCTTTTCGTCTTTTTGCTAGTGGGAGTGTCAGCTGGTGCAACAACCTTGGAATAATTTGACATCATTCCTCAAAGCTGATCTTTTGTACATATGACCCAGCAATTTTACTCCAATGTATACACACAGAAGAAATATTAGCACACGTCAACAATGTTCATATCATCACTTTTTAGAAAAACCTGGAATCAGCCCAAACGTGATCTTCAGGAGAGTGGATGAATAAACTGTGCTATGTTCACATAATGGAATGGAATATTATATAGCAACCAAAACAAATGATCTACATTGTATGGCAACAATACAGATGAATCTTAGTGATATAATATCATCTCACAGAAGAGTACATGATGCATGGTAACCTTTTATAAAGTTAAAAAAAAAAACTCCCAATTAAAAATATATACTTTTAAGAACGAAAACTACAGGACACAAGTTGATGGTTACCTCCAGTAGAAAGAGATAGTGGGATGAGGTAGGAAAAGAAGGTACATATGGTTAAACGTAGATTATTAACAATGACATGGCTTTAGTTTGGGTGGTAAGTTTATGTGTGCATATTCCATGAACAAAATTACTAAATAAATTTTAAAAAATGATAAAGAGGGCCATTATTGGATGAATGATAGAAGTATGTCATGAAAAAGGGTAACTATAGTTACATTATGTGTTCCCATTGTAAAACCAAAAGCCACGTTTCATGGCATGTTTAGCTCTTCTAAATATATTCTGTTGCAGTGTAAGACCCTTCTTTATAATTTATTAATTTAGCTTCATCTTGAACCATGTATTTGAACTATCTTCTTATAACCTAATTTTCTAGAATATTAACTTTCCAAAAATTCAAGGGAATTGTAGAAGAGTACCCCCTTTGTGATTTCAGAAATTATAATAGCATTTTATGTTTTTCAAAGTAGAAACATACTCTTTAAATAAACTTGTGAATATTACCTCAAAATATATTCCACATTATGATGTTTAATTGTATATTCTTGTTGTTGTTGTGTGCCGAAATAAAAACTATTGTTGTTAGGTGGCATCGAGTTGATTCTGACTCAAAGCAACACTATAGGATAGAGTAGAAGTGTCCCCTAGGATTTCCAAGCCTGTAAAATTCATGGAAGCAGACTGCCACATCTTTCTCCCACAGAGCACCTGGTGGGTTCGAACCACCCACCTTTCGGTTAGCAACTCAGCACTTAATCACTGCGCCACCAGGGCTCCTTTTAATTGTATAATATCTTTAAATCTTCTTTCATTTTAACCTGAACAAGTATTTTCATTTAATGAAAGAAATATTAGGATGTTTCACTGGAGCAAATTACGAATGTATTTGATTTTCCAACTTTTGGTTTTCAGTTCTTCAGACTACAGCAAGTCAACCAAATGATTTGACACTGATTTTACAGCCTGTTTTCCACAATGTTGATATTAGGACCAACAAAATCATAACTTTGTCTACAATATTTTGTCATAAAACTGTCTAAAATGCAGAGTTGAAACCTTCAATTCAACAACTTATTCTCTTTAGTTTCAACAAGATTTAACAATTATAAGATGATCAAGGAAAAAATGATGAGATTTATTATGTGAATGTGTTTATTATGTTACTCACTCATAGTACCTCATCAGATTAAAAAAATATAAAATTTATATATATACATATATATGTGTATATATATATATATGTGTATATATATATATATATATATATATATATATATAGGCTGTGCGCCACTGAGTCTATTCTGACTCATAGCGACCCTATAGGAAAAAGTAGAACTGCGCCACATATATATATATATATATATATATATATACATATATATACACATGGGGACCCCTCATGGTACAGTGATTAAGCACTCAGCTGCTAACCAGAAGGTCGGGGGTTTGTAACCACCAGCTACTCTGCAAGAGAAAGATATGGCAATCTGATTCCATAAAGATTAACCCATTGCTGTTGAGTCTATGCCAACTGATAGTAACCCTACAGCACAGAGCAGAACTGCCCCGGTAAGGTTTCCAAGGCTGTAAATCTTTACGGAAGCAGACTGCCACATCTTTCTCCCATGGAGCAGCTGGTGGGTTCGGATTGCCGACCTTTTGGTTAGCAGCCAAGTACTTTAACCACTACATTACCAGGCCTCCTATACATACACATACATACAGAATCCTAAACATATACATACATACAGTCAGGCCTTGCTTAACATCCATGATACATTCTGTGAAATAGGATGGTATGTGATTTGGGCATTGCAAAGAACACCTGGGTCTGCGGGTTGGGGGCTCCCAGGCGCATTAGATGGTATAGAGTTAGATGACTCTTAGTTTCTATAGCATCGTGAAAGAAAATCAGTTCCTCATTCAAAATAGACAATGAAGAGTAGTTATAAAAGCATAAGTGTCATTATCAGCTTCATCACATACAAAGAACCGAGAATACCAGAACGTTTTCCTTTGTGTTGGTCCTCATGAATCCTAGCCTGCTTCATCAGGAAACAAGTCTTCGGATAGAACTTCTGGGTAGGATGCAGAATTATCTAGAGGGCAGAAGTGTTACTGAAAACAGCATGTCAAAGTGAGATGCAACTCTGAATTTCTTTAAATTCAGGAACTGTTCTCACCACTTGCTTATCTGGGAAGCATAGGTTTTGTTTTTTCTTTTTATGATGTTAATCTACTTCTGGTTCTTCCAACACCAAGTCCTCTACAATTATCCACTCACAAACATGTTTCACTATCCAGCATGATGATTCTCACCAAAACACTGTCTGTGTAAAGTTTTCATTATGCATCTGCTATAGGCATGGACCCAATAGAATCTGGGTTAAAAACTACATATACTATGACAACCTTCACAGATTTCAAGGCGTGCAAACTATTTTATTTCCAAACTCACAAAAATAACAAGACACCTGGAGAGAATATGTATATGTACCTACTACAGAGTGAGAAAAAAGGAACTAAAATCCTTTAAATAGAAACCTAAGTATATCTGATATTCTTGAACACTTAATAGAATTGACAACTGTAAGTCTGCAAATATATATTCAGAATAAATATTTATCCTCAGTCATTTCCCAAATTGTTCCTTATCAATTCAGCACTAGCTTTTATCTTTTCAACTAGAACATGACATTAATTTTTTTCTCATTTGAACTAGTTTCATTTTAGTTAGTTTCAGAATGTAGAAATAAATTAATCATGTATTCTTTTAAGATAATTGGAAAATCTCACAAATAACTGGATATAAAATACAAGCTAAGGTAAATATAATGAATCTAATAAACAAAGAAAATGTATACACGGTAAAGAAATGAATTTAAAAATGATCATTTGAATTTTTTTAAATATTTAAGAGCTTGTGCTCTTTTTAATAAAGAAATCATATTCTATACCTACCCTTCTCAAAACTCTCTAATGTCTCCCCATCACATGCCCAATGAAAACAAATGTCTTTACTATGGTCTAAAACGTCCTTAATCATCTCATCCCAACTATCCTTCCGATACCATTTGCTACCAACTCCCTCTTTCCTTTTGCTTAAATCATTGTTGTCTTAGGTGGAAAACACCAAGCCTGCTCCCACCTTGAGGTCTTTGTGCTTCTTTTCTCTCTTCCCCTAAAACTCTTTCTTCCAGACAATCACAGGACTCACTCCATCTCTTCAGTTAGGAATCTGACCAAATGCCACTCCCCTGGAAAGGCCTTGTCTGTCCTCCCATCCAAAATAGCACACGCCTTACTCTATTTTGTTCGTTGTAAACATCACTGCCTGGCATTATATTATGTGTTTATGTCTATTTTCAGTCTCTCCCACTAGAATACATGGTTCTTAAGGGCAGAAGTTGACAGTTACGTTTACTGCTGTAGTCAATGACAGGTACTGAATTGAACTCTGTGAGCAAAATTTAGGTTTCCCAAGAATATATGCTACTAGAATATATTCTAAGTGAAGAAAATGAGGAAGATGGAAGAGTTAAGCCTGCATAAGACAAGATTTTACTTTAGAACTAAGCCTTCCCATCCTGTTTCACATTATCTCTACTGCCATCCTATTCTTTCTATTTTTTTTCACATTATTAACTTTTGCTAATTTATTCTCCATTCCCCTCACACTTCGTATTATTTGGATCTTTTTTCACATAACAGACTTATCAAAACTCCAAAGGCAAAATGGATTGCACTGTGCCAGGATATGTACCTACATATCTGCTTATACTTTGTTCACTTGCCTTTAATCATTTAGAATGCCAACTTATTCCTGACAAAGACTGCATCTATTTTATATATCATTTACAGATAGTAGTTCACTATTTTTAAAAAATTATATTTTATGCACAAATGAATTGTTTAGGATGAAAAAAAAAGTATCAGTTCTTGTTTACTGGGCAGAGATAGAAATGCAACTTTCTAGTGATGAAATTACATCGAAGTATCTTTGGCCTGTGGGTTCCTTGGGCTGCTCTTTTTCAGATGGGGAAATGGGCTTGGAAGAGAAGGCAGTATATTTCTGTACTGACTCACTTATATGTATGAGGTATCTCCATATGCTTTCCAGAGGGATATGCAATTTATCCAGCCTCCACCAGAAAGCACATTTATTAAGAAAATAGCCACTAATAGTCATTAATTCTAATCTTTGCAGAAGAATTAGTTAAGGATGAAAGAGTGAAGACGTGTCATAGCCCTCTCCATACAAAACAGCACAATGAAAAAGGTGGATTGTAATTCATTCAAACAAAATGTTCAAATAATAAATGTAAAAATTTTAACATTGAACTAAGAAAGATAATTTTGCTCTGATTAGTAGATTATTGTGAGCTTTGAGATGGCATCGCTCCATGGCTAAGGACTCTCCATAGCATGCACGGATGCCATCTCACACCATGTTTAGCAACATATTAATATATATTCTTCTACATTTTGAGCACAGAACTAGCTAATAAGGCCCCAAAAGGCTTACATCACAAACCTCAGAAGCCTTTCAATCCAGTTAGAAAGGCAAGAAGTAAAACCATAAATTATATGTAAAACGACACTTAAATAATGTCAAGCGTAATTTGAGCTATAGATGATGTAGTAGGCTTGGGAGGTTGAGAAGGCTTCATGGAGAAAGTCAGTGCAAAGGCTGGCTCTCAAAGGGGGAAACTAAAGGGCAGAGCATTGAAAGGGAATCTACTAAAGCAAAGAGCACTGCAAATGTACACAAAAATGTAGACAGTGAATCACCCCTGGGTTTCTTTTCAATACCAGACCTTATCCTACACCATCAAAACTAGATGCCAAAGCTGGTGGGAAAACAGTGCTTGTTTCTGTATATACTATATTCATGCTCAGAAAACTATATGCAAATGGAGAGAAAAAGAGAGTGAAGTCATTATTAGAGCTCTGAAGGAAAACAATATTTCTTTTTGAGCGAATGTTCTTTTCATTGTCTTTGTTCTTTCAGTGAAAGAGAACTTAAAGTAACAGTTTTAGGTAACCGCAGGCCAACTCTTTTTAGGTTACAATGAATGGATGCATAATCCAGGCAAAATAATTATAATTTATTTTGCTCTCCATCCATCCAGGTAAAATACTCTCCATTAAGTACTTTGTCTCCAAATGGCTTAATAAGTCACTGGACAAGAGCACAAGTATGCAGTCTATCAACTGGGCACCATCATGATGAACCCCAGTGCTGTGTGAATAAATGCCCAGCCAGCACTGATACTGAGAATGTGGAGACAGCAAGTCACAGACAGTAGAACTAGGAGAGAAGTGCACTGTACTGATGGAATAAAGAGTCAATTTATTCCTTCTCTTATCCCGGTAGCTCAGCAGCAACTCTCAAATAGTTACTAAAACACATTTTAAGGTCTTCAGAAGAAAATGAATATAAAACATGAAACTTCCCAAAATGTTCTTGTTATTTAACTGTGGAACTCTGGCAAGCCACAACAATCTTGCATGTGCAAAATGATGAATTTTAAATACATAACAGCTAAATTTCCTTCCACCAGGAATTCTGAGATAAGCTAATAAGAAATTTGGGCTTCAACAACTCATTTTCAAATATGAGTATAATTAGAAGGAATTTCTATATGAATACAAAATATAAAAAATCAGAATTAGAAGAAGTAACTATGCAAATAAAATAATACAAAGTCAATCAGTAGTCTAAAAGGAAATCTTGAAAAGAAAAAAATAAACAGCATAACAAAACCAGTACAACTTAGAAAATAGCCCCTTCTCTGGGGCATTGTGTGGACAGAACATATATTATCTTTTCCTGCCGTGTCTCTGTAGACCAGTCAAGTAATTGTTAAAATTATAGATGCTGTATCAATACACATTAAATAGGCATACTTATACCACGCCAAATACTGTCTCTAATTCAAATGATGGTTAAAAGACAATCAAGATGCTTTAGATTTGGCTAACTGTAATGCTAAAAGATAAGCATACATCAAATTTTTCTACATTTCTCTAACAGCTCATTTTCAACTCCCATCAAATAACATGCTCTATAAAGAACTTTGTAAAACTATGTTGTAGTATGCCAAAATCAAAATGGGTGTTACCCATAGTATGGCTTTTCATCAGAGAGATAAATTGGGTACTTGCCACCGTATAAGGATGTGTTAGATTAACACTTTAGCAATATTTATGTATAGATGCTGGCATAGGGGAAAATAATTCCATCCATTTTCAGTAATAGCTTGGTAAGCCAAAAGTCTCTACACAAATGATTCTGAATGATAGACACCCAACATTCACCAAAGCTATGTAATCAGAGTAGTGGCAGATAGCAGGAAGATGCTATTTAAAAAGTTATCCTTCTTTTTATAAAACTGTATTTTTCTACGTTTATGATAAATCTCTCTTGAATTATGCCATTCTAAAAAAGGAATTTCCCTGATACATTGTTAGGGAAATTGCAATGAAAAATTAGTTTGCCTTTTGTTTCTTAAAATAGTAATTCACCAAACCTACAAAAATTTAAATATTATAGAGCTAATTTATCAGGGTCATATAAATACACTATTTTCTTACAGCAAGGATGTAATTCTACCGTATTTATTTCCGATGAATATACAAGATAAATGAACTTTTTGTTTTCCCAGATTTGTTCAGAAATCTGAGTATGATGTAAGTAGTTTAAACCATAGACTATACAAAAATGTCATGTAGTAGCTTTCTTTCCCATATTGAAAACTTTGATGAAAATAACTTTGTTTTAAAATTAAAGAAGTGGTATAGACCATAAAAATGACACTTTCTCAAGTTCTTAACTTTGTTATGAGTAATGCAATCTCTGTTTTTGAAAAAGGGTTAAAGGGTTTAGTAATCAGGACCAAGAATGAAAATATTACCTAACATAATAACTCCTCAAATCATTTAATCTGTCACCCAGGAGCACTTCTACGTCACAAGTCGGAGCCTGAGATATAATGGGTAAACTGAAGCTGGACTCTGTTGAATGTATTTTTATAGCACAGTTTTTGATTATTTGTGAACATCTGGAATTTTGCTAAATTTGGCAACATTAAATACTACCAGTTGAATGAAAAATAAGAATGGGGTGTTATTTTCCAAAGGTCTTTAGGATAAAAAAGGATTTCAGGTTCTTTTTTCCCAAGGCAGTTTATGTTAGTGAGTACAATTTATACTAAGGAAAGGGATGGGAGAGTAAAAGGGGAATCAGGCAGGCCCCATCAGAGGTCAACAAAAATGCTCATAAAGGATGGGATGGAGGCACAGATCTACATGAACACACAGTCTAAACACTGATTTGTTTTGAAATCTTTTCAACATGCTTTTCTTTTATTTCTTTCTTAAAATGTGCTTTTGATGTTTCCTTCTTCAAATAATAGGAAATAGTATAGTCTTAAAACTATACTTTGAAGAATTTGTTTTATCAGCAAGTTAAATAATTGTTTACATAATAAGCATGGTCAATCTGCAGTGTAATAATATATATTATGTTTCAGAAAGCACAAAAATGATTAGATGAACATACAATACTTTTAAGATAAAACCACTTAGTTATTCAGAAGATAAAGCACAACTCAGTATTGTCTAAAGTGGACTGAGAGGTGACAGATGATTACGCCAGTACCAAATGGCAATGCTCTCAGTTATTTCTTCTCATGTGGATAACATCTCTATGAGCTGAAACTTTTGATAACTACTGTTTGGGATTTCATTTTCACTTCTGTTATCATTATTGATGAATATTAACTCCATTAAAAATAATAGCCCACTAAAAAGAGCTCAGAGAGTGTAACAAAACATCCTGATCATTTATCAGACACAGCTTGGTATTAGTTCCAATTATTATATATATTTGACAGTAAGTTCATATCTTACAGTTTATCCAGTAAGTATAAAACTACAATGTAAAAAATAAAGTTAGGCAATGTCTCTTGTTGAATATTTTCTATTCTTAAATAAAGCTGTTGAGTCACACTGCAACCAATGATAAGACACTAAAAAGGCAGGATATAAATATATATATATTTCTCCAGAAAATTAAAATCCATTGTAAATATATTTTGATGACAAACTGAGGACATTTTCCTAACAACATCTGCCATATTATAAAGGCTATGCTTTGTTAAATGTCCATATAAATTCTCTAATAAAGGGATTGTATTTTGATTGCATCAGCATTTCTGTATCTTAAAAGTATGACTGCTATATTCCATCAAGATCCTTAATTAGTTTAATTTTCTGAAAATAAATTTCTCAACTTCAGTGGAATTTAAGTCTTAAAAGTAACTTCCGTTTTGCTTCCAAGTGCTCAGAAAGTGTGCATTTAATTATTCTAATCCACTTATATATGGAACACGTGAACTAAATCAAAGTCATATATTTTACTCAGGCATTGTGATTCAGTTTCTTAAATCATTTCAAAAAGTAGATTCTTACCAGCATTTTACACCTATGCAATAAAAATACCATGGATAGTTTTAACATTTCTTCATTCGTTTTCTGAAAGCAAAAATAATTTTCAAAATGAAATAAAGATTTGTAAGTCATATCAGGGAAAAAACGATAGTAGTTTCCCCTGTGTAGAGTAGAATTTCCAGCCAGATGTAATTAGCATCTCATCAACATTCATTATAATAATAATACCCATATTAAATCATATAGACAATGCGTAGCATTAAAATGACTCACTGATACTTCAGGAAAACATTGTCATTTATATCAATTTTTTTTAAAAGTATATTTCGTTTTAACACTTCTTCCTTTATTCCCTCTTAACATGGAGTCCTCTTATATTGTTGTTCACTTCTACTTTGAAGTCATAATAATGTTCTGCAAGATCCAATTTTTCTTAACAATGATTTCAAGTAACAAAAAAGCAAAAAGCAAACAAATGAACAAAAACTCTCTGACAAGGAATAAGCACCAAAACTGCTAAGGTATTCTGCATCTTCTTCATAATGTCACACAATTACCGAAAGAATTAAAAGGAAATAGAAACAGGAGGACCTGGATTTTCATTAACTCAGTTTTGAAAGTGTACCAGTAGGTCTTCAAAAAGTATGTAAAAGACTAAATCAAAATCATAAGTCATTGTATTTTACTTTACTATAATTACTTAATTAGTAAAAAGTTTTTCCCATATAAAATACTCCATTAGTTAGCCACATGATAACATGAGAAACCCTGTTCAACACAATATGTCTAATAAAATTAAGTTGACTTTAACCACATTGTCATTTAAAGAAGCCAATTAAATTAGTCAGAAACACAAAACTTAAACAGCAGCCTTGGGAATAAGTTTTTTATAGCCATTATTGAACTGATGACCTATGCAAGAAAAGTAGCATAAAGCTGAAGAAAGGGCAGTAACATCACTCCCTGGCTTATCTGAGAACTCATAAAAGTAAAAGGCTCTAACCATCTTATTTTATTAGACTCTCTAATACATAAAAAGCTGGCACTTTTCTGCAGTTTGATTAACATTATTAATCATTCAATTTCATTCATTTTTTCTGCCACCTAAAAGATCTTAATTCTAGCCCTAAAATTCTATTCTAAAAAACACATCAATTCAGAGTATGTCCCTTTGGTTGCAAAACATCAATACGCCAAAATAAAAGAATGCACAAAAGATTCTAGAAAGAAGTCTGAACCTAAAATTCTATAATACAACCAGTCCTTGGTGACCATCCATTCCACCAGGTACTACTCTACCTTCTACTTTTATGTAAGGGATATAGGCACATTGCCTGATGGGAACAAGAGTTTCTAAAAATTGTGAGGATGGCAGTCATTTGGTTTTTAATTTGAGACTATGAACCTGAAGTCTTAAACATGCAAATATCACTCCACTACATTTTGTAGAGTTGAACAGTTTCAGCCCTCAAGTTGTAAAGCACTACAGAACTTATCAGCCATAATGAAATGCAAACATATGAATATGCACGTATACATTGCAAAATCCTTTGATAATGATACCTACAAAGATATGTTTTATAATGTTGTAAAATAAGAATTATGGTTCTTAGAGGAAAAATACATCCCTTAAGCATATATTTACATGAAAATAATTCAAATATATATGGAAACTTTTCTTTTGAATACATAGAAGTGCCTTCTACACTTTTCAATATACCTTGTGCATATTTATATCTTTATTTCAGCACACATTCTGTGTTTTTCATTGTCACTATATTTTATGCATCTATACACATACTATGGTAAATCTTTTCCTATATTTAGGAATTCTAAAATTTATCTGTGTATCACTTTCAGGCATCAATACTCAACATTTGCCAGCAACTTCTAAAGTACTACAGTATATGTAGCATACCCATTTCATAAGTCAGAACAGTCCTTCAAAGCCATTTAAATAATGTTTTCCTGAAAATATTTAGGAAAGGCAAGTATTATTTTCTCTTAATAACCAGATATCTTAATGGCTCCCTAATCACCCTCCCTCATACCCAACCTTCCTCTCATTCCCCTTGATGGTACCTACCCTAGAGTTGTCATGGTGACAATGGTATACCAGAAGGCAGCAGGGATGCTGGTGAACTTGCTAGCTGAAGACCCTTTCTCTGCATAGAACATAACTGTAGCAAAAATGATGATAGCCATGGTGAGTGAGAAGAGCAAAAAGCCCAATTCTGAGGCACAGCTCTTCAGTGTGTATCCCAGGATGCGCAGGCCCTGAGAGTGGCGGGAAAACTTAAAGATACGGAAGACCCGAAAGACTCGGAGTGTGACAAAGGCTCCGCTGACATCCTCATTGTCCGTCATAACCAGCCCAATGTAATAAGGTAGGATGGCCACCACATCGATGATACTCATGACACTACGCACAAAACGGTAACGACTGGGTGCTGCAGCCAGGCGAAGCAAGTACTCAACTGTGAAGATCATGACGCAGGCTGTATCCAAGCAGAAGAAGGCCACTGCATATCGCTCGCCACAGGGCAGTTCTTTAATGTGACCTGGGCTAGACCCACACGGCACTGTTTCCACCACATTGGCGATGACTGAGACGGCAATGAAGAACCCCGTCACATAGTAGAACACCAAGGCCATTGTGCTGGTGTGGGGGTTCTCAAAGGCCCGCCAGACCCTCTGCCGAGCAGTCATGGTGGGCAGCGCACTCTCGCCCGTGTTGTCAGTGTCAGCGTCATCCTGGAGACGCTCGGCGTTCTCCCGCCTGCGATCCTTGTACTCCTCATAACAACAGTCGCCAATAATTTCTGGGATGAGGCCAAAGAAGGCCAACTCTTCATCATAAGCAGAGATGCACTCATGGCGAGGATAGTGGAGCTTCCCAGTGCGGTAGAAATTCAGGATGTGGCGGAAGATGTCTGGATCACGGTCAAAGAAATACTGCTGAGTCTCCGGATGGTAGAAAAAGTCCCTCTCAGAGCTTCCCAGCAGAGTGTCTGGGTAGCGTTCCAGGGTGTCCTGCCATGTCTGGAAACGGGTGCCACTAACATTCAGCACAATTAGAGCATCTTGAGTCCTTTTTCTTTCCTGTCTCGGAGGAGCTGGCATGGGCCCCGAGGCCACAGGCATCCACCCAATGGCCGCTGCCCTGGCAAAGGGCAGCCATGCTGCTACCCCTGCTGCCATGGTTCCTTGGGGTCAAGGCGAGGAGAGGGGAAACCAGGCCTCTGCAGTGGGTTGAAATAGCTACAAACACCCGCTTTCTCCCTGCAAATAAAATACTGCTAAGAAACGTGGTCCAGAGGTATCACTGATTTCAAGGTAGGTCTCCTGGTGAAGTTACAGTACTCAGAAAAGCAAGTATCCAGGAAAGACAAGTATTTAGGAGTAATAACAAAACAATTGTAATGTCCTAACAATCACCACCAACAGAACCTTACCAAACCTCTTTCAGCAACAGAAACTGGCCACCCCTGGCACAAATCGGCACGCAGGTGACTTTAGGTGCAGCAGTTTCTTCAAGCAGGTGTTTGTGATTTCTTCCCCCGGACACAGTCTGGATAATGAGGGGTCAGTATGCGTCGTGTAGGTTAGAGAAGAGGAGGAAGGACAGTCCCCCAGTGATATTCTTTTGACGAATTAGGGAACCTTTCTCTCTTCTCTTTTCGCGCTTTCAACCCTTCCCTTTCCAAGTGCCCCTTCCCGCCAAAGGAGTCTCAAAATGCGACCTGTTGTAGCTTCTGAGACACGGCCACGGCCGCTGCCCCACGTCTGTCTTTGGGAGTCCGGTTGCCGCCTCAACTCCTCGGGCGATATTGGCAGAAATGGAGGTGATGGGCGGTGGGCACGGAGGGGGACGTTAATACAGATGCTCCTCCCCCACGTCTACAAGCACCCCGTGTCCGCCAAAAGCGTTCGCCCAATCGCCCCTTCTCTCTCTTTTCAAGTTCAGCTGAGGTGCAGTGTGACAGTTAGAGAGCCCAGGAGCTGGCAGCCGCCGCCACCGGGGCAGCAGCAGCATCTGCCACCGCGCAGAACGCGCCTCTCCCGCGGTGCATACCTGGCCAAGAGCGTGCCGGGGCTGAGTTGCATAGAGACTTTCTCCTGGCGGTGCACCGGGAATGGGGGAAGCCGAGACAGCAGCTCCCGAACCGCTGAATGCAAACCGCCGAGAGCGCATAAATAAAACTGCAGCGAGCTCTTCTTCCCCCTCCCCCACCCTCCCAGGCGCCCTCCTCCTTTTCACCTTCCAAAAGCCTGGCGCTGGCGAGCCGAGCAGCAGCAACAAGTTCAAAAGGTGCGGGGGAGGCGAGAACCGAGGGGACCCGCTTCCGCCAACTTACCGCGCGGCCGCTGTCGCCGGGCCCGGGGCGGCACTGCGGTGGGCTGCGGGGCCCCGGGGCTGCGGGGCGGCCGGGCGGGCGGCGGCGGCGCGGCGGGGTCCGGGCCGGGGTCTGCGGGGACTCTCGCCAGTGCGCGGAAGCAAGAGGCGCTCGGCAGCGCGGGGTCGCGGGAGGGCGGCTCGCTGCTTCCCCGCCAGTGGGTGGTCCTGCATCTCCCCGGGCTCCCCGCGCCGTGCTGTTCGTGCGATCAATAAATAAGGTGAAAATAAATAAACAGCGCGCACGACCCTCCAAGAAGGTTAGCTGAGGCGTCTTCTGCCTTTGCCTTGGCTTGACCTTTCTCCGCCCCCGCCCCCTCGGGCTTTTCTTGCTCCACCCCAGCCACCCTCCGGCCCCGGCGCAAAATGTCACCGAGGGTGAGCATTCAGGTGCATCTGCTTGGCGAGGAGAGGGAGCCTCGGACGAACAAAGGGAAGAAGCTTCACGCGCTGGGCTGCGATGGTTTGGTAGTGGAGAGGATGGAGGGGACCAGTGCCTTGTTTCTGCCTCCCTGAGTCCGAGTCCGAGGCGAGCTTGGGAAAAGGGGGCGAAATGAGTGAGAGAGAAGCTGGGAAGGAGACTGAGAGGAGCGGAACGCGCAGGAATTGGTCGTCTTCTGGAGGCGACTGTGTGGCAAGACCCGCAAAGACCCGCGGCGTAATTCTAAAGTGCTTTTCCCTCTTTTCTTTCTATTTGTAAACACCAGATGTTAACATTGCAGGGCTTAATATGTAATCTATCCAACTTGCTGAAAAGTCAGGCAGTCTCCTCGGTATAGGTTTTGCCACAACTCCTTTTCCCGTCCTTTGCGAATGACATGAGCGATTTAGAACCCTTTCCTAAATGTCAGCGTCATGAGGAGTGTCTCTGTGAGTGCGCGTCCCTTTCATCCTCTCTGGCATCTCTAAAATGGTTAAAACAGTTCAGGGTGTCCGTGCGAGGGCTAAGTGATTTGTCAAGAGACCGGGAAATTGTCGCGGCCAACCGTTTCGTTTTTCGCGTACCCCGCCCAGCAGGCATCAGGAATCTTTTTAAAACCAAACACGTAACACATATAACCACTAGATGGCGTGAATGGCGAGAAGTGAAATCTATACCAAAAGCTTGGATGCTTTAGAAAGGTGAATGATCAAAATTAACTCACCCAGCAGAGGATTGGATCACAAAAACATCTCCAAATCCCCCGCTTCCCATCACTTTTTAGTGTTTATAGGAGATGTACTACTCAGACTTGAGTCTGCATTTTGATGGGTATGGGATGGATGTGGAGAGTTTTCTGCTGAAATGCCTTTGAAAATTAAATCTAGATTACTGAATAAAAGTGGTAGTAGTAATCGTAGTAATTAAAAAAATAGTTAAGGCCCTAGGAAATAGTGATACTTCATCCATATATTAAGGAGATGGCCTAATTTCTGCCTGAAAATTACCTTTTCCCTTGTTTTGTAAAGTAAGTGGACTGTGAGATACAGTACAGAAATTGACTTTCAAGCCCTAGAGATCCCAGGCATGATGTGTCAACCTTAGAAATCTGATGTGGGATACCCTTAAGTAAAGATATGAATGAAAAAAAAAGAGGGTATATAGAAAATTACCTGCGGAGGAGAAAAACAAACCTTATAAAGTACAGGATTTTATGTAGAAATGGAAAAGTAGTGTTTTTTGATTGTTTACCTGTATAGAGATTTATGGAGTCCTATGAAGTGGTTAATTAAATCAGAACTAATGCAGCATGTAAGTTCGAGGACACTAAACTGAAGGCATCTGCTGTTTATCAGTTTATATTAAATTGAGGTGAAGATGCTTGTTAACAAATCTATATAGCCTGCATACCTGAAGAAAAAAAAAAAAGGCATGTTAACTAGAAAATAACAAGGACAAGTCTACCTACCAATTAATATAAAAAAATTAACCCTTTTCTAATCCAGAGGATAAGGTAGCACTTTGATTATCTGGATATACAGAGGGCTGGGCAAAGTATCTATGAATGGGGAACAATGAATATCCAGCTGAGGCCAATACTGGTTAGCCATCTTGTAGAGACGGGGCAAGGAACCTAAATAGAGTCCATGAAACTTCTCTCTAAGAGACTAAGCACTTAAAACTGTAAAAGTAGAAGCTTACTTCCGCAAAAAAGTCCCAAAGAAGGGAGAGGAGAAAATTTGCAATTTTTAGGAAGATAGTATAATCTTCCTTTCGGTACCCAGCATAATCTTCTCGGTATAGTGGAAAGAATGTGGGCATAAGAGTTAAACACATCTAGATTTAAATTCCAGCCCAAGAAATTATTTATTAGCTTTGTGTCATTACAGAAGTTTCTTAACTTCTCTGATCAGAAATTGTAGATAATAAAACCTTAGTTTTCAGGCTTATTGTGAGGATTAAACAGGATAACACTTATGGAGACCAACTTAGTACTTGGCACATAGTGTTATATATAAATTCCCTTTTACTGTAATGCAAAATTAAAATGTGATTTATTTTATCCAGCCTGGATTTAAAACTCTCTCAGATACTTTTGTAAATTTACTCTTATACCTCTGAGTCCAAACATTCGCTTGCCTGATATGCACATGACTCTGATATTTTAGTATTTATTCATGTCTTGGATGTTCTATTGAAAGGTGTATATATACAAAATCCAGCCAAGACTGTATATGTTTCCCTTGCCCAGGGTTTCCTTTTCTACCCTCTTATAATCTCATTTTATATACATGCATTCTGTTTAGTTGATTACATGGAAAACAAACCGAGCAAGTTCAAAATCCAGTTAATCACTTCTCTTCTCCAATCACCCATGCATTTCTCTCTCTCTCTCTCTCCTGATGAATGAATCCCAAGCAAGAATCTTGGTGCTTATCAAAGACCCTGGCCTGTTCTTTACTACTTTTCTCCAACAAAAACACATACTCCTCCAGTGAGCCACTAAGTCATGTATGTTCACCTGCCATTACCAATCTAACCTTCAAGCTACAACTGGAGTGATTTAAAATATATGTATATATGTTGTTGGTTGTTGTTAGGTGCCTTCGAGTTGGTTCTAACTCATAACGACTCTATGTACAACAGAATGAAACACTGCCTGGTCCTGCGCCATCCTCACAGTCACTGTTACGCTTCAGCCCATTGTTGCAGCCGCTGTGTCAATCCATCTTGTTGAGGGTCTTCCTCTTTTTTGCTAGCCTTCTACTTTACCAAGCATGATGTCCTTCTTCAGGGACTGATCCCTCCTGATAACATGTCAAAAGTATGTGAGATGTAGTCTCACCATCCTTGCTTTTAAGTTGTACTTCTTCCAAACAGATTTGTTCGTTCTTCTGGCAGTCCATGTTATATTCAAATATTCTTTGCCAACACCACAATTCAAAGGCGTCAATTCTTCTTTGGTCTTCCTTATTCATCGTCCAGCTTTTACATGCATACACGGCAACTGAAAACGCTATGGATTGGGTCAGGTGCACCTTAGTTTTCAAGGTGACATCTTTGCTTTTCAACACTTTAAAGAGATCTTTTGCAGCACATTTGCCCAATGCAATACGTCTTTTGATTTCTTGACTGCTTCCATGGGTGTTAACTGTGGATCCAAGTAAAATGAAATCCTTGACAATTTTAATCTTTTCTTCATTTTTCATGATGTTGCTTATTGGTCCAGTTGTGAGGATTCTTGTTTCTTTATGTTGAGGTGTAATCTATACTGAAGGCTGTGGTCTTTGATCTTCATCAGTAAGTGCTTCAAGTCCTCTTCACTTTCAGAGAGCAAGTTTGTGTCATCTGCATGTCGCAGGTTATTAATGAGTCTTCCTCCAATCCTCATGCCCCATTCTTCTTCATATGGTCCAACTTCTCAGATTATTTGTTCAGTATACAGATTGAATAAGTGCGGTGAAAGGATACAACCCTGACACACACCTTTCCTGACTTTAAATCACGCAGAGTCCCCTTGTTCTGTTCAAATAACTGCCTCTTGATCTATGTACAGGTTCCTCACGAGCACAGTTAAGTGTTCTAGAATTCCCATTCTTCTTAATGTTATCTATAATTTGTTATGATCCACACAGTCGAATGCCTTTGCATAGTCAATAAAACACAGGTAAACATCTTTCTGGTATTCTCTGCTTTCAGCCAGGATCAGTCTGACATCAGCAATGATATCCCTGGTTCCAACTCCTCTTCTGAATCTGGCTTGAATTTCTGGCCGTTCTCTGTGGATATACTGCTGCAGCCGCTTTTGAATGTTCTTCAGCAAAATTTTACTTGCATATGATATTAATGATATTGTTTGATAATTTACGAATTTGGTTGCATCACCTTTCTTGGGAATAGGCATAAATATAGATCTCTTCCAGTCAGTTGGTTATAGCTATATGTGGAATTACAGAATTGCATGCAATTGTGAGAAATAATGCAAAGAAATCTCTTAATTCAAAGAGATACCCATCACCTAGTTTCCCACAAAGGAAACACCTTGTATAATTATAGTACAATATCACAATCTGGAAACTGACATTGATCAACTCACCAAACTTTTTCAGATTACATCAGCTTTACATGCAGTAATTTTTGTATGTTTATGTTTAGTCCTATCCAGTTTTATCACACATGTACTTTCATGTGACCACTATCACAGTAAAGCTACAGAACATTTCCATCACAAGGATCCCTTCTGCTACCCTCTTATAGCCACATCTATCACCTTCCCTCCCTCTTCCCTAACCCTGTTTTCCAGCTCTATAATTTTTTTTTCAATTCAAGAATGTTACATAAATAGACAATGTAAAAGGAAGACCAAAGTAGAACTGATCCATTCAAATTATGATGTTAGTGAAGAATACTGAATATACCATGGACTTCCAAAAGAACAAACAAATCAGTCTCGGGGGATGTACAGTCAGAATGCTTCTTAGAAGAAAGAATGGTGAAACTTCTTCTCGTTTGCTCTGGCTTACTAACTTTGGACACATCATCAGGAGGGACCAATTGCTGGAGAAAGACATTATGCTTGCTACTCTAGAGGGTTAGTGAAAGAGAGGGAGACCTTCAATGAGATAAATTGACACAATGGCTACAACAACAGGCTTGAACATAGCAATGATTGTGAGGATGGTGCAGGACTGGGCCATATTTCATTCTGTTATACATCGGGTCACTATGAGTAGAAGCTGTGTCAATGGCACCTAACAACAATATAAATGGAATCATGCAGTATGTTAACCTTTTGAGATTACCTTTTTCTTTACTCAGCAGAATTGCCTTGAAATGCATCCAAGTTGTTGCATGTATCAATAGTTTGTTCCTTTTTATTGCTGAGTAGTATTCCATGGTATGGATATACCGGACCACATTTTGTTTAACCACTCACTCACTGAAGGACATTTGGATTGGTTCCAGTTTTAGGCTATTATGAATAAAGCTGCTATGAACATTCATTTACAGGTTTTTGTATCCATATAAGTTTTATTTCTTTGGGATAAATGCCCAAGAGTGTGATTGAGCATGTTAAGCGTATGTTTAGTTTTTTGGGAAATTGCTATAATCTTTTCCAGAGTGGCTGTATCATTTTACATCCCACCAGAAATGTATGAGTTATCTGGTTTCTCAGTATCATCACCAGCATTTGATGTAAGGACTAGTTTTTTATTTTAGCAATTCTGATTGTTTGTAGTGACAGCTCATTGTGGTTTTAATGTGTATTTCTCTAATGGTGAATTGCACTAAACATATTTTCAAGTGCATATTTGTCATCTGTATATGCTTTTCGGTGAAATGTGTGTTCCTGTCTTTTGCCCATTTGATAATTAGATTTTTTCTTAATGTTGACTTTGAGAGTTCTTTATACATTCTAAATAATTATTCCTTATCAGATATGTGGTTAAGTTTGCAAATACTTACAGCTGATCTGTGGCTTTTCTTTTCATACTTTTGACAGGGTCTTTTGCAAAGCTAAAATTTTTAATTTTGATGAGGTCCAATTTATCAAATTTTACTTTTATATATTATGCTTTTGGTGTTAAGTCTAAGAATGATTTTCCTAGACTGAAGATTTTCTTTTCTTTTTTTTCCTGAAGGTTTTATTGTTTTATGTTTTAAATTTAAGTTCATGATCTCTTTTAAGTTAATTTTTGTATAAATTGTGAGGTTTAGATCAAGGTTTATTTTTTTGCCTATAGGTGTCCAGTTGTCCCAGCACCAATTGTCGAAAGGTGATCTTTTCTATGTTGACTTGCTTTTGTACCATTGTGAAAACCAGTTGGGAGTATTTGAGGGGGTATATTTCTACTTGTGTAGCCCTGGTTGCTCAGTGGTTAAGCACTTGGCTGCAAACCAAAATGTCAGCAGTTTGAATCCACCAGCTGGTCCTTGGTAATCCTATCAGGCAGTTCTGCTCTGTCCTATTGGGTCACTTTGAGTCAGAATCAACCTGATGGCAACTTTTTTTTTCCTACTTGCTCTTGAACATAAATTAACTAAAGTGAAAGGAAGAAATGATAAAGTAAAAAAACTGAACAGAAGATTTCAAAGGGCAGCTAAGAAGACAAAGCAAAGTATTATAATGAAATGTGAAAAGAGTTAGAAAACCAAAAGGGGAGAAAACGCTCGGCATTTCTCAAGCTGAAAGAATTGAAGAAAAAATTTAAGCCTCAGGTTAAGATTTTGAAGGATATTATGGGCAAAATATTGAACATCACAGGAAGCATCAAAAGAAGATGAAAGGAATACACACAGTCACTGTACCAAAGATATTGATCGATATTCAGTCATTTCAGGAGGTAGCATATGATCAAAAACCAATGGTACTGAAGGAAGAAATCCAAGATGCACTGAAGACATTGGCAAAACACAAGGTTCCAGGAATTGACAGGATATCATTTGAGATGTTTTAACAAACAGATACAACACTGGAAGCACTTATTCGTCTATGCCAAGAAATTTGGAAGGCAGCTACCCGATCAACCAACTGGAAGAGATCCATATTTGTGCCCATTCCAAAGAAAAGTGATCCACAGAATGTGGAAATTATTGAATGATATCATTAATATCACAGGAAAGTAAATTTTTGCTGAAGATCATTCAAAAGTGGTTGCAGCATTACATCCACAAGGAACTGCTGTAAATTCAATCCATGTTCAGAAGAGGACATAGAACAAGGGATATCATTGCTGATGTCACATGGATCCTGGCTGAAAGCAGAGAATACCAGAAAGATGTTTACCTGTGTTTTAATGACTATTAAAAGGCATTTGACTGTGTGGATCATAATAAATTATGGATAGCATTAAAAAGAATGGGAATTCCAGAACACTTACTCATACTCATGCGGAACCTGTCCATAGACCAAGAGGCAGTCATTCAGACAGAACAAAGGAATACTGCATGGTTTAGAATCAGAAAAGGTGTGCATCAGAGTTGTATTCTTTCACCATATTTATTCAATCTGTATGCTAAGCAAATAATCCGAGAAGCCAGACTAAATGAAGAAGATCGTGGCATCAGGATTCGAGGAAGACTCATTTAATAACCTGTGACATGCAGATGACACACCTTGCTTGCTGAAAGTGAAGAGGACTTGGAGAATTATTGATGAAAATCAAAGACTACAGCCTTCAATACGGATGGATTACACCTCAACATAAAGAAAACAAAAATCCTCACAACTGGACCAATGAGCAATGTGATAAAAGGAGAAAATATTGAAGTTGTCAAGAATTTGATTTTACTTAGATCTGCAATCAATGTCCATAGAAGCAGCAGTCAAGAAATCAAAGGATGTATTGCACTGGGAAGATCTGCTGCAAAAGACCTCTTTAAAGTATTGAAAACAAAGGTGTCCCTTAGAGGACTAAGGTGCACCTGACCCAAGCCATAGTATTTTCAATCCCCTCACATGCATGTGAAAGCTGGACAATGAATAAGAAAGACCGAAGAAAAATTGATACATTTGAATTATGGTGTTGAGGAAGAATATTGACTATACCATGAACTGCCAGAAAAATGAATAAATCTGTCTTGGAAGAAGTACAGCCAGAATGTGCCTTAGAAATGAAGATGGCAAGATTACATCTCATGTACTTTGGACATGTTTTCAGGAGGGACAAGTCCTGGAGAAGGACATCATATTCGGTAAAGTAGAAAAAGAGGAAGACCCTTAACAAGATGGATTGACACAGTGGCTGCAACATAGCTCAAACAGCAACAATTGTGAGAATGGCACAGGACCAGGCAGTGTGTAGTTCTGTTACACACAGGGTTGCTATGAGTCAGAACCAACTTGATGGCAGCTAACAACAACATTCCAGGTCGTCTATTCTACTTTATTCATCTGTGTATCTATACCTTCTCCAACAACACACTATAGATGTATAGAAAACCTTAACATCAAGTAGAGTTATTCCTTCCACTTTATTATTATTTAAACAAAATTTTTTAACTATTTTTCTCCTTACCTTTCAATGTGAATTTTAGAAATAGCTTGCCTATGTATACAAAAAAACTTTGCTGGGTTTTCAAAGGAGTTTCATTAAACCTACAAATCCGTTTGGGGAGAATTGACGTGATTACTGTGTTAAGTCTTTCAACACATGAACATGGTCTGTTTCTCCACTTATTTTGGATATCATTTGATTTCTCTCATCATCATTTTGTAATGTTCAGGGTATAGATCCTGTACATGCTTTGTAGATCTAAGTAATTCATTTCCTTTGGAGCAATTGTAAATGATATCTTTTTGCTGTTGTTTTGTTTTGCTGTGTCCATATGTTCATTCTATTAGTGCCTGTGTAATGATCTTGTATCCTGTGACTTTGTAGACCTTCTTACTAGTTTTGGAGATTTTCTATGTACACAATCATGTAATCTGTAAGTAGGATCAATTTTATTGCTTCCTTTGAAAACTGTATACTTTTTATTTAGAGTGATGTTTAATGCATTTATAATCATGTCATTACTGCTTTTAATAGTCTTCCATCATTTTCAGAAACCAGTCCTATAGGGTCTCAGCTTCCTGTACCGTTTAACCCTCATTTCATGCCATTACCTTACCATTAGTCTACTTCATAGGCTTGCTCATCTATTTTCAGTTTTCAGATTTTGATGTGTTTTACCTTGATTCATGTATCCCTTTCCCACAGTTATCAAGTACTCAACTCAAGGGTCACATCCTCCAGGAACCCTTGCCTAATCTCTTCAAAGTTGTGTCCAATTCATGTGCACTACCAGATTGACACAGTGGCTGCAACAACGGACTCAAGAATAACAACGATCATGAGGATGGTGCAGGACTGGGCAGTGTTTCATTTTCTTGTACGTAGGGTGACTATGAGTTGGAACCAACTAGATGGCACCTAACAACAACAACAACAACAACCAGAGACTTTAACAGCTTGGATGAAATTTGTGTGTTTCCTTCTTTTCTTAACCACTAGTCTGTGATCTCTTTGAGGGAAGATACTAGTCTTTTTGCTGTGTATTTCTAATATCTACCGTTGTACTTGGCACACAGTAGAACTACAGTAAATGTTTGTTGAATTAGTGAATAAATAATCTAATTAATCATTAATATGCAGATTTTCCCCATTAGAGATTATTATTGTACCTCTTCAAAAGTTTTATAGAAAATCAGGCTGATTTACTATCCTGATGTATAATGGGAAGGAAAAATTACCTTAATATTGAGACAAATGACCCACATATCTGTAGCTTTATAGTAAGTGCTTTCTCAATGTACTTATTACAGTTGATTGTCACAAAGTCCTTGTGGGGTGAGTATTATTCTTGTGTTTATTTTACCCAAAAGGAAGCAAAATTCAAGAAGTTTACAAGGGTGGTGAGGAGGAGGGAAAATCACTAACTAGATAGTAGACAAGTGTCAGCTCTGGTGAAGGGAAGGACAGCACACAATATAGGGGAAATCAGCACAACTGGAGCAAAGCAAAAGCATAGACATTTCCTAGACACATCCTAACACTTTGAGGACCAAGTAGCTGGGGCTGGGACCTGGTGACCATAGTCTCAGGGAACATCTAGGTCAATTGGCATAACATAGTTTATAAATAAAATGTTTCACATCCCACTTTGGTGAGTAGCATCTGGGGTCTTAAAAGCTTGCAAATGGCCACCTAAGATACATCTATTGGTCCCATGCCATCCAGAGCAAAAGAGAATGAAGAAAACCAAAAACACAAGGAAAATACTAGCCCAAAGGACTGAAGGACCACATGAACCAGAGATTCCACCAGCCTGAGACCAGAACTAGATGGTGCCTGGCTGCCACCATCGACTGCTCTGACAGGTATCACAACAGTGAGTCCCAGACAGAGCGGGAGAAAAATGTACAACAGAATTCAAATTCATGAAAAAAGACCAGCCTTACTGGTCTGACAGACACTGGAAGAACCCCCGAGGCTACGGCCCATGGACACTCTGCTAAACCAGAACTGAAACCAGTCCTGAAGCCCACTTTCGGACAAAGCTGAGACAGGCCTATGAAACAAAAAGTAACACGCGTGAGGAACATGCTTGTTGTTGTTGTTAGTTGCCTTCAAGTCAGTTTTGACTCATAGTGACCCTATACACAACAGAATGAAACACTGCCTGGTCCTGCACCACCCTCACAATTGTTGTTATGCTTGAGCCCTTTGTTGCAGTCACTGTGTCAATTCATCTCATTGAGGGTCTTCCTCTTTTTCTCTGACCCTCTACTTTACCAAGCATGATATCCTTCTCCAGGGACTTGTCTCTCCTGAAAACATGTTGAGATTACGTGAGATGTAATCTTGCCATCTTCATTTCTAAGAAACATTCTGGCTGTACTTCTTCCAAGACAGATCTGTTTGTTCTTTTGGCAGTCCATGGCATATTCAATATTCTTCACCAACACCACAATCAAATGCGTCAAGTCTTCTTCAGTCTTCCTTATTCATCATCCAGCTTTCACATGTATATGAGGCAATTGAAAACACTATGGCTTGGGTCAGGTGCACCTTAGTCTTCAGGGTGACATCTTTGCTTTTCAACAGTTTAAAGAGGTCTTTTGCAGCAGATTTACCTAATGAAATGCATTGTGTGATTTCTTTTTTTTTTTTTTTTTTTTTAATTGTACTTCAGGTGAAGACTTACAGAACAAATACTTTCTCATGAAACAGTAGTACACATGTTGTTTTATGACATTGGATAACAACCCCACAACATGTCAACCTTCTCCCTTCTCAACCTTTTTTTTTTTTTTTTTGGTGGAAATATACATAGTCAAAGATACACCATTTCAAACATTTCTACATTCACAGTTCAGTGACATCGACTATGCACTTCCAATTTTGCTGCTATTCTCACTTTAGATGAAGGCTTACAGAACAAAATAGTTAATAATTTAACAGTACACATGTTGCCTATGACAATGGTTAACAACCTCACAACACATCAACACTATACTTACTCAACCTTGGGTTCCCTATTACCAGCTTTCGTGTCCCCTTCTGCCTTCTGGCCCTTGTCCCTAGACTGCTCTGCCTCATTAGTCTCATTTGGTTTTATGGGGCTGTCCACTCCCTGGCTAAACAGTGAACATCGGAAATGACTTCACCACTGAGCTAAAAGGGTGTCTGGGGGCCATAATCTCGGGTTTCTCCAGTCTCCTTTAGGACAGTAAATCCAGTCTTTTTCTTGTGAGTTAGAATTTTGTTCTACATCCTTCTCCAGCTCTGTCCAGAACACTCTGTTGTGATCCTGGTCAGAGCAGTCAGTGGTGGTAGCCAGGCACCATCTAGCTGTACTGGACTCACTCTGGTGGAGGCCTTGGTAGCTGTGGTCCATTAGTTCTTAGGACTAATCTTTTCCTTGTATCCTGTTCTCTTCATTCTCCCTTGCTCCCGAAGGGATGAGACCGCTCCCAGGCTTTTAAGACCCCAGACGCTACTCACCGAGATAGAATGTAGAACATTGTCTTTATAAACTGTGTTATGCCAATTGAGCAAGATGTTCCCCGAGACCATGGTCCCCACAGCCCTCCACCCAGCAATTCAGTCCCTCAGGGAGTTTGGATGTGTCTATGGGGCTTCCATGACCTTTCCTTGTACAAGTTGTGCTAGTTTCCCCTGTATTGTGTACTGTCTCACCCTTCACCCAAGACACCACTTATCTATTGCCTATTTAGTATTTCCCCCCCACCCCTCCCATCCCTGGTAACCAACAAAGATTGTTACATTTTGTGTGTGAACTTTTTCATGGGTTTTTACAATAGAGGTCTCATACAATTTTTGTCCTTTTGTGATTGACTTATTTCACTCAGCATAATATCCTCCAGTTTCATCCATGTTATGAGATGCTTCACAGATTCATCATTGTTCTTTCTCGTTGAGTAGTACTCCACTGTGTGTATGTACCATAGTTTGTTTATCCATTCATCTGGTGATGGGCATCTAGGTTGTTTCCATTGTTTTGCTATTGTGAACAATACTGCCATGAACATAGGTCTGCATATGTCTATTCAAATGACGACTCTTATTTCTCTATGATATATTGCTAGGAGTGGGATTGCTGGATTGAATGGTATATCTATTTCTAGCTTTCTGAGGAAGCACCATATCATTTTCTGAAATGGTTGTATCATTTTGCATTCCCACCAGCAGTGCATAAGAGTTCCCATCTCCCCGCAGCCCCTCCAACATTTGTTATTTCCAGTATTTTTGATTCGTGCCAGTAATGCTGGGGTGAGATGGTAGCTCATTGTGGTTTTAATTTGCATTTCTCTAACGGCTAGTGATCGTGAGCATTGCCTCATGTGTCTGTTGGCCATTGGAATGTCTTCTTTGGTGAAGTGTCTGTTCATTTACTTTGCCCATTTTTTAATAGGAATATTTGTCTTTTTGTTGTAGGGGTGTTGGATTTTCTTGTAGATTATGGAGATTAGACCTTTGTCTGACTTGTACTGTCCAAAAATTTTTTCCCAGTCTGTAGGTTCTCTTTTTACTCCTTTGGTGAAGTCTTTTGAGGAGCATAAGTGTTTGATTTTTAGAAGATCCCAGTTATCTAGCTTATCTTTTGGGGTTTGTGTGCTGAAGGTTATGGTTTGTATCCTGTTAATGCCATGTATTAAGGCCTGTAGTGTTGGTCCAATTGTTTCTTCTATGAACTTTATAGTTTTAGGATTTATATTCAGGTCTTTGATCCATTTTGAAGTAGTTTTTGTATACGGCATGAGGTATGGGTCCTGTTTCATTTTTTTGCAGATGGATACCCAATTTTGCCACCACCGTTTGTTAAAAAGACTTGTCTTTTCCCCATTGGATCGACTTTGGGCCCTTGTCAAAGATCAGGTGACAGTAGGTGGATGGATTTACATCCGGGTTCTCAATTCTGTTCCGCTGGTCAATGTATCTCTCATTGTACCAGTACCAGGCTGTTTTTACTACTGTAGCTGTATAATAGGTTCTGAAGTCAGGTTGTATGAGTCCTCCAACTTTATTCTTTTTCTTCAGTAGTGCTTTAATTTTTGGGGGCTTCTTCCCTTTCCGTATAAAGTTAATGATTAGTTTTTCCATCTCTTTGAAGAATTTTGTTGTTATTTGGATCGGGATTGCATTGTATTTGTAAATTGCTTTGGATAGAATTGTCATTTTCACAATGTTGAGTCTACCTATCCATGAGCATGGTATGTTTTTCCATTTATGTAGATCCCTTTGGGTTCTTGTAGTAGTGTTTTGTAGTTTTCTTTGTATAGGTCTTTTACATCCCTGGTTAGATTTATTCCTAAGTATTTTCTCTTTTTAGGGGCTATTATAAATGGTATTGTTTTCCTGATTTCCTTTTCATCATTCTTTTTATTGGTGTATAGGAATCCGACTGATTTTTGTACGTTTATCTTGTATCCTGCTACTTTGCTGACTCTTTCTATTAGTTCCAGTAGATTTCTCATGGAATCTTTAGGGTTTTCTATGTCTAGTATCATATCATCTGCAAACAGGGACAGTTTAACTTCTTCATTCCCAATTTGGATGCCCTTTATTTCTTTTTCTTGCCTTATTGCTCTAGCTAGAACTTCTAGCACAATGTTACATAAGAGTGGTGATAAAGGACATCCTTGTCTTTTTTCTGTTTTCAAGGGGAATGTTTTCAGCCTCTCTCCATTAAGAATGATGTTGGCCACTGGTTTTGCAGAGAAGCCCTTTATTATGTTGAGAAATTTCCCTTCTATACCTATTTTATTGAGAGTTTTTATCAGGAATGGGTATTGGACTTTGTCAAATTCCTTTTCTGCATCAATTGAGATGATCATGTGATTCTTTTCTTTCCTTTTATTTATGTGGTGGATTACGCTGATTGATTTTCTAATGTTGAACCATCCTTGCATACCTGGTATGAATCCTACTTGGTCTTGGTATACTATTTTTTTGATATGATGCTGAATTCTATTGCCTAGAATTTTGTCCAGAATTTTTGCATCTATATTCATGAGATATATTTGTCTGTAATTTTCTTTGTGATGTCTTGCCTGGTTTTGTTATCAGTGTTATGCTGGCTTCATAGAATGAATTTGGAAGTGTTGCTTCCTCTTCTATGCTCTGAAATAGCTTGAGTAGTACTGGTACAAACTCCTCTGTAAATGTTTTGCAGAATTCTCCAGTAAAGCCTTCTGCGCCAGGGCTTTTTTTCGTTGGGAGTTTTTTTTATTACCTTTTCAGTCTCTTCTCTTGTTATGGGTATGTTCAGATTTTCAACATCACTTTGTTGTAGTTTGGGCAGGCCGTGTGTTTCTAGAAATTTATCCATTTCCTCTAGGTTTTCAAATTTGTTGGAGTATAGTTTTTCATAATATTCTGTTATAATCATTTTTATTTCATTTGGGTCTGTTGTAATGTCCCCCATTTCATTTCTTATTTGGGTTATTTGTGTCCTCTCCTATTTTTTCTTTTGTCAGTCTTGCCAGTGGTTTGTCGATTTTGTTGATTCTTTCAAAGAACCAACTTTTGGTTTTGTTGATTCTTTCTATTGTTTTTCTGTTCTCTATTTCATTTATTTCTGCTCTGATCTTTACTATTTCCTTTCTTCCGGTGGCTGTGGGCTTTTTTTGCTGTTCTCTTTCTATTTGTTTGAGTTCTGTAGTTAATGTATTGATTTTGTCCCTTTCTTCTTTTTTGATTTGTGCATCTAATGCTATAAATTGTCCTCTGAGTACTGCCTTTGCTGTGTCCCAAAGGTTTTGGTATGATGTGTTTTCATTCGCAGTTGAGTCTAGGAATTTTTTGATTCCATCTCTGATTTCTTCTATTACCCAGTGATGTGTAAGCAGAGTATTATTCAGTTTCCATGTAATTGATTTCTTTCCCTTGCTGTTTTTAGTGTTAATTTCTACCTTGATGGCATTGTGGTCAGAGAAGATACTTTGAATTATCTCAACGTTTTGGATCTTGTTGAGGATTGTTCTGTGAACTAAGATGTTGTCTATTCTGGAGAACATTCCACGTGCATTGGAAAAGAATGTATACATTGCAGCGGTTGGATGGAGTGTTCTATATATGTCTATGAGGTCAAGTTGGCTGATTGTGCCCTTTAGGTCTTCTGTATCTTTGCTGAGTTTCTTCTTAGTCGTTCTGTCCTTTACTGAGAGTGGTGTGTTGAAGTCTCCTACTATTATTGTGGAACTGTCAATTTCTCTTTTCAGTGTTGTTACAGTTTGTTTTATGTATTTTGGAGCTCTGTCATTGGTGTGTAGATGTTTATTATGGTTATGTCTTCATGATGGATTGTCCCCTTAATCATTATATAGTGTCCTTCTTTGTCTTTTATAGTGGATTTTGTTTTAAAGTCTATTTTATCTGAGATTAGAGTTGCCACTCCTGCTCTTTTTTGGTAGTTGTTAGCTTGATATATTTTGTTCCAACCTTTGAGTGTTAATAAATTCACATCTTTGTTTCTAAGGTGTGTGTCTTGTAGACAGGAAATTGATGGATCCTGTTTTCTTATCCATTCTGTCACTCTCCGTCTCTTTATGGGTGCATTGAGTCCAATTACATTCAGTGTAATTATTGATAGATGTGAGTTTGTTGCTGTCATTTTGTAGTATTTGTTTTTGTGGTGCTGATGTTTTCTTTGTTCTTCTTACTCTCCTGTGCTGAGTTACTTTTGTTTGTGGATTTTTTTTTCCATTTCTTTTGTTTTTGTAGGTTTTGTTTTTGCTGAGACTTTAAGTTTTTCCTCTTTATTTTTATGAATATGTTTGTTAACTTTCTTTGTGGTTACCATGAATTTTACCCTTATCTTTCTAAGTTTGAAGCAGTCTATTATTACTTGGTATCACCTTCCCTTCCTCTCCATTAGAAGGTTCTATACCTATGCTATTTATTCCCTTTTTTATTGTTTTGATGTTGTTGTCATTTACTGATTAACTGCTCTGATTCCCTGTTGTATTTCTCTTTGTTTTGGATAGTCCTTGAGAGTTCATTTCCTAGATTGGTATCTGGCTCGTACGATCCTCTGTGCTAGATTTTGCCTGTGAGCTGAAGTTGTTTGTTCTCAGATCGAAGAACTCCCTTTAATAATTCTTGTAAGTTTGGTTTGGTTTTTACATACTCCCTTAATTTATATTTATTTGGAATTGACCTAATTTCACCATCATATTTGAACGAGAGTTTTGCAGAATATATTATTCTTGGCTGGCAATTTTTTTCTTTCAAGATTTTATATATGTCATCCCATTGCCTTCTTGCCTGCACGGTTTCTGCTGGATAATCTGAGCTTAGTCTTATTGTTTCTCTTCTGTATATGACTTCTTGTTTTTCACGAGCTGCTCTCAGGAGTCTTTGTCTTTGGATTTGGTGAGTGTGATTATGATATGCCTTGGTGATTTTCTTTTGGTTCTGTGGGGTCTATCCTATATGAGGTTCGTTGAACTTCTTGGATGGCCAGTTTCTCATCTTTCGTGATACTGGGGAAGTTTTCTGTCAGCAGTTCTTCAATGATCGTCTCTGTGTTTTCTGTTTTCTCCCCCAGTTCTGGAACTCCAATCACTCACAAAATTTTGCTTTTGATTCTATCCCACATAACTCTCAGGGTCTCTTCATTTTTCTTTGTTCTTTTTTTTTTTTTTTTTTTTTTGAGTTTTCCTCAGAGTTGTATCCAAGTGTTTGTCTTCAATTCCACTGATCCTGTCTTCCACGGTTTCAAATCTGCTTCTCAGCCCTTCTATGACACTGTCCGTTTCTGAAATCTTGTTGTTTATCTTTTGGAGTTCTAATTGTTGTCTTTGTACAATTTCTAGTTGTGAATTTACTTTGGCATTTTGTTCCTGCATTATTTTCCTGAATTCTTCCAATTTTTTGTCTGCATTTTCCATGAATTTGTCTATTTTTTCCTCATTTTTGTCTGCTTTTTCTTCAGCTCTTGGAGAATTCTGAGTATCAGAGATTTGAATTCCCTATGAGGTAGTTCTAGTGCCTTTGTTTCCACTGGAAAGTCATCTGGTGTTTCATTTTGGACGCCTACTGGAACTATCCTGTCCTGTTTTTTTAAATGTTTTGATAATGTTTGCTTTCTTCGGGGCATTCAGTAGTTATTTTTAGTGTTTATTGATGGTAGATTTGTTTGTTCGTCCCTTTTCTTTTAAATTTGGCTACGTCTGAGCAGGCGCACTGTGTGTTCTTTATTGTTTGCTCGTCTGTGGGCACAATACTTTTTGCCTCCTTCTCCAATTGGCAGTGTCAGTTACTCAGATATGGTATGGCAGGGCAGGTCTAGCTGAAGAGGAGTTACTGGGACTGGTTGTTTGTGGCACTTACTATAGCCACCAGGGCTGTCGGTAATCAGTGCAGGGCAGGTTCCAGTAGGCCGTGCCTGTGCTGCTTGGTGGTGTGATGTTAAACGCATGATGCAGGTAGTCAGGATGTAGCAGGGAGTTTGTTATGTGTGGAGCTATGATGGATATGGGAGAGAGGAGAGAGGAACAGGAGCCAAAAACATACAAACAAACAAAAAAGAATGCTAGGGGAACTTGTCGTTGGAGTGGAGACATGAGAGACTATGAAATGGAGAAAAACAAAAAGGGGAAGAGGAAGAAAAAAAAAGAAAAGAATGAATAAATAAAAATCAGAAAGGGAAAAAAACAGCAAAGTTCCCAGGGATCCCGCCGATGTGGCTATGAGGTCTGGGATAGTTGTTCTTAGGTGTTGCAGAACAGTCTGGCTAGAAGGCCTAGAGGTATACAATGCCAGGTTTTCAGGGAACAGAAAGAGAAGGAAGATATAGAGAGACGAGAAAGTGAGTAATGAAGAAAGACAAAAAGGGAAAAAGAAGGAAAGGAAAACAAAACAGAAAAAAAAAAAAAAACCCAGTGAAAAAGAAATGTCCTCAGGGATCCCTCTGCACATCTATGCAAGCTGAGGGGGTCGGTTCCAAGCCTCGCAGCACCCCCTCTCCAGAACGGGCTCCCAACTCAAAAAAAGGAAAAGAAAACAAATAAACAATTCAATACAAACAAATGAAGAAAAGCCCCCGGATCCCACCAGCACAGCAACCCAGACCGGGAAGCAGTTCCACACTCGTACGGAGCTCCGCAGCCCCTTAGGAATATGCAAAGATGGCACACGGAGCCAGGTATTTGAGCGAAAGGAGGGTGAGGTTGTGAGAGGTAAGGAAGAAATCAAAAGAAGCGGAAAAAAGCAACACCAGCAGCCAACAAATGGCACTCAGAGATCCGGCTAATGTGGGCTGGTGGAATCCAAGCAGCTGGTGCTTCCCGGACAAGAGACTGTGTCCGCGGGAAGCAGAGGAGGCCGAGTGTGGGTAAAGAAGGGTGGGGGGTTGGAAAGTGTATTTCGCAAATTACCAGTTGTTTTGTCTCCCGCTGGAAGCTCCCTGAAGCTGCTTTCTCGTACCCCCTGTTTGCTGGTCTCCGATAGGAGTCCAAGATGGCAGATCCGCGCTGCGTTAGCTGATAGGTGACCTCTGCATGAATCTCTCCTCGGTCTCCATTCTCTGTCAGTTTTCTCACTCCCTTTGGTGCTTGGCTGAGTTCTTTATCTCTTCATTTGATGTCTTAGGGTTTCAGGATTGTTGTTTTCTCTGTTCAGCTTAGTTTTTCAGATCTTTGCTGTGGAGGGATGGCGTCGTGCTTCTGTCTAGAGTGCCATTTTACCAGAAGTTCCCTCATTTGATTACTTGTTTGCTGCTTCCACGTGCTTTTTAGTTCAATCAAATATACAAGACCAAGTTAGCAACTCCTGTCCAAAGCTTGATGAGAAGGCAGGAAGGGACAGGAAGTGGATGAATGAACACAGGGAACTGGGGGTAGAAAAGCAGAATGTGCTATCACATTGTGGGTATTGCAACCAATGTCACAATGTCACAATATGTGTATAAATTTTTGAATGAGAAATTAAACTGAGCTGTAAACTTTCACCTAAACCACAACTTAAAAAAAAAAAAGGTTAAATGATTTTCCAGGATTATATTGTACGATGGAGTAGCAAAAGCTGACTCAGTCTCAGGTCTTCTGACCTTAAAATATGTATTTTTGTAGCAGTATAAACATACCAACATTTGCAATTCGTTGTTGCCGTTTTTAGTACTCCAAACTAATAAGAAGTTCAACATCTGGTGATGTATTTGCACAGATAGGTATGTACTCTCTTACTGATCCTTTGTGGCACGTCTCTGTGAGATCTCTGACCAAAGTGGTTAGTCTGGTCATGGGGAAGGGAGGCACTGCGCCTGATCATTGCATTCTTCAACCAGTTATGCAAACTGCCCCGAGCAATAAACAATTTTTTTTTTTTTTTATTGTACTTCAGGTGAAGGCTTACAGAACAAATAGTTTCTCATGAAACAGTAGTACACATGTTGTTTTATGACATTGGTTAACAACCCCACAACATATCAACCTTCTAACTTCTCAACCTTTTTTTTTTTTGGTGAAAATACACATAGCCAAAGATACACCGTTTCAAAAATTTCTACCCACACAGTTCAGTGACATTGACTACGCTCTTCCAATTGTGCTATTATTCTCACTTAAGATGAAGGCTTACAGAACAAAATAGTTTCTTGTTTAACAGTTACTACAAATGTTGCCCTATGACAATGGTTAACAATCTCACAACACATCAACAATATCCTTACTCAATCTTGTGTTCCCTATCACCAGCTTTCTTGTCCCCTTCTGCCTTCTGGCCCTTGTCACTGGACTGCTGTACCTCATTAGTCTCATTTGGTTTTAGCAATAAACAAATTTTAATATGTATATGATACATTTCACATAAAACAGATTTAGTGTATCTGACAATATTCTTAGAACCTCCTCCCAAACAACACTTTCTAAGAGTCTGTATTAAGTTATTTTAACATAGTATGATCTTTCTTAAAAAAAAAAAAAAAAAAAATTAGTCACCTGAATTAAGAAAGAAGATTTAAACAACATGTAAACTCAGCAAAACCTTTAGCTAGCAATTGAAATTAAGTGCTAGATTAAGGTTTTTTGGTTTGTTTCTTTTTTTTTTTTTGTAACTTCACATTTTTCTACACCAAATTTCTCTTAAAACATCACGTCTCATACTGTTAAATATCAAGAAAATGTCAATATTTTGATTCTAAAATGTTTATCACAAATTGCAAAAATTCCACAAAAAATATGGTTCTGTAGAAAAAATATATAGTTTCTTTTTATTTTGTGTTTCATATTCTTTTTGATAGTCTTTCTTGGTCAAATATGCTTGGTTGGAAGTGATTTTGTTTTGGATTATTTACTCACTGAAAGATGTATGTAAGTTACCACTCTTTTTATGCTTCTGTTTCCAGAAAAAATAAAATCTAACATATTAGTAAAGGGGGGAGGGGCATGTGGAAGTCACAGCATAGATTGTTGTAGTTAGTTGCCCTGGAATTGGTTCCTACTCAGAGTGATTTTATATATAACAACAAAACGTTGCCCAGTCCTGTGACATCTTTATGATCATTGGTATGTTTGAGCCCATTGTTATGGATATTGTATCAAACCATCTCATTGAGTGTTTCCCTCATTTTCCTTGGCCTTCCACTTTCCAGTCGTGATGTCCATATTTAGTAACTGATCTTTTCTGATGATGTGTCCAAAGTAAGCAAGCTGAAGTCTTGCCACCCTCACTTCAAAGGAGCATTCTGATTGTATTTCTTCTAAGACTGACTTGTTCATTCTTCTAGAAGTCCATGGTATATTCAATATTCTTCAACACCACCACAATATGAATGCATCAATTCTTTCTTTTTCATTGTCCATTTTCATTTCTCATGGGAAAGCTGAGCAATGGGAAAAGAAACAGCATAGGCAGTTCTAGTTAAATACTTAAAACATACTTGAGATTTCAAATACTTCAGGATCCCTAGAATATAATCATCAAGTAAAGGGCAATGGCTCCATGATATAGAAATGCCTTTCTTTGGACCACTGTTAAAAAGACAAGTTGGCAACCTGAGATCAACTTTTTTTTTCCCCCTTTAATAATTCTGTCAAAGTCCTTTTCAAAGTCTCTTCAAAGGATATTCCCCTTTTCATGTTTTAGACCTTGACCATCTCTTACTAAAAATAACTCATTTTCAAGGACCTTACTCCTCCTATTCAGAAAATCTTAAATATATTTTCTATAATGAAGTAGACTCTCCTGTCCAAGTTCCCATGATGCTGTCCTGAGACTGTCACATTCTATAGGAGTAGAACTCTATAAGGCTAATGAATTTTGTAATTAGATCTAAGAAATTTAACCATTGTGTTACTGCTTCAATTCTTCTCATGAGATGGTAGTCATTATAAAGGAACTCAGCATTTTGTTTGTTTTCTCTTATTGTTGTTGTTGTTGCTGTTACAATATTTATGGTCTTGGGGGTGGTGATGCACATGTTGTTTATATGACCTAAGAAAGCAGCAACAAATAAAGGAGGAATCAGGTTTTCATACATTGTTATTATTGATCACTGACAATGTGCAAGGCTCCAAGTTAGGCTGTAGAATGGCACAAGTTATTCAAGATGGACCCTCCTTCAGCTAGCGTGACATCTGAGATGGAATAAAAGACAGCATGGAGATCTCTTTTAAGACAAAAGTAACCTTGTTATATGAGTTTCATTTTAGAATCTTTTCCCTGAGTGCTCCATTTTCTGAGAAACTGTTTAGTTGTTAGAGTTGGAAAAGGAGAGAAGATAAGAGGGAATATATAAATTTGCTTCTAGGACTCATTATCATATTTATAACTTTGGAATTAATTGCTGTGGAATAATTCCAGTGCCATAAACTGAGAATTGTGACTACAAATGAGAAAGAAGCAGCAAGAGTTCTGAAGAGACAAAAGCCTTATATATCTAAAACTGGAGAAAAGCAAATTCTTGCATATGGTACTAACACTGGCAAAGAAGATAAATTACTTCCAAATCGTTTATGGTAGTTAAAGACCTTGAAGAAGTCTTATACAATTTTCATCATTTAAGAAGCCACATTCTGTGAGGAACTTGGCAATTAATTTCCTTGTTTACTTTCTATAAAACTACTTGATACGTTCTAGCAAACCACTTAGATACATAAAATATATTTACATTGTTATTTTTATACAAAACTATGTGGTCTACTTTCTCAGTCACTCAAAATAGTAGGGTTTAAAGAAAAGCAAAGAATGCAACACTTAAAATATTTGGTTACTATCAGATGCTTGTATTACTCACTTTTAGAAATGCATATTATGTACATCTTGTTTGTTTACAACTTATCCTGCATTCGATTTTAAAATAAATAAATACCATTTTTTAATGTTTTGTTGTTAGGTGCCATCAAGTTGGTTCTGACTCATAGTGATCCCATGCACAACAAAACGAAACATTGCCCGGTCCTGCACCATCCTTACAATCATTGTTATATTTGAGTCCAATGTTGAAGCCACTGTGTCAGTCCAGCTCATTGAGGGTCTTCCTCTTTTCCACTGATCCTCTGCTTTACCAAGCATGAAGTCCTTCTCCAGGGACTGGTCCCTTCTGATAACATGTGAAAAGTACCTTGCCACCATCACTTCTAAGGTGCATTCTTGCTGTTCTTCCAAGACAGATTTGTTTGTTCTTCTGGCAGTCCATGGTGCATACAATATTCTTTGCCAACACTATCACTCGAAGGATCAATTCTTCCTCGGTCTTCCTTATTCATTGTCCAGGTTTCACATGCATATGAGGTGACTGAAAGTACCGTGGCTTGGGTCAGGAGCATCTTAGTCCTCAAGGTGACATCTTTGCTTTTTAACACTTGAAAGAGGTCTTTTGCAGCAGATTTTCCCGTGTAATTGGTCATTTGATTTCTTGACTGCTGCTTCCATAGGTGTTGATTGTGGATCCAAGTAAAATGAAATCCTTGACAACGTCAGTATTTTCACCATTTATCATGATGTTGCTTATTGGCCCAGTTGTGAAGATTTTTATTTTCTTTATGTTGAAGGCTATAGTCTTTGATCTTCATCAGTAAATGCTTCAAGTCCTCTTCACTTTCAGTAAGGTTGTGTCATCTGCATATTTCAGGTTGTTAAAAGAGTCTTCCTCCAATCCTGATGCCATAATATTCTTCATATAGTCCAGCTTCTCAGAATATTTGCTTAGCATTCAGGTTGAATAAATATGGTGAAAGGATACAACCCTGATGCACATGTTTCCTGATTTCAAACCACACAGTATCCTGTTGTTCTGTTCGAATGACTGCCTCTTGGTCTATGTACAGGTTCCTCATGAACACAATTAACAAATTTAAAGAGAAAATAACAAATATGTTTTATTTCAGTACAGCCTTGTGCAGGAGAAATCTAAGGAAGAAGGGACAGACAGAGGAAAAAATAAAATAAAATAAGTCTACTCCAAATAATGAGGGTAATAAAAAAGTGAATGAAGGATGGACTTAAGATAATGTGTGAGAAAAAAATAATGTGTATGATTGTTTGAATGAAAAGCTAAAGAGCAAAAGATAACTCAGATTTTGAGCTTGGTGACTGGGAGAATAAAGATAAGAAACAAGGAAGTAGGGGGAATAAAAACGTATCTGAGGGAACAATGATGCCACATTCTGTATGGGCATGCTAACACGAGGTGGAGTAGGCTTTATAGGCAGGAGGTAGAATGGTTTGATGAAAGATTTGGGCTTGCTGTCCTAAATTTCTGAGAAATTTATTTTTTGACCCTAAAACTTTGCACATTAATATGCTGTTCTACGTCCCCAACTTTGCCTCCAGTTCTCTTAGATGTAGTGCATTAATCTTGAAATACAGAAAGAAAGAAAAAGCTTTAAGAATCAGAGATCAAGAGCAATAAAACATCTCATGAGTGCTCATATCCTATTTGCTTAATAATGTCTCCCTCCCAAGCAGAAGAATACGTTCTCATTAAAATAACCAGTGGACTACTTGGTTAAAGAATATTAAAACATTTTTTAAATTTTTTGTCTTATACTCATATATAAGGATAACAGAGAATAGAAACATATATATAACTTTTAAGTTTTATATGTATATAAAACCAAAACTCACTGCCATCAAGTTTATTCCAACAATTTTGAAGCAATCTTAGAAAAAATTTACAAATATAGAACAAAATCAACTTTTCCTGAACACAATATAACCTTAAAAATAGGAAATGATATTTATGCTTTAATACTCAGACCCACTGAAGTTTCTCCAACTGTTCCAGTAATGTCCTTTTATAAGAAATAAAGCAAGTTCAGAATCACACCTTGCATTGAGCTGTTACATCTCCTTCAATCTGGAACCATTGTACCATCTGTCATAGATTGAGTTGGGTCCCCAAAAAATATGTGTATCAGTTTGGCTGGGCCATGATTCCCAGTATTGTGTGATTGTCCATCATTTTGTCATCTGATGTGATTTTCCTATGAATTGTAAATCCTACCTCTATGATGTTAGTGAGGTGGAATAGGCAGCAGTTACGTTAATGAGGCAGGACTCAATCTACAAGATTGGATTGTGTCTTGAGCCAATCATTTCTGAGATATAAAGGAGAAAAGGGAGCAGAAGGACGGGGGAACTCATACTACCAAGAACACAGCACTGGGAGCGGAGCCCATTATTTGGACCCAGGGTTCCTGTGCAGAGAAGCTTCTAGTCCAGGGGAAGATTGATGACAAGGACCTTCCTCCAAAGCTGACAGAGAAAGCCTTCCCCTGGAGCTGACACTCTGAATTTGGACTTCTAGCCTACTAGACTGTGAGAGAATAAACTTCTGTTTGTTAATGCCATCCACTTGTGGTATTTCTGTTACAGCAACACTAGATGACTAAGACAGAATTTGGTACCAGGAATGGGGTGCTGGTTAACAGATAACTAAAATGTGGAAGCAGTTTTGAAACTGTGAATGGATAGAGGACTCAGAAGTAAGTGAGGAGAACTGTTAACACCAGAGATGACACAGATGGTGAGAAGCAGCAGCAGAGAACCGGCAGCAGCAGAACCAGGAGACTAGTGCCAGACAGTGCTGGAGCTGACCCACGGAGCGAGACAGCTGAATGCCTTTGCTCAGGAGGCTTCTTGGCAGACTGGAGTGCCTCTAGGCAATTATTGGTGGAGCTACAGAGCTTTGGAACACTTGCCCTACAGGGCAAACACAGGCAGAGAGGTCTGAGGGGACAAGAGGACAAGGAACCAGGAAGCAGAAGCTGAAGAGATAAGGAACACAGAAAGCTGAGCTGCCTCAGTCTCAAAGGGTATGGCCATGACCTCTGGGGTTTCAAAGGATGGAGCCATGGCCTCTTGTGTTTCTAAGGGTGGGGTCACACTCAGATGGACTAGGAGAATGGTGTGCCTAAAGCTAAGGGAACAGAGTTGCCATTCCAGTGGGCCTGTAAGGTGGAGTTGAAGCCCAGAGCTGAGGGGCCTCCACTCAGAATCCGCAGAGTGTGGCCAATAATACCTAGAGTCTGGAGGGCAGGGCTATTGTGTAAATGGTCTCAGAGAACAAAGGATTATTTTCAATCCTTGAGGGCTAATGTAATGTGTTCTGCTGACTTGCTTGGTACCTGTTATCCCTTCTTTCCCTCCAATTTCTCCCATTTGTAAGCAAATGTCTAGCTTGTGCCTGTTCCAACATTGTACTTTGGAAGCAGATAACTTCTATTCTAGATTTCACAGATGAAAGGAATTTTTGGATTTTCAACTTGGAGTTGATTTAAGACTTTTGCTATGATATGATGGGGTGAATGTGTTTTACGTGTGGCAAGGACATAAATTTTGAGGAGACAAAGGTGGAATGTTGTGGACTGAATTGTGCCCCCCCCCCCACCAAATATGTGAATCAATGTGGCTAGGCCATGATCCCCGGTATTGTTTGATTTTCCATCATTTTGTTATCTGATATGATTTTCCTATGTGTTGTAAATCCTACCTCTATGATGTTAAGGAGGTAGGATAGGCAGCAGTTATGTTAATGATGCAGGACTCAATCTGCAAGATTGGATTGTGCCTTGAGCCAACCACTTTTGAGATATAAGAGAGAAGTGAGCAGAGAGACAGGGGGACCTCATACCACCAAGAAAGCAGCACCAGGAGCAGAGCCCATCCTTTGGACCCAGGGTTCTTATGCAGAGAAGCTCCTAGTCCAGCAGAAAATTGTTGATGAGGACCTTTCTCCAGAGCCAACAGAGAAAGAACTTCCCCTGGAGTTAACACCCTGAATTTGGACTTCTAGCTTCCTGGACTGTGAGAGAATAAATTTCTGTTTGTTAAAGCCATCCACTTGTGGTATTTCTGTTACAGCAACACTAGATGACTAAGACACCATCTTTCCTTAATTTTCATGACATTGGCTGTTACCAGGAAGTTATTTGGTAGACTGTTCCTCAATTTGTTTCTGTGATGTTTCCTCATGACTTGACTTTGACTGTGCTTCTTTGGCGGGTGTATCACTTATGTGATGTGGTATTCCTACTACATCTTATCAGGTGGCACACAATTTCAACTTGTTACATTACAGATGGTGTTCATTCTGATCACTTGATTAATGTGTCAACTGCTAGATTTCTCTACTGTAAAGTTAAACTTTTTTTCTATGGAATTAAATAGTATTTGGGGGAGTGGTATTTTGGCACTATGTAAATATCTGTTCCTCATCAAATTTTCCATGTATGTACACGTATCAACATGGGCTCATGGTTTCCTATTTTATTCAATGGATTATAAGCCACTACTAGTATTATTTATTTTGATACTCAAATAGTCCCAGATTTGGTCAGTGGGAGATCCTTCAAGCTGGCTTCTTTTGACGTGTGCTTTTGACATATCTCTAGGTTTCAAGTTCATCTCGTTCTTCCCCTGCCTCAACCCTGAAATTGGTCATTTCTCCAAGAAGTGTTGGTTTATTCTACTGAAGAACATTATTTTAAAAATAAGATTAGCACGTACATTAGGTGTGTTCATTGCCTTTGGGATGTCACTGCTCCCAGGCGTTCTCAAAGGATGTAACTAAAAAAATATATGCACATACAGATTCATTATCTGTCCAACTATCTATCTATCATCTCCTGAAACCTATAAATTCACTCTGATACTTTCAACCCAAAATTCTTGTTTTCTCCCTTTCCTTAATTATAATGTTCTTCTCTGACAGTAAGAGCCCTGCCTCTCGTTGTCTAAATATATCGACTTATTTGATTGATCCTCCTTTAAGCAACCAATAACTCATTGCTGCCACTGTCCCTCTTCCATTATATGCTTTCTTCCCCATGCTTATGCTCCAAAAGTCTCTGCTGGGCTCCTGCTGCCTCTGGCTCACTCCTATGTGGACATCCTCCTCACCCTGCCCCCAAAGCCAGCCTTGAGACTCACGCTGTATGGATGCCCTCTTCCTCCCACTAGGCTCTTACACAACATTCTAGGTCACCTCCCATGTGGGCACCTTCTCATCCTATTTAGGCTCTGGCATCCTGACTGATCTGCCTGTACCCTGTGGAATCCCTCCTTACCCTACTCAGCTCTAACACCCTGTTTTTGGCCACTACAACCAAATCTGCCAAGTCTCCTCCCTACACATAAACACATAGTTTGCTCAGCCTTATTTAATGATATCAGGATTCAATTTTTTTTTTAAGAAGAGAAAGAGGTGAGATATATAGCCTTTAAACTAAGTAGAAAAGAGGCTTGCTGATCCATTTTTGTAATTTTTCACAAACTTCCTACATGCTTACTTTTCCAAAGTTTATATGGAAGAAATTCAATGGTAATGTGGCAGAGAAGGTTGAAGAGTTGAATATAGTGGTATTGCTCTCCAGAGGAGGAAATACTATGAGATACATCAGCATGGGAGTACTGCAGATCAGCAGCTGACTCTCCAGGAATCAGAGATAAAATTCTTAAGGGATCACTCATTGTGTGCAAATGAGTTAAACTAGCAGACCTGAGACTGCTATCCTTAGAAAGATCTGCTTGAAAGGTGGGTCCTTGGCTGGTATCTGGGAAACTGGCTCTCAGTGTTCTAGTCAATAGTTAACTGGTGAGAATGGTTCACTATGCCTAGAATGTTCATGCAAACAATACAATTTGTGCTTTCCCTGTGAGGGTCTAGCAGTGTTTTATTCTGTTGTACATTGGGTCACTTTGAATTGCTCACGGTACATAACTACAACAACAAGGCAGAGGGTGCCTATGTGAACATCCCCCAGCTAGATCTCTAATGGGCTTCCCTGGGCAGAAATATCACACATTGCTGTATTTTGCTACTGGGAGAAGACAGCACTCTGTCTTATGCCTCAGGGGAAGGAGAGAGCAAATGAAAGCCTGCACATAGATCCCGCCAGATTTTGCCTCTGTTTTGTTCCAGCTATAGATCCTTACTACATTGCTGTAATAAATCTTGATGGTAAGTATATCTATATGCCCAGCCCCATGAGTCCTTCTTGTGAATCTTCAAAAATGAAGATGGCCTTGGGGACACCTGTCACACTGCTGAACTGATTTTTAAAAGCTCGGTCAAATTTTGCCAAGTGGAGGTGGCATTAGGTGCATTTCTAAACCGAAAACATGGCACAAGCAAAAGCATGGAAATGAAAATCAACACTGTGTTAGGAGGATGCACAACGAATTCACTGTTTCTGAAGCATTAAGTTTAAGGAAGGCAGTGGCAGAAGATATAAGCAGAAGGCAGCTCTCAGGTTCTTGTATTAAGAATTGCTTCTTAATACTATCCGAAGTATTCAGGATGAGGAATAAGTAAGATTTTGTGATTCAATGGATATTTGGGACAATGAAAGGATTGTACATTTTTATCCTTATTTGAACTCTTGAGCAAAACAATTTGTGCTATTAATACTAAACTATTAATAGACTGAACATTTATTAAGCGATTATCTACTTGGTATTCTACCTTCTCAAAACCAGAATCATATTGAATTTCTCATAAAAACAGTTCCTTGCAAGAGATTATACAGTACATTTTCCTTCTATTCATATATTCTGACAAATATCAGAAGAGGCAATAAATTTGGCATTCTTTATTCAGTGATATTAACATTTTATTTTATGTTTCAGGGTGTTTATCTGTCGGCTTAAGAATCACATTCTAAGTCTCAATATAGAATACATTTACAAAATGAAATTTATCACTATGTATTATATGCAATATGAAATACTGTGCCAACACCTTAAAATATAGTGTATATAAAATATAGTCTTTGTATGGATGAAACTGTTCAACATTTATCTTTGAAAACCAAAGCTGTTCATCTTCATTCTGTACTAGATCATCTTGCAAAAATGTCTCAAGAGCAGTAGGTTAAAACTAAATCCATGTGTTGGGTTTTTGTTGTTGTGAGTCACGTGGGGTTGGTGGAAGCTGAAATCGAATTGAGGGCACCTAACAACAACAACAGTTGTTGTTTTGTGTTGTTTTATTTTTTAATTTCAAGAACTTTCCCTAAGAGATCATTTCAAAGTAAAACATTACCAACTCTACAATTTAGTATTAGCCATACGGAGTTTCTAGATTTTAAAAAACAAATCTTGTCTTTTGACAAATTTTGAGGCATTTATCATATCTAGATAATTCTTTGAATACAAGAAAATACAAAATTTTATTCTAAAATAGATTTATATAATTTCAAAAATATTTATTTTTGTCTAAGATGGTATTTCTCTGAATAGGAAGATGTTTCTGACACTTAAATAAATTTTAGTTTTAAAATTATTTAAATCATGGTATTTCCTTGAACTTAAGTATTATTGAGCCCAATGACAATAAATGACACTAAACAGTGAATAGTTTTGCTGTTTTCTAGAATATATTTAAGTATCTTTGTAGGAGGTTTTCAAGATTCATCACAGAATATATTTAAGTATCTTTGTAGGAGGTTTTCAAGATTCATCACAGATATACTTATGTTACAGAAATATAATAATGGCTATTAATATCCTACTCAGTAATTTTTTTACTTAATAATTTTTCTCAGACTGATTTTTATATGCCAGTTTAGTTAATGTGCCTCTCTTGTCAATCATACTTGAAATGGGCTCTGCATCACAATTCAAAGTAAATAATAAGCCATTTTTCATAGTTACGGAAAATTTCCCCAAAGCCTTCTGTGTTGGTACAGAAAATATGCCTTGCTTCAAGTCAATAAACTGGAAAAAAAAAAAATTCTGAATCTCTGAATCATTGGATTGATGATCCCTTCAGGGACTTTTTCAGCTAAGAAGAATACTTAAGAAAGATACACTCTACTTTGCTACCTATATTGTCAGTGAAGAAATCATAAAACAGTATTTGCTTTGAGAAGAAAACACATTTTAAATCAAAATTATAAGTATCACATGATATTTGAAAGAACAGACAGAATTTCTTTTCAAGGTATTTGAATCAATTTCTATATCTCAGGTACCAATAAATTAGTATATGAATAGTGTGGACAATTAAAGTAAAAATTGATATATAATTTTAGCGATAATACTGAGGGACAACATAAGTAATATATATTTGAAATTAAGCATGAATTTAATGTGAAATAAATGCATTTGTTATGTTTTGAGATTCTTTCAACTTTACCTATTAATCTTAAAAAAATGCTTTTTGCTAATTTTATGTATACTAACATTTTCATAAATTTGTGTAACAATCTGACAAATTTTGCACTGGAAATTTTTAATTGCATATATTTTTCAAAAGCCTTTTATTATCCCTGATTTATCTTCTCTATTTTTATTTATTACTTTTTACATACTGAGTGTAATCTCTGGCTAGAGTCCATTTTAGGCACTGAGAATATGGACGTCTAAGATCAAAAAAGCCTTTATAATGGAGATATAGTCATAGTAATATATCTAATTCTTATTTTATAAAAAAAAAACTATGATAAAATTATGTATAAAATTCCATTCCTATATTCTATCTTATTCATTAGTAAGATGTTGTTTTTTAAATGTAGCAAAACTATGACTTTGCTATTAGGAGCAAGGGTAACTTGAATAAATCAGCCTGGAATATAAAGAAGTTATGATAAAACTTTTCACAATTGAAATTATAATAAAGATGAAATATTTTATATGAATATATATTTTTTAAAAAGTGACCTCTCACATGAGTAAAGATGACTATAAGCATAAAAATCATGGACTTAAGGATCCTGTGTTATATTGACATACAGATCAGTTAGCAGTTTTCTTATCACTGGAGAAAGCGTTATGAAGATTAAGGTTGAATTTGAATCAATTATTTTTCTTTTCAACATACATTTATTTAGTGTTTATGATGAGCAAAGGAATCTGTGTCCCATTTTCAAACGGCAGGATGCCTACCCTCAAGAATCTTATAATAAAGTAAATTTAGCATAGAAGATAAAACTAGGATAGAAAGTATAGTCATAGAAGGTACAAAATGTAATGTGGAAGCAAAGAAGGTTCAATAAATTCCAAATGAGGGAGGAAGATGAAGAGAAGCATAGTGATGTGTTGGTATGTTAGTGATCCTAACACCATGAGTCATTTTCTGAGAATGAGGTAGGAATCTGGGATGAGGAAAAAAAAAAAAGGAAATTACTGCCTGAAGTAACAGCATGGGCATTGGATGTATGAGAAGGTTTAACTGACGAGCAGAAAATAAGAATTTGAGATGGAATACTTACAATGTCTTCCATATTGAGAAATGAAAAGTTTACTAGGTGCCTTTGTAAGTAAGATAAAGTGCTTGTAAAAAGATGTAAGTTTACTGTCAAATCTATCCATCCTTCTTCATTCCTATTCCTACAATAAACCATGGTCTCCTTCCAAGTGTCCTATGGCCATAGCCTCCTTGCAAAAGTTTATCTTTCCTCTAAGGCAAGGTCTACAGTGCTACATCAAAAATGGAAAAAAAAAAAAAATTACCTCTCTTCTTGCTAAATTTCCTGAAGAGCTCACCATTACTCAGAGCATAAAGTTACAACCCTCTCTTCTATGGTTCAAGTTCATTCTTGCAACTTGTACACCTCTCTTTTCTCGCTCAACCCCAACACCACTGCCAACATGCACGTACTGTAATATAGTCATGTCAGAATACTTACAAATTCTGGGATTTTTTTTTTTTAATTTCTTTATATATGTGTGGATGCTTCTTCTTATTTAAATGCTGTTTTTCTCATTCTCTGGCAACTTGTTACTCAAACATATCTTGCTCTTTAAAGTTTATCTTTAAACCCCCAAGTTGCATGCTTCCTCCTCTTTATTCCCGTAGAGCTTTCCCCATTATATAGTGTTTATGTTTTAAATTCTGTAAGGATGAGATGGTATTTATCTTTGCATCTCACATGACAGACACATATTAGGCATTGTCTTCTGACCCTAAGAACAGATCTTTGTACTGTTACATTGCACATTATCTCTTGAGAAAAGGAAGACATGAGAAGCATTTATAAAGTCCCTAAATATGAATTAAAACAAGCTAAGTTACAAAAAGGTAATAAAACACCATCTTAAAAGAACTTTGACTTTATCATTTTAAAGGCGTATTTATTGGCATAGATATTAATGAGAGATTTTGACTGAAGGACCTAAATGGCACTGTAAAAATAGTTTAACAGTCTAAGTTTGTAAAAAACATTGCTTGTGTAGGAACTTCTGCAACATAATTAGCCATGTTTCTTAGAACTGGAATTAAGGGTGGTGAATGATGTTGCTATATATTTTCAAATTCATTTGACTGTTACATGCTTTTCTTTCCTCAACACTTTGGTGGCATTCAGGGCTGGATTATCCAATAAGCAAGGTAAGCAGGTGCTAAGGGGATCAACAAAATAGGGGTACCAGTCATTCAAAGCAAAACCCTATAGATGCCAAGCAGACAGGACACAAGGAAAAGCAAGCACTACAGTGGAAGGGAAATGTCAGGGCACTAAATGAAATTGATACCAGCTCCAGTGTGTGTGAATGCGCTGGTCAGAAACAAAGTTCACACAGGGTCACAAGGGCACCAATGTGCAAGTTGTTTAAGCTATGAGGCCCCTACCGTTTTGACACCTTCATTGACGTCTGTCTCCTACGATCTCCTCCTGTGTAATTGAAACCCCTTATCTTGGCAGGTCTCTTCGGAGTATACTATTTCTTTGTAATAAACAAGAGGTGGGGGTGGGCTGTTGAGTCTAACTCTTGCTACATTCTCCCAATATGCAACTGGATCCAACGTGAGTGGTTACTGAGCAAGGATGGATTATATTAATAGATAACAAGTCTCTGATTCATTCTGAGAGAACCATCGTGTACATCCACATTGGCTGATCCAGCAACCCCAGCCAGGAGTTGCTCTTTGCCATGATATAAACACAAGAGTATGCTCTTGCACATATCTTGGTAAAGCACAAATGGGAACTTCAGTCCCAGATGACATGTAAAAGTAAGGGAACTCGAATAAGTTGACCATTGCAATGAATTCAACCAAGTTACTTTTTAACCATATAGTGTTTACATACAGAGTTATGTCCTAAGTTTTGTAAGCAATAATATTTATAACTTTAACTTTGAAGTATGTTTGGCATACACATGGACACAATCTAGCATACTTTTAATATGATACTAATATGCATACTAATTTGATATAATACTAACATAGAAAATGTCTAAAAATACTAGAAATATTAATATTTCTTTAACATAAAAAGTTTTAATTTATGTATCAAGTGAGTTTCATTTTTTATTGTCTGTTCTGTGAGACACAGTGCTTGACATTATATATGCCAATGATCGAGGTATAAGGCACATTAAGAGGATAAAAAATTTTATATTTATTGTGCAAAATATATTTCTGCTTTCCAACAATGAATGTGTTTCCAAATTCGTTTTCCAAGAAGGCAACAAATTACATTTATCAGAACATTTCATTTATATTTTATCGGAATATATATGTATCTCCATGTAAGGAAATTGAACAATTCTTTGAGGAAATAAATTAAATGAATATTTAGATAATAAAAATTATATAAATGTATTTTATTTTCATTTCCCTTCAGATTTACTTTTAAGAAATTGATATTGTTATGACTCCCAAAACAAATTTCTTGTCAAGAAGTGGTGTTATTATTAGATCAGTTATGTATGTATCTCAGAATATGGCAGTTGAACAATTCCACAAAGAAATAAAATGTACATTTTATAAATTTTGTATATGATTACAATTATATTTTCCTTTTCATTTTGGACCAGTTGGTTATAACCTCACATTCAGTTCTCTCTCGTTGACCACATAAGCACACACCGGTGCATTATAGTCATGTGACTCATGACGTATCTGGTCCTGTGCTGTGCAAAGCTAACCAAAATGCCTCTTCAGATTGAGCATACCCTTGGATTTGTATTGTGCTCTTTGCGATCACTCTCACCCCATCAGGTATCAACAGTAGTCTAATGAACTGTGAAGACGCAGCATCAAAGGATGGAAAGTGAGTGCAAAAGATTTTAAATATTATTTCAAGACAAAAATACTCATGGAGCTCTTCGAAGGGCCCGCCAACAAACATCATAGGACAAACAAACAAAATTACTTCTGACTGTCTTGTAAGTGTGATTTGTTTTGACTATCTCAGACCCAAAGAACAAAATTACATGTTCCAAATCAATTTTTTTTCTTACTAATTTTCAAATATAAGTTTTTTGTTAACATCCAAATTGGAATGTAAATTTTGTTTTATAAATTTTATTTACTTTCTACAGTAGAACCAAATTTAAAAAGTGACATAATTTTATATCCAGGTAAAATGAAATTGCAACAACTAAGTGGAGTGCAAAAATGAAACTTACAGAAGATAAAAAGATTTTTAAAAAGGGATTATGAATCCATAAAGACAATTACAAAATTAACTTTCTTTTTAAAATGTAATGAATCGTAAAAGAGTTCTTTTGTTGAACTCTTCAGTTTAATGGATGCAAATCATTGTATTAGTAGCACTAGTACTGAAATTACTGATAGCAATATGAATATAATAGAATTTTTCCAAATTCTGCATCCATTCCTTGCTGTAATAAACAAATTAATAATGGTGTAGAAAGTGAAACTATTTTAGAATCTGAAATTGTTACATCTACAGACCTCATAAATAACAGAAATACAGATCCTAGTTTGTGGAATAATTTTTCTTATAGTGAAGTAAATTATTGGATTGAAAGAGCCAAGTGATTGTCAATATCACAGTGAACCATTTGAAAATTCATGTTGAAAATTTCTGGATGGTACACAAACAAGTTTCTGTACCTAGAACATATTTCTAGGATGCAAAACTAATGTTGAAAATTATAAGAGGGAATGGCTACTGTATTCTCCATCAGTTGGCTCTCTATATTGTTTTGTTTGCAAACTATTGAGTACTAAATCATTTCTATCTCAATTTGCTATGGATGGATTTAGTGATGGGCACAGCTTGAATATGACTGATAAACATGAAAACAGTTCAATTCACAGAGATTGTATGTTGTCATATTTACATTGAAGACATGGTTTTGGCTTAACTCATAAACTGGAAACACATTAATGAAGAACATCAATATTGGAAAGTCGTTTTGCAATGCGTTGTTGCTGTCATAACAGTCACTGAACATGGACTGTATGTTCGTGGAAGAAATGAAGTGTTTGGGTCCCCACAAAATGGAAATTTGGGGGTTTTACTTGAACTTGTTTTTCAGTTTGATCCATTTTTAGCAGGTCATATCTCAAAATATGGTAACACCGGAAAGGGCAACTCATCACGTATGCCTAAAATAAAGTGTAAAGAATTAATAAACTTATTTCAGTTTGTAGATTCCACTCCCGATATTTCCCATATGGATCAGCTAAATATTGTATTAAGATATGTATCTCCAACAGATGGAAAACCTGTTAATTGATTTATCACATTTACTAGCTTAAAAACTCATGCAGGTGAACAAATTGCAAATCAAGTACTTCACTATTTGTGTGAACTTTGCAGAACTGATTTTTCTAAGTGCAGAGGCCAGTCCTATGACAGTGCTGCCAATATGTCAGGGCGTCACAAAGGCATGCACCAGGCAATTTTAGAATGTAGTGAATATGCCAGTTTCATACCATGTGCTGCACATTCACTTAATCTTGTAAATCATAGCGCAGTAGATTATTGTCCAGAAGCGGATGATTTTTTTTTCTGCTGTTCAGTTACTCTACACATGCTGCCTCTACCCATCAGTGGGTAGTTCTTAAAACATATGCAGGCAATGATAGTGTATTAAAATGTCTTTCTAATACACTTTGGGAAGCGCATGCTGTAGCAACAAGTGCAATCCTAGATTCGCAGATTCTAGATGCCTTAGAAAATATTGCTGAAGACCCAACACAAAAAGGAGATACCAAAAAAGAAGCTGAAAGCATCGCCAACAAAATGCAAACACTAGAGTATGTGTTTATGTTGTTTATGTGGAATAATATATTGCAGCATTTTCATCGGACAAGTCAAGCTCTGCAAGATTCAGATGTAAATTTAAAGATATGCACAAATCTCTATTAGTCATTAATAATATATTTACATAATTTAAGAGATTTTGAAAATTTTGAAAATACAACAAAACAAATACTGATTATCAAGCAGTTCACCATCACAGAAGCATTAGAAAGAAACAAGTAAATGATGGGAGTGCTCCAGACATACTGAGTTCTAGAGATCAATTTTGAGTAACCACATAGTATATCATTGCCACACTCAAATTTTGCATGAAAAGAAGGGAGAAAGTTCTTTCAAATAGATTTTCCTTCTTAAACAATGTGGATTTACCTGATGAATGCATGAAGGCATCCAAGAAATTAGTGCAGGCTTATCCGGATGACTTAAATACAAACCTTCACAGAGAGGTGTGACAATTTCATTATTACATGAGACCTATGTTTACAGATTCAGGAAAGACAAATTTTGTCTTGGAAGAAGTACAGCCAGAATGCTCCTTAGAAGCAAGGGTAGAGAGACTTAATCTCACATACTTTGGACATGTTATCAGGAAGGATCAGTCCCTGGAAAAGGACATCATGCTTAGTAATGCAGAGGGACAGCAAAAAAGAGAAAGATCCTTGACAAGATGGATTGACACAGTGGCTGCAAAAATGGGCTCAAACATAGCAACAATTGTGAGGATGATGCAGGGCTAGGCAGTGTTTCATTCTGTTGTACATAGGGTCACTATGAGTCAGAGTTGACTCCATGGCACCTAACAACAACAGGAAATTATGATACCATAATAGAAAATAAAATACAATGTGTATTTCCCAGTGTTGAAATTGCTTTACACATATTCCTAACTTTAATGATCACAAATTTCACAACAGAATGCTCATTTTCATCCCTAAAGAGAATCAAAAACCCTCAGCATACAATGATTCATTATCTTTACTTTGTATGGAAATAGATATTGTTTGGCAGCTTAATTGTGACAAAATCATTGAAGAATTTATAAAAGCAAATAATAGAAATGTTTTTAATTATAACATGTTAGAGATGAAAGCTCTATCTAAAAAACAAAATATAATGATTTGTTGTAATATTTGTTTTCTGATCATTACATTTTGTTTTATGACAGCTTCTCATTTGTTCATTTATAATTATAGCATTTATTATGAAACAAGCATAAAAATTGAAGTATGAGCCATTTAAAGCAAAATTGGTGAAAATCAATTTCTCGTTGTGAGAGATTAACAGTATTTTACATTGATTGTTGAAGCAACTAAGTTCAGTCTCATTTCCTTTGTTGTAGAATATGTGGAATATTCTTTTTGTTGAAAATGTGGTATAGAGTAAAAATATTAGTACCTATTCCACTAAAAATTTTATAATTCAGTTCATCTCATTCTGTTAAAATGGCATATACCACTTTTGGATTCAATCACTAATATTATAGTCACATTTAAAAAGAAGTTACATTGTGGATAGATAAGATACACACACACACATATATATATATGTATGTATAGAAACAAACAAACAAACCCATTGCTGTTGAGTCAATTCCAACTCAGAGAGACCCTATAGGACAGACTAGAACTACCCCATAGGACTTCCAAGGAGCAGCTGGTGGATTCAAACTGCCCACATTTTGGTTAGCAGCCAAATGCTTAACTACCACGCCACCAGGGCTCTACATGTATATAGATATGTATGTATATGTATTTATATACATATATATGTGTGTGTGTGCATATATATGCATATATATATATATATATATATAACTCACAACTCACATATCCCCATTCCAATGTGAGTAAACAAAGGAGGGGGCACCACAGATTAGCAGTGCTTAGGGCCCTCACATGCCTTAATCCAGCCCTGGTGCATTCCTCTGATCCATTAATATACTGTTGTTAGTGGATTGGCACTTATAGTCAAAGAAATGTATCTTAGGAAAGGAAAATATGATTGACTTCAAGTCACAAGCTGCAGTGTCTAGGCTCTACATAGATCTATTCTCTTACCAATTTCAATTTATGAAACATGTTTATCATTGAATGTTTATGTCTAGGCAAATGCTTATAATCTTTACAAGGATTACATTGAGCTGTTGAGACTGTTCATATGTATAGTCAGTAAGGCTACATTTTATACTTATTTGAACAAAATCAAAAATCTGCAGACAATATACAACTCTCAAACAGCATTACAACTGCAATGTTGGTGTCTGAAGAATTGAACAAATAGATACTTTACTGAGTCACAAATATAGATTTTAAAAATCTGTGATAAAAATAAACCATGATGAATCCTCAACTTACTAAATATTTTTTAATTGGAGGTATAAGCCAATAGAGCAGATGTAAGCCACCCAATCCAACAAGGTCACGTTAATGTATGTAATACTCACTGGGCACCACAGATAAATAGTCTGAGTAACACATTCAAGGGTGGAGGCAGCTAGCACCACCTACCATGTGACTGTCACTTTTATGGAGTGAAAAACTGGAACACTGTACTTTAGTTTTTGAATCATTTTCTGATGGAGTGTCAGTAAAACTGGACTGAGTTTTGAACTTTACAACAATGTACAAACACTTCTAATAAGAGCAAATGTATTCATTTAAAAATACTACTATCTCTTTAACTTGATAGAACTAAAGTAAAATTTAATGTTTTCTAAAGAAACTTACCTAATAATTAGTGACTTGTCTAGTCTAGACTATATTGCCATAGTTACTGCCTTCTGATTAAATCCAATGCTTATGGGCCAACAAAGGAAGTTATTTCTCAGAACAGAAGGAAGGAGAGGCAAACATTGGGAAGTATCTTAAATTTTAACTTATATTTCTGATAGAATTTATTTCAAATCTCTATAATTACCTCTGAAAATATATTTCAGGTTGGATAGAATATAGTCATAGGTCATTTATAGAGCCTTAAGAATTATTTAAGAATTTCATTTCCAAACAGATGTTTTCATTTTAAATACAGTGGAGTACATGAATACTTTGAACAGAGTAGGTCTTTTAAGTTCACACTTTAATGTCAGTAAATTTATTTCCAGAAGAAATATGACATTGGAATGCTGATACATTTGAGGATGTGGGTTTTCTATTTTGAAACGGAAGTTTGGGGCTTCCATTATGAGGTATCTTGGAGGTAGAGAAAAGGGTTGCTTGAGAATGGAACTAGGAAGACCAGCTCGGCTTCAGGACTGGCTGATGTAGAGTTTACACCACAGGATATAAAAGGCTGTAGTAAACGTGGGGCTGCTTAGAGTTGTCTTCATTAAAGACGTATAGGTTGTACTCTCATATGAAGAAAAGAATTTCCCAAAACCTTTTTTAAAATCAAATTAATTCTCCCTCTCTCTCCCTATCTCTGTCTCTGTCCTTCTTTTCCAAGGTCAGATTCATGGGAGTGCAAACTGTGCAGATTAATGCTCTTGTTTAATGCTCTACTATAACTGTCTTGATATTCTTAATAATTTTATCTTTGAACTGTTTTTTTTTTTTTTTTTTTGAAGTCCAGTGACACAACTAGCACCGGCATAAGCAGTGAAGATAAGCAAAGAAAGAAAAAGAGGTTTTATATTTTAGTACCTTTTCCTGTTTTTTGAACAAGGTCCCCAGTTTTTTTATTTTTCACTGGGCCACACAAATTGTGTAGCCAGTCCTTGTCACTTATCCTTACTTCCTTTCTAGCTTTTCCTCATTCATAGTATGGAGAATTAGATGAGGGTAATTTTATTTGATGCTTTAAGGAACACAAAGGAATCATTGCTCCCTTCAGGGCTTCCTTGACAGTAGACTTCTACACTCCTTCATCAGACATCTAGGTAGAATGAACACATGGGTGCTACCAAGCAAGAGAAGGCAAGACTTCATATGAGGGCTTCTTACACCTGCGGAGAGTTCATCTGTTTATGCATCCTGCATCCTGCCAATTCTTATTGTAAAGCGTGGGGCTGGTTGCCATTGGGAATGTAAACATCTTAAGCAATAATTTATTAATTATCTATTGATAACTTATTCTATGTCAGGTCCTCTTCTACACACTTTGAGTGCATTAACCTCACAATAACTTTATGAGGTAGATACTTTTATAATCCCCATTAAATAAATAAGGAAACAGATGCATAGAAGGATTAAGAAACTTCCAAGACCATACAGTTGTTATTAGTTGCTGCTCCAACTCATGGCAACCTTATAAACATTAAAACAAAATGCTTCTTGGTCCTGCACTGTCTTCTTGATCATTGACATGTTTGAGTCCACTGTTGTGGCCACTGTGTATTTTGAGTACCTTCCAACCTAGGGGGCTCATCTTCAAGCACAATCTTGGATGACATTCTGTTGTGATTCATAAGATTTTCATTGGGTAATTTTCAGAAACATATAACTTTTTAAGATCATACAGTTAGGAAGTGGCAAACCTGGGTAATAAAACCAGGAAGTCTGGCTCCAGAACCTGTACTCTTAATCCTATTCTACAATAAACTATACGAGAGCTAAAGATACAATTCCATGAGAGTTCAGAGGAGAGATAGGTTGGCTTCTGTGCTGACCTTAAAAACGAAAGTCACACCTTGCCAGACACAAGGATGACAGAACATAAGCAGAAGAAGGCTGTGTATTTGTCCCCTTAGTGACATAAATAACTTAGGAGCTGAAAAGACATGTAGTTGTTATCTAATGCAAGTCGCTCTTTTAAATTAAGAACATGGGACACAGCAATGATAATTGATTCTAAGAAGGTCACACAACTAATTAGAGAGAAGTCTGGGAATAGAACCTAGGTTTCCTGACTTCTGGTTAAGAGCTCCTTCTACAAAACCTTCTTCTACTTTGCACCCACTTTGTACAGATTGTTCTATTATGGTGTCATTTGCATAAGCCTTGGTCTTTTCTAACAGGGCTGTTCATGTTTATGAGGGCAAGGACTACAGCATGTAGACCATAGTTCCAAGAGCAAAGATAAATGTTACCTACCAAAATAAAAATTATATATATATATATTTGTTTTTGTTTTGAGAAACCAACATGTATGGGACATTCATTTCAATGAATGAAGTGCAATGAATTTTCAATTATTGTTTAATGACTACATAGTATAAATATGAATTGAGAAAATATAATTAAATACATAGTTGCTTGAACATGTCATCCTGTCTCAATATTTGATGTATTTGCTTGGAGTGCTGTACACCATAAAAGCCCTGTATCCGTTTCAAGTGTCTCCTCCTCTGAGAAGTCTTCCTGAAGCTCAGGACATAGCTGAATGGAGTATAAACTTGCACTCTTTGTATCCTCTGGCTGCCTTTATTATAGCACTTAGTGTATTGCATACAGTTGGGTGGAAAGCTTGTCATTCCTACTAAACTCTGAACATTGGGAAGTCACTTTCAAATTTCCTTATTCATATTTGTAACCTCATCCAAGCAAAACCAAACCCTAGCACTGTTATTGATACATAGTAGGTACTGAATAAATGTATTGCATGAATTAACCAGCGTGAATAAATATTAGTATGCTTTCACTTTAATAGATACATGGACTTAATAATTAATTTGGGGAAAGTGTTGTCCAAAGTTCATTTGAATTATACCGATGATGTAATAATAATAAAACATCTGCCTGTTCACTCACTTGGTTGTTTCTTCTCCTTCTACTTTCAGATATCAATAAATCCTGATACTTACGTAGATTAAATGAATAGAACCAGGTTTTACCTTAATTTGAGGTTGAAATATTTCCAGCATTCATCTGTGAAAGAATCATTGTGTGTAATGTATCATTTAGATAATATGACACAAATTTCTTGAATTGGTTTCATGTTCAGTGACCTGGGATTTGGATGACTTGCAGATGAACCAGAATAGAGAAAACAAGAAAGGAGAGAAAGTGGAAACCTGAGAGATTATTTAAAGGAAGAAATGGTAGGGTTGATTGGCAGATTAGATGAAGCAAAAAGATGAAGGAGACAGGAAAAGGACTCCTGTCTAACCTCAGTAATCAGAAGAAAGATAGTTTCTTAAAAGAGCATTGGGTAACAAGGAAGGGATACATATCTTGGGGGGAGAAGATGAGTTTATGTGTAAACGTGCTTATTTTGAAATAGCCACTGATCATTCATTCATATCATGACATCACATAGGCTGTAGGGACTATAAATTTGGATGACCAGTTAGAGGTTGGGGATGTAAGTGTAATTAAGTAATTAATATTTCAGTAAAAAATGAATACAAAGAAGTGGCAGTTTCTCAAAGAAATAACTGTAGTGAGAGAAAGGCCAAGAAGCTGAGATCTTATAAGGCAGGGTGGCAGTGTAGAAGTATATTTAGAGAATGGAAAGATGAAAAGGCACTAGCAAAAGAACTGAATTACAGTTTATTTTTTCCAAACTTTAGATCAACAATTTTGAATCACTATAATATCAGCAAACATAAGAAATGTATCTGTATTAGGTATGAAGTAAAGGAAAGACGTAGAGTGAGTGTAGAACCTTTTTAAAACTATTTTTTAAAGCTATTTCTAACATACATCATTAACAAATAGTAACGGATTATAGTAGCTGAATGGGTTGCAATATAATTTTAGCATATGCTAACTCTGAATTGGAGCAGTGATGGCGCAGTGGTTAAGAGCTATGGCTGCTAATCAAACATTGGCAGTTTGAATCCACCAGCCGCTCCTGAAACCCTATGGGACAGTTCTACTCTGTCCTATAGGGTCATTATTTATTTAGTTATTTAAAAAAAAAAAAAAAACCAGCAAGACACACCTAGGACATTCAGATAAAAATGGCAGGTTGATCCCACATCTACCTTGGCTTCCTCTGGCAAACTCACTGAAATAATAATAAAGGGACATATTTACTAAAACACAGATTCACAGGATCAGGAGAACAGGAAAGGAGACCTGACTAACACAGTTTTTGAAGCTGAAATGCAGAAAGACAAGTGGTAAATTACTTAGCCTTCCTGTTAAATGTGAATTTTAAGCCAGCAATGGGAAATGCCAAGAAGTAAACAAATTAATACTGCATGATTTCCAAAACTCTTGGGAATTGTCACTAGCACGTATCTCTGAAACAGTGCTATCTGTGTATGTAAAAATGTGCATTCCCAGAATCTGAAAGAGCTCCTGGGTATTAAATATCTGATAGCAACCTCGATTGAAAAGTTGAAAAATAAGGCTAAAGGAATTTCTATAAAAGAACAAAAAGACAGTAAGACGGAAAATAATGTAAACTTATAAGAAAATTAGACGAGAAATCCAGAAGGTCCAATAAACAAATCAAGAGCTGTGGAGAATACAGACAGTAGAGGAAATATACCATTTCCTCTTACATGCACACATATTTGTTGTTGTTGTTAGGTGTCATCTTGTCGGTTCCAACTCATAGCAACCCTATGTACAACAGAATGAAACACTGCCCAGTCCTGTGCCATCCTCACAATGGTTCTTACGTTTGAGTCAATTGTTGCAGCCACTGTGTCAGTGCATCTTATTGAGGGTCTTCCTCTTTTTCCCTAACCCTCTACTTTACCAAGCATGATGTCCTTCTCCAGGGACTGATCCCTCCCAATAATGTGTCCAAAGTACGTGAGATGAAGTCTCACCATTCTGGCTTCCAAGGAGCACTCTGGCGTATTTCTTCCAAGACAGACTTGTTCGTTCTTCTGGAAGTCCATGGTATATTCAGTAGTCTTCACCAGCACCGTAACTCAAAGACGTCAGTCCTTCTTCTGTCTTCCTTATTCATTTTCCAGCTTTCCCATGCATATAAAGCAATTGAAAATACCATGGCTTGGGTCAGGCACACCCTAGTCCCGTAAGTGACATCTTTGCTTTCTAACACTTTAAAGAGGTCTTTTGCAGCATGTTTGCCCAATGCAACACTTCATTTGATTTCTTGACTGCTGCTTACATGGCTGTTGATTGTGGATCCAAGTAAAATGAAGTTCTTGACAACTTCAATCTTTTCTCCACTTATCATGATGTTTCTTATTGGTCCAGTTGTGAGGATTTTTGTTTTCTTTATGTTGAGGTGTAATGCATACCATATATATATATATATATATATATATATGTATATACGTATATATATATACACCATGCCATGTATGTATGTATGTGTGTGTGTGTGTGTGTGTATATATATATATATATATATATATATATGTAATTTTTTTGCTTATATTATTCTTGGAAATCTACAAGGTTTTGAAATGATGAGTACCAAGGAAACTAAATTCCACTCTGGACATCATATCACATTGTATTAGATGAAACATCATAAAAAACAGTCTGAACTCTCTAATAATACACAGAGAGTAACCAAAGCAGTACCCATTTACAAACTGCTGTTATTATTATCATTATGTTATTATGTTCAAGTAAAAGAAGAAAAAGTTGACTGTGGTGATTATTTTCCTTTTGCACCTCCAGATCTACAATTTATCTTCTCCTCCTGCCCCCAGCCCTGGAAGGCTGAACTTTATCGAGTATATCGACGCAATTCCATGCCCTCTGGCTGTAGGTTGGGTTTTGAAAATGAGCAACCACAGCAGGATATCCAAGGGAGAAAGAAGACTAAGGTCAGAGTGTTTGTTCCTCTAGCTCGTCCCTGCTAGGATAACTTGGGTTGGCTGTGTCCCTTGATTAAAGAATACTGTTCCTCCCAAAGCTATTGATTCTACTGGACTCTTTCCTCTCAGATTCTCGTAACTAGTCTTTCCCTTCCTCCCTTTGGTCTCCAGCTCACTACTAACTCCAGGTTACTGCACCATTCTTCTTGGTCCTCCTCCTATTAGTCTTTGTAAATAACTCATCTATCAAAAAAAAAACACTCCTTGAAGTATCCTATTTTTAGTGTGCTAATGAATTTCCATTGGGACTCTGATTGATAACGGTAGAATACGGTTAAAAGTAGTAGAGGTTAAACTACCACTTCTTTTTCTGCTGATATTATGGCTTATTTTAATGTGGGTAGTAATTTCAAAGCCATGTTGAATTTCAGTGTGTTTATTCAGTTAACAAATAGTATTTATTAGCTTATCAAGATCTGTCAATTATACAAATAAGCAAAGGAATTGCAATAACTAAATGTACGTAAGTGTTAAGGTGAAACAGGAAACAGTTGGGCCCTTTAATATAGCACGTACAAAGTATCACTGCATAAAAGGAGAATGCATATTATTCTCATCCACTAAGTTCATTTTATTATTTGTGTATGCCAACTGTTCTAAAATTGAAGGAAGTAGTTTTGTCTTTAATGTAGCTTTATCATTTGGGTAAAAAAAAAAAAAAATATATATATATATATATATATATATATATATATACGCCAAAGTGATTTTCTTTGTAACAAATTACTGATTTAGATTCTTATTTCTTTCTTATTATACATCATAGTGGAGCATTAACTTCTTGTTAATTGAGAAACAGTGTGACAGATATTCATCTCCTTAATTATAAGTGCTCAAAAAATATTTTCTTAATAACTAATATTTTAAAGGAGTAACTGTTGAAAATGGTTGAAAATATTCGAAGATTAAAATTTTGTTAACAGTCATTACAGAGTTTGATGTTCTCATGGCACAGCATCAGTTCTTTGATTATATAGATTTATTTTAACCACTGTCACAATAGATATATTATTGGAGCTTGTTTTCAAGTACTTACAAGAGAAGAATTCAAACTAAACTTTCAGGCTTTAGGAGACAAACCAAAGAGAAAGAAAGAGGGAGGGAGGGAGGGAGGGAGGGAAAGAGGAAGAAGGAAGGGAGGAAAGGAGAAAGGAGGAAAGGAGATGCAGTCCTTGGTGAGGAGCTGATATCTGTTGTTAGATTGACTTCACTGGAGGCTTTTTTTTTTAATCTCACCTTACAAAACCCTTCTATCGGGCTATTCAGATCCTCTTTTGGCTCATCAAATTTACCTCCAGCTTTTTTTAGGCAGGTGTCTTCTCTATCCCTTTTCTCTATCCCACATATAACACAAATTTTAAATGTCCCCTATATAAGTGGCTCAGAAAGACTCTACCCACAACCCAAGGGACCTTATATATCTATCATTCTGTTTAACCTAAGATGTAGGGTTATGGGAGAAAGGACAGGGTCAACAGATTTCAGTTGTCAGTTTTACTGGGTCTCTAATGAGAACCACACGTCTGTCAGTTTGTCATACCAAGGGGGATTTCGTGTTGCTGTGATGCTGGAAGTTATGCAACTGGTATTCAAATACCAGCAGGATCACTCATGGTGGACAGGTTTCAATATGACTTTATCAGTAAGTGCTTCGAGTATGGACTACACTTCAACATAAAGAAAACAAAAATCCTCACAACTGTACCAATAAACAATGTCATGATAAATGGAGAAAAGACTGAAGCTGTCAAGGATTTTATTTTACTTGGATGGACAATCAACAGCCATGTAAGCAGCAGTCAAGAAATCAAATGTTATCTATGTGAGATCAAATTGACAACAGCAACTCCAAAGATTTGATGGGAAGCCTAGCGGGCAGTGAGTTGAAGATAATGGTGATGGGATAATTTGGAAAAATACAGTGAGAATAGCAGCACAACTGGAAGAATGTAATCGATGTCACTGAATTGTTCTTGTAGAAATTTTTGAAATGGTGTATCGTTGGCTATGTATAGTTTCACAAAAAAAAAAAAAAAAAAAGATCCTCCAAGGTCTACTAGGGAGAGTGGGGACATGTCCCGGGGTTGTTAACCAATGTCATAAAACAATATGTGTACTGACTGTTTAATGAGAAACTATTTGTTCTGTAAACCTCATCTAAAGTACAGTAAAAAAAAATCCAAATCAAATGATGCACTGCACTGGGCAAATTTGCTGCAAAAGACCTCTTTAAAGTGTGAAAAAGTAACGATGTCACTTTAAGGACTAAGGTGCACCTGACTCGAGTCATGGTATTTTCAGTCACCTCATATGCATGTGAAAGCTGAACAATGAGTAAGGAAGACCAAAGAATTGACATCTTTGAATTACGGTGTTGGTGAAGTATATTGAATATAACACGGACTGTTAAAAGAATGAACAAATCTGTCTTGGAAGAAGTGCAGCCAGAGTGCTCCTTAGAAGCAAGGATGGCGAGACTACATCTCAGATATTTTGGACGTGTTATCAGGAGGGCTCAGTCCGTGGACACGGACATAATGCTTGGTAGAACAGAGGGTCAGCAAAAAAAGAGGAAGACTCTCAATGAGATGGAATGACATAGTGACTGCAACATGGGCTCACACTTAACAACGATTGTGAGGATGCTCAGGACCAGGCAGTGTTTCTTTCTGTCCTACATAGGGTAGCTATGAGTTGGAACTGACTCAAGGGCACCTAACAGCAACAACCAGACCCTTTCTGAAATCTCCTTTAGCATAATGGAGAGATTTATGCCTATCTATGCAACACCTCATATTTATGATGCTGTTTGATCAGAAAAGAACACAGTAAAGGTCCCATGGTGTCCATCGGTTTTATTTTGTCTATAGTTCTTTTTGAAAACGAAGACGTAGTAATTTATATTAGAAAAAAGTATACTTCTCCTATATATGTGCGTTTTTTTTTTCCTCTTAATATACAGGAGTAAAGGGCATACATTTTGGAGTTTTATTAGCTATATTACTTTTTTTTTTTTTTTAAATCCAAGAGGGTGTTGTTAGCAATGGGAGTGGGTTTGTGATGAGAGAGGAAGAGAGAAAAAGTGTGGTAGTTGGTTCACTGACTTGTTCTTTGATTCCAATCTGTTAAACAGATAGCAGGATTTAGGGCACTCTGTTGGGATAAACTAATATAGAAGAACTGTGAGGCGAGAGATTGAAAGAGGCAATATTAGGCTTCAGAAGCAATTTCTGCTTACATTTTACCTCGTATGCTAACTTCTGTGTTGTATGCACATCCTAATGGACCTTGTTTTTTTCTTCAAGCAAATTTTGCTCCTTGGAGAACAACTTGGCTGGTATTCATTTTGGAGAAATGTTATTTACTTCAATTCACTTAGATAATGGAAATACACTTGGTTTTCAAAAATGCCTTTAAAATGTTTCAAATTAGGTACACAAGAGACCTTGGGTAGGGCTTTATATCATTTATTTGTTTTTATGCATTTTTTCTTGCTTAACTTTTTCTTATTTTTGTCCTAAAATAGCTCTTATTTTCAGATGATAAAATTCTTCAATTATTTGAAAAATATGGGGAAGTATAAATAAATAAACATGAAGTACCCTGAATTTTAGTGTGTTATGGTTAATGTCTTGTGACAAATACTACCATCAGTGGAAACAAGCAGTTCAATTAATCATTTATGAGGTGAATAATGGGAATTTGGAGGGTCTGTGTCTGGCTTTGTCATAGGTAAATAGGGGCCATCCATGGATCTTATCTAAGTCATATGGGTGAGGGTGGTTATTTGCAGTAAGCCATTTCCTAGAACACAAAGAGTTGGGGATTTCTTTAACCATCACTGTTTTCCGGGATCACAGGGTTGAGGTAAAATTTAACATTGTCACTTTGGATTATATTATAACAAAAGGGCAAAATCATAAATGTGTACAGTGTTCTGTTTCAGAGCCTCCTTCCTGAAAAGGATGGAAAAGAATAAATTTGTGAGCTCATAAATTTTTGAGATCACAAATATTACTACATACCTGAGGCTACGCTAATCTTTTTGAGCTAAAAAACCACAACTGGCATGACAGCTGCGATTCAGGTGCTACTTAGTGTCCGCTGTCATCTCCAGCATGCATCTCCAGAAATCTAGTGAATTACATGGGGATATCATAGGGACCACCGCCACTGTACAATCTTTCGGAATGACTAAAGGGTAGCTATGAGTCAGACTGGACTTGACAGCAACCGGTTTGTTTTTTGTTTTTTGTTTTTCTTTTTTAATCTCTGCCATTTCCCCTGGGATGCAAAATGGTTTTCTTATTTGCCCTCTTGGATTGTAGGATGGGTGACCATTTGAAAGGTTTCCATTTTTACTCCCTAACAATAATGACCCCCACGTGTTATGCCACCAATATTCAGTAGGGTCACCCATGGCAGACAGGTTTCAGCTGAGCTTCCAGACTAAGACAGACTAGGAAGAAGGACCCGGCAGTCTACTTCTGAAAAGAATTAGCCAGTGAAAACCTTATGAATAGCAGCATAACATTGATATAGTGCTGGAAGATGAGCCCTGCCAGGTTGGAAGGATCTCAAAAGATGACTCAAAGTAGAGTCCACATTAATGACGTGGATGGAGTCAAGCTTTTGGGATCTTCATTTGCTAATGTTGCACTACTCAAAATTAGAAGAAACAGCTGCAAACATCCATCAATAATCGGAACATAGAATGTACGATGTATGAATCTAGGAAAATTGGAAATCATCAAAAATGAAAAGGAATGCACAAAAATCAAATTCCTACGCATTGGTGAGCTGAAATGGACTGGTATTGGCCATTTTGAATCAGACAATCATATGGTCTACTATGCTGGGAATGACAACTTGAACAGGAACGGCGTTGCATTCATCATCAAAAAGAACTTTTAAAGATCTATCGTGAAGTACAATGCTGTCAGTGATAGGATAATATCCTTACGCTTACAGGGAAGACCAGCTAATACTATTATTCAAATTTACAAACCAACCACTAAGGCCAAAGATGAAGAAATTAAAGATTTTTACAACTTCTGCAGTCTAAAACTGATAGATCATGCAATCAGGGTGCATTGATAATTACTGGTGATTGGAATGTAAAAGTGTGAAGCAAAGAAGGAGTGGTAGTTGGAAAATATGGCCTTGGTGATAGAAACGATGCCTGAGATCGCATGATAGAATTTTGCAAGTGAAACAACTTCTTCATTGCAAATACCTTTTTCACCAACATAAATGGTGACTATACACATGGACCTTGCCAGATGGAATACATAGGAATCAAATCAACTACATCTGTGGAAAGAGACAATGAAAAAGCTCAATATCATCAGTCGGAACAAGGCCAGGGGCCGACTGTGGAACAGACCATCAATTGTGCATATGCAAGTTCAAGTTGAAACTGAACAAAATTAGAACAAGTCCACCAAGAGCCAAAGTATGGCCCTGAGTATATCCCACCTGAATTTAGAGACCATCTCAAGAATAGATTTGATGCATTGACCACTAATGACCAAAGACCAGACAAGTTGTGGAATGACATCAAGGACACCATACGTGAAGAAACCAAGGGGTCATAAAAAAGAAAGGAAAGAAAAGAATAAAATGGATGTCAGAAGAGACTCTGAAACTTGTTCGTGAATGACAAGTAGGTAAAGCAAAGGGATGAAATGATGAAGTAAAATAACTGAACAGAAGATTTCAAGGGGCAGCTAGAGAAGACAAAGTATTGTAATGACGTGCAAAGAGCTGGAGACAGAAAACCAAGAGGGAAGAACACTCTCGGCATTTCTCAAGCAGAAAGAACTGAAGAAAAAATTCAAGCCTCGAGTTGTAATAGTGAAGGATTTTACGGGGAAAATATTAAACGATGCAGGAGGCATCAAAAGAAGATGAAAGGAACACACACAGTCACTGTACCAAAGAGACTGATCGACCTTCAGTCATTTCAAGAGGTAGCATATGATAAGGAACCAACGGTACTGAAGGAAGAAGTCCAAGCTGTACTGAAGGCATTGGTGAAAAACAAGGCTCCAGGAATTGATGGAATAATCAATTGAAATGTTTCAACAAATGGATGCAGCACTAGAAATGCTCACTCGTCTATGCCAAGAAATTTGGAAAAGAGTTACCTGGCCAACCAACAGGAAGAGATCCATATTTATGCCCATTCCCAAGAAAGGTGATCCAAACAAATGTGGAAATTATCAAACAATATCATTAATATCACATGTAAGTAAAATTTTGCTGAAGATCATTCAAAAGTGGCTGCAGCAGTATATCAACAAGGTACTGCCAGAAATTCAGGCTGGATTCAGAAGAGGATGTGAAACCAGTGATATCATTGCTAATGTCAGATGGATCCTGGCTGAAAGCAGAGAATACCAGAAAGATGTTTACCTGTGTTTTATTGACTATGCTAAGGCATTCGACTGTGTGGATCATAACAAATTATGGATAACATTGCAAAGAATGGGAATTCCAGAACACTTAATTGTGCTCATGAGGAACCTGTTCATAGATCAAGAGGCAGTTGTTCCCACAGAATAAGGGGATACTGTTTGGTTTAAAGTCAGGAAAGGTGTGCGTCAAGGTTGTATCCTTTCACATGCCTATTCAATCTGTATGCTGAGCAAATAATCCAAGAAGCTGAACTATATGAAGAAGAATGGGGCAGCAGGATTGGAGGAAAACTCATTAACAACCTGCGTTATGCAGATGACACAACCCTGCTTTCTGAAAGTGAAGAGGACTTGAAGCACCTACTGATGAAGATCAAAGACCACAGCCTTCAGTATGGAGTACACCTCAACATAAAGAAAATAAAAATCCTCACAACTGGACCAAAAAGCAACATCATGATAAATGGAGAAAAGATTGAAGTTATCAAGGATTTCATTTTACTTGGACCCACAGTCAACACCCGTGGAAGCAGCAGTCAAGAAATGAGAAAGACGCATTGAATTGGGCAAATCTCCTGCTAAAGATCTCTTTCAAGTGTTGAAAAGCAAAGATGTCACCTTGAAAACTAAGGTGTGCCTGACCCAAGCCATGGTATTTTCAATCGCCTCATATGCATGTGAAAGCTAGACAATGAAAAAGGAAGACTGAAGAAGAATTGTCGCCTTTGAATTGTGGTGTTGGTGAAGAATATTGAATATACCATGGACTGCCAAAAGAACGAACAAGTATGTCTTGGAAGAAGTAAAACCAGAATGCTCCTTAGAGGCAAGGACGGCGAGACTACGCCTTATATACTTTGGACATGTTGTCAGAAGGGATCAGTCTCTGGAGAAGGACATCATGCTTGGTAAAGTACACGTTCAGCGAAAAAGAGGAAGACCCTCAATGGGACTAACTGACACAGTGGCTGCAACAATGGGCTTAAGCATAACAACGATTGTGAGCATGGCACAGGACCAGGTAGCGGTTCTTTCTGTAGTATATAGGGTCATTATGAGTCAGAACCGACTTGATGGCACCTAACAACAACAACAATAATGACTCTTAAGCTATGGGCAAGGTATCAGTGTGGGTATTTTGACAACTATCAAGCATGTCTATTCAAATATATATATACTTGGAAATCAGGGTGATAATCATTTGGTGGGTTCATGGACTCACTGAGAGCTGGACCTGAGCTTGGTCTCCATGTACTTCTTGGCCTCCCAACAAAGCTTGCCCTAACAAGGAAGGCCATATCTACACTTCCCCTCCCCCAACCAAAAGGCCCTGATACTGCTTCAAGTCCCTGATTAGCAATGCTAACTAAGATCCTGCATCCAATAGTCCTCCATATGTTTGAGTATTCTCTATTCCCCAAGACATGGTTACCTGAGTAAATGCATGTAGGTCCTTCTGGAGAAGAACCGGGGGAGTCATTTTTATAAGGATTTGCTGTGGTGTTTCGGTGCTTCCTTATGAGGACCTGGCATCTCCTTCAGTCAATGGGATCAGGGTCTGAAAACAGGTTCAGATCCATAAACTCGGCAAAGGAGCATGAATTCATTGAGGTAGCAAGCTCAGTCTCCAAATTATCCCTCACCTTTGGTTGAATAAAGCAAACAATAACCTTTTTGACTGTCCAACTTTCTGGACCATGGAGTACTGTGGCACTGTGTTCTATTAACACTGTGTTCTATTAACTCATCCATCTATTAACACATCTTGCTGTCAGGCCTTCTCTGATTCCACTCCAATCTTCTCCCTCTTTAGGATAATTGTAACCTGGCCAAATGCTTCCATCTGACCTCTCTTATGGGGTGGGAGGGTGTGTGTGTGTGTTCGTGTGCAATCTCTGTTGCTATCAGCCAGCTTAATTCTATAACAGCATTTACTACTATCAGCCCTGATGTACAGGGGACAGCCACCGTTGAGGTTTACAGTGATGCTCTTGTTACTAGTTCATTCTGTACCATTTTGGTAAATGGAGGGCCCTTCAGGCCCTTCTCTAGGACATAAATAGCTAGTCAGTTTTCAAGCCTTATGTAGTATATCCACTCCAGCCTGTCTTCTCTGATCCTGCCATTCCCCCTGGGATGAAATATGTTTTTTTAATTACTTTCTTGCATTCAGGGAGGGAATGCTTTCTTCCGGCATCTGCCGTGGGCATTTATATTTAACTCAGTGTGGACCATTATTTTGTCCATGCCTTCAAGAGTAATCTTAACAGCATGTTGGTACTGTTCCCTGCGATCCTTGCCAAGGTGTTATATCCTATATCCCAGGAGAATACTCCCATGTCAGTAACCTCTCCCTATCCGGCCTCATGAGCAATGATAGTGAGGATGCATAGGACCAGGCAGTGTTTCGTTTTGTTGTACATAGGGTCACTAAGTGTTGGAAGTGACTCGACGGCACCCAACAACAACAACAACAACCAGCCTCATGTTCCAGCCCCCTTGATTCAGCATACTTAGGCTCCTGATTTATACATACCATCTGGTACATGATGGCTAGAGATCTTGCAGCACTTTTGAAGTGTAGTCCTTTTTCTATCTTAGTATGCTTTGAACCTCACCAGGCATGTTGTGAATTAATCCTAGTAATTGGTGGTTGGCTATGAGAGGAGGTGTGGATTGATTCTGAAGACTTACATACCAAAAAACTCGAACCTGAAGTTGCCTTGGAGTCGATTCCGACTCCTAGTGACCCCATAGGACAGAGTAGAACTACCCTATAGGGTTTCCAAGGCTGTAAATCTTTACAGAAGCATACTGCCACATCTTTCTCCTGCAGAGAGGCTGGTGGGTTGGAATTACCAACCTTTTGGTTAGCAGCCAAGAGCATAACCACCGCACCACTAGGGATCCTTAGCCTTGAAAGGCAGCAGCTTCTGCCTTAACTTACAATAAGAGAGTAGCTCCATCCTTTAACAACGAGTGAGTCACTTCTGCAGGCCCAGAGAGAATGCATTAGGGTAAGGTTTCAACCAGGGCTTTGAACAAGTTCATTCAGATTTGAATCCTGCTAAGAATTTGCATTTCTCACAAGTTCCCAGGTGATGCTAATGCTGCTGTTTAAGGACCAATTCGGAGAACTACTAGTAGAGCAGTGGTTCTCAAAATTTATTATACATAAGAATCACCTGGAGATCTTGTTAAACTGTAGATTCTGTTTCAGCCTACCTGGGGTGGAAATGCAAATTCTCAGCAGGGGTTCAAACTGGTTCGAAGCCCTTGGTTTTAAGGTTTTTGAGTTTATCCACCCAGATATCACTATGCCAGGTTTCAATGTCCCACTCCTTCCTAAGCCTTGCTTGGCATAGCAAACTGGGTGCAGGGGGAGGGGGGTGAGAATTCAACCTTCCTTGGACCTCTGCTACTCATATAATTAAGTCCTGGGTCTATTCATTAGATTTCTCTGTCCTCTCTTCCCTGGAACTCTGCTCCTCCTTGTAATTAAGCCCTGGGCCTCCTCCTTAGATTTTTCTGCCCTCTGGCTGTAGGAGATAGAGTCTGTTTATATAGTGCCAACGAGGCCCTCTGCCTTTAACACTTTCATTCTGTGATTAATCACTTTCTGCATTTTATTGTCTTTTTCCAGTACATCAGTGGCACCCAGCAAGAACTATCAGGATGCCACTGTTCTTATAATTGCACTTCCAAGGAACCTCTAAAAAGTCTAAGGTATTGTGTTTGCCAGTGCATATCTATCTCATCTCTTTCACTGGTAAACTTTAACAGTTTACCAAATAGGGTAAAGACCCAAATAGGGTCTTCTTTTGCACTTGGCTGGGCAGGTGGTCCAGTCCCAAAACCCTGTTTTAGATTCTGCTTCCTTTCACCACTCCAGGTACCAACTGTTTTATAGGTTTGTTTGGGAAATGGATTATGAGGCAAAGATGTGCACGCTAAAAATTTATTTGGCACTTACCTCGGGCACAACACCTGCAGAGGACTGAAGCAGGACTGGATTGAGGCAAGAATTGATCTGCGATGTAGTTACACCAAAGGTCTCAGCCTATCCTGGGGAAGCTCTAGAGATGGAATAACCCTGCAGAATTTCTTCAGCTTGAGGCAAGGTCACCAGGTGTTTATTTTCTCACATCAACCAGTCATTGGATGCATGCTGGCCTCCAGGAGGAAGAGGTGACCTTGGGCAAGATGCTCTCTTCAGTTGAGGATAATTTCCTGAGAGGAATTATTATACATAATTTTTCAAAATTTGTCAATATTTGTCTGTAACATAGTTTAAAAATTGTTAGGATGTTTGCCTAAAATCTTTAACCGTAAGTTTCTAACTACTTTTTGAACTTTCAAAAGCCTTCACTTCCCATTTAGGCTAAACAATATTAAATTTTGACAATACATCCGAAGATACATTTTATGGAAAATAAATATTTAAAAAGATCAAAGTGGATGCTCAGAAAACCCTCTAAAATCTAAATTTAGCATAAGTATATAGCAAATGGTAAGAAGGCGAAATATCCAAAGAATCACATAAAGAGGGGCACAGACTGACAACTGTCAATCAGGCTAACTCTAGAAGCACTAAAGCCAATTGAAAACGCTGAGGACAAAAGTGAAGGTTGTTCAGTTATGTTCAAAGCAAGCAGATATTCCAAGGGAGGATATATAGGTCTAAAACGTAAAAAAGAAGAAATTGAAGCTAATTAACTTCCATGCTGGTTTATTTTCTCAGCACAGGAGAATGAGCCTCAAAGTGTAAGGGCTAAGAAATATTAGTTGCAAGAAATTGAACGCGACAATCACTGAGCCTGTAGCACGGACACATCCCCCTTCTGTAAATGTGTTCAAGTCTTCAGGCTTAGCAAACAGCATTCTAGGGCAGAGATGACATAAAGGAACTGCTCTTAGTAATCTCTGTGATGTTGTGGAGAGCAAGAAACTTTTCAGAAGACTACCAGAGATGTGCAAATGTTATTCTTATTTTAAAAAAGTGAAGAAAGTGGATTCTATAGCCTATATACCATATGTTTTACAATTCCTGGAGAGAAAAAAATAAACAACGATTCAAAATATCTCCAGGATTTAGCATGAATTGTTTAGAAATAGATAATGCTAGATCTTTATTTACCGGGCCCCTGCACAAACCGTTAAGAGCTCAACTATGAACCAAAATGCTGGTGGTTCAAACCCAACCACAGGAAGAAGGCCTGGCGATCTGCTTCTGAAGGATCACAGCCCTGAAAATCCTATAGAGTGCAGTTCTAGTGGCCATAAATGGGGTGGCCGTAAATTGGTATTAACTCAATTGCAAGTAGTTTTGTTCTTTTCGTTGTTGTTGTTTTCACTGGTTAACCAATAGAAATCTAATGAATCCAAATGCCAGCAAATCATTTTACTGATTCTTTTTTGGTGTCCATGTGGATAAGATGAAATGGTGGATTGGAGTCTGGTGATAATAGTGCCTTGCAGATTTATAAGAAATTGAGGGCTATGTTCAATATTTTATTGATAACTAAAAATTAACCCAGAGGGTGATCATTATAGCAATGTTGGAAGGGTTCATTTTATGTTCTGTCATGTTCAATGCCACTTCCATACATGATTTGGAAGATGTTCCATATAATATGTTATGACATTTTATTTTACATAAAGGAGCGATGAAAGGATTAATATCAACAGAGGTTTTTGCAGGTTAGAAGGATGGATTGAATCTAAAATAAAATAAAAATACTTTAAAAAAATAAAATATAATAAAGATAAGTAGAAAGTACCGCAGTGTTTAAAAATTGCTAATGTTCTTCATCAGATCCAGAAGATGTGTTTAGGTGACCACAGGATTATGCAATTGTCACAAAAGTCAAAGCTTGTGGTTGTCAGATTATGTTCGGAGTATCACATTCAATTTTGAGTACTGTGTTTTTAAGAACTACACAAACATGAAGAGGAAGAGTCAATGAATGAATAAAAGAGAATTCAAAGTTTTGACATATGGAAACATCTGAAAGAATTACATGTTTAATATTAATGAAAATAAGAATAACTCTCATATTTGTTTATTGTAATCTTCTAGGCACATTTTAATTTTTTATGTTAAAATAAGAGAATTTTCCAAGACTTAATAATTATTTTCAGGTACATTAAGGTTTCTCTTATCTACAGAGATATTCTGGGTAAAATTTCAAGGCAGGTGTCTTAGTTATTTAGTGCTGCTGTAACAGAAACTCCTCAAGTAGATGGCTTTAACATGCAGAAATTTATTTTCTCACAGTTTAAGAGGCTAGCTAACTAAGACAGCAGGCTTTGCTGAGTTGCTGACTCATGGTGACCGGACCATATTTATAACAGAACAAAACATTGCCCAGTCCTGCACCATCCTCAAAATCTTTGGTGTATTTGTGCCCGTTGTTGCAGCTACCATGTCAGTCCATCCCACGGAGGGTTTCCTTCATTTTCGCTGACCCTCTAGTTTACCAACCATGATGTCTTTCTCCAGCGACTGGTCCCTCCTGATAATGTGTCCAAAGTAAGCAAGACAGAGTCTCACTATCCTTGCTTCTATGGACGATTTCTGCTTGTATTTCCTCCAAACCTGATTTGATCATTTTTCTGGCAGTTCATAGTATATTCAGTATTCTTTGCCAATACCATAATTCAAATGCATACATTCTCCTTTGATCTTACTTTGTCATTGTCCAGCTTTCACATGCATATGAGGTGATTGAAAAGACCATGCCTTGGGTCAGGCACACCTTATTCATCAAAGTGGCATCTTTGCTTTTTAACACTTTGATGAGGTCTTTTGAAAAATGGAATGTATGGCCTTACTGGAAAATTTCTTACTAATGCTGAACTGTGACCCTTAAGAGAGATGCTTGCATTTGGTGCATATATTAAATACTAATAAATATTAATAACAAAGATATATCTCAAATTTAAATGTATCCCCACTATTATCAAATTATCAGGTAGACATTCAACTTCAAATATTATATACTCTTGCAAGTTTTTCAAGAACCTTTTTTTTTAATTAGGCCAAAGAGTTAATAAACCCATTGCCATCGAGTTGATACCAACTCATAGCAACCCTATAGTACAGAGTAGAACTGCCCAGTAGGGTTTCCAAGGAGGGCCTGGTGGATTTGAACTGCCGACCTTTTGGTTAGCAGCTGTAGCTCTTAACCACAACGCCACCAGGGTTTCCAAAGAGTTAGTAGGACAGAAAAAAATTATTTAATAACTTCTGCAAACAAAAGAAAGTTTAAAAAACAATTCTATGTCTAGACTCAAAGCCATTTCCCAGGGAAAATGTGACATTCTCTAGCTTTTCTAAATTTTCGAATGTTTCATGTCTTTAGTTGTGTTTCTTCCTATGGTTTTTTTTTTGTTTTCCTTACACATACAGGGTGATTGTTGGTTTTGGGACTTAACTGACTTCCTTCCATTAATCTTTTCCTTAATTTTCTGGCCTATTTATTTGTTTTTCTAATATATTCCTCTGAGTAATACAATTTTGGTCTACAGAAACATGAATTATTCAAATAAATCTTGTTCTTCACCTTCCTGAGCTGGATAATCTCACCCATAAGGTATTCTCCCATTTTACCAATATCTAATCCAGATTTAGACTTAATCTATTATGGTTCTAGCTATAGAATTATACTTTGTCTTTCTTGTGCCTGCCCTTAGAGTCTTAAATCCTATTTTTTGGGCATGTATACATAAAAGTCCAAAGCATCACTCTAATGGATACTCATTCACATGAGGAGAGGAGGTATTTGTCTCCCAGCAAGGACACTTAAACCTAGTTCCATGTTTTTTCAGTATAATGTACAGCCTTCAAGAGCTATAATTCTTTCAGAATCAAGGCCAGTCTTAATGTTCTCTTTTGTATTTTACTTTATTAAATGATATTTCTTATAAGACTTTTCCCATCTCTAAAGTACCCGTATATTTCATTTTGTATTTAATTTATAAAGATATATCCACCATAAATTGGATGGGTCTTATATGTTTACGAAACCCTGGTGGCACAGTAATTAAGAGCTTGGCTGCTAACCAAAAGGTCAGCAGTTCAAATCCACCAGCCACTCCTTGGAAACCCTATAGGGCAGCTCTACTCTGCCCAATAGAGCCACTATGAGTCTGAATTGACTTGATGGCAATGGGTTATATGTTCATATATTTTAAATAGCCTAGATATATTATCTAATTATGACAAATGATACTGGTTAAATTATTAGTATAATATTTTTAAAAATCTGATTATGGCTCTATTTGTTACAATAAAAGCTTATATTAAAAATTAAAAGAAGGGAAAGAAGAAACAACAAAGACATGCCACATTTTTGTGGTTTTCATACAAAAAAAAGTCAGAAATAAGTACAAGAAAAAAAAAGTCAGAAATAATTCATGGTAGCCAAAGCATTTGAAGAGAATAGAATTTTACAAATATATTTGGAGAAAAGAGAGCACAAGATGTAACAAACAAACATTAATAAATAAAGACTAGTAAGTGGATTCCAAAGCATCTGAGCTATTGAGTTTATTTTTAGAAATTCATATTGCAAAGAAATGAAAGAAAGAAAAGTTTTGGACTATTTAGCAATAATAATGCAGATCTTGGACACTTGTTTAATAAATGAAAAGACAATATTGAAAATACCTCTTTTACAAAAGATATGAAAGTTAATTTAAATAGAAACATTAATAACTGGTTTTAGGTCTCTCTCTCAGCTCTTGATTTTTTCCTGTGTTTCTAAAAATCTATTATTTGTATGGACAAAGCTTACCCTTATATTGTTTCTTTTCAACATCAATTTTCACTCCTCTGAGTCGGAGGATACGGCTGTTCTCCCCCGACAAATGACTTTCTAATGAATCTTTCCCCTCGTAGGCAGTCTCATAGCCAACTCTCCTACTACAAAAAATTAGTCATCGCTGTCTTCTCAGATAACCTGTGTCTGCCCTGCCCTGGCGCTGTCTTCAGGCAGCAGTTACAGGCAAATATAACACTAAGCAGGCTAGAAAGATGACAAGACACATATGTAAACAACATAATCTTAATCTAGTAGTTTTCTTTGGAGTCATCTTATTTGTTATCAAAAGCCCAATATTTTATGAAGTAAATACCAGACTCTGTAAAAGTTCAATCTATTTTACACTCTATAATAAGAATTAAAGTAAAACAAAACCTTACCTGTGGAAAGAGCAAACTAGTCATACTCTCTTCAGAATAAATGCTTTCAGCTTTCCCTCAGCTCCCCGGTGAGATGGCCACTGTCTGCTTTAACATATTTTACTACTACTAAGGCTGCATAGATATTTTGTGGGATTTTGAGACTCGGTGAGGTGTTCTACAAGATATATTTATTTTTATTATAAAGGGTGACAGGGAAAATTTTAATTCATGACCATTCATAGTTGTTCCCTGTTACCTGCCCGGTAAGTACTCAATGAAGATTTCCTTCGTCTAAGTGACTCTTGGGCCGTTTTTATGCCCCCTTGTACCTCAGAATAAAACTTGGTGAAGCCAGAAAAGCCAACAGGATTTACACTGGAAAGAACGGAGAGCATCTGGTAAATATTAGCTACAGGAACAAGGAAGGAACAATTCAAGGTGACTTAATATATGTTGTGTTCTGGAGAGAAGCCTAGGGAGCTTAGAAGGAGGAAGATTTGAACTTTAGGTACAGCTGCCTTGTGGTTTACAGTTTAGGACAGGGTTGAAGAATGAAGACTGTGAAGTGGTTTGGCATTCAAAATGTAAGTCCATTGACTTTTTTTTTTTTTTTTTTGAGAGAAAGCCTTCAACAAATGTTTATTTTAAAATTATTTTTGTATATAGAGTTAGTGTTTCTTTGAACTGATATAGAGATTACAAGGGCACCAAAATACATAGGGAACTACCAGAAATTCAAGCTGGATTCAAAAGAGGATGTGGAAAGAGGAATATCACTGCTGATGTCAGATGGATCTTGGCTGAAAGCAGCAAATACAAGAAAGATGTTTACCTGCGTTTTATTGACTATGCAAAGACATTTGGCATTTGACTGAGTGGATCATAACGAATTATGGATAACATTGGGAAGAAAGGGATTTTCAGAACACTTAATTGTGCTCATGCAGAACCTGTACATAGACCAAGAGGCAGTGGTTCAAACAAAACAAGAGGATACTGCATGGTTTTGTATCAGAAAATGTGTGTGTAAGGGTGTATCCTTTTACCATACTTATTCAATCTATCTGCTGAATAAATAATTCAAGAAGCTGGATTATATGAAGAAGAAGGGGGATCAGGATTAGAGGAAGACTCATTAACAACCTGTGATATTCAGATGACACAGCTATGCTTGCTGAAAGTAAAGAGAACTTGAAGCACTTACTGATGAAGATCGAAGACTACAGCCTTCAGCATGGATTACACCTCAACATAAAGAAAAGAAAAATCCTCACAACTAGACCAATAAGCAGCATCATGATAAATAGAGAAAATACTGAAGTTGTCAAGATTTCACTTGGATCCACAATGAACACCCATGGAAGCAGCGGTCAAGAAATCAAAGTCTTGCATTGGGCAAATCTACTGCAAAAGACCTCTTTAAAGTGTTAAAAAGCAAAGAGGTCATTTTGAGGACTAAGGTGGGCCTAACCCAAGCCATGGTATTTTCAATCTTTTCATATGCATGTGAAAGCTGGGTAATGAATAAAGAAGACCAAAGAAGAATCGATGCATTTGAATTATGGTGTTGGCAAAGAATAACGAATATACCCTGGATTGCCAGAAGAAGGAACACATCTGTCTCAGAAGAAGTACAGCCAGAATGCTCCTTAGAAGTGAGGTTGGTGAGACTTCATCTTATGTACTTTGGACATCTTATACGGAGGGACCAGTCCCTGGAGACGGACATCATGCTTGGTAAAGAAGAGGGTCAGCAAAATAAGAGGAAGGCCTTCAATGAGATGGATGGACTCCGTGGCTGCAATAATGGGCTCAAACATAGCAAAGATTGTGAGGATGGTGCAGGACTGGGCCAAGTTTTGTTCTGTTATACATAGGTCACTATAAGTCAGAACCCACGGGACAGCACCTAAAACAACAACACTTCTTAATTATTGCATGGCTATTATATGGGAAAAGCTTTATACGCATATCACCTCTAATGCTCACAAAGAAAGTAAAGGATTATTATTCCTAGGTCAGTAGATGTCAAATAACTTGTTCAGGTTAACCCAGAAATTAAATGCCAGAGCTAGAACTTGAATCTAGATTAGTTTGACTGATACAACTGAGTTCTTTCTAGATTATACCATGCAGTTTCTCAAAGTGACTTCAAAGAAGTTTTGAAAGTAGTTGGGGGTTGGTGACTTGCAAAGAACTCTTTCACTGGATGGAGGTCATCCACCTCCCAGTTTCTGTGAGCGCTGGGTGCTAACAGTCACAGCTGCAGGTGAAATCGTCTGAGAATTGCCCTCAGGGTCTGGGAGACACCTTACTGAAAGGTAAAACAACTCTGTGGACATTCGTGTGCTAGAACTGTCTACGATGTGAGACTTGGGCTAAACTTTACCTGCCTGCACATCTTTGCAAGCTTCCTCTCCTCTCCTATTTTGTTTTCTTCACTCCCTTATACATTTCATCTGACAATAATACCTTAATGAGTCACTTGCCCAAGAATCCCCAGCCAGCGGCTAAGATTCTAGGAAAAGTGATTTAAGTTAGGGTTGTACTAACTAGGTAAACAGCAACATGATTCAAGCTCAGGATAGGTAAATCCTGATTTAAGAATACACACGCACATACACACACACACAAACAAAAACTAGCAGCCTTTTGATATGCAGTTAAATACCCATCACATCACAGAGAAATGATAGTTTAAAAGATATAATCTGAAAAATTGTTTATTAGAATTTACAATACGATGAAGAAAATTAAATACATTTTTTTTTTAGCACAGATTTGTGCAGTTGTTGTCAAAGTCATAGCATGGTACAAAAATTTCACAGGTTTTTATGTCACACTATTTTTGGTTGCAAGTGACAGAACCTCAATTCAAATTAGTTTGTCAAAAGGAAATTCATTGACTTTTGTGTTTGTGAAATTCTAGGGTAAAGTTGACTTCAGACATAGTTGGACCTAGGAGTCTTAATTACTTACTTTATCTCTTAGCTTGGTTTTATTCAATACACATGATGGATTTCTTTAAAGGTAACTTTACTTTCCTAATGTCCAAGAGAAAACCCTGGTGGAATAGTGGTTAAGAGCTACGGCTGCTAACCAAAAGGTTGGCAGTTCGAACCTACTAGGTGCTCCTTGGAAACTCTATCAGGCAGTCCTATTCGGTTCTATAGGGTTGCTATGAGTTGGAATCTATGCGACAGCAATGGTTTAATGTCCAAGAAATATTCTAACTGACCTTTCCTAGATCATTCAATAGTCTTGAAGTACTTACTGTGGTCCAGAATATATGGAACTCTTATTGAACAGCATGGGTAGTGTGTCCAGCACTGCACTGGGGAGAGTGGATATGCTATTGATAGCACCGCTCTGAAACACAGAGTAGGGAGGAGGAGTTTCCCAGTGAAGCTATTGAAAAAAGCATGTTAATATATATTGTTGTTGTTGCTGTGTGCCGTCCAGTTGATTCCGACTCATAGCAACACTATAGGACAGAGCAGAACTGCCCCATAGGGTTTCCAAGGAGCGGCTGGTGGATTCAAACTGCTGACCTTTTGGTTAGCGACCTGAGCTCTTAACCACTTCGCCAGCAGGGCTCCTAATATATATTAGACAGACAAAAAAATACTTCTACAGTAGTCTACTAGTGATGCTACCAGTAGAAGATGTCAAAGGCAGTAAGGTCCAATATTTTTTGGAAAATGCTAGATTTATCAAATTGGAATGCAATTCTTATTATAGAATTATTTAGGCCCTTGAAATGTTAATGGAAACTTTGAGTTTTCAAGATGGATATATGTTCTACATTATTTTCCTGAACTTATTTGACCTTGAAACCCATTTTTCATGAAGTATTTTATGGAATCCAGACAGGCTTGAGTTCTAAAGCAGGGGCCTCTACTTATTAGCTATGTAAGTTTGAAAAATTAGCTAAAATCTCTGTGCCTCAGTTTCTTCAGTTGTTCAATTGGAATAATTAAACCTACTAAACATGTTTTTAAGAGGATTAGAAAAAATGTGTTAAAGATGCCTGGCTCTATAGAGGTAGTTATTTTTGGGCTAAATAAAGTCAATTTGGAGATCCTTGAATACCTCTCAAAAGTGTTAAATTGTTTTCTTAAAATGGGATTAAAGTTTGTTTATGTTTTTAATAAGCTAATGAGAGATGCGAATAGTATTAATGAGGGTTAATCTATGGGTTGGGTATGGGTTAGATTAGATTTGAAGTAACAGGAAAGAAAGAAGCCAGAGATACGAAGGACAGTTGAGAGGTTGTTGTAATAAATTGAGAATTGATGGGTACCTGAACCAAGGGAACATAAGGCAATAATGGATCTCTATTAAGAACAAACCATAAAAATGATTAGAAGACTTTCAAAATGACCCAATTCAGCAGTTTACCATGAGAATTTTATTCTTCAAACGGTCTATTTAATCGAATAATGAGGGGTACTAGGTATGTATGCAAAGTGTCCTGTTTTCCTCTAGGTTAATAAAATAGCATACTGTGAAACCCAATAAAGTTTTAGATCTTTAGTCATTGTAAGTAAAATATTTCTGTATATACAATTACTCATTTTGTAGAGTCTGTACTGCTGCTAATAGAGTATGATATAAAGTACATATTTTACTTTATATGATGACCATTTAAGAATAGTCCTATTTTAGCATATGGTCTTAGATGAAATGCCACATGCAACAATGGTCATGTTTGAGATAATATTGTGAAATTAGGGAGATAGTCTGTTTTCAAATATTTCACCAAAGTTATAATCATATACAAAGTGCAGATTCCTCAAATATAGAAATGCATTTCTATGATTAGAGGTAGAAGTTGTGAGAAACTGGATTTAACATTTGGAAAACATTCCCATTAATTTTTTTAATAGGCTTTAAAGATAAATAATTTTACCTATATTTGGATCATTTACATGTTATAAAAATGCACTAGAATTAAATGAAGAAAACCCTGCACTTATTATTGATGGACTGCCTACTTGTAAAATAAAATAGTAATTAAGTAATTTTCTTAAACTTATTCATAAGGAAAGATTAAAAAATATTCTGAATTATAGAACACCATTGCTGCACACAAATAGTTTCTTAAATTATTGCTTTTTTAGGCAGGATATTGTTGATTGCAAAAGGAGCGGGTAGGGTGCTTAAGCTAATGTAAGCAAAGAAAGTGAACCTCACAGAATCCAAGAAAATGTTGAAAAACAAAGGTTGCAGGATTGGCAGGAATATGAGCAGTTTTATAATTTTTATAAAAGCTCTGCTGTTAGTATGACTCAGTTTCCCTCTTTTACTTGCTGTACCTATTTGTTTTTTGTATGTGAGAGCTCAGGAATTTGACCCAACTTGGGTCAAAAATCAATCTTAATTCAATCATCGGTGGTCAAAAGTCAGGGTTATGTCATAAAGTCATCCATCTGCCATGGTGGCACAACAGTTTAGTGTCTGGGTGCTCACTGAAGGGGTGGCAGTTTGAACCCCCCCAGAGACTCCACAGGAGAAAGACCTGGCAATCTGCTTCTATAAAGATTATAGCTTAGCAAACGTAGGGGGAAGTCCTACTCTGTCACATGGGGTCACTGCGAGTCGAAAATCTACTGGATGACACTCAAAATAACAACTGCTCCTTCTCATGAAAGTCCAAGGCAGAACTCTTCAATAGGTGACTACTGTATTTGCTAAACCAATAAATTAAATACAGCAGCTACCCTGTGATCTTTAAAGTTAGCAAGAATAAAATATGCATATGTATGTTATTAAAAATATCCTGATCGCACAATTCCCATCACTTCCTAGGTAAACTTGATAGACTAATTTATTTACTTAGGAAGTATTTTGAGCACTCTCAGTCGGGAAAGGAACAAGATGTAGTACAATGTTTTGCATTGAAAGCCGGTTGTTGTTTGTGTTGTTTAGTTAGTGGAATTATTTTTTATTTTCAAATGTAATCTTACATTAAATCCCAATATAGACAACCAATAGAAATGGGTTGCTTTGATTGAAGTAGGGGAGGATGCCATTGCCATTTCCACTTGATTCTCCTCTTCTCCCCTTGTCCCTTGTGGTGGCCCTGAGGTTCCTGTCTAGTCCCATATCACTGTAGAATACAATCTGAAAATAATTTATGTAGTTAAAAAAAAAAAAGCATAGAATTTTGAATAAAAGGATCAGAGTTTTTGAAGTTACAGTTAGGCACATGCTAACTGTAAAGACAGGTGAAATCACTTAAATTTTCCAAACCTTCATTTCTTCAGCTTAAAACTGTCAATAATTTGAAGCAATCACATTCAAATATGTGGTGAAAAACAGGTGAAATTGTGCACTACAGATTAGTAAGGAAGCACAAGTAAGCCCGTGTGTACCTTGCTTATTGGGTAATCAGTCCTGTCCCTGGTTCATGGCTCTACAAAGAAGCACCCAGGAGAAATGGAGACAGAGATCAAGGCATTTTTTGTAATATTCACTTTAGAGTAATCATAAACCAAGAAATGAGTGACAGACGAAAAGTGCTTATGTTGAAACATGCATTTTTACTCTATTTTGGATGCTGGTAGTTTGACAATGTATTTTAAGCTTGAGATTCATTTTAAAAAATATCCTCATTCAGTTGTGTGGAAGCCGTTCTTCTGAAGACTGCATCTTTTCTGTAGTAATGTTGTCTGTTTAGATTTGAAGCCACTAGGACCCTGGCTCATGTGGCTAGGATCTTCTATTTTTAAAGCTATATTATGTCTGTTAATACAAAGGTCTTGATGTAGATTTTTGCACTTAGAATCAGCACGAGAATGTGGGACTTTTCCTTGCAGATCTTGGCGCCATCAGCAAATAAATGAAAATAAACCGGAGGCTTGAAATAGATATATCCTCCTTCCAAGTGTTTCATTTAGAGAATGACATCCGGTTTTCTTCAGAATATCATGGGTAATTCTGCATATGAATGAACTTGGGGAGAGAAAAGGCCCAGCAAATGAAACACACAAAAATAATTTCGAAATTTTAGGCTTCAGTAATATATTTTTTAGTTCCAAGTGTGAAGGGAAAAAGGAAACTTAAAACTCAGTTATACAGTATAGTCCCCCCTTATCCGCTAGGGACACGTTTCAAGACCCATCCCCACCTCCCCGCCACGCCGTGCATGCGTGAAACTGCAGATAGCACCGGACCCTACATATACAACGTTTTGTCCTATAACACATACCTATGATAAAGTTTTATTTATAAACTAGGCACAGTAAGAAATTAACAAAAATAACTAATAATAAAATAGAACAATTATAATAATCTACTGTAACAAAAGTTATGTGAATGAGTGGGACAACGTGAGATTTCTTCATGCTAGCAGTCATTTAACAGACTGCTGTATACACTTGTAGAGTTTTATAACAATTTATGACAGTAAAAGGTAAGTTAAATTCTTTCTATAAGAGAATCTTTTTTTTTTTTTTACAACCTCCCCAGCTTTTTTTGAGTAGAGTTTGCATGACCGATCTTTTCCTATCCTTTTACTTTTAACCATTTATGTGTTTATATTTATTTATTTAAAGAAATTTTTTTTACTGCACTCTAGACGAAGGTCCAAGAACGAATTGTTTCCCACCAAACAGTCAGTACACATATCATTCCATGACACTGGTTAAGTACCCCATGACGCGTCAACACCCTCCCCTTCTGACCTTGAGGACCCTTCCTTTGGTGAAAATATACATAGCCAGAGCTACACCATCACGAAAGCCTCCACATGTACAACTCAGGGACATTGATTACACTCCTCCAGCAGTGCTTCTATTCTCACTATCCCCTTCCAAATTATTCCATCACTATTATCTTCAACTCACTGTCCCCTAGGCTTCCCATCAAACCTTTTGAGTTGCTGTTGTCAATTTGATCTCACATAGATAATTCTTTTTTTTTTTTTTTGTACTTTACATGAAGGTTTGCAGAACAAATAGTTTTCTCATTAAACAGGTAGTACACATATTGCCCTATGACAATGGTTAACAACCCCACGACATGTCGACACTGTCCCTTCTCAACCTTGGGTTCTGTATCACCAGCTTTCCTGTCCCCTCCTGCCTTCTAGTCCTTGTCCCTGGACTGCTGTGCCTCATTAGTCCTGTTTTGTTTTATGAGGCTATTCAATCCCTGGCTGAACAGTGAACTTCAGGAAGGGTTTCATCACTGAGCTAAGAGTGTCCGGGGGCCATACTCTCAGGGTTTCTCCAGTCTGTCAGGCCAGCAAATCTGGTCTTTTTTTGTGTGAGTTAGAATTCTGTTCTACATCCTTTTCCATTTCTGTCCAGGACCCCCTATTGTAACCCCGGTCAGAGCAGTCAGTGGTGGTAGCCAGGCACCATCTAGCTGTACTGGACTCTGTCTGGTGGAGGCTGTGGTAGCTGTGGTCCATTAGTTCTTAGGACCAATCTTTTCTTTGTATCTTGTTCTGTTCATCCTCCCACGTTCCCAAAGGGGTGATACCAGTGGAGTATCTTAGATGGATGGTCACAGGCTTTGAAGACTCCAGACGCTACTCAACAACATAGAAAGTAGAACATTGTCTTTATAAACTGTATTATGCCAATTGAGCTAGATGTTCCCTGAGACCATGGTCCCCACAGCCCCCTGCCCAGCAATTCAGTCCCTCCGGGAGTTTGGAAGTGTTATGGAGCTTCCATGACCTCTCCTTGTACAAGTTGTGCTGGCTTCCCCAGTAATGTGTACTGTCTTACCCTTCACCAAAGTTACCACTTATCTATTTAGTTTCCCCCATCCCTCCCATCCCTCATAACCAACAAAGATTGTTTCTTTTTGTATGTAAACTTTTACATGAGTTATGCAGTAGAGGTCTCATACAATATTTGCCCTTTTGTGATTGACTTATTTCACTCAGCATAATGTCCTCCAGTTTCATCCATGTTTTGAGATGCTTCACGTATTCATCATTGTTCTTTATCTTTGTATAATACTCCATTGTGTGTATGTACCGTAGTTTGTTTAGCCATTCATCTGTTGATGGGCATCTAGGTCATTTCCATCTTTTTGATATTGTGAACAGTGCTTCAGTGAATATGGGTGTGCATGTGTCTATTAGTGTGATGGCTCTTATTTCTCTAGGATATATTCCTAGGAGTGGGATTGCATTTTCTAGTGCTTTTTTTTGTGGTGCTGATGTTTTCTTTGGTCCTCTTACTCTCCTGTGCTGAGTTCCTTTTGTTTGTGGATTTTTTTAATTTTTTTTTTTTTTTTTGTAGATTTTGTTTTTACTGAGACTTTATGTTTTTCTTCTTTATTTTGATGAGTAGGTTTGTTAACTTTCTTTGTGGTTACCTTGAAATTTACCCTTATCTTCCTAGATTTTTACCAGTCTATTATTACTTGGTATCGCTTGACTTCCTCTCCATTAGATGGTTCTATACCTTCACCGTTTATTCCCTCTTTTATTGTTCCGAAGCTGTTGTCATTTACAGATTAACCTCTCTGGTTCCCTTTTGTAATTCTTTTGGTTTTGCATAGTCCTTAAGAGTTCATTTCCTAGGTTGGTATCTGGCTAGTACAATCCTGTGTCCTATATTCAGCCTGTGGTCTACTATTGTTTATTCTCAGATCAAAGGACTTCCTTTAATAAGTCTTGTAAGTTTGGTTTGGTTTTTACATAGTCCCTTAATTTTCATTTATCTCAAAATGACCTAATTTCACCATCATATTTGAACAAGAGTTTTGCAGGATACATTATTCTTGGCTGGAAATTTTTTTCTTTCAAGATTTTATATATGTCATCCCATTGCCTTCTTGCCTGCATAGTTTCTGCTGAATAATCCAAGCTTAGTCTTATTGTTTTTCCTCTGTATGTGACTTTTTGTTTTTCTCAAGCTGCTCTCAGGATTCTTTGTTTGTCTTTGGTTTTAGCTAGTGTGATTATGATATGCCTTGGTGATTTTCCTTTGGGGTCTATCCTCTGTGGGGTTCATTGAGCCTCTTGGATGGTCAGTTTTCATCTTTCTTGATAATGGGGAAGTTTTCTGTCAGCAATTCTTCAGTGATCCTCTCTGTGTTTTCTGTTTTCTCCCCCTGTTCTGGAACTCTGATTACATATAGATTTTTCCCTTTGATTGTATCCCACATAATTCTCAGTGTTTCTTCATTTTTCTTTGTTCTTTTTTCTGATTTTTCCCTCAAACAGAGTTGTATCCAAGTGTTTGTCTTCAATTTCGTTGATCCTATCTTCCATCATTACAAACCTGCTCCTCAGCCCTTCTATGACATTGTCCATTTCTGAAATCTTGTTGTTTATCTTTTGGATTTCTAATTGTTGTTTTTGTATGATTTCTAGTTGTGAATTTATTTTAGCATTTTGTTCCTGTATTATTTTCTTGAAGTCTTCCATTTTTTTATCTGTATTTTCCATGAATTTGTCTGCCTTTTCCATGAATTTGTCTATTTTTTCATTTTTGTCTGTTTTTTGCTTCAACTCTTGGATAATTCTGAATATTAGAGATTTTAATTCCCTATCAGTTAGGTCTAGTGCCTTTTCTTCTACTGGAAGGTCATCTGGTGTTTTATTTTGGACACCAACTGGAACCATCCTGTCTTGTTTTTGTAAATGTTTTGATATTGTCTGCTGTCTTTGGGGCATTCAGTGGTTATTTTCCTCATTTATTGATTGTAGATTTGTTTGTTTTATACTGATTTTTTGTTTTATTTGATTATGTCTGAGCAGTGGGCTGTGCATTCTTTGTTGTTTGCTCATCTGTGGGAATGATACTTTTCACCTCCTTCTCCAATGGGCAGGGTCAGTCACTTAGGTGTGGTACAACGGGGCAGGTCCAGCTGAAGGGGAGTTACTGGGATAGGTTTTTTGTGGCACGTACCAGGGCTAATAGTGCAGACCAGGAATCAGTGCAGGGAAGATTCCACTAGGCCATGCCTATGTTGCTTGGGAGTGTGATGTTCAGTACACAGTGCAGGTAGGCAGGAAGGAGGGGGTAGATTGTGACGTGTGGAGCTAAGATGGGTATGGGAAAGATGAGAGAGAGAAGAGAGGAACAGGAGCCAAAGACACACACACAAACAAAAAAGAGTGCTAAGGGAGCTTGCTATTGGAGTGGAGAGATGAGAGACTGAGAAATGGGGAGGGAAAGTTTAAAAAAAGGAAAGAAAATGGGTAGAAGAAAAAATGAATAAATTGAGAAACTGGAAATGAAGAAAGACAAAAAGGGAATACGAGAGAGGAGAAAAGTAAACAAAGAAATGAAGAGAAAAAACCAAAAAGAAACAAGAAAAAAGAAATGCCCCCAGGGAAGTCCCAGTGTGTCTACTCTGAGTAAGGGACTAGCTTCCAAGCCACGCGGTACTGCCTGGCTAGAAGGAGCCCCCAAGCCAAGAAAAGAAAAAGAAAACAAACAAACAAATCAAAACAGAACAAATCAGAGCAAACAAACAAAAAAGCCCCGGGGGTCCCACCAGCGTGGTGGCAGGGCCGGGAAGCAGTTTCACAGTCAAGAGGTGTTTCGCAGCCTTTCAGGAAGAAGCAAAGATGGCGCACAGAGCCAGGCATTTGAGAGAAAGGAGGGGGATGTGGTGAGAGGTAGGGAAGAAATTTAAAGAAGCAGGAAAAAAGCAACACCAGCAGCCAACAAATGGCACTGAGGGAGCTGACCGGTGCAGGCGAGTGAAATCCAAGCAGCACTGGGGGGAATCTGTGCTTCCCAGCCAATAGACTGTGGCTGCAGGAAGTAGAGGAGGGAAAATGGGGGTGAAGAAGAGTGGGGGGTAGGAAAGCCATGATATATCATGGGTTACTGGTTGTTCTGTCTCCTGCTGGAAGCTCCGTGAAGCTGCTTTCTCATACCTCCTGTTCACTGATCTCAGTTAGGAGTCCAAGATGACAGATCTGTGCTGCAGTAGCTGATAGGGGACCTCTGTGTGTATCTCTCCTCACTCTCATTCTCGATCAGTTTCTCACTCCATTTGGTGCTTGGCTGAGTTCTTTATCTCTTCATTTGATGCTTAGGGTTTCAGGATTAACGTGAAACTCTATTTGACTTAGTTTTTCTGATCTTTGCTGCGGAGGGACGGCATGTTGCTTCCGATTATAGTGCCATGTTGCCCGGAAGTCTATGTCTTTCCCCTATAAGAGGATCTTGAGAACAATTTACTATTTATCTTATAAGGAAAAATTTTAGTTTGGTCATCAGCTATAGAAGTCAGATCAGCTTTCTTATTACAGTCATAAGTGAAAACGTATATTTACTAAATGCCTGGATTCAAGCTGAGTTCTCCTGGAAATACTTTGAATAGATTCTCAAATGAGCCTGAAGGTTCTTGGCAGACATATAGCTCAACTGGCATAACATAGTTTATAAAGGAAAATGTTCTACATCCTACTCTGGTGAGTAGTGTCTGGGGTCTTTAAAAAAAAAAAAGAGGGAAGTTGTCAAAGATTTCATCTTACCTGGATCCACAATCAACGCTCATGGAAGCAGCTGTCAAGAAATCAAACAATGCATTGCACTAGGCAAATCTCCTGCAAAAGACCTCTATAAAGTGTTAAAAAGCAAAGATGTCACTTTGAGGACTAAGGTGCACCTGACCCTAGCCATGGTGTTTTCAATTGCTTCATATGCATGCAAAACCTGGACAATGAATGAACAAGACCAAAGAGTTGATGCCTTTAAGTTGTGATGTTGGCAAAGAATACTGAGCATATCATGGACTGCAAGAACGAACAAATCTTTCTTGGAAGACGTACAGCCAGAGTGCTCCTTGGAAGCAAGTATGACGAAACTTCATCTCACGTACTTTGGCATGTTATCAGGAGGGACTAGTCCCTGGAGAAGGACATCATGCTGGGTAAAGTAGAGGGTCAGCAAAAAAGAGGAAGATCCTCAATGGGATAGATTGACACAGTGGCCGCAACAACGTGCTCAAACAAAGCAACAATTGTGAGGATGGTGCAGGACCCGGCAGTGTTTCATTCTGTTGTACATAGGGTCGCTATGAGTTGGAACCAACTTGACAGCACCTAACAACAACAACAGCGATTTTCAATCAATGCACTTTGTAGTTAGTGATTAAATGCTTAGAAAAACATTAGTTTTCAATGTTTCAGTCATCAGAAAATATGAGTAGCTTGTCTGAACTCTTACCTCAAGTCCACGGAGATCTGGAAATATGATTCTGCATTTGCCTGCTTGTAACTGTGCCTTCTGAAAAGTGCTGAATTAAGTAACTGTGCAGTGTTAATTGGCCCATGCTGTACCAAGCAGATTGTGCTAGCTATCAGGATTATTTATTGTTGAACTACTGATTGGTGGGTTGCAGCTACACTAGAAGGGATACAGCTTGGCACCTACTCCCAAATGAGATAGATACTTGGAATAGTATAAAAATTAGCAGAGGAATGATAGGGGCAGCTATCTTATATTGAAGTTGTCCACATCTGTTTCACCTTCATCTCTTGCAACCAAATGTTCACCGTGAGGTAGAGGACCTGGAAGCTGCACCTGAGAGGTTTGGAAAACTCACCACCCAATGACTATTTGGCTAGATGTTATATTACCTTGTGTACAAGTGTCCATTAAAGTTAAGTAAACATGATGTGTACTGTGCATCTCTCCAAATCCCAACCCAGGACAAATTGAAATTGATCCAGTGGTTGTGTAACATATAAGGTTTATATTTTGATAGATTGAACATTAAACAAACTAAAAAACACAGATGTACTTCCTTACAGAAAAAAATAACTGGACATTAATAAATCTATTTATAACTGTATGCTATTTTCCCAATTAAAAAATAATTCCAAGAGTTCTATTCTTGATGAGCACTGGGATACAAGGATGACTTGTTGCCACTAACCCCTAATAAGGCATTTAGTCTCATGACTGACTGTGTTAGGTGTTATCTATTATATTTATGCCTAATCATCATTAATCTCTCTCCTCTGTATCCCTCTCCTCCCCTCCTCTCCTGTCTCATCTCTCGTTTTCTTTTGCTTTCTCTGCCTGACTGTATCCAGGTCAAAAATAGAGAATTTAGTTAGACTTTTATCATAGGCATATTGTATATTTATCCCTACTCTTTATATATATAAATGCTAACTGACTATATTTCACTCTACAGAGATTAAATAGTTCTATGGGATGGAAGAGTCTACCTCAATAGTAGTTTACTCATACTCATCTAAATTACTTGTATAGTGTAAATTTCTCTGCTTTAACAATAGGATTTAACTGGAGCATCTATAAATACAATAATAAAATGTAAAATCTTTTGAAAAGGGAAAGATGATTATATAAATTCTAGTCTAATGTGGTTTTAGTTGATGGATATATTCTGTTTCTTATATGTAAAACTAAAAAAAGGATATGCGATAATCTTATTGCATGATAAAAGGAAGTATACGTCCTTTTGTTAGGAGAGATATTTTTTTTTCTGGCACCGAATTACAGAATTTATTATATATATTTTTATATGAGAGACATGTCTGGACAATTATCCTTAGTATTGATTTCTTATATTGAGCAGTATAAATATTGAAATATAATTCAGAAAAATGTCAGAGTGCTAAATAATATGGTTCAGGCTTAAATAAGGAAGCAAAAGTAAGCCTTAGGAAAAGGTAGAACAATATATGCTATCATGTTTTCTTTCTCACATACTGATTGTTTCAGCTGGGTTTTTGCTATCCGCTACATACAGCAAACTCAAAATTTATATCTTGGTTAATGTTGATATTCTGAGTGATTTTTGTATTTGATTTTTTACCATAACCCTATGAAGTAAAAATGAGGAAATTGAGGCACAGAGTTGTTAAGTAACTTGTCCAAAGTCACACGGCCAGGAAGGGGCAGAGCCGAAGTTTGATCCCAGATAGTCTGGCTCTAACGTTCATTGCCTAGGAATACTGTGCTATAGTGAATCATCAAGTAAGTGCGTACTCTGCTTATTGATTGGTGGGTGATCTCTGTGCTTTCACAGAGGGAAACTAAATAAAATCATAAAACCAGAAGTCTGCATTTGCTTCCTGGAATTGTCATCACCCCCCAACTTGAAGAACTGTTACAAGGGTACCGGTGGATGAGGTCAAAGCTGTCCGTAAGTATTATCCTTATATTTATTCAAACAACTGGGTGAAACCACCAATTTTCACATCATAGATTGAATAGATAATTTAGTCTTTAAAATTCTAAGGCTGTTGTTGTTTTTGCGTGCCTTCAAGTGAATTCTGATTCATAGTGTCCCTGCAGGACAGAACAGAACTGCCCGATAGGGTTTCCTAGGCTGTATGTAATCTTTAAGGGAGCAAAATGCCAGGTCTTTTCTCCCGAGGAGCTGCTGTTGGGTTCAAACCACTGACCTTTCACTTAGCAGCCGAGTGCTTAACCATTGCACCACCAAGGCTCCTTATTCTATGGCTAAATATTTTAAAAAAAAACAAAAACAAAAACCAAACCCGTTGCCGTTAGTTACTTTAATTGCAATAGGTATTTCTTAAGCCTACTAATCTAGGGGCTGTCAAGAAATGTTAGCTGTAAAGTGTTCCATCCTACTCCTGGGTTATTGGATGAATTGACCAATTTTAATGAAATTATCTATCATAGTCCTTCCCCTGACTCTAGTCAAAATTATTATGTGAAGTTTTGGTACCGGTGATTATACTATGCTAGGAATCAAGCAATTCCTAGATGAGCATGGTCAAGCATTCCTTGTCAAGAAATTCTTTTAACCAATTTATTAAGCAATCCATAATCAGTGGACTACAAAAAGAAATGATTTTAGTTTTCTCCCATCACTGACTTTTACTATTCTGGAGAATATCCTTTTTTCATTCAGAAATGATCTCTTTGGAGGATCCAGTCCCTTTCAATGATCATAAACTTCACTAGAGCCTAGTTCACTTCAAAATCCCAACCCCCTACCTAGTACAAACTTTGTGACCCCCTCCTTTTCCATTCATACCTGGTTAGATTTGTGCTTACATGACCTGGAATGCAAAAAGGTCTTGCTCCTGGGAAAAGTAAATGCTCTCCCTCCGTCTCTCTTCTTATACTCCACTCCTCTGCTGCACTGGGGTAGGTTTCCAAATACTGAGTTGCACATGTAATTCTTATGGGAGGACCCACAAGGAGGTTCCACTGCACAATTCATTGTTGCTGTTGTTGTTAGGTGCCAGCGAGTCAGTTTCTACTCATGGCAACCCTGTGAACAACAAAACAAAACACCGCCCTGTCCTGCACCATCCTCACAATCGTTGTTATGTTTGAGCACATTGTTGCAGCCACTGTGTCAGTTCACCTCATTGAGGGTCTCCCTCTTTTTTGCTGACCCTCCACTTTACCAAGCATGATGTCGTTTTCCAGGAACTGGTCCCTCTGATAACATGTCCAAAGTATGTAAGACAAAGTCTTGCCATCCTTGCTTCCAAGGAGCAAGCACTCTGGCTGTAAATCTTCCAAGACAGAACTTGTATGTTCTTCTGGCACTCCATAGTATATTCAGTATTCTTTGCCAACACCATAAGCCAAAGACATAAATTCTCCTCTGGTCTCACTTATTCATTGTTTAGTTTTCACATGCATATGCGGTAACTGAAAACATCATGGCTTAGGTCAGGCACACCTTAGCCCATAAAGTGACATCTTTGCTTTTCAACACTTTAGAGAGGTCTTTTGCAGAAGATTTGCCCAAAATAATACATAGTTTGATTTTTTTACTGCTGCTTCCATGGGCATTGATTGTGGATCCAAGTAAAATGAAATACTTGACAAAGTTGTACTTTTCTCCATTTATCAGGATGTTGCTTGTTGGTCCAGTTGTAAGGATTTTTGTTTTCTTTATGTTGAGGTGTAATCCATACTGAAGACTGTAGTGTTTGATCTTCATCAGTAAGTGCTTCAGGTCCTCTTTGCTTTCAGCAAGCAAGGTTATGTCATCTGCATATCGAAGGTTGTTAATGAGTTTTCCACCAATCCTGATGCCACATTGTTCTTCATATAGTCCAGCTTGGATTATTTGCTCAGCATACAGACTGAATAAGTATGGTGAAAGGATACAACCCTGACGTACACCTTTCTTAATTTTAAACCATACAGTTTCCCTTTGCTTTGTTTGAAGGACTGACTCTTGGTCTATGTACAGATTCTACATGAGCACAATTAACTGTTCTGGAATTCCCGTTCTTCACAATGTTATCCATAATTTGTTATGGTCCGCACAGTTGAAAGCTTTTCCATAGTCAATAAAACACAGGTAAACATCTTTCTGGTAGTCTCTGTTTTCAACCAAGATCAATCTGACATCAGAAATGATATCCCTTGTTCCATGTCCTCTTCTGAATCTGGCTTGAATTTCTGGTAATTCCCTGTTGATGTACTGCCTCAACCACTTTTGAGTGATCTTCAGAAAATTTTACTTGCGTGTGATATTAATGATCTTGTCAGATAATTTCCACATTCTTTTGGATCGCCTTTCTTTGGAATGGGCACGAATATAGATCTCTCTCAGTTCGTTGACCAGGGAGCTGTCTTCCAAATTTCCTGGCATAGATGAGCAAGCACCTCCAGTTCTACACCCCTTTGTTGAAACATCTCAGTTGCTATTCTGCTGATTCCTGGAGCCTTGTATTTTGCCATTCGCTTCAGTGCAGCCTGGACCTCTTCCTTCAATACAATTGGTTCTTGATCATATACTACCTCCTGAAATGGTTGAACATCAACCAATTCTTTTTTGTACAATAACTCTGTGTATCTGCTTTTGAGGCTTCCTGCTTCATTCAATATTTTGCCAACAGAATCCTTCAAAATTGCAGCTCGAGGCTTGAATTTTCCCTTCAGTTTTTTCAGCTTGAGCTATGCCTAGCGTGTTCTTCCCTTTTGGTTTTCTAATTCCAGGTCTTTGCATATTTTATTATAATATTTTACTTCATCTTCTTGAGCCACCCTTTGAAATTTTCTGTTCAGGTCTTTTATCTCATGATTTCCTCCATTTGCTTTAGCTACTCTACTTTCAAGAGCAAGTTTCAGAGTCTCTTCAGACATACGTTTTCATCTTTTCTTTCTTTCCTGTCTTTTTAATGACCTTTTGCTTTCTTCATGTATGATGTACTTGATGTCTTCCCACAACTCATCTGGCATCAAGTCTATTTCACAGTTCACTATCTTTTTTTTTTTTTTTAATTGTACTCTAGGTGAAGGTTTACAGAACAAATAGTTTCTCATTAAATTGTCAGTACACATATTGTTTTATGACATTGGTTAACAACCCCACGACATGCCAACAATCTCCCTTCTCGACCTTTTTTTTTTTGGTGAAAATGTACATAGCCAAAGATACACCATTTCAAAAATTTCTACATGCACAATTCAGTGACATCAATTACGTTCTTCCAGTTGTGCTGCTAATCTCACTTTAGATGAAGATTTACAGAACAAAATAGTTTCTCATTAAACAGTTAGTATACGTGTTGCCCTATGACAATGGTTAACAACTCCACTACATGTCAACACTGTCCTTACTCAACCTTGGGTACAGTTCATTATCTTTGGAAATTATCTCTGATCAGACTTCTTCACCCTGTACTCCACCCCTCACCCACTACCACAGTACCCTACACTTGATTCACAGTAAACTCATGTATACTTGTCATTTCAACAGGGGCACTGTAATCTGTTCCATGGATGCCTGTCAGACCTGCTGTTTTTCTCTTCAGCCCTTGCTCAAATAAGCACAGGAGGCAATGCACAATCTAATACGCAGAAAGATGTCCAATTTTGGAATAAAATGATGGTCTCTCTTTCCTGCATGCCTCCCCTTATTCTCTATGAGTAGTTCTCCTGTATCCCTTTTATTTGTCTTGAAGGGAGCTCTTTAACTGGTTCAAGTTTGGTAAGGGAAAAGTTTGAGTTGTCCTCCCCACTGGATAACACCTTGCTGTAGTTTTCACATAAATGGTTTGGTGAGGAAGAAGGTGAGTGGAAGCAAAAGTTTGGGATAACTGTTTGAGTCCAGTCTTAGTAAATTATATAGGAGACATATGCTCCTCCTCTCTGTGTTTACTCCCACCATCTGATAGAGATCTGATACTTGTTTGGCCTCATATTAGCTTTCAGGCCCATTCACCAGTTTTGGACAAAAAGTTTCCATTTGGCATTTTATTACAGTATATCGATAGACATAACTACAATATAACCCTTTGAATAATATTGGGTCATACAATTATACATTCTATTTTTAACTTAACATATAAGAATCTTCTACATTGTTAAACACTATTCTAAAACTTGATATCTAATATCTGCCTTGTACTTTATTATATAGATACATCACAAAAAGTTGATTTTATAAGTGTGTTTCATGGTTTAATGCTGCAAATTTACAATTATATTCTTTGAGAGTAAATTTTTAGATATATAATTTTAGGTGTTTAAATCAGGGCTTCAAACCAGTTTGAATTGGTTCAGTCATGGCCGATGAAGTGAAATTGGAAAAAACCCAGATTTTAAAATTTGGGTGAAGTAGAATGATAACTGGAATGGGAAAAATTACGGGTCAAAGTCCTGGAATGCGAGAGAAGAGGTGTAGTGAGCCTTTTCAGGAGCCTGTTGCAGGAGACTGGATTATTGACAGGACCGTGGAGAGCAACGCACATTCAAAATGGCAAGATGGGCCGCCATCTTTGAGTGGAGCACGGCTGTTTCTGACCAGTCAAGAGAGTTGGTTGCTATGCAACACGCACACTGACCTTGTTTTCTAAGAGGGACATTAAGTTTATATCAGGGCTTCAACCAGTAATTTTTCCTTTTCTGGTTATCATTCTGGTTCATCTATATTTTAAAAATGCAGGTCTGTTTGGGTTTTGCTTCGTTGGCCATGACTGAATCCAGCAGATCTTGTCCAAAGCCCTGCTTTAAATCCAGAGATATAACTTACTTACTCATCAGTGCAAAATGTTGCTCTTCAAATTCCTTTTTCCAAATATATTATATTGGTTACAGGTATATTATTGTATGCTTGTATTATACTAATTATATTGTATTTGCTTTAATGTATTCTATTAATTATATATTAATATTAATTATAAAATTAAGAGCCCAGTCAATACCTTCTTTATGAAATTCAGACTACTTTTTATAAGTTACACATGAAATATTTAACATTAATAAAGTATCATTTGACTTTGAGTTCTACTTGCTGACACTTTCTGGCTTTTTAATAAATGGTCCATAAATGTTTGAAGAAAAAATCTGTGGTACTATTAGTTGCTATAAGAGGTAAGGAGGCAAGTCATAATCTTATTTCTGTGGTTTGTGAGGAAGCATTTCTCAAAAGGACCCTTGGAGTAGAGTGGTTTTTATACTGGGGAAATACATGTTTACTTGACCCCACCTACCCAGTTATATATACTTAAATTCAAGAAAACAAAAACTGATCATTCAAACAAATTTAAAGGCAAAGTTACCACCTGTGATCATTAAGGTTGTGTGTCAGCTTGGCTGGGCCATGATTCTCAGTGGTTTGGCAGTTATGAGGTAGTTTGGCAGTGGTATGATAATGTGATCACTTCCCTGATTAGATCTGGTATAATGTGATAGGCTCAGCTGTGAGTAGCCAATCAGCTGAAAGGGAGTTTCCATGGGCTGTGGCCAATGGTTTGGCTGGATAGTTAGGGATGTGGAAGGAACATGATTAAAAATTGGAGACAAGAAGGTATAGGGAAAAGGTATGTGGATGGACTTCTCTGAATGGGCCAAAGAAGTAAAGATATTTGTGCCTCATATGAATTATCACCAAAGGATGACCTTGGCAGAGGAGAATTTTAACAATCAAGTGGATAGGATGATGCGTTCTGTGGAAACCAGTCATCCTTTTCCCACAGCCACTCCCGTCATTGCCCAATGGGCAATGTGGCCATGGTGGCAGGATCAAGGTTATGCATGAGTCAGCAACATGGATTTCCACTCACAAAGGCTGACTTGGCTATGGCCACTGCTGAGTGCCCAGTCTGCCAGCAGCAGAGACCAACACTGAGTAGCTGGTATGGCACCATTCCTCGAGGTGATCAGCCAGCAGCCTGGTGGCAGGTTGATTACATTGGACAGCTTCCATCATGGAAAGGACAGTGTTTTGTTCTTACTGGAATAGACACTTACTCTAGATATGGATTTGCCCTCCTTGCATGCCATGCTTCTGCCAAAACTACCATTCATGGGCTTACAGAATGCCTTATCCACCTCATGGTATCCCACACAGCATCACCTCAGATCAAAGGATTCACTTCACAGCTAATAAAATGTGGCAATGGGCTCTTGCTCATGGAATTCACTGGTCTTACCATGTTTCCCATCATCCTGAAGCAGCTGGCTTGACAGAATGATGGAATGGCCTTCTAAAGACACAATTACGGTGCCAGCTAGGTGGCAACACCTCGAAGGATTGGGACAATGTTCTCCAGGAGGCAGTTATGCTCTAAACCAGTGTCCATTATACAGAGCTATTTCTTCCACAGCCAGGATTCATAGGTCCAGGAATCAAGAGGTAGAAATGGGAGTGGCACCACTGTTACCCCTAGTGACCCACTAGCAAGATTTTTTTTTCCTGTCCCGGTGACCTTATGCTCTGCAAGTCTAGAGGTCTTAGTTCCAAAGGGAGGAATGCTCCCACCTGGAGACACATCAGTGATTCCATTGAACTGGAAGTTAAGAATGCCACCTGGCCACTTTGGGCTCCTTATGCCTCTAGATCAACAGGCAAAGAAGGGAGTTAGCATATTGGCTGGTGTAATTGATCCTGATTACCAAGAGGAAATCAGATTGATATTACATAATGAAGGTAAAGAAGAGTATGACTGGAATGCAGGTGATTCAATAGGGTATCTCTTAGTACTACAATGCTCTGTGATTAAAGTCAATGGAAAGCTACAGCAACCCAATTTTGATATGACTGCTAATGGCCTAGACCTTTAGAAATTAAGGTTTGGGTCATCCCACCAGGCAACGAACCATGACCAGCTGAGGTTCTTGCTGAGGGCAAAGGGAATATGGAATGGATGGTGGAACAAGGTAGTTCTAAATACCAGTTACAACCATGTGACCAGTTGCAGAAATGAGGACTGTAATTGTTATGACTATCTCTGCCTTGTATATCTGTTCATTGTATCATGTTTGGCACAAGTACGACTTTATAATTGTCTTTATTCAGAGATTATGTATGGTTTAAGGAGATGTGTACAGGTGACAAGTTGACAAGAAGTGGACTGAAATCGTTAAGGTTGTGTGTCATCTTGGCTGGGCCATGATTCTCAGTGGTTTAGCAGTTATGATGTAGTGTGACAGTTATATGATGATGTGATCACTTCCATGATGAGATTTGGTATACTGTGATCACCTCCATGATGGGCTTTGCTGTAAGTAGCCAGTCAGTTGAAAGGGAGTTTCCCAGAGCATGTGGCTGCATTGAATATAAGTGGACATTCTGGCAAGGCTCATGGGCTTTTGCTCATTCTAGATCCTGCAGCTGGCTCCTGTTCAGCTGACCTCTGGTTCTTGGGGCTTGAGCTAGCAGCTTACCTGTGATCTTGCCTGTTAATCTTGGGCTTCATCAATCTGCACAGCCTGTGAGCAAGAGCCCTACTGTCTGACTTGCTGATCTTTGGTTTGCCAGTCCCTTTGACTACATGAATCTGAAGAAGCCTCTATTCTGAACCACAGACTTGGGACGTTCCAGCCTCTACAACTGCATGAGCCATTTCCTTGATATAAATCTCTCTATATATATTTATATACTGTACTGGTTTTGCTTCTCTAGAAAACCTGGCCTGACACCAACTTTAATAAAATTAAAAGCAACTTTTTCAGTATGAAGGTATAAAATGACTAATATTTAAACAACCAATTACACTGATGCCATGACTACCAATCCTGAATTTAGGAATCACATATTTTTTAAATCCTCTACTGATGTTACTACATTAGTGAATCTATAATTTAAGATTTATGATGGGCAAATAAAGAACAAAGATATCCTGAAGAAGATGGTAGAGACCTTCCTTATAATGCTTTCAGGGACCATCTAAAGAAGTAAAGACTAATGAAATTGTGATAAGAGTACATAAGTACACTTGGATGTATTTTGCACCAATTTTATGTAAAATGTTTCTCTGACATTATATATTTTGGGGAAAAAATCTTCATATGACTGACCTTTCTTTTTTATTCTCTATTTTTCTACTGTATAACACATACATTAAATTTGAAAATTATCATATCTGAGAGAGGACAAAAGTGCATGGAGTTATATAAGGGGTCCACAGAGATTGCATTTTGTAGTGAGAATTCTAGATGTTAAATGTTTCTTTATAGCTGTTAGAAGAGAACTTCCACTTTTTTTCCAAGAAAGAATAAAATTAAAGTTATTCATTGCAGAAAAAAGAATTTCTGCCATCATATATTCTATAATGTTTTCTTTACTTTTCAAAGTGTACTTTAAACAATTTGAATTTATACTGAAGATTATTTTCTTCAATGAGTGCTAATACAATTTCTTAAATTATATGAAATACATCATAAACATAATTAAAAATATGATCTGTTAAAAAAATCCAGATTATAGAATGACATAAGTATTACAGAAAGCATGCATTGTTTTGAGTTTATAGTATAAATGGTATAAAAAGGTGGGATGAATATGTTCTTTTTTTTCCCAAAAGTTATCTCAGGAAAATAAAAAAATTATCCCAGAGACTAGAATTATGGATCCAATAGTAAATCTAACAGGAATGGTTTTATAGATTGTGAAATTGAGGTCCAACAATGTCAAGATGGAAGGTCACAGAAAAAAATCAATGCATCAGAAAGGACAGGAACTTGGAAATTTCTCTTTCACCATTACTCAATGAAAATGTGTTGAAAATGAGGCTAAATGCTGACAGTAGTCTGGTGAGTTAAAATTGTGTAGATGCCAATATATAAAATTTTGGACATGTAACTATATATTTTCTTTTTGATTTGGCATTTTTCCCTGATTATATGTTTATTTTTAGTTTCTATTGGACAATTTCCCACTTTCCTCAATTAATAGCCTTAGGATCATGAATATCTTTGAGTTTGCTTTATTATTCATACGAAGGAAGGAAAACAAACTATAGTCAGATACAATTACCAGGAAGCAGGCAAACAGGACAACTAAATTTAGCAATTTGGCTAGAACTATTGGCATTTTATATTTTAAAGAGAAACAAATTGTTTTATGCCAAGTAATCACATATTCTATTTAATTCAGAATATAATGCAAAATCTTTAAGCGCTCACAGTTTTTGGTAAGCTTGTCCATGTATGTGTGCTTGTTTTATAAGTTTTTTTCTCCTAGTACACTTATAAAATATTACAGTTTGAGACTGTAGAAATGTGGAAGTAACTGAAACTCTAGGTCTTCTCGCAGAGATATTTCTACTTCCGCATGGGCCAGTGCACCTCTTTACTTTGAAGTTTCTGGGCAGCCTCAGAAAAGGATTACAGAAGTCTACCATCATACAATGACCAAAGATTCTAATTGGGAATCAGAATGTTATTGTACTTCTCAATAGCAATACTGCATCCTAGAAGACAATGAAGTAATAACTTCAAATTCCTGAAGGTATTTAATTTTTAATCTTGGAGAGCAAATTGATGAGGAGGAAAATTTAAACTAAAATATACTAAAAAATTTAATTTAAAATACTATTTTAGAAGTACTCTAACAACCTGGAGGAGAAAACAATGATTTGAAATAAAAAAATGGAACTTAAGGTACAAAGAATAGGGGGAAGAAAAGATTACGTATAATATCAACTACTGTCTACAAATATTACAGAGAGGATGTTCTCTTTCTCTGTAAATATTTTAAAGAGAGACATAATATAACAAGAAAGGACTACCTAGGCACAAGAAAAATATAACCTGAAACACCACTTTACTCAGCATAATATAAAGCATTCTATTTTAAGAAGACTGATTTGTTCAGAAAAGTAAGGAGATCTGTGGCCCTACTCTGAGGCAGATATTGAATGAAAAGTTAATTGGGTCAAAAACTGGAATAAAAAGAATGATTTTTGTATGTAAGTCCAGCCTATTTGTTTGGGAACTTCTGTGTGCTGTAAATCTCTTGTTTCTTTCACTGGCTTGGAGGCTAGTGAGCCTAAGTTTCTCAGCGTTAGCACTTTCACATTGGTTCATCTCTTCCACCAATCTGTATTCCCACAAGAGCAGGTTTTAAGGTAGCAACCAGTGTAGTTAATGCTTTTGTCTGTTTGTCAGTTGAATCAGCACTGTAGTATTTAACAGTCCACTGTTCCTTATGGCCTCTGAGGAGGGAGACTAACCAGAGAAGTTAAAGAGAAATCTATACTTGATCAAATTCACTCAAGTGAGAGGACACGATATGACATTTTTAAACATGCAAGGCATCAGAAAAAGTTCATTTTTGTCCTTTTTTATGAAGCTACTGGAGAATGTGCTGTAGGAAGAAACATAAAAAAAGAGATGGTATCCACAAAACAGGAGATTTTTAAAGAAAAATCTTTGAAGAAATTCCTAGTATTGATATCCATTCAGTACAAATTAGAACAGGAAGACGGAGAACAATGGAACCGAAGTCTCCAGGGGGAAAAACAAGCCAACAGATTACCTGAGGTTCATAGGCATTTGCAACAATTTTTGTGCTTCGACGGCTCTCTGAAAGCATATTAATAAATAGCTACAGAGACACAGAAAATCAAAATGAATAATAATTTCAGAAAAAAGTGTAATAAGAATGGAAACATAATCCTAATACATTACATAGTCAATAGTAAGGTAATCATTCAATACTTTCAATATAGCTATTGATAAGAGCCCTAATGAATGGCACAATGGTTAAGCACTCAGCTGCTAAGCAAAAGGTTGGCAGCCTGAACCCACCCAGCAGCTCTGCAGGAGAAAGAACTGGATATCTGCTGCCATAAATATTACAGCCTAGAAGGTCCTACGGGGTAGTTCTACCTGTCACATGGGTTGTTATGAGTCTAAAATTGATTCAAAGGCACTCAACAACAATAACTGATAGGATAGGTAGGGTAAGAGGTTTAGGATATAGGGTTGAGTAGAAGATTCAAAAGTGCTAAATCATTCGTAAGATATCAATAACTAGTATATTAAATTAATAAATATAGAAACAATTACATAAGCATATTATTTAGAAATATGGAGATTAAAGGCAGAAGAAATATCCAAAGGTATTGAAAGTTGCTGACTATATGAAATTGAGCTAGGAGATCAAAAAGTATGGGGAAGGAGATAACTATTTTTGACATATGTCTTTTAACACTAGTTGATTTTTAAAAATATGTGCTTGCTTTATTTTTACTCCTCTATATATTTTAGGGATCTATTTATTTCAAATACCTACTCCTCACTTATCAACTCTCTTAACCAACATTTCACATTTATGACAACAGTAAAAAAAAAAATCTATCTGACTATTTTGCACATTAACAATGTATGTCTGGCAGTAACAAGTGCCAAGGTGTAAGGTGAAAGTAACATTGGCTGTGATGGTTTGATGGTTAAGGCTATGTGACAGCTTGGCTAGGCCATGATTCTCAGTGGTTTGGCAGTCATGTAATGATGTAGTCATCCTGCATTTTGTGATCTGATGTGGCCATCCTCCATTTTTGCATAAAGCTTATTTTCACTTAATGACCTTGTCTTAGTCATCTAGTACTGCTATAACAGAAATACCAAAAGTGGATGGCTTTAACAAAGAGAAGTTTATTCTCTCACAGTCCAGTAGGCTACAAGTCCAAATGCAGGGCATCATCTCCAGGAGAAGGCTCTCTCTGTGTCAGCTCTGGAGGAAGGTCCTTGTGATGCATCAGCCTTCCCTTGGTGTGGGAGCTTCTCTGCGCAGGAACCTCAAGTCCAAAGGATGCGCTCTGCTCCCGGCACTGCTTTCTTGGTGGTATGAGGTTCCCGTGTTTCTCTGCTTGCTTCTCTCTTCTATATATCAAAAGAGTTTGGCTTAAGACACTACCCAATCTTGCAGACCTCATCAGTATAACTGCCACTAATCCATCTTATTAAATCATAGTGACAGAGTTTACAACACATAAGGAAATTACATTAGATTACAAAATGGTACATAATCATACAGTACTGGGAATCGTGACCCAGCCAAGCTGACAGATATTTTTTAGGGACACAGTTCAATCCATGACAGACCTGATCTTTTGAACCTAACCATATTGGTAAGTGAAGAGTGAGTGTATTGCTTATTTATACATCCTATTCAATTCCTCTAATAACATAGTTATTAGTCTGTAGAGTACAGTAGGGAAAATCTTATTATCTGGATTTTACAGATTGGAAGTAAGCTTCAAAGAAGTAAATAACTTGCTTAGTTATTTAACTTAGCAAATAATTTTTAAAAATAAAATGTCTGTACCATACATTTTCATAAATGGTATGAGGAGTAGAACCTGAGTCTTCTTACTTCTAATTTAGAGACCTATTTATATATATTTCTGTTAATTAAGATTTTGGTTGCTATTTTAATATGTTTTCTGCACAAGGACATATTTCACTGGAACTGTCTATATACAATGTTGTCTCTCCATTGTGGAAGTATTTGTATAATACGATATGTCAAAACAGACGAAAAAATTTACCCACTTAGTAATTCTTATTTAAATTGTCAAAAACACTGGGACTCTTGAATGGATCTAATCAAGTTCAGTGAATTTGAAAGTACACTTTATATCAATTTTCAACTGCTGACAACTTAATATTGCTTTTTAACACTGAGTTGTGGGGAAAAAATGGGTTTTATGGCAAGTTAGAAAGCAAAAGAAAATGAGCTGTCCCTGTGGAGATCAGCATCGTATACAAGAATAGATCTTCCTTGTCCTATGGTGTTAACATCAAGGATGTTCTGGACACCCACGAGACATGCTCTCAACTATTCTCAGCAGCTCCAAGGCTATAGCTCTCGGATTTAGAGGAGCAATGGGAAAAAGTAGTCTTAACAAAAGACAATGTAGACTCTGTCTTAGCCTCTTGGATCATGCATCCAATTATGTCACAGTCCATTTACTCAAGCTAGATGAAAAGTGATAAATTATGGGTTTCAAAATTGATGGCCACTGGATATGTTCAAAGTATTAATGGGAGAGAGGGTTTGATTTTTTTCTTTCTTTCTTCTTTTTTTTTTTAGAGAACAGCAGGACCAAGGAAATAAACAAAAAGCATAAGAAGTCGATTTAGCTGATCTCTTCTCCCTGTGTTGTGAGTTGTCTTACTTCCTCTTACCTGGTGAGAAAACAGCTTTACCAACCACAGAAAAGATGTGTTGTGAAAGACACACTACTTAAAAAGATGACTTAAACATAAATATACATGACACATACACAGAAAGAAAAAAAAAAAAAAACACAGCATAATTATGCCTAAACCATGCTTGTTTGTGGAATTAATTACCAAACCCTCCTCACTAAAGGCATTGGGGAATCTCTTCTATCTTGGTTCCATCCAGGTCTCTTTTTCCTTTTCACTGACACATTTGCTCATTTTTGTTTAATAAACTAGTTCCAAATTAGTTTGCTTTTTTCAGATAAATTCTTGGAGAAGACACGATATCATATTACAAAAAAAAAGGATGCTGTCTTTTTGTAATTATTCAAGCTTCAGGTATTAATATGCAGAAACTTTATCAACTTGTATTTGAATAGCATTAGTTTTCCAGTTTTTATTGCTGTTAAGATTTTTGAAGTACTGGAGACCCCTGTTTTGTGCTCAAATATTTCTGGTATTAACTTCTTTTCTACTGAAATGGGACAGTCTGAGAGTTATTTTTCTCAAATTGTATATTTCATCATGCAACTTTTGCAAATGTCCTTCAAGTGGCAGTAGCTGTGAGTAAAAATGATGGGAGTTTTGCTGTTTAGCCAATTTATCACATTTCTATGTTTGCTGCGTACTTAACAGGGAAAGTCAGTGACAAATGTCACATATTTGCTTTAAATGTTTTGTCAAACATTTTATTAAATAAGACTATTAGTCAACTCCTCAATACGTCTCCCTGAAAGTTTCAGTAATGAATTCTGCCAACACTTCATTAAATCATTTGTCCAACAAATATTGGAACATTGATAGTATGTTGAGTTGAATGTGTGGGGTTGACTATACAGTGGTGAACAAGGTAGTTAAATGAAGCAACAACCAATAAACAAATAAACCAATATGTAAATAGTGGCTGCTAATTAGTGATTTTGATTATAATTCTCAGGAAATACAAGATCCTTATGTGTAACTCTAAGTTGTAAGTTAAAGACAAGTTATAATTTAAAGAAGATTAATTGACCTCATTTTATGTTAGAGTAAGGAGCCCTGGTGGTACAGTGGTTAAGCATTCAGCTGCTAACTGAAAGGTTGGCAGTTCAAACCCATCAGCTGCTCCGCAGGAGAAAGATGTGGCAGTCTGTGTCTGTAAAGATTTACAGCCTTGGAAACCCTATGGGGCAGTTCTACTCTGTCCTATAGGCTCACTATGAGTAATAATTGACTTGAAAGAACTTTTTTAAAATTTATTTTAGATATGTTCGAGTACTAAATCGATGCTTTATTTTAGGAGATATTTTTGTTTATTTGAAAAAGAATGACCTTTGGACTCAGATAGACCTGGTTTCAAATTCCTTCCTTCCCTTTTGACCTTGGGCAGCTTATGATCCAACATCCTCTGTAAAATCCAGTTAATAGCTATCTCAGAAGATGTGAGATGAACCGAGTCAGAAAGCCAAGCACTGGCAAATAGATGTCATCTCCTCCCTCTCTCTCTAAAGGAAGAGAGACTCTACCAAATCTACCCAGATATAAAGAAGTCATTCTAGTGTCAAACTGAGCAAGGTAACACAACAATATAATTGTTTAGACTGAGTGTATATACTAGGAGAATGTGAATAACATATCTTTATGAAGGAAATAATCTGTGAGAAAACCCCTTGTCTTCACAGTGGGAGAGTAACGGGCCTAAGACTTGAAGTCGTCAGCACACTGCTAACATTCCCCATTTCAGACACCGTGATCTCAACCTCCCGGGAAGAATCAAGCATCAATAATGCAGTTAGGATCCTTTTTTTTTTTTAAGTCTGGAATGAAGGTATGTTGGGATCTGGGAAGGGATTTTTATAGAAACAGTGAGTGACTTGCTGATGGATGACTTACCGAGCTTATAGGTCTCCTTGGAATAATGCCCTAGTGGACTAAAATTGTTAGCTCATCTAGGAGTTACTGAGTGGTGCAAACAATTAAGTACTCGACTAGTAGCTGAAAGGTTAGTGGTTCTGACCCACCCATTGGTTCCTACAGAGACAGGCCTGGTGATCTGCTTCCGAACGGTCACTGCCTTGAAAACACTATGGAGCAGTTCTACTCTGCACACACGGGGTTGCTGTGAGTCAGTTCTGTACACATGGGATCACTGTGAGTCAGAATCGACACCAATGGCAACTAACAACTACTTTCCTTCCTTGATTTTTTTTTTTTACTAAACACATCTGAACAAAATTTCCTTTGTCAACCCAGTCAGCCCCCGTCATACCTGCGCTGATGAGGATTCTCTGCCTAGGTTCCTGCTCTCAACATTTAACCAGATCCACCCTAACTCTCTGACGCCAGGTAGTTCAGTTTGACCACGCTCTTAGTAACGACCATGTTCTTGGTAGCGCGGTATCAAGATTCAGTGAGAACTTTTCTACCTTTGTTTATATCTCTATGTGATTTTTTAAACAAAGGTTTGTTTGACTTAGTAGAAAATCTTTCTGCAATATTACTATCTTTACTTTTTAATTTCCTATATAAACTTGAATTTATTCCCTGAGCTGTTTTTTTAAAAGCCTGGTCAAATACTGTAGCAAGCTGCAGGGAAGCCAGAGCTGACCAAGAAAAGAGATATGACCAGGAGATGCGCACAACAAGCTATTTATTGGGGCTGACCGTTGATGGCCACATGCAGGTCCCCTATAGCAGGAGGTCTGCCAGAGGCAAGCAGCACAGGGAGCTACCAGAGGGGAGGAGGGTATGAAAAGTCCTGGGAAGATGAGAAGGGGGGTGGTTTAGGTGCCTCCTCCTACAGCAAGGAGGGGAGTTTCTGGGTCAGTGAACTCCAATGGACAGCATCAGGGTCCTTATAACTATAGGGTTTTACCTTATCTATGGCTATCAGATGTTAGATGCAGTTTTGCAGGATATGTACAGCTGCAGGTTCCAAGTGGCTAAAAGTCTGCTTGTTTGGGCTATTTTTTAAAAACAATTGGATGTGTGCAAATTTGAGTTTGGCTCCAGCGGGCTTTTTGGGCTAAAGAGCCTCAGTTTGTTATGAAAAAGAAAACAACTAGAGGCCAATACGTAGAGGCCATTTCTTACTCATTTACATAACAGATACACACATTCACTGCCACCTGGAACAATATTAAAGGGGATAGAGAGAAGCAAGGTGTGCAGATCTATCCTTCTCAATTCCTGAAGTCTTTTACTGAAGTGAGGGTGGGCTATAGTGCATGACAACTTTTTAAATGTTAAACGCATTTTATTAAACTGTTTTTTTGCAAGTGTTTACATACGTGAAAAATAAACTAGCAACCAGGATATTCCATTCACCAGAATATATAATCAGATAACTATGGATACAAAAAGATACATTTTTAAATATTCAAAACTTGAACTTTTGAAATGGAAGCCCTCATTTTTATGTTTTGCTATTTGTGTTTTCAAGCCAAGCCTTAGTTTATGATTTGGTACCTGTAATCAGACTAAGGAAACTAAAGGTGGCATAGTGGTTAAGAGCTACCGCTGCTAACCAAAAGGCTGGCAGTTTGAATCGACCAGGCGTTCCTTGGAAACCCTATGGGGCAGTTCTACTCTGTCCTATAGGGTCGCTCTGAGTTGGAATCTACTCTACGGCAACGAGTTTTTTTTGGTTAATCAGACTAAATAAAACCCTGTACAAAAAGTCCATGCCACAGTAATGTTATGGGTACAACAACATTTCCGTCTGGTATTTTCAGCAATAAAACCCTTGAAGAACATCAAAAAATAACTGCCTTTGTATGTTATGCCAAAACCAGTCTGGCTATGGTGAGGTTCCAATATATGCATAATGTATAATGAAATTATTACTTTAGTAGCTGCTGAGGTTTTTCACTAGGAAAAAAATGTTCTCTTTTCTTGGGATAATATTTCAGCAGCATAAAGGACTTTTCAGGGTAATTCAAATAACCCATGAGAAGTCTATCACTCTCAGAGTTATGGAGGATAGGATGTTCTTCTTTAAGAGATTAGCTATTAATTGTAAAAAAAAAAAAAAAAAAAAAAAAAGATTATTTGTTATTTGCTATGTTATGGTTTTGTTTTACAATTAAAGAAAGAAAAAAACTATATTAATTGATTAGGGAACGACAGTCCTATGTGTAATTTCCTAAATATAAAATAGTATCTTTTCTAGAAATATTAGAAATGCACCTAAATTTGAACTGGTTAAGCTGAGAAGAGTGCATAAATAGAAAAATAACATTATCTCATTGTTGTTATAAATCATATTTTTATGGTACATGTGTTAGTTACTAGTTACTTTTCTACCTTAGCATGGTAGATATGTAACTGAATAACAGCAGCAGACATATAATATAACTTGATGTCAGTTTATTATTGGACTATCATTTTCTTTGATGAGAATAACATTAAATTTAAAAAAAAAAAAAAAAAAAAAACAGTTGCCGGGAAGTCAAATCTGACTCATGGTGACCCCCTGCATTTCACAGTAGAACTGTGCTCCATAGGGTTTTCAATGACTGTGATCTTTTGGAAGTAGATTGCCAGGACTTTTTTCCGATGTACCTGTGGTTGGATTCAAACCACCAACCTTCAGTTAGTAGTCAAACTCTTAATTGTTTGCACCACCCAGGAACTCCTTAATTAAAAAGAGTAAAGTTTAATCATCATTATGAATATATTTTCATGTAATATATTTTGTAAAATTAACAAAAATATAGCATCTTTACCCATTATTCAGATTACACTACTTGAATACAAATGTATTTGAATTACATTAATTGACCCACTTAGCCTTCAAATAGTAAAGTCTCTCATTTATAACCATTTTCTGTAGGAAAATGTTTTATGAATAGTAGTGCTTTTGCAATTTGTTTTAAACTTGTAATAAGATAATACCCTGAATATTACACCTATCACTTCTGTGAGTTTTAAAAAAATATATGGAAGTATAGTGTTTAATACTGGGTAGAAGCTTAGTAGAAATAACACATCAACTTCAACTAATGAATCCATTTTATATTAAATGTACAGAATAAGCTCATCTATAAAGACAGAGAGATTGTTGTCTACGGCTGGGAGGGGAGGTGTCAGGGGGGAAATGGGAATGACTGCTGATGGCTATGGAGTTTCTGGGGTTATCAAACTGTTCTAAAACCTATTGTGATAATGGTTGTACAACTCTGAATATACTAAAAACCGTTGAATTTTACACTTTAAGTGGGTGAACTGTGTGGTATATAAATTAAATCTCATTAAAGTGGTTATATAAGAAAAGTCTCTGCTCTCATGAAACTTAAATTCGCATGGTATTACAGACAATAAACTAATAAATATAAACATATATTGGGTAGAGACAAGTGCTATGAATTTAAAAAACAAATAAAAATCAGGAAAGTATAAACAGCTGTTGAGTAACAAGGGGATGCTCTTAGATAATATAATCAGGGTGGTCATCTCAGAGAAAGTGGTTTTTGAAGATTCCTACATGAAATAAAGAAATGAATCATGCACAAGTAAGGAGGTGAGGAAGGGCAGAAAAGAACAGAAACTCCATTAGCTGAAATGGGAAAGGCTAGGAGAGGAGCAGGTTTGAATAGATGAGGGAAATAAAGAGAGTTTGCTTTTTGCCTGACTATCTGATCAAAGTTTAATGTAGTCAGACTTCTTAATATTTTCTAGTTTGTTCCTTAACACCCATGTTAGCTAACATTTATATAACCTGTTGCCATTGAGTTGATCCTGACTCATGGCGACCCCATGTGTTACAGAGTAGAGCTGCTCCATAGGGTTTTCTTAGCTGTAATCTCTAAGGAAGGAGATTGCCAGGCCTTTCTTTCAAGGCACACCTGAGTGGGTTTGAACCACCAATCTTTCAGCTAGTAGTTCAGTGCTTAACCATTTCTGCCACCCAGGGACTCCACTCACTCTAATTCCCCCCTCTCTACAACTTCTGATGTAGAAAACATTTTTTTTTTTTTAACTTGGTCAAAGTTTGTAACACATCCTACAGTCCTCTTGTTTCAAAAATTGCTGTTCTATATTTACATGAATTCAGTGTACGCTAACAGTCCTTCTAAATGCTTCTCCATTTCTGAATTCTATATTTTGACTATCGCTTGGTTAACTAAATATCAACATCCAGTTTTTTCAAACAGGGCATATTTCTGAGTTTACTTACATTTTTTAGAATATCTTCCTTTGCTTTTATACTTGCATACAAACTAGGGGGAATAAAATTACCAAGTACAAGCTTGGTAATGATATTTTCCCCAAATACTTTTAAAATTTTGCTACAGTGTCTTTTGGTTTTGTGGAGAAGTCTGAGACCAGCTTGATATTCCTTTTGTAGGTGACTTTTCTTTTTCTACCTAGACAAATGGAGTAAGCTTTTAAAATATATATATATTTGACCTTCTTTAACGTCCAGTATGTAATTCAGTGTTGATTTTTATCTTGTAACTCATTTTGGTATATTGGCATATTTTTAACCTAGTGATGTATTTTTTTCATTTAAGGGAAATTTTGCTGTGTCATCTCTCTGAATATATTTTTCATGTTTCAGTTGATACAGTCTTCATTCTAGGATTCTTTTGTTGGGTCACCAGTCTCTTTGTACTTACTATCTCCTTCTCATTGCATTAATCTCTTTTTCCTTTTCCTCAATGTGTAAAGTGACAATCTTCATTTCAGTAATGACTATTCTTTCTTGCTGTTTCTAATCTGTTTTATTAGATAAGCCATTGTATTATTCCAGTTTGTAATATGTGCCCTTTTCTCTGCAACTGAACAAAACATACATCTCATAATGAGCCACTGTATTGAGGACATCAACCAAACCAAACTCACTGCCATCAAGTCGATTCCGACTCATAGCTACCCTATAGGACAGAACAGAACTGCCCCCACAGGGTTTCCAAGGCTGTAAATCTTTATGGAAGCTGACAGACACCACTTTCTCCCATGGACTGGCTGGTGGGTTCGAACTGCCGACCTTTTGGTTAGCAGCCTAGCACTTAACCCCTGAGCAATGAGCAACCAGGGTTCCTTAGGATATCAATAGCAACTATTAATGAATGTTAGAAATTTGTATAGAATTTAACATTATTCAATGAAAAAAAAATTTAAATGCACTAGGATTTCATAGCTCATTTATGGAAGACGTTTGATAAAGACGTTTGACAATGATTACATAGATTGCCAGTAATAAAATACATTGTGAGGCTAAATAAACTTTTCTGAATTATGAATAATAAAAAAAAATTTTTTTTTGATTCATCACGTCAGAGTAAAGACTGGGTTATCTTTCTCTTCTCTCAGGTACAAAAATGATATAACTGTTGTGATATTAAGAAGTAATCAATGAACATGCAGGAAAAACTAGGAACATTAACAATTTAGAGTTCTGCCAGACAGTTATGAAAAATGTATTATTTTAGTTTTTGTGGATTTTTTGCTATTTATGCTATTTTTTAGCTTTTAAAGTTTTATAATTTGTTGTGATCATTTTAAATTAATATTCACATTTAAAATTAATTTCGTATTTGTAATTTTATGTTTTTTGAAGAGGTCCCTTTCCTCCAAATTTTATAATCTTTAGGCCCACACAAAACCTGAATCAGCCCTTGAAAGGGTATATGGTGAATTAGACCAAAGAGCTTCTAATTTTATAACCTCATATGGCAAATTATGCATATTAAGGCCTGATAGATGGCATGTTTCACTCAGAAGTATGTTGTCTTTTCTACTTTAATTTTCTTCCTGGATCCATTAGATTAGCTGATCAACACAACTGAATGACTTTTTTTTTTTTTTCCAGCTAGATCTTTTCGTCCAGTTTGAGAGCCTAGTAATCATACTCTATCTGGATCATCTTTGAGTTTTCCAAACTTAACAGAACATCTAGGCAGAGTAAGCATTTAATTAAAGAAGCTAAATGAAGGAAAAAAAGGAAGGAAGGAAGTCCTTAGATAATGATTCACTTTTGATCTAACATTATAAATACCTGCAACCTTCACTACAGGTTCAGTCACCTTATCTGGAGTAAGGAAAGTATCTGTACTATTGTTCTCTGTCCAAACTGGGATCTTTCTGAAATTTGGGTGTTCACTTCCAGAAATTCAAGAGTGTTCTTAATATATATCTGATAAGAACTTCTAGAGTCTATATCATATACAGAGCTTGGTAGTGCAGTGCTTCAGAGCTACCGCTGCTAACCAAAAGGTAAGCAGTTTGAATCCACCAGCACTCCTTGGAAACCCTATGAAGCAGTTCTGCTCTGTCCTATAGGGTCACTATGAGTTGGCAATGGGTTTGATCTGGTTTTTGTATTGTATACACATTCTCACAATATGCCCCAAATTCTCAAAATGTTGATATTAGTAAACATACTCTAAAGCATTAAAATACAGGGAGCATTTGCATTTGCTTTTGTTAGGATGTGGGTTGTGGGGGTAGCACTTATCTGGAATTACTTTAGTCTCTTACAAGTTTCAATATAATGGCTTCGCACCACGCTCTCAAGGCTTCATTTCCAGAAGTTAGCTCTCTTATTGACATTTGCCCCAAAGCAATGCAGTTATTTGCATTTGTTAGATCTGGTTTAGGCTTTTTTTTCCCCCCTTGTTTGTCTGTTTTCTTCTTTTTCGTAGTTTCTCTTTATTTCCTGTGAGTCCAGAAATTCTTTAAAAAATGTTCGTGGTAACTCAGGGCTATTTGTAGTGTAGGAAGAGAGTCCATTTCTATATATAGTCTTCTGGAATCAGAAGCTACTTAGCATTCAATATGTAACACACATATTTAAATTTATGTTTTCTAAAAATGGCATCCCTGGGTGGTGCAATGTTAACCGAAAGGTTGGAGGTTTGAGTTCACCCAGAGACATCTCGGAAAGAAGGCCTGCTGATCTACTTCCAAAAAATCATCCATGGAAAACCCTGTGGAGCACAGTTCTACTCTGCACACACGGGGTTGTCATGAGTTGGAGTCAACTTTATGCAAACTGGTTACTGGTTTCTAAATATATGTACAATTAATTAATCAGCATTTATAGTCTATATTTGAGAAAAACAAAAGCTTAGTCATGGTTTTAATGCCCTTAGCTGTCTTCTTTACCATCAGTCTTTACTTTCCCTGTTGATATTGTCAGGTAAGTTATTTAGAAATGTATTGATGTATCCCATTTATACTTATTTACACTAAACATTTAGCTTTTCTAGTTTCTTCTCTCATCTTTTCTTCTTGAAGCATAATGCCCCCTCTTGAATTAAATTTTCTTCTAGCTGAATTGTATACTCCAGAAATTCTTCCAGTAAGAATTTATATGGTATATATTTTCTGAGAATTTTCATACTTAAAAATGTCTTTACTTCTATCTTATGCTTACTTAGGTAAGAATCTTATTTATCCTTTCAAAATATCATTCTTTTTTTTCCTGAATTCTATTGTTGTTGATGAAATTCTGATGTTAACTTGATTCTGATTTATTACAAATCTAATTTTTTTTGTCTGAAAGTTTTCAGTATTTGTTTTTTTTAGCTAATGTCCTCAATTTCTCTATAGAAATTTTTGTGAATATTTATTTTATTTATTCTACTTAGCACTCTAGAGGCCTTTCAATCTGTATATGCACAACTTTCCTCAGTTTTGTAGTATTCTTTTCATATATTTCTTTAAAGAGAGCCATTCTTCTATTCTCTCTTTTCTCCTTAATTCACCATTAGAGGAATTTGGAATTTCTGCTTCCACTTTGTTTCCCTCATCCTTCTTTTCCATACCTCTCACTATCAATTCCTTTGTACTGCTTTTCGTAAGATTCCATGGTAAGATTTTCTATAAAATAATATAGAAGGAAATGAAGTGAATCAGAAGCATTTAGCATGCAATGTATACTCCTCTCAGTTCTAGGTTGGTCTGTAACACAGATTGAATACAGAGTCAATTGTTACATAAAATTTTTATTTTTATGCTTTCTTTTTCAAATTCTTGTGTCTTAATATAAAAATAAATACATTCTTTAGCTCTGTTATTCTGTACATCCAGTATAATTACTATTTCTATTTTAAATTTCAACAAGCATTTAAAATATTTCAATAGTGTTTAGTCTATTTTTTCATTGATGAACTATCTCTTTCATCTTGATGAATAATTTTTTACAATTATTGTAAACTTTTGTTCATGTTAGAATCCTACAGGTCACTTTTATATCAAAATTTAAAGTTATTAATATTTATTTATTATAAAAAATAAAATTTCTGTAATGCCCTGGAGAGGTAAAGTAAATGCATGTATACTTTATTCTCTGCCTCTGTTCGGGGTGACAGAAGCAGACATACATGTTGTTATTTGTTGCTAGTTGTCATCAAGTTGATTCAACTCACGGTAACCTCATGTGTGCAGAGTAGAACTGCTTCACAGAATTTTCATGGCTGTGACCTTTTAGAAGCAGATCACCAGGTCTGTCTTCTGAGGCACCTCTGGCTGCGTGCAAACCACCAGGCTTTCAGCTAGTAGTAGAGCACTTAACTGTTTGTCCTTAACTGTTTGCCTAAGACAGACTAGGAAGAAAGGCCTGGTGATCTACTTCTAAAAATCAGCCAATGAAAACCTTATGGATCACAACAGAATATCGCCTGATATACTGCTAGAAGATGAGCCCCTAGGTTGGAAGGCACTCAAAATACACAGTAGCTGCAACAATGTATTTGAGCATACCCGACGATCATGAAGATGGCACAGAAACTGGCAAGGTTTTGTTGTGCTGTACATGGGGTCACCATGAGTCACAGCCAACTCTGTGGCAACTGACAACAAAAACAACTTCATGATCACTATAATTAACATAATTATTTTTCCTTCTTTGTATTAGACATTTACGGACTCTTCCTAATTGTTATGCCAATTCTGACAATGATATTTAAGTAATAACATCTCCCTGGATTTATCATGTTTTGCCTGCTTTTGGATCTTGGACCATATATACTCAGCATTTCCTCTTGTGTGTATTTTAACTCCAAATCAATTTTAGAATTAGGCAGGCTATAAATAAATTAAGTAATATAAACATTAATTTAACACAGAAACCTATGCTAGCAGACAACTTGCAATAAATGTCCTTGGGGACAACAAATTTCCTGTAAATCACATTTGGAGAACTATTAATCATGGTCAGTATGTCTGTGAGGTTCCATGTCATTTTATTCCTGTAGCATCCGAGACAATGTGCTTCAGCCCAACTCTGCCCTTTAAGGTATTATTATGTCTACAGATAGAATACTGTTTTATTTCATGCTTCACATGCTCTATGTTTTTGACCTTTTAAGCAGTATTAATAAATGTCATAACTCTCTTTGACCTCATCATCTTTAAGAGAGACTTTTCAAAGCACTGCTGAGAGGCATAATATTAAGAAACACAATCAAAAAAAAATTTGCTATAGATCAGCTTTTAGGGATGTGGAAAAAATATTGAACAGTAGTTTTTTCAGTTCTATTACCTGGAAACTTTGGGTTATTTAGAGATATTTCTGTGGCTACTGAGGGGAAAAGGAGCAGATGATTGGGTGGATGGATATTCCTTCCTTCCTTGGGTTTCTGCTTCAGCCATAACATTCTCCTCTTAGAGGATCTGTGGTGGGGGTTGGGGGTTGGGATTATGAAATTAAAAAAAAAAAAGAACTACAGGACATGAGATCTATATAATTGTTTGTGATTTAGGAATTTTCATTTAATCAGGTATGTCTCCCAGTCTGCTTTTCCTTAGAAATGTTATTTTCATACACCCAGTCTGCTGACCACAGCCTTTAATATTTTCAGCTCTTACCCAAAGACTTCATTCAAATTATGCTGACATTTTGGTTGATCCTGAACGAGGCTTAGTTTTTATCTAGATTTTATCAGTATTAATCAACTCATTCAAAAATGTATTATTAATTTATCTGCAGAAGAATCAGAATCTTGATACATAATTCTTTAAGAAACTATGTATTACTCTTGTGTCACCAGCTTTACATATGCTGAAGAGAATTGCACCACATTAAAATCGAGTTACAGAGGGTAAATATTAAGCACACAAGAATTTGAAAAAGAAGGCATAAAAATAAAAATTTTATAACAGTTGACTCTAAATTCAATCTGTGTTGCAGATCAACTAGAATTGAGAAGAGTATAAATTGCATGCTAAATACTTCTGATTCGCTTAATCGGGAAAACTTCAAGAAGCAAACATCTCAGTATAAACTGCACTAGAGAACAGGTGTTCCCAAGCAGCTGACGAACTACCTGAAGCGGATTATTCTCATGAACAAGGTTTTAAAAACCTGCACTTTTTAAGACCATTAAATGCAGTTAGTCTTAATCCTCATGATCACCAACTAATCTATTATCTATTTTAGAAGATAAAATACAAGAACCAGTGTTTCCTGGATGAAGCAGAACATTTTCAGAATGATGAGAAGTATTCCAGCCCACTGAGTATAAAATTAGATTGCTGAATGACTGTGGCTGGCTCAGATTCTGAGGTCATGATGACTCTTTCTTATGCTAAGTAGATGAACTGTCAGAATAAAATCATAGCCTGGCTTTAGTTATGAATCTTAAATTAGGTGAGATAAAAAACCTTTTGAAGTGTCATGTACTGTGATTTAAGTTTGTATCTCCTTATTCTTATCCAGGGTCCTGGAAATCTTATTATACACCATGAAGACAACTTGCTAGCTAAGCTGACTTTAAACGAGCTTGTCCTCATCCTATGGGACTAGTGAAGCATCTTGTCAATGCAGTTAGTTTACAATCACAAGCATGCTACTTGACTCCCATGTTGTTTTACTTTCATTCTTAATATTGTAATTAGTAGGCAGCAAACCACACACAGCCCAATGCATCATTTTGTACAAAATCAACCATTTTATTTCCTCTCATTTATCTCCCCCTGATTCAGTTTTGGGGGAGATATATTAAAGATTGGTGAAGAGTGAATTTAATTCTGTCAAGTATTTGGGAAACAAATGTTTGAAATGAATTCTGGAGGAGGGGAGGGGGGACATTACTGTGTTATCTTCACATTTTTGATACTTGACTGTTTTGTATCCTAAATCCCTAACTTGAGAAATGCCAGATAGGAAATGGTTCAATGTGTCAATATTAGGACACTTCTATTATGTTGTAGGCACACTATAGAGGGCAAGAGTCTCTAGAATTTTAACTCGGTGATACCAACCAGATAATATGTCCTTATCATATATGTATACAATAAATTATCACTATTATGGAATTGTCCGGTGTTGCTAAAACTTTTTTCTTTTCTTTTAATGATGATTATTTTTTTTAATTTTTTAATTTTTTCCATACAAAAATTTATACACACACTGTTATGTGAATCTAATTGCTCTCCCTATACTGTGACAGCACACTCCTCCTTTCTTAATGATGAATGATTTATTAAAAGAAAAGCCTTCTTTCCTTCCCCCCATGTCCTTGCAATCTCCATCCATGAACCCCCATTTTCATGTCTTCCCGGACAAGGAACTCCAAATAGTCACATCTAAAAAGGTAGGAAATCTGTCCTTGGTCCACAGCACAGATGGGGCCACACCCATGGCTGACATACTGCTCCTCTGCCTCACAGTCCCAGTCACTTCTGCAGAGTTCTTCGTAGAAGCCCAGAATTTTCAAGGGTCTCACAGCAGCCTGAAGCTCCTGTACCTCTAGCCTGAGGGTGAGGAAGGTCACAAGGATGAGGAAGCCTCCCAAATTCATGTTGCTTTTGGAAGTCTCCAACTGCAAGCCCGGTGACACCATCTGTTGTTCAGATTTTTGAAACTTGGAAAACTAGTATTTTTAGTAACAGGAAACATTTATTTCTATTTTTCATTATCTATTTCAAACTATTGGGATAGATATCCTTCTCTACAAGACTAGAAACTTCAGAGCTCAAAGTGCAAACTGCACCTTCCCATTTACCTCTCCCAGAGTCTTCACTTACAGTTTTCTGGGTCTCTCTTATTTCTCTCTGTCTCTCATCATCCTTGATCCTTTTATTGTGATGAAAAATACACATGTCAACATATGTACTTAACACACAGGTGGACACATAAACACATATATTGCTTAAAACAATAAGCAAAACCTACATAAAAATTATGAGGCTCTAACACTTCAGAGTTCTCAGATAATGAATTTATTTCCTCAGAAACTCCAGGGTTATATTTATATGTTTAGTTTGCATTATATAGAGATAAGTCAAGTGTGTTCTTGACTCTCAATTTTTTTTTTCTCTTACTAGAATATAAGTCATGATTCCCAGATTTTCTTCTCCATATCCAACTTTCCAATTCCAGCAAATATATCTTCCTAACTAATTTTAAACATGTTCTGTTACAGGATTTTAAGTATGTCTTTAGGTATTCCCTTCTTGCCAATGATATAAAAGAACTCCTTCTGTCTTTTTCAGAAACCTCATTAATGCTTCTGTGCATCATCTCTTGAAGGTCTTTTTAAGAAATTTAATAGGTACCTAGAGTTTAAGTCAAATGTGATTCAACCTGCTACCTTAGGCCTGAGTCAGATTGACAATAACCAAAAGTCTGGATATATTATTCTCTGGGACCAAATTCTTGAAGGAATATGGGGAATAGAGTATTTAAGAACTTTTTAACCTATAGAGAAACAAGAATAAGAATTATAGTGAACTTCTCATCAGAAACCATGTAAGAAAGAAAATAATGGAATTAAAAACTTAAATATATTTAAGTATAAATATATTTAATGTGTTGAAAAAAACTTACAAACCTATAATTCTATACCTAGTGAAATTACCATTCAAAAGTGAAGGAGAAATAAAGAATTTCTAAAAGAACAAAAAATAAGGGAATTCATTGCCATCAGAACTGACCAGCAAGAAATGTAGCAAAAAATTAAAGTATTTTGAAAATAAAATTAAGAATACAACTTACAAAAATTTCTGGGACACAGCAAAAGCAGTGTTTAGAGGGAAATGCATAGCAATAAATGTATATATTAGAACAAAAGTAAAATCTAAAACCAATAATCTAAGATTCTGCATTAGGAAGCTGGCAATTTAAGCCTAAAGCAAAAAGAAGAAAATAAATAATAAAAAATAGAGTAGAAAAAAATGAAATTGAAAACAAGAAAACAATACAGAAATATCAACAAAACCAAAAGCTGTGTATTTGCAAAGAACACTAAAACTGACAATCTCCAGCTAGACTAACAAGGAAAAAAAGGAAAAGACTCAAATTATCAAAAATGAAAGAGAGGCCATCAACCACTAACATTATGGACATTAAAAGGATAATAAATGAATGAAAGAATACATGCAAAAAGTTTATGCCCACATATTTGAGAACTTGAATGAAACAGACTGATTCCTTGAAAGACACAATTTATCAAAACTCACACAAAGATAAATTGATAATCTGAATAGACCTATATCCATTAAATAAACTGAGTCAACAATTAGTAACCTTCCAAAACAAAAAGGAGTAGGTCCAGAGGTTTCACTGACAAAGTTACCAAGTCTCCAAAATCTCTCCTAGAAAGTATAAATAGAAAACTTCCTTATGCATTGTATGAGGCCAATACTACCCTAACACCAAAACCAGGTGATAAAATTAAAAAAAAGAAAAATTACAGAGCAGTATCTCTCATAAACATACATGTAAAAATCCTCAACAAAATATAATAAAATAGAATTCAGTAATTTATACAATGAATTACACACCATGCCCTATGGGATTTATTCCAGTTATGCAAGGCTGGTTTAACATCGGAAATTAAATAAATGTAATCCATTACTAGAAACTAGTAATAAACTAGAAATAAAGAGGGAATTTACTCAACTCAATAAAGAATATTTACAACAAACTTACAGCTAATATTATATTTACTGGTTAGAAACTAGATATAAGCTTATTCCCTAATATAAGGAATAACTAAGAATTACCTCTATAACCACACTTTTCAGAACTGTACTAAAATTCCCAGCCACTGCAATAAAACAAGAAAAAGAAATAAAAGTATACGGATTATAAAGTAAGAAATAAAGTTGTCTTTATTCACAAATGACAAGATTGTCTATGTAGAAAATCCCAAGAATAGACTAAAAAATTCTGGAACTAATAAGTAAATATAGCAAGGTTGCAGAATACAAGGTTAATATACAAAATCAATTTTGTATACCAGAGTTGAACAGTTGTAATTTGAAATTAAAAACACAATACCCTTTACAATAGCATAAAAAAGAAATACTTAAATGTTACTCTAACAAAATACGTGCACAATATATGGAAAATTATAAATCTCTGACGCAAGAAATCAAAGAAGATATAAATAAATGGAGAGAGATGTACTTTTCATAGATTGAAAGACTCAATATTGTAAGATATCAGATCTTCCCATCTTGATATATACATTCGACACAATCCCAATGAAAACACTGTTGTTGCTGCTGAGTTGATTCTGACTCCTGGTGACCCCATGTGTGGAGACTAGAACCGCTCCAGAGGGTTTTCAAGGCTGTGACCTTATGGAAGTAGATTACCAGGCCTATCTTCCAAGTGGCCTGCGGGTGGGTTCGAACCTCCAACATTTTGGTTAGTAGTCTAGCACTTAATCATTTACCCCACCCAGCAACAATGAAATACTAGCAAGCTAATACGTAGATACTGACAAATTGATTTAAAAATTTAAATGAGAAGACAAAGTTCAAGGGTTCATGAGGAGCGTTATTCTTATATACAAGTATACTGGAATTTATCAATTAAGTAAATGAGTAGTGATGATGGGAGTGAAGTTTCTCACTGTTGCAGTGGAATTTACAAATAAGAAAGAGGAGGAGGCTAAAATTTTCCACATGGTACATAGAGGTGGAAATATCAATGCGAGCTAATGTTTAGCTTAATATAGACACTTATGGTTATGAGTAGAAATATTTATAGATATGTGTATATACATGAATTAGTATACACACATACATTTCTTTGTTCTGTCAGCTTAGAGGCCTTCACAACAATGACACTCAAATAGCAATGAGCTATAGGCAAACATATCACCCAGATCTTGGCTTCTAATACTATTGTGCAATTAAAAAAAATCAGGTCACATTGGAGAAATGACTAAGAAATATACACTATGAGCCTGCAATATCTTATATCGTCAGAATGTAAGTATCTTAGTTATCTAGTGCTGCTATAACACAAATACCACAAGTGGATGGCTTTAACAAAGAGAGATTTATTGTCTCACAGTCCTGGAGGCTAAAAGTTTGAATTCAGGGTGCCAGCTCCAGGGAAAGGCTTTCTCTCTCTGTTGGCTCTAGAGGAAGGTCCTTATCATCAATCTTCCTCTGGTTTAGGAGCTTCTCTGCACAGGAACTCCATGTCCAAAGGATGAGCTCTGCTCCTGGTTCTTATTTCTTGGTAGTATGAGGTCCCCCTGTCTCTCTGCTTGCTTCTCTCTTTTATATCTCAAAGAGACTGAATCAAGATACAACCTAATCTTCTAGATTGAGTCCTGCCTCATTAATATAACTGCCTCTAATCCTGCCTCATTAACATCATAGAGGTAAGCTTTGTTTTAGAGATTATAAGACTGAAGACACAATAAGCTAAATTCCTTGCCAGAATAACACAGCTAGTTTGTGACAGAGCCCAGATTACAAGAGATACTGCTGGACTCTCAGTTTTGTGTTCTTTCTCCTTTACAACATGGTTAATTTTTCCTCTTCAATTCTGTGCCTGTTTCCACAGTGCTAGGTATAAATTAGGATAAGTATTCCAGTCCTGTACCCTCATCACTGGGAATAAATTAGAATAAAATCTGAGTAATCTCTAAATATGTATCTTTCTAAAAATGTTGCAACTGTTGAGAATATTTTTGAAATATAATGCTTTTTAAAATGTTTAGAAATTAATTTTGCAAACATTTCTTAAGTATTTTCTTATTAAAAATGTATGGATTTAATTTTTTATGGTAACTTCCTTTTACAGTAAATCTTTGCAATATTTTCTCTCTGAAATATTGTAAACCATTTTAGCCAATAGATGGCCCATATAGCACCTGTACTGACCTAATAGACACTAATGGCTCATTTGTAATTTTTATAACCATAAGGGATTAATATTTTATCCCAAGACTCTAATAGGTTTTGGCATGGGAAAAATCTATGGAGGAGTTAGATGACTTTTTACAGATTATTAAGTAAATAACACTCATTTAAAACAGTATACATTTTAGTACTAGGAAATTATGTGTATGTTAAAGAAATCTCTCTCTTCCCCACCCCCACAACTAGCTGTTTGGATTTCTATCACATTTCTGGTTTATAAGAGGTTGTTAATTGATTATGGCAAATGGTTGTTGAGCACATTTGCTTGAGAGAAAGAATACTGAGACCATTTTAACTCCATTTCCTCATCAGTTACATTCATCATTATAACAAACATCATACACAACCCCATTGTGTGACTTAAACTATTGTTTTATAATTAATCAGTTGCTATCTAGTTGACTCTGACTCACAGTGACCTCATGTGTGTCAGAGTAGAACCGTGCGCCATAGGGTTTTCCTTTATTTTTTAATATTAATAATTTGTTTTATTGAACATATGCTCTGCATTTTTATAAGTTTAACCACATTCATAGGGGTTTCAATAGCTGATTTTTCAAAATGAGATTGCTAGGCCTTTCTTCTGAGGCACCTCTGGGTGTACTTCAACCACCAAATTTTCAGTTACCAGCTGAACATATTAGTTGTTTGCACTACCCAGAAATTCCATTTTATAATTAGGATATTATAATTTAAAAACAAAAAAAACCAAACCCTTAGCTATCAAGTTGATTCTGACTCATAGCAACCCTGTAGGACAGAGTAGACCTCCCCCATACAGTTTCCAAGGAATGCCTGGTAGATTCGAACTGCTGTCCTTTTGGTTAGCAGCCAAAGCTCTTAACCACTATGTCACCAGGGTTTCCATATTATAACTAGGCTATTATACATTTTTTTAAAATTTTTGAATGAACTTGTTTTCTAGTTAAGTAGTCTGCCTCCTACCATTTATCAACATGTTTTTATCTAAATGATTTTTTTATATGTTTAGCATGTAGTTACCCTATTTAGAATTTTTTTAATTATTTTTTACTTTGGGGTATTTCTTAGAATATTTTCTTATGCTCCTGTTGAGAAATGTTAAGCAATTCTGACATTGTTGTTAGGTGCCTTCCAGTTGGTTCTGACTCATGGTGACCCTATGTTCCACAGAAAGAAAAACTGCCTGATCCTGCACCATCTTTACAATCATTGCTATGTTTGAGCTCATTGTTGTAGCCACTGTGTCAATCCATCTTTTTGAAAGACTTCCTCTTTTTCACTGACCCTCTACTTTACCAAGCATGATGTTGTCCAGCTTCTGGTCCCTCCTGATAACATGTTCAAATACATGAGACAAATGTTAGCAAATGACCTACCTGTCACTGTGGGATTCTGACTTTCCTGTGGAACCAACTTCTCCAAAGTGAGTAGAACGCCTTCACTGACAAACCTATCGTATGTTCTTTTTTTTTTTTAATACTTTGTTGTGTTTTAGATGAAAGTTTACACCTCGGATTAGGTACCCACTTAACAGTTTTTGTACCAATTGTTCCATGACTTTGGTTACAATTTTCACAATGTGTCAGTGTTTTCATTATTTCCATTCTGTTTTTTTTTTTTTTTTCCATTTATCTAGCTTCCCTGCCCCACCTTGCCTTCTCATCTTTGCTTTTGGGTAAATGTTGACTAATTGGTCTTGTATAGTTGATTGTTTAAGGCAACATATTCCTGACAGGTGATATTGTTTACTTTATAAACCAATCTATTATTTGGCTGAAAGGAGACCCCCAGGAGTGGCTTCAGTTCCAAGTTAAAAGGGTATCTTAGGGCAATAGTCTCAGGGGTTCCTCTACTCTCTATCAGTCCAGTAAGTCTAGTCTTTGTTAGGAATTTGAGTTTTTTTCTACATTTTTCTTCCATTCTAACCAGAACCTTCTGTTGTGTCCCTAGTCAGAATGGTCAGTAATGGTAGCCAGGAACCATCTACTTCTTCTGGTCTCAGGCTAGAAGAGGCCATGGTTCGTGTGACCTATTAGTCCTATTAGTGGACTAGTTTCTTCTTTGAGTCTTTGGTTTTGTTCATTCCCCCTTGCTCTAGATGGGGTGAGACCAACAGTTGTATCTTAGCCAGGCACTCATAAGCTTTTAAGGCCCCAGGTGCTACTTAGCAAACTAGGTTGTGGAACACTATCTTAATGAACTATGTTATGCCAATTGACTAACTTGTCCCACAAGACTATGGTCCTAATCCCTTTAACCAAGTAAATCAATCCCATGAGGTGTTTGGATATGTCTAGGAGGACTCCATAACTGTGCTTCCTATGTGCTTTATTATATATATGACTATATACGTAGCACTGTCTTAGTTATCCAGTGCTGCTATAATGGAAATACCACAAGTGGATGACTTTAACAAACAGAAGTTTATTCTTTCACAGTCTAGTAGGCTAGAAGTCTGAATTCAGAGTGCCAGTTCCAGGGGAAGGCTTTCTCTCTGTGTCAGCTCTGGAGGAATGTCCTTGTCATCAGTCTTCCCCTGACCTTTTCAGCATAAGGACCCTGGGTTCAAAGCACACACTCTGCTTCTGGCACTGCTTTCTTGGTCGTATGAGGTCCCAAAATGTCTTTCTTAATTTAGAATTTCAGTTAGCATTATGAAGCCTTTCCTGGTATTCTCACTTATGTATTAGTATGCTTCCTTCAGTGGAAAAACAAACGTTGGGACAAAGTTACTGGTGCTACTTCTGAGCATTACATACAAGCCTGGTAAGTGCATGGATTACGCTAGGCATGTGACTTCATCTCTAAGGTCATTTCCAGTTCTGCAATCCTATGATTGTGAGATACAAATCTATTTTGAAATGAAGTGAATGGGTGCTGAGACAGCTAAAACTGGATGACCATTGACATATTAATCATAATGATCATCATAGTAGTTTTAAAGAACTATCAATTATTAGTGCTTAGGAAGACTAAAGAATTGATGCATTTGAATTATGGCTTTGGCGAAGAACATTGACTATAACATGGACTGCCAGATGAATTAACAAATCTGTACTTCTTTGAAGTAGTATAGCCAGAATGCTTCCCAGAAGTGAGGATGGTGAGACTTCGTCTCACCCATCCTGGAAATGTTATCAGGAGGGCCCAGTCCCTGGAGAAGGACCTCATGCTAGGCAAAGTAGAGGGTTAGAGAAAAAGAGGAAGACCCTCTACGAGATGAACTGACACAGCAGAAGCAATAGTGAGCTCAAGCATAGCAGTGACTGGGAGGATGACTCAGGCCTGGGCAGCACTTTGTTCTGTTGTACACAGGGTCACTATGAGTTGGAACCAACTCAATGGCACCCAACAACAGTGACTCCCAGGTACTCTGCTGCACATCACATGTATTTTATCCAATTAAACCCATACATATATTTCATTAGGAAGGTACATTTTACAGATAAGGAAATTTAGTCTACATTTTTTTTCCATACAAATATATGTACATACATTGTTATGTGACTCTAATTGCTCTCCCCATACTGTGACAGCACACTTCTCCTTTCCACCCCTGATTCCCCATGTCCATTCAACCAGCTCCTAACCCTCTCTGCCTTCCCATCTCACCTCTGGACAGAAGCTGCCCATTTAGCCTCTTGTATCTACTTGAGCTAAGAGGCACACTCCTCACGGGTATCACTTTATGTCCCAAAGTCTAGTCCAATCCCTGTCTGAACAGTTGGCCTTGGATATTGTTTTAGTTCTGGGCTGATAGAGAATCCAGGGGCCGTACTTTCCAGGGTTCCTCCAGTCTCAGTCAGACCATTAAGTCTGGTCTTCTTACTAGAATTTGAGTTTTGCACCCCACCTTTCTCCGGCTCCATCCAGGACTCTCTGTTGTGTTTCCTGTCAGGGTGTTCATTGGTGGTAGCTGGGCACCATCTACTTCTTCTAGTCTGAGGCTGATGAAGTCTCTGGTTTATGTGGCCCTTTCTGTCTCTTGGGCTACTACTTTCCTTGGGTCTTTGGTGTTCTTCATTCTCCTTAACTCCAGGTGGTTGGGACCAATTGATGCATCTTAGATGGCCGTTTGCTAGCTTTTAAGACCCCAGACACCACTCACCAAAGTAGGATGCAGAACATTTTCTTAATAAGCTTTGTTATGCCAATTGACCTAGATGTCCCCTGAAAGCATGGTCCCCAGACCCCTGGCCCTGCTGTTCTGTCCCGCAAAGTGTTTGATTGTATTCAGGAAACTTCTTAGCTTTGGTTTAGTCCAGTTGTGCTGACTTCCCCTGTAGTGTGTGCTGTCCTTCCCTTCAGCTAAGATAATTCTTATCTATTATTAGTTAGTTAATAGCCCTCCCCCCACTCCCCACCTTCCTAACCATCAGAGAATGTTTTCTGTGTTTAAACCTTTTCTTGAGTTCTTATAATAGTGGCCTTATACAATATTTGTCCTTCTGTGACTGACTAAATTCACTCAGCCTAATGATCTCCAGCTTCCTCCATGTTATGTTTCAGGGCTTCACCGTTGTTCTTTATTGTTGCGTAGTATTCCATTGTGTGGATATACCATAATTTGTTTATCCATTCATCCACTGATGGGCACCTAGGTTGTTTCCATCTTTTTGCTATTGTGAACAGTGCTGCAGTGAACATGGGTGTGCATATACCTATTTGTGTGACGGCTCTGATTTCTCCAGGATATATTCCAAGGAGCAGGATAGCTGGATCATATGGTTCTTCCATTTCTAGCTTTTTAAGGAAGCACCAAATCAATTTCCAAAGTGGTTGTAACATTTTACATTCCCACCAACAGTGTATAAGTGTTGCAGTCTCTCCACAACCTCTCCAGCATTTATTATTTTGTGTTTTTTGGATTAATGCTAGTATTATTGGGGTGAGATGATATCTCATTGTAGTTTTGATTTGCATTTCTCTAACAGCTAATGAACATGAGCATTTCTTCATGTGTCTGTTAGCCACCTGAATATCTTCTTTGGCAAACTCCCTGTTCATATCCTTTGCCCATTTTTTAATTGGGCTATTTGTCTTTTTGTTGTTGAGGTTTTACAGTATCTTGTAGATTTTAGAGATTAGAAACTGATCGGATTTGTCATAGACAAAAATTTTTTCCGTCTGTAGGTTGTCTTTTCACTCTTTTGGTGAAGTCTTTTGATGAGAATAAGTGTTTGATTTTTAGGGGCTCCCATTTATCTGGTCCCTCTTCTGGTGCTCATGCATTGTTACTTATGGTTCATATTGTGTTTATGCCATGTATTAGGGCTCCTAGCATTGTCCCTATTTTTTCTTCCATGATCTTTATCATTTTTGATTTTATATTTAAGTCTTTGATCCATTTTGAGTTAGTTTTTGTGCATGGTGTGAGATATGGGTCTTGTTTCAGTTTTTTGCAGATGGATATCCAGTTATGCCAGCACCATTTGTTAAAGAGACTCTCTTTTCCCCAATTAATGGACTTTGGGCCTTTGTCAAATATCAGGTACTCATAGGTAGATGAATTTATGTCAGGATTCTCAACTCTGTTACATTGGTTTATGTATCTGTTGTTATACCAGTACCAGACTGTTTTGACTAGGGTGACAGTATAATAGGTTCTAAAATCAGGTAATCTCAGGCCTCCCACCTTGTTCTTCTTCTTTAGTGATGCTTTACTTACTCTAGGCCTCTTCCTTTTTCATATAAAGTTGGTGATTTGTTTCGCTGTCTCATTAAAAAATGCTGGTAGAATATGGATCAGGATTGCATTGTATCTGTAGATTGCTTTGGGTAGAATTGACATTTTCACAACGTTGAGTCTACCTATCTGTGAGCAAGGTATGTTTTTCCACTTACGCAGATCTCTTTGTTTTCTTGCAGTAGTGTCTTGTAGTTTTCATTGTACAGATCTTTTACGTCTCTAGTTAGATTTATTCCTAAGTATTTTATCTTCTTGGGGGCTACTGTAAATGGTATTGATTTGGCGATTTCCTCTTTGAGGTTCTCTTTGTTGGTGTAAAGGAATCCAACTGAATTTTGTATGTTTAGCTTATATCCTGAAACTTTTCTGAAATCTTCAATTAGTTCCAGTAGTTTTCTTGTGGATTCTTTGGGGTTTTCTGTGTATAAGATCATATCATCTGCAAATAGAGATACTTTGACTTCTTCCTTACCAATTTGGATGCCCTTTCTTTCTTTTTCTAGCCTAATTTCTCTGGCTAGGACCTCCAGCACAATGTTGAATAAGAGTGGTGATAAAGGGAATCGTTGTCTGGTTCCCGTTTCTCAAGGGGAATGCTTTCAAAGTCTCTCCATTTAGGATGATGTTGGCTGTTGGCTTCGTATAAACACCCTTAATTATACTGAGGAATTTCCCTTCTGTTCCTATTTTGTTGAGAGTTTTTATCATGAAGGGGTGTTGGACTTTGTCAAATGCCTTTTCTTCATCGATTGATAAGATCATGTGGTTCTTGTCTTTTGTTTTATTTATGTGATGGATTACATTTATTGTTTTTCTAATGTTGAACCATCCCTGCATAGCTGGTATAAATCCCACTTGACCATGGTGAATTATTTTTTTGATATGTTGCTGAATTCTATTGGCTAGAATTTTGTTGATGATTTTTGCGTCAATGTTCATGAGGGATATTGGTTTGTAATTTTCTTTTTTTGTGGTGTCTTTTCCTGGTTTTGGTATCAGCGTTATGCTGGCTTCATAGAATGAATTTGGGAGTATCCCATCCTTTTCTATGGTCTGAAATACCCTTAGTAGTAGTGGTGTTTACTCTTCTCTGGAAGTTGGTAGAATTCTCCAGTGAAGCCATCCGGGCCAGGGCTTTTTTTTTGTTGGGAGTTTTTTAATAACCTTTTCAATCTCTTTCGTTATGGGTTTATTTAGTTGTTCTACTTCTGTTTGTGTTAATTTAGATAGGTAGTGAGTTTCTAGAAATTTGTCCATTCCCTCTAGGTTTTCACATTTGTTAGAGTACAATTTTTCATAGTATTCTGTTATGATTCTTTTAATTTCAGTTGGGTCTGTTGTGATATCACCCATGTCATTTCTTATACAGGTTATCTGCTTCCTCTCCTGTTTTTCTTTTGTCAGTTTGGCCAGTGGTTTATCAATTTTATTGATCTTTTCAAAGAACCACCTTTTGGCCTTGTTAACTCTTTCAATTGTTTTTCTATTCTCTATTTCATTTACTTCTGCTCTAATTCTTATATTTCCTTTCTTTTGGCACCTGAGGCCTTCTTGCTGCTCTCTTTCTACTTGTTCCCATTGTAGGGTTAATGTTTTGATTATGGCCCTTTCTTTCTTTATGGATGTGTGCGTTTATTGCTATAAACTGACCTCTGATCACTGCTTTTGCTGTTTCCCAAAGATTCTGGTAGGATGTGTTTTCATTCTTGTTTGATTCTATGAATTTCTTTATTCCATCCTTAATTTCTTCTATAACCCAGTAGTTTTTGAGCAAAGTATTGTTCAGTTTTCATGTGTTTGCTTTCGTTTTCATTGCTTTTTCTGTTTGTTGTTTTCTACTTTAATGGCTTTATGGTCAGAAAAGATGCTTTGTAATATTTTGATGCTTTGGGTTTTGTTAAGGCTTGCTTTATGGCCTAATATGTGGTCTATTCTGGAGAAAGTTCCATGTGCATTGGAAAAGAGAGTATACTTGACTGCCGTTGAGTGGAGTGTCTGGTATATGTCTGTGAGATCAAGTTGGTTGATTGTAGCATTTAGCTCTTCTGTGTCTTTGTTGAGCTTCTTTCTGGATGTTCTGTTTCACCGAAAGTGGCATGTTGAAGTCTCCTACTACTATTGTGGAGCTGTCTATCCCTCTTTTCAATGCTGTTAGAGTTTGTTTTATGTATTTTGGAGCCCTGTCTTTGGGTGTGTAAATATTTATTATAGTTATGCCCTCCTAGTATATTAACCCTTTTATCATTATATAGTGTCTTTCCTTATCCTTTGTGGTGGGTTTTACTTTAAAGTCTATTTTGTCAGAGATTAATATTGCCACTCCTGCTCTTTTTTGAGTGTTGTTTGCTTGTTTTTTTCCATCCTTTGAGTTTCAGTTTATGTCTTTAAGGTGTGTCTCTTGAAGGCAGTATATAGACGGATCGTGGTTTTTTATCCAATCTGCCATTCTCTGTCTCTTTATTGGAGCATTTATTCCATTTACATTCAGTGTAATTATTGATAGTGCTGTCATTTTGATTTTTTTTGGTCTGTTCAAAGTTTCTTTGTTCCACTTAATTTTCTGTGCTGAGTTATTTTTCTTTATGTATTTTCTTTTCATCTTTTTCATTGTTGTTGATTTTGTGTTTGCTGAGTCTTTATATTTTTCTAGTTTTTTATTTTGACTTGTAAGATTGCTAGTTTCCTTTGTGGTTACCTTAATATTTACCCCTATTTTTCTAAGTGTATACCAGTCTTTCATGTCTTTTTATTGCCTTGACTTCCTCTCCATATGCAAAATCTGTGTCTACAATTTTTAAGTCCCTCTTTTTTGTTTTAATGTTGTCATCTTTTACATATTGACATCTCTATTTCCCTATTTTCAGTGTTTTAGTTTTATTTTTGCATCTTTCCTATATGCGTTTATATCTGGTTGCTCTGTCCCGTGTTCTAGTCTTGGGTTGTTATCTGATGTTACTGATTTTCTAACCAGAAGACTCCCTTTAGTATGTCTTGTAATTTTGGTTTGGTTTTTGCAAATTCCATAAACTTCCATTTATCTGGACATACCCTAAATTCACCATGATATTTGAGAGACAGTTTTGCTGAATATATAATTCTTGGCTGGCAATTTTTTTCCTTCAAGGCTTTATATATGTCATCCCATTACCTTCTTGCCTGCATGGTTTCTTCTGAGTAGTCCAAGCTTATTCTTATTGACTCTCCTTTGTAGGAGACTTTTCATTTATTCCTAGCTGCTCTTAAAATTTTCTCATTATCTTTGGTTTTTGGCAAATTTGATTATAATATGTCTTGGTGACTTTCTTTTGGGATCTGCCTTGTGTGGAGTTCAAAGAGTTTCTTGTATAAATATCTTCTCATCTTTCACAATATCAGGGAAGTTTTCTGCCAACAACTCTTCAACAATTATCTCTGTATTCTCTGATATCCCCCACCCACCCACCCACTTTCTGGTACTCCAATCACTTGTAAGTTATTCCTCTTGATAGAATCCCACATAATTCTTAGGGTTTCTTCATTTTTTGAAAATTCTTTTATCTGATTTTTCCTCAAATAAACTGGTGTCAAGTGCTTTATCTTCAGTCTCACTAATTCTGACTTCCATTGCCTCAATTCTGTTCCTACGACTTTCTCTTGAGTTGTGTAATTCTGAAACTTTATTGTTAATCTTTTGGATTTCTTCTTACTGTCTCTCTATGGATTCTGGCAGCCTATTAAATTTGTCATTATGCTCTTGAATAACCTTCTTAAGTTCTTCTATTGCTTTGTCTGTGTTTTTCTTGGCTTGTTCTGCATTTTGCATGATCTCCTTCTTGATTTCTTGAAGAGTTCTGTATATTAGTCTTTTGAACTCTATCTCTGGTAATTTGAGGAAGTTCTCTTCCTCCAGGAGGTTTTTTCTTTGTTTTGGAAGCTTGCTGAAGCAATCGTGGTCTGCCTTTTTATGTGATTTGAGATTGACTGTTGTCTCTGAGCCATCAATAAGTTATTATATTTATTTTATGTTTGCTTATTGTGTCCTAGCTTCTTGTTTTGTTTTGTTTTGATATACCCAAACAGGCTAGTTGTGTGAGCTAGTTTGATTATTGGCATCTTTGATGCTCTCATGTCCTGTCTCCAGGCAGCTAGAGCTGTTACTAGGTATGTGAGCCCAAAAGTCCATTTACTTTTCTTGTGTGGATTCAGCTCAGGTGTCCAAGTTGTTTGTCACTGAATGTATGGTGCAGGCTCTCATCTACAGTCATAGATGGGCGGGGATGATTGGAGTAGACACAGCTATCTGGCTGCAGTAGGGGGTCATGTGCTGAGCATGGCAAGGTGCTGACTGCTGCCCCTGAGTGTCTATGTGGAAGGAGTGTCTCTGTTCCCTACAGAGCAGAGGTAGGTCGGTTTTGCAGCTGGACTTTGGGCACCCAATGCTGTTGGCTGTAAGGATTGGGAGTCACCATTTGGACCTGTTTTGGGTAGCTTGGTGGAGTGGGTGGAACCGGCAGTCCTGAGGTCCCTGATGTGGGCAGGTGAGGACCCTGCTTAATGTGCAGGGTGGTGTCAGATGTCACGAATCCGCCACTCCCCCTTATAGCAGATACAGATGAAAATAGGCTTCAGATACTGTCATGGTTTGAATTATGTCCCTACTTGTAACACTTGCCCTAGCAGGGCAGATGGGCGCATGAGGTCCCCCGGCCGAGAGGCCACAGGAAACAAAAGCTGAAGAGACAAGGAACACAAGAAGCTGAGCTGCCTCAGTCTCAAAAGGTATGACGAGGACCTCAGGGGTTTTAAAGGGTGGAGCCATGGCCTCTGGTGTTTCTAACGGTGGAGTTGTCACTGCAGTGGACTAGGAGAATGGTCTGCCTGAAGCCAAGGGAGCAGAGCTGCTGTCCCAGTGGGTCTGGAAGATAGAGCTGAAGCCCAGGGCCAAGAGGCCTCACTCAGAATCTGGAGATTGTGGCCAATACCTAGAGTCTGGAGGGCAGGGCTATTGTGTAAATTGTCTCAGAGAATAGAAGATTATTTTCAAGCCTTGAGGGCTAATGCAATGTGTTCTGCTGACTTGCTTGGTGCCTGTTATCCCTTCTTCTCTTCAAGTTTCTCCAATTTGTAATGGAAATGTCTAGCTTGTGCCTATTCTGCCATTGTACCTTTGGAAACAGATAATTTGTATTCTAGATTTCACAGATGAAGATGAATTTTTGGATTTTGGACTTGGCGTTAAGACTTTTGTTATGATTTGTTGGGGTGAATATGTTTTCCAGGTTGCAAGGATGTGATTTTTTGGAGGGCCAAAGGGTGGAATGTCATGGTTTGAATTATGTCCCCCCAAAAATGTGCATCAATTTGGCTGGGCTATGATTCCCAGAATTGTGTGGTTGGCCTCCATTTTGTGATTGTAATTTTATGTTAAAGACAATTAGGGTAGGACTGTAACACCACCCTTACGCAGGTCACATACCTGATCCAGATGTAAAGGGAGTTTCCCTGGGGTGTGGCCTGCACCACCTTTTATCTCTTGAGAGATAAAAGGAAAGGGAAGCAAACAGAGAGTTGGGAGCCTCAAACCACCAAGAAAGCAGTGCTGGGAGCAGAGCACGTCCTTTGGACCTGAGGTTCCTGCGCAGAGAAACTCCTAGACCAAGGGAAGATTGATGACACGGACCTTCCTCCAGAGCCAACAGAGAAAGCATTCCCCTGGGGCTGATTCCAAAATTTGGACTTATAGCTTCCCGGACTGTGAGAGAATAAATTTCTCTTTGTTAAAACCACCCACTTGTGGTATTTCTGTTAGTGCAGCACTAGATGACTAAGACAGGTACATACCCTGGTATACTGTGCTAATGAGGGCCTATGATGCCAAAATGGCCCACACAGGTCTACGTAGGTGTGAAAGGTATTCAAAGTCTCTGGACCCCTTATGCCTTTGCCTAGGCAAAGAGGCTGCGTCTGCGCTGAGATCTCTGCTTAGGGGAGCTGGCAGATTATTTTTTCCTGTTTGTTCATTTGTTTCCTCTCCAAAGCCAGGAGAATGGCTCAGGGCGTGACGGGTCCTACTTCTGACCCAGGGAGCACTGCAATCTCTGAAGCCAGACCCATGACCTGGAGCAGAGTGAGGAGGGAGCAGGTAAACGGGAAAGAGGTATTTCCCAAAAGAAGAGTTTTTTTAAATTTTTGATCCGCACAGTAGGTTAGACACTTGTACTTACCTTTTGCCGATCAAATGCCGATTCTCACTGGTTCTGGAGGTGTGAGCTGACCGTCTGCCGCTCAGTCTCTCCAGATGTGGAAAACACGTCCCAAGCACCACTGCTTGCCTCTCCACTCCTGCCAGCCAATCTTGCCTGCAGGGTGCTGTTTCCCACTGGGTCAGGTCTGGCAACTCCTTGCTGCTTCTGAGCCGTCTCTCCCTCCTCTTTCCGCTTAGTCTAATTCCTCAACTTTGTCTTTGATGTTCAGGGCTCCTAGATTGTCATATATACTTGATTCACTTGTTTTTTTGGGTCTTCGTTGTTAAGAGGGACCACAGGAAGTGTCTGACTTCTCAGCCTCCTTGGCCCCGCCCCCCAAGATATATTTTTAATGGACTAATGCAATATAAAGACTATTTTATATAGTAGGCCACTTTTGTGTGTTTAAATGTGTATAAAATATACACATATAAGTTAATATAGGGCTAATCTATCTTTGAGAATATTTCAAAGCAATCACAAGGACTATTAACAGTGGTTGCCTCTGAAAGGAAAAGGAGTAGCTGAGAGTGAGGGTAAGGTTGTGGACTGCTTTTCGTATTTTATCATGTGCATCTATTACCAATAGAAAAATAGATAAAGCCTAATTAAATATAAAAAAAAAATTAAGAAAACCAAACCTGTTGCTGTGAGTGGATTCTGACTCATAGCAATCCTGCAGGGCAGAGAAGAGCTGCCCTGTAGCGTTTCCAAGGAGCGGCTGGTGGATTCCAACTGCCAACTTGTAATTGTTATCACTAGTAATTAATCTCTTCCGTTTTTCTCCAAACAAAGTATTATTGCTTTGTTTGTGTCTTGGTAAATGCAAAATATATCTTAAAGGATGTTCCTCTATTTTGTATTCTAGGAGAAGTATATCTTTAAACTACCTTTGTCCTGTTTATTCTTTTCCTATTTCCATATTAGTGGGTTTAAATTTCACATTATTATGTTGCTGTCAGTTTAAATGGCCTATTTTTGTTCATTTTTATATATTCTACAAACATTTAGAAAATGTAGTTGGAATTGTTTCTGAAAGTCACATTGTGATTTCCTGGATTCATTTACGTTTTGAACTTGATTTCCTGAGAACATTCCTACTTATTATCATTAGCTAAAATCAATTTCTTGAAGCTTATTTCTTTAATGAAGTGATTTCCTTTCTTCCTCTCTGTTTATGTTTATGAAATCCTCATTCAAACTTGCCTCTCTCTTCACCCTTGAATAATGCATTGGGTGTCTTTAATTAACACACACACACACCCCTATCTTCTATTCTATTCTAATTTTCCCTTACCCTTATTTGATTCAAATGGAATGGTATCACTATCCATTTCTATATGATTTCTTTGTAACTTATTATTCATCTAAAAAGTCAGCATTGTATGAAGGTGTTGGCTCAATAGTAAAGGAACAATTTCATTGCTCTATTTGAAGGTTTTCTTTTTTTTTATTTCTTTCCTTGATATTTGGAAGAAGATTTAGTATGTAGGCATGATCAAATATTCACAATTTTTAAAAATGCAATGGAGTTATTTTCAAAAAGATAATTGATCTTTCATTTATTTCTCACTTTTATGACATGTACCTTCATTTTATTTTTATTCCTATTACTTTTTTTTAAAATATTTTATTGTACTTCAGGTGAAGGCTTACAGAACAAATAGTTTCTTATGAAACAGTAGCACACATGTTGTTTTATGACATTGGTTAACAACCCCACAACATATTAACCTTCTAACTTCTCAACCTTTTTTTTTTTTTTTTTTTTGGTGAAAATACACATAGCCAAAGATACACCGTTTCAAAAATTTCTATATGCACAGTTCAGTGACACTGACTACGCCCTTCCAATTGTGCTGTTATTCTCACTTAAGATGAAGACTTACAGAACAAAATAGTTTCTCATTTAATAGTTACTACAAATGTTGCCCTATGACAATGTTTAACAATCTCACAACACATCAACAATATCCTTACTCAACCTTGGGTTCCCTATCACCAGCCTCCTTGTCCCCTTCGGCCTTCTGGTCCTGGTCACTGGACTCCTGTACCTCGTTAGTCTCATTTGGTTTTACGGGGCTGTCCACTCCCAGGCTGAATGGTGAACCTTGGAGATAGATTCACCACTGAGCTAAAAGGGTGTCTGGGGACCATACCCTCGGGGTTTCTCCAGTCTCCTTTAGGCCAGTAAATCTGATCTTTTTTTTGTGAGTTAGAATTATGCTCTACATCCTTCTCCAGCTCTGTCCAGAACCCTATGTTGTGATCCTGGTCAGAGCAGTCAGTGGTGGTAGCCAGGCACCATCTAGCTGTACTGGACTCAGTCCGGTGGAGGCCTTGGTAGCTGTGGACAATTAGTCCTTCAGACTAATCTTTTCCTTGTATCCTGTTCTCTTCATTCTCCCTTGCTCCTGAAGGGATGAGACCAGTGGAGTATCTTAGATGGCTGCTCACAGGCTTTTAAGACCCCAGACACTACTCACCAAGGTAGAATGTAGAACATTGTCTTTATAAGCTGTGTCATGCCAATTGAGCTAGATGTTCCCCGAGACCATGGTCCCCACAGCCCTCCACCAAGCAATTCAGTCCCACAGGGAGTTTGGATGTGTCTATGGGGCTTCCATGACCTTTCCTTGTACAAGTTGTGCTAGTTTCCCCTGTATTGTGTACTGTCTCACCCTTCACCCAAGATACCACTTATCTATTGCCTATTTAGTATTTCCCCCCCTCACCCCTCCCATCCCTGGTAACCAACAAAGATTGTTACATTTTGTGTGTGAACTTTTCATGGGTTTTTACAATAGAGGTCTCATACAATATTTGTCCTTTTGTGATTGACTTATTTCATTCAGCATAATGTCCTCCAGTTTCATCCATGTTATAAGATGGTTCACAGATTCATTGCTGTTCTTTCTCATTGCATAGTACTCCATTGTGTATATGTACCATAGTTTGTTTATCCATTCATCTGTTAATGGGCATCTAGGTTGCTTCCATCGTTTGGCTATTGTGAACTATGTTGCCATGAACATAGGTGTGCGTGTGTCTATTCAAGTGACGACTCTTATTTCTCTAGGATATATTCCTAGGAGTGGGATTGCTGGATAGAATGGTATGTCCATTTCTAGCTTTCTGAGGAAGCGCCATATCATTTTCCAAAATGGTTGTATCATTTTGCATTCCCACCAGCAGTGCATAATAGTTCCAATCTCCCCGCAGCCCCTCCAACATTTGTTATCTCCAGTGTTTTTGATTTGTGCCACTAGTGCCAGGGTGAGATGGTATCTCATTGTGGTTTTAATTTGCATTTCTCTAATGGCTAGTGATCATGAGCATATCCTCATGTGTCTGTTGGCCCTTTGAATGTCTTCTTTGGTGAAGTGTCTGTTCATTTCCTTTGCCCATTTTTAAATAGGATTATTTGTCTTTTTGTTATAGAGGTGTTGGATTTTCTTGTAGATTATGGAGATTAGACCTTTGTCTGACTTGTACTGTCCAAAAATTTTTTCCCAATCTGTAGGTTCTCTTTTTACTCTTTTGGTGGAGTCTTTAGAAGAGCATAGGTGTTTGATTTTTAGAAGATCCCAGCTATCTAGCTTATCTGTTGGGGTTTGTGCATTGATGGTTATGGTTTGTATCCTGTTAATGCCATGTATTAAGGCCTGAAGTGTTAGTCCTATTTTTTCTTCTATGAACTTTATAGTTTTAGGCTTTATATTCAGGTCTTTGATCCATTTTGAAGTAGTTTTTGTATATGGTGTGAGGTATGGGTCCTGTTTCATTTTTTCTGCAGATGGATATCCAGTTTTGCCAGCACCATTTATTAAAAAGACTGTCTTTTCCCCATTTGATGGACTTTGGGCCCTTGTCGAAGATCAGGTGACCATAGGTGGATGGATTTACATCTGGGTTCTCAATTCTGTTCCATTGGTCAATGTATCTGTCATTGTACCAGTACCAGGCTGTTTTGACTACTGTAGCTGTATAGGAGGTTCTGAAATCAGGTAGTGTGAGTCCTCCAACTTTATTCTTCTTCTTCAGTAGTGTTTTACTTATTCAGGGCTTCTTCCCTTTCCATATAAAGTTAATGATTAGTTTTTCCATCTCTTTGAAGAATGTTGTTGGTATTTGGATCGGGATTGCATTGTATTTGTAAATTGCTTTGGGTAGAATTGACATTTTCACAATGTTGAGTCTACCTATCCATGAGCATGGTATGTTTTTCCATTTATGTAGATCCCTTTGGGTTTCATGCAGTAGTGTTTTGTATTTTTCTTTGTATAGGTCTTTTACATCCCTGGTTAGATTTATTCCTAAGTATTTTATCTTTTTAGGGGCTATTGAAAATGGTATTGTTTTCCTGATTTCCTTTTCATCATTCTCCTTACTGGTGTATAGGAATCCAACTGATTTTTGTATGTTTATCTTGTATCCTGCTACTCTGCTGAATCTTTCTATTAGTTCCAGTAGATTTCTCGTGGAGTCTTTAGGGTTTTCTATGTATAGTATCATATCATCTGCAAACAGGGACAGTTTAACTTCTTCATTACCAATTTGGATGCTCTTTATTTCTTTTTCTTGCCTTATTGCTCTAGTTAGAACTTCTAGCACTACTCCTATTACTTTTCTAGTTGACTTTCATATTTTAGATTTTCTACATATTTACCATAAAGTAACCCATTTCTTAACATCCTCTTTGACTTAAAGGAAATACTAGCCTGAAATATATTTGATGAAAATTTTATCTTTCTTCTTATTATAGTTCTTTAGTTTGTCTGTATATTAATAATTCTAATTTTAATAATTTTAGGACAGAATTATATTTGAAGATGAGAGTATTGAAATTCAGTCTGCTATTTCTAGAATTATTTCAAAGGCATCAATTGCCAGTATTGATTTTTGATGGTATTAGAATGAAGATAATGTCTACAGCTTTATCCTAAAATACATTTTGGTGATGGCCTAAAATATTCATAAAATATGGAACATTATCTTAAGAATACTCGTACAGACAATGCAGTGTGATCTCCACACCATTTTCTTTTTTCTTGACTATGCAAGGTGATCATCTTTTCAAACACTCCTTGTAACTAGGTTGGACGCCCTGTGTCTAAGTTCTGGCCCATGAAATGTGTGCGATAGTGATAAAAGACAATTCCAGCCCCGGTACTTAAAATCATCTTATACAGTCTTACAGCTTTTTTTCTTCCCTTCCCAGGATGACCAGAATGACATGTGCTTCAGATCATATAGCTATGAGAGGAGCCTGTGTCCCTGAATCACTATTTGGAGAAGATCTACCCTGGGGAGTCACTTGACACCATTGGAATATAACATGTGTGAGAAATAAACCTTTATTGTATTAAACTACTGAGATTTTGGTGTGGTTATTTACAACAGTTAGTATTAATTACTCTGACTAATAAGGCAAAGATTAAAAAAATCATCTAATTTTTCTTAAATATAAATAATATGTAAATTCTTATATTTTGATACATCAATCTTGAGACACCTCTTTCTTCTAAGATATCCTTTGCTGCCATTTCTGACCTCCTGGAATTATGTGAAAATATGTTTCACAAATGAATGAATCATGAAGGAATCATCTGTTTGACGAACCAGCTCAATTTATTTTGGACCATCCAGACCCCTACAAAAAAGCAGTACATCTCTACCAATAGGTTCTGATACAAATGCTGTTAGGTGCCATCAAGTCGATTCCAACTCACAGCCACCCTGTGTAGAACAGAATGAAATGCTGTCTGGTCCTGTGCCATTTTCACAATCATTGCTAGCTTGAGCCCAGCATTGCAGCCACTGTGTCAATCCATCTTGTTGAGGGTCTTCCTCTGTTTGCTGACCCTCTACTTTACCAAGCATGATGTCCTTCTCCAGGGACTAGTCCCTTCTGGTAATATGTCCAAAGTACTTGACAGGAAGTCTTGCCATCCTTGCTTTCTAAGGAGCCTTCTGGCTGTACTTCTTCCAGGACAGATTTATTCGTTTTTCTAGCACTGCATGATATATTAAATATTCTTCATCAACACCATCATTCAAATGCATCAGTTCTTCTTCAGTCTTCATTATTCATTGTCCAGCATTTGCATGCAGTTGAGGTGATTGAAAATACCATGGCTTGGGTCAATGTGTTTTATTGATAAGAAATAGCACTACAATAAATAGTGAGCTTCCTGAAAAAGGCTTGAAGGGTAGGTCAGAATTGAATATGTAAAAATATGACAGGGCATGGCATGTTGCAGAAGCTTCAGGAGCAAAAGAAAAAAGATCAGATACTTCAAGGTAATTAAAAGGACTATACTTTATCAACACATTGCTCCTAGAAAGAGAATTTAGATTAGTATTCTGTAGGTATTTCATGAAGGGCCTGGAACATGGAGTGAAAACTAGTAGACAGCCAGGAAGCCAGAATGTTTTTGAACAAGGTGGTGACACGCTAAGAACAGTGTTTTGGAAAATAATTTGTGAATCAGGGGTCAAATTAATTGCAGAAGAGGGTAGAAATGTGGAGACAGGGCAGGGTGTTACTGTAATTGTTCAGGCAAGACTTAATAAGGGAGCTGGAAATTCATTGCGTTTTTGCATTTAAAATGGTGAGAGATTAGTGTATTCACTTTAAAACATATAATCTGGAAAGAAAACATGGTGAGTTCAGTTTTAAATATACTGATTTCCATAAAGATGAATTAAAATTCACTTTGGATCCAATAAAAGAACAATTTTCTAATATTGTTCATGAATCAAATACTGAAAAACTAATGATCTTTAATATACCAACAAAATAGCTAGAATTTTTTTGTTGTTTTAACTATGTTATATGCACCATGATGCACATTATATGCATTATAAAAAAAAAATAATGTTAACCTTATACGAGTGTGGCAGAGACTTCGTGTTCAACAAGCATAATTTTATTTTCTTCTTCCTGGGTACATAAGTAGTATACATTTTTCACCTGCTTTGGTAGTTAGGCTGGGGCATATTTATTTGGTTTTAGTTTAAGCATAAATTTCCTTCCACTATAATCCATGCTCTCCATTCTTTCACGGAGTCCTTAGAGGACCTATGTTTAAAATGGCAGCACTACAAAATGGAAGGAAGCTGAACTACTTGGTCAGTTCTTGGAGGGGAGTCATCAAAGAGAGCTGCCTGACCTTCACTTGACTATGACATGAAATGTAAACATCTTTATGGTATTTGAAGTCCTGGTGGTGCAGTGTTAAGAGCTCAGCTGCTAACCAACAGGTCAGCAGTTCAAATCCATGAGCCACTCCTTGAAAATCCTACGAGGCAGGTCTACTCTGTCCTATAGGGTCACTATGAGTTGGAATCGACTGGACAGCAATGGGTTTTATTGTATTTAGTCAGTGAAATTTCAGAGTCTTTGACATAATATATATCCTAACTCATACAGAAAGTGGTTCTTTGAAGGGGGGTACTGCCTTAGCAAAAACCAAAAATATGTGGCATTGTCTTAGCAGTTTGATGGTGGTCAACAAGAAAACTGATACTAGAGATTTAAAAAACAGTAATCCATGATTGCAAAGGCAAAGTACTTATTAAGGACTCATCTGCAATAATGGATAAAACCCATGTATTTTCTGGGTCAGCCACTCTAGGAGAGGAAGCCAGAAAACAGCTTACAATAGAAAACCTTGTTGGGGTGTGTTGGCTTCCATGTATTGGATTTAGAAAACATACTGTATGGGAGAGGTTAACGTGTGAACAAACTGGCCAGTTTGCAATCGGAGATGAAAGAATAAAGACAGTTAAAATTGGGGGTCTTTTAAGGTTAAAAAAAAAGCCAGCTATCCCTAACTGCAAACAATGGTATATGAAAACCAAAAGTCTGGTAAAAATCTCAGTTGAAAAAAGCAACTGGAAGTAAAATTCAGATGAAGAATATAGCTTCCTACCTGTTTTTAAGAAAACCAATATTATGTGTAGAGAAAAAGGGGATCAACATGTGGTTAAAGTGGCAGAAAAATAATGCAGATTTAAGAACTATGATTAGAAAGCAATTTTGTGTATGGTTACTGGTGAATGCAACGATTAGAAGTATATAGAATAGAAATCTACTAAATTTGGGAGTGAATTATATTACTTAAGTATCCATGATGCTGGGCTGAAAATGCCTTTAACTTTTGGAATCATTACTTCTCTAGTCTTAGGCGAGCAGTTGGCTTCAAAGGTAGTACAAGTCCCAAGAATGGTGTGCTCCACAATACTCCCCTCTGATATGGCCAAGGAAAATAATGGACAAGAAGCAGTGTCCCAAAGGGTGGATCAAGGGGCCAGGACAAACAATGGACAGAGGGGCTTCTCCCTGAGAGTCGATTCAGGACCTAACAAATGAACAAGGCACTCAGGATAGAGAGTCCCACTCACTGGGACTGCAGAAGTTCCAAAGGATCGTGATGGCTGTGTAATCTCCATTCTCTCCCTTTCTGAAAGAGAGTATTTATTGTGATTATCCTGTTCCACTCCCACCTTTATCTTATCATAGGTCTTATCTTACCTATTATCATAGGTGTCTGTTTGAATCAGAAATAGAGATCTTAGGAGATCAACTGGAGCCCTAGTACACCATGGTTAAGAGCTTGGCTGCTAACCAAAAGGCAGGCAGTTCAAATCCACCAGCTACTCTTTGGAAACCCTCTGGGGCAGTTCTACTCTGTCTTATAGGGTCGCTATGTGTTGGAATGAACTCGATAGCAAGAAGTTTTGGGAGCTGAACTGGATGAAATGATTAGATGAGATTTTGTGTTTTCCTAATTAGGAAGGGATTGAGTGTATTCCCTGGAAAGAAAAATGAACCAGATACATAGTATCCAAAAAGATGTAGAGTGGGAAGGATAATACTAAAGTGTTCACCATATGTCATTTCATTTTCCTCTTCGTAGGCACATAAAACCAAAAAAAACCCAAACTTGTTCCTGTTGAGTCAACTTCGACCCACAGCAACCCTATAGGCAAGAGTAGAACTGCCCCATAGGGTTTCCAAGGAGCAGATGGCGGATTTGAACTACTGACCTTTTGGTTAGCAGCAGAGTTCTTAACCATTGCACCACCAGGGCTCCCCTAGGCACACAGGAAGTCTAATACTCCCAACATAGTTTAATGTTCTCTTGGGACCATATGACTGGGTTTTGTTCCGAAGGATGTGAGGAGAGATGTGCTTCCATACCTGGCCTGAGATCCCATGCACAGTATTCTATACTCACTTCCCCTCCACAGTGACCTCAAAGACCTTGTGATTAAATTGGCAGTATTGCTAGGAGGAAGTAGGGGAATACCTATATCACCTGTTTAAGGAGAATATCCAAGGATAATTCAGTGAACTCAATTGTAATTTTATGTGAATTTAAACAAGTGTTTATTGTTTTCATCATTGATAACACAGGAGAGCATGACTTAATTAGACAAAGACAGCAACATCATTCCTATTTTATCAAAAAGGTCATTTCCATAAAAGGTTGTTCTTTAATTTCAGGACACAAATAAATCTTTTTTTTTTTGGTATAAAAATCATAATTTTTATGTATGTTAATACTTTGAAAAACTTGTATGGTCAAGTTTATCATAAGCTATTATCATAAGCTAACAGTTCTACTAAGAAGATGATTATTTTAAAATGTGGAATAACTAAGAAGTTAGTTTTTAATTTCTAAATCTTAGAATTACAATCTAACTTTTATCAATTTCTGATTTAAAATATCAACTTTTTCAAAATTTTTTTCTGTGTTAAAAACTAATGTCAGTACAGTCCACCACATGGACTCTTTGTCACAAAAGAGGCTACCTGCTTGCACTGATCAACTATCCACTATTCATTGCTTAGAGAGACATATATACTAGCATAATTTAGCACTGTTGTTATTGTTAGGTGCCATTGAGTCAGTTCCGACTCATAGCGGCCCAATGTACGACAGAACGAAACACTGTCCGGTCCTGCATCATCCTCATGATCTTGTTATGCTTGAACCCATTGTTGCAGCCACCAGGTCAATCCATCGCATTGAGAGTCTTCCTCTTTTTTGCTGACCCTCTACTTTACCAAGCATGATGTCCTTCTCCATGGACTGATCCTTCCTGATAACATGTCCAAAGTATTTGAGATGAAGTCTCATCATCCTCGCTTCTAAGGAGCATTCTGGTTGTACTTCTTCCAAGATAGATTTGTTCGTTCTTTTGGCCATCCATGGTATATTCACCAACACCATAATTCAATCCTTCTTCGATCTTCATTATTGATTGTCCAGCTTTTGAATGCATGTGAGACAATTGAAAACACCAAGGCTTGGATTCTAGAATTCCCATTCTTCACAGTGTTATCCATAATTTGTTACGATCCACACAGTTGAATGCCTTTGCATAGTCAAGAAAACACAGGTAAACATCTTTCTGGTATTCTCTGCTTTCGGCCAGGATCCATCTGATGTCAGCAATGATATCCCTTGTTCCATGTCCTCTCCTGGTTAGAATTTCTGGCACTTTCCTTTTGATGTACTGCTGCAACTGTTTTTGAATGATCTTCAGCAAAATTTTACTTGCATGCGATATTAATGATATTGTTAGATAATTTCTGCATTTGGTTGCATCACGTTTTTTTGGAATAGGCATAAATATGGATTTCTTCCAGTTGTTTGGCCAGGTAGCTGTATTACAAATTTCTTGGTATAGACAAGTGAGCACTTCCAGTGCTGTATCCATTTGTTGAAACATATCAATTGGTAGTCCGTCAATTCTTGGAGCCTTGTTTTTTGCCAATGTCTTCAGTGCAGCTTGGACCTCCTCCTTCAGTACCTTCGGTTCTTGATCACACGTTACCTGCTGAAATGATTGAATATTGACCAATTGACTCTGTGTACTCCTTCCACCTTCTTTTGATGTTTCCTGCATTGTTCAGTATTTTGCCCAGGGAATCCTTCACTTCTGCAAATTGAGGCTTGAATTTTTTCTTCAGTTCTTTCAGCTTGAGAAATGCCGAGCATTTTCTTCTCTTTTGATTTCCTATATTCAGCTCTTTGCACGTCATTATAATACTTTACTTTGTCTTCTCAAGCAGTCCTTTGAAATCTTCTGTTCAGCCCTTTTACTTCATCATTTCTTCCTTTTGCTTTAGCTACTTGACATTCAACAGCAAGTTTCAGAGTCTCTTCTGATATCCATTTTTGGTCTTTTCTTTCTTTCCAATCTTCTTAATGACCTCTTGCTTTCTTCATGTATGATGTCCTTGATGTCATTCCACAACTTGTCTGGTCTTCAGTCATTAGTGTTTAATGTGTCAAATCTATTCTTGAGATGGGCTCTAAATTCAGGTGGCTGTACTTTGGCTCTCGCGGATTGTTCTACTTTTCTTCAGCTTCAACTTGGACTTGCATATGAGCATTTGATGGTCTATTCTGTAGTTGGCCCCTGGCCTTGTTCTGACTGATGATATTGAGCTTTTCCATTTTCTCTTTCCACAGATGTAGTCAATTTGATTCCTATGTATTCCATCTGGAGAGATCCACATGTATAGTTGCTGTTTAAGTTGTTGAAAAAAGGTATTTGCAATGAAGAAGTCGTTGGTCTTGCAAAAGTCTATCATGCGATGACCAGCATTGTTTCTATCATCAAGACCATATTTTCTAACTACCTATCCTTCTTCTATCCTTCTTCTTTGCTTCCAACTTTTGCATTCCAATCACCTATAATTATCAAAGCATCTTGAGTGCATGTTTGATCAATTTTAGACTACAAAAGTTGGTAAAAATTTTCAATTTTTTCATCTTTGGCTTTAGTGGTTGGTGCACAAATTTGAATAATAATCGTATTAACTGGTCTTCCTTACAGTGGTATGGATACTATCCTATCACTGACGGTATGACAAACTGATAAATGCATGAGTGAATTTAGCACTTGGTCTCTACAGTGAATTGAAGTCATATAAGTAGTAGCATTTGTTTGAATTAATGTTTAGAAGCAGATTCTGTATCAGCATCATGTTTTTCTATATGTTGGTGTTATTATTAGGTGCTGTCTAGACGGTTCCAACTCATAGTGACCCTATTTACAACAGAAGGAAACACTGCCCTGTCCTGTGCCATCCTCATAATCATTGTTATGCTTGAGCCCATTGTTACAGTCACTGTGTCAATTCATCTCATTGAGGGTCTTCCTCTTTTTCACTGATCCTCTGCTTTACCAAGCATGATATCCTTCTTCAGAGACTGATCCCTCTCGATAATATGTCCAAAGTATGTGAGACAAAGTCTTGCCATCTTTGCTTCTAAGGAGCATTCTGGTTGTTGTACTTCTTCCAAGACAGATTTGTTCATTCTTTTGGCAGTCAATGGTATATTCAATATTCTTTACCAACACCACAATTAAAATATGTTAATTCTTCTTCAGTCTTCCTTATTCACTGTTCAACTTTCACATGCATGTGAAGCATTCAAAAATACCATGGCTTGGGTCAGGCACACCTTAGTCTTAAAGGTGACATCTTTGCTTCAACACTTTAAAGAGGTCTTTTGCAGCAGATTTGCCCAATGTACTTTGTTGTTTGATTTCCTAACTGTTGCTTCCATGTGCATTGATTGTGGATCCAAGAAAAATGAAATCCTTGACAAGGTCAATCTCTTCTCCGTTTATCATGATGTTACTTATTGGTGCAGTTGTGAGGATTTTTCTTTTATGTTGAGGTGTAATCCATACTGAAGGCTGTAGTCTTTGATCTTCATCAGTAAGTGATTCAAGTCCTCTTCACTTTCAGCAAGCAAGGTTATGTCATCTGCATGTTGCAGATTGTTAATGAGTCTTCCTCCAATCCTGATGCCCTGTTCTTCATACAGCCTAGCTTCTCAGGTTATTTGCTCAGCATATAGATTGAATATGTATGGTGAAAGGATACAACCCTGGCGCACACCTTTCCTGACTTTAAGCCATGCAGTATCTTCTTGTTCTATTCGAACGACTGCCTCTTGATCCATGTACATGTTCCTCATGAGCACAATTAAGTGTTCTGGAATTCCCATTCTTCGCAATGTTATCCATAATTTGTTATGATCTACACAGTCGAATGATATCCTAGACATTAGTGAGCTGAAATGGACTGGTATTAGCCATTTTGAATTGTACAATCATATGGTCTGCTAAGCAGGGAATGACAACTTGAAGAAGAACAGCATTGCATGCATCATCAAAAAAAACATTTCAGGATCTATCCTGAAATACAACACCATCAGCAACAAGATAATATACCTACAGAAAAGACCAGTTTATACAACTATTATTCAAATTTATGCACCAACCACTAAGGCCAAAGATGAAAAAACTGAAGCTTTTTAAAACTTCTGCAGTTTTTCTACATATTCAATAAAGATAATAATAATAATAATAGCAATAATATTAATAGTAATATATGTTGAAAACTTACTAAATGTTGGCATTTTTACTAGTATACACTAAATATATGCTGTTGCATTTAATCATTAGGGAAAAAAACTTTGAGGTATTATAATTATTCCAATTTTAAAAATAAGAAATTAATGCTTGGTAAAGGGTAGATGGCAATGCTGGAAGGAAACAGAGGCTTGCTCATCTTCAAAGTTGCAGCTCACTAAATGGATTTCTGTTAAGAATCCAAGTCTTAATCATGATAAACTTGATTTGATTCCCTTACTCTCTGTGTCTTTTCCAGTCACCCCTCTTAATTTTTCATCTTCCACCATGCAGATAATTATACTTTAATATAAATTTTAGATTCAATCAAGACATTGTTTAGAATGACAGTGGATGCTTATAAAGCAGAGTCCATCCTATTCATAAACATTTCTATTTATCCTAAAAGGCATTACACATAAAAAAGTCTTTGCAGCAATTTTTTTGTAAGAGCAAATACTGTCAGGAAATAATGTGATTGTTAGGAAAAAATGGTCAAAATAAAGTAAAAGTGATGACTATGCTAAAAATATCATAGAAGTAAACCAGCAAGGGCCCCTGAGTATAATCTGTCAGGTGTTGCTATATATCTCTGCATAACAAATAACTCTGAAACTTGTTGGATTGTAGCAACTGACAGTTATTGATTGCTACTCCATCTATGCATTTTTGGCTGCTTCTCTACTTAACTATCCTGGGTTTTGCAGGGATCAGCTCTGATGGATTTAGCTGAAACTGGCTCTAGGCTGAGGGTTAGAATTAGGTCTGTTTCACATCTTTCATTCTGGGACACAGACTGAATGTTCACCTCTCATCCAGGGCATGCGGTTTCCATGGAAAAAGAAAGAGTGCAAGAGGGGTGAACAGAAACATTCAATGCCTCTAAAAACCTGTTCAGAACTAGCACATATCACTTCAGCTCAAGGGACCTCTGTGCCCTCACATCAGGAATTCATAGAAGTAATCTTACTTCAAGTTATTTCAGGTCACAGTTTTATTAAAAAAACAAAACAAAACCCACTATTCAGCATCGGTTGAAAATTTTTAGTTTACAGAAACAGCACTATCACTGATCATCACATAGCTCCAGCCAAAACCATATACTTTAGGATTTGTCATGGCAGCATCCCACATCTGGTACCAATTTCTGTATTAGTTTGGTTTTGTGATAATTCTACATAACATTTAATCTCCAGTTTCTGTGGTTGACAACATCTTTGCATATAGTCCTTGCTTTAGTGTCTAAGGGTTTGCTGTGGCTCTACAGAGTTCCAGTTGGCTCATCCAAGACTTTGGTGGACTTGGATCTAGGATGCAAGTTGGGTTTCAGGACTGTTCCACGAGTCTCCTCACTTTGGAAACCAGAACAAAGGACTATCTGTTCTCTGAGACATGTGTTTCTCACAGTGGATGACAGAAACAGAAGAATCGTGAATGGACACACACAATCTCTCTGAAAACCTCTGCTCGGTACTGGCAAACTCCTTTTGCCTGTATTTGTCTGGTCAGAATAAGTTACCTGGCCAAGGCAAAAGTCAGTGGGAAAGTAGATTTTTTTTTCCTGCATCAAGGCAAGAGTGAAGAAGAAAGGAAGAATTATGAATAAATAATACAGTCTACACACTGAATAAGCTAGATGAGGACCCTTGAATTTTTCATGCCCTTGCCATGAGTCTACTTTATTTGAAAAATCAATAATATTGCAAAATTATTTCACTAAGCTAGGTGAAATCATTATCAAGTCGAGTCACTTTGCCTTTTTGTTTTGTAAAATTAATGCTATAGTCCTGTACAGAGAACATTAATTTTAAAATACATAGTTTTCAATCTCCACATAATAGAACAATGCAAAGAAGTTTAGTGTTTCTGAAACTGAAGGCTGGAGCAACTATTATTAAATAATTATAACTATAAATATTTAAAAAGCATAATAATGTCTAAATCAGGTAAGTGTTTCTAACAATATTGTTTATTTGGCTGATTAATTTCTACAAAATATGTTAGTTTGTAGGCTAAAACTGCTGCTATAGTCAACTGTCTAAAGGGTAGTTACAGGAGAAGGTTTGGCAATTTTGTTTGTTATGTTATTAATGTACACATAAGCTCACTAAAAAGTGAAGCTGTCTTTGCCTATATGTTCAATACCATTCTCCCTATAATTTTATCACCAGGGAAGACTGCATGCACTAATTGCAATTTGTAAACTTTAGCTTTTGCAAACATATAATAATATGAGTCAGAATGATTCCACAATAATTCTGAAATGAATCTACGCTCAAGTAGTTATGCATGCTACTTGAGACGTGTTGTTTCTAAACTTCTTTGAATATGATGCTTTACATCAATATTTTATTAAGGTGTATCATAAAATACATTAGATTTATATATTAGAAAATAAAATCCTGTTCAAAAGAGCTAGTCCACATTTGTTAAGAAAACACAATAGGAATTGACACTATCGTTGTCTTTTAAACGTATGCCACTCTCAAGAATTTTAAAATTACATTAGATGTACGTATACCTATTAGTGAATAAGCCCTATTTGTTAAGGAAAAAAATCAGTGCTGCTCCAAAATGTGTCTTTATTCCTGGGACCATGTTAGACTATATTTCGCACTTCTCTTGGAGTGAGGTGTGTCTATATGACTAAACAATTGTCAATGGAATATGAGCAGGTTATGTGTTCCACTTAAGGATTTAGTCCTTAAGAGAATGATCTTACCCTTCCTATTGACAGAATATCTAGAACCCAATTGATCCAGCTTTGACCACGGAGATTGTGACAGTGCTTTGTGGGATGTGACTGCAATGTGATGGATAAATCCCGAGACTCTCTGAATGGCCATGTAGAATAGAGTTGTCTTATAAACATTGACCCTTTATCTCGAACTATTGCATAAACGGGGAATAAATTTCTTTATTCTTTTGAATGCTTTATTAACACTACAAATAAACCTGTCCTCTCTAGTCCCACTGTGATCATTTGATTTAGCAACAAGGCAGAGTGATTTTAATAATGCATTATTGTATAGGACATACACAGAAAGAGGTCAAATATAGTTGACATCTATTTGCATGTTTTATAAGTATTAATTTATTTTAATGTATAATTTGATGGCTCCAATTTTTGTTTCTAATTCAGACATTTAACAAAATTTGAAAAATTAATTCTTATGTAATTTCTCATTAACTTCAACTTTATGTAATTATAAGCATTGTTCAGAGGAAATATAATTAACAACTTAATATTATCACTTAATGGTATCTAGGTGGGTACAACTTCAACTCTTAAGTCATAGTTTGGGTATCCACAAGTACAGTCTCTGGGAAAATGACTTGGATGCAGTAGTTTATCTGGCAGGTGATCCAAAGAAGCACAGGCAAGGAAGTGGGGACAGTGGCACAGTTAAAAGCCAATAAAAATGTATTAATAAGGCAGTTACTCCTGAGGACAACTAGGGTTTAATCCTACTAGGACCTCTGAGAAACAGTGTGAAACATATCCCAGAATTGTTCTACCAGAGGAAAGCCTGGCTCTAGTGTTTACCTACTAACTCTCAAGTCCCATTGTTTGAAGGTTGCTCTCAGGGGTGGTAACTCCACTATACTACAGAGTTGCATCTGCTGGTGGGAAATATGCTTCCTCGGTGCTAGAGAAAGCCCTCAGGTAAAGAACAGAGACAGATACAGGGGCTTGAGGTAAGACTGTCAGTGTGTTCACTCCTGTCTGTAGCTATGGGTGAACTCAGGTACCCCAGGGCAAATGTGCTGGTTCACCAATAGCATCTGCCACACTGTACTTCATATCTGTTATACTGTATTTGTTTGTCTACGTATCCATTATTTATGGGTCTCCTTTTGCTTGGATCTGTTCTAAGTGCTTGGAGAACAACAGTCAATAAAATAAAGTTCTCAATCTTGTGGAAGTTTTATTCCAGTTGGGATAAAAAGGCATTAAACAAAATGATCAAATATGATATAATGAAATAATGTAGATAGTAAAATTGCCAGGATGTAGATAGCAAAATTATCTACATTTCTCCCAAAACAGCTGGGAGTAACAATCAGCTGCTTTTGATTCATTATAAGTAAGATTTTGCCCCAAAGGGACCCTCAAACAATGAAATGGAGTGCCTTAGAATTAAACAGTTGAATTTTATGTGTCAAGGATAATATAAGGAGCCCTGGTGGCACAGTGGTTAAAGTGCTCAGCTACTAACCTAAAAGTCAGCAGTTTGAATCCACCAGATGCTCCACAGGAGAAAGATGTGGCAGTCTGTCTCTGTAAAGATTTACAGCCTTGTAAGCCCTATGGAGTAGTTCTACTCTGACCTTCAAGGTTTCTGTGAGTTGGAATTGTCTTGACAGCAATGGGTTAGTTTGGAAGGATAATTTAGAATGATTAGTGGACTGTATGAGATGTTGGATTAAATGATAATTTAAATCTTTTTTGAGTTTCAGGGCCCTGGTGGCACAGTGTTTAAGGCGTTCTATGGTTGCTAACCAAAATGTCGGCAGTTCAAATCCCCCAGCTGCTCCTTGGAAACCCTATGGGGAAGTTCTACTCTGTCCTATAGGGTCACTATGAGTTGGAATCAACTCAACAGCAATGGGTTTGTTTTTTCCTGAGTTTCAGAACAGTAGAATTTTCTATAATTTATTTGTTATGATTCTTGATTTACCCTGCAAACATTCTTATCATGTTTTGGAATTAAAAAATAATATCTGAAATATTTTGAATATTTTCAAATTACAATGACATTCTGTTTCTCTCATGAAAGTCTCAAAAGCTGTGTGTACAGAGACTATGTGTTTTTTATTGAATCCCCAATCCCTAGCATAGCACCTGACACGTAACATGCAGTAAATGAATATTTACGAAATGAATGATTAAAACACTAAATTTAAATTTTTAATGTAAACTAACTGCAGAGGATTGAGTAGTTTAATGAAATGAGATAAAATAATTTTTATCCTAAAAATTAATTGAGAATATTCTGTAATGGAATCTGTTTAAGTGAAGTTTAGAATACAAAGATATTCAAACTCCTTTGAAATTAATGGTTGGTATTGCTAAACATCTTTTTTTTTTCCAAGCCTAAAGTTGCATTTCTGAAGGATTCTATGGACAAAATATTGAATGACACAGGAAATATCAAAAGAAGATGGGAGGAATACACAGAGTCATTGGACCAAAAAGAATTGGTCAACGTTCGACCATCTCAGGAGGTAGCATATGATCAAGAATCGATGGTATTGAAGGAAGAAATCCAAGCTGCACTGAAGACACTGGCAAAAAAACAAGGATGCAGGAATTGACAGGATACCAACTGAGATGTTTCGACAAATGATGCATCACTGGAAGTGCTCACTCCTCTGTGCTGAGAAATTTGGAAGATATATACCTGGCTACCCGGCTGGAAGAGATCCATATGTGTGTCCATTACAAAGAAAGGTGATCCAATGGAACACGGAAATTATCGAACACTATCAGTAATATCACATGCAAGTAAGATTTTGTTGAAGACAGTTCAAAAACGGTTGCAGTAGTACATCAACAGGGAACTGCCAGAAATTCAAGCCAGATTCAGAAGAGGATGTGGAATGAGGGGTATCATTGCTGATATCCAATGGATCTTGGCTGAAAGCAGAGAATACCAGAAAGATGCTTACCTGTGTTTTATTGACTATGCAAAAGCATTTGACTATGTGGAGCATAACAAATTACAGATAACACTGCAAAGAATGGGAATTAAATAACACTTAATTGTGCTCAGGCAGAACCTATACATAGACCAAGAGGCAGTCTTTCGAACAGAACAAGGGAATATTGTGTGGTTTAAATTCAGGAAAGGTGTGAGTCAAGTTTTCATCCTTTTACCATATTTATTCAGTCTGTATGCTGAGCAAATAACCAGAGAAGCTGGACTATATGAAGAAGATCATGGAATCAGGCTTGGAAGAAGACTCACTAACAACCTGCAATATGCAGATGACACAACCTTGCTTCCTGAAAATAAAGAAAATTTGAAACACTTATTGATGAAGATCAAAGACTATAGTCTTCAGTATGGATTACACCTCAACATAAAGAAAACAAAAATTCTCACAACTGGACCAATAAGCAACATCATGATAAAAGGAGAAAAAATTGAATTTGTCAAGGATTTCATTTTACTTGGATTCGCAATCAACCTCTATGGAATAAACATTCAAAAAATCAAATGACGTATTGCATAGGGCAAATCTGCTGCAAAAGACCTCTTTAAAATGTTGAAAAGCAAAGATGTTACTTTGAAGACTAAGGTAAGCCTGACCCGTGCTGCAATACTTTGAATCACCTCATATGCATGCAAAAGACAGACAATGTATAAGGAAGATCAAAGAAGGATCGATGCCTTTGAATTAAGGTGTTGGTAAAGAATATTGAATATACCATGGACTGCCAGAAGAGCGAACAAATCTGTCTTGGAAGAAGTACAGCCAGAATGCTCCTTAGAAGCAAGGATGGCAAGACTTTGTCTCACATACTTTGGGCATGTTTTCAGGAGGGACCAGTCCCTGGAAAGGGACATCATGTTTGGTAAGGTAGAAGGTCAGCAAAAAAGAGGAAGACCCTCTATGAGGTGGATTGACAGAGTGGCTGTAACAATGAGCTTAAACATAGCAAAAATTGTGAGGATAGCGCAGGACCAGGAAGTATTTCGTTCTGTTTTACACAGGGTTGCTATGAGTTGGAACCAACACAACGGCACCTAACAACAACAACAACATTGGTAAACTTGCCCCAAAACCTATGATTTCTAAAATTTCCTAGATAGTCTGTTTCTTTTGCACCAGTACCAGAGAAGATGAGAGAAGATGAACTTAGTCGATATACACATGATTAGTTAAAGAAGTTGCTATTTTATTTTGATTGTTTTTCTCTGAAGCAGAAAAACATGTATCGAAAAAATCGTTTAAGTTTCTAAATAAATAGTAAAGCTGAGATCTCTTCCTCTAGGAATAACTGTAATAGAATAACAATGCACTTTGATATATAAATAGAATGTCTTATCTAGTTTCTTCTTTGGAATATATGTTTCTGATAAATATTTTATACTACTGATAAGACGCCTAAGAGTGTAGCGCTAGTAAAACTTGAAGCATTCCAAGGGAATTTCCAAAATTACCAAATATAATTTTAAAAAGCAGAGGAACTAATTAAATGACGAAGTAGTGGTACATTTTAATACCCATTGCCGTCCGGTCGACTCTGACTCATAGCCATCGCATAGGACAGAGTAGAACTGTCGCATAGGGTTTCTGAGGCTGTAAATCTTTACCGAAGCAGACTGCCACAACTTTCTCCTGCGGAGTGACTGTGTGTTTGAATTGCCAACCTTTCAGATAGCAGGCGAGGGTCTTAACCACTATGCCACCAGGACTACTTACATTTTAATAACGCTATTATAATTTGATAGTTTTGAGTAAGGGTTATTTAAAACACTTACATCAATATTATCAGCTGATTCCATAAAGAAATCTAAAACAAGTATAAAATCATGGTCATGTGAGCACAATACCCACTTTCCAGCGATGGTTTCTATTAGACAGCCATATTAATTTCTAAGCTAAATTTTTAGATGTGCATAAAATCTTGATGTATATCTTCCTAAAATTTATATGATAAATCATATGATACATTATAATAGAAACTAATGTATAATTAGTTGTCCTTCATGGTGTTCAACTGAGGATGTCTTTGGCAAAAGTATAGATTTGTGGTTAATGACTTGAGATTCTGAGAATGACCTTCCTTATGATGACACTCCCATGCTAGATTCGTAAAATAGAGGCTTGGAATCAAGTCGCAATTTATGATACACAAATGGGTAGTGTTATAGTATAGGGCGATGGTGGCTTGCTTTGTTTCAAAAGCTTTGTGATGAATATGAGAAACTTCATTGTGAAAAAAATAATTCTAAATATAACTCTGATACTCATGGAGTATGGCACAGTGGTTAAAAGCTTGCCTGCTAACCAAATGGTAGGCAGTTTGAATCTACCAGCTGCTCTTTGGAAACCCTATGGGCAGTTCTACTTTGTCCTATAGGGTCACTATGAATTGGAATACACTCAACAGCAACAAGCTTTTTTTTTTTTTTAATGTTAACCTACCTTCCTGTATTAGAAATACCCTCACTGATGTCTGAATGCAATCAATTCTCAAAAAAGTAAAAAGAACCTTTATGCTCATTCCCAAATATCTAATTATTTTAATATTTTTTTCATCTCTTTACTTAGATGATGTCTTCAAAGCTGACATAAAATTGTGCATTTAATGTAGCCAGAAAGCCAGTATGTATGATCCATTCACTATATCCTAACCTGGTCTAATGTTTTAATTTAATTATCTTTCATTTCACATGGATTTAACAAATGCACAGTTCCTGTGTTAAGTACTGAGAAGATTGTGAAATAAACAAAAAAACAATTATTTCCTTCTTCTAGTTAATAACAACCTGCTTAAACTACCCTAGCTGGGGATAACTACCATGGCTATAACGTTAATTTTGTGTTGCTGGATACTTAGTAGAAAACAAATTAGTTGTGTCTGAGATGAAAATAATTGGGAAATGTGTTTCCTCTTTCACTCTTTTTCTATTCCTTCTTTTATTGTTCTTTTTTTCTTTTTGCTTCTTATATTCCTTCCTTCCCTCCCCTCCTCCTTCTATTCCTTCCTGCTTGGCAAAAATCAGAGGATGGGCCAGGGAATGGTTATGTTTCAATTATTAATCCATTGTGAACATTTTTGTCATCTAGAATTCTAAAATAACACTGAGTAATCCCACTGCTGAATATATGGTTACTTATCCCTTAAAGTTTCCCAGGGAGAAGAAGTAATCTTTATCAACTCTTACCACATACTGCTTTAACGTGTTCTGGGAACTCAGGTTAGCTGCCTCAAATTCATTCTGTAACATAGATGATGTGGATAGATGGATGGATGGATAGACAGATAGGTAGATAGACAGATAGGTAGGTAGACAGATAGGTAGATAGACTGATTCATGGTGACTTGATTATACACACACACATACAAACACACATGAGAACAGTAAATAAATGGTGGCTGTATTAAAGTATGAAATCCTGTCTGTCAACTTCATCCTTGTATCTATAGGTACTGTTGAGCTGAGTACACACACAGCAACTAAACTGAAGGACAAACGGTTATGAAGTACTGAAAGTTAAGTGGTGCCCTGTGGAGGATAAAGGAATGCCACAAATGCTTTAATTCTCCTCCCACTGAGATGTGGAGTATATTTCCCCGCCGCTTGAATCTAGGCTAACCTAAGACTGCTTTGACCAACAGAACTGCTACTCCACGCTTAGAGTTTAATAAGACCAGCGGCTTCTATTTTAACCTGTTGGAACTTTAAGCTACCATGTAAGATATCTAACTACCTTGCTGGGGAGACCACTGGCTCAAAAGACAATCGGGCATATTAAAGCGGTTGTTGTTTTTAGCCACTAAGTATTTGGGTAGTATTGGGTAGCTCAGTAATAGATAAAATGACCATGCCCAATGGGTGTGGGTAAACCTCTTTAAATCTTCTAATTCTTTCTATAACTCCTATATATTTTACAAGTTATTAAAAATTTTTTAATATCTATATTTGAAACTATAATTGTGGTTTTGACTTGCACTGGGTATGAAAGCTGAGGAAAGAGGTGAGAATAGCACTGCTAGTTGTTCTCACAACCAGCCCTGATACATTCTCTATTGCTTTTCCTCTGTTTGGACTTTAGACAGAGGAACAGGACTAAGGTAGGGATGAAACTCTATAAATAAGATATCTCTCTTATAGCAAGGAGCCAAAACCTAACCAAGTTGATGTCAAATACCTGCAGCGTGGAGCTAAGGGAAAGACACTTCTCTGACTTGGGTCTGAGGCTGTGATTTAGACCATGCATTGCTGCTTAGAGCTCTCCAAAACAGTCACTGGAAAATCATGATCCAGCCAAACAAGCTGTCCATAAGTCTGAGCACAGTTTCTGTTTTTCAGCAGTACTCAGCTCTGCGACACAGTTCCAAATTGTGTTTCAGTTTTCCTTTGAAGCATTTTTTTTTTTTTTTTTTGCCTACTCTGCCTGTTCTAAAGGTCCTTCTTGAGCTTTTAAAAAGATGAAAGGATGCATGAGAGTCGATTACTTTAGAAAGAATATGGTGAAAAAACCACAATAGGCACTGGGAAGTTGGGTGAGAAATCTCTTTGTGACTTGCTTAAAACAGGTCAAAACATTTGAGATTTCTTGATGTTAACTATTCAAAATGAGTTTAATAACATGTCATCTTCTAGTCTGCATACATACAGAATTCTACTGACGTGGCTGGATTGCACTGAGAAAAACCACCAAAATAAGACACAGTCTATAGATAATCATTAGCTATCAGGTTTCAATGGCTTATCACTGATACATAACTATAAAGGATTTCTCTCCTGAAAAGTGTGACTAAATACAACATAATTACAAAAATACCTTTTTTATGTTACTAAATAATCTAAAAAAATGTATGGAAGAATCCGTTGGCTTATCTGATGAGTATGAAAATCAGAATTTAAAATATAAGATGTTGCTTTGCCCAGTTTTTGGAAAACACTTAAGATATCAATAAAAATACAAGACAGTACAGAAATTTCATCCCCCAAAGGAAAGGCTGACTGCCAATATACTGCTGAAATCTTAGGTATTTCTCTGTACCTATTGATGTGGTGAAATATGTAGCAAAAAATAAACTTTACTGCAATTTTACAACATGGCTATTAGCTAGCACTACTGCCTTCTAATTGAGATACCTGTGAAAACATAGAAAGAGACACACAGTTATAATACAACCAAAAACTGTGAACACTGGTCAATCCCTGGCAGGACCCTGAAGAAACTTTCATTAATTATAGCAGAGATAGGACCCTCAAGCATCAAAACAAAAGGAACCAAGAAGATGATGGCGGATTTCCAATCAATCCCAGAGAAAACATCTTTTCCCAGACTAGAAAGAGAATGATCTATTCCCTACACCACTCAAAACATACATGCACACATCTTACAGGAGCAGCTTTCTATTTTTTGTCTGTTTCATACCTCTGTGATTACGTTGGATGCTCTAGTTTTCATTCATTGCCACTGCAAGGGCTGACTGAAGCAGACCTGTTACATTCAGTGACCTGTCACACACTAGTATGTGTTATACACTAGTCCTTGGTAGGGAAGGGCAGAGAGATAAATAACTGGAATGGTGGTATTTTAGGAGTTGCAGTGGGTCATTTGCAGTTTCTGAAAGGGATATAATTGCAGTCGGCTTCAAATATTCCAGTAATAAAGTTGTGTCACTGAACAAAAGAAACCCCTTTAATTTCAGTAAAGTCATGTTAGACAAATGAACCTTCAACAACAGAGAGTCGAGTGTACATATGTCACAATCCAGATTAATGTCTGACTCGAAGAATTAGAAAGGCAGAAATAATTAGCTATTCTGCTTATGTCAAAACCTGAATTAAGCTGAATCTCTCTCTTTGTAAGGATTAGGAAAGAAAGAGCAGCTTGATTTTGTAATAAAACCAATGTAAAAACATGCAACAAAGAAAGTGAAAGAGCAAGAAAGATAAATAAGAAAAATATAGTATGTAATCTCAAGAATTCAAGAAAGTACTAATCATAAAAACAGATGAAAGGTGAGATAATAACACAACAGATTAAAATGAAAGGTACATGGTAAAAAGAAGCACTGAGAGAGAGAAAAAAAGAGAGCGAGAGAGAAGAATAAAGGAGGAAGAAAAAGGACAGAGACTACTGAGATATGAAAATATTACAAGGAAAATAAAAGTGTATCTTAACACTTGACATCTATTTTTGAAAGAAAACAATGTAAATGGAATCAGTGATGTAGATGAAAACCTTAGGAATATCCCTTACCATCGGAAGAATACAGAGAAATAATTAAAACAGGAGAATATTAGCATAACAAATATGACATAGATAACGTAGCAAAAAAAACTAAACAGATGTGGAGGACAGAGAATGAGATGCAAGAAAAGAATAATATATATCCTTAAAAATAAAAGAAAAGCATGAGGAAAAGTTGAACTAATCAAAGTGATATAAATATACATATAAAAGGAATACAAACAAAAAAATAATTCTTGAAATAGTAGAAACATAATAAAAATATTTAATATTAATAATTATATGATCCAAAAGCGAAGATTTTATCAATAAAACTGTAAAATAGGATAAGATGTAGACATTTAAAAGTATTTCTAATAAAAATTCCAATAGTCTTTTAAATTTGACAAAATGAGAAAGGAAAAATGATTGAGAATATCCAAGCACATATTTAAAAAGAACAGTAATATGAGAGAACATTTTATCCCAGATATTAATGTGTACTGTAAAATTTTAATAAAAATATTTGATTCTGGTGAGATAATATAGTGAACAGGCTAATAACGATATTTAGGACTTAATTAGCACTTATTATTTTCTAGGCACTATTTTCTTTCACATTGATTAATTTGTTATATCAGAAACATATGGTAGGGATGGTTCTGGACTTGTTTTAAAACTAACAGAAGAGAACTGAAACTTAGAGAGTTAAAAAGTCTTCATGTAGGTCAGTAGATTTTGTGTTTTTGGTTTTTTGTTTGTTTTTAAAGCTTACGGAGATGTTATATGAGATTTTAAAACAATAGGTTACTTCTATTGATATGTATGGCATATATTTACAAAGCAGTTATTTACACTCATTATCTGAGCTGATTTTCACAACACTTGTAAGTAAATAGTAAAACTAATGAAACTAATATACTAATATATAGAGGTTACATGACTTGCCCAAGGTCATCACTCATTTATTCATTTAAAAATAGATATTGGGCCCCTGGTATGTTCCTGGTATTGTTCTGTATGCCAGAAATACAGCAATGAACAAGACAGATCTAGTCTGTGTGTCATGGGACTTCAGCACTGATGGGTCCAACTTCTCTGACTCGAAGCTCATGTGCTTTTCACTACACTAACTTGTCTCTTGAAAGTAACAGTTTTTCGTAAATCTAATTTGAAGCTTTGTTTCTTTATAGTTTTCTAACAAAGCTATTTATCTAAATCATCACTTAGCAAAAGCAACCCACAATTTATATACATTTTAAATGATTCAATTAAAAACTAAATTATCTGGTTAAAACATTTCTCTTCTATGTATCACTTCACTGGTGGCCACCTGCTTACACTGTACCTAGAAAGATGCCAAACAAATGAATCTTTTCCATTCAGTAACAGGAAGTACTTTCCAGGCCATCACCTTCCACATCATCTTTCATCTTGGAATCAGTTTTAATGAAATGATAATGTACTTGGCACCAGAATATCACCTACCATCCAAAGATGTCCAAGTATGTAACAAACATCAATTAAGCAGCACAATTGCTCAGTAAGAGAAAATACCATTATCACAATTCTGAAATTGAACAGATTGTTGAACAGAGACAGTAATGATGGGTAACTCTTTTTGGACAAATTAGAAGGGAGTAGGTTGCCAACTTGAATACTTTCAGTTCATTACCATACTCAAAGAAGTAGAAAAAGGGTTGGAGAATAGGTGGAGACTCCTCAAAGGAGAGGAAAACCCAAATCCTAAAATTACAGTGAAATGACTCACCTTTTTATTTAGTTCAGTACATGAATACCCTATGCTAATGAATTTAAAATGATGTTTGATAATTTAAGAAACCTGGAAGCACTAAAAATCACATAAAAACCCCTACCTCAAACCTGGCTCATAAAAGAATGATGTTTGTAACAGAGGTGACCATTTGAAAGGCAGACACACACAAATCAATGAGTAAAAAATCATTATGGTTACTTAAAATAACTCAAAATTCACAGTTTCTTGAAGTGAGTTATGATATATTTCTTTATGAAACACAGCACATATATAATCTAATCAATGGAGCAAATTGTATATTGTTCTCACAGGAATTCACATATGTATAAGTAAAAAATATGAAATATTTTTTCATATTATATGTATAAATAAAATAAATTATATTTCAATAAAAATTCCTGGGTTCTACAAAGTTCTTAATAACCAGCTAAAGAAATCAGTTTTCATTTACCATGGTATCATTTGGTTCTTCGGTACCCCAAGGTCAATGACAGCGCTTATCCCAAACACCAAGTGTCAAAAACAGATCTTCAATGACATATCATCTGCACTCAATAGGTGAATTTATAAGAAAAGGTGTCTCATTCTGTTTATCGTGCAGCTTTGTTGTGTTTAACTTTATCTAATTTTAACAATTGCTGGGTTTTTTGCATTTCTGTTATAAAAAAGATTTAATACATTTTGCTGATTTGAAATTGGCAATACTCCTCAAAGGCAAAGCTGTTAGGAAACATGAGAGATAAGAGGCTTATGTTTTGCCCAGGTAATATATTATATTTGCATTTCTTACAGTTCTCATAATTTGGAGAGATATACTGTGTGTGTATGAAAGATGGTTTTAAAATTACTTCTGTCCATTTAAGCACAAGTGCTTGAAAAACGCTGAAGGAAGATGAGATTGGTCATTAAGCTGTGGAATATGTAGAGGATGGTTTAATGCATTTCTGCATTTGGATTATGTCATTCATAAAAAGATACTTTCTCAGTTATTTTGATTGCCTTTTCAAGAGTACTTGACAGTTGCATGTTCTTCTAATATATGAGTTTTGGGGAATGTGCATGCTTGCTTAGTTATAAAGTAATAAAGTTAAGACCATCCTATTAAATACTAATCTAAAGAGTTTACTGTTTAATATGAGCCACCCTAATCTTCCAAAGAGGGCAGTGGTGAGTTAGTGGTAGAATTTCCACCTTCCATGTAGGATTCCAATAAAAAATCCTGGGTTCTATGAGGTTCTTAAAAACTGGCTAAGGAAATCAGTTTTATCAGTTTTCATTTACCATGAAAAATTTCATTACCTCCAAAAAAACCTCACAACTGGACCAAGAAGCAATATTGTGATAAATGGAAATAAGATTGAAGTTGTCAAAGATTTCATTTTACTTGGACCCACAATCTACACCAATGGAAGCAGCTGTTAAGAAATCAAACCATGCATTACGCTGGGCAAATCTGCTGCAAAAGACCTCTTGAAAGTGTTAAAAAAGCAAAGATATCACCTTGAAGACTAAGGTGCGCCTGACCCAAGCCATGGTGTTTTCAATCACCTCATATGCGTATGAAAGCCAAACAATGAATAAGGGAGCCCAAAGAAGAATTGATGCCTTTGGAATTGTGGTGTCAGCGAAGAATAGTGAATATACCATTGACTGCCAAAAGAAAGAACAAATCTGTCTTGGAAGAAGTACAACCAGAATGCTCCTTAGAATCAAGAATAGTGAGACTATATCTCACACACTTTGGACATGCTGCCAGCAGGGTTTAGTCCATGGAGAAGGACATCATGCTTGGTAAAGTAGAGGGTCAGTGAAAAAGAGGAAGACCCTGAATGAGATGGACTGACACAGTGGCTACAACAATGGGCTCAAACATATCAGTGATTGTGAGGATGGCACAGGACCTGGCAGTGTTTCATTCTGTTGTACATAGGGTCACTATGAGTCGGAATCGATTTGACGGCACCTAACAACAACAACATGTAGGATTCAACTCTTGGCAAAAGCACCTCAACCACAGCCACCACCCATCTGTCAGTGGAGGCCTGCATGTTGCTATAGTGCTGAAGAGTTTTCAGACTAAGATAGAGTGGGAAGAAAGGCCTGGCGATCTCTTTCTGAAAATCAGCCAATGAAAACTCTATGGATCATAATGGTTCGATCTCGCTGGGCATGACGTTGCCCATGGGTTGGGGGCTGACGGCACAACAATCTTCTAATAGTAGAATTATTAATGTTTTAAAGTCTTGCTCTTAAAACCAGAAAAGCAAATTTGCTTTGCTAAAAAGATAAATTACTTCAAATATGTCACGAAACTTCTTTCTTCTTGAAATCTTTTATGTGAAATTTTATCTTGCCTGTATTTACTCTCATTTCATCACCCTTATTTTACCTAAAACATTACACATATAAATCTATTACTTTGGAGACTATTACTTTGGACTCAGGGGTATGAGTTTTGTGGAAAGGCTGTTAGTAAAAAGAAATTAATAATTATTCTTGTTTACAATATTAGTATTGGCGAGAATAATTTTTATTGAGTGCTAACATTTTATTAGACATGTGGTAAATGCTTTGCAAGTATTTGTTCATTTAATCATTAGACTGTGTCTTGTTAAGTAAGTGGAGTCCATGGGGTATTTCAGTCATGTGGAGAGTAAGATTAGGGAGCATGGCTATTTTTAGCTTCCAGTAGCTGATGGATTAGAACCTCTCAAAACATAGCTTTGGTTGTCAGTATTAAATAATGAAATCTTAGGTCTGGACTTTTAAGACACAGGGGATGGTATTTGTATTTGAAAAGGACTTATAAATTTGTAAGAATAAAATATTGAGTTTTTTCTTAGTAATTGTATTTTCTAATGTGATGTATATACTATTAAGCCAAGTATCTTTGTTCCCAGGATAGAATATTTTCCAGATTTAGAGTGTAAAGTCTTAACATATACATGCAGATCCCGAATAACAGAAGTCCAACTTACGCACAACCCGTAGTTACAAACCGATCCCTGTAAGGCTTATTATATTAAAAATTCGAGGTATATACAATGGTTCGTAATAACAGACACTACTCTGCGACAGGCATCAAAACATTATTATTATAATTACTGTATTATTATGTTAAAGATGTTTCAGTGTATCTGTTTCTTTAATGATTTTTATGCATAGAAAGGTACACTCTATGCTATATACTAAGACAAACATTTGACTAACGTTAGATATAAACCATACCTAACTGCTCCAACTTAACGTAGAAATTTGACTTAAAGAGAGACTTAGGCAACAGAACTTGTTTGTAATCTGGGGATGGCCTGTATGCATATATAGATATGTGTGTATATGTACATATATGTATATACACACACACATAAATATATATACATATATACATAACTTATTTATATGCATATATTTATACACACACAGAGACACGCTAAACTCCTAAGTTTTCAGCTATAATATGCAATAAAGTAGATGATCACGTATGAATGTGTAATAACTATAAGTGAAAACTATAGCACAGAATGGTACTCTATAGAATGCAAGCTAAAAAACTGTAGGCTACTGCTAAGTAAATTATATTGCAACTGACTTTCTGGTTATAATTACAATAGCCAAATTTTGTTCAGTGTTGATGAATCTTAGAGGAAAATTCTAGAGTATTTGAAGACAGTACCCAAAGTTTCTACAGAATAGTACAGCATAAAACTATAAACAAAGAGGTAATACCTGTGGCAACCTTGGCAAGTTATGTCACACCCTGTGTGTCAGAATTAAAGGGCACGTTAGAGCAGAGCTACTCTGCTATAGTTGGTGCCCAAAGCTGATTCTTTCTAGTTGCAACATAGTATTTTAATTGTTGTACATAGCTGTATTGCATTGGGCAAATGTCCTGAAAAGACCTCTTTAAAGTGTTAAACAGCAAAGATGTCACTTTGGGGATTAAGGTATACCTGCCAGAAGCCACAGTGTTTTCAATCATCTCATATGCATGTGAAAGTTGAACAATGAATAAGGAAGACTAATAAGAATTGATGCCTTTGAATTATGGTGTTGGTGAAGAATATTGAATATACCATGGACTGCCAGAAGAACCAACAAATCTGTCTTGGAAGAAGTACAGCCAGAATGCTCTTCAGAAGCAAGGATGGCGAGACTTCGTCTCACATTCTTTGGACATGTTATAAGGAGGGACCAGTCCCTGGGGAAGGACATCATGCTTGGTAAAGTAGAGGTCATCGAAAAAGAGGAAGACCCTTAACAAGATGGACTGACACAGGAATGCAACAATGGACTCAAGTATAACGATTGTGAGGATGGCGCAGGATTGGGCAGTGTTTTGTTCTGTTGTACACAGGGTCGCTATGATTTGGAACTGACTAAACGACACCTAAGAACAAAACACATATCTCACATGTAATCTTTTTTCTGGTTATTACCAAAGGTTGCTTTTTCGTGTAATACTTGAGTTTCTTTTTCTTTCTTACATTTCTTTTTTTAAAAAAAAAAAAAATCCTTTGTTTGAAATATGTTGTATTTTGCAAGTAATACCTACACGTTTGATTCAAGTAGAACGGACCAGCATTTATGGGGAAAAACCTAAACTGTGCAAAGCAAATTGTTGGTTGTCATTTCGCTTTTCTTAATTTAATTGTGACTCTATAGCTATTCTTAGATATACTGAGTATTTTTCAACATCACTCCACTTGAAAGTAAGAATACAGTCTTGATAAATAAAATATTTTGGTCCTAAATTTTAGTTTCTGTTGTTCATGAGCCCAACAAATAAGGTAGCTTTTAAAAATACATAATCTTGACATTGGTTTACTAGCCATCAAACCAAATCTTTTCTCCTTTTTTCACCTGGGCACACAGCTGGACTAACATTTCCAGCCTCCATGCAGTTAGATGAGGCCATAAAACTAAGTTATAGTCAAATTAATGTAAACAGAGTGTATGTTCTACTTTCAGGAGAGCCCCTTAAAATTTTCCATGCAAACTCCTCTCTGCTCTTTCTTCTTGTCTAGAATGGCTATGATCAACATGATCTCGGAAGCCGTGTATTGAAGATGGAAGAGTTACTATTAATCTGTATCTCCAAATGACTCTTTGAAGCAGAAAAGTCCTCTTCCCCCTGCCCCCCACCACACATACACAACTCACCTGTTCCCACAGATCTAGAATATTAAATGAGAGAAATACATTGTTTATTGCTCGAGTCTTCAAAATTTTGTGTATCTTTGTTACAACAGGTTAGCCTACCCTAACTAACACAGGATCTCTCTAAATTTTCGTTCTAAGTTCATGAAACATATTATATTAGACTCCCTATTAATATGATTCACTTGCTTCTTGATTAACTAAACTTCTCTGATAAGATAAAAAAATTCATCCACTACATATTGATTTTTGCTTTATAACTAGCAATATTTTAAACTTGTACAAGCATAACCTATAATTAGTAGTATAATATCATTCTTCACCCAATAAAATACGTTTTTATTTTAATGGAGAGTTCTTCTAAAGTGTTACTTTTTGGTTGAAATGCCCCATTAACCTCACTCACATATTTCAAACACATATAATCAAAATTTTTTTAAATTAATTAATTAATTAATTTTATTGTACTTCAGGTGAAGGTTTACAGAACAAATAGCTTCTCATTAAATAGTCAGTACACTTTGTTTTATGACATTGGTTAACAATCCCATGACATGTCAACCCACTCCCTTCTCAACCTTTTTTTTTTTTTTTGGTGAAAATATACATAGCCAAAGATACACCATTTCAAAAATATCTACGTGCACAGTTCAGTGACATCGATCACGTTCTTCCATTGTGCTGCTATTCTCACTTTAGATGAAGGTTTACAGAACAAAATAGTTTCTCATTAAACAGTACACGTTGCCCTATGACAATGGTTAACAACCCCACGACATGTCAACACTGTCCTTGCTCAACCTTGGGTTCCTTATCACCAACTTTCCTGTTCCCTTCTGCCTTCTAGTCCTTGTCCCTGGACTGCTGTGCCACATTAGTCCGGTTTGGTTTTATGGGGCTGTCCAATCCCCAGCTGAATGGTGAATCACAGAAGTGACTTCACCACTGACATAAAGGAGTGTCTGGGGGCCATACTCTTGGGGTTTCTCCAGTCTCTTCCAGGCCAGTAAATCTGGTCTTTTTTGTATGTGTTAGAATTTTGTTCTACATTCTTCTCCAGTCTATCCAGAACCTTCTGTTGTGATCCTGGTCAGAGCAGTCAGTGGTGGTAGCTGGGCACCATCTAGCTGTACTGGACTCAGTCCGGTGGAGGCCTTGGTAGCTGTGGACAATTAGTCCTTTGGACTAATCTTTTCCTTGTATCCTGTTCTCTTCATTCTCCCTTGCTCCCGAAGGGATGAGACCAGTGGAGTATCTTAGATGGCTGCTCACAGGCTTTTAAGACCCCAGACGCTACTCACCAAGGTAGAATGTAGAACATTGTCTTTATAAACTGTGTTATGCCAATTGAGCTAGATGTTCTCCAAGACCATGGTCCCCACAGCCCTCCGCCCAGCAATTCAGTCGCTCAGGGAGTTTGGATGTGTCTAGGGAGCTTCCATGACCTTTCCTGGTACAAGCTGCGCTGCTTTCCCCAGTATTGTGTACTGTCTCACCCTTCACCAAAGATACCACTTATCTATTGCCTATTTGGTATTTCCCCCCAACTCTTCCCATCCCTCATAACCAACAAACATTGTTACTTTTTGTGTGTAAACTTTTTCATGGGTTTTTACAATAGCGGTCTCATACAATATTTCTCCTTTTGTGATTGACTTATTTCACTCAGCATAATGTCCTCCAGTTTCATCCATGTTATGAGATGCTTCACAGATACATTGTTGTTCTTTCTCATTGCATAGTACTCCATTGTGTGTATGTACCATAGTTTATCCATTCATTTGTTGATGAGCATTTGTTTTCTTCTTTTTGCTATTGTGAACAATGCTGCCATGAACATGGGTGTGCATATGTCTATTCGAGTGATGGCTCGAATTTCTCTAGGACATATGCCTAGGAGTGGGATTGCTGGATGGTATGTCATTTCTATTTCTAGCTTTCTAAGGAAGTCCCATATCATCTTCCAAAATGGTCGTATCATTTTGCATTCCCACCAGCAGTGCATAAGAGTTTCGATCTCCCAGCAGCTCCTCCAACATTTGTTATTTCCAGTGTTTTTGATTTGTGCCAGTAATGCTGAAGTGAGATGGTATCTCATTGTGGTTTTAATTTGCATTTCTCTAACGGCTAGTGTTCGTGAGCATTTCCTCATGTGTCTGTTGGCTGCTTGAATGTCTTCTTTGGTAAAGTGTCTGTTCATTTCCTTTGCCCATTTTTTAATAGGATTATTTGTCTTTTTGTTGTAGAGGTGTTGGACTTTCTTGTAGATTATGGAGATTAGACCTTTGTCTGACTTGTACTGTCCAAAAATTTTTTCTAGTCTGTAGGTTCTCTTTTTATTCTTTTGGTAAAGTCTTTTGAAGAGCATAGGTGTTGGATTTTTAGAAGATCCCAGTTATCTAGCTTATCTTTTGGGGTTTGTGCGTTGATGGTTATGGTTTGTATCCTGTTAATGCTGTGTATTAAGGCCTGTAGAGTTGGTCCTAGTTTTTCTTCTATGAACTTTATAGTTTTTGGCTTTCTATTTAGGTCTTTGATCCATTTTGAATTAGTTTTTTTATATGGTGTGAGGTGTTGGTCCTGTTTCATTTTTTTGCAGATGGATATCCAGTTTTGCCAGCACCGTTTCTTAAAAAGAATGTATTTTCCCCATTTGATGGACTTTGGGCCCTTGTCAAAGATCAGGTGACCGTAGGTGGATGGATTTACATCTGGGTTCTCAATTCTGTTCCATTGGTCAATGTATCTGTTGTTGTACCAGTATTAGCCTGCTTTGACTACCGTAGCTGTATAGTAGGTTCTGGGGTCAGGTAGTGTGAGTCCTCCGACTTTATTCTTCTTCCATAGTGCTTTACTTATTCAGGGCTTCTTCCCTTTCCATATAAAGTTAATGATTAGTTTTTCCACCTCTTTGAAGAATGTTGTTGGTATTTGGATTGGGATTGCATTGTATTTGTAAATTGCTTTGGGTAGAATTGTCATTTTCACAATGTTGAGTCTACCTATCCATGAGCATGGTATGTTTTTCCATTTATGTAGATCCCTTTGGGTTTCTTGCGGAGAGTTTTGTAATTTTCTTTATAGGTCTTTTACATCCCTGGTCAGATTTATTCCTAAGTATTTTATTTTTTTAGGGGCTATTTTAAATGGTATTGTTTTCCTGATTTCCATTTCTTCATTCTCTTTATTGGTGTATCGGAATCCAACTGATTTTTGTATGTTTATGTTATATCCTGCTACTCTGCTGAATCTTTCTATTAGTTCCAGTAGACTTCTCGTGGAGTCTTTAGTGTTTTCTATGTATAGTATCATATCATCCACAAACAGGGACATTTTAACTTCTTTATTACCAGTTTGGATGCCCTTTATTTCTTTTTCTTGCCTTATTGCTCTAGTTAGAACTTCCAGCACAATGTTAAATAGGAGTGGTGATAAAGGGCATCCTTGTCTTGTTCCTGTTCTCAAGGGGAATGTTTCAGACTCTCTCTACTAAAAATGATGTTGGCTGTTGGTTTTGCATAGATGTCCTTTATTATGTTGAGAAATTTCCCTTCTATACCTATTTTATTGAGAGTTTTTATCAGGAATGGGTGTTGGACTTTGTCAACTGCCTTTTCTTACAATCAAATTTTTAAAAAATTTCTCAATAACCCTTAAAATAATAACTCTAAATGATAAACCCTAAATTTGGATCTGAAATTTTCACTTTTATATTTCAGTGTACTCTATATAAGGATGCTGGACTTTAGTGCTTTCCTCTGAAGCACAGTCATCAAAGCTTTTCACATAAAAGTTTAAATATTTAAAAAATGTAAAACCTATTAATAAGCCATCATGATGTATATTATTAAAACATCTTTGCACCTAATTGGAAAATTATTTATATAGGTCATAATTCTAAAGTTACTAAAATTTCCCAGGATGTTCTGGAGGAACTTTGACTTATCAAGCTGTATGTATTATGCCATGGACTTTCAAGTTCGAGGTCTCTGGCAGCATTCGGTCTAAAGCTCTGTGTCTGAATGAGTCCTATGAGTTTCCACTGTTTAAGCAGAGACATACTGCTTCCCATTTTATTACTTTACTTTTTGTACAGAGTAAACAAAAACAAAAAATGCTGGAAAAAAGTTTAAGTAAAATTGTGCAGAAAAACTGAAGGAGAAGCAGAAAGCTTGCAAAAAAATCCTGCCTTGGTTAGCCATGTTCAAAATATTAAAATGCCCAGAAGAACAATCTGTAAGAGAATTTTTATCAAGACTCAGTTCTTGCAAAAAGAGTTTCTGTATCATTTAGCTTGAAATGGAATAAAAAATTGGGAAAAAAATGCCTCATATGAAGTAAATTGTTATTTTTTTCTCTCAAGTTAGTAGTTATTTATTTTAGTGTAACTTGTTCTCACTCATCTAAGCCAACTTTAATGGCATCCACACAAGTCAGCAATTTCTTCTTCTCATGCCTGGAACTGAGGATAGGATCAAAATTGTCTTGGTGCCTATAAATTCTTTCTCAGAATCTGGAGGCTATTTTTATTTACTAATTTTTTATTCAGGAGAGATGGTTACAGGAATCTCAGAAGAGAAAAAGGAGAAGGCAGTGTGGTTTTCAGATCTATTCATGATATCAATCATCCATTATCAACTTTGTTAATAACTCTGAATCAAAGACTATCTCAATTTGAAAATGCTCCCTGAACTCCAACAAACATATCTTCATTCACATATTCAAGCATAACCACATCTTGTTGTTGTTAGGTGCTGTCAAGTGGGTTCCAATTCTTAGCTACCCTACGTACAACAGACCAGAACACTGCTTGGTTAATCACATATACACAACCAAAAATGCTTCGATACAAGGAGTAAACTGATATTACCAAATAGTTAAAATCATATAATGCCAAGAATTTTATATTCTTGTAAGTTTTGCCTTCCTTTGTGTGCTAATGATAAATTGTGAACAACCAGGTGTAGTGATTAATTATTACCTTTGGGAAGAGAATAAAAATGTGAGGAGATATTACTTACACACTATGGGCTGACCATAGCCATTGATGCTATGCAAGTGAGTTGTGTTTTTAAGAAGCAGAATGGGGATTCTGTTTCCAGATGACAGGCTGGGTACATGCATTTATTTCTTCCACCATTTACTCTTGATTCAATTACTTTGAGTTGGCAGAAAGTATATTTTATTTACATTTATAATAGTAATAAAAACGAATTAGAAATAATAACAAAAATAGATAAAAATGGAGACTTTCTTGAAGACAGAAAACAAATAATATTGGAAAAGAGAGAAAAAAAAAAAACCCTACCAAAATGCATAAAATTGGACAGTTACATAGGTAAGATGAAGTGTTGCCATAGACGTTACTGAGAAATTCCGAATTCAGAATCAACTAAGAGTGAGCTATGGAAAGATCATATGAGTAATTAATTGAAGGATTGCTTGGGAAAGAAATTAGCCAGTTATGCCTATAGGAATGTGTCGAAGCCCCTCACATGGGGCACCATCTGTCGCAGCGGCGGCAAATGTTGGATGTTGGGACGGCGGAGACAGTAACCAAACACAACTCTTACAGAGAAGTGGGGCCAGGAGGGTCACTCTGAGGAGTGACGGGACAATAGGTTTGGGAAAACAAGTCATGACAAGTGTCAACATGTTGGGGACAAGTCTCAACATGCTGTGCAGCATAGAGGCCTGTGGGGGCTGCAGTTGTCAATAGTGCAGCCATGTTTAAATGGCATATATCCCCACATTTCCCCCCTTTTGTTTAGTTAATGGAATAAGAATCAAGAGGGTTTTCACTGGTCCAACAAGTGTCCGTTAGGACAAAGTAAAATTTTCTCTACGAGATAAAGTCTAAGATTATCTCAGCTACTGTCTCCACACCTCAGGGCCTGGCGTCTTAGTGAGTCCTTGTGAGCCCAGCTATAGCTGGGGCATACTCCATATGTTTAAGGAGGAGAAGTAGCATAGCTATGAGTAACACCTGGACTTAGTTGCCTAGACGGCGGCCGTAGCAGGCTCTTTAAACTCATGGTGCTGGTTTTCCACCAGATACCATCTGGTTCTTCACCAGGTTACTAAGTAAGAGTGATGCTCTCATCAATTGCGTAGCTGGAGTGAGCGGACTCAATGTGCCTTTCAGGTGTGTATGGCAATAGAGGATGATCTTAAAAAGATATTATAATCCTTTGTATGACAATACCCTGATTGTTGGACCAATGGGTTTCCTCCGATTCTCATTTTGTAAATTACACACTATCATTTAACATTCACTAAGATTATTATTCTTGAAGGCTCAAAGATTTATAAAGGCTCAAATCAAACAATTATTTACATAAACTCACTATCAATTGGAAAGGAATCATCTGAATTGGAAACCTATCTATACAGAAGCATCTAGTCTAGAAGAAGCAGAAAATATAGAGGAATTTACACATAACAAATTTTCATTGGGAACTTACTGATTAACAAATTACTGATTAACAAGATAATATAGGATGACTATTGAGGCTTCAGTCCCAGAAGTTTATTTATAGTCAATACAACAAGTAGTGAAGCAAATAACAGAACAATGGGCTTTGGGTGAGCAACAATAAGTTTCGGGCAAGGGAGAAGGAATTCAGGTAAACAAGCCAATCAGTAACGGGACAATAGGTTTGGGAAAACAAGTGGATGAAATGATGACAGGCATGAGTAGATCGTTTTCCAGAAAGGGCTGTAGCATAGAGAAACCCAGAATATATTAGCCAAATGAAAGCCTTTACTACTGCAGGGACACTTTCAGGTTGGAAGTTTAGTGTCGGCATTTTTGTTTTTTAAACTGTGACAGTCTTTCTTAAAATGTCCAGGTTTACCACACACAAAACAGGTGGCAGTGGATGGATGGAGAGCTGCCACTAATACTTGTGCCTTATGAGTTTCTGTGCCAACATTTTGACATGCTCTAATAGCTTCTTCTGACACCTTATGCTGTTCAGAAGAAACAGAGTTCCCCATAGTGAGGGAGAAACGGTAAATGAAGGAAAGAATGATAGGAAAGTTCCTCACCCGAAGCCTGAAATCCCTCGAGGGAGCATACGAGAAAGCCCTGCCGCTCCCGGGGCTATAACAGCCCGAATTGAGAGCGTCCGGGAAAGTTCCGCCCGCGGAAAAGCCCCACCGCTCCCAGGGCTATAAGAGCAGCCCAAGATAGACACGCGTCTTATACTCACCACCTTCAGGGATTGAGTGAGAGGGTGTCTACAGCACCCTCACATAGGGCACCATCTGTCGCAGCCCCTCACACGGGGCACCATCTGTCACAGCGGCGACGAACGTTGGGACTGCGGAGACAGTAACCAAACACAACTCTTACAGAGAAGTGGGGCCAGGAGGGTCACTCTGAGGAGTCGACCCCCGGCTTCAGTCCCAGGAGTTTATTTATAGTCAATGCAGCAAGCAGTGAAGCAAATAACAGAACAATGGGCTTTGGGTGAGTAACAGTAAGTTTCGGGCAAGGGAGAAGGAATTCAGGTAAACAAGCCAATCAGTAACTGGACAATAGGTTTGGGAAAACAAGTCGTGACAAGTCTCAACATTTTGGGGACAAGTCTTAACATGCTGTGCAGCACAGAGGCCTGTGGGGGCTGCAGTTGTCAACAGTGCAGCCATGTTTAAATGGCATATATCCCCACAGGAATGGCTGAATTGTTATGTTTACCTCTAGATAAACTCAAAAACTCAGAGAAGTGGTGACTTCTTTTATGCTAATTGGGGCCAGAGAGAGAAGCAGAGCAACAGAGTTTAGTATAAATCTAGCTTTTCACAAGAAATACGGGTTGGGAGAAGAAAAGTCAGTCCAGTTAAGAATGTCATCCACACCCAGGTTCATACCCCAAGTAAAGCCTTTCTCAATTTGGTCTTTATGAGGGTCTCTTTCTGCCTCTCTATCCCCACAACATGAAGGAAAACTTGCTTGTCATCAAAATCAATGAATTTCAAGGTAATTTGGTAATATTATTAAAAGTAAATATGTGTATGTGCTTTGATTGAACCTTTGTACATCTGGGAATTTACTCTGCAGAAATAATTGTACGTGTGCATAAAAATATATGAACATGTGTATTCATTTTAATTTTTTACAATAGAGGAAATGGAAAGTATTTATCAATAGAACACCAATAAACAAATTACCGTATATTCATAAAGCCGATACCATGCTATCATTAAAAATCATGTTGTGTACAGATGGAAATGAGAAAAGCGCTCATCTCTGGGAAGGAGGATTGATAGGAAGAAGAGGAGGAAACTGTCTGGGGTGATTATAGTATTATATATCTTGACTGAAGTGTTGTTTAAAAGGTGTATACATTTATCAAAGGTCTTTGAACTGTACACTTACAATCTGTGCATTTTACTGTGTATAAGTATATTTCAATAAAAAATATAGGGAAACAATAATTACAGATATATAAAGTTCTTCACTATTGTAAGAAAGAAGCAAACTTCTGAACAATGATGTTATAAAACAATCCAATTTAAACAAATATATATATATATAAAATTTCTAGGTATTTCTATAATTCTACACATAGACTGTCATGCATATATATGCATATAACCAAAAATCAAACCCGTTGCCGTTGAGTCAATTCTGACTCATAGCGACCCTATAGGACAGAGTAGAACTGCCCCATAGGGTTTCCAAGGAACAGCTGGTGGATTTGAATTGCCAACCTTTTCGTTAGCAGCTGAGCTCTTAACTACTGGGCCAACAGGCCTCCATATATGCATATAGGTGTGTGTATTTATAACTGTGGCTATATTTTCAATTCATATTGAATTCAGATTGTTATTAGAGGTTGTATCTCAGAAGGGAGTAAAACTTTCAAGTAGTGGATAGGAGGCCTTTGTTTCTTGATAGATATACATCATTACAGTTTGAACTTTTCAAAAGCATTCATTTACTAGGTATTTTTCAAAATCAACAACAACAACAACCACAAGGTAAATGAAAGAAAAATGTTGAAATAAGAGCTCTCTTCAATATTCCCTATGTGATAACTGATATTCACATCTCAGTGATATGTATCTAAGATTCCAAAAACCAAACCCATTGCCAGTGAGTAAATTTTGACTCATAGTGACCCTGTAAGACAGAGAACAACTGCCCCACTGGGTATCTAAGTGTATAATCTTCTCTCTTTTTTTTTTTTTTTTTTTACTGTACTTTAGATGAAGGTTTACAGAATAAACTAGTTTCTCATTAAACAGTTAGTATACATATTGTTTTATGACATTGGTTAACAACCTCATGACATATCAACACTCTCCCTTTTCAACTTTGGGTCCCCTGTTAACAGCTTTCCTGTCCCTTCCTGCCTTCTAGTCCTTGCCCCTGGGCTCGTGTGCCCCTTTAGGCTCGTTTTGCTTTATGGGCCTGTCTAATCTTTGGCTGAAGGGTGAACCTTAGGAGTGACTTCATTACTGAGATAAAAGGATGTCTGGGGGCCATACTCTTGGGTTTCTCCAAGGCTATATTCTTTAAGGAGGCAGACTGCCACATCTTTATTCTGTCGAGAGGCTTGGTGGGTTCAAACCACCACCCTTTGGATAGCAGCCAAGTACTTAACCACTGCACCACTAGGGCTCCTTTATGTGTCTAAGATTATGAAGCCTCAAAACAAGAATGTATCCTCCTCCCTTTACAACAGGGATGCCTGTTGCTATTAATCTACATATATGATAAGAAAAAATGGAAGATAAAAGTTATTTTTTATTTCATCCTACTGGATACTTCTACTCATGAATAGTGTCTAGGAAATTAGGTCATGGCAGGAAACAATACACATGAAGAGTTATAGAGATAATATAAAACCTGAACATTGAGACTTGAACACTGAGTACAGAAGAGCCCAGAAAATCTCTCTGTAGCTTGTTTCACTGTATAATATTATTTAAAATTGACCCTCTGATGGACTCCTGTTATGAGGCCATGTGCACATTTTTGTTATTGTGATTTGGACATCATTGTGGGATCAGCGGTTTCATTGGCAGCAAAAACAAGGAAGGGTCCTCCTAATACTCAAAGCTAACAGAGAAACCATCATGATTTTTATTAAGATACATTAAAAAAAAAAAAAAGGTTTCCATGAGTGGATTCTGACTCATGGGGACCCTCTGTGTGTCAGAGTAGAACTCTGCTCCATAGGGGTTTCAATGGCTGATTTTTTCAATGTAGATTGCCAGGCCTTTCTTTCTAGGCATCTGAATGCAAACCTCTAACCTTTAACTTAGCAGCTGAGCACGTTAATTGCACCACCCAGCGACTCCTTGAGATATATTAGAGCATAGATAAATAGAAAGAGATTTGAAGTCAAAACACTTTATAGACATTTAGATCTTAACAGAAAGGGGGGGATGAGTAAGTGGGAGGGAACAGTATCAAACAAACAAACAAAAATTCAAATAAATATGCCAGAGATGAGCAAACAAATTAGAGATTTTGGCTTTCCCCAGTACGGCAGGAGAGATGACTACTTTGATGTAGGTGCTTCAGAGTGATTAATCACTGGTCCTCAATTTGACTCCTCATTGGAATCACCTGTGAGCTTTAAAAGCTATCCTGATGCCTGGACCCTATTCCTAGAGAGTATGGTTTAATTGGTCTAGGATGTAGCCTCAACATCAGGACTATTAAAAGCCTCCCAGGTGATACTAATACATAGCCCATTTTTAGGAACAAATGATTAATCTTTCTCAGGTTGAGAAGCACTGACATAGTATCTATCCTTCCTTCAGATGAAGCCAGTGGAGTGAAATTCCCTTACCTACAATTAACTACAGATTTAGAAGTGTTTGATGAATTACAAATTTCTGAGTAGATGCCCCTGACGTAAATAAATGAGTCAAAGCACAAATGGTTAAAAGATGAGTGTGGGGAATCATCTTTTCATGCTGTTTAACTAAGTGATCTGAGATTTACTAAAGAAGCTAAATTCCTTAAGATGAATGAAGATCATCACTCCTCAGTCAACAGATTTGTCTCATTCTCTCTTAGCCTTTCTTGCATTATCTACTCTAGTGCAAAGATACATGTCAGGGACATGAACTAAAACAGAATATGGGTTTTTAGACTGTGCTTCCAGATATACCAACCTGGATCCCGTATCATCCCTATACCAATGGGAGAGAAGAAAGCCTGCTGAGTATCTCTGAAACATTACTCTGATAATATCACACTCACACTAACTTTGAAATATGAAGGCTCTCTGAGTATCTATTTGCAGAGTTCTGCCTGATAGTTCGGCACCATTAAGGAACAGTTCTCCATCCCCAGTTAACAATGAGGGGATATACATACAAGCATTTTTGACGACCAAGCTCTCTAAATCTTTTATTCCAGGGACTGATGCGGGTGACTGAGTCACAACAAGGCCTATTCTAGATTGTTCTAAAGCCAACATTGCTGTGTGTTGTTGTTACTTTTGTTAGGTGCGACCGAGTCAGTTCCAACTCATAGAGATCCTATGTACAACAGAACGAAACACTGCCTGGTCTTGCGCCATCCTCACAATCATTGTTATGTCTGAGCCCATTGTTGCAGCCACTGTGTAATGCCTTCCAACCTGAGGTGCTCATCTTCCAGCACTATATCAGACAATGTTCTGCTGCTATTCATAAGGTTTTCACTGGCCAATATTTTTAGAAGTAGATCGCCAGGTCTTTCTTCCTATTCTGTCTTAGCCTGGAAGTTTATACTGCTTTGTGCCCAGTCTCGACAATTCACATCCATGATGGAAGGACTAAACTCACAGGAGTATAGATAATCTTATAGTTCAATGTCAAATGCAGATAAGCTGATTATCAGGGAGGGTTCCAGGCAAGAGAAACTGGAAAACAGAACACTAAACTTCTCTTATTATCAGCAAATGTGCACAGCAGCTGCTAGTAGTCACCAATCAAAACAAGTAGATAAACAGACAAGTGAAAAATATTGTGGATGCACCCAAATTTCAAATCTTGGCACCTAACTGAATTTAGCACAGAGCATCAGCATGAATTCAAATATGTGTGAATCACAGTAATCATGCGATGTGCTAAATCACACATTTCAGGATTTACCCAAGTTACCAAAAACACTGTATTCAGTACACCACAAGTTCCACCAAGCTTTTTAGGATCAGTTGTCTAAAGAGTCAATAAACACACACACACTCACCTACCCACCCACACACATACATCTTTACCAACAAGCTACTGTATTACAGTATCATATGGCACTGATCATATTAAACTAAAACAAACTTGTGTGTGAATCAAAGTCACTGAAAAGAACTTTCAACAAAATTGTTTTAACAACACACCAAAGCAAACAACTATATGTATATGTGTGTGTGTGTATATTATATATATATACATATATATAAATATACAATAACAAAATTTAATATCCAATATTTATTAAAAAAATTTATAGGCCCAATATCATGGAGTTTATTATGCAATTAGGATAGGCTAAAACACAGGAGGGATTAAGCACAATGAATGTAGCATATGATATATAAGATGTTAAGTATTATAGGATGTCAGAGGAGGGAGCACATGAGAATTGGAAGGCCTAAAGAAAAGTTTCATGGAGCTTGCGGTCATGAAATGGATCATGAAAGATGAGTTAGATTTAGATAGATGGAGATAAGAGATGGAGTGACATTTTCAATTTCCAGGGTGATGAACAGCATAAGAAAGACGTAGAGATGACACAGAAGACATATGGAGATAACAGAAGGGCAAGACATAAAGTAATTCATAATTCAGAACTTTTCTTTGTAGGGTTGAAGCTCATCTTGGGCAAGGATGAACTGAGTGGCATGTGGGAGACCTCTGGGTCTATATATATAAGGACTAGTTGAAGGAGGTGATAGAAACACTGGTTGCCATAAGTTCAAAAATATGCACAGTGGAGGGTTAAAGCCTACCAGCTTGCCTCATTCTTTTCCAGTAGAAGTGAGCTCTGCTTCCCTTTCCCCCTCATTCATTCAGACAGACCCTAAGGCCAAAGTTTGTGCCTTCTTCCCATAATTGTATGGTTATTCATGTTATAAGACTGCTAATCACCCCTTATGAGTTGTCCTTGGAAGACCTTGGCCTGGGAAAGCAGCAAAGTCCATTCCTTCAGAGAGAAGCTACCCAGGCCTATGTAGAGGAGAAGCGAATACAGTTTTCTCCATCTCAGTCTGATTTAATTGACTGACACTTTGTTTCTAAGTAGGTTTTTAGTTTGGATATCATTATGAATAATAATAATAATAACAATAACAAAATATACTATAGGTTGTAAAGGCATGAAGATGTTGAAGTCTGGAGAGGAGGAAAGCCAGTCAAGAAGGAGCAAACACTATTACAAGCATCTGTTTTACAAAGATAAGGAGATACATTTCTTTCTATCAAGTTACCTACCATTAACAGCTCACAATCCAGTGAAGGTGAATTAGAAATAACTGAAATACTTTTTTGTGTTATATCTAAGAACTCTTTGCCTAGCACTAGATCCCAAATATTTTCTAAAATTTTATTTTCTTACATTTTGCACTTAAGTCCATGATCTATTCTGAATTTTTTTTTAAATACAGTGTGAGATTTAGATTGAGATTCACTTTCTTGCCTATGGATGTTCAGTTGCTCCAATATCATTTGTTAAGAAGGTTGCCCTTCCTCCACAGAACTGCTTTTGCACCTTTGTCAAAAATTAGTTGGAAATATTTTTGTGGGTCTATTTCTGGTTCTCCATTCTGTTCTATTGGTCTATGTGTCTGTCATGGATTGAATTATGTCCCCTAAAAAATGTGTGTATCAATTTGGCTGGGCCATGATTCCTGGTATTGTATGGTTTTCCTATATGTTGCAAATCCTGCCTCTATGATGTTAATGAGGGAGGATGAGCGGCAGTTGTGTTAGTGAGGCAGGATTCAATCTATAAGATTGGATTGTGTCTTGAGGCAATCTCTTGAGACATAGAAGACAGAAGTGAGCAGAGAGACAGGGGGACCTTATACCACCACGAAAGCAGTGCTGAGAGCAGAGCGCATTCTTTGGACCTGAGGTTCCTGTGCTGAGATGCTCCTAGACCAAGAGAAGACTGATGACAGGGACCTTCCTCCAGAGCCGACAGAGAAAGCCTTCCCCTGGAGCTGATGCCCTGAATTTGGACTTGTAGCCTACCAGACTGTGAGAGAATAAATTTCTCTTTGTTAAACCATCCATCTGTGATATTTCTGTTACAGCAGCACTAGATGACTAAGTGTCTATCCCTCTGCCGATATCACAGTGTCTTGATTATTGTAGCTATATAAACCCGTTGCCATCAAGTTGATTCTGACTCAAAGTAACCCTATAGGACAGAGCAGAACTGCCTCATAGGGTTTTCAAGGAGTGGCTGGTGGATTCAAACCGCTGACCTTTGGGTTAGCAGCCTGAGCTCTTAACCACTGCACCATCAGGGCTCCACTGTAGCTATATAATAAGCCTTTATATCAGGAAGAGTGATTCATCCCACTTTATTCTTTTTAAAAATAATTTTAGCTATTCTAGGGCCAGTGAATTTCAAAATACATTTTAGATAAACTTATCTATGTCTACAAAAAGCTTGTTGGGATTTTATAGCAATTGCATTCAATCTATAGATCAATTTGGGTAAAATTGACATCTTTTCTATATTGAGTTTTCTAACCTATAAACATGGTATGTCTCTCCATTTATACAGGTCTTCTTTTATTTCCTTCATTAATGAGTGAAAAAAGCCAATCTCAAAAGGTTATATACTATATAATTCCATTTATGTAACATTAATGAAATGAAAAAAAATGTATATATAAATGGAGAACACAGTAGTGGTTGCTAAGTGTTAGGAACCAAGAGAGAAGTGGGTGGGTGTGGTTATAAAAGGACTACATGAGAGATCCTGTGGTAATGGAACAGTTCTGCATTTTGACTGTGGTGGATACATGGACCTACACATGTGTAAAACATTCACAGAACTAAATACACACACATACACACAAGTAAATCCTGGGAGATCTGAATAAAATCTGTGAATTGCATGAATGTCAGTATCTTCACTGTGATATTGTATTATAAATTTTCAAGATGTGAACCATTGGTAAAGGGCACATAGGATCTCTCTGCATTATTTTTTACCACTGTTTGTGAATTTACACTTATCTCAAAATAAAACATTTAATTAAAATAAAATTGAAATGCAATGTGATGCATGCTAAGATAAAAAGAAGCACAGCTTGTTATGAGGGTACATAGTAGTGCTATATAATCTAGACTGGAAGGCCAAACAGATTGAGCAAGAATTAGGCAATTAATCAGTAAAGTTAAAGTGGCTCAGGCATCCACATCAGTTTATGCAACAATGTAGTCTAGACCATGCTACTTCTTAGCATTGTAAGAATTTAGAATGTTTTATAGGCAAGAAGCAGGAGATTCTATTGGAGAGGAAGTTAGTGGCCTATTCTTTAAAGGATATGTAATGACGTTAATGTTTATGAATCCAAACCTTAAAGCTACGTGACAGCATTAAAGACTAGACATTAAAATGATCCAAGGAGTCCTGGTGGCACAGTGGTTAAGTGTTCCAGTGCTAACTGAAAAGGTCAGCAGTTTGAACCCACCAGGTGCTCCAAAGGAGAAAGGTGTGGCAGTCTGCTTCCATAAAGATTACTGTCTTGGAAACTCTACGATGCAGTTCTCTGTCCTACAGGGTTGCTATGAGTCAGAATTGATGATAATGGATTTTTTGTTTGTTTGTCTTCATTTAAAATGAGTTAATAATTGCAATGTACTGAATGTCATGGATGAGGCTAAGACAGGAGGTATGAAAACAAAAACAGGTGCAAAAATCCAGCTGAAATTCAAGGCAAAGCGCCTGTCACAAAATAGGAACTAGACAAATATCTGTTGAATGAAAAAGAAGACAGTGGGAGTAGAGATGGAAGTTTGGGATGAATGGCCTTGAATACCCACTGGATATGGATGACATGGTAGACAGAGTAATCAATGACTCTCAGATTTCTTCTTGGAGAAATACAGGAAGAGATGACTCCAGGGTTATAGGTATAGATCTTTCTCAAGTGTTTAATTGTACCATTTATTTCCATATAAACACAACTAGATGTTAGCTTGTAACTCCCTTTCTTATTTTTCCTTTTTTCTTCTCTAATGAGATTTTGTAGTCCACCTTGCGTTACAAAAAACAGAGTGGACAGCAAAGGTTACCAGAGGACAAGAGGCTTGATAAGCAATTTTAGTTGTTTTTGTTATTAGTGTTTCAAACCATTCTAAGTCCTTAAAAATTACAATGATTGTACTATATTTCTTTATTTCTCTTTGGAAAGAATTGTACATGGCACTTTTTTTGTTTCTTCCAAATGTTCAAATAACATGTTCATACTGGAAATCAGAAGTATAATGTTCACCTAAAACATATAAGCAGTGACCATCAACTATTTACAAAAGACTTTGAAGGCTGCCAAATAGGTGGTAAAACCACTAATTTTAACTTCAGGATAACATATTGTATTTCTTTTATGATATCCCTGCAGTGGTGAAAATGGAAATTATTGATTCTGGGAACCTGGCCTACAGTGCTGTTAATCACCGTATTGCTATTGATTGATTTCCTTAGGAGTGAGCCAGGAGATCCTAGGACACCACCTATTAGACTTCTCTCCCACCCTTACTGCAGTGATTTTGATATTGCCCATAGAGGAGAGTTTTTAGAGTGAAATGTTTGGTTTTCATAACAGAGACTCCTTTGCATAGAAAAAATAGGAACAAATAAAAACATAGCATTTTAAACTCTATAGTGATAGGTTAACTCTTGGAATGGGAGAGACTTGAATTGTTCTTCTTTCCTTCTTGTCTGCATTATCATAAATAAATAATTTGAGTATACATTAAAATATTTAGTTCAGCTACTTTACAGATACATGCAGAAACCTCAAGGTCTTTCATTAATTTAAAATAACATCTAGTAAGCTTGCTATTTTGTCCAGTATACCTAGGAAAATCATTCTATTTTATCAAAAACAAAGCACTCCAAATTTCTAGAACCTAGAAGCTAAAAACTATGACTTTCTTTTTTTTCAAAATCCGTAACTGGCTATCAAAAGTATAAAATTTGATATTAAGTAAAACTACAATTCAAAAGAAAAAATTATAATGATTTATAGTAATATATTTTAAGTAACAGAATACCTATACTGACATGAATGTGTGTAAAAATGTACTTAAACAGTGAACATATGTCTAACTGAACTGGACAAAATTGGAGGACTATTATATAACACATTAGAAAGTTTGATTGATTGATTATTTTGCCCTTTTTCTTAATCGACTATTACAGTAGTAGGCAAAGGAAGAAATAATGTGCCAAGCTAATCGATCTGTATCTTATTGGAAAGGTCAAAATAGAATTATACATTACTACTGTCAGAAATATATAAAACATTAACATTTCCATACCATATTATCATCACAGAATTGTAACGGGGACTGAAAAAGACACAACATTTGTCTATTCTCATGACCAAAATAGCTATTACAGCGGAAATGGAATGGCATAAATCTAATCTCAGGAGAGATGAAAACTAAAACAAAATACTATGAATTCATTACTTTCTTCTGCAGGATCTTGAGTTATCACTCGAGGCATCCTATCCTGTAAATACTCAGATCTTTTTTCCAGAAGTAAACTCAAATTGACATACCTGGACTCATGACTTACAAAATCACATCTCTATTAGAACTAGGCCAAGGCATAGAAGAATAACCAAATAATAATAAATATAATATATAATACAAATAATATATAGTGATTGTGAATGACAATAGAGAATTACATTTTGCATCTTGATAAATGGAGGAAGTTTACGAAATTAAGAATCATGCACAAATGTACATATTCTATGAATAGCTTCACATTTGATAGGTTAACATCTTCTTAAACATTCCTGGTAACTCTGCTAGCTACAAAATTATGTTATTCATACAGAATTATTAAAAAATAGTGTTTCTTATTAAACTTTGTATCAAAACAATGCAAATTTTGTACTGGATTATGTGGGGTTTAAAAATAAAGACTCACAGCATGTGCGCAAGTTGCTCACATGCATGCACGCGCACCAAACCTGACATTCTCTTATTTCATATGCGAAACAGAACAAAACCAGCAGCTTGACAGAGCATATTTTCTGAGAGATGTAAATTCTAAGAAGCATTAAAAATTTGAGGCCCTTTTTACCCTTGAACAACTTGTGTGCTCTTTTTTCTGCTCCTGGCATTTCAGCTTAAGTTGAAATTTATGTGGCAAACCTCTTATCCTACCACTGAAAACACCCAGTAATGATACTTGCACTGGAGGATTTATTGTTCTTTTAAAATTCCCTTATTTTGAAAAAATATATATATATTAAACTCAGCATAACTGCTGAAAACACAATATTTATGAGAATGAAAACTTCATCAAATTTCTTATTTAAAAAAATACGATTGAATTATAAACCTGGCATTAAAAAATCAAATGTAAATCAATATTTGAAATATTTGAATATCTATTAAATACAGCACAGTTTGTTCTAAAATACACAGATAATAAGAAACAGAGCATGCTTCCAGGGGCTTCTAATCCATTATGGCCATAATAAAAAGTCGAACACCATAAATACTACAAAAGACATAAAAAATGCAGTCAGTGGAGAAGGTTAGAGGGAAAGAAGATAACATGGGTAAAAAGATCAGAAAAAGCCTAATGGAGGAAGTATCTAGGGACTAATAAGCAGAAATGTCAGAGAAGGAAACTTGAGGTGGACACCTAAAATGAGGAAATAAAAAGGGGAGTGTGAAAAAAAAAGAGTGCGTATGAGGAAACTGTGAGCAATCCAGGTCCATTAGAAAATTGTTTAAGCACCTAAGAGATACTGGGAGATGAAGGCTGAAAAGTATGTTGGGTCATATTGCAAACAGCCTGACTGTCAGGATGAATGTAGTAGATTTCACTTGAAAGGAAATGGGGGAATTTTGAACTCTTGAATAAGTATATAAAGAAGTTGAATTTATTAATTGTACATAGAATAAATTGTTAGCCACTTTTCCAACTCGTTTCTTTTTCAAAGGCTTTTATGCAGATTAAAAAATATTCCTACTATTCAAGTAGAGTGACTCCTAGATTTGTGCCCTTCCATTTTATTCTATACATACACCTCACATGAAACCCATAATGCACTGATTTAAAGAGTCTGTCATAGTGCTTGACAATCAAAAGGTAAACATAAATGTTTCCTAATGGTTGAAAGAATAAAGTTTACAGAGATGCTCGAACTTGTTTCAAAACTACTAAAATTCTCTAGTCAAAGAGCAATAAAGGCATGAAATAGGATAGAGTAGTGGTGATGAAAACAGAGATGGATTTAAAAAAAAAAAAGCAAAAATAAAAATAAAAGTTGATTCCCAGATTTTCATTGAAGGACTAAAAGAATGGAGAAAAAAATCAATTATATGTAAATGTTAAGATAAAGCAGTTTAAGAATTGGAATTGACTCACGGCAACCCTATGTGTTACAGAGTAGAACTGCTCCATAGGTTTCTTGGCTGTAATCTTTACAGAAGCAGTTTCATAGGACTTTCTTCCTGGCTTATGCCAGGTTGGTTCAAACCGCTAACTTTTAAGTTAGTGGCAGATGGCAAACCAAATCATTTTTACCACCCAGGGACCATTCTTTTACTTAGCAATATGCATTTAAGGTTTCTTAATGTATTTTCCTGACCTGATAGCTCATTTTTTTTTATCATTGAGTAACACTCCATTGCATGGATGTACCACAGTTTGTTTGCTGACGTCTTGGTATTGAAGGCCATTTTGGTAATTCCAGCTTTTGGTGATTACGAATAAAACTTCTATAAACATTTGTGTGCAGGTTTTCATGTGTACATAGTTTTTAACTCATTTAGGTAAATCCAAAGAACAAAATCGCCAGATTATATTTAGGACTATGCTTAGGTTTGCAAGAAACTGCCATTCTGTCTTAACATGTTGCATTCACATCAGAGTTCTTGTTGCTCCACATCCTTTCCAGCATTTTGTGTTGTCACCATTTTGGATTTTAATCATTCAAATAGGTATGTAGTGGTATGTCATTATTGTTTTGATTTGCAATTCCTAACGACATATGACTCAGAAGAAAGGCCTGGCAATCTATTCTGAAAGATAACAGTCACTGAAAATCCTATAGAATGCAGTTATACTCTGAAACACATGGGGTCACTATGAATTGGAATCAACTCAGTTTGCAACTGGTTTTAATGATACCTGATGTTTCACATCATTTCATACGCTTATCTGTCATCTGTATATTTTCTTTAGTGAGGTATCTGTTCAGATCTTTTGTCAGTTATTCAATTGAGTTGTTTTCTTACTGTTGAGTTTTAAGCATTCATGGAATATTTTGGATATAAGTACTTTATCAGATATGTTCTTTGTAAACATTTCCTCCAGGTCAGTGGCTTATCTTTTCAGTTTCTTAGCAGTGCTTTTCATAGAGCAGAAGTTTTTAATTTTAATGAAGTTCATCAATTTTTTTTTAATGAATTGTGTTTTGTTGGTGTTGAATCCAGAAAGTCATTTTCAAGCCCAATGTCACCTAGATTTTTTACTATGGGATCTTGAAGAAGTTTTATAATTTTGCACGTTACATTTGAGTCTATGATTCATTTTGAGTTAATTTTTGTGAAAGCTATACGGTCTGTCTAGATTCGTTTTTCACCTGTGGATGTTCAGCTGTTCCAGCACAATTTATTGAAAAGACTGTCTTTATTCCATTGAATTGCCTTTGCTCGTCTGTCAACGATCAATTGACTATATTTACTTGGGTCTCTTTATGGAGTCTCTAATATGTTCCATTGATGTATTTGTTCTTTTGCCAATGTCACATTGTATTGATAATAGTAAGCCTTGAAGTTGGGTAATGTTAGTCCTCTGACTTTGTTCTTCTTCTTCAGCTTTGTGTTGGTTTTTCTGTGTCTTCTGTCTATCCATAATAACATTACCGTTTGTCAATACTCACGATATAACTTGCTGAGATTTTGATTAAGACTACAGTGAATGTCTAGATCAATTTGGGAAGAACTGATATCTTAACAATGTTGAATCTTCTAATCCATAAAATGGGATCTCTCTCCATTTATTTAGATCTTCTCTAATGTGAATGAGGCAGATCGAAGAGAGACTAAATTTTCTCTTTAAAAGAAAATAATCTTTCATTCTCACCTCCTCTTTCTCACCTCTGAAGAAAGATGTTTCAGCTATCCAACAGAATATGCCCTAAAAGCATAAGCCTGGAATTTGTGCAAATAAAGTCTTGGAAAATCAGTCCTCCAGTTCTCCCACTTGCAACCAGGTTTACAGTCACTGATGCCAATGGTTGGTAGTAGTTCCTGCACAAGATTAGTCTTCTTTGACTGCAGCAGAGTTTTCTTTGCCCATCAAAAACAATCCAAGGCTTTCTTGACTCACCATATAAGGATTATTAAAAGATAAGAGTCCAGGATCAATAATGCTAAATCAAATCATTAAACACAGGAAGCACTCAGAGCTCAGGATTGGATTCAGCATTCTGGATTTTTATATATGTAAATTAGTAACTGGAAACAGAGTCAGCAACAAGGAAACAAAGTCGTGAACAGAGAGTATCCTATTTTCAAAATAAAGTAACCAAATACATTATTTGTTGTGTCCTTTTTAACTTCATGTTTTAGAATGTCTCTATTAGGCATCTGAATAGTAGTGAAGTAGGACACAGTAAGTGATGTAGTTTTTTGTTGAATTAACACTCTGTTGCTGAAATAAAGAATACCAAAAAACCAAACTAGAGCACCACGCCATCCCTCCGCAGCAAAGATCAGAAAAACTAAGTCAGAGTCACACATCAATCCTGAAACCCTAAGCATCAAATGAAGAGATAAAGAACTTTGCCAAGCATGGAATGGAATAAGAAACTGACCAAGAACAGAGAGCAAGGAGAGATACATGCAGATGTTCCCTATCAGCTACCGCAGTACGGATCCGCCATATTGGACTTCTATTGGAGATCAGCAAACAAGGGGTATGAGAAAGCAGCTTCACAGAGCTTCTAGCAGGAGACAGAACAACTGGAAACCAGCGATATATGCTTTCCCACCCCCCACCGTTCTTCACCTCCACTTAGCCTCCTCTGCTTCCTGCAGCCACAGTCTCTTGGCTGGGAAGCATCAGCTTCACCCTGGTGTCGCTTGGATTCCACCCTCCCGCACTGGCCAGCTCCCTGAGTGCCTTTTGTTGGTTGGTGTTGCTTTCTTCTGCTTCTTTAGATTTCTTCCTTACCTCTCACCACCTCCTCCTCCTTTCTCTCAAATACCTGGCTTGGTGTGCCATCTTTGCTTCTTCCTGAAAGGCTGTGAAACACTGATCGACTGTGAAACCGCTTCCCAGCCCATGCCACCACGCTGGTGGGACCCCCGGGGATTTTTTTGTTTGTTTGTTTGCTCTGATTTCTTCTGTTTTGTTTGTTTGTTTTCTTTTTCTTTTCTCGGCCTGGGAACCCCTTCTATCCAGGCAGTACCATGTGACTTGGAAGCTACTCCCCTACTCTTGCAGATGCACAGGGACATCCCTGGGGGCATTTCTTTTTTCTTGTTTTTTTTTTTTTGTTTGTTTGTTTCTTTGTTTTGTTTTCTTCTCTCTCTTATTCCCCTTTTGTCTTTCTTCACTGCCAGTTTCTCAATTTATTCACTTTTTTCTTTTACCCTTTTCCTTTTTTTTTAAATTTTCGTTTTGCCCTATTTCTCAGTCTCTCATCTCTCCACTCCAATAGCAAGCTCCCTTAGCACTCTTTTTTTGTTTGTGTGTATGTTTTTGGCTCCTGTGCCTCTCGCCTCTCTCTCTTCTTTCCCATACCCATCTTAGCTCCACACATCACAGTCTACCCCCTCCTTCTTGCCTACCTGCACCGTGTGCTGAACATCACGCTCCCAAGCAGCACAGGCACGGCCTACTGGAACCTACCCTGCACTGATTCCTGGTCCACACCATCAGCCCTGGTACGTGCCACAAACAACCCATCCCAGCAATTCCCCTTCAGCTACACCTGCCCTGCTGTACCATATCCGAGTGACTGACCCTGCCCATTGGAGAAGGAGGTGAAAAGTATCGTGCCCACAGACAAGCAAACAACAAAGAATGCACAGCCTGCCTGCTCAGACATAACCAAATAGAACAAAAAAGCAGGATGAAACAAACAAATCTACAATCAATAAACGAGGAAAATAACCACTGAATGCCCCCAAAATAGCAGACAATATCAAAACATTTTCAAAAATAGGACAGGATGGTTCCAGTAGGCATCCAAAATAAAACACCACATGACCTTCGAGTAGAAGAAAAGACACTAGACCTAACTGATAGGGAATTCAAATCTCTAATATTCAGAATTATCCAAGCATTGAAGCAAAAAGCGGACAAAAATGAGGAAAAAATAGACAAATTCATGGAAAAGGCAGACAAATTCATGGAAAATAAATACAAAAAAATGGAAGAATTAAAAAAAATAATACAGGAACAAAATGAAAAAATAAATTCACAACTAGAAATAATACAAAAACAACCAGAAATCCAAAAGAGAACAAGATTTCAGAAATGGATGGTGTCATAGAAGGGCTGAGGAGCAGGTTTGAAACAATGAAAGATAGGATCAGCGAAAATGAAGACAAACACTTGGGTACAACTCTGAGGAAAACTCAGAAAAAAGAATGAAGAGAAATGAAGAAACCCTGAGAACTATGTGGGATACAATCAAAAGCAAAAATCTGCAAGTGATCGGAGTTCCAGAACAGGCAGAGAAAACAGAAAACACAGAGAGGATCATTGAAGAATTGCTGACAGAAAACTTTCCCAATATCATGAAAGATGAAAAGCTGACCATCCAAGAAGCTCAATGAACCCTACAGAGGATAGACCCCAAAAGAAAATCACCAAGGCATATTATAATCACACTCGCTAAAACCAAAGACAAACAAAGAATCCTGAGAGCAGCTCAAGAAAAACAAAAAGTCATGTACAGAAGAGAAATAATAAGACTAAGCTCGGATTATTCAGCAGAAACCATGCAGGAAAGAAGGCAATGGAATGACATATATAAAACCTTGAAAGAAAAGAATTGCCAGCCAAGAATAATATATCCTGCAAAACTCTCATTCAAATATGATGGTGAAATTAGGTCATTTCCAGATAAACAGAAATTAAGGGACTACGTAAAAAGCAAACCAAACTTACAAGACTTACTGAAGGGAGACCTTAGATCTGAGAACAAACAATATAAGACCACAGGCTGAATATAGGACACAGGATTGTACTAGCCAGATACCAACCTAGGAAATGAACTCTTAAGGACTATGCAAAACCAAAAGAATTACAACAGGGAACCAGAGGGGTTAATCTGTAAATGACAACAGCAACAGAACAATAAAAGAGGTAATAAACGGTGTAGGTATAGAACCTTCTAATGGAGAGGAAGGCAAGGTGATACCAAGTAATAATAGACTGGTTCAAATCTAGAAAGATAAGGGTAAATTTCAAGGTAACCACAAAGAAAGCTAACAAACATACTTATCAAAATAAAGAAGAAAAATATAAAGTCTCAGTAAAAACAAAACCTACAAACATAAAAATAATGAAATTAAAATCCACAAACAAAAGGAACTCAGCACAGGAGAGTAAGAGGAACAAAGAAAACGTCAGCACCACAAAAAAAAAGCACTACAAAATGCAATCCCACACCTAGGAATATATCCTAGAGAAATAAGAGCCATCACACAAATAGACATATACCCGCCCATATTCATTGTAGCACTGTTCACAATAGCAAAAAGATGGAAACAACCTAGATGCCCATCAACAGATGAATGGATAAATAAACTATGGTACATATACACAATGGAGTATTATGCAAATATAAAGAACAATGATGAATCTGTGAAGCATCTCATAACATGGATGAAACTGGAGGACATTATGCTGAGTGAAATAAGTCAATCACAAAAGGACAAATATTGTTTGAGGCCTCTACTGTAAAAACTCATGTAAAAGTTTACACACAAAAAGAAATAATCTTTGTTGGTTATGAGGGATGGGAGGGGTGGGGAGGAATAAATAGGCAATAGATACGTGGTAACTTTGGTGAAGGGTAAGACAGTACAGAATACTGGGGAAGCCAGCACAACTTGTACAAGGAAAGGTCATGGAAGCTCCATAGACACTTCCAAACTCTCTGAGGGACTGAATTGCTGGGCAGAGGGCTGTGGGGACCATGATCTCAGGGAACATCTAGCTCAACTGGCATAACACAGTTTATAAAGACAATGTTCTGCATTCTACCTTGGTGAGTAGCGTCTGGGGTCTTAAAACCTGTGAGCAGCCATCTAAGATACTCCACTGGTCTCACCCCTTCAGGAGCAAGGGAGAATGAAGAAAACATGATACAAGGAAAAGATTAGACCAAAGGACTAATGCACCACAGCTACCACGGCCTCCATCAGACTGAGTCCAGTACAGCTAGATGGTGCCCGGTTACCACCACAGACTGCTTTGACTGGGATCACAATAGAGGGTCCTGGACAGAGCTGGAAAAGGATGTAGAACAAAATTCTAACTCACACAAAAAAAGACCAGATTTACTGGCCTGACAGATCGGAGAAACCCCAAGAGTATGGCCCCCAGACACCCTTTTAGCTCAGTGGTGAAGTCACTCCCGAAATTCACTGTTCAGCCAGGTATTGGACAGCCTCACAAAACAAAATAGACTAATGAGGCACAGCAGTCCAGGGACAAGGACTAGAAGGCAGAAGAGGACAGGAAAGCTGATGATAGGAACTCAAGTTTGAGAAGGGACAGTGTTGACATGTCGTGGGGTTGTTAACCACTGTCATAGGGCACTATGTGTACTAACTGTTTAATGAGAAACTATTTGTTCAGCAAACCTTCATCTAAGATACAAAAAAAAAAAAAAAAAAAAGAATTAAAATGCTTATTACATTTAAAAAAATACAAATTAGTCATTATCTAGTCAGTTCCAACTCATGATGACCCCATGTTTTTCAGAATAGAATTGCACTTCATAGGGTTGTCAATGGCTATGATCTTTTGGAAGTATATTGCTAGGCCTTTTGGAAGTAGGTGACACTGGGTGGATTTGAACTGCCAAACTTTTGGTTAGTAGCTGAGAACTTAACCATTTGCACCACCCAGGGGCTCTGAGTACCCTGAAAATTGAGCCTGGAGATGTCTTCTGAGAATACAGTAATAAAAGTTTTTTGGCTAAGACCAATGGTGAGGAAATGTCTATAAATGCTTTGTATTTGATCAAATAATCTTGGGGTGGGACAAACTACATGCTTAAGATTCACTGGCTGTAACATATTAGGATCAAAGGTTGTAACAAATTAGAACCAAAGTAGGATGTCAATGGTAGGAAAAAAAATAGTCTTACCAACATAACAACCTGTCTGCAAGTGATGCTGTGTTTTGCACACTCCTATCTTTCCTGAGAGGTTATTCCTTGATCAACTTAATGGAGTCTTTTTAAGACCCTTGAAAGAAGTAGCAGAAGAAGATAGAAGTTATAAGCTTATGTATACCTCATAAGAGTTATATATATAAGTAGAAAAGTTCTGGCTTATATATACTATTATCAGTGTTAAGATTCAAATAGCTTTATCAGCTAACTTCTTTCTATCTTATTTGGATTATATCTTCTTCATATCAAAAGAAGAAAATAAACAAACAGAAAAATAAACTTGTGAAACTCTTTGCTTAAATAAGTAGTATTTTAATGTCATAACAGGAATAATGAAAAGTGGTTCTGAGATCAAACACTTTTGGAGAAATATGGGGGAAAGAGTGCTAAGTTAGATTTATTTACTGCACAACTCAGCATAACTTGCACTATGTGAGTATATGTTTTCAATCTCTAAAAGTAGAATAAGGAGGTAAAAGTCTGCAAACATTTACCTCAGAAACATTTCTCCTCAAAGCATCCCTGAGGTTAGCATTCTGCCAAGTATATACTGGGAAATAGGGCTTTATAATGTAGTTATGATGAAAGTATACCATACATTCTTGGAACCCCTTATATTCATGAGAATGAGAGTCAGATAGGAGAGCTAACAAATATGGAAATGCAGTTAGAGGTCTGGCATAGCCTGAGTCAAGCACCTAGTATTTTTCCACTGTATTGGTGTATCCTCAGTATGATCTTCTATTCCATTTATTTTACAACTGGGAATCCTGCTAATTACAAAAGGGAACAGAGTAGTAGACATTGACTTTTAATTTCAGGTTGCTTTTCACAACAATGAAAAAAACTTTTGCAAAATGTATTTAAATTCTATTTTAAAAGATATATCTAATCAAAGATACCCTGATTCTGTACATAGAATTAACTTCTAGGATTATACCATGTAGTCTATATCTCTTTGGTATCTTAGTGACTCAAACTTCTTGCAAAGGTCTGGAATGTACTGGCAACTCTGACTCTGAAGAAATGTACTTATTTTGAGATAGCAGTGTCATGTGTTCCTTCAAAAATGTTTTAAAAAGGATTAAAAATAGGCTTTTAAAATACTACACCATCTTCGATACTTCTATAAAATTTCAAGTTGTCTATACTGATTCTTAACAACCTACTTTTACTTTCAGGGGATTTTAGATTCTCACTTCACACTGAGGTAGGTAGGACATTGAGAAATGAAGGAAAGATGGTTCATTAAAAAGCATTACATCACACTGATTAAGGGGTAGGGCTGCACATCAATTATTTTCATTGTTGTCAATAAATTGTACACCTATAAAAAGTTGAATTGGCAAAAGTTGTGTGATAGATATATTTATAACAATGACCAAAAAAAAAAAAAAGTAGCTGCTGAGGCTGCTTATGTACAACCAAACACCTTATAGGGTTTGGTTCCTTGGTTTGTAGGTTTAGGATCAATCCCATTTAATTGATCTAATAATGTGTTTAATGCTTTTATTCTACCCCCTAGTTCACTGTGTAGTGTCTGAGGTCTTAAAAACTTGCAAGCAGCCATCCAACATACAACAATTGGTGTCTACTCACCTGGAGCAACAGAGGCAGAGGGAAAGTAAGGAACAGGAGGAGGAAATGGAATGTGTGGGTACTCATCTCCATGAACAACTGCCTCCTTTGCCTCAAGACCAGAAGAACTGGATGGTGCCCAGCTACTGTTACTGAACAATTTGATCAAAGATTCTATAGAAGAATCCTGATTAAAAGTGGGAAAATGCAGAACAGAATTTCAAATTCTCATGGACTCTAGACATTCTGGAGCCATGCAGGCTGGATGAACACTCAGAACTACTGGCCTGAGATAATCTTTAAACCTTACACTAAAAATATCTCTTGATGTCTTCTTAAAACCAAACAACAGATTACCTTAACTAGTAAAGAATGTCTGCCTTGAACATTATGCTCTTTAAGATCTATCTACATGGAATCAATGAGAAGCTAGCTTGCTCTGTAAACCTCTACCTAAAGTACGATTACAAAAAAAGTTTGCTTTTAAAAAAATCTCCACTGTTAAGAAATCAAGAGTGAAATCAACTGGCGGCCAAAATGGTGGCTTAATCGGACACACCATGCTGTCCCTCTACAGCAAAGACCTGAGCAACCAAGTGAAAAAGATACAGAGGACAAAATCCTTAACAAACACCTTGAGGGACTGAGTTACTGGGTTTGTGGGCTTAGTCTCAGGGGACATCTAAGTAAATCAGTATAACCTATTCCATGAAGGTAATGTTCTACATCCTACCTTGGTGAGTAGCAATCAGGGTCTTAAAAGCTTGCCCACAGCCAAGATACAACTATTGCTCTCTTCCTGTCTGGAGCAAAGAAAAGTGAAGACACCAAAGACTCAAGGAACCAATTAGTCCAAAGGACTAAGAGACCACACAAACCACAGCCTCCACTTGCCTGAGATGAGAGAACTAGATGGTTCTGGGCTACCACTACCAACCACTCTGATCAGGATCACAATAGAAGGTCCTGGACAGAATGGGAGAAAAATGCAGAACAAAATTTAAATTCATAAAAACGACCAGACTTACTGGCCTGATAGAGACTGGTGGAACCCCTGAGATTATGGCCCTTAGATACCCTTCAAACCTGGAAATGAACCCACTCCTGGAGCTCACCTTGTAGTCAAACAATAAACAGGCCTATAAAGTGAACAATAATACTCATGAGGAACGTGTTTCTCAGAACAATCAACTGCACGAGACCAAATGGGCAGCATTTGCCCCAAATCAAATTTCGGAAGGCAGATAAGGGTAGGAAAGACAGGAGAATGGAAACAGGGAAACCAGAGAGGAAGTGGGTAGAGTGCTGTCACATTGAGGGGACTGCAACTGTCATGAAACAAAATGTGTATAAATTGTTGAATGGGAAACTAATAATAATAATAATAAAAGATCTATCTATATGGAATCAAACTGACAACAGCAACTGGAAAAATGAGACAGCAAACTTAAGGGGGCAGTGACTTTAGTTAATGAAGGAGGAACAAGTTAAAAAGGAGGGCGAAAATTGTTCACAACTTGAAGAATGTAATCAATGTCACTGAATTATACATGTAGAAATGGTTGAATGGTGACGTTTTGCTGTGTATATTCACAACACAAATAAAATAAATTATTTTCAAAATGTGTTCAACGTTTATGGAATAATAAAATTTCAACGTGTGTCCAAACTTCTGGTTTCATGATGGTGGAATAAAGATATTTCTTCCCACTTCTCTAAAATAATTGTACCAAAGTAGTACAATTGTGCAACTACATTGGGTAGAAGTCCTGGAGGGCTTTTCTTACTATCATCTTTCAACTAGCACCCCTGTGTTTTCTACCATTACCAGAGACTATCACAGTATCTAATGGGTCGGATCCTGAAGCTACCCAAAGGTTCTACAGGGTTTGTCATTAGCACTCCCATTCCTTCTCCTCCATCCCAACTGGGAGGTGGAGAACTGTATCAAGAAGTACTACCACAATATACATGTTCCACAAAAGTAGGAGAAATCTGAAAACCTAACTACAACATTTGAATACATGAAGCAGAAGACCAAATAGTAAATGATTTACAAAAAAAGAAGAAATACCTCCCAGCTGGGGTGGAGGAGAAGGTATGGGAGTGCTAATGACAAACCCTATAGAACCTTGCTATAGCTTCAGGATCTAACACAGTAAGTACTGAGGTAGTGTGGGGTAATGGGATTAAAAACAGGAGTGCTGGTTGAAAGATGATAATAAAAGCCCTCCAGGACTTCTACCCAATGTAGTTGCACAATCAGGAAGTGAATGTTTTGCGTTGCTCAGTTTCTGACCTCAAGAACTTTAGGCACAGTAAAAGGTAAGGGAGAGGTGCTATTCTGAAAACAAGGGGAATGACTTCAATTTTCCATCCAAAGAGTGAGGTTATCCAAAGAGACTGAACAACATATCACCCGGGCAAGGAGATCTGACTGCCCTGCAGTAAATTCAATGCACACAGAACTTCTGATCAATTTTTAGTGCCTCATTTGTAAATATAAATAGTCTGCTAACATTTAAGATGGAATGATACAGAGAAAACAAAACAAAAACAGAAAAAAGGAATGGAGACAATGATGGAAGAAGAAAAATCAAAATATATATAATATTTTTAGAGAGATTGGAGAAGATGTTGCAGCTATTAAGCAATACTTAAAAATCATTCAGAAAAAAGACGTCTTGCAAATTATAAATATAAAACAGTAACATAGTTGGAAGTCAATCAAGTCAATTTCTCGAGGAAAAGAAAAAGAAGATAAGACAAGTCACGATAGGACAGGGGAAAAAAGAAAATAAGAAAAGTAGAAAAGGAATTGAGGAAGCTGGAAACCAGGCTAACGGAACTTCAACAAAAGGAAAAATAAGGGAAAGTAAGTTTTCAAAGCAATCATTCAAAAAAAAAAAAAAAAATCTCAGAAATAAAGTACATGGATTTGCAGAGTGAATGGGCCCACGGAATTCCCAGAACAGGCAATAAAAATATAGTTTTCAAAACATAGGTCATGAAATTTTAGAACATAGAAAGTAAGGAGTAGGTCCTAACATATAACAAATAAAAAATAAGTCAAATGCAGATGATGCTGAAGTACAGGGATATCTGATTTCCAAAAGCAATAAGAGAAGCAAGAAAAATGTTTTCAAAATTTTGAAGAAAAATATATTTACAACCTGAAATTCTTTATTCAGTCAAACTTTCAAACACAAAGTAGGGTAGAATAAAAGTATTTTTAGACTTTTGAAGTATAGAGAACTTGACTTTCCTGCACTCTTTTTTTAGGAAGCTGAAAATAGTTTCTATCAAAACAAGGGAATAAACAAAGAAAGAAAAAGAACTGGGATCCAGGGAACAGAGCACCAAACATAGTAGGAGGTGAAGTAAATTTCCAAGATCATGCCAAAAGGGAAGTACCCACGTGACAGTTGTATAGGAAGTCTAGAATGCACAGAGATCCTATTTTATGTGGAAGTCAGATTTCACCATTAGATATTTGTGAAGAAAAATAAACGTGCTTGAAAATTAGATGAAAGATTCGACCATATGGAAAATTTCATAATGAGGCATATTACAGACCTTCTGGACCATGTGGCGAGACACTCATAAGTTCAAAGAAAAAAAAAAATCAAAGGGGTGCCATTTTTTGGCTCAGCAATGAACAATATTTGAAGTCCTCAGGGAAATTACCTGTTTTTAAGCAAAAATTGAAGTATATTGAGAGCAAAATAGGGGGTGTGTAAGTGAATTAAAATAATACAATCTTGTAATAAGAAGCTGACAGGTAATGTTTAAATTGATTAAACAAAATGTAGCAGTATGTCCATGTTATTTAGATTTATAAAGATAATTAGCAAACAAAATAGCTGAACAGTTACACGTTTGCCTCTGAGGTGCTTGACAGGTCATGAAGAGATTAGAACTTTTTTTTTTTTTTTTAATAAGCGTTCAACAATAGTTGACCTTTTAAAAATAATTTATTTCTTTGTTATTGTTGAAAATATACACAGCAAAAACATACACCAATTCAAGTTTCTACATGTACAATTCAGTGACATGGATTACATTCTTCGAGTTGTGCAACAATTCTCATCCTCTTTTTCTGAGTTGCTCCTCCCCATTAACATAAATTCTAAGTTTCCTATCTAATCTTTTGAGTTGTTGTCGTCAGTTTGATCCCATATGGATAGATCTTAAAAGAGCATAGTGCTCAAGGCAGACATTCTTCACTAGTCTAATAGAACTATTGTTTGGTTTTAAGAAGACTTCAGGGGATTTTTTGGTTTAAGGTTTAAACGTAATCTCAGGGATTCATCCAGCTTCCATGGCTCCAGAAAGTCTGGAGTCCATGAGAATTTGAAATTCTGTTCTGCATTGTCCCTTTTGGTCAGGATTCTTCCATAGAATCTTGGATCAAAATGTTCAGTAATGGTACCTGGGCACCATCCAGTTTTTCTGGTCTCATGACAAAGGAGGCAGTTATTCATAGAGGCAATTAGCCCATAGTCCATTTTCTCCTCCCACTCCTAACTCTCCTTCTTCCTCTGTTCCTCCAGGTGAATAGAGACCGATTGTTATCTGTTGGATGGCCATTTGCAAACTTTTAAGATCCCAGGGACTACACAACAAACTAGGAGGTATAACAGAAGCACTAAACATGATATTGGATCAATTAACTGATGTCACAAACCCTAGACCTCCAAACCAAGGAACCAAATACCCTAAGATGTTTGATGCGACATCACCAGCCTCAGCAGTTACTCTTTTTTTTTTTTTTTGTCATTGTTGTAAATGTATCTATCACACAACTTTTGCCAATTCAACTTTTTACAGGTGTACAACTTACTGACAGCAATTACATTAATCAGCTGTGCAACACTACCCTTAATGAGATTTTTTCATTACTGTAAAGCGAAATCCAGTACTCCATAAACAATAGTTGACTTTTAAACTATTTTTAAACAAATTTTACCTAATATATTTGTTAAAAATAAAGATTAATTTTTCAATGTGATCTTGTTCATGTTTGTGAATATTGAAAATGCGTCCCACAGGCACACTGACTATAACTCCCTCAGTATTTTCCACTATTTTTCTGGTGAAAAAGAAAAATTGTTTTCACTATGACAATTTTCCTAATATTAATTATGAGTTTCCTTTTATTTTGCTTCATTTAGTGCTGTATTTTAGTGCTTCAATTTATTTTCCTCCAGCTCATCTCATAAATTAATTGGAATTTTCTTAAGAATCATTATGATGCGCTCATTAAGATTACTCTTTCAAGATCAAATTATGTGGGAAATAAAATAATTCTTGAGGTTTAATTTACCTGTAGTTGATAGCAATTTGGAATCTAACATAATGATGATGAGACAGAATCTCTGGGTCATAGGTGGTGATTGGCACCTGATCTTTTTTTAGACTACTGTATTTTTAAAGTTTCTAGTTATAACTTGAGACTTATAAACCAAGTTGAAGATTCGCTAAAAATCAATAGCAAGGTTAAGTTAAAAAGCTACTTTATAAGAAAGTATTTTAAGTGTCTGACCATTCACTGTAGGTCTAAATAAATTGATATGAAGAATGATAACGCTATAAAGAATTGAGCTTGTATTTCTACATTTGGAAATGAAGCATTACCTGGGTCAGACACAGTGAACCAATTTGGATCCAATCCAGTATTCAAATCCCTTTTCTCTTGACTATTTGAAGAAAATATGATTTTACCTATGCAAAAAATAATTCCTATATTTGTAAGAACATGTATACTGTTGCTTCATTCTAATATATTGGTCACATAAAGATATATGTGTAGGTAAATTTGAGGTTGTAGTTACATCTCATACTTACCTGAAGACTGACATTTAGTTTAGGAATGAGGAAGTATATGTATAGCAGCACATATAGAGAAAAGCTGTAGTGATCCATAGGGTTTTCATTGGCTAATTTTTAGAAATAGATCACCAGTCCTTTCTTCCTAGTCTCTTAGTCTTGAAGCTCTGCTGAATTCTGTCCACTATGGGTTACCCTGCGAGTATTTACCAGTGCCATAGCTTCCAGCATCATAACAACACCCAAACCACCACACTACAACAAACTGACAGATAGCTGACCAAACGACTGATCGCTAGAAAAAGACATTGTGTTTGATAAAGAAGAGGTCCAGTGAAAATGAAGGAAAACTTCAATGAGATGGATTGACACACTTGCCACAACAACAATGGATTCAAACATACCAATGATCATGAAGATGGCGCAGGACTGGGCAGTGTTTCCTTCTGTTATGTATAATGCTGTCATCAGTCAGAGCCACCTCAGTGACAACTAACACCATCACCATCATAGAGAAAACTGTTGGTGGAGAAATAGATTATGTCAAACTACAGACATCTGGTACGACAGGGTATAAAAGAAAGTGGATAAGACGGGCAGCTGAGCAGGCACTGAGGGGTATAAAATAACGTGTGCACACTTGAGTCCACCCCAAGGTAATAAACACATTAAAAGTGAATTCCTGAAATAACACCTCACTTTATGCCGACCAACCAACCTATAGCCGTTGAGTCAATTCCGACTCACAGAGACCCTCCAGGACAGAGTAGAAATGCCCCATAGTGTTTTCAATGCTGTAAATCTTACAGAAGCAGACTGCCACATCTTTCCCCCTCTAAGCAGCTGGTGGGTTCGAACCGCTGAACTTTCGGTAGGTAGGTGAGTGCTTAACCACTGCACCACCAGGGCTCCTCTGGCTTTATGCTGAGACTCCTTTCTTGACCATTAAAATAGTTCTTTTAATTTAGAAAATCTAAAACAATGATTGTGAGGATGGTGCAGGACAGGGCAGTATTTCTTTCTCTTGTACATATGGTCTCTATGAGTCGGAACTGGCTCGGCAACACCTAACAATAACAACAACACAACATTTTATAAATTAGAACAACTATTAATTTAGTAGTGAATACTCCCATTTCAGCTATGGAAAAAAATTTCATTGGTTTTTCAGAATAATATTTGTTAAACTATTCTTTAGTTTTTCTTTAATTCAGACAGATTAGACTACAGGAAAAAAAAAATAGTTTAATCCTAGAAGAACCTCCAGTCAGATAATTAGGTGAAGTAAATGAATACTCAATAATTAAGATATTTGTTTCAGACTCATTTTACCCTTGGAACAAGATGAATGTTTTATAAAATAAATCCACTAGGCGCTCCTTGGAAACCCTACGGGGGCAGTTCTACTCTGTCCTATAGGGTCGCTGTGGGTCGGAATAGACCTGACTGCAACAGGTTTGGTTTTTTGTTTTTTGTTTTTATACCAGCTGGCAGAACAACGTACAGAGAAATTTGAAAAAAGTAGACATACACTGATAACCTAATACAAATTAAGACATAAAATATTTATCAATTTATTTAAAGTTCTAAAACCTGATGACAGAATCTGATGTGCTTGAAATATAATTCTGGTTAAATATTAACAAAAGAAATGTCACAATATCAAATATTAACAGAATATAAGTATACGTCAAACAACTCCATAACAGCAAATCAAAACAAAACACACACACACACACAAATACACACACAAAAAACACACACACTGGGCGGTAAAGGGACAACATTTAACACTAGTATACTGCATGCGTTTTATAGTTATTTCAAATTATTTCAAGACCCATCAAATCTAGTGGAATACTTCTGTGGGCTTCTGTAATCTGTGTGGCAATTCTTACCACTTCATATATGGCATCTAGGCACATATGTTTGGTTTTACAAATGCATATGTCTTATGTATGTTTTTCTTAAAACCTAGAAGAAATATGAATCTTCATTTCCAATTTCTCCTTGTTCAGTTTCATCTATACTTAAGGTTACTGAACTCTATCAAGCTATAGTACAAATGACTGGCACTCTGCCACAGTTGATGGGAATATGTGTACAGGGAAAGCAGGTGATGTAACGTGTCAGCTGAAATTTGAAGCTGATTTAGGAATCATCTTAAACCAACCAATTCTAAACCAAGGAAAGTGATAGAAGTGATGCCATCTTTTTATTTTTGCCTATTTACTTCTGCAATTTTCATATTAATTGAATAAGGGTATTTTTCATATTCTTGTCTAGGACATGACAGTGTACAAGTGTAATGAAGAGTAGAAGAAAGTCTTTCTGATTAAAAAAATAAAAATAAAACAAAACTTACTTGTTTACAGAACATGAAAGACTATATTTAACCAGATAAAAGAAAGTGCAGCATTGAGGTGATTATCCAGATAATTTGTTCATGATTTCTCGTGACTGGAAATTGATAAGAAACCATGTAACATTCATGGCTGCTTACATTGGTCTTCCGCTTTTCACTTGAGGTAAGAGGAGGCTTTAGAAATGCACGTCCATGTCACGATGACTAACAGATAACTTGTCCTTCCTTGAAAAATTTAGCTTCTTCTTTGCTTCTAAAAAATGCATAACTAACTCAGTTCTCTGCTGAGGCTCATGCCCACTCTGGATGTCACCTCGCTGCAGGAAGATGTCCGTTTAGCCTCCTGAGGGGATGGATACCGTACTTTTTGGTTTGCCCTCCTGACTCATCAATCACCATCTCTCAGTAAACAGGAGATACAAAAATGTCAGAAAACACTACAATGGGAAATTGATACATTCTGGCACTGTTACACTCTGTCTTATATTTCCTACACTAAACATTTCCCTATGAAATTACATCTTAATTTTCTGTAGATGGGAAACTGACCGCAAAATAAAGCTATCTTGAATTAGCTTTCTATGAATGGGTATGGGATTTATTCATAGTTTAAATCAATGTGGTCTGTAGAGTTTTTGCAAACTGAATAATAAAGGGATATGTTAGTGAGTAGCAGGGCATTTGAGCATGCAATTTATCACAGAATCACCATTCATTTCACACGAGTCCGTAGAAGTGGACTGTGTAGAGACAGAGACGGCAGGTCCCTGATAGAAAGTCCGACTATCCCTAGACAGGAAAGATCTTGAGATCAACGGCATCCTCATGCTGATGAGATTAGTTTGTTTTATAATCTATCGCTGTCAGACAAACTTTGACACTCCTTGGAGAAGAGCACTGGGGAGATGCTAAAAAGAAGGCTACAGGGAAAGTTACATTATGAATTAATGTAGGTGGGAGGTAAAAACAGTACTCCAAGCCTGACGTTTATCCTAAACGAAATCTTAGCAGACTTAAGTTCTTGAAATATGTATAAACAATGACTTTTCTTCAACTATAGTACAAAATCCCACTGTGTAACTACCAAGTATCATAACAAGTTAAACTACTTTGTATTGTGTGTTATTAATTTAATATGTACGTACTTCAAAGGAGTCCAAATCTGTCTTGGTAATGGATTTAACTGAACCATTCAAGCTAAAGATCTAACCCGTCCTTGTTCTTAACGATTTACACTACCATTTTGTTGGGGAACTAAATGAGGATTTATCTCATTGCTCAAAAATGTGTAAACGTTCAGACCAAAAGGGAACCTAAATTTATGTGAGTAAAATATCTTATTTCTCAAATGAGGTAATTTGAGCCCGTGTGGGATGACGAAAACACCCAATGCCATAGGGCAATCCATTAAACGTTAACTCTGCTACTCCTTATCTGCCGCTCTGTTCTTCATATTACATGCCCACCCATGCTCAGGTGAGGCTGAGAGCATGTCTCACATGATGTCATGAGACCTGGTAATATTAGAAATATGTACTTTAAAATACTGGGGAAAAAAACTATATTTAATTCTATGTGAGTATCCGCCGATGGATACACTTTACGTTTCTCCAAAGGACGCAAAAGTAGTTCTTTACCAAATATGATATTCCTATTTTCATCCTAGCGATCCTGCTTACATGAAGTGTTTGGGTGAAGAAGATATAAAGGCTACCATTTCAAAACAGTACAGTAGGGAATTGTGGTGATAAATAGCTTTTCAAAGGCATGATGACAGATGCCATTAAAACGCACAAGCTGTTAAATCTAGAGTCTCATATGCGCTTTGTTCTTGATTTCTAAATTTATCCCAGGTTGCTTTCAGAAGTTAAAACACAGTCATGGAAGGCTGGTGATTAGAGAAAGTATTTGAAGTTTCACAATCAGAACAGCTGGTCCAGAGATGACTGAAAATGATGCTGAGTTTTATGAAGCAAATGCAAAATGGTAATTGGGGAATGTTTTGGCAAGTAGTAATAGAAATCATCGGAGACTACTGCGGGTATCAAATAACATTTAGGTTATATATATTTTTCGGACCCAACATATCAATTGATCTTCTTGCATCCAGGTCAAAGAACTACATTATTATTTAAGAAATACAGACAGGAGTATAGTTAGAAAATAAAATAAAATAAAATCATCATAAAACAAATATATGGAATGAGTATCAAAAGGACAAGTCACTTGCTCTACAGACATGAGATCATCAGTATCAACAACCATGCCTCCAGGATACTAGTTTTCCTCTATCTCACAGACCACCTGTCTCCTTTTTTGAATACTCTTTTTTATCTAATCTCAGATTATTGTAGTGCCATTGGTCTCAACTCTTGGGCTTTTCTTCTTTATCCATACTTACTTCCTGGGTAACAGAATATAATCCCATGGCTTTAAATATATTGTGACAATTCTGAAATTTATATCTTGACCCTTTAAAGTTTTGGAATGTTTATCTCAACTCTCAAGAGTTGAATGTATGATTGCCTATTCACCATCTCAAATGTTGTGTGCTGAAAATGTAACAAGTGATTTTCTACTCCCAAACTTTGTTTTTCTAGAATCTTTTCCATCTTAGTGAGTAGCACACTCATTCCTCTTGTTGTCCGGTTATAAACTTTACAATTCACTTAATTTTTCTTTCTCTCACATCCCACATCTAATTTCATAGTAAATTCTTCCAACTCTACCTCCCAAATACATACAGAATTTGACCACTTTTTTTTACTGTGGTAAATACATATGTATATATATATATATATATATATATATATATATATATATATATATAAAACATATATATAACAAAGCAGTTACCATTTCAACAGTCTTTATATGTACAATTCAGTGATGTTAATTATGTTCATCAGGTTGTTCAACCATCACCATTATCCAGAATTTGACCATTTTTAAATATCTTCACTGATAACAGTCTAATGCAAGCCATTATCATCTCTCACATGAACTATTATAATCACCTCTTACTGGTCTCCTTGTATAAATCTTGCTCTTTTAGAATTTATTCATCAGCTGGTATCCAGAGTGACTGTTTTTTTTTAACTCAGGCCATCTCATTCTTCTACCCAAAAACTTCTGAAGGCTTTTCATCACATTTATAATAAAGTCCATACCATATATCTTTGCCTGAACAGACCTATATGATTTGGCTCCTGGCTATTTCTCTAATACCAAGCCTTGCTTCTGTCCCACAATTTGAATACACCGATCTCCTTACTGTTTATCAAACTTGTCAGACACAAATCCATTTCAAGACCATTGTTCTTAATGTTTCCTCCACCGGAAATATTCTTCCCCCAGATATTTGCATGGAAGGCACCCAAACTTCATTCAAGTTTATGTTCAAACGTCACCTCCTAGTCACCCTATTTGAAATAGCAGTCCCAGTGGCTATCTTCTTATTCTACCTTATTTTTTCTTCACAGTATATAGCATAGCTATGAGTCAGAGTCAATTCGACAGCCACGGCTTTGTTTTATTGTTCATTTATTTTTTTGGGGGGGCGGTTATATACCATTACTTCTCATTTCATTATGCATCTATTTTTTTAAACTTATTTTCTCTCATGTGCACTTGAATATAAACACCATTAGAGCAGTCTTTGCCTGTCATGTTCACGCTGTATCCCCAGTGCCAAAAACAGTGTCCAGCCTAAAATAACATTCAGTAAATAGTTCATAAAGTAATAATGAATAAATGTATTGTTTTATGTTATATAATTGTCAAATATTCCAGATGGTTTTGGAGTAGTTATAATAATTAAAACTTGGCTTATCCAATTAAACCAGACTTTTTAAGAAAAAATATATATATATACATACATATATATATCCCATTTTATCTCCCCAATACCATGGCAGAATACACTTATAGTCTGGGATTTCTCTCTGAATAGGATGTTGCTCTGATCTATTGATATTGATGTCTGTTATTAATGTCCTCTCTTGGACCATTATTTGACTGTCTAGGAATCCCATTTTTAATTACATTTATTTCTCACAGTTTTTTGTGAGTGGTAACAGGTTGGGCCTCAAACATCATCTCAACAAACAAAATACACACCGTACCAATCCACCTCTCCTTCATGACCTGGATGAAATCCCATCTATCTCTAGTGAAAAACACCTACCACACTAGCCCTCTGCTCTGACTGGAGTGAATTCTCCAACTCTTGTCAAGTGGAACAGAACAAACTCCCAACTGAATCAAGTTTCTCATTAGGTCAGAAATGGAGCTTCATTCTCATTGGCTTATGTCTTTCTAAGATACACTCCAAGAAGCAGGAAATTAACTGATTATTGGCATAAGGCTTTAAATATATTTAGAATGACAAAATCTATTAGCATCTAGCAATTAAATATCTTTTTAACCCCTCAAGCCAATTTGTACAAAGCTATCTCAAATTCATTGCATATTCTAAGCAACACTGTTACCGCAAAATGAGGATTTGAGCCACCTGCCACAAAAACCAATACTGAGACCGGGTGAGGTGAGCAGCAAGAGGGTTTTATAGTATACCGATATACAGGAGACAGAGGGGAATGAGCTCCTCCAAAAAACCTGTTTCCCCAACTGGAGACTGGCTGAAGGCTTTATATGGACAGGATTAGAGTTTCTCTTTGCGGTAGTCACAATTTGCACATTCTAGGTGATCTAACTTCTTACTGGCAATCCTTGAAGCTTATCTGGTGCCGTTAGTCACGACTGTCATGTCACAGATGAGTTAATACTGTTACTGGCAATCTTTCAGGGTTATCAATTTGTTTTGCCACCCTCCAAGGAGAAACTTCAGTTAATCTTAAACTTTTATAGGGACTGGAATAGGAGGAGGGAGAAAGAAGAAGAAATACCATGAGACACAGTGGGGGCTAGTAATGGTGTGAACCAATTATTCAGCAATGGTGGTAACTGAGCTTATGCAGCCAGTTCCAACATCATGCTCAAATATAAACCTATGAATTCTATATGACACTTCTTTAAAAAGGAATTAATTATATGAGACATGCCACAGAAACCCTCTCATATATTAGTTTATTTTCCAAGATGAAATAATCAGAAAAAAAGCTTTGAAAGTGTGATATTTCTTCATATTTCAGGGCCTTTTATGTGTTGCTTCCTCTGTCTGGAATGTTTTCTCACCTCCTTCAACCAAAGAATTCTCATTGATCCTTAAGGATTTCCTTCAGGAAATCTGCTCTGATTCCCAAACATGATCAGTTCTCCTTGTTATATAATCCAATAGCACATTTTTTTTTGTCTTTATGACACGTATTCCAATTGTAAATGAATAATGAAGATTGAACTTTTTTTTAATGACTTTTTTTTCCCCTTCTTGATTGTAAGTTCATGAGATGGGCCCTGTCCATATTTTTAATCTATATTCTCACGTCTGCTACAACATCTTGCATAGAGTTAATCAACAAATACTTATGTAATTATTTAACGAAATCTCCTATAGCATGCAAATAAGGCAAAAAAGAATAACCAAATTAAGCATTACTTGGGTCAATGAAAAAAAAAAAGTGGAGAGTACTTCAATTAATGTCAATATCAATGTTATAAGATATTTTCACCAGTAGCCAGTAGGTAACAATTTGAAGGGTAAACTCTCAGGAATTTCACTTAAGAAATAGATTAACTCTATACTCCCTAAAACTTAGTAGAAAAACACACATCCAGGCTTAAAAGACAGAATTCATGACTGAAAAATCACTGGATTCAGCTAATATTATTGAAAATTTTTACTCTCTTACTTAAAACTTGGAGACTTACACAAGTCACTTATTTCCCCTCCCCTTTCTGAACACGCTTAAAAGCAGTTTTAAAAAGCTTAATAAATATTTTTATAAAGGTATTACAGAAGGCACTATAATACTAACACCCAAAAAAGTGGCCCCCACCACTATCACTTAAAAAAAAACCCACCCATTGCCATCAAGTAGATTCCAACTCATAACAACCCTATAGGACAGAGTAGAACTGTCCCATAGGGTCTCCAAGGCTGCAGTCATTACGGGAACAGACTACCATCTCTTTCTCCCATGGAGCAGCTGGTGGGTTTGAACCAAAAACTTTTGGTTAGCAGCCAAGTGCTTAACCACTGTGTGACCAGGCCTCCTCAGTATCACGTACCCATCTACAAGTGCAATTCCCTAGAAGTAACTATATTAACTCTGGTTGCCTCTTGTGCTTATTACTTATTCCTAAATACCTTGCTATACTTCTATTGCTTGGTTTATCAGCTTTAATTATTCTCTCTTGATTTCCTAATATGTAATAAAGAGTATTAACATTCTTACATCAACCCATGTATGCCTAACATACAAACACATAATTCCCTTCCTGTATCAGAGAGGGCATTTGAATTACAGATAACATAGCAAAGAACGGGAATTCCAGAACAATTAATTGTGCTCATGAGGAACCTGTGAATAGACCAAGAGGCAGTCATTTGAACAGAACAAGGGGATACTGCATGATTTAAAGTCAGGAAAGGTGTGCGTCAGAGTTGTATTCTTTCACCATACTTATTCAGTCTGTATGCTGAGTGAATAATTCAAGAAGCAAGACTATAGGAAAAAGAACAGGGCATTGGGATTGGAGGAAGACGCAATAACAACCTGCATTATGCAGATGACACAAACTTCTTGCTGAAAGTGAAGAGGACTTGAAGCACTTACTGATGAAGATCAAAGACTGCAGCCTTCAGTATGGATTCACACCTCAACATAAAGAAAACAAAAATGCTCACAACTGGACAAATAAGGAACATCAGGATAAATGGAGAAAAGATTGAGGTTGTCAAGGATTTCATTTTACTTGGAAGCAGCAGTCAAGAAATCAAATGACGTACTGCATTGGGTAAATCTGCTGCACAGACCTCTTTAAAGTTAAAAAAAGCAAAGATGTCACTTTAAGGACTAAGGGGTGCCTGACCCAAGCCATGGTGTTTTCAATCGCCTCATATGCATGCAAAAGCTGGGCAACGAATAAGAAAGACTGAAGTATAATTGGCACCTTTGAATTATGGTGTTGGTGAAGAATACTGCATACATCATGGACTGCCAGAAGAAGGAACAAATCTGTCTTGGAAGAAGTACAGCTAGAATGCTCCTTAGAAGAAATAACATGTCCAAAGTATGTCTCACATGTTATCAGGAGGGACCAATCCGTGGAGAAGGACATCGTTCTTGGTAAAGTGGAGGGTCAGTGAAAAAGACAACCCTCAATAAGATAGATTGACACAGTGGCTGCAACAATGGGCTCAAGCATAAAAAGGATTGTGAGGATGGCGCAGGACTGCACAGTATTTCTTTCTGTTGTACATAGGGTTGCTATGAGTTGGAACCGACTTGACGGCACCTAACAACAACATCACACTGAGCAGAAGCCCACGTGGCACAGTGGCTAAGCTTTTAGCTGCTAATCAAAAGAAAGATCAGTGGTTTGAACCCACCAGTGGCTCTGTAGGAGAAAAGACCTAGCAATCTGCTCTCATAAAGATTACAGACATGGAAACCATATGGGGCAGTTGTACTCTGTCCTACAGGGTTGCTATGAGTTGGAATTGACTTGATGGCACACAACATCAAAAAATATCATACTGGGAAGTGACAGTTATGTGACTGTGGCAGTACAGTTGTATCATAATTTCAGATTAAATTGATATTGTGTTTCAACGTTATGATTATTTAAATACTATTTAAACTGAATCAAGAAGTATAATCAGCTACCATATTTTTTCATGTAGAACTATTTTATTTTTCTGGAGCTAAAACTGCCCTCTTTTTGCTTGCTTAGCTTTATAATTATCTATTTATAATTATTTACAAATTCTCTGCCAGAAGTGTAATTCCTCTTAAGATGGCCACATGTAATAGGTGATGTATTCATTCTATTTGTTTTTCTTGGAAACATGCCTCCTAGAAGTCTCTTTCCTACCACTTTAGCTTTTCTTGGTTGGTTTGCATGCCCCTTGCAAAGCTGTCACCTTGGGATTACACTTTCTCATTATTCTGGCAGTTCTCTGCACCTCCATCCTGCATTGGACTTTGGGTTTCCTGGATCCCAGATCTATCCCCTTTATGACTTACTTTTCACATTAGATAAAACACATCTCCCAGAAAGATGAATTTAAGATAATATTTTTAGATCCTTTGCATATGTCAGTGCCTTTAGTCAACATCAGTTTCTCCTCAGAATTTTGGAAGCTTTCCACATTTAAGGTCATGGTTGGAGATGGCTGTAGGCTTACAATAGGCTATCTAGGAACTTAACTGCAGCCCACATAGCTTTCAAAAATTCTTCCTGACTTTCAGTTCCACCTCTCTCTCCTAGTTACTCTAAGACTTACTTGTTGGCTATAGTGTTTAGCCCTTCTGTAATTTCATGGCTTGCATAATATACAGTTAGTGATTGGGCTCTGGCTGTCCCTGTCTAGCACCCAGGAGCCAAGGGGGTCATTTAGGATAAGGAACCAAACTGAGAGCAATAACGCAAGCTTTTGTTACCTTACTGAGACAGCACAAGCAAGAAGCCCAAAAGAGAGGCACTTGCCCAAAAGTGTTCCATTTTTCCCCACAGAACTACAGCAGGTAAGTGTCAAATCAACACAACCCAGATGGAGGGAGTTGTCTCACTGCTGAAGAACCCAGACAAAAGGTTCCTGCCTTTTGACGGATTGGGAAGACGGAGAGGGGGAGGGGCTAGGGGTGAAAAAGCACTGAGTCAGAGCGAGGAAAAGTGCCTGAGCCAAGCCCCTACCCCAACCCCAATCACCCATAATAAGGCCTCCAAATGAAAGCACCTGAGCTAGAAATGCAGCTATGCCTATCAGCATGGCTAGCCTAGAGTGACAGGAGGCTGAGTCGTTGACTGCAACTCTGTCTTGGTTATCTAGTGCTGCTATAACACAAATACCACAAGTGGATGGCTTTAATAAACGGAAATTTATTCTCTCACAGTCTAGGAGGCTAGAAGTTCGAATTCAGTGTCCACCCTCCAAGGGAAGGCTTTCTCTCTCTCTGTCGGCTCTGGGGGAAGGTCCTTGTCATCAATCTTCCACTGGACTAGGAGGTTCTCAGCGCAGGGACCCCAGGTCCAAAGGACACGGGCTCCTGCTCTTCTTTCTTGGTGGTATGAGACCCCCAAATCTCTGCTTGCTTCCGTTTCCTTTTATCTCTTGTAAGATGAAAGGTGATGCAGGCACCCCAGGGCAATTCCCTTTACATTGCCAGGGATGTGACCTGAGTAAGTGTGTTACCATCCCACCCTAATCCTCTTTAACATAATCTAATCTTGCCTCATCAACTACAGGCAGAGATTAGGATTTACAACACATAGGAAAATTACATCAATCACAAAATGGAGGACAACCACACAATAGTGGAAATCATGGCCTAACCAAGTTGACACGTATTTTTGGGGGACACAATTCAATTCATGACAAACTCCCTCCAGAAAACTGGAATGCACTGACGGTGTACTAAGCCTGGTGTGGGAAGAGCAACTTGCCCCCATGAGGCCTGCCAGGCAAAGCCCTATAACTGCCTATGGTCAAGCCTGAAAGATTAAACATAGGATTCTGGCCTGGAGCTGGATTCCTCAGCCCCCTCTGAAGGTGCTTAGGCTTCTGATTTCTTTGCGGTATTAAGGCTTCTACTACTCGTTTTTCCACTTACACATTCCAGAATTTTTTGACATATTATATAATCAAAATAAAAAACCAAACCCGTGCTGTTGAGTCCATTCTGACTCATAGCGACCCTTTAGGGTGGAGTCAAATGGCCCCATAGGGTTTCCAAGGAGCAGTTGGTGGATTGGAACTGTAGACCTTTTAGTCAGCAGCTGTGGTTCTTAACCACTGCACCACCAGGGCTCCTATCATATCATAGTGGCTGCCAGTTCTTCTCTCATGCTCCCTATTCTTGTAGTTGTAAACTTCTGCATTCCTTTGCTACAGTTTTAGTAGGACTGTGGGAGGGGAGTGCTCACTCTGTCATGTTTAATTGGATGCACATTTATTTTATTTGGTCTTTTCATCAAACTTAAATTTGGTTCTATAATAATTTCATTTTACCCGTAAGGGAACTGACATGTAAAAAGATTAAGTAACTTGTCTATGATCACGTGGGATAGTATTAATCAGATCTGTTTGACACCTGTGCCAATGCTTACCTATTGTTTTTATATTACTTCTCTATTTATTTGAAAAGACTTTGTTAGTCTCTTGGGGGATAAAAAATAATAAACAATTTATAAACTGTTCCATGTTATATACCTTTGAAAACCTATCATATTTCCCAAAAATAATGATTAGGACTTGAATAGCAATGTAATCAATTATTTCCAGATAACCCCACCTAATTATCTGATGTAAAAAAAGTGTTTTATTTGGGCATCTGTATGGATGTGGTTGAAGAGGTTGAACGTGCTGCTGTGCTCAGTACGTTCCCATTTTTAAGAAATTTGAGATGGTGCTGCTGCTGCACCATCCTTCAAACATTCCTGCTGCAACCACTCTGACAGCTACAGCAGCTCCCAGAGCTGCAGGGGACGATGTTAACCTGAGGCATGTGTAATAACCGCCTCTCCCTGGGCATATGTGCTGTGAGATCTCAGCAGGGCTCAGATTTTTGTTTTCAAATTGTATTTCTTGAAGGTTTCCTCTTGGGTAAAACAGGAGGGATGCTTAAATTGTTTGCCTCAGTTGTGAATCTATATTTTTTTAAGAGGCTAGTTTTTTTTCCCCCCAGGATGGTTTGCCAAGAGGGCTAAATACAATGCAAAACCTTAAAGTTTACCTCTGGTTCAAGAACAGCAATGTCCTTACCACCCTCTCTTCTTGCTGAAACACTGGAACAGTATCTTAGAGAAGAATAGTCAACATTTAAGTCTGTTGGTTCTGAAGTTTAGCACTGATGTCAGTCACCATTTGTCATGTTCCTTCCCTCTCTTTCAGAGTTTCAGAGTGTCTGTGCTAGACATATTTTTGTACCCCCTCCACCTCCATATATACTTCCTACCCCTCTAACACTTGTTCCATGGGATCCTTTGTGTTCTAGTTAGGACCAGACAAAGAGGAGCACTGGTAGAAGAACAAAGAGAGGAAGGATATGGTCCTGACTCCCTTCCTGGAGGGTCTTTTCTGTCTGCTGCTTCCCTTGACAGCTCTTTTGCTCTGGGTTTTGCTAACTACTCCGTCTGCACACCCTTTGGGCTAGGCTGAGTAATTAGCGGACTGCTTCTAGCCCTGGGATACTCCACTACCTTTTATGGTTTTCTTATTGAGTTTCCTGCTCACACCTTTATAAAACAGTATATTTATTAACCTCTCCTCCAATTACTCAATTTGAGGGTTCTACTGAAAACCTGACTGACACAGTGTCCAAGGTTATAGAAGTCATAGGGAGCAATAAAAGACAAGTCCTCTCCCTTCCACATAGCTTTAAAGGACCATTTCCAACCATCACTTCCCTCTGTGAGTCCACATGGTCCACAGAAACAGGACGATTTCTATACACATAACAAATATAAAATAGTATTAAGGAAATACAGACAGTAACAAAGAGTTAACAATGCTGCTTAGCAAGATGTGTGCTGTGAAAGAAGTGGAGGGTAATGTTTAAGAGCATTTAGCAAGGTCAACTCAAGTAGGCAAGCAGGATGGGCTTTGTAACTCTTTGTTAAATGTAACCAAATGAAAATGCTGATATCTGAAAATGATCAGGAGATGATGGAAGAGCCCTGGTGGCGCAGTGGTTAAGTGCTTTCTTTGGGGGTTGGAAATATTACATATAAACTTACAGGTATATTTTAATACATACATATATACATAAAAAATAGAGAAATCATAAAAATTTACTCTGATGATGAAGAGCTGGACAACGTTGGCATTTTTTCAGTTAGCTGTGGTAATAACTCCACTTGTGGAAGGTTCTAGATCATTTGGGAATGGGGATAACATTTTGAGTCAGAAAATTAGTGAGCACTGTCTGCATAATCCTTTCCTTTGTTTCTTCATATATTTTGTGGTAATATCTCACTGCTTCCCAAATTTGCCTATTGACTTTAGCAAAGCATCAGTGTTTGGGTCCATGTTTTCAAGCAACTGAATCCCCTGAATTAGTTTAGAAAAAATTCCAGCTAATTCTTTCACTGTAACATTTTTTGAAAACTTCTCACCTTCCTCTTCCTCATTCTTTCTTTCTTCTTCAGCATTTCTTTCCTCTTCAAAATTCATTAAGTCCTGATCTCACAATTCCCCTTCTTCCTGACCTATGAGATGTTCCACATTGGTCATATCAAGTTCTAAATTCAGTGCTCTTGCCAAATGGATGATTTTCCTGCCAATCTCTTCCATCATATTATCCTGATCAAATGCGTGGAGCATGTTCACATAACTCACCAATTTTTTTCTCCATATCTCCTGCATGCATTTTCCCTTAACTTTCTCCCAGGAAGCTTCAATGTTCCAGATACACCAAATAATAATATAATTCTTCTAGAAATTACATAATATTAGCAAACCTCCATTTGTTGTAGCTATTGCCTAAGCAAATACAGTCCATAGTTAATATACCCTGAAGGTAGTGAATGCACCTTCATCCATAGGCTGAATCATAGCTGTTGTACTGGGAGGTAGATATACTCCTTTCACATTTTGATTTAGATCATCTACATGAGGAGGATATCCTGGGGCATTATCAAACAGCAGCAGACTCTTGAAAGGAATACTCTTTGCAAAGCAGTAGGCCGGCACTTCTGGGATGAAACAATTTAAAAACCAGTCTTTGGATAACAATCATCATCCAGGCCTTGGAGTTACTCCTGTAGTAGACTGACAGCTTATTTTTGTCAGTGTTTTTGAATGGTTGGGGGTTTTCAGAATGGCAAAGAGGAAAAGGTTTTAATTTAAATCCAGCAGCGTTTCCTCAAACAGCAGCGTGATTCTATCTTTAAATGCCTTGAAATCAGGCATCGACTTCGCCTCTTTGTGAATATTGGTTTGTTCTGGCATGCTTTTCCAAAACAAGCCTGTTTCATCCATGTTGAAAATCTGCTCTGGTAGATATTCTTAATTTTGTGTTAACTAATCCAGCTCATTAAAGTACAGGCATACTTCGGAGATACTGCAGGTTCGGTTCTAGACCACCACAATAAAGCAAATATCGCAATAAAGCAAGTCACATGAATTTTTCTGGTTTCCCGGTGCATATAAAAGTTATGTTTACACTATACTGTAATCTATTAATGTGCAATAGCATTATGTCTAAAAACGACAATGTACATACCTTAATGAAAAAAATATTTTATTGCTAAAAAATGCTAACCATCATCTGCGCCTTCTGTGAGTTGTAATCTTTTTGTTGGTGGAGAGTCTTCCCTCAATGTTGACAGCAGCTGACTGATCAGGATGGTGGTTGCTGAAAGTTGGGGTGGCTGTGGAAGTTTCTTAAAATAAGTCTACAATGACGTTTACCTCATCGACCGACTCTTCCTCTCACGAAAGATTTCTCTATACCATAAGATGCTGTTTGACAGCATTTTACCCACAGTAGAACTTCTTTCAAAATTAGAGTCAATCCTTTCAAACAATGCTGCTGCTTTATCAACTAAGCTTATGTAATACTCTAAATCTTTGGTTGTCATTTCAACAATGTTCACAGCATCTTCACCAGGAGTGCGTTCCATCTCAAAAAACCACTTTCTTTGCTCATCCATAAGAAGCAATTCATCATTCATTCAAGTTTCATCATGAGATTGCAGCAATTCAGTCACATTTTCAGGCTCCACTTCTAATTCTAGTTTTCTTGCTATTTCCACCATATCTGCAGTTACTTCCTCCACTGAAGTCTTGAATCTCTCAAAGTCATCCATGAAGGTTGACTTCTTCCAAAACCTTGTTAATATTAATATTTTGAGTCCTCCCATGAATCACAAATGTTCTTAATAGCATCTAGAATGGTGCATCATTTCTAGGAAGGTTTGCAATTTACTTTCCCCAAATCCATCAGAGGAATCACTATCTATGGCAGCTACAGCCTTTCAAAACATATTTCTTAAATAATAAGTCTTGAAAGTTGAAATTACTCCTTGATCCACGGGCTACACAATGGATGTTGTGTTAGCAGGCATGAAAATAACATTAATCTCCTTGTGCATCTCCATCAGAGCTCTTGGGTGACCAGATGCATTGTCAATGAGCAGTAATATTTTTAAAGAATCTTTGTTTCTGAGCAGTAGGTCTCAACAGTGGACTTAAAATATTCAGTAAACCATGCTGTAAACAGATGTGCTGTCATCCATGCTTTGTTGTTCCACTTATAGAGCACAGGCAGAGCAGATTTAGCACAATTTTTAAGAGCCTTAGGATTTTTGGAATGGTTAATTAGCATTTCCTTCAACTTAAAGTCACCAGCTGCATTAACCCCTAACAAAAGAGTCAGCCTGTCCTTTGAAGCTTTTAAGTCAGGCATTGACTTCTTCCCTCTAGCTATGAAAGTCCTAGATAGTATATTCCAATTAAGGCTATTTAGTCTACTTGAAAATCTGCTGTTTCGTGTACCCACCTTCATCAATTATCTTAGCTAGATCCTCTGGATAACTTGCTGCAGCTTCTACATCTGCACTTGCTGCTTCACCTTGCACTTTTACGTTATGGAGACAGCTTCTTTTCTCACACCCCATAAACCAACCTCTGCTAGCTTCAAACTTTTCTTTTGCAGCTTCCTCATCTCTCTCAGCCTTCAAAGAATTGAAGAGAGTTACAGCCTTGTTCTGGATTAGGCTTTGGGTTCTTAAGGGAATGTTGTGGCTACTTTGATCTTTTATCCAGACTACTAAAACTTTCTTCATATCAGCAATAAGGCTGTTTCGCTTTTGTATCATTCGTGTGTTCACTGGAGTAGCACTTTTAATTTCCTTCAAGAACTTTTCCTTTGCATTCACAACTTGACCAACTGTTTGGTGCAAGAGGCCTAGCTTTTGGCCTACCTCAGCTTTTGGCATGCCTTCCTCACTAAGTTTAATCATTTTTACCTTTTGATTTAAAGTGACAGACGTGCGACTCTTCCTTTCACTTGAACACTTAAAGAGGCCACTGTAGGGTTATTATGTGACCTAATTTCAGCATTTCATGTCTCAGGGAATAGGGAGGCTGAGGTAAGGGAGACAGATGGGGGAACAGCCTGTTGGTGGACTACTTAGAACACACACAATACTGATCGATTAAGTTTGCTGTCTTATACGGGTGCAGTTCCTGGTGCTCTAAAAGGATTACAATAGTAACATCAAACATCAATGATCGCAGATCATCATAACAGATATAATAATAATGAAAAAGTTTGAAATATTGTGAGAATTACCAAAATGTGACATAGATACACAAAGTGAGCACATTCTGTAGGAAAACTGGCGCCAACAGACTTGCTTGAGATAGGGTTGTCACAAACCTTCAATTTCTAAAAAAATCGGTATCTGTGAAGTGCAATAAAATGTGGTATGTCTGTACTTGAGGTAGTTTTCTTGCTGTTCTTTCAGGTTTTCAAAAAGGGTACATGCTTTCATTTGAATCATCAATAAACTCATAAGAATTCTCTTCTGGATTTGGTCTTCTATCCAAATCATCAATAGCTTCTCCATCTTGTGGACTGGCCCTTGCCTCTTCTCCATTAAAATTGTCAATTTTATGCCAATCACTCATTTAATTGCCTCCAAAATTTTATTCTTATTCTTTATGATCATCGAAATTGTCGAACCAGACAGTCCTTACGTGCTGTTTTGCTGAGTTTCTTTCCATTATCTTAGGCCTTAGTGATCTTCCTCTTTATACCCATGTCTAGAGCCTTCCTTATCTTCTTTTTTGGATTAGAACTTTCAGTGGCATGCCTTCTTTGGCTAGACATTTTCTTGGGGTTATAAGCAGCACAGTGTTAGAATTAGAGAAACATGAACAACTTGGCTTCAAATTAACAAGTAATGCTTCTTATGTTACAAAACGCTGAATAAGATCATGCTATAGGCCTGGTCTACAACGAAGTCAGCGTCAGTGTTATAACAATGAGATTGGAGTTGTAATGGCTGTCGGGCCTGTGCACAGTTCGATTGTCATATGTCATCAGAGTTGAACATTGCCCAACTTTCTATCCATTACAACTCCCGACACCAACAAGACTTCACTGTAGACCAGGCCATAGCCTGCTGTATGGCAGTGTTCTGAACAGTAAATCCTAAAAATTGAACATCTGAGAATGAGAAGATCAGCAAATTATGCACTGTAACACTGTATGTAGTACATATTACTAATGATGAGATGTACCCAAAAAAAAAAAAAAAAAAAAAGATGGTCCTAAGTGCGGTTCATTGTAATTTGAATACGTCGTTAAGTTGGAGACTACTTGTAGTGTCGATTCACACCCCTCATTTCTTCTATCCTTTTCAGCCCGTTCTTCCCCACCCTTTGTACAAATAAGCAAATTTTGATTTGCACAAATAAACAAATCAAGTATATTTTATTATCTCCCATTCTTCTTTACACAACAGGGGGTATACTACAGATACTCTTTTTCAATTTATTTTCTTTCCTTAACAATATTCTTTGAAAAACTTTCCACATCTGTTCATGCATCACTTCTCATTTTTTATAGCTGCATATGCTCGACAATTGGTAGTTTGCAATTGATAAGAGGCAGTTCTTTGGATGGCCCCCAAACTATAATTACCTCTATTTCTTCCCACTGCTATCATCATTGGGCTTAGGAACAAACTGTTGTATCTTCCTCTCTGAAGCCTAATGGTTTGGCTAAGCAGCAGGGCTAAAGAGATACAATCCAGAGCTAACTATTCCAGGCTAGGGTCCCCATGTCTGACTACCCCTCTCTTTGAGTTAGCAGGTGGGAATGCATGCATTGCATTCTGTGCAGTGAAATATACAACACCTGAAATGTAAAACCAGGTGGGAGAAGATTCTCTGGGTCCTTCATCCATGGTGCAGAAAGGGGCACCTGTGAAAGTTTTTCATCCTGTCCAGACAACGTTTGAGCCAGGGAGGACCGCTTGTTATGGAACTTTTCCTGTTGTACACTGTCTGTTGTCTATGAGTACTTAAAACAGCTTTCACTACTGCTAACACCGTGTATGGATCTCATGTGTATGACTTGATCAGGATAAATGGACATGACACACATGGAGTGGTTAGTACCACTCAGTGGAAATCTCATCCCATTACTCTAGTGAGTACTTGGGATCTGGAGACATCCTTTAAGGCAATCTGCATGTGCAATGCAGCAATATTTTGAAATAACTAATAATTTTGTAATTAATATTTGTGTGCATATACATTTTGTATTGTTGGAGAATATAAATCTTAGAGGTGAAAAAAGTTTGAAAAAGGTAAAATTATCCTCTATAACTAGTTTTCTTTACATTGTATTGGACTTCCTAGCCAATGCAACAAAGTAAAAAAACATATACAAAGATTAAAAGGAAGTAATAAGTGTCATTAATCACAGATGATCTGACTGCATGGTATACATCTAAAAACATTACAACTAGTCAATTTAGTAAAGCCGTTGGATACAAGTTAATATACAAAAATCAATTTCATTTCTATAAACAATCACATCTCCCATAGTCTATAGTGTTTAACTCAGGAGACCAAAGATAATTGTACATTTATCTCATGGATATTTTTTATGTGCTCAAAGTCACTTATGCACTGAACATTTGTACTTCATTTATACCAAGATAAACACCAATATTTTGGGGAAAAGCCTGACTTATTAGTCTATGAATTGTAAACAGAGAACAGAAGAGAGTATAAGAGCTGTGGGACACAAAGATGATATTGTCTTCTGGTTCTTTTGGAGAGAAAAGTGGAAAATAATATGAGAGATTAGTACCATTCTACCTACTGTAAGTTCCTTCAATGAAAATGGCTTTTTAAAAACATTTTATTTTGAAATAATTTTAAATTTGAAGAATTGTATGAATAGTACTAAGAACTCTTGTAAACCATCACCCAGACTCACCAATTTTTGCTTCCTACAATTGCTCACACACGCTCTCTCTTTATATATAATCTATATATATTTGCATATGGAATGTGAATATATTCACAAAAAACTATAAAATTACAGTTATTTGAACTTTTTGAGAGTTACAGACATTATGCTCTTTTACTTCTAAATATTTCAACATGTATTTTGTAAGACAAAGATTTTCTCTTATTTGAGCATAGTACAATGATCAAATTTAAGAAATTAATGGTGTTATAAAACTACATTATACATATTAAAAGTTTGCCAATTGTTCCAGCAATGCCCACTATGGCAAATGTTTCCCTAATCCAAGATCTATTTTAGTATAAAACATTGTATTTATATATTTCTTTTGGTCTTCCTCAGTCTGGGACAATTCTCAAAAATTTTTTTTGCCTTTCATGACATTGATATTTTTGAAGAATAAAGGTCAGATATTTTAAAGAATACCCCTCAGTTTAGATTTGACCGATGTTTTATCATGATTGGATGGATGGTATCTATTTTGGGCAGATACATGGAAAAATGATTTTGTGTCCTTTTCAATTCATCACAATAGGAGATACAGATGTCAGTTTCCCATTATTGAGATATTAATCTGATCGCTTGGTTAAAGTGATAGCTGCTAGGTTTCCCTGCTGAAATTTAGCATGTTTTCCTTTGAAAGCATTCTGTCTCGAAGTATTTTAAGATAATGTAAATATCCTATTTCTCTTCAAGTTTTCACCGAATAGTTTTAGCATCCACTGATGATTCTTTTCTGAATCAACATGGTATTTTAATATAAGATTTCTATTTTCTTAGGTATCTTAACTAGCATTGGGGGAAATGAGAGCAAAATTATTTAGCTTCTCAAAGTGGTAAGAGTTCCTCAAAACACAAATATAGACCTTAAACATCAGATAAAATCTTAAAGTCAGTAGATTATCCTGTTTTTTCTGTGATATATTGATCTAGCAATCTATCATCTACTTATCCATTTTTTTGTTCCCCTTTTAAAATAACATGTGAAATTCATAATAAAACCCTGTCATTAAAACATCAAAATTACAGATTTTCTTATGCCAAATACATTTACTCTCCCATCTCAAGAGGTAATCATCACTAATTTGATGTCTATACTTTCAGATCTTTTTGTGTGTAATCATGTATTTACATATATATATATATGCATGCACAGAAATATGTAGTTTAGTTTTGTGTTTATTTAGTATAAATTTGATCAACTGTATATATTGCTTTGCAACCTGATTTTAAATAACATTTTGATGGAGACATTCAGTGGTTTATTGGAGAGGCAAGACACAATTTCCTTTATGTTTGTTTTCCCAAATTCTAGGACCCTTAGGCAGAGAATAAAAGAATTATATGGTTCTGGAAATGACTCCTCAACTTGTCCAAAGTAGAATAGTTATGGAATTAGAAACTATAGCCGTGGGCTGCATTTCCTCCTAGGAACACAGACTTTCTGGTCAACATGATGAGCTCAGCATTAATAGCTTCTGTCATTGTTATTTGCTATCCTCAGGCCTGCTGTTAATGGCAAGAGTAGCCAGTTTTATATAATTATTTCCTTTTTCTTTAAATGTCTCTTTTCTTAATCCCTTTCTCCACTACCAACTGTAATTGCCCTCTTTTTCTAGTTACATTTCTATTATTTTCTTCTATAGTTACAGTTATCACTCTTTCCCAGCGTAGCCCTTTGAGATTTCGGCAAATAAAATAACAAAGAAAACAGCAGTGTGAAATTTCAATTTCTTGCTTTTCCATAGTGTACTGTTTTTGCTTTTGTCCTCGCTACTTTATTTGGCCTCAACTGAATAGGACAGAGGGGAAATAACTAGCCTATCTTCTTTATTTTAGAAATGAGAGATACACAGTTTTGCTTGTGGAACAGCGAATATGAAATTTGTTCAGAACCCAGGAGGCAGAAAGAGCTACACTTCACTGAGGTTTTCTTAGCTTTAGCATCCAGTTCTCAAAATCATGGACTGCTACCTTCATAAGAAGCGACTTCTCTCTGAGAATGACTAAACATATAGAGGCTTAAACTAAAGGCCTTTGCACAATGAAAACCCTAAAATTTCAATAGTGAATTAGGCAACTACTTATAAAACAAAACAAAAAGTAGAAAAGATACACGACTTAATTAAAATATCAACTAGAAAACAGAAGAATATGTATCATCAGAAATAGGTTACATGAATGACAAACCACATAGGGTATCATTCCTGCAAAATAGTGGCGCCAAATTCTAAAGTAAGATGAAAAATGAACGGCCAACTCCTGTACTAATTAGCCTGCTGTCTTCGTTATCTAGTGCTGCTATAACAGAAGTACCATAAGTGGGTGGCTTTAACGAACATAAATTTATTTTCTCACAGTTTGTTGTTGTTTTTAGGTGCTGTCTAGTTGGTTTTGACTCATAGCGACCCTAGGTACAACAGAAAGAAACACTGCTCAGTCCTGCGTCATCTTCACACACGTTGCTATGTTTGAGCCACTCTGCAGCCACCGTGTCAATTTATCTGGTTGAGGATCTTCCTCTTTTTCGGTGACTCTCTACTTTACCAAGCATGATGTCCTTTTCCAGGGACTCATCCCTGCTGATAACACAACCAAATTATGTGAGACAAAGTCTCACCATCCTCGAATTGAGGGAGCCAGCTCAGGGAAAGGCTGTCTCTTAACCCTGCACTCTTCTGGTCACCTGACTTCCGGTTCTTGTGAAGTAAGCGTACAAAAGTCTCTAGCCTGCTACTGACCTGCAAATCTTGGATTTACCAGCCTGTTCAATCCCATGAGCCAGTAGGGGTCCCCAGCCTGACATCTGATCAGCAGATTTTGGGTTCATCAGCCCCTGCAACCCCATGAGCTAGCAGAGATCTCCAGCCTGAAGCTGGATCCAAGGATTTGGGACTTGGCCAGCCCCCACAACTGGATGAGCCATTTCTTTGAAGTAAATCTCCATGTATATTTATATATACATTTCACTAGTTTTGCTCTTCTAGAGAACTCAGACTGAGTTGTTTTTAATTAAAAAAAAAAAAGTGATGCAATACACTTACATGTAATTTTGTAATTTGCTTTTTTTTATCCCTTTTGCTAGACTTTATTTTAAATCTCTTAGCTCTTGGCAATTACATTTAATGAGTTCATAATCTTATTTTGCATGAGTGTAACACTGTTTATTTAAACATTCTCTAATCAGTAGACATTTATATTATTAGGATGTTACCAGTATAAACTAGTATATTACCAGTATAAACAACGTTGCAGTGAATATTCACACATACGTGAAAAAAACTTTGAATATTTCTGTAGAAATAGATTTCTTACATAATACACAAGAACTTAAAATATTAAAAGACATTGTAAACTAGTCCACTAAAGTGAGTTTACTGTATCCTGCTATTAATATTATAAAAGATAGTTGTTAGCTGCTGTCAAGTTGATTCTGACTCATGGTGACCCCATGCGTGCAGAGTAGAACGCCTCCATAGGATTTTCAAAGTTATGACCTTTCAGAAGAAGATAACCAGGCTTGTGTACAAGGCACCTCTGAGTAGCTTTGAACCACCAATCTTTTGGCTAGTAGTCAAGTGCCTAACCATTTGCGCTACTCAGGGACTTGTTGTTAGATGCCATCCAGTAGGTTTCGACTCAGTGACCCCACGAACAACAGAACAAAATATTGCCCACTCCTGTGCCATCCTCACGATCATTGCTATGTTTGAGCCTACTATTGCAGACACTGTGCCAATCCATCTCATTGAGGGTCTTCCTCATTTTTGCTGATCCGCTATTTACCAAGCATGATGTCCTTCTCCAGGGACTGGTCCCTCCTGACAACATGTCCAAAGTACGTGAGAAAAAGTCTCGCCATCCTCCCTTCTAAGGAGCGTTCTATTCTGGCTGGACTTCTTCCAAGTCAGATTTGTTCGTTCTTCTGGTAGTCCATGGTACATTCAATACTCTTTGCCAAAACCACAACTCAAAAGCATCAATTCTTTTTCCATCTTCCTTATTCATTGTCCAGCGTTTGCATGCACGTGAGGTGACTAAAAATATCATGGCTTGGGTCAGGCACACCTCAGTCCTCAAAATTACATCTTTGTTTTTTAAACACTTTAACGAGGTCTTTTGCAGCAGCTCTGCTCAATGCAATACGTCTTTTGATTTCCTGACTGCTGCTTCCTTGGGTGCTGATTGTGGATCCAAGTAAAATGAAATCCTTGACAACTTTACCTCAATATTTTCTCCACTTATCATGGTTTTGTTTATTGATCAAGTTGTGAGGACTTTTGTTTTCTTTATACTGATGTGTAAGTACTGAATATTCACTATCTTATATTTTTAACACTCTAATAAATGGACAATGGTGATTTTTTTGTTATAATTTTCATTAATATTTATTGTTGTGTTTGAGCATCTTCTTAAGTTTGTTGACAGATTATAGTTTGTTTGTTTTTCAATAAATTGCTTCTACCTTTCCTTTGTCCATTATTCTAATGATTAATTTCCTAAAATTATTTTAGAAGAGTTTTATATATTAATCTTTTGCCTTTTCTATATATTGCAAATATTTTCCCCAGAATGTTGCTGGTATATTAACTGAGTTTATGATATTTTGTGTACAGAACATCTTTATTTTTATGTAAGCAAATCTGTGAGCCTTTTCCTTGATAGCTTCTGATTTTCTTTTTCTTGGTTTTCCTAACAAAAATCAAGTTGGGTGACAGGAGCTCTGAATGAAATAATTCATCTCAGGGAGTGCACTCACAAAGCAAATTAGTGAGTGGGATTAAAATTAAATTAATTAATTAAAATTAAAATTCTTTAATAGTATTATCAAAGACATATCATATAGCAAGGAAGGACATGGAGACTGAAGGCTAAGTTGTCATCACTGATTCAAACACTGCATTTTGATGATATGTCTATGCATATCCCATACCTGCTCTAATTCACCATTTTAGAATGTTGATATACATATACTTTTTACATAAATCTTGGTGTGTTTCTTTTCATTTAAACTGATTAATCTGTTTGATGTGTCAGTGTTTGCCAGAACTTCATCAAACCACATTAAGAAAATACCTTAGTGTATTTTTTCTTAGAAGTATTGATTTACAAAAGATTGAAGAGTAATTTTAAGACCAAACTTATTCATGCTTCTGGCTAATTATTCATACATTGTGCCAACTAGTTCTATCCATCAGAAGGAAAACAAAAATAAATCTGAGGGATTGATGACAGTAAACAAATATTAGGTGATATTAATACACATGTACTCCTTCTTTAGTACAATGTTAATGTTTACTTTATGATCACAAGAGAAAATATAAACTAAATACTTTAATAATTGGCAAATGGAAGAAATGAACTCAAATTTAGGTTTTCTTATGCAAGATCACAGATTTGGATTTGTTTTGCTTTATTTTCCCATTGTGCAATAAAATAAGCCAAGATAAAGGTTCTGTCATAAAATTACTAAAATAATTTGAACATTGATTTCAAACTTCGAACTAAATCTCCATCTTCCAAATGGTGCCACTTGTAACCTCTGCATAAAAATCAAACCCTGTGAGAGATGCTGACTTATCAGTCACATTCAGAGATACCCATAATGAATTTCAGTAATTAGAAGAGCATAGATTTTTTGGATAGATTGGGTATGTTTGTTACAATTCCACCTTTCACAGAGTGTGGAACTAAACAGTAACAAATAATTTATCCTACACGATGGTTTTTGATTTTAAAAACTGTGCGAGCTCTGTCATTTGTATTTAGTTTGAAAAACCAAGTGACTGTGGTATTGGACTTTTAATAATCTTCAACACTGAAGCCTATTTTTCCCCTTAAAATTGCTTTTCAACCTAGTATAACATTTCAAATTTAAGTCATATTATTGCCACAGAGATGTTAAAGTCTAACTCTGCATACCTTTTTACTAGATTGTAAATTCAACATCAGTGGTGTTGAATTGCTAATTTTTCATTGATCATGGATGATTTAATAAAGAATGAATAACTGTGGAAATAATGTTCAATAGTAAATTTGGCATTTACTATCATATTTCTAGGAGATGCCATATCAAAAATAATGTGTTAGAAATGACTCCTCTCTAGGGCATTCCTTAACAATATACTGAAAGTTCAAAGCACTCATTGCACCAAAATGATTGTACCTTTAAATGTGTCTTCACTTGTAAATCTTTGGGCAATTAGCTTTAACATTGCCAAAATATTTTCACGTATCAAGCACCACCACATTTTTCTGGGCTATTAAAAAACTGAAGTCCCTTACAGTGAAAAATATATTACACATAAAATTTGTAATACATCTAGAAAGAAAGAATAGTAAGTAGATGTATTTATATCATGTAGTGCAAAATATACAGTTAAAGAGACAAAAACAATTATTTTAACTTAAATCTGATTTAAAAAAAAAATTTTTTAATTGCATTGTATCTCATTCCCTTGACATTCTATGACACCAATAAAACATTTTATTGAGAGGTGTTCCCAATATTAATGCTAGCCACAGAACAATATTGTGGTTTTAGTTTATTGAGATGTCACCACTTCAAATCCTCAGTAACTTGGGTATATTTCCCTAAATTCCATTCCTTGCATAGTGAATATATAACTTAGAGGCTTTGCCTGTGGCTGACAGCTTACGTGTGTAAGTGACATGATTGGCCACAGTGAATTGGAGGCTGGGTTCACGTAGAAGAGCCTGGTGGGAACATCAGTTGAACTCATTAACTTTGGCTTCGTTGTGTTACTGTCTAAACCTAGAGAGCTGACTCAAACAAAAAGAAGAGATGTATTTTGTCACTTTAAGATTAGTGACAAGTAAGTTAGCAACTCAGATAAACATAGTACAAACATTAGAATACCCTACATGTTAAACAGAGTAAAAGGAGGCATATACAGATCATAAAGAGAATATTGTTCTTTCATTTCATTGGGGAAGCTGGCTATTCAGTCAAGCTTTCAAAAAAAAAATTCTAATCAATGGTTAGGCTAAACTTTTTCTATAATCTAGAAGATATTAATACTGCATTTTGCCTAAGGAGGGAGTGAACCACATCTATGGATTGGCTTCTTAATAATTATGTTTCAACTATGGTATAGAACACAAAGCCCCTAACACCTTAGGTTACGAAATACTCTGGTTAAGAAGTAAATAGATTTTTTAAAAATGTTCCAAAATAGAAATAAAACCAAACTTAGGAAAAAATCCAAATAATTTACATAGCACCTAGTATGAGTGAACGAGAGGGAGAGAAAGGAGCTGACCCATGAGTTAACAATTAGGTGATTCAATTTTATGTATATGTACATTGTTTAAGTTACATATATCTGAGCAGTTTTGAAGAGTCTACTTAAGTGTTATTGCTTTCTCATGATTGCCTTCAGTACACATAATATGTGCTGTGCTCCTCTAATTAACAATGCGTTAGGAAATAAGGCAAAACTTTGTTCATTTTTTTCCATCAGTAAAAAGGTCAATGGTATAAAATGTCATCTGGTCAGTAGATGCTGATGCAGCTTCTCCCAACTACACAAAAATTGATGTATTAAGCATAAAAAAGATGAAAATTTAAAATACCATCAAAACTGAAATCTGCAGTCAACCAACTGATAAGGTTTTGGAGGAATTTCTACTAGTTATAAGTTTGACAGACAGGTTTTTTGCCATCTTGACTTGTCAGTTATGGAAACAATGATAGAGAATATACAAATAAACCAATGGACAGAAGAAAGGACCCAATATGATAAAATACTATAGTTCTCTGTGGCCTTTTTTTCTTTTTTTTTTTTTAACTGTACTTCAAGTGAAGGCTTACGGAACAAATAGTCTGTCATTAAACAGTCAGTACACGTAATGTTTTACGACATTGGTTAACAACCCCACGACATGTCAACACTCTCCCTTCTCGACCTTTTTTTTTTTTTTTTGGTGAAAATATACATAGTCAAAGATACACCATCCATTTCAAAAATTTCTATATGCACAGTTCAGTGACATCGATTACGTTCTTCCAGTTGTACTGCTAATCTAACTTTAGATGAAGGTTTACAGAACAAAATAGTTTCTCATTAGACAGTTAGTACATGTTGCCCTATGACAATGGTTAACAACCCCACTAGATGTCAACTCAACCTTGGGTTCCCTATCACCAGCTTTCTTGTCCCCTTCTGCCTTCTAGTCCTTGTCCCTGGACTGCTGTGCCTCATTAGTCCCGTTTTGTTATATGGGGCGGTCCAATCCCCTGCTGAACGATGAACATTGGAAGTGACTTCACCGCTGAGCTAGAGGGGGTCTGGGGGCCATACTCTCAGGGTTTCTCCAGTCTCTTTTAGGCCAGTAAATCTGTGTGTTAGAATTTTTCTCCACATCCTTCTCCAGCTCTGTCCAGAACCCTCTGTTGTGATCCCGGTCAGAGCAGTGAGTGGTGGTATCCGGGCACCATCTAGCTGTACTGGACTTAGTCTGGTGGAGGCCTTGGTAGCTGTGATCCATTAGTCCTCTGGACTAATCTCTTCTTTGTATCCTGTTCTCTTCATTCTCCCTTGCTCCTGAAGGGATGAGACCAGTGGAGTATCTTAGATGGTTGCTCACAGGCTTTTAAGACCCCAGATGCTACTCACCAAGGTAGAATGTAGAACATTGTCTTTATAAACTGTTATGCCAATTGAGCTAGATGTTCCCTGAGACCATGGTCCCCACAGCCCTCCACCCAACAATTCAGTCCCTCAGGGAGTTTGGATGTGTCTATGGGGCTTCCATGACCTTTCCTTGTACAAGCTGTGCTGGTTTCCCCAGTATTGTATACTGTCTCACCCTTCAAAGATACCACTTATCTATTGCCTATTTAATATACCCCCCATCCCTCATAACCAACAAAGATTGTTATTTTTTGTGTGTGAACTTTTTCATGGGTTTTTACAACAGAGGTCTCCTACAATATTTGTCTTTTTGTGATTGACTTATTTCACTCAGCATAATGTGCTCCAGTTTCATCCATGTTGTGAGATGCTTCACAAATTTATCATTGTTCTTTCGCGTTGCTTAGTACTCCATTGTGTGTATGTACCATAGTTTGTT